>CM073588.1:23798786-25092119 GCA_037074715.1 Magnolia kwangsiensis
TATTCGAGTGAATTTTGCAAATAATCCAGATGCTAGAATTTTAAGATTCGCAAATGTTAGGCATAATTTTCTCCTAGACTCAATCACATGGTAAACTTCATAATCAAGCTCAAAGTATTAATCCATCAATTAGAAAAATTCTAAATATTGAGTTCCATAGATGTATAGTGTAATCTCAGCTTAGCAACTTTAAGATTCACTTCTCTATTTCAGGATATCATTGGTAACCAAGAATTTATGATTACCAAAACTTGTCTTAAAGATCATCTTTTTATTTTTTCAGCTTTTGATTTTTCCATTAAAAGTAACACTAGGAAGGGGAATCAAATCCTTACTTTTAGGGAGCAAACCTATGATGAAGACTGTACACCTGACTCTTTATCACATATTATTCAAGGGGCATTAAATCTACACCTATAGGGAGCAAACCTATGGTGAAGATTATTCGCCCAACCCTTCCTAAAGGTATCTATATTTTTTTTTCTTAGCTGGGTATTTTCTTTTTTTACAATTGATCATGATAGGCAAATTTTTCAAGATGGTTCCTTTCATGCTTAATGATTACCAAGTTAACCCTTCAATATCAAACTGAAACTTTAATGTGAAAGTGAGATGTGACATGTGAAATCATGACTCAACCAATGTTTACAACTTCTAATTCTCGATTAACAATTTAAACTCAACTGTGAAATCTAATATATAACTGAATCCAAGAGTTATACATTATCAACATCACGAATCTTGAAAATCTAAATTAAGGATCACCTCGAATTCACAAGAAATCACAAAAAATTTTAAAAATTTTTACAATTTTTGCTCGAGGCTAAGAAAACACAGATTATGTTACCTAATCTCCCACCCCCAACCTAAAATCTACATTGTCCCTAATGTAAAAGATATGAGCATGCAATACACATGGGACAACGAGAGTAAAGTGATGAGAAGATAGTACCTGGATAATGAATCAAGAGAGAGACTTTCCAAGAAATCGTAGTATGGAAGCCGGTCAACACGAGAGAGAAAGAAAAACAAAAATAATAAAAATAAAATCATACCTATACTACTTTCGCAGGTGCTCTTGATTGCATTTAGCATATGCAACAAGACTTTAAACCCATAGGTTGCCCCTAGAGGACGAGTTATAGTCTTGTGAGGGTTTGCAGCAATGTTACCCACAAACATTGAATCGATCATGCCGCAAGGTTCCTCTTCCAGCTAATATCTTAATAAGTTTCTCAGTAAGTTTCTCAACAGGATCATCCAAAAGCCCTTTATATAATAGGCTTGGGCGCCCTGGAGCATGACTTTCCAGAGAGACTTATGTACCTCATAAGAAATCTTTCATTGAATTGCTTGAGGTATCCATAATATATACAATTCACCCGTGACAGAAGAAGTTTCAACGTTAGTATCGCATGGTGAATCAAAGACTACAAGTAAATAAAGTTTAAAAAACTTCTTAAAAAGTGATGTAGTCTCAACACATTTCGAAGCTCCAAACTTCGGTTCAATTTTCAGCTCCTCTTCCTTTACTGGTAGACGTTTAGGATCAGGGGAAGAGAAGGTTTTAGAATAAGCGTTCTCTCAGTCAGTGATGACTACCGAGATGTTGTCTCGTAAGGCATCCACTTTATTTTTTGATATGGGATCGTTTGAAACTTCAAAGTGTGCCAAGCAATCCCAAGAGTTGAGAAGTTTAGCTGAGTGTGACTTATTTTTCACATTGTAGCTCATGATGATCTGCCTAAGGAAACCATCATCCTTGAAAGTAGCCGGATGTACGCTCTCTTCCTCCAATCCTGCACAGACAGATTGAAAATTAATAGGGGAAGCATTGATGTGATCACTTTGTTCATTGAGACTACTCAATCAAGGCGTTGAATTGTCAAACGTATATAGCTCAAATAGTGGCCGCAATTGAGTGGTTTCAAATTTCAGGGTCGTAGCGAACAACTCATCCTTCTCCTGAATCACATCATCATTTGATTCAGAGGAGTGGTACAAACATGTTTCACAAGAGTTAGAAGGGTCGGTTGTAAGGGGCTCATCCTCCACCTTTAAATCAGACGTGTCAGGTAAGGGGAGTGGCTCATTATGATCGACCACTTCGTGTACGTCTTGATCATTGACCTGGACCAAACTTGAGATGGATTCCAAGGGAATTGTGGCTGCACATTCAGGATCGCCATCCAATTGTTCATCATATTCTAGTTCAGTGCAGTGCACATTTAGAATGGGATCACTTTCCTCACATTCTACACCTAGAATGGGTTGAGGTTCGCATAAACTAACCTCTTCGTCATCATTGGAATTTAGTGTGTCCAGTGAGGGAAGCGTGTCATCATCATTATATTTGAAAGACAACCATGTCTCTTCCCCATTCTTTTGGACAGTCATTGAGATCGACTCATCGGGAAATTGAACCACATGCTTGTTAACGTAATTCAACTCTTCATTCCACACTCTAGAGTTTTTTAAGAGCGAGTGAAGATCACTTTCCTCGCATTGTATTTCTGGATTGGGTTGTGGTTGGGATGAGCAAGCTTCCTCTATCCTTTCGAGGCGCGAATTGAGTATTTTCATTGTTTCCATTGCTTTTCTAATTTTCACAAGACAAGCTGAAAAAATATTGTGCTGATATGAATCCTCTTGGATCGTTTTTGGTTGGATCTCAAAGGTAGGGGATCCAAGAGAATAATCATTATAACATGTTGTTGGTTCATTTTCTCAATTTTGATGTTTCCACTGGTTATAGTCATACTAATTATAGGTGGGAGAATCTGCTGGTTGTTAATACTTATTACATTCATGATATAATCATGCATTGTTTTATCGGATGAGTGATAATAATTCTCACAACCATAGTTATGATAACCCCAACACTTGCGTACTGTTTTGTTAATCCGTGGGGTGTAATTGTTCTCTTGCATATAATCACGTAAGGACTTCTTAGCTGATGGATCTTTATATTCTGATCGGTTCCCAATGATAATTTCAGAAAAGTTTTGAGACATAAGTTGATTTATATCATCATCATCCCAAAATAGGTTATTCTTCTCAGCATACTGACGTTCCCACTCGTGCATATACATGATGAAACCCTTATTCTGAATTTAATCCTAAGAAAAATAAAAGAAAAGATCCTACAACAATATGGAAAGTAGGTAGGGAAGAAATTAGAAAGAAATTACCAAATTGGAGTTCTATGTTAAGATCCTGCCCAAGAAAATAAAAGAAATTAGTTTTTAAAAATAGAAATCCTAAAGTTAGAAAATTCTAAAATGGAAATAGAAAGTTAGTTTTCTAAAAAGGAAAGTTTCCTAAACTTAGAATTAGAAAGTTTCTAAAAATAAGGAAAAATGAGTTAGCTTCTAAAATTAGGAAGAGTTTCCAAAAAGGAAAATAACTAATCCTGGTTTCTAAAAACAAAAGAGGAAAGTTCTAAACCTAAAGTTAGAAAGTTCTAAATTAAAAATCCTAATCCTAAACTAATCCTAAAACTAGTTAATTTTAGAAAATCGTACCTGTCAGTCCCCGGCAACGGCGCCAAAAACTTGTTCACTCCCCAAGTGCAGGGTTGTGATGTAGTAATAAACTCGGTAAGAACGAGGTCGAATCCCAAGGGACTGATACCTATACGTTATCTGAAACTAACTAGAACCAGGACTAGAATGAGATGAAATCTAAATCGAGTAGAATTTAAGGAATAATTGCGAACTAATTATCTAAAACTTAAAGAGAATTCAGAGGAAAAAAATTAGGGATTCAGAGGATCCACTTGTAGAGATCAGGAAAATCTTATGCTTGCATCAAAAATTATGGAAATTAACTAAACTGCCGTTAATATAGTTTTCAAGAGATGAAAGGTATATGAATTGGAATGGATTCCATCACCAAACCATGCCCAGGAGACAAAGTAAACAACAGAATTAAATTAATTACTAACCAATCACATGTATGAAGGTTAGGAAGGGTACCGACATCCAACTATGCCTAGGAGACGATGGTGAACAACAGGGTTTCCTGACGTCATAAACATAAAAAGGAGAAAGAAATACTCAAAGTCATCACAAATCTATTGTAATTTCAGTCACAACAAACCATTAAAAACTAAAAGTATTCCCTCAATAATCAAACTAAAATCCACATCAGTTCAGAGCATCAGCTAAAGGTAAGGTCTCCCATCATGCTACAAGCTTCACCTCTTAGCCCTAGCTAAGAGGTTTAGTCAGACATGGATGGGCTAAATCTCAACAATTAAAAGAGAAAAGAAAAAAATTGAAAAATAAAGAAACAACAACTAAAACTCTAAGCTCCCCCTGGTGCAGACGATCCAGCCCTAAGCCAAAAACTCCCCCCCTCTCTCTCTACACTTCTCTTTTATAGCAGCCTTGAGGTCGACTAGAGGTGTGGAGGTTGGAGTTGGTGAGGTCCTTCGTAGCCACGTGCACAGGAGAGGGAGATTACGCAGCAACATATTCGTTCGCAGACAGGTCGCGCATACAGTTTTTGCACTTAAAACTCAGGCAGATACTCTTGTCTTCCCTCATTTTCGGTTGAAAAGGAGAACGTCCCCTGAGACCTCTTTGAGCACCCTACACGATGGACGGTTTGGATCGATGAGATGGATTATGGCGGTGGCCCACATCTGCCCGCAAATTACGAACAACGTCCAGATGCGAATAGAGCCTGCAATTCTAACACTATTAAAGTCGGTGGGCCCCAATATCAGAGTTATATGGAAAATTTAGCCCGAACACTGGTTTCCCCTCGAAAATCCAGTCAGGAATGGTTGGTTTTGGGTTGCTTCTATCGTGGCCCACTTGAGTTCTCATTGCACCGTTCATCCTGCATTTGGATGGTTGAGATCTGATATATTCTATATTTTAAACTTTCGCCACCTAGGCCTTGGCCAGTGGGGCTTTGGGAGTCCAATGGATGGTCCCGATCATCCGAACGATTGATCATGGTGACCCATGAAAAATCGTCTGTAAGCTCTGTTTGAGCGCTAGAAACAAGTTTCCTTTTTTTGTTTTTGAATTCCGTTGGTCAAAGGTGCTTTGACCGACATTGCATTTACAGTGCACAGTTAGTGCACAGGTGCACTATGCACTTGCCACACAAGGTGGGGTTCACTGTGATGTTCTTGAGAGATCTGTTTCATCCATTTCTTCTCTCGTATCTTTTAAATAGTTGGGACCAAAATTGAGGTATATCCAAATTACAGGTGGGCCCCACCTTATGAATTAAGGGGATGATCTACCCATTGGCCCACTTCCCGAGATATCCAATGGCTAAAATTTTACGTGTACGGTTAATTTATGGCTGTAACACCCTGAAAATCGGGGGGTCGTGTAGAAACCCGACTCCCGAGTTCCAGACTATCACTTATGCAACAAATATGCTTATGCTTCGATGTTGTCTGAGTTAGTGCATTAACATGAGTAAGATTATACCAAAACTGTAATTCATACTCAAGATCCAGTGATAAAATGCAAGCGGAAGACTGAAAGATATATATATCACTGTATGAAAACAAAATAATCTCGAACTGTCTCCAAAGTATGAATACATCTCTGAGTCTCATATACATGTCATAAATTAAAAATAAATGTCAGGTGATAATCCAACTAGCAAAAGTCCCGCTGATCCAGGCCACTTATGCGAAGCTGTCAGAGAACTGCATATACGAGAACTCACCTTGGTCCTCGAGAAGTCCGGCTCCAGCTCCTGGATCTCCTCATAACCTGCATCTAAGATAGGGTCTGGTAGGTATTGCAAACACCGTCCCGTAACGTGGGAGTGGGTGATCAACATAGTGGAATAATAAAGCACAGATTAGCATGTTATCAAATCAATCATGCGATAATAATAAAGCAAGCAAACAGACAATCCTAAATACTATTATTAATGCAAGCATGATATGACATGATGGATGCCCTCACCGATATACTCCCTCATGCGACACCATCTTACGTCCACGGCATGCTTTCTTTCCTCAGTGCTTCACATCTTTCAGGCACATGCAGTGCGATATGGATAATGATTACCAAGTTGTTATTAGTTCTTTTATACAACAGTATTGGGAAACTAATGCACCTTCCTTATATCAATCCCAACACAGATCCTGTTTAGGATCGTCACTCCTAGTAATCTCATACGATGTTATATTTATAGGTCGCTGCAAGGGCTGCCAGGGCTGTTGCTCGCACTCGTTGCACCGCTCCCCCATCACCTTATCAATACAGGCCTATTTGTACTCTCGTCGCTACGGAAGAGTCATCACCTCCCGTAGACTAAGAATACGCTCGAGGTCACTATAAAGGGCTCATCACCAATCAGAGTAGGCCGACAGCTCGAATATAGTGTCCCATACCACCACAATCTGCTCATGAGTCAAAGGTACTCACTGGTCACTACGGGGAGGTTTGGGGCCCCAGCGTAGGCCGACAGCTCGACCATGGTGTCCCATACCACCATGCCTGGCTCATGAGTCTTTATGGATCAAAGTACCATGGTTAACAGGGGTTTCATTGGTATGTTCAGTATCCTATGTTCAAGCAGTTATGACCAATACAAGGTGAACATACAATGACCAGTCGGGTTACTTGACGGGCTTGACTAGTACAAGCGCATCTCAAGCTGAGCGACATGAACTGTATAAAACACTTCGTGTGGCCTAACCACTACCGCCAACCCAAAACACGACTCGCGTTCATCGATGCGTCCTTCGTGGTAAATAGAAGCCAACCACGAATTTGAATCTATTACCGACTGCTTGGACTAACGTATAGCCCCAAGCATTTATAAACAACATTAATAATCATATGAGAGTACTAGAATTGAAGTTCAAACAATACAAGCATGTTGACACATGTTATAACATACAACGTAAGCAAATCAACCAACACATGTATTCCATATATATGAGGAAATCAATTCATATAGCAAACATGGAGGAAATCATATACATCATCATGTTGTTTGAGAATTTAATCTCAAAACTAATCTACAACAACATTGGCTCAATACATACTAATACAAACATTTATACAAACACTTAGTCTACACACTTTAGTCTACATAGTGTATGTCGACCCAAAGTGCGCATTAGGGCGAATGTCTTCGCCAAACAGATTATACACGCATATCTAATATCATAACACGATAAAATCACATGGCAATCATTTCAGCAAAATACAGACGTATACAGTATTTCCTATAAATGATTAAAATACCCTAAATCCCATATTCTCCGAACGTATACGAAATGGAAAACGGACAGCATGTTCTACATGTCAAACAGCGTTCTCGTCGATAATCTACTATTAAACGACATTGAAAGCTTTGAAATCAGTCAATCTAAGCATCTAAAATCCTCACCTTTCGTCATAGAAGCATATCGATTCGAACAGAAGTCTACGCTTCGTCAACGGCGTTATGACGACCTAATGCACAAGATACATAAGCTACATCGCTACTTGTATCAAAGGAATCCCTAAAACAGCTAGAGGGTAGGGTTTTCTTACCTAGAAATGAGTTGGAATCACCAGAGAAGTGATTTGAATGCGGTGATTAACCACGTGTAGAAGCTGTAGCAAGTGGCAGGAAGTTTCTGCCACAACTCTCTCACAATCTCTCTCTTTCTCTCTCTTCTCTTTCTAGGGTTTATTACAAATTCGTATGGGACAGATATGAGAGGGTTTAAGGTCCTTAAATAGGCTAAAAAGTCACTTATTTAGACTTGGGACAAAGGTATACTTGGGTTATAACCAAATCGGGTCTTTTTCGATCCAAAAGAGCATTTCGGGAGGTCCCCTGGTCGAACGCGGTCGGACTTAAGCTCATGAATATCGGATCCTGCTCACATCAAGTTTTTAGTCCAGTAGAGTTCCCAGATCGCACGTGGCGGACCAGTTTCAGTTCAGTGGTCACGGAGACTCAATCGAGGATTCCAAGTACACTGACCTGAGTAAGAAATGTTTCCTGATCCGAGAGTGTATTTGGGTCAGATTCTGACGGTCTGAACGCTTATACTTAACCCGCAAGCGAAACGTGTCAGATTTATTTAAATCCCATTTTTTTAATGAATTTTACTCTTTCTCACACTCCTTGCTCCAGGCTCAATGAAATAGACTCAGAACATCGGTTGGGCTTGATTTTCAAAATGATTGTCAAGTTCAGCTAAGCGGTCCTAACGGTCGGTCTAAATCCAATACGAAGTTTCAAAGGGTTCCTGAGAGCAAATGAGTTTAGAGTTTGATCATAGGTTTCAAGCTATTATAGCGTCATTGATTTCACAAGTTTTGGGTCTTGTAGAACGTATTTAAAGCGATCAGGGACAATTTCACAGCTAATCTAGCATAGCGCTAGTTAACTTACGCTTATTTTCGAAGCGAATTAATCCTAAGTGATTTTTGATCGAGTTGGTACTCAGGTCTCTGTACGAATTTTTTCGAGGCGTTACAATCTATCCCCCTTAACAATAAATTTCATCCTCGAAATTTGTACCTTTTCGTACTCCTCGAGAAGCTATGGGTAGTTCTTTCTGATCTCGGCTTCTGTCTTCTAAGTAGCCTCTTCTTCAGAGTGATGCGTCCACAACACCTTCACAAGGGGGATGACCTTACTACGTAGTACCTGCTCCTTCCTGTCTAATATTCGTGCCGGTCGCAGTATATATGTAACATCTTGTCCTAACTGCACCTGCTCCCATCTGATGATATGGGAAGGATCAGGAACGTATTTCTTCTGCATAGAAACATTAAATACGTTGTGTACGCTCGCGAGAGGCGTGGGCAAAGCCAGACGATAAGCCACTACACCCACACGGTCGAGAATCTGAAATGGACCAATGAATAGCGGTGTTAGTTTTCCCTTCTTCCCAAACCGAAGAACTCCCTTCATAGGAAAAACTCTCAAAAACATGTAATCCCCAACCGCGAACTCTAGCGGGCACCGTCTCGTATCGACATAACTCTTCTGTCTGCTCTGCACTGTAAGAAGTCGGCGTCTGATAATGTCAATCTTCTCCGATGTCTCCTGCACTATTTTTAAGCCAATCAATCTGCGCTCACCGACCTCTGCCCAGCAATGTGGTGCACGGCAAGGTCGCCCATACAAGGCCTCGTAAGGTGCCATACCGATACTCGCCTGAAAACTGTTGTTGTACGTAAACTCCGCATATGGAAGACAATCATCCCAACTGTCTTTGAAATCCAACAGCAAGCCCGCATCATATCCTCTAAGATCTGGTTCACCCGCTCTGTCTGTCCGTCCGTCCGTCTGTGGGTGGAATGCAGTACTGAACTTCAACTTCACACCCATAGCCTCCTGGATGCGAGTCCAGAAAATAGAAGTAAAGCGCGTGTCTCTATCCGACACGATCTCCAAGGGAACTCCATGCAGACGCACTATTTCTCTGATATACAGCCTGACTAACTCGTCTGCAGAGTTCGTAACTCTGATCGGTAGGAAGTGCGCTGACTTCGTCAGACGGTCGATGATCACCCAAATAGAATCATGTCCCTTCCTAGTCTTTGGCAGTCCTAAGATGAAATCCATGAAAATGAAGTCCCACTTCCACTCAGCTATAGCCATAGGCTGAAGGAGACCAGGAGGTCGGTGATGCTCTACCTTCACCTGTTGGCAAGTGAGACAACGGGACACGAACTCTGCGATGTGGGTCATCATACCATCCCATCAATAAATCCTCCTCACGTCATGATACATCTTGATGCTGCCCGGATGCATCGCAAATCTAGAACTGTGCGCAGCCTCGAGAATCTCTTGTCTCAAGTCGGGGATATCTGGGACGCATAGGAGGCCACGGTAACGTAAGCCCCCATCCGTTCCAACTCGCCACTCGACGTCTGCATCCTCACTGGCTTGCTCTCGAAGCTCAGTTAGACGCATATCATCCCTCTGCGCCGCGATGACTTTGTCATCAATAAGAGATCGCACCTGCACATGTGCGATAAACTCATATGGCTCCTCCACAGTGAGTTTCTGCTCAAAGTCTCACAAAAACTCAACCATGTCCCACTCGGCAACCATTAGCGAAGCTGCAAACTCTATCTTCTTCTTGCGGCTCAACGCGTCAGCCACAAGGTTCGCCTTGCTAGGATGGTAGGAAACCTCGAACTTAAAGTCTTTCAAGGTCTCCATCCATCGCCGCTGCCTCATATTCAGGTCCCGCTACGTGAATATGTACTTGAGGCTCTTGTGGTCACAAAAGAGCTCAAACTCCTCTCCGTAGAGGTAATGTCTCCAGAGCTTCAATGCGAAAATGACGGCTACCAACTCAAGGTCGTGTGTAGGATAATTCTCCTCGTGCTTCCTTAATTGTCTCGAGGCATATGAAATTACCTTGTCCTTCTGCATAAGGACACAACCCAGACTAACGCTAGACGCGTCAGTGTATATCGTATATTTAACCCCTTGCTCTGGCAATACTAGCACAGGGGCGGACGTAAGCTTGTCCTTCAGCTCTTGAAAAGCTGCCTCCGCCTTTTCATTCCAGGAAAACTTCACGTCCTTCCGTGTCAACTGAGATAGAGGTCTAGCGATCTTCGAGAAATCTCGAATAAAATGTCTATAGTAGCCTGCCAAACCTAAGAAACTTCTCACCTTAGTGACAGAACCAGGCTGCTCCCAGTCCTGAACTGCAGCTACCTTAGCCAGGTCAACTGCCATCCCATCCTTGGACACCACATGTCCCAGGAACTTGACTTCCTCCTTCCAGAAGTCGCACTTCTTATACTGTGCGAACAACTGGTGCTGCCTCAGTGTGTCCAGGACCAACTGGTGCTGCCTAAGTGCTCCTCATGCTCCTCTCGACTCCTGGAGTATACCAAAATGTTGTCTGTAAACCCAATGACGAATCGATAGAGGAATGACTGAAATACCTTGTTCATCAGATCCATGAACACGGCTGGTGCATTCGTGAGACCGAACGACATCACGAGGAACTCATAGTGGCCAAAGCTGGTCCTGAATGCTTTCTTCTGCACGTCCTCATCCCTGACGCGCAACTGGTGATACCCTGACTGCAGATTAATCTTCGAGAAGTATTGCACCCCTCTCAATTGATCAAACAAGTCATCAATCCTAGGTAAAGGGTACCTATTCTTCACCGTAATCTGATTCAACCTGCGATAATCAATACACAATCGCAATGATCCATCCTTCTTTGTCATAAATAGTACCGATGCTCCCCAAGGAGACACACTCGGTCGTATAAAGCTAACCTCCAACAGATCATCGATCTGTTTTCTCAACTTCTCCATCTCACACGGAGCCATGCGGTACGTCGACAGTGAGACGGGAATCGAACCAGGCACCAGATCAATAGTAAAATCGATTTCTCGCTGAGGTGGCAACCCTGGAATCTTCCTGAACAGATCCTCATAGTCACGAACCACTGGCGTGCGCTCAAGTGTCGGGGCATCAACATCCCTCAATAAAGAAGCGTAACTAAGTACTTGGAAGGGGAGATTTACCCGCACTGGGAATGTAAAGGACGTGCCCTTCGGCTCGTGACTGTCACTATATGGGTCTCGCAGTCAATCTCGGCCCTCCCTGCAGTCAGCTAATCCATGCCAATAATAACGTCGAGATAAACAAGAGAGGGGTCAACGATAAGGTCAAGAGCTATTGTCCTGCTCCCCAGATCCACCAAACAATCCTCACACATCATGGTGGCATCAGAAAAGGTCCCGTGCGCTGTAAGAACTCGCACCCCATCCATCCGAGTAGTCGGTAGCCCAAGGCGCCTGACTATGGAATACGATATCAATGAAATCGTGGATCCTGTATCCACCATCACAAATATAGGAGTACCTCCAATGTGGGCGATGACCTCAAAGGCCAAGGGCTGGACAGCCTCTGTCTCGGACGCCTCTGCTGTCAATGCATGTACCAGAGCCTGATGTGGACGGTTCGGCCACGGTACCATAGGCCGTTAAGGCGGTTGGAACTGAGGCACTGGAGGCCTGAAAGAAGGATGCGCAGGACCCAACCGTAACGGTGGAGCAGATAATGCCTGTAGGCGAGGACGGTCGATCTTCTGCGCCGGTAAAAACTCACTGTCTCTCATCCGAGCGAAACAGCTCTTAACAGTGTGGCCTGGTCTCCCACAATAGGTACATGTCACACCGGGGCACCTCATCAGAAGTACTAGCGTTGTAGCCCTAGGAGGAGAGTCGTTGCTAGGCCTCTTGCCAACAAATGGCCTATCCTGCATATCCGGTCATGGTCTACCAACCACAGGGCCACGAGATCGTGCCAAGCGATCCACATCCTACTCTGCCCGCATAGACATGTGTATTAGCTCAGCATAAGAGGGTATGCTGACACAACACATCTTCGACTGAATGTCCGGTCGCAAGCCCTCAGAAAATCGTCGTATGCGCATCTGCTCGTCGGCAAGTATCGTCGGGATGTATCTGCCCAACTCTGTGAACCAATGCTCATACTCTGTAACTGACATGCCTCCCTGCCTGAGGCGTAGAAACTCGTTCTCCCTCTCGTAGCTATAGGTCTGGGGATAGTATTTCTCATGAAAATAGAACTCGAATGCTGCCCAAGTCCAGATGTAGTCAACAACAACTGTCCGCAATACACTATCCCACCACAAGCTGACCTCTCCCTCGAACATGAAAGTGGCCAACTTAACCTGCTCAAACTCCGAGCAGTGCAGCATCCTCAAAATCTTCAAAACACGGTCGATCTAATACTCGGCCTCCTCGGGTCTGTGAGAACCCGTAAAAGTAGGAGGCCGCAAGAGCTAGAATCGCTCAAGTAGGCCTCGAGAATCAACAATATTCCTTATAGGGTAAGCAGATGGTGCAGGATGAGCCATGCCCTCATCCTGAGTCGAAGTCCCAGCATCCTCAGCTGGATGCATAGATGGTGCAGGTGGAGTCGCACTCCCACCCTGGGCTAAGGCCCCTGCTATCGTAGTCAAAAGCTGCTGGTGCATCAGGGCCATCAACAGCTTAAACCTATCAGGGGGTGGAGCATGCTGAGGCACATACTGCGTCGAGGAAGACGCACGATACTGCTCTCTAACTGGCGGTGTGAAAGGTGGTGGTCCAACTGTAGGACCTGTAGAAGGCTGAGACTCAGGTGTAGTCTCACGAATCAGGTCCACAACAGGGTCTATATGCTCATCAACCTGGGGAGGAACCCGATCCATCGGCTCACCCAGTGTAAGTCGTGCCGTGCTCCGAGTAGTCTTAGACGGCATTCCCTATATTCAAAATAGGGCGCAACCTCGACAGTTTCAACAATAGCACAAACACACCACAATCATTCACATAACAACCGAAGAAACTCTATGCATTTCACTAAATTAAAATTTGTCACAATACAAAAGATATATCCTTACATGCATCAAGACAAGAAATACATGGGAAACTAAGCCAGTCAAAGCTACAACTGCAACATAAGCTAACTACTAGCCTTCTCATGCTTACACACAGAAAGCAGGAAACGAACTAACTACAACCAACAAACATCTGGAATCTAATCACTCGTCTGAGTCTGGCGATGGAGGAGGGGCACCCTTATCCTGCAGACAACACAGGATGGCCTTCAAGGTGCGAGTTACCTTGTCAAATTTCTGCTTCATGACGGCCTTGGTATCCTCAAGCTCTTGTTTCACCTCGGCTCGAAGTTCATGGACTTCCTGTCGCAAAGAAACCTGACTCTCCTCAAGTCGAGCTATATGAGCATCCCTAGCAGCTTGTGTAGCAGGAGGAGGACTCTCATCAGTATCCTGAGCCTCCTCTTCCTCTTCTTCCTGGGCTTTTTCCTCTATTTCTGCCCCATCCTCGTCTTCGCTTGCATCCTCTTCACTATCATATTCGCCCTCACTGTCATCATCAAGTTGAGCCTCACGCTGCCGAGGCCCTATCTTCATCTGATTCATGGTAGCCTCATCAATGAAATGAATTAGCACAGGCAACTCCGGTCCAAGTCTGTAAGTAAACTCAAGCGCGATCTTGCATATGAGCCGGCCAAAGGGAAGTGACTCAGAAGTTCTTCTCGACTTCGCTATAAGGATGATCTGTCGCAACACAAAGGTGGGCATACACACATTCTCTCCCTGGCCCACTTGATACAGGAAATCGACCATGAGGCGCGTACATTCACTGCAGTTGGTCGACCTGGGATACACATTGAACGTACAAATGTGGTGCAACAGGCAAAAATCATCCGACATGTGGGATGCCAAAAGGCTCTTGTTATGTTGCCACGGAACTAAACCACCACATAGGAACCTGGTGTGGCGATCTCGCTCACGAACACTCTTTAGATTCTTAGCACTTGGATGTACCTTGCCAAGAGGCACGTTCAAAAGTCGAGCTATCAACCGAACATCGATCGTGGCTTCCTGATCTCTATCAAAGGGAATCCTGAACTACAATGGCTCCAACGTAGGATCCCGAATATGAGCATAGAAGGCACGAACAGTGCCCACGTTTGCACGAGACTGGGCTTCAAAGAGCGAACCCCACCTGGCAGCTTCGATGCGCTCAAATAACAAAAACTCACCAAAGAGCTGCTCATCCACATGCGCCTCAAATAGAACCTTGCGATCAGTATACGCGCCATGAGCGAAGTCTGCCAACAGTGCTCGCCCTATGTGAGCACGGGGATCCAAATCCTGCTTCGTATGTAGCTCTCTCCCAACACTTGGACTAGCGGCGGCACTTGAACTAGCGGCGCCACCTCTTGGCTTCCTTGATTGTGAAGGGCGACTAGGCCCAGCTTCATCTGCGGCCGTTTTTCTCTTTCCCATGAGAGAGAGGATGGTGGAAAGAGAGAAAAAGTCTAAAATAGCCTCTACAAAAGCCATGAAAAATAGAGAAAATGTAGAGAAATGGCTGCCTTAAAGGGATAAAATGAATCTAGGTCCTATAGAGGGGTAAAACAGGCCCCTAAATGCTAGGATTGTAAAGGGAAAAGGGTGAGATGGGTTGGGATGGAGGCTCGCCTGATTTCTAGCCTTCAATGGAGGATGAGAGAGCTTCCACGGACGAAAATGGAGAGGAAAGGAAGTGCCAACGGCTGTGGACGATGGAGTGGCGTCAGTTATAACAGAAAAAGAGAATGGAGGTGGTTTGAAATGAGATTTGAGAGGGGAGGCAGTAAAAAACGTGAGAAGGGAGAGCTTGGGAGAGGTTTTTGTGAAGGAAGTAGGGTTTTGGGGGTGTTTTAATGGACGAACCCTATGTACAGGGGCTACACTAGCCCCCAAACTGTGTCGACTTGACACCCGGCCCGAGTGGGGCCCACTGAACGGCGAGGCCTTGCCGAACCGGTGAGGTCCTCGCTGACCAAATTCAAATTCGGTGAGGCCCGACCTATTGGGCGTGGTCCCCCTGCCCTAAGGGCTCAAAATCTATATGGGTCCCACCCTAGATCATGCTGGATTAATGTGGGTGGGCCCTCGACTCCATGTCGATCCATTTCGGGTCATTTCGGATGTCAACGGTTGCATATTCACTTTTAGCGACTTCTAACAGCTGGGATTGGGTCCAGAGAGGTCTAGACCTTTCCAATCATGATCTATAAGTGGTCCGGAGTCGTTTCATGCGACCACAGATGCACACGAACTCGATCAAAATGATCGAATTGAGTGAACTTCGCCAATTGGCAAGACTGGGACCCTATAAATGTTTTTATATTTTTCTTGCACCCACCTAAGTCAAAGAGACGACAGCGTACATCGCGTGGCCATAACCCAGGTCTGGTTTAATCCAAATCATGCTTTGATACCAACTTGTAACACCCTGAAAATCGGAGGGTCGTGTAGAAACCCGACTCCCGAGTTTTAGACTATCACTTATGCAACAAATATGCTTATGCTTCAATGTTGTCTGAGTTACTGCATTAACATGAGTAAGATTATACCAAAACTGCAATTCATACTCCAGATCCAGTGATAAAATGCAAGCGGAAGACCGAAAGATATATATATCACTGTATGAAAACAAAATAATCTCGAACTGTCTCCAAAGTATGAATACATCTCTGAGTCTCATATACATGTCATAAACCAAAAATAAATGTCAGGTGATAGTCCAAATAGCAAAAGTCCCGCTGATCCAGGCTACCTATGTGAAGTCGTCGGAGAACTGCATATACGAGAACTCGTCCTGGTCCTCGTAGAAGTTCGGCTCCAGCTCCTGGATCTCCTCACAACCTGCATCTAAGACAGGGTCTGGTAGGTATTGCAAACACCGTCCCGTAACGTAGGAGTGAGTGATCAACTCAGTGGAATAATAGAGCAAAGATTAGCATGTTATCAAATCAATCACGCGATAATAGTAAAGCAAGCAAACAGACAATCCTAAATACTATTATTAATGCAAGCATGAAATGATATGATGGATGCCCTCACCGACGTACTCCCTCATGCGACACCATCTTACGTCCGCGGCATGCTTTCTTTCCTCAGTGCTTTACATCTTCCAGGCACATGCAGTGCGATATGGATAATGATTACCGAGTTGTTATTAGTTATTTCATAAAACAGTATTGGGAAACTAAGGCACCTTCCTTATATCAATCCCAACACAGATCCTGTTTAGGGTCGTCACTCCTAGTAATCTCATACGATGTTATATTTATAGGTCACTGCAAGGGCTGCTAGGGCTGTTGCTCGCACTCGTTGCACTGCTCCCCCATCACCTTATCAATACAGGCCTATTTGTACTCTCGTCGCTACGGAAGGGTCGTCGCCTCCCGTAGACTCAGAATACGCTTGAGGTCACTATAAAGGGCTCGTCACCAATCAGAGTAGGCCGATAGCTCGAATGTAGTGTCCTATACCACCACAATCGGCTCACGAGTCAAAGGTGCTCACTAGTCACTACGGGGAGGTTTGTGGCCCTAGCGTAGGCCGACAGCTCGACCACGGTGTCCCATACCACCATGTCCGGCTCATGAGTCTTTATGGATCAAGGTACTATGGTTAATAGGGGTTTCACTGGTAAGTTCAGTACCCTAGGTTCAATCAGTTATGACCAATACAAGGTGAACATACAATGGCCAGTCGGATTACTTGACGAGCTCGACTAGTACGAGCGCATCTCAAGCTGAGGGACATGAATTGCATAAAATACTTCATGTGGCCTAACCACTGCCGCCAATCCAAAACATGACTCGCGTTCATCGACGGTTCCTTCGTGACAAATAGAAGCCAACCACGAATTTGAATCTATTACCGACCGCCTAGACTAACGTATAGGCCCAAGCATTTGTAAACAACATCAATAATCATATGAGAGTACTAGAATTGAAGTTCAAACAATACAAGCATGTTGATACATGTTATAACATACAACGTAAGTAAATCAACCAACACATGTATTCCATATATATGAGGAAATCAATTCATATAGCAAACATGGATGAAATCATATACATCATCATGTTGTTTGAGAATTCAATCTCAAAACTAATCTACAACAACATTGGCTCAATACATACTAATACAAACATTTATACAAATACTTAATCTACACACTTTAGTCTACATAGGGTATGTCGACCCAAAGTGCGCATTAAGGCGAATCTCTTCGCCAAACAGATTATACACGCATATCTAATATCATAACACGACAAAATCACATGTCAATCATTTCAGCAAAATACAGACGTATACAGTATTTTTTATAAATGACTAAAATACCCTAAATCTCATATTCTCCGTACGTATACGAAATGAAAAATGGACAGCATGTTCTACATGTCAAACGGTATTCTCATCGATAATCTACTATTAAACGACATTGAAAGCTTTGAAATCAGTAAATCTAAGCGTCTAAAATCCTCACCTTTCGTCGTAGAAGTGTATCGATTCGAACAGAAAGTTTATGCTTCGTCAATGGCGTATGGCGACCTAATGCACAATATACATAAGCTACATCGCTACTTGTATTAAAGGAATCTCTAAAACAGCTAGAGGGTAGGGTTTTCTTACCTAGAAATGAGTTGAAATCACCAGGGAAGTGATTTGAATGCGGTGATTAACCGCGTGAAGAAGCTGTAGAAAATGGCAGGAAGTTTCTCCCACAACTCTCTCACAATCTCTCTCTTTCTCTCTCTTCTCTTTCTAAGGTTTATTGCAAATTCGGATGGGAGAGATATGAGAGAGTTTAAGGCCCTTAAATAGGCTAAAAGGTCACTTATTTAGACTTGGGACAAAGGTATACTTGGGTTATAATCAAATCGGGTCTTTTCCGATCCAAAAGAGCATTTCGGGAGGTCCCCTGGCTAAACGCGGTCGGACTTAAGCTCATGAATATCGTATCCTGCTCATATCAAGTTTTTAGTCCGGTAGAGTTCCCAGATCGCATGTGGCGGACCAATTTCAGTTCAGCGGTCACGGAGACTCGATCGAGGATTCCAAGTACACTGACCTGAGTGAGAAATGTTTCCCGATCCGAGGGTGTATTTGGGTGAGATTTCAACGATCTGAACGCTTATACTTAACCCGCAAGCGTAACGTACCAGATTTATTTAAATGCCATTTATTTTATTTTTTTATGAATTTCACTCTTTCTCACACTCCTTGCTCCAGGCTCAATGAAATAGCCTCAGAACATCGGTTGGGCTTGATTTTTGAAATGATTGTTAAGTCCAGCTAAGCGGTCCTAACGGTCTGAGATTATAGATATTGGACTTTCGACGCGCGGTCTAAATCCAATACGAAGTTTCAAAGGGTTCCTGAGAGCAAATGGGTTTAGAGTTTGATCCTAGGTTTCAGGGTATTATAGCGTCATTGATTCTACAAGTTTTGGGTCTTGCAGAACGTATTTAAAGCGATCAGGGACAATTTCACAGCTAATCTAGTATAGCGCTAGTTAACTTACGCTTATTTTCTAAGAGAATTAATCCTAAGTGATTTTTGATCGAGTTGGTACTCGGGTCTCTGTACGGATTTTTTCGAGGCGTTACAATGGCCCTTAGGCCATGTATGGAGTTTCGAACCGAATGGATGGTGGAAACCTTATGATCTTACATTCTAGCTGAATTTTGGGTTACTTTAGTTTCAATTTCTCAAATTTCTCGGGTCTCTGGCATGTAATTCCATCGATCTTGGTCCCATGGAGTCCGTCCCTTGCCTTGGTAGCTTCAGAGCGTTAAATCTAGGCTTTTAGCATCCTTTTTCTGTCCAAGCTCTTAAATTCAACCTGCAGCATAAACACGATTAAATCGTCCGTTAAACCCTATTATGTTCGTAAATCCAGACAATAACTGGGGTCTGATATGCAATATTTGACCCTCAACATCTAGTTCGAGCTCGAGCTCGAGCTCTGCCTCGAGCTTACCATTGGAGCTTGGCTTGTTTTCAAAAATTTCGAGTCGAGCTCAAGGCCAGCTAGTGGATCAAGTCGAGGTGAGCTTACCTCGAGTCAAGTCGAGCTTGATCCGACTCGCACCTCACTCAACTCAGCAACCCGACCCAATTGGCACCCGACTCAACCTAGCCACCCGACCCAATTGACCAAATCCACATCGACCCAACTCTCAAATCAAATATTCAATTAATAATATATATATATATATATATATATATATATATAATATTTTTTTATTTTTAAATACAATATATTATATATAATATAATATATATTCGAGTCGAGTCGAGCTCGAGCTCAAGCTCGAGCTTCGGGCTGAGCCAAGTTTGAGTCGAGTCGAGTCAAGATCTACTATGATCGAACTCAGCTTATTTTCAAAACGAGCTGGGTCATTTGAAGCTTCGCTCGCCTCGAGTTGTCGTTCAAGTTGAGTCCAGTCGAGCTACATCGAACTGAGCCGAGCAAGCTTTTTGAGCTAGCTTGGCTCGTGTACAGCCCTAAATCAAAATTTTATTTGGTGACATTTAGATATCGAAAATGTCTTTCAAATTAGGTATACTTTATATTGTTTTGAATATTCATTATTGATGCATAAACGATCCATCAATTCCACAATACATATCTAACACTTTATTGACAAACAAGTGCATTACAAATTGAGAAGTAGGGCTGTAATCAAAATTTTAAATGCCCCCACTTGAACAAAATCTAGGCCCGCCCAATCCAACCCAAGCACGACCTCTGAACAACTCTAGGGAAGAAGATAGTTCAACTATTATGACTTTGTACCAGCCACTTATTTATAGTGGGTTTAGTAATTTAAGTAATTTAATTTGTGCGATTGAGGGACTAATATACAATTACCCAGTACGTGAGTATCAAATACCACACAAATTTAGTAAATTAAGTTGGGAAAACCATGGGGCCACCTTGACTTATGTACTCTACATCCAAGCCTTCCATCCGTTTCGCTAGCTTATTTTAGGGCATGAGGCCCAAATGAAGCATATCAAATCTCAAGTGGATTAAACCATAGGGAATAGTAGTGATTTAACGCCTACCATTAAAAACTTCCTAAGACCCACTCTAATATATTATTTACCAAATCCTAAGACCCACTGTAATATTTATTTGCCATGCAATTTATTGATAAGGTCACATGCATCTGATGAAGGGAAAACAAAGATCAAATGGTGGGCATACAAAACTTTTGTGGCCCACAAGAAGTTTTTAACGGTGGATGTTCAATCACCACTATTTTATGTGGTGTGGTCTACTTGAGATTTGAATTGGCTTCATTTTTGGGCCCATGCCCTAAAATGAGCTATCAAAACAGTTGGATGACATGGATATAGAACATATTATCAAGGTGGGCCACTGTCACAGACTCACCAGAATCTGCGATTTCACATGCTGGTACTAAAATGAAGTCCTCGAGATGAAAAGTAGGGTCATTTTGATAGTTTTGTGAAAGAGGAGTCTGTATTGTGTAGCTCTAGTCCTAGTCGTGGTATCAAAAGATCTAGAGCGTGATTAAATCTGCCTGCTAAACATGAGGACGGGCCCAGGACTCTCCTCTGCCAAACACCTAAGTCTTAAATACCCAATAAAAAAATAACTCTATTGCATCCATCCGATTGTTGAAGATCTCTCATCTGACGGCTGCAGTCGGATATTACAAGTCTTTTTCGTATCCTCGGGAAGTAATATAATGCTTGAATTCGATTTGGTGGCACTTAAAGTTTCTTGCGAAACTTTCCTTGTTTCACTGTATGATTACAGTTTATAACCTTCAACTTGAAAAACTACCGAATTACACCTTGCTTTCGGATTAAGCGTGTCATGATACTTCACACTCAATGCGCCACCCGGAAGCCGTAGTAACTGACTACGCTTAGCGTACTGAGTAAACTCTTTGTGGTCCACTGTGATTTATATACTTTATCCTCTCCATCCATCCATTTTAACAGATAATTTTATGGCTTGAACCCAAAAAATGAGGCATATCCAATGTTCAAATGGACCACATAATAGGAAACAGTTGAATTGAACATCTACCGTTAAAAAATTCTTAAGGGCCACAAAAGTTTTGAATCAAGCACATATTTTTGTTTTCCCTTCATCCATGTCTGTATGATCTCATGAAGGGGTTGGATGACAAATAAACATCACCGCCAGGCCTAGAAAGATTTCAACAGTGGAAATCATTTTCCCGACTGTTTCTAATGGTATGATCCACTTGATCTTTGGATATACTTCAATTTTGGGCTCAAGCCCTTAAATTAGATGGAAAAATGGATGGACGGCATGGATAGACTACATACATTCAAGGTGGGCCCAGCTGAGTTTACTCAGTACCATAAGAGCCCACTGAGTAACTCAGTACGTAATTTGATTTCGTCCCAGCCTGATTTTGGTACAGTGCACACATAAAATACAATCAACATGATGAACGGCCGGGATTACCTGTAAGTGTGAGATGGTAGGGTCTCTGTTTGTCCAGACAATCCAATTAGTAGGTCCGACCCTGATGTGAATGGGCCATAACCCGAAAGGTGCAATCATATGTATGATAATAATCATCTGATGCCGGTAAATTATGGATGATTGCTTTTGCTTGCATGATATAATTTGATATTGTTAAGATGGTTTGATCAAAACTGATTAGGCGATTTCCATTTATATTAACGGTGTGGATGTCATTTTGCATCTAGGCCCACCATTAGTTGTGGTATTGGTCACTCATCGCTTTGTCAGTTCTTCTCTAACATTTATTCCCTGGATTATTGAATGGGTCCCACCAAGCTGTTTTGTGGAAAGCATGGAGATATGACTGTAGGTTCCGATACTTGAGCAGTACTACCATGTAATTCACGTTGTAAATTCAGGACCTCTCATGATTGCTTTATTAATTAATTAATATTTATTTTAAGCTGTCCTGTGACTACGAAAAGTTTCTAGAAAACCATGCACGCGGATTGCATACTGACATCCTCCATAGTGAGGTGGCTATGACAATGCTATGTGGGCCCGCATTTTATATATATATATATATATATATATATATAGAAAAGGTACAATGCCCTCGAGCTCACGGCTCCGTCCCATGCGGTCAAGCTGTGTGGGCCTCACCATGATGCCTTTTGAACATCTGCCCCATCAGTCAGATGCGCCATTCCATCATGGGACTAGATCTCTAAAATCAAGTCAATCCGTGACTTGTGTGGGCCACACCACCTATAGAAGTGGAGAGGGGCCGTACACCATTAAAACATTCATAATCATTTTTGGGGCCCACAAAAGATGTGGTTTGCAAATCCAGCCCATCCATTATGTGTGTCCCACTTGTATGAGGGTTCAGAACAAGTTTTAGTAGAATTCAAAACTCAGGTGGGCCCCACCAAGTGTTTTTATATGTTTTAACAGTGTTTCACATGATTTTAAATGGTGTGGCCCACCTGAATTCCGTATACGACTGATTTTTGGGAAATCCCATAATTTAAAGGGTACCCATCAAATATACGATGTTGATGGTCGACATGCATCACGGTGGGGCCCACATAACTCGACCTCATGGGAGCTTATCGTGAGGTTAAGCATATATATATATATATATATATATATATATATATATATATATATATATATATATATATATATATATATATATATATATATATATATAAGGTACTATGTGCTCGACCTCATGGGTTTGTCCCATGAGGTCGAGCTGTGTGGCCCCACCGTGATGCGTTTCGAAAATCTACTCCATCAGTCAGATGCACCATTCCATCGTAGGCCTAGGTCTAAAAAATCAAGTCAATCCGTGACTCTTGTGGGCCACACCACATACAGAAGTGGAGAGGGGCCGTGCACCATTAAAACATTCATAATCATTTTTGGGGCCCACAAAAGATGTGTTTTGCAAATCCAGCCCATCCATTATGTGTTTGCCACTTGTATGAGGGTTCAAACCAAGTTTCAACAGCATTTAAAACTCAAGTGGGCCCCACCAAGTGGTTTTATATGTTTTAACGATGATTCACATGATTTTAGATGGTATGGCCCACCTGAGTTCC
The DNA here is from genome assembly GCA_037074715.1 of Magnolia kwangsiensis. Taxonomy (NCBI): domain Eukaryota; kingdom Viridiplantae; phylum Streptophyta; class Magnoliopsida; order Magnoliales; family Magnoliaceae; genus Magnolia; species Magnolia kwangsiensis. The sequence continues at coordinate 23,822,242 of CM073588.1, forward strand.
GTATACGGCTGATTTTTGGGATATCCCATAATTTAAAGGGGAGCTATCAAATGCACGGTATTGATGGTCGACAAGCATTACGGTGGGGCTCACACAGCTTGACCTCACGGGAGCTTATCATGAGGTCGAGCGCATAGTACCTTTTCTATATATATATATATATATATATATATATATATATATATATATATATAGAGAGAGAGAGAGAGAGAGAGAGAGAGAGAGAGAGAGAGAGAGAGAGAGAGAGAGAGAGAGAGGCATGCTCTCCTACGCACCTATGCACGTGCGCACCTTTACACACGTGTCATGGCAGTCAAATCCGAATGGTCCATAAGATGCGGAATCCCATGAAACCCTAGGAAGTGAATTTTCACCCTGATCTAAGATTCTGGTGGGCCATAGCAAAGAGAAATGCAAATCAAGGGAGGAAACTGTTTCACTTTTCATGGCCCATCAAAGTTTTAGATTAAAGTAAAAATTGGGCCTGGGGGGGTTCACGAGGTGCTGCTTCACATGAACGGTTCAGATTTTGGATCCACATCACGTATGATGGGTTACCAAAAAAGTTTGTATGTAGCATGTACGAACTAGTTCGCAGGTGTGTGTGTGTGTGTGTGTGTGTGTGTGTGTGTGTGTGTGTGTGTGTGTGTGTGTGTGTGTGTATAAATGGTCTCCTACGCACAAGGCTACATGAAGATTTTATATGAGCTTTTCACATGAGTTGATAGATTATACTCACGAGTCACGACTGGGATTTAGCAGCCGCGAGAACAAGAGAGCATCTAAAATAATGACTCATGATAATACTTTCGCACTCTTGTGGGGATTGCATGCCGTACGTAGCTCAAAAGCTATTGGATGGTGCTCTTTGATTCAATCATGATGTACCTGTTTTATCCATAACGTTTATCTAATTTTTCAGATCATTTTCAACCATGAGCCTAAAAATAAAGTAGATCCAAATCTCAAATAGACCTCACCATAGGAAAAAAGTTGTGATCTATCACGCCCCAAATTCGGAAACCTGGCTCACAAAATTTTCGATCGCATGAATCCGGCGCTGACAGCCTCTGTAAAATCCCATTCTCGGCTCCCGGCACCCATTTACCAGGTTCCGATCCTGAGATGCTACAAGGAAGATTTCTAATCATCAATTTGAATCATAATGAGCATAACCATAAGCATAACCCATGAACAATAATCACAAGAATACCATCACAAAATCCATTATAATAAAAAAACTTTGAATACAAAGCGTCAGAAGGGAAATAAAAGATAATGAAAATAACAGAAACTCCAAAAGCTTGACTATGTACTCCAAACTGTGGACTGTATGCTCCAACTACAGTAAGACTACGGCTGCGTCCTGACGTCTCCTGCACGCATCAATCGTGCATAAGCTTATAGAAAGCTTAGAGGGCGGTGTAAGTGTGTGCACAATAAAAACGTGCTCAGAATACAAGGTCAGAGTAATGTGAAAACATGCTGATGAGTACATAAATGCAATTAGCCATACCAAGGCTATGCGGTGTAAGATATGAATGCTATCGCCCATAACACAGCCATGTGATGCGAGATGCAACTCAAGCATGCCAATCCTCATCATATATCAGTACAGTTCTTATTTTGGATAATCATCGGGGTTTAGTACACTCCAAATGGCACTGCCGCTCTCCTAGACGCACAGTCTAAGTGAGCGTAAGAAACCTCACTATCTGCTGGGCCAATAATCTGCCAATACCTAACCGGCACGTCGATAGCGGACCCATTCACGAGCTATTCAGAATTAGCCTAGTATTGCCCCCTACTCTTGGGCGAGTAAGGCCACACCCATTTCCAATCGACCACGATACAGTGGGAGACATGACCTCTTGGTATTCCGCCCTCGTGCTCTCATATATCCACTCGGTCTGGACGTTGGAGTCATCCTCTGGTACTATCGGGTTTAGAGATTTTCACCCTAGGACATCTATGACACCCCGATGCTAGAACCAAATATTTTCGGTATCCAATCCAGCCACCTACGATGTGTCTGTGGAGGCTATGGCCCTGATGTTGCTAGGGCATACAATAATCACAATCACAGAAATGTAAGTGCATGAATCACCCTACCAAACATGCAACGATCCTGCGTGTGCCACACGCTCATGTAGGGCAACTTCGCCTATCAGGGAGTCCGTAAACTATCCGCCTGAAGCATATATTATGATCAGTCACTCGTCATATCAGTCATACATACGATGCATATGATCATGAATCATGGTTCTATACTAAACATGTCATAGGGTGATGGGCTTGTGCATGACGGATATGGGCCTAGACGGCCTACTCACTACAAATATGGGCTTATCAGTGGGCCTTAGGGAGAGTGACAATGTGGACATTTAACCAACATCATCCTTACAATGTGGACGTCAAACTAACATTTCTCATAAGATATAGCCCGCTATAAAGATCAATACATATACCATGGTGGAATCACACTACAATGGGCCTTATGTACGCCTTATTGGGCCTCGACCCATGGCCTTGAATACATCATAATGGGCCTCATAACATGGGTTTTCATATATATCAAAGTAGAACTCAACATCGGGCCACAAATACGTCAAGATGGGCCTAGTCACGTGGGCCCTGCATACATCACAATGAGCCTCATATTTATTAAGGCAGGCCTCAACATCGGGCCACATGTAAACTAAGGTGAGCCACAACAACGGTCTACAAATACGTCAAGATGGGCCTAGTCACTTAGGCCTTATATACATACCAAGGTGGGCCTCAATGGATAGCCACAAATAAATCAAGATGGGCCTCATAACATATACTAAGGTGGGGTCCACTTGAACTATAGATCTGACTCAGTCTTTAGCCCTTGTCATAAAATGGGCTTTCAAAATGGCTGAACGGTTTGGATGCAACACATGCATCATGGTGGGTCCCATGGGGATGAAAGGGATGGGCGACATCGATGAAACACATACATCATGGTGGGTCTCATGTGGGGCTTACTATAATATTTATTTTCCATCCAACCCATTGATAAGATCACTCAAACTTGGGGCCCACAGTAATGTTTATTTTCCACCTAACCTGGGTCCACTGTAATGTTTATTTACATCCAATCTGTTCATAAGGTCACGTGGACTAGGGGCCCACCATAATGTTTATTTACATCCAATCTGTCCAGGGCCCACAGTAATGTTTATTTGCCACCCAAACGGTTCATAAGGTCACGTGGACCTAGAGCCCACGGTGATGTTTGTTTGCCATCCAAACTGTTCATGAGGTCAATCGGACCTGGGGCCCACCATGCTGTTTAGATGACATCCTACCTGTTCACAAGGTTACGTGGACCAGGGGCCCACCATAATGTTTATTTTTCACCCAACCTGTTCACAAGGTCACACGGTCAGGGGGGTCCACTGGAATGTTTATTTTTCATACAACCTGTTGATTGAGTCACGTGGACAGGGAGCCCACTGTGATGTGGTTCACAAATCCAGCCCACCCATTATGTGCGTCCCGCTTGGCTAAGACCAAGTTTCAGTCGCATCTAAATTTCAGGTAGGCCCCACCAAATGATTTTATATATTTTAGGCATGTCCTCACATGATTTTAGACGGTATGACCCACCTGAGTTCCGTATACGGCTGATTTTTGGGATATCCCATAATTTAAAGGGGACGTGCCAAATCCATGGTGTTGATGTTCGAAACGCATCACGGTGGGGCCCATAGCTGGGCCTCCCGTCCGTCCATCCGCCCATGCAGCCGCAGGCGCTGCCTGCATCTTTTGTTAGTAGCAGTAACAATGCTGCTGCAGTTTCATTTATTTTTTTTTGGAAAAATTATTTTTCCATGGTTTTTCGTAGGTGGGGCCCGCATCATGGAAATCCGGTCCGACCATTGGATTCTACGGCCCCTGATCAGCCAAATGAGACCAATATGTGACATATTTTTGATCAATGGAGGAATTTATGTGGGTTTTAACGGTAATACAACTATTTCTTACGGTATGGCCCGCTTGATTATCGGTTTGGTCTCATTCTTCGGCTCAACGCCTAAAATGGTATAAGAAATGGAATGGATGGTGTGGATTGTATACATATATCAAGGTGGGGCCTTCATGAGTGGCCCACCATTTCTTACTCTTTTTTTTTTTTTTTTTGCTTGCAAGTACACACCCATGTCAGTGCACCTACTCCACATTAACCATACCCTCCAGCGTCACACATGCATTGTGGTAGGTCCCACATGGACGTGGCTCACCACTCTAACCAAGGTGGTTCCACATAAACGTGACGCACTTGACCTAGATCAATATGATATTTATGTTTTCCTTCCATCCAAGCCTGCCAATGGGCTGGATGGAGTAGATCCAACACATCCATTCGATGGGTCCCACATGAATATATGATTCATGGTGGGCCACACTCACCCCTTCATCATCATCACCATTCAAAGAAAGAGAGGGAGAGAGAAAGATAGAGATACGGTGAGATAGAGGGACCCCACCACTATGGGCCCCTCTTGATTAAATCACATACATCAAAATGGGTCCCACCAACAAGTGGACCCTCAAATCATTAAATCAATGGTAGAAACTCAAAGATCACCCACCTCTTGGCCTTCACCTTGCTCCCTTAGCCTCCTTAGCTCCTTTGCTTGACTTTTAACGGTGGTAGATGATAGATCAACGGTTAAGATGAGAGATGAGAGAGTAGGGAAAGTGGGCCACACTTGATGATCTTGTGAGAGTTGGGAAGGCTTGGGACGTGTGAAATTTTTTCTTAGGAGAGTGTTTTAAGAAATGAGAGAAAGAGAGAATAATATATTAAAGGCATGGGTGGAGTGGTAGTTGTAATGAAGAAGTATGGGTTTGTTTGATTTTTTTTTGTAAAAGAGGGATGGTGAGAGGAGAGAGAGGGTTGACTTTTGGAAAATGGAGGGATGGGTTGGTTGTACTTGGGTAAGGCTTATACTTGACATTGATTGATGAGACATATCGTACAGATTCTCTCGATATTCGCAATGCGCGACATTTCTTCGAAATGAACGCAGACCGACATCTTCTTCCCTGGGTATCGGATCAGTGTGCGAGTCACGGTGTTAGAACCGCGGTGATGGTGCTGTCTCTATGATATAGGTTTCGAATCGAGCCGACTTTGGTATGCAGGACTCGGCTTAGGATCGATCGAAATCGTCGGATATGGGTCGAGAATTGCCAGAATTCGACCGGAAAGACCGCGAAAGCCAACGGAATGGTATAGACTAGGATCAGGTCTTACAACTCTTCCCTCCAAATAAAAATTTTATTCTCAAAATTTACATAATCATCACAACTAGACATAACTAATAATAGAAGGGGAAAAAAGACTTAATAAGAGGAAAATAAGGCATCGTCATATAAAATCGAAGACAACATACAAGATACAATATATGATCAATCATCAAAGAGATGGGGATAGCGCTCTCGAATCTCCACCTCGCGCTCCCAAGATGCCTCATCAACAGAATGGTGACCCCACTGAACTTTCACCAAGAGAATGACCTTGGTCCGGAGGACCTGCTCCTTCCGATCAAGGATACTAACTGGCTGCTCAATGTAAGAAACGTCTTCACGAACCTCCAGCGGCTGCCAATCAATAACAGAAACAATGTCTGACTCACACTTCCTCAGCATAGAGACATGAAAAATGTTATGGACGCCTGAAAACTGAGATGGAAAGGCAAGCCGATAGGCCATGGCACCAACACGCCCAGTGATCTCAAAAGGTCCTATAAATCTTGGGGCAATGTCACGCCCCAAACTCGAAAACCGGGCTCACAGAATTCTCGATCGCCGAATCCGGCGCCGACAGCCTCCGTAGAACCCCATTCTCGGCTCCTAGCTCCCATTCGCCAGGTTCCGATTCTGGGATGCTACGAGGAGGATTTTAAATATCAGTTTGATTCGTATTAAGCATAACCAAAGGCATAACCCACAAACAACAACCAAGAATTCCATTACATTTCCACTATGATCAAAAACTTTACAAGTACAATGGGCATAAAGGGAAATACAAGGGTAAATAACAGAAAAACTCCAAAATGATCAGCAACGTGCTCCTGCCTCAACGCTGCTGCGATCCGACGTCACCTGCACGCAACGGTCGTGCATAAGCTTACAGAAAGCTTAGAGGGTGGTGAAGGTGTGTGCTCAAGGTAGTAATATGTATATGCAATGTCAGAGTGATGCGGAATATGCAAATGGAAACATAATATCATGAGCCGTACCAAGGCTTATGCGATGCAAGACATGAATGGTATCGGCCATCCCAAGGCCATGCAATGTATAATGCAACTCAAGCATACGGATACTCATCAATGTCCACACATCAATACAGCTCAAAGTATGGAATATCACCGGGGTCTAGTACACTCTAAACCAGATTTCTGCCACATCGCGCACAATAAGGTAAGTGGAAGAGACCTCACTATCCGTCTGCCAATATCGGGCGCGACTCGTCGATAGCGGACCCATTCCTCGAGCTGGTCAGACTCAGCCTAGCATTGCCCCCTACACTCGGGCGGGTAAGGCCGCACCCCCTTCCAACCAACCACGACACAGTGGAGAGCACAGCCAACTGGTATTCGGCACTCAGTACTCATCTACCCACTCGGTCTAAACGTTGGAGTAACCTCTTGGTACCATAAGGGTTTAGGGACTTTCACCCAGGGATATCTATAGTACCCCATGTAGAACAAGATTTTCGGTATCCAATCCTGCCAACCACGACACGTCTGTGGAGGCTACGGCCCTGATGTCGCTAGGGCGTACAATAACCATGTCACACAAATGCGGAATGCATGAATCACGCTCTCCAGTCATGCAACCAATCCTGCGCATACCGTGCGCTCATGTAGGGCAACACCGCCTAACCGGAAGCCCATAAACAACCTGCCCGAAGGCAAATGCTATGATCAGTCAATCCTCATATCAAGCATACATATGATGCGTATGATCATGGGTCATGAAACTATACTAAACATGTTATAACAAAATGACTTATCTTACGATGCAGATGGGTCGGGACGGTCTATACACGATAAGTACGGCCCAGTAATGGACCCTAAGGAGAGTCGTAATGTGGACATCCAACCAACATTACACTCGCAATGTGGACGTCAAACCAACATTGCTCCCAAGGCACGATCTTTGTAAACATCAACACTTAGTCTGTAATGGATTTACACATTGCAATGGACCGTAGGTTGTCCCCATTGGACCTTATATATATATCAAATGGGTCATATCCTATGGGCTCTCATTCATCAGATGGGCCACATAAATGGGCCTTAAGTGCATTGCAATGGGTCAAACCCATGGGCTTGGATTGCATCAATCGGACCTAGTCATATGAGTCTAATATGCATCAAATGGGCCATCCCAATTGGGATCCCACATGCAGGTCAAGTGGGCCTCAACCCACAGACCTAACATGAGTCAAATGGGCCTAAATTCCTAGGCCTTAAGCAAATCAAAAAAGTCTAACCCATGAGCCTCAAACAAATCTAATGGGCCTAATCCCATGGGCCCTTTTATAATCAAATGGGTTTAGTCCCATGGGCCTTATAATATATATCAAATGGCCTACTACTATGGGCTTTAAAATTTCAACAAAAAGGGTCAATTTCATGGGCCTTGAAGTACATTACATGGGCCTAGCCCATAGGCCTGTTTTAAAATCAAATAGGCCTAGCCCATAAGTGAGTGGTCCACCCAACCAACAACCTATATTTTAAAATGATCTCACTAGGCGGATAGACGGTCTAGATGCACCACATACATCATGGTGGGTCCCACTGTCCAGTGGACAGTGCGGATATAACACATTCATCACACAGGGCCCCACCGTCCGTGGACGGTGGAGGCAGTCCATCCGTCAGGTGAGTGCCACCGTCCGCCTGGACGGTGGGCTACAACAAATACATCAATGTGGGTCCCATGCGGGGCCCACTCTGAATGTTAATTTTGCCATCCAACCCATTCATAAGGTCATTCCGACCAGGATGAAGGAAAAACATAAATTTCAGCTTGATTCGAAACTTTTGTGGGCCCCAGGGAGAGTTTCAATGGTGGAAGTTCATTCACACTGTTTCTTACGGTGTGGGCCACCTGAGTTTTGGACCAACCTGAAATTCGCAGGGGGCCCACCTGAGATGGGGACCCACCCAATGGACGGGGTAGATAGAACATATGCATCAAGTGGGGCCCACGGCAGCAGCCGTGGGTGCCCGCCCGTCCGCCAGCACGCAGGCAGCGCCTGCGTGCGCCTGACACAGCGGCAGCAGCTGCTGCCTCTCCTTCTCTCTCTCTCCTCTAAATTTTAGTTTCGGCCAAAAATCACGTGTGGGACCCGCTTCTTGAAAATCCATCCCACCCATAGTGTTCTACAGCTCGCAACAGACAAAAAGAGTCCGGAGTTCGAATTTTTTTGAGGCCTAGAAACACCAGACGAATTTTCAATGGTAACCGTCAATGTTTCCCATGCTATGGCCCACAAGATATTCGGATCAGTCCCATTCTTTTACTTGACGGTTAAATCGATGTGAGTAAGGGAATGGAAGGCTCGGATCAAACATGTACATCAAGGTGGGGCCTACACTAAGGGACCACCCAAAACCTCTCCTTTTCTTTTTTTTTTTTTTTTTTTTTTTTTTTTTTTTTTTTTTTTTTTTCTTTCTGTGAGACGTCCAGCGTCCCAGACGCTGGACAGTTTTTATATATATATGTATATTTTTTTTTTGTGTGGGCCTTGATGAAGTGGGCCACCACTGATGGGTGCCATAGGTCCAACGTCTAAGGTGGGCCCCACTTGAATAAAATAATTATATCAAGGTGGGATCCATTCAAGTGGGCCACACCATCCTATTGCAATAAATAGATAAAATAAAATAAAATAAAATAAAATAGAGAGAGACATGGAGAGTGGGACACGGCTAGTGATGGAGGAACCCCGTCACTATGGGCCCTCCCATGCATGAAATCATACATCAATTGGGTCATTTTGTACATGTGACCCTCAAAATTAAAGATCAACGGTGAGGATCCCTTCCCCACCAATATGAATGGTCTAGATGACCCTTTTTAAATGAAAATAAACATCATGATGGGGTCCATGGAGAATGGCCCCATCATGAAATGATCATGATGATCCAAGTGGTCCATCGGCCACAAATAAGGGTCCCAAGTGAGATCCACACCATGGATCGGTGGGCCTCACTTGGTCCACCATAAAATCAAGAAAATCTACCCTATAGAAGCACCCACCGTCCGATCTTCTCGCTCCTAGGGGTTCCTTGGCACCTTGTCTTCAACTTCAATAGCTAAGATGAAGAATGGAGGGTTGAGATGGGAGATTTTGGGGTAGGAAGGTGGGCCACTTAGAGCTTAGGGACTTTGGGGAAATTCCATACGTATGGAGCCCTTTGGAATTGTTGTTGCTTGGAAATTTTGAAATGAGAAAGAGAGAAAGAGAGAGAGTGATGTAAAGGGAGAGAGAGAGAGTGATGGATGGATGGGTGAGTGATGTTTGTGTAAGAAATCTTAGACTTTTGTGGCTTTTTGTGTAAGAGAGGTATGAGTTTGGGAGACTTTTGTGGTTGCTTGGGAAAAGGGATGGAAGTGATGTGTACTTGACATGTGATGGCTTGATGGGTGATTGATTGATGGGATTGATGTGATTGATGTGACACATCGTTGAGATTCCCTTGGTTTTCGCAACGCGCGGCGTTTTCTCGCACCGAACGTTGGCCCATATCTCTTGATCAGGGTATCGCCTCGGCGCGCGAGTCGCGGTATCGGAACCGCAACGACGGCGCGGTCGCTATGGTATTGGTCGCGGGTTGAGTCGACTCGGGTTGTCGGCACATGAATCCGGGTCGCGCGGCGATATCGGTTAAGGGTCGAAAGTTGCCGGAATTCGACCGGTAAGACCGCGGAAGTGTACGGAAAGGTACGGACCAAGATACGGGTCTTACAGGCAAGCTTGCCCTTCGCTCCAAATCGAACTACGCCCTTCATGGGTGAGACCTTGAGATACACTCTATCCCTAACAGTGAACTCCAAAGGACGATGCCGGTGATCAGCAAAACTCTTCTACCGACTCTGAGCTGTGCGCATCCTCTGCCTGATGATATAGATAGCCTCTGATGTCTCCTACACAAGCTTGGAACCTAGGAGACGCTGCTCTCCAATATCGGTCCAACAACTCAGAGATCTGCACGGTCTGCCGGACAATGCCTCAAAAGGAGCCATGCCAATAGTCGCCTGATGGCTATTGTTGTATGCGAACTCAGCCAATCGCAGATGCTCATCCCAGTTACCCCCGAAATCAATCGCGTAGGCCCGAATCATATCCTCAAGTATCTGGTTGACTCTCTCGATCTGGCCATCGGTCTACGGATGATAGGCGGTATTAAGCTGCAAATCAGTGCCCATTGCTCTCTGAAAGCTCCTTCAAAACTGAGACGTGAATCTCGGGTCTCGGTCAGAAACGATTGAGACTGGAACACTGTGCAGTCTCACTATCTCCTCTACAAATAACCTGGGGAGCCGGTCCGTATGCCAAGTCTCACGGATCGCAAGAAAATATGTTGACTTCGTCAGACGGTCCATGACAACCTAGATAGCGTCATGACCACGTTGAGTCCTCGGTAAACCTATGATAAAATCGGTAGATACGTGCTCCCACTTCCACATCAGGATGCTTAACGGCTGCAACAGACCAGGAGGTCTCTGATGATCGGCCTTGACATGCTGGCATGTGTCACACTCAGGCACAAAACTGGCGATCTGGAGCTTCATCCCTGCTCAAAAATACTGTCTCCTTATGTCACGATACATCTTCGTCGAGACAGGGTGGATAGAAAACTGCGATCGATGTGCCTCAGCCATAAGACCTCTACATAGCTCAGGAATATCTGGGACACATAATCGGCCTCTGAAGCGAAGTCCACCATCAGAACCAATCTGCCAATCTGTCTGGCTCTCAAATGCTATCTCTGCTCGATAATCCTGTAACGACTCATCTATCTACTGAGCCTCGATCACCCTTGTGACAAGAGAGGGTTAAATCGACAGGCTCGATAGCTGAACGATAGAAGACTGTAAACTAAAATCGAAGTCGTACTCTTCTATATCATTGAGCATCCTCCACTCCTGAATCATCATATGTACCACCAACCTCGTGGCTGACGGGTGAGGGCATCCGCCACCACGTTCGCCTTGCCTGGGTGGTACTGGAGGTCAAAATCATAATCTTTCAGAAGCTCCATCCAGCGTCTCTACCTCATGTTCAGCTCAGACTGAGAAAATAGATATTTCAAGTTCTTGTGGTTGGAGAAGAGCTCGAACTTAACCCCATAGAAATAGTGTCTCCACACCTTCAGTGCGAAGATGACTGCAGCCAGCTCCAAATCATGCATGGGGTAGTTCAGCTCATGAACCTTGAGCTGACGAGACGCGAAGGTTACCGGTTTGCTGTGTTGCATCAGGACAACACCCAATGCAATACGTGAGACATCGGTAAATACAACAAATCCATCACTCCTGGAGAGAAGAGTGAGGAAAGGAGCGGACATCAGATGGTCCTTTAGCTCCACGAATGCCTGCTCACATGCGTCAGTCCAAACAAAATCTATGCCCTTTCGAGTCAACGTGGTCAACGGGGCTGGAATACGAGACAAGCCCTCAATGAAATGCCGATAGTACCCCGCTAAACCAAGGAAACTGCAGATCTCGGACGCAGTAGTGGGCTGGCCCCACTGACGCACTGCCTCAACCTTCGAGAGGTCCACTGCTATACCCTCCCTCATCACCACGTGACCGAGGAACTTCACATCCTCCTACCAAAATTCACACTTCTCCAGCTTCGTATACAACTGGTGGGCACAGAGGGTCTGTAAGCGATCTCCAGATGGTTCATATGGTCCTCACGGGTCCTCGAATATATCAGAATGTCGTTGATGAAGACCACAACAAACTGATCAAGATATGGATGAAAGACCTCGTTCATTAATTGCATGGAGACCGCGAGTGCATTGGTCAGTCTAAAGGACATGACCTGAAACTCAAAATGACCATAACAAGTCCTGAAAGCCATCTTCAGGATGTCCTCCTCTCAGACTTGAATTTGATGATATCTGGAACGCAGGTCAATCTTCAAAAAGAACTGTTCTTGATCGTGACCCGATTGAGCTCGCGGTAATCTATGCAGAGCCTCAATAAGCCATCCTTCTTCCTGACGAAGAGTACCGGCACTCCCCATGGAGAACTGCTTGGACGGATGAATCCCAACTCACATAACTCATCTAACTGTCACTGCAGCTCACACAACTCCATCGGTGCCATACGGTATGGGGCCTTCAAGATAGGCATGGTACTGGGCACGAGATCTATCTGGAACTCAATATGACGGCGCGACGGCAATCCTAGAATCTCCTGGAACTCGTCAGAGAAATCACAGACAACCAGCAACTGATCTATACAAGCGGCGACAGGCTCCTCAACGATGCAGGACATCAAGCAAGATAACGATTCTCCCCGGGGTTCTGCAACGAATTGAAACTGCGGCGAGCCTGGTATGCAGAACGTGACTGTCCTCGCGGAACAGTCCAAGATGGCGTAATACTCGGCAAGCCAATCCATGCCCAAGATAACATCGAAATCTGACATTGGCAGCACGAATAAGTCAGTGGGCAAAAAGATATCATTGCCCAGAACAGGGCAAGATGAACAGAAACGACCCAATATTGTGGTCTTCCTTAAGGGCGTCGATACAGTCAATCCCTCACTAGCAGACTCTGTAGGAAATCCAGTCGATCGGTAAAAATCCTTAGACATGAATGAGAACGAAGCACTAGAATCAAATAGTACACGTGCAATGCATGAAGAGACTGAAAGTATACCCTCTACGACTCCTCCAGAGGTTTGCAGGTCCTGCTGAGCCGCATAAAATCTAGCCTGAGTTGGCTGGGGAGGTGCCTGTCCCCTCTGAGGTCCCTGATGCTGCTGCTGCCTCTGCAGCGGCCTGTACCGCTGTCTCTGCTGCTGCTGGGGCCTCAACAACTAAGGAGGCTGTGGACGCTGCTGATGGGGTTGCTGCTGTGCTGGAGGCTACTGCTGTGGAGGCTACTGCTGTGGAGGCTGCTGTGGTGCTCTTGGCTGCTACAGATGAGGGCGGGGGCACTCAAATATGTGGTGTCCTGTCCCACCACATCCAAAATAAGCCCCTGTAAACGGCTACTGGGGTGGCGCTGGAGGTGTTGCTGGGGCTCTAGTAGGTGGGTGACTCCTGTACCTCTGTGGTCGTCGATGCTGCTGGGAGCTACTAGAGGGGGCCTGCCTCTTCCGATTTTGTCATCTCCTCTGATCTCGATCACTCTGCGAGCCGGCCCACTCAGTCTCGTAAATTTGAGCCCTCAGCACTACCACCTGAAATGTCGGGAGCTCGTGCCCAATAAAACGGCCTCAAAGACCATAACGTAAGCTGTTCTCGAAACGACGAGCCTTCCGCCCCTCATCATCAACCAAATATGGCACAAACCTCGATAGTGTCACGAAATGGGCCGCGTACTGCGCCACGGTCATGTCCCCCTGCACCAGTCTCGAACTCCAGTGCTCTCTGATGACGAATGTGGTCAGGGAAGTATTGCTCCTCAAATCGGTCGATAAAGTCCTCCCATGTCCAGACATACTCAGGTTCAACAACATGGGTAACAGAGGTCCACCAATGCTCTGCTTCACCCTGGAGAAGGAATATAGCCAATCAGACTCGCTGCTCGATCGTACATGACATAGTATCAAAGATCTTCTCTATATCAGAGCACCACCTCTCGACTGTAGTCGGATCTGGCTCGCCCTGGAAGCGCGGAGGATCAAGTTATCGGAACTCACGAAGAAGGGCAATCGTGTGCTCCTGCTCTGCTTGGGCTGGGGAAACAACTGGGTGCTTACCCTGCCCCTGAAGTGCAGCAGTCACGGCTTGCAACATCTGTTGTAACTAAGAGGCACTCACCGGTACGGTCGGATTCGCACCAGCCCCAGGTGAAGGAATGTTATCCTCAAGCAGGGGAGCAGGGATCCCTGGCGGTGGAACGGGAGGAGCAGGTGGTAAAGCTGGAGCCTCAGGTGGTGGAGCGGGAGTTGATCGGGTCACTCTCCTGGGCGGCATGTCATATAGGAAAGAACAATGACGCAATCAACCTTAAGAATCACACATTAGGGAACTCAATCGAAAGGTTATGTACTCGGAACCTAATCGTCCTAAACTCCTAACAAACATGTGATGTTGTTTTCGGTTATTTCCAAATTATGCTCTGATACCAACTTTTGTCATGCCCCAAACTCAAAAATCAGGCTCACAAAATTTCTGAATGCCAATCCGGCGTCGACAGCCTTCGTAGAACCCCATTCTCGGATCCCGACGCCTCATTATGATTCAAATTGATGATTAGAAATCCTCCTTATAGCATCCGAGGAACACCATCACAAAATCTACTATAATAAAAAACTTTGAGTACAAAGCGTCAGAAGGAAAATACAAGATAATGAAAATAACAGAAACTCCAAAAGCTCGACTGTGTACTCTAAACTGTGGCTACGTCCTGGCGTCTCCTGCACGCATCAATTGTGCATAAGCTTATAGAAAGCTTAGAGGGCGGTGCAAGTGTGTGCGCAATAAAAGCGTGCTCAGAATGCAAGGTCAGAGTAATAAGAAAACATGCTATGAGTAAATGAATGCAATTAGCCGTACCAAGGTTATGCGGTGTAAGATATGAATGCTATCGGTCATAACACGGCTATGTGATGTGAGACGCAACTCAAGCATGCTAATCCTCATCATATATTAGTACAGTTCTCATTCTAAATAATCACCGGGGTTTAGTACACTCTAAATGGCACTGCCGCTCTCCTAGCCGCATAGTCCAAGTGAGCATAAAAAACCTCACTATCCGCCGGGCCAATAGTCTGCCAATACCTATCTGGCACGTCGATAGTGAACTTATTCACGAGCTAGTCAGACTCAATCTAGTATTGCCCCCTACCCTTAGGCGAGTAAGGCCACACCCCTTTCCAACCAACCACTACACAGTGAGAGACGCGGCCTCCTGGTATTCGGCCCTCGTGCGCTCATATATCTACTCGGTCTCGTTGTTGGAGTCATCCTCTGGTACCATCGGGTTTAAGAATTTTCACCCAGGGACATCTATGGTGCCCCGATGCTAGAACTAAACATTTTCGATATCCAATTCAGCCACCCACGATGTGTCTGTGGAGGCTATGGCCCTGATGTCACTAGGGTATACAATAATCACGATCACACAAATGCAAGTTCATGAATCACCCTACCAAACATGTAACAGTCCTGCGCGTGCCACGCACTCATGTAGGGCAACTCCGCCTATCAGGGAGTCCGTAAACTGTCCACCTAAAGGCATATGCTATGACCGGTCACTTGTCATATCAGTCATACATATGATGCATATGATCATGAATCATGGATCTATACTAAACATGTCATAGGGTGATGGGCTTGTGCATGACGGATATGTGCCTAGATGGCCTACTCATTACAAATATGGACTTATCAGCGGGCCTTAGGGACAGTGACAATATGGACATTTAACCAACATTATCCTTACAATGTGGACGTCAAACCAACATTTTTTCCAAGATATAGCCTGTTATAAAGATCAACACATACACCATGGTGGAATTACACTACAATAGGCCTTATGTACGCCTTATTGGGCCTCGACCCATGGGCCTTGAATGCATCATAATGGGCCTCATAACATAGGTTTTCATATATATCAAAGTGGGACTCAACATCGGGCCACAAATACGTCAACATGGGCCTAGTCATGCGGGCCCTGCATACATCACAATGAGCCTCATAATATGGGCCTCATATTTATTAAGCTAGGCCTCAACATCGGGCCACATGTAAACTAAGGTGAGCCACAACAACGGTCCACAAATATGTCAAGATGGGCCTAGTCACTTGGGCCTTATATACATACCAAGGTGGGCCTCAATGGACAGTCACAAATAAATCAAGATGGGCCTCATAACATATATTAAGGTGGGGTCCACTCGAACTATAGATCAGACTCAGTCTTTAGCCCCTGCCATAAAATGGGCTTTCAAAATGGTTGAACGGTTTGAATGCAGCACATGCATCATGGTGGGTTCCATGGGGATGAAAGGGATGGACGACATAGATGAAACACATACATCATGGTGGGTCCCATGTGGGGCTTACTATAATATTTATTTTCTATCCAACCCATTGATAAGATCACTCAAACCTGGGGCCCACAGTAATGTTTATTTTCCACCTAACCTGGGCCCACTGTAATGTTTACTTACATCCAATTTGTTCATAAGGTCACGTGGACCAGGGGCCCACCATAATGTTTATTTACATCCAATCTGTCCAGGGCCCACAGTAATGTTTATTTGCCACCCAAACGGTTCATAAGGTCACATGGACTTAGAGCCCACGGTGATGTTTATTTGCCATCCAAACTGTTCATGAGGTCACTCGGACCTGGGGCCCACCGTGCTGTTTATATGACATCCAACCTGTTTACGAGGTTACATGGACCAAGGGCCCACCGTAATGTTTATTTGTCACCCAACCTGTTCATAAGGTCACACTGTCAGGGGGTCCACTTGAATGTTTATTTTTCATACAACCTGTTGATTGAGTCACGTGGACAGGGAGCCCACTATGATGTGGTTCACAAATCCAGCCCACCCATTATGTGCGTCCTGCTTGGCTAAGGGTTCAAACCAAGTTTCAGCCGCATCTAAATTTCAGGTAGGCCCCACCAAATGATTTTATATGTTTTAGGCATGTCCTCACATGATTTTAGACGGTATGGCCCACCTGAGTTCCGTATACGGCTGATTCTTGGGATATCCCATAATTTAAAGGGGACGTGCCAAATGCACGGTGTTGATGTTCAAAACGCATTACGGTGGGGCCCACAACTGGGCCGTGAGGCCCAGCCCGTCCGTCCGCCCGCTTACGCAGCCGCAGGTGCTGCCTGCGTCTTTTGTCAGTCGGAGCAGCAATGCTGCTACTGTTTCATTTATTTTTTTTTGAAAAATTATTATTCCATGATTTTTCGTAGGTGGGGCCCGTATCAAGGAAATTTAGTCTGACCATTGGATTCTACAGCCCCTGATCAACCAAATGAGACCAATATGTGACATATTTTTGACCAATGGAGGAATTTATTCGGGTTTTAACGGTAATACAACTATTTCCTATGGTATGGCCCGCTTGATTATTGGTTTGGTCTCATTCTTCGGCTCAACGCCTAATATGGTTTGAGAAATGGAATGGACAACGTGAATTATATACATATAGCAAGGTGGGTCCTTCATGAGTGGCCCACCATTTCCTACTCTTTTTTTTTCTTGCAAGTACACACCCATGTCAGTGCACATACTCCATGTTAACCATACCCGTCCAGCGTCACACATGCATTGTGGTGGGTCCCACATGGACGTGGCTCACCACTCTAACCAATGTGGTTCCACATAAACATGGCCTACTTAACCTAGATCAATCTGATATTTATGTTTTCCTTCCATCCAGGCCTGCTACTTTGCTGGATGGAGCAGATCCAACACATCCATCCGATGGGTCCCATATGAATATATGATTCATGGTGGGCTACACTCACCCCTTCATCATCATCACCATTCAAAGAAAGAGAGGGAGAGAGAAAGATAGAGATACGGTGAGATAGAGGGACCTTGCCACTATGGGCCCCTCTTGATTAAATCACATACATCAAAATGGGTCCCACCAACAAGTGAACCCTCAAATCATTAAATCAATGGTAGAAACTCAAAGATCACCCACCTCTTGGCCTTCACCTTGCTCCCTTAGCCTCCTTAGCTCCTTTGATTGACTTTTAACGGTGGTAGATGATGGATCAAAGGTTGAGATGAGAGATGAGAGAGTAGGGAAAGTGGGCTACACTTGATGATCTTGTGAGAGTTGGGAAGGCTTAGGACGTGTGAAATTTTTTCTTGGGAGAGTGTTTTAAGAAATGAGAGAGAGAGAATAATCTATTAAAGGCATGGGTGGAGTGGTAGTTGTAAAGAAGAGGTATGGGTTTGCTTGATTTTTTTTTTTTTTGTAAAAGAGGGATGGTGAGAGGAGAGAGAGGGTTGACTTTTGAAAAAAGGAGGGATGGGTTGGTTGTACTTGGGTAAGGCTTGTACTTGATATTGATTGATGGGACATATCGTAAAGATTCTCTCGATATTCGCAACGCGTTGTGTTTCTTTGGAATGAATGCAGGCCGATATCTTCTTCCCTGGGTATCAGATCGGTGCGCGAGTCGCGGCGTTAGAACCACAGCGACTGTGCGGTCCCTATGATATAGGTTTCGAATCGAGCCGGCTTTGGTATGTAGGACTCAGCTTAGGATCGATCGAAATCGTGGAATACGGGTTGAGGATTGCCGAAATTCGACCGGAAGGACTGCGGAAGCCAACGAAATGGTACGGACTAGGATACAAGTCTTACATGATCGAACACCATCGTCAAAAACTTCCTATGGCCCACTATAATGCTTATTTGCCATCTAACCTGTTCGTTAAGTCATACAAACATGGATGATAAGAAAATAAAAATATCCAATTCATCCAAAACTTGTGGCCCTTAAGAAGTTTTTAATAGTGGGCCAATGATTCTCATCCTTAAAATATTTGTAGGGCCCACCGTAACATTTACTTTCCATCCAATCTATTCATCAGGTCACACAAACCTAGATGAAGAGAAAAAATAAATATCATATTAATCCATGATTTTTGTGACCCTAAAAAGGGTTTCAATGGCAGGTGTTCAATCCCCCATTGCTTTTTACAATGTGGTCCACTTAGTTTTTGGATCTGTCTTATTTTTCAGCTCAAGTATTAAGAGTAGATCACCAAGTGGACAGACGGTTTGGATATAACTCATACTTCATGATGAGACCCACATAACTTGGTGATGTCAACACACCAGCCACATCAGTGGTGTGTATGGTACACCAGCCAATCCGCTTCCTTCGCACACACTATGTAATTAGATTACTTATTGAGTTACTCAGTATGCTTTTATCGTTCTAAGTAGACTCTGTTGGGATCACTGTAAATGTATTTGGTTTATCCACTTCGTCCATCTGTTTTTTAAATCTCATTTCAAGGGTTGAGCCCAAAATTGAAGCATATTCAAAGCTGAAGTGGACCATACAGCAGGAAAGCATGGAAATAATGATTTCCACCATTGAAACTTTTCTAGGGCCCACGATAATGTTTATTTGTCATCCAACCTATTCACAAGATCACACAAATATGGATGAAGAGAAAAATACAAATAGTAGCTTGATACATAACTTCTATGGCCCCCAAGTATTTTTCATTGGTATTCATTTAATTTGCACTGTGTCCTATGATGTGGTTCACTTGAGGTTTGGATATACTTTATTTTTGGTCTCAATCCCTAAAATTATCTTTTAAAATAGATGTACTGAGTGGATATAATACATAGATCACGGTGGGCCCCACTGCAGGTCACGACAATGATGGCGAAGCGATTGGTGTGATCAGACGACTTTTATTCCAACGCGAATAAATGTTGGGTGTGGTCATGCTTCATGTGGTGTGGTCCACTTGAGCGTCCTATGTGCCTCATTTTTGGGCTCATGCACTAAAATAATTTGTCCAAAAATATGAACAGGGTGGATAAAACATATAGATCACAATGGGCTCCAAAGAGGCACTATGAGAACCGCCTGTCTCTACCTTGATCATGGTGAAATCAAATTGCATATTGAGTTAAGAGTAGACTTTTATCATGTTGAGCAAAACTATGTTGGGCTCATGTGTGGTTTATCCACGCCATCCATCCATTTTTTAAGCTCATTTTATGGGTTGAACCCAAAATTGAAGCATATCCAAAGCTCAAGTGGAGAAAACCACAGAAAACAGTGTAAATTGAATGTCTGCATTTGAAAAATTCTTCCGGCCAGAGAAGTTTTGGCTCATGCTGATATTTGTGTTCATCCATGCTTGTGTAATCTTATTTAGTAAATTGGATGAACGGAGTGGATAAAATAGGTAAATTATAATGGGCCCCACAGAGTTTACTCAGTACGGTAAGCATACTTGGTTACTCGCTACGTAATGAGCTTCCGTCTTAATGGGGATGGTACCCATGCATCCAGGGGACATGGATTGCCTTCTGAGGCAGCGTCACCAGATGGCTACTACAGGGTACTCTGTGGGCCCATCATGATTTACATGTTTAATCCATGTCGTCCATTCATTTTGAATGCTTATTTTAGGGCATGACCTAAACACGAGGTATATCCGAATCTCAAATGGATCAGACCACAAGAAACAATGGCGATTCAACGCTCATGGTTAAAAGCTTCTTAAGGGCCACAAGTTTTGGATGAAATTGATATTTTTTGTTTTCTCATCATCCAAGTCTTTGTGACCTAATGAACAGATTGGATGGAAAATGAACCCTTTAGTGGACCCTTGGAAGTTTTTAACGATGGGTGTTTAATTAGAACCGTTTTCTTGTGGTGTGGTCCATTTGAGATTTAGATCTACTTTTTTTTTTTTGTTTTGCTAATGTTCTAAAATGATCTGAAAAATTAGATGATCGACATGGATAAAACACATACATCATGATCAACCCATAGAGCACTGTCCAATAGCTACTTAACTGCGTACATCATGCCATTCCCGTGAGTGTGAGGAGTCTCGACGCGAGTCATAATTTTTGACACTCATATTCTTGATGCCGTTGAATCGCAGTCGTGATTGTAATCTAACATCTCACATGAATACTTGCATGAAAGCTCCCTTCGGCCTGGTGTGCAGGAGACTGGGACTCTCTCTCTCTCTCTCTCTCTCTCTCTCTATATATATATATATATATATATATATATATATATATATATATATATATTAGAGCATGAACTAAAACATTAAGGACATCAAAATCTCCAGTGGACCACACGACAAGAAAACAGGGGAGATTGAATGCCCACCATTAAAAACTTTCCAAGGCTTATTGTAATGTTTATTTGTTATTTAATTTATTTATTAGGCCACACACCTGATGAAGAGAAAAAACAAATATTAGCTCAGTCCAAAACTTTTGTGGCCCCTAAGAAGTTGTTAGTGGTAAGTGTTCAATCACTACTCTTTCTTTGGTGTGTTCAACATGAGATTTGAATATGCCTTATTTTTCAGCTCTTTTTATAAAATAGTCCCCCCCAAAAAAAAACAGAATAGATGCATGAATAGGATATATCATGGTGGAGTTCACGTAGCATTGTAAGTAGCTACCTCCCTATCAGTAGGTAATCCATGTTGAAAAAACATGTCCTTTAGTAGCGCTCCAGTAAGGAGCTGAATAGGTAAGCTGTAGTTAGAAATGAGGCCTTAGTGTTGGGATATTTAATTTTCAATATTGTAGAGTGGGTTGCTGACACTTTCAGGGCCAAGATGAACTAGAGAAGGCTTGACTAGAGGCATAAGTGATCAGGACAGTCAGAATCCTAAAGTAGGCATATCTTGCAAATCAACCTGCTATGCTGGGTCGACCGTCGAATTTGTGAGATTCCATCAAATCGATAGTCAAAAGTCTGTTTTAATTTTGTTTTTAGTATTTATAGTAAGTTTTGGTTCACTTATAAGTCTTGATCCTTTGAGCTTTAGTAGTTGTGTCTAACATGAAAATAGCTTATAAAAATTGGAGAATAACTTGGTTAGGCCAAATTAGACACTTATTATTTTTGGCCAAAAACCATAAAGTCTAGTAGAAATCACAACCATATATAAATAGTAAGTTTGCCATTTATAGTAAGTCAAGTTTTTTTAAGGAGTTCGAGTTCAAGTTTGATTTTCAAACTTCTTCCTTGGTTACATCATGTGGGCATACTTCTGCCTAGAGCGATATATGAACCGAGTTAACTCGGTTAACTTGCTCGCCTTGGCTTGGGAAAGCTTGATTCGGCGCAGCTTGAAATTGACTTCAAACCAAGTCGGCTAATTTTTTGAGCTTGAAAAATTTTTGAGCCAAGTTCGAGTTAGAAGGAGCTTGATTCGACTCTACTCGAACTTAACTTGTAGGCTTGATCTTGAACTCGGCTCGAAAGATCGAGCTCAAGCTTGGCTTGAGCTGAGATCGAGTTGGCCCAAGAGTCGATCGTCCTAAGGACAGAGCCGAACTGAATTCAAGCTGAGGTAGACTGTTGGTTGAGCTGGGCCAAGCTCAACTAGATTCAGCTCATGCACAACTCTACTTCTGCCGAGTACCACCATATGCTAACTAGGGAGGTAATGGGATAAGTGGGGCCCATGTGATGAATTCACAACAAGCAATCCGTCCGTCAATTGTGGGTCTCAAATACACCCAAGCACAAAATCAGCTCAAGCATAAACTTATGTAAGCCACATAACAGGATGCAATCGAGAGAGGACTTTCACCCTTGATTCTTGTGGGGGCCATGCGTTTCTGTCCAGGCCCTTTATCTATCTTGTAGGAAGGGTCAGGACAAACATCATATTGTTCTACCTTTCAGGAAAGCTCTGAGGTGACAATCCCCTCCCACTTTGTTTCCCGTGGTGTAGCCTACTAGAGATCTCATTCGAATTGATTTTCTGGCTCTATATGTAACTTTAGGGTATGTAGCTGATGGATGGGTTGGATCAGATACGTATACCATATAGACCCTATATCTGACCAGCATCACCATAAGCTTACGGTGGTATAAACACCACTGGAGCTAGGAATGTTGTGGCCCACCCCAGTTGCCAACAACACCATGATCTACGATCGTTACCGTTCACCATCAATACCATGATCTACAATCTTTACTGTTCACCATGAGGTCACACATTCCGGGTCACATGGTAAAGGACTTCATTGATAAAAAGATTGGTGTTGTCTCTAAAAAGGTGAAATAGAAATTATTTTTCTCAACCATTGCTTTCGTAGTCCAGTTATTTTGAGGATTTATTTTATTATTATTATTATTGGTTTTTTTTTTTTTTTTTTTTTTTTTTTTTTTTTTTTTTTTTTAAATTCAATAAAGAGACATGCCAACCACTTGGAAAAAATAAAATATCTTTCCCATGGTTTTTTTCCCAACCCACACTCACATTGACATACACGACAATGGGCAATTGCACCCATGACCTCCGTGTTAAAACTCTTGTGAGTATACCATTGAGCCATGACTAGGACACATCTTTCCCATGATTAAGTTTAGTGTATTCTAGTAATTAAAAGAAACTTGCGCTAGAGTGATATGCATATAATAAATTGCTGACTTGTTGATAAGTAGGGTGGTTTTGGGTTAAAGCATCTTAAGACAGTTCTCATCTGTGAATTGCATTTATTCCACACGCACAATATGTTTCGTTTAACCAAGCCTAGCAATGGGCTGGACCTGGCCCAGTAAATCAAAATTTTGAATTGGCTGGCCCAATAGTCTCATATGACCATTTCAAAATCTAGGCCCTGCTCCGGCTCATTGCTAGGCCTACCTTCAACTAGCATGAAAGATTATCATTTAGTCTATTATGATTCCACTTTCATTACAATTGTGACTAGTACATCAAATAATGCCGATACTTGGTCATATTGATATAGAACTCAAAGAAATGCAATAAAGAGATAAAAAAAAGAACTTTGTTGCTATAATTTAGATCAAGAGAATATAAGCCCAATGAGAATGAGAAAAGGAGGTAGTTTGGGGAATCACTCACCCAAGGGATTGGGGAATCATTCACCCAATAAGTAATAGCTTGGGTTTCACTCACCCAAGGGGTTGGACAATAACTCACCTAACAAGAGAGGAATTAATCAACTCACAAATACAAATCTTGTAGAAAATAACACAAAAATTGAAATATGCCTTTCCATTACAAAATAGATCCTTTTATAGATTAATTACAACTACCCCTCATAAATACATTAATAACAATCTTGTGTTTTTAATGTATTACTACATATTTTCAAAACAAAAGAACAACTTCAATATAATGCCAAATACATTCCTGATACATACTTCAATTTCAAACTCTTCCCTTTTTCTATGCATGCAACATAATCCCATGCATCACGAATGCACTTGGGCTAAAAATAATGGGCTGAATACTAAAGGCTTGGGCTTGATTGATGGATTAGGCTTTTCCCTTGAAGTTTAAACATTTTTAGACCACTTGATTTTCTGCACAAACATTGTATTGAAGCAAGTTGTTTTATTTATTTATTTATTTATTATTATTATTTTTTACATATGCGTGTGCCTTTTCATGCTTCCTTACCAGTAGTATTCCATTATACAATTTAAATAGGCATGGCCTATGGTTCCCAATTACTTATCATGGGCTAGTTTCTAGGGGGTTTGGCTCATTATTCTCATCATTCTCATGTCCTTAATCGGTTTAGGTTGTTGATACACCTTTTTAATGGCCTATGGTTTTCGTAACAATATGAACTTTTGAAACCAATTGTAATTGCTCCAAATCCTTTAAACTTATCTCGTCTTTCCTGTGTTCTAGATTTTTATGGTACTCCTTCAATGATAGTGGTAACTTTGCGATTATAAAACTAACTTGAAAAAAATTCATGGATGTTAGCACTTTCTGTTACTAGATTAGTGGCAATTATTTGCATCTCATGTACTTAATCTGATATTGATTTGTCATTTAGCATCTTAAAATTGAAATACTAACTTAATATGGTTTGTTGTCAGCATCTTTGAGTCTTTATTTCTTTACAAGCACATCCAAAATCTCAAATTCTTTATAGAAGAACAATGGATCTATAATAAATTCCAATATTCTTGTTGGCATTGTATTGGGCATTTGAAAAAGAACAAGATTCACATTCATGAGGGAAAATATATCTTAATCCATATAGGGACTTGTTGGATGACTCGTACTACTGCCAGGTGGATATAGTTCAACTATTGAAATGCTTCCGCTGGATTATGATGGCATTTTGAATGGGGTTTTTATAAAATGTTTCAGTGATTAAACATCTTAATAATCCAATATTCTTCTTATTCTAATAAGATGATATCTTTATCATATTACATACATCATACAATCTCCCTTTACCTAAAACCAAGACTAAAAGAAAAAGAAAGGTAGCTCCCATGCATAAACCATGAGTACAAGAACACTCCTACCCAGTCTGCAGGTGGTGTAGCCTGTTTGATTAGAGCAGTCGAAAGGCCAGTGGCTCTAAAGGAGCAGAGGCTGCTGTGTACTTGATGGCAACAACATCATTCGGCTATTGCTTGCCATGCTTTCAGATTTTGATGCAGTGGAGCCTGGATTGGAGTTCCTCTGGCTGGATGTTGTTTTCAGAGTCCGCATGAATCTGAGTTGTTTGTATTGTAATTTTTTTTGTTGATTCTGACCCATAGAATTATATGATAGGTGAGGCCCGTTTGTTTTTTGTTGAGCTCAACTGACTGTAGATCATCCTAATCGATCAACAAAGTCACAGGTGATGTGCTTCCACCTTTATGTGGAAAAAAAAAAAGAAAAAAACTCCTAACCCAAGATTAAATATATCTAAAGCTTGTTAAAAAAAGAAATAAACTTATTATTATTTTTTTTAAAATCTCTTTCAACATAACTATCAATAACATCTCAGTAATGACTGAGGTAAGACAGAACTTCATCTAATTGCTGTGACCTAAGTTATTTATCTCAGTGAATCCTGACCCCAAGATACAAGTCCTTCATTGTATGCATTTCTATGACAACATCTTTCATCTCCATTTGCTCTCTAGGAGATTTCTCAGAACACAACACAATAATCATTGAATTCAAGTAGTCATGCATTCTATTTCTTGCGTCAATATGATTTCCGCTGCCTTCAGTAACTTTGGCTTCTTCCAAGAGAAATGGATCTACAATATTCTTCATATTAATTGTTCAGGAAAGGCCAACTTAGCAAAATGGAGGCTCAGATTGTCTTTAAACATGTCATCAGTTGGCCTATTATCTCTAGTAGAAGGATCCCATAGCTCTAAACATCTACTTGTGTGGATGATTTACTGCCCATTGTATACTCGATAATTTATCTCTTTCACAAGAATGTAAGCAACCAGTTTTATACAAATAAAACAAGAGGTTGAATCCATTTAAACAAGTAATTAACATTTCTATTTTATCTAAAGTTAAGAATTTCTAACATCAGTCCATGTGCTATGAACTTTGACCGGATGGTGGGTAGGTACCCATTTCCAATCTTATTGTTAATGCTATTTTTAATTACTTGAGTAGCTATTAGAAATTTGGAATCTTACTCTCAGTATATCTATACGAATATACTCTCACTTGTGTCTAGGAATGTGTTATGGCGTAGAATTTTGGATTGTCATATTTGAAAATGTGCAATAGTCCTATTAAGAAAAAGGGCAAGTAGAGGATTTACCAGTAGTCCACATTCAAGATTTCAAGATAGAGCCCACCTAAAGAACAGGCCTCCATCATATGTGGAGCGCATGAACCTACGCCATTCAATAGGTTGGACCCACTATCAAAATAGCAGACAAAGACACGAAGAAGTTCCATTAATTAATTGGGCCACAAGTGTGAGAAAATTTGGAAACTTAGAAGCTATATGACTAATGTTTGATATTCAAGGTATCATGTAGTTGATGAATGTACATGGGTCTACCAATTCAACCAGGAAGCATGATGTTAGCCCAATGCTTGTTCAAAACAGGTCTCAACAGATGGATGGTTCTGTTTTTATAAATGTGTACCACAATGGCATAATCTAATATTGTTGTACATATGCTACTAAGAGAATCCATTCATTCATCTAATAATCCATACATTCCAACTCAACTGATTCTAATACTGAAGAGACTAATAGCAGGCAGCCTCCCTCTATTTTGATTTTTTTTTTTTTTTTTTGGGAGCCTCAACCACTAGGGGGCAATACGGTCTTTTTGTTTGGGATAAAGGGGAGCAAAGAGATCAGATTACAAAAGAAAATCAACCATCCAGAGAACAAATAACAATCAGATAAGGAAGAAAAGAAAAAAAAATATATGATACAAATAATCAAGGTTGTCAATGGACCTGGTTCGGTCCTACCAAAATCAAAAATTTGAAACAACTTAGCCTGAAACAATTCAAAATTTGGGCCGAGGCCAACCCTAGGCCCAGCCCATTGAAAGCCCTACTAGGCATCCCATACCTGAATTGTCTATTGCCACCAAGCCCTAAATCTCACAAAAGAGCTCACCCCAAGTATGGAACAAACGATTAGGCCTTCCATTGCTCGCAAGTTTTCCTAATCTATCCGCCGTGAATCCATCCGCCGCGAATTTCCTTCTATAAAGGTGTGGGCAATCCTAAAATTTATAGCAATTTTCAAGTGGTAAACATCCCCCACCTGATACCAAATCTTCCATGGGGCTGTTCCAAGGGGATTAGAAATGGATTTTTTTTTCTAAAAAAGGAATCTGATTACACAATCACATTCCTTAGTCCCAAGTTTATGCAATACTAGTTAATGCTATCAAAGATTGCGTGTGTTTCAGCCATAGTATCAGTGACCTTGTCATAGAAGTTATGAAAGGCAAAGATAACTTTACCGGTGTGATCTCTAAAGATTCTACCCCCTCCACCCTCATCAAGATTCCCACAGGAGGATCCATTAATAGTAGGTTTTATCTATCATATATTGTTCCAGCTTAGACCATTTTATATTAACCCATACCCATTATTGTAACAACCCAAATTTTTATGTGCAAGTTTACCCTTATGTAAGAATGAACAGTTACACTCGTTCAACTCTACACTTGTAGTTTCATTAATTTTAACAATATATTTGTAGTTCAACTTGAATTTAAACCATAGAAAGTAATTTTCACTTATAGATTACGTCAACCGACTAGTGAAAAATAGGAAAAAACCCTGAATACCTTAATATCCTCGCCTATTCATTAAACTGACTGTTAAATCAACTATTTACTGCTAGATGAGGATATCTAATTGACCGCTTTGAATTTGGACCACTTAATCAAAGTAAAGTAACTACCAGATCTTTATATCCACTCGTACACACGTCAAATTAATATTCTGATCTATCCATCTTATTTGTCACTTATAAATATGCTTAATTTAACATCAAAATCATGATCTACGCATTTTAGACCAGTGAATCAATAACTTGAATGTAATGGTATATATTTCTAACATATGCCACATCCAAAAACCACTTTCAACGTATCCATTTGAGAAAATGACCATATAATAACCCATAATTGTGATTAGCATCCTAACCAATCTAATTACTTAAAATTTAGACCATCAATTAATCATCCATCATAGTCTGATCTGTCAACTTAGCCATCCAAATATCTAAATGAACTATTCATTAGAGAGATCATAGGTTATACATCAAAACTACCGGTTAATTTTTACGTAGGATATTGGTAAGCTTTGTTTTAAATTATGGGTAGATGTAAGCCATCAGAAATGCATCTTGGCCATCCTAGTGAGATCAAGGCTCAAACTTAATTAGTTGATAGAGCACACAAAATAACAGATCATATTAAAATTTTGCCTTATCCAGATGGTCCAACTAAAAGATATAGAAGACAGGAAGTTTTTATGTGAAAAATGAGGAAGTGAGCCTGTCATTCTCTCATGTCTCTACGTACAAGATTTGAGTATATATTTATTTTATTTTATTTTATTTTTTTAAATTGGAAACCACTCTCTACGTGTCATCCACACCATATAGTATGTGGCCTACTTAAAATTCAAATCTATCTTATATTTAAGCTAATGGCCCAACATAATATAACAAAATTGATGAATGTAGTGGATTTTGGTCCACATCATTGTATGTCTCACATCTATAAAAAAAAGAAAAACACAAAGGAAGATAAACATCTGCTTTTTGTTTAATAACAGAGAAAAAATGGGGAGAACATTAATAATAGGAAACGGATCCACCGTTTCATCCACACACGATCACATAATGTTTCCATCCTTCACACATGTGTAAAGTAATATGGTAAAAATAAAATATAAATAAATATAAGAATAAATAAATGAAAAAGGAATAATAATAATAATAAGGAGAGAGTTTCAATGGTAGTTCTTCTTGCTCACGGTTTATAATCAAGTGAGCCACTCGAGTACTAGTCATATATAGTTTATTTTTGGACCCGTATACTAACATGACAAGGCCAAGTGAATGGGCGGAGTGGATTTCTCATAACATATTAGTGAATTTCATCAATTGAAGCGCACATGTATGCATAAAAGAATTATTTTCAAACAATTCCGTAAAAAATAGTTTTATCCAGCACAAGTAAAGTTTGAAATGGAAACTGCTAATTTTCCCTCGCAGTTCAATATCGACTCTCCTTTATCTTTGGAAGATACTCATGTTGTTTAATTTGAGCCATTCATTAGTTAATCATAACTATCTATTTGGTTAAACTCATTCATCAAATCTCAACCGTCCATATGGGATGTTCTCCATTGTCTTTGGACCCTAATTAAATCAAAATACATCCTTAGGTAGTCTTGGAATCATACTTGGAAGAGTTGAATCCTAACCACTTGATATCATCCAATCCATGCCATATCTTTGGCTGTTAATGAAACTTCAAGAATTGGATTTGAAGCTTTTTAAAAACCTCCCTTTTTCAAAATGCTTTTTAGCGGAAAGATAAGAGAGAAATGAGGAAACTTTAAGTCACCTTTGATGCAGGTTAGTGATGGATATTTTAATTTTATTTTCTCATAATTTAAAATTATTCGTTAAGATCTATGCAATGAACGAGTTGGATTGATTACACGTTCATCACATCGGCCTATTGCATATGATGAAAATAGTAAATTTTAGGCGAAATCTCTTGCTATAGAGATTGGTTTGGGATCGCCTGATTAAATTAGGTTAGATCCATGTTGACCATATGATTCCTAAGGCTAAGATATATCAAGCCTTAAAATTTGGAGTGATTTGACCATCGGGTGGGCCATATCGATCAAATTAAATCAAGATCATTGCCTTGTATTTGCTACTTTAATGACTTTTTTAGATGCATCAGATTTGATATATACCATATAAATAGACTCCGGGTTAGATCTGTGATTATATTCAAAATCTTAAATGGATCTGATCGTTAAACGTTCCATAACAATTAAAAAGTAGTAATGATGCTATATGAGTACTTTGGATCTTAAATGGTCCAGATCTGAACAATCCATTGGTCGTCCCCTAATTTGATTTCATGGAAATCGATGGAGTGTTTAAATCAAACTTTTACAAATGTTAAAACCTTTAAAAGTTGAGTAATGAATGTGGGTTACTTTGATTTAGTTAAAAGTGGGCTTCATTAAATGGAGTGATTAGATCAATTCATAATTTTGTTTACATTATTCATTAGGGATCATAGATTCAAACCTGTATGATTTTCATTGGATTTACCTCTACCAAGTACAAGTGAGTGATCCCAACCTGTTTCCTCTCTGTCGTACTTAAAGTAGTTGTTTGATTGATATGTTGAGTGTGATTCTTTGTATTGGTGGTTTTATTATATTTTTAAGCTTGAAATTCTATGGATATAACATGATGATATATGTAACAACATGCTAATATGATGCATCAATCATTTCCATTCATTCATGTCTTGCATAGCCCACCTGCATTGAATCCTGGGGGCACGCCTTAGAAGACCTATAGGTACTAACAGTACCGGGTGACCTAGGGGACCATCCCTGAATGCCCACAATATGTGGAAGCTTACCAAGATGGTGGAAGCATACCCAAAAGGGGGAGATGTGGGTTGATGGAATTTCAACTCAAGTAAGTGGACGGATCTACCCACTTAATACATTTACGCATCCCATGCATTTCATAACATCCATGCATTCCTATTTTAATTATGACGTGTATGAACTATGATGGGTTTACTCACTAGCTTGGCCAGTTAACATTGTGAATTGACAACTGTACAGAGACGAATGAAACAGAAAATTCAAACTATGTGGTGGAAAATAAGGACCGTTTTCCAGATGAATCGCGGGACCACGTGCCGTATTTGACAAAAGATGAATATGCTACGATGAACTAATGACTTATTTAGGACTCTAATTTCATTTTGTATCTATTTGTACATAAATGTGATGATCATTAAACATTGTTTGATTTATTATTATTATTTTATTTTAATTTTTGTTGAATAAAATTTTGAATGATTAGACTCAAATAATTCCTCTTTAGACAATATAGTTTTGAATATATGATGATAAAAATTATAAGAAAGTAATACAAATGTGGATGAATGGATGTTAAATTTGGATGTGAACTTACAATTCATTAAATTGTGCCTCTAAACAACCGTACAAATAATGAATTAAGTACACTCAGTGTCAGTGTCATGGGCCAAAACTCGGGTTTGAGGGTACATACTCTGTATCCGAATTCCGGGGCGTGATAGTTATAACATAGTCCATCCCTATTGGTATTCACAGTTTTATGTGTGCCATCCATTACATCAGAGACTACCATGGTTTGATAATTCTAACCATCTTATTAGTTGCACATTAAGATACATTTGAAAACATATATAGCAATGATTCACATTCGTCAGGAAAAATAATTACATTAATTGGATGAACCCATTGGATCATACAAGTTCATTCATTCTTTTTTCTTTTTTCATTTTTTTTTTTTTTTGGATAAATCCATGGTCAAACTCATTGGATGAATACCTCATCAAATTTATATCAAGCTTGTAACGTCTTCTTGAAAACTTAAGCATAAAATATATTTGTGATTAAAGTACCTTAGTAATTCAATATTATTCTTATTATAATAAGAGGATGTCTTTTTCTTATTAAAGTCATGATATAATCTCCCTTTACCTAACATAAGATTAAAAAAAAATAAAATACATCTTCGCATATATTCAATATCAATACAAGTTCACTCTTAACCTAAGACTAAATAATATATCTAGAGCTTGTTTAGGGAAGTATTCAACAAACTCATTTCATTTGGAAATCTTTCTCAAAATAACTACTAATAATAACTTAGTAATGCCTGAGGTAAGACAAACCTTCATCTAATATTTGCAACCTAACTTGTTTGTCTCAGCGAATCTTGACCCCGAGATACAAGTCCTTGATTGTGTGCATTTCAGCAACAACATCTCTCACTTGCATTCGTTTACTTGGAGATTTTGCAGAGCATAAAACACCGATTTTGACCATTGAAATCAAACAGTCATGCATTCTATTTCTTGTGTTGATATGATTTTCATCGCCTTGAATAACTTTAGCTTCTTCTAAGAGCAGTTGTGGATCAACAATCTCCATTACTCGTTCAGCCAAAGCCAGCTTAGCAAAATGATGAAGGCTTAAATTGTCCTTAAACATGTTATCAGTTGGCTGCTTTCCAGTGATCATCTCTAGTAGAAGGATTCCGTAGCTGTAAACATCTCCTTGTGTAGATGCTTTTCCGCCCATCGCATACTCTGTAATTTATACAACTTATATTAGAATCTAAGTGACCATGGCTCACTGGTAGATAGAGTGTATTTCAATATCGTGGTCATGGGTTTGAGTGCATAGGTGGTGTGTGTGGAAAAAAAAAAGACCATTTAGATACAAATAATATCAAATGTTAGAATTTTGAGAGAGAGAGAGAGAGAGAGAGAGAGAGAGAGAGAGAGAGAGAGAGAGAGAGAGAGAGAGAGAGAGAGAGAGAGAGAGAGAGAGAGAGAGAGAGAGAGAGAGAGAGAGAGGAACCATTCTATTTAAACTTTCCTTTACTAAAGATATGAATTCTTAATATCAATTTGTGTGCAATGAACTTGTATGCTCTTGTAAAGATGCTCTATATTGAATAAGGCTTTGGTACTCAAATGAAAGAACTTAGCTCCTCAATCATCAAGGGAATATATGAGTTAATGTTATGATTTTGATGTTTAAAAAAAAAATAAAAAAAATAAACCCATTAACGGAAAAGAATTCATCATACATACCTGATTATGGTGTCATTCATGTGGGGGGTGCAAGTGAGTATGTACCGCTTTATATATCTAGATCTTAGAGAATCTTGCTAGGTGTAGATCCTTCAATAATAATAATAGGAAATAGATGAAATTGTTACCTGGAGCGATGTACCCAATAGTTCCCTTCACCCCAATTGAGCTGCTTTGGGCAACCTCAGATAAGAACCTGGCTAGCCCGAAATCACCCACATGAGCAATCATGTCATCATCAAGAAGAATGTTGCTTGGCTTTAAATCTTGATGAATGATTGATGTTTGGCAATCATTATGTAGATAATCCAGTGCAGAAGCCACATCTATAGCTATGTTTAGCCTTTGAGTAAACTTCAAGTTCCTTCTCGGCTGGTCATGGCTCTCCATGTGCAACCACTTCTCTAGACTTCCATTGGACATGTACTCGTAAACTAGAGCTTTAAAATCATTGCCCTTAAAATCAATGCTCGAGCAACAAGTTAAGATCTTAACAAGATTCCGATGCCTAATGTTTCTCAAGGCTTCGCATTCGGCCATGAAGCTCCGCAGAGCTCCTTGTTGTTCAAGGTTGAAGACTTTCACTGCTACCATAGTCCCCACACGATCTAGAATCCCTTTATATACAGCACCAAAACTTCCAGTTCCGATCAAATTGGCAGGAGAGAACTCATCTGTTGCTTTAAAGAGCACCGCAAAAGACACGTTCATAAAAGGATCCTCCACAGAAGGCACAAAAAAAAGTTTCCTTCTCGACTTTCTTACCCAATTAAGAGTGGTAAAGAAAGACAATAGTGATATGAGACACAGGACGACACCAATTACTGAGAATTTGACTTTTGAAGCAAGAGAGTTCCCCCGTTTCTTGGAATCTTGGCTAGAGCATGGAGGTAATTGTAATTCATGAATACCACCACAAAGCTTACTATTTCCGAGCACTGAAACCCGGCTGGCATTTCCAAAGACCCCTCGTTTTGGTAATTCACCCTCGAAATTATTGAAGGACAGATTTAGATACTCTAGAGCAAACTTTTCCAGATATCTTGGAATCTTCCCAGATAAGTTGTTGCGTGAAAGATCCAGGGATCTAAGTCCTCTTAGAGTAGTAAATGTTGGAGGAATTGATCCTTGAAAGAAGTTCCCATCCAACCAAAGATACTCTAGGCTGAGATAATTGCCTAGCCAGCTTGGAATTTTGCCTGACAATTTGTTATTAGAAGCGGTGAACTTCCAAAGAGCTTTCGAGTGACCAGCTTCTAGCAGCGTATCACCGGTAAAAGAGTTATTTTCAACATGGAGTTCAATCAAAGAGGCAATGCTGAAAAGTACTGGGGGTAAGGTACCACTAAAGTTATTATTTTCAAGATATATAAACTGCAAGTATGTACAATTTACAAGACTTGAAGGAATGGTCCCCCACAGATTGTTCCCCGATAAAGCGAGTGCGTACAATTGTGTGATATTGCCCAAGGAAGATGGAATTTTCCCTGATAATTCATTTTCATCGAAGAAAAGTTTTCCCACCATATTAAGCTTCCCAATACCAATGGGAATAGATCCTGTTAGAAATGTACCTTCCATATCCAACACTGTTAAGCCCACAAGATTCTGAATGCCAGATGGGATGCTTCCAAATATACTGTTAGCTCCTAATGACAGGATACTCAGATGGGTCGAAAGATTAGCGATGGAGTTGGGCAACGCACCACTGAGACGATTATCGTATATGTCCAGTACTTGTAAGCGACTGCAATTGGTCAGAGAATCGAGAAAACTCAAGTCACGAGCTTTCCCAATTCCAAGCCGATTGCCCCACAAATATAACGTGGAGAGACCTTCGAGGCTTCCAAAATTCATAGGCACGGATCCGCTGAAATTATTCTCGAGAAGTGAAATTAATTCGAGTCCCGTAGCATTTGACAATGAAACCGGTATGGGTCCTGTGAATTCGTTTGCTCCGGCATAAAGCCTTTGGAGATTAGGAAGAGTGAGGCCTAAGTTAGGTGGAAGATTTCCATGCAATTTATTAAATCCCACGTCCAAAAAGCTAATAGAGGAGAGATTGTATAGCCGGGATGGAATCCTACCTGACAGTTCATTTTGACTTAAGTAAAGTAATCTTAACCTCACCAACTGACTGAGATCGTCTGGAATGTTGCCCTGCAGAGTATTTATTGAGAGATAAATGTAAGTGAGAGACGAAATGTTTCCAAGTGAAGGTGGGATGCTTCCTGCAAGATTGTTGTGGCCGAGGTTCAATCTGGTGAGCTTGGAGAGAGAGCCAATCTCAATTGGAATCCTCCCTGTGAGCAGGTTCCCAAAAAGACGAAGCTCTTTGAGTTCAGAACAACGTGTCAGATTTGCTGGAATTTCTCCGGTGAATGTGTTATCGGTTAAAATGAGATACTGCAAGCGGAACAACTGGCCCATCTCTTCAGGAATCGTCCCGTGGAATCTATTATCTGTGAGACGGAATATCCTGAGGAAGGTGAGGTTTGCTATGTAGGGAGATATGGAGCCCATCACGTTCTTGTGAGTGAAATTCAAGGCGGTGACCCTTTGAGGATGTAGGCGACCACCGCATGTGACTCCTTGCCACTGGCAGAAATGGAGAGTATGGTTCCAAGAGCTCAAGGAATGGAGAGGATCGTCGGTTATGAGATGTTTGAAGTGTAGTAGGGCAAGCCGATCCGTTTCGTTGGAGAAGTTACCGGCAGATCCCAACAACCATGGAACGTCCATGCTTGAGAGAAGGATGGCGAGGAGGAGAAATGACCAAAGTGCCCTTGGGCTGATAGGAGGAAGCTCCATTATCGAGTTTGCGAATGCAGGAAAGCCGAAATAAGGAGACAAATATGGAGTGGATTCTCTTCTGTCCATATAGAAGGTCCCGTTATTGACTTCATCAGCCGGTGACCATACAAATGGTTCCCAAACTTTTTTTTAATTAAATAATTTTATTTTATTTTATTTTTATTTATTTTTTTCTTTTTAAATACCGCCAGATGCATGGAAAATTTGTTCTCTCAAATATATTCTTTAGTTTTCTCTAGTTTACTTGTTCTAGAATTAGTAAATGAAAATACCTTTACACTAGAATTTAGTTTTTTAGTCAAGATTTTATTTTTCTTTGATATATTTTTTGAGTTTTTTTATATTCATTTTCAAATATGTACCACGACCACCACTTCATTTAACTGCATTTTTTTGGCATATGTTCACTACATCAACTTCTTCAGAGTGTAGGCACCACCAATGACTTCTAAAGCCTACAAAAGAGTTATTTTTGATTTGATGAATATATTTACTAAATATATAGAAGCCACTAATGTGTGAATGGCATTCTAAATCAATTTTTTTTGTTGGTAGAATATCATTTTCTAAGGGATGGAAGCCACCTTTGATTGTGAACGGAGAGAGATGGTCGTTGCGATTGTCAGAAGAGATTTAAGGCAGATAAGGATGATTCTTTTCATGTGGAATACAATGAAGGATATAGAATTTGAATTTTATATTGTATTGCGTTAGTTGAAACGGTTGTCATGAGTTAAGCGTTTAGGTTGTCATGTGTTAAGGATTTGGATCTAGGTTTTCATGTGTTAAAAGTCTAAGTTGTCATGTGTTAAGGGTTTGAATCATGGTTGTCATGTGTTAAGGGTCTAGGTTATCATATGTTAAGGGCTTGGGTCATGATTGTGATGTGTTAAAGGTACACATTGCCATGTGTTATGGGTCGAGATTGTCATGCATGAAGGGTTGAGGTGTTTTTTTTTTTTTTTTTTTTTTTTAAAATAAAAATAAAAATACTACAACATTCATATGGGGAAATTTACAAATTTTTGGGTAGGCAACATAAAAAGGCGATTGCCACACCTAACCTGAAGCTCTACTAAGTATCCACAAAATAAATAAACTACTACTCCCGGTCCATCTTGATTGCACCTAACCCCACCCTGTCAAGGAAAAAGGAACCTCGAGAATGAGGGGGAAGGTCCACCGTTGAGTGGTAGACCGTCCCACCTTAGACCTCACTCCTAATCTTAGCTAGATCGTCGGCCATGCCATTGGCCTCTCTTAGTGTGAAGGAGAACCTTAAAGTAGCCCTCTGCTTAAGGCGGGTAATAGTGGCCCATGTGTACTAAAGGGCCCATCATGGGTCGCCATCCTTACAGAGCAGGTCTTCCAAGCTCTTAGAATCACTCTCTATGACAATGAGCGAATGGCCATTTGCGAACGCCAGAGCTAGGCCATCAGCCAAAGCCTTAGCTTCTGCCCTGAAATTGGAACCCATGCCATAGCCCGAAGCGAACGCAAGGAGGAATTCTCCGTTACTCCCCCTACATATCCCCTCACTACCTGATTGTCCCGGATTGCCCTTGGCCGAAACGTCAACATTTGCCTTAACCCATCTGCGGGCTTGAACCATGTCACTATTGATGGGCCTTTGATGTGGATGGGTGCATACCTGATGCCCAGTGCTTGCAGGGACTAGTGAGGAGGGGAGTCCTTCCAGCCAGGGCTGGGGAGAGAAGGGCCAATCTGTTGCAACCAATGCATGACATTACTGATCATACGCTGACAAAAGCAATGACTACAGTACAAATTGCTACAGACTAGAACATTCTTTCGTTACGGATCTAATCCGTAACTTCTTCTCCATTTTGGTAATGAATGCATGACAACCTCGACTCTGAAAAAGCAATGGTTACGGTACTAATGATTATAGAGTAGAATAATCTTTCACTATGGATTTAGTTTGTAGCATTTGGTCCATTTTTGATAGTAAATGCATGAAAACCTTGTCTCTTAACACATGACAACTTCGACCCTTAAGACTTGATGTTCACAATCCCAAGTGTAGGGTCGCGATGTAGTAATAATCTTGGTAAGACTGAGGTCGAATTCAAAAAGACTGAACCTTGTACGTAATCTGAAAATAATTAGAACTAGAATTAGAAGAAAATTTATCTAAATCAGGAGAATTTAAGAGAATAATGGTGAATTATTTAAACTAAAACTTGTAAAATTTAAAGGTGAGAAACTAGGGTGCCAAGGATCCACTTATAAAGATTAGGGATATTTATGCTTGATTCATGAATACAATTGGATTTAGAGTCCCATCTTCATCTAATTGGAGGATATAACATTAAAAATTAAATTTGAACTTCCTTTGATCTAGTTTTCAAGAGACGAGAGGAATGAGAATTAGACTTGATCCCATCACAAAACCATGCCCATGAGACAAAGTAAACAACAAAATTTAACCAATCCATATCTAATTTGAGAGAGTTATGAATATAGGGAAAGGTTCTGTCATCCAACAATGTCCATGAAACATTGGTGAATAACAGGGGTCCTATGTTCATAATTCCTGTAATACACAGAATATAATCAAAACTATCACAAATCTATTGTAATTTAAGTCGCAACAAACCATTAAAAACTGAAAGTATATTTTATAATCAAATTAGAATCAAAGAGAGTTCAACACATGAATCAAAGCAATAAGAAACTACCCATCACGCTACAGGCTACACCTCTTAGCCCTAGATAAGAGGTTTAGCTCATCATAGACATGACGAAACAAAGATCTCTTAAAAACATGAGGGAAGAGGAAAAAGAAATAAAGAGGAAGGATGGATGGCTGGTCGATTCCACGTCTCTCTCCTTATGCTTCTCACGTCCAAGTTCCCAGGATGCCCTCTCCTCTCTCTTTTCTTCTCCTTTTATAGAAAACATGGCGGTGAAATGGCTGGAGTCGGTAGGAGCAACTCCTTTGCGCAGCAACATGCGCATGCAGCACAAAACGCAAATCAACTTGCGTTTGGAGGGAATTTTCGGACGGTGGATGTTCCAAGTGCAGGATATGAGCCGTTCAGGCTTCTTGGCAACGATCGGCCGCCCCTTGGAAGTGATTTAAACGGCTGAGATCGTCAGTCCGATCCCAGAAAAGATCGCCGAACAGCCTTGAAGATCCCACTTCGTCTGGGATCTTGTCTGGGATCGGACTGACAAGACATTCTTGCGCTGGTTCTTGTTGAGGCCCACTTCGTCTGTATTTGGAGAAATCCACGCCGTCCATCGGAGTCCTCTCGAAAAAAAAGTCTGTAATGGGTACTTTTTCTCAAGTTTGGTTGGGCCCATTGAATATTTGCTTCTACCGTCCATTCCTGCGTTTGAAGTGGTATTAATGCGATTGCGTGTATTGTTTTAAAATATCACTACGTATAGGGTCGTGGTCACCCCCGGGATCAAATTAACAGTCCGGATCGTCTATCGGGAGGATGTTAATGGCCCGCTATGCGTCCCATCGGGCGTCCGTGCGGACACTGGCTGCGTAAGGGAGATGGGAGTCGGGTCAGCGGACGCTGACTGACTCCCATGGTTTGGTGCTTTGCGTGCTCCCGTACGCTGGGTGCGCACGCAACCTAAGGTGGGGCCCATCGTGATGCTTATGATAAATCTTCTCCGTCCATTCATTTTTTCATATAATTTGAGAGGTTGAGACCAAAATTGAAGCATATCAAGATGTCAAGTGGGTCCCAAATCGATGATTTAGAGGCTGATATGTCTGTTGGGCCATTTAAAGAGGGATCCAAGGGCTGAATTTTTACATGTATGGTTAATTTAAGGTCCTCAGGATAGATATAAATTTTCGAGCCAAACGGTTAGTGGAAACTCTATGATCTTGCATTCAGGATGGCTTTGAGGCCCCTTTAACTTCAATTACTTGATTTTCTCGGATCTTTGGCATATGAATTCTTCAATCTCAGTCTCCTAAGATTCGCCCTTTGCCTTGGTATTTTTGAGCATCAAATCCATGCCTTTAACATCCTTTTCAGTCCAAGCTCTTAAATTCATCTTGTAACACAAGCACGATTAAAATACAGCGTTAAGCATTATCATGTACGTAAAACTAAGCAATAATTGAGATCTAATATATAATATTTAACTCTCAAGACAATCGCCAACCAGCATTTTGTTAGGCTCGAGCAAAGCATGCGAAAAATATTTTAAGAATTATGGACAATTTATATAAACTTGTGTGATTTTTGAAAAACAATCTAGATAATAGATTCTAAGATATATTAATGTTGAACATTTCCTTCTCCTAAACTCAAGCGCACGGTAAATTTCATGGTCATGTTCAAAGTATTAGTCCATTAATTAGAACAATTTAACATTGAGTTCCATGGGTGTATAGTGCAACCTCGGCTTATTACAATTAAAGATCCAATCGTCAATTTTTATGATAACATTGATAATCAAATAGAGCATTCCTGGATAACCTGACCTAAATCGAAACTTGCCTTACAGTTCAACCTTTTTATTCTTTCAGCTCTTGATTTTTCCATCGATGGCTTCACGCTGTGTTAACCTTTTTAAGGATCTATAACAAGTAGCCGTTTTTGAACATAATTATTTTTAGCTGGGTATTCTCTCTCTCTGTTTTTTTTTTTTTTGAACATGATGGACAAATTCCACAGGTTGGTTCTTTCCATGCTTAGTGATCAACAGATTAATAATTTAATATCGAACTGAAACCTTAATATGTAAGCTAGATGTGACATGTGAAATCATAATTCAATCCATGTTTAAAACTTCTAATCATGGATTATTAATTCGAACTTGACTGTAAAATCTAATAGATAACTGAATCCAAGAGTCATAAATTACCAACATTAAGTATCTTATACTTCTAAATCAAGGATAACCTTTAAAATCACTTCGAATTCATAAGAAATTTAAGAAAAAATTTTAAAAAAAATTTTACAATTTTTACATAAGACTAAGAAAATACTGATTAGGTAACCTAATCTCCCATCTCCAACCTAAAATCTAGATTACTCTTAATGTAAAAGATGTAAACATGTAATGCACATGAGACAACTAAAATGAAGGAGAAGTGATGGAAAGATTGTACTTGATGAAGGAGTTGTACGACTTCTTCCAAAGGGATCTCAGTGAGAAGGTGGGCTACCACAAGAGTTAAACCAACAAAAAATAAACTATCCTAACACATTGGAAAGAAAATTATCCTAATAGTATAAAGCTGACTAACCTAGAACGACAAAAAGTAAACTGCCGTAGTCCTATGAAAGCAATAAACCTACCTATACCTTCATCAGAATAAGAGATCAATCCTGATAAACAGGATCATTTAGAGGCATGGACATGTCCTCTGAATCAAATTTCTCAACAAGTGGCTTTAATCGATGTCTATTTACTTTAAACTCATTGTCAATGTCTGGAATCCGAATATCGACAGTCCCATGATGATAAACATTGATAACTGTGAAAGGGTCGGTCCAATGAGATCGGATCTTACTCGGAAAGAGATATAATCGAGAATCATACAAAAGGACTTTCTAACCTGGCGTGAATGGTTTTTGAAGAATATGTTGGTTATGAAACGCTCTCATCCTGTCCTTGAAATTCTTGAGTTCTCGTATGCATCGTTCCGGACTTTCAAGTTCATTTAACTGAAGTTTTTGCAGCAAGCCAGCGTTGTCCAGATTGAAGTTCAGATTTTTGATTGCCTAGTAGGCTCTATGTTCTAACTTACAGGCAAGTAGCAAGCCTTCCTATAAACAAGTTTAAAGGGAGACATTCCAATAGGAGTTTTACATGCAGTACGGTAAGCCCATGAGGCATCGGTCAATCAAATTGACCAATCCTTATGGTCAGAGTTAACCGTTTTTTCCAATATGTGTTTAATTTTTCTATTGAAAATCTCGGCTTGCCCACTTGTTTGTGAGTGGTATAGAGTGATCACCTTATAAGAGATACCATATTTCTTCATTAAATTCTTAAATGGTCTATTACAAAAATTTGAGCCCCCATCACTAATGATGGCTTGAGGCATTCCAAACTAGGAAAAGATGTTCTCTTTTAAGAATTTAATGACCATTCGATGGTCATTATTCCAGCACGGAATCGCTTCGACCCATTTAGTGACATAGTCTATGACAAGTAAAATGTATAGATTTTCAAAGGATTGGGGGAATGGTCCCATAAAATCGATGCCTTAGTAATTAAATGCCTTTATGATAAGAATGAGGTTCAAGAGCATTATATTTCGATGGGATAATGCTCCCAACTTCTGACAACGCTTACAAGATTTACAAAACTCATAAGTGTCACTGAACATAGTGGGCCAGTAATTAAAAGCCACACTACAAAATCCTAGCCGTGGTCTTTTTAGCAAAAAAGTGACCACTACAGGCCTGTGAGTGACAGAAGGAGATGACACTCTGATGCTCATCTTCTGGCACACATCTCCTTAAGATTTAATCTTGACATTATTTAAACAAATACGGATCATCCAAGAAGAATTTGTGCACCTCAGTGAAAAATATCTTTTTATCTTGCGCAGTCCAATGTGTCGATGTGAAACCTGTGGTAAGATAATTAGCAATATCAGCCAACCAAGGTGAATGGAAGACTTTGAACAATTGTTCGTCAGAGAACATGTCATTGATATGTGTCGTCTCAAGGAAATCAGAGAGATCAAGGCGGGAAAGATGGTCAGCCATTACATTTTTTACTCCATTTTTATCTTTTATTTCTAAATCGAATTCTTGGAGTAGGAGGATTCATCTAATTAAGCAGGGCTTAGCATCATTCTTAGAAAGAAACTTGAGTGCCGCATGATTTGTGTAAACGACAATCTTAGATCTGATCAAGTAGGACCTAAATTTTTCCAAAGCGAACATTATGGCTAAGAGTTTCTTTTCCGTAGTAGAGTAGTTCACTTGGGTAGGATTCAGAGTTCTACTTGCGTAATGAATAACGTAGGGCTTCTTGTCTTTTCTCTGGCCTAATACCACCCCAAGAGCATAGTCAGACGCATCGCACATAAGTTACAAAAGGAAGGCTCCATTCGGGTGGCTACATGATAGATGTAGTGGTTAACATGACCTTAAGCTTAGTGAAAGCTTCCTAGCATTGCTCAGTCCACTCGTATGGTACATCCTTTTGAAGTAGATTACATAGAGGATGAGAGAGGAGACTAAAGTCCTTTATGAATTTTCTATAAAAATCGGTGCTTCCTAAGAAGGATCGCATGTCTCGTATGTTCTTAGGTGGAGGTAGGTTAGAAATACGATTAATTTTTTCCTTATCTACCTTGATTCCTTTGGACGAGATGATATGTCTAATGATAATTTCCTTACAAACTATGAAATGACACTTCTCCTAATTGAGTACCAAATTCTTTTCTTCACATCTTTTCAGCACACATTTAAGATTCTTTAAACAATCGCTGAAAGATGGACTGAAGACAGAGAAGTCATCCGTGAAGACCTCTAGATATTGCCCCACCATATTAGAAAAAATACGCATCATGCATCGCTGAAAAGCGGCAGAGGCATTACATAGTCCAAATGATATCATTCGGTAAGCAAAGGTGCCATAAGGACATATAAATATCATCTTTTCCTGATCTTCAGGGGCTATCTTTATCTGGTTATAGCCCCAATATTCATCAAGAAAATAGTAATATGAAGGACTAGCTATCCTTTCCAAGATATGATCGATGAAGGGAAAAGAGAAGTGGTCCTTCCTCATGACGGTATTCAACTT
Source organism: Magnolia kwangsiensis (assembly GCA_037074715.1). NCBI lineage: Eukaryota > Viridiplantae > Streptophyta > Magnoliopsida > Magnoliales > Magnoliaceae > Magnolia > Magnolia kwangsiensis. The sequence goes on from CM073588.1 coordinate 23,865,951, forward strand.
CCTGTAGTCAATGCACATTCTCTAACCAGTAGTAACTCTAGTTGACACGAGTTCATTATTGGCATTGGTTACGATGGTGATTCTGGACTTCTTAGGAACCACCTAAGTTGGACTCACCCATTGACTATCGGATATAGGGTATATGATACCCATATCCAATAGTTTAAGAACCTCGGCCTTAACTACTACCTTCATGGTTGGGTTTAGTCCACGTTGTGATTGCCGAGAGGTCTTCGTATTATACTTGAGATAAATGTGGTGAGTACAAATTGAAGGGTCAATTTCCTTAAGGTCTGCAATCATCCATCCAAGGGCTCCCTTATGCTCAATGAGAATAGATATGAGCATACTCTCCTGTTTTTGCTCAAGGTGAAAAGAGATTACCACTAGGTATATCTCATTTTAACCCAAATAGACATATTTCAAATCAGAGGGCAAAGGGTTTAGGTCAAACTTTGGTGCCTTGAGGTTAGACAGTAGATGCACTTCATCAGTTTGGGGCAACTCTTCAAATTATGGCCTTCATCAGCTAACTTCAAGTACTGGTGTAGTATTAAACATGACACTCGTCTCCCTAATCATATCATCATCTAAATCATGGAAGTGGGCCAAGCACGTTTCCAGAGGGTCAGAGGATAAGGTCATCAGAGTTCTATCTTCCACGAAAGAGTCAGTCAGGTTAATATCGTGGGAGTTGTCATCATCCTCTGACTATTTTCTTGTGTTGAAAAAGATATTCAACTCTAATGTCATATTCCCGAAAGACAAACTCATGACTCCATTACTGCAATTAATGTTTCCATTTGATGTGGCAAGGAATGAGCAACCAAGAATGACGAGAATTTGAGTGCACATATCCATGATGGGTTGAGTATCCAGGATGATAAAATCTACTGGGTAGTAGAATCTGTTAACTTGGACCAACACATCCTTAATTATCCCTCTCGGTATATGAACTGAGCGATCGGTAAGTTGTAACATGGTTCAGGTGGGTTTTAATTCACCCACACCTAGTTGTTCATATACTAAGTAAGGAATCAAATTTATGCTCACTTCTAAGTCAAGAAGTGCATGCTCAATGCGGTAATTCCTAATTACGCAAGCAACAGTTGGTCTACTAGGATCTTTGTATTTCTGTGACACATCTTGCTTTAGGATGACACTTACTTTTTCAGTCAGAAAAATCTTCTTTTTGATATTTTTCCATCTCTTTATCGTTCATAAGTCTTTCAAAAATTTAGTATATGAGGGAATTTGTTTCACAGCATCAAGTAGAGGAATGCTGACCTTCACTTGTTTTAACATCTCTAGAATATCTTGAGAGTTGGAGAGAGGTTTTGGTGCAACCAACTGCTGTAGGAATGGAGCAACTGGCTTGCCTTAAAGTTTCGATTCCAATTCTTGTAGTGCAGTTCTAGGTCTATCATCATTATCCTCTTCTGGGTCCTTAAGACTTTTCAGCCATAACCGGAATGGATTTATTAATGGTCTTCCCACTCCTAAGAGTAGTATAGATTTAGCTTGCTCCATCTGATTTGAAGAGCTCGAGTCACTTATTTCATATTGCGGTTTGGAATTAGGGAGAGGTTAAGTAGGAAGCATCCCCTTTTCCCCAATCGCTAATTGTGACTCTATCCTTAGAATAGATGATGCAAACATTCCTAATGTTGATCTAATATCCTGGAATGCTTGTGCCGAATTTTGATTTAGTAGCTCTTGGTCTTGAATATGTTTTAGAACTGGATCTTCTCGAAGTTTCACTTGAATTGGAATTTAGTTGAAGAAACCTTGAGGTGTAGCCATTTGTCCATTCTTCCAACTAAAGTTTGACTGATTTCTCTAACTAGGTTGTATGTATTTAAGGTAGGTCCATTAAAAGGTCTTTGATAATTGTTTACGACATTGGATTGTTCAATCAACACCGCTTGAAAGGCTGGTATTGTTAGATAATTTTCAGTTGTGTGAATGTTACAAGCACAAATACCACAAACAGTTTTATTAACCTTATTCTTCTTTAATTCCATGGCCTCGAGTTTTCTGGTGAGATTATTTATGAGAGCGCGCTCACCCCCACCAGTTGTAAATAATCTCGTAAAGTACGAGGCGGAGGTGCTTGATGCACCCCATTCTCATCTCAGACTTCCCCAACCCTAGGTTGAGGTAGTCCTTCTGGTTGATTGACCAGTTGATTTGCGGCCATAACCTCAATTAACTATGGGGATCTCGAGCGGTGTCTAGTCCTGCAATGGATAGTTAACCCCTCAACCAATCCTCTTTTAGTCAAGAGACGTTGAGTGTTGTCACGGACCCACTTGGGCAAGAAACACTCACAACCCTCAATCTCAAATTCTAACCTAAACTTAAAAAGGAAGAAAAGAAATAGAAATTTAGAAATAAAGAGAAAAGAGAGGGTTGGAAAGAAGTTGCCAAATTGGAGTCCCTAAGTTAAAAACCTGCAAAAAAAATAAATAAAACAAGTCAGTTTCTAGGAATAGAATTTCTAAAATAAAAAAAAAAACTATAATCCTAAAAACAGAAAAATAGAGAAATTAGAAAGAGATTACCAATTTAGAAAGTCTAAGTCAAGATCCTACAAAACAGGAAAGTTAGGTTAGTTTTAAAAAATCAAACAGAAAAACCTAAACTTAAAATTAGAAAATAGAAAAACCCTAATCTTAACCTAATTTTAAAACTAGTTAATCTCAGAAAAATGCAACCGTCAATCAGCGGCAACGGTGCCAAAAACTTGTTCACAACCCCAAGTGTAGGGTCGCGATGTAGTAATAATCTCGGTAAGATCGAGGTCGAACCCACAGGACTGAATCTTGTACGTAATCTGAAAGTAACTAGAACTAGAACTAAAAGAAGATGTATCTAAATCAGGAGAATTTAAGAGAACAATGGTGAATTATTTATACTAAAACTTGTAAAATTCAAAGGTAGGAAACTAGGGTGCCAAGGCTCCACTTGTAAAGATCAGGGAGATCAATGCTTGATTCATGAACACAACTGGATTTATAGTCTCATCTTCATTCAGTTGGAGGATATAACATTAAAAATTAAATCTGAACTTCCTTTGATATAGTTTTCAAGAGATGAGAGGTATGAGATTTAGACTTGATTCCATCATAAAACCATGCCCATGAGATAGTAAACAACAAAATTTAACCAATCCATATCCAATCTAAGAGAGTTATGAACATATGGGAAGGTTCCATCATCTAACCATGTCCATAAGACGATGGTGAACAATAGGGTCCCTGCATTTATAATTCCTATAATGTACAAAATATACTCGAAGCTATCATAGATCTATTGTAATTTAGGTGACAACAAACCATTAAAAACTGAAAGTATATTTTATAATCAAACTAGAACCAAAGAGAGTTCAACATATGAATCAAAGCAATAGGAAACTACCCATCACGCTATAGGCTTCACCTCTAAGCCCTGGCTAAGAGGTTGAGCTCATCATAGACACGACGAAACAAAGATCTCTTAAAAACATAAGGGAAGAGGAAAAAGAACTAAAGAGGAAGGATGGATGGCTGGCCGATTCCATGTATCTCTCTATGCTTCTCACGTCCAAGCTCCCAAGATGCCCTCTCCTCTCTCTTTTCTTCTCCTTTTATAGAGAACAGGGGTGGTGGAATGGCTGGAGTTGGTGGGAGCAACTCCTTTATGCAACAACGTGTGCATGTAGCAAAAAACACAAATCAGCTGACGTTTGGAAGGAATTCTTAGACAGCAGATGTTCCAAGTGCTGGATCTGAGCAGTTTAAGCTTCTTGACAATGATTAGATGCCCCCTGGAAGTGATTTAAACTGTTGGGATCATCCGTTCAATCCCAGCCATGATTGCCGAACAGCCTTGAAGATTCAGTTTTCTGGATGTGTGTAAGTTGCGAAACATTCTTACGCTGGTTCTTGGTGGGGCTCACTTCGTCTATTATTTGAGAAATCCATGCCGTCCACTGGATTCCTCTCAAAAAACTAGTCAGGAATTGGTACTTTTTCTTGAGTTTGGTGTGGCCCATTGAAGTGGTATTTGTGCGATTGCGTGCATGGTTTTAGAAGATCACCATGGCTAGGGTCGTGGTCACCCCTTAGATCGAATGGATGGTCCCGATCGTCTATTTGAATGATGGTGATGGCCCACTATGCATCCCAGCGGGCGTCCGTGCGGATGCTTGCTGCGTAAGGGAGATGTGAATCGAGTTAGCGAACCCTGACCGACTCCTATAGTTTGGTGCTTTGCGTGCTCACGTGTGCTGGGTGCGCACGCAACCTAAGGTGGGGCCCATCGTGATGCTTATGATAAATCTATTCCATCCATCCATTTTGTCATCTAATTGAGAGGTTGAGGCCAAAATTGAAGCATATCTAGATATCAGGTAGGCCCCAAATCGATGATTTATGGGATGATATGTCCATTGGGCCACTTTCATAGGGAATCAAGGGCTGAATTTAGACGTGTACTATTAATTTAGGGTCCTTAGGCCAGATATAAAGTTTTGAGCCAAACAGATAGTGGGAACCCTGTGATCTTGCATTAAGGATGACTTTTAGAGGCCCCTTTAACTTTAATTACTTGATTTTCTCGAATCTTTGGCATGTGAATTCTTCAATCTTGGTCCCCTACGATCCGTCCCTTGCCTTGGTGATTTTTCAGCATCAAATCCATGTCTTTAGCCTCCTTTTCAGTCCAAGCTCTTAAATTCACCTTGCAACACAAACACGATTAAAATAGAGCGTTAAGCATTATCATATACGTAAAATTAAGCAATAACTGGGGTCTAATATGACATATTTGACCCTCAACACCTGACAACCTCAACCATGACAACCTTGACCCTTAAGCATGACAACCTCGACCCTCAATACATGAGAACCTCGACTCTTAACACATGAGCCCTAGAAGGAAATAGACTAAAGGCTTAAATGGAGTACTCCAAAAGAAACAATGGTGATTGAACTCCTACCGTGAAAAACTTCTTAAATGGACTACACCACAAGAAAAATTCTAAAGGTGTTCATACACCGTCTATGGGGTCCACCATCACATATGTGTGGAATCCATGCCATCAATTAACTTTGTAATTTCATGAGAGGCCATGGTTGAAAGCATGATCAACATCCGCTAGTCGCATTGACTACATCACAAAAACATAGAGATAATGTTAGCAAGAAGTTAGCATCTTCCCATATAAATAGAGTGATACAAAGAAAATGAATGGATTCAATATAGGTTCTAGTTAGGCCCAATAACCAATCATGTCAACACCACTTTCTTGGAATTGGATACTATGTAACTTCTTTTTTCACTCAAATTTCGTATAACCATTTTTCCAATGACAAGGGTAATTTAGTCCGAAAGTATTTTCAAAATTACTTATCGAATAACTACTCTAAGAATATTTGAAACACTCCTTTTTTTCGGGATTACCACAGTGCTTATACGATCAAATTTCTCCCAATTAAAGTGGATATTTGCACCTGTATCTCATGCATGCATGTGGGACTGCATATTTACTCTTTACGAAACTAACCAACCTATTACTCAAAGGTTGGATCAGCCAAAATTTTGGGACATCCACTACCAAAAAAATGTACAAAGGCTGCGGACTATGGGATGTTTTAGCTACGGATATAAACCGTAGCTATATTACTACGGGTTTAATCCGTAGCTAAATAACCGTGCCCCGCCACAGCGAAGGCACATCTGTTAGAACTTCTATGGGGCTCACCATAATTTTTGTATTTAATCTACGCTGTCCATCCATTTTGAAATTAATTTTAATGCATTAGACCCAAAAATTAGGTAAATTTAAAGCTCAAGTGGAGATTAAGTGCTTTTTGTTGATTTCTAGTGTGGTCCATGTGAGCCTTCGATTTGATAAAATTTTTGGTATAAAGCTCTAAAAAATTATTTGAATTTATTGGATGACACAAATAAATGACATACATTATGGTGGGCCACATGTAGCCCCTAAAACATCACCTCGTCTCAAGTGGGCGTCTGCAGTCGTTAAAAAACACCATATTTCATTCTCGTGCCCACATCCAGCCCCCACATTTCATTCTAACGCCCACATCCCTCATTCCCTCTTCCTCTCTCTCTCTCTCTCTCTCTCTCTCTCTCTCTCTCTCGCTGCCTATCTCTCTCCCTCTCTGCATTCTCTCTCTCTCTGCCTATATCTCTCCCTCTCCAAACTCTCTCTTTCTCTGCCTATTTGTCTCCCTCTCTGCACCCTTTCTCTCTAAGCCCTAGTCCTTTATCGTGCGCTTTCACTCGCTTCCCCTTTCACTCTCTCTCTCTCTCTCTCAAAACCCTAGTCCTCTATCTCCCTATCTCATCGGCCCTCTGCTGCTCATAAATCTAGGATTCTCAGGTTTGAGGTAAGGTTTTCCCCTTCTCACTATTGCTTTCTGCAATTTAGAATATCTGATTAGGGATACGCATTGTCGAATCCCTGATTAGAGATTTGTATAATAAATCCCTAATTAGGGATGTGTATTGTCAAATCCCTAGTTGGGGATTTGCATTGTCTGAGTTTAGCTCTCCAAGTGGTGTATTTTGCGTTTTGTTCTAATTTCTTGAAATCTATCAATGTTGTTTGTCCTCTTTGTGTTTTAGGCCTGTCAGATGCAGTACTTCTAATCTTTTTTGTAGTATATAAGAAGGATTTCATGTATATGATTATGAAAGGATAGTAGCGCCGTAGTAATTGTAATGCATATTCATTTTAAATGTGAGGAATAGACTATCTATTTCAATCTGACAAATGCTGTGAGTGGATACATACAAGTATCTGTTTGGGTAAAAGGGATCTTGAAAAATTAGGATTTTGGTAGGTCGAGTGCCAGCTATGCCCAATGTGCTTTCTTATGCTCAATCACAGTACTGAAAATTTGAATCCAAATGGCAGTTCAGTCAATCCCGGCCTTTCTTTCTGTCAGTCAACTGCTGGTTTGAGTTTTGATGTACTAGTGTGCACAAAAGGACTGAGTAGAAGTGCTTAAGCTTGATTCAGCTCTAATCTTATTGGTTTCTAATTCATCTCTCTCTACCACAGAGACATTCCTCTTCTCATAATTTCATATTTGTTTTAGGTTGTTTTTGGTTGCAATAAATACCATGAAATTTTGGTGTGACCAATCAAACTGGCGCATATTAAAGAGTTGTTGGGGGGAAGAAATAGGAAGGGCATGGGTAGCAAAACAACCCCTGTTTGGAGAGTAGAATGGTACCTTTGGACTCGATTGTTACCATTATATTTGTCATCTCCCTATTTGCCTTACTTGGTTGCAACTACAAACTGGGTACTTGGAGAGCTTGCATCTTGTCTCCCTCAACTGAGTCTCTCTAACATAATTTCTATTTATATTCATTTGTTCCACAGTCAGTCTTTTGGGTGATATTCACTAGCATGCATATGCACAGTCAAACAATCACTTGGCCCTAGAAAGCATTTAAAACTCTTTCAACAGTCCTTATCACCCATCCCTTTCTATCCATGTCAAATATCCTCAAATAAAGCCCTGGTGCATTGGATTTTCTTGAGACATATCTCTCTGATTTCCTATGATCTGTCTTTATGGTAACAGATCAGCTTTCTTTCTCATCTTTCCTTCAGATCGTTCTGCATTTCTGCTCTGTTTCACTAGTTTTTTTTTGCTTGATTTGATGCTTGGACGTGATTTTAGCTAGTTTCTTCATTGTCTTGTTGTTTTTTTTTTCTTGATTTAATTTTCAGTGGTAAAAAATGATGCAAATTAGTTGCTATCTTTGCTTGTTTCGGATTAGAAAATTATGGTAGCAGTTTGTCGTTTCATTTCCCTTATTATTATTATTATTATTATTATTTGTTGAAATATTATGTGATGAAATCTATTATAGATATATGATCTTTTGTTGATTTTGAAATAAAAATAAATTAGTAGATTAGTTCCACTTTTATGCAAATGAGCTTAATTATGATGTATTCATGGCTTTCAAATCAGAACATGAGCTCACTCTACATGTCATTAGATAAAGGATCATATAACTCCTCTTAGTTTGTTTTCAATCTCATAAAAGATTATTGATTTTTCAAGCTTCTTCCGGCTTAGAGAGTCGTTAGGTGCCTTCTAATTGGTAACAGATTTTGCAATTTCTCATCTGGTAGCATTGATTGTTTGAATATCTTGCTTCCATATCAAGATTTCTCATTTTTCTGTTCCCTCTTTTTCTTTTTTTTCTTTGTGATTTTCACTGTTGATAAGGATACTAATTCATATACAAAAGAAGGAGAAGAAGAAGAATAAAGAAGGTCTGAATATGATTTGCCTCTATACATTTTCTATTTATTTCCTCATACATTTGCCTCTATAGTTGTAGAACTTTTTGCCTGAAAGTTGTGTTCATCCATGTTATTCAACATAATAATTTCTTTGGATATAATTTTTAGTGTGTTGAACTAGCTTTTTTTTCTTCTTTCATTTTCATTTTCATTTTCTTTTACTTTTTCTTTCAGTGCTGAACTAGCCGCTCAGGAAGGAAGAAGTGCAGCCACTTCAACTGCTTACAGAACATTGGCACAGGAGCTCACTGAACAGCAGTTTCCTGCTCCCCGTATCCTGGCGTTCAAAGTTTATTTTCCTCTAATGTTTCCTTTAAAAAACTACCAATGGCCTCACTTGTAAAAACTGAAAAATCCATTGTATATAATCTCCTGCATGTCATGCATGCTAACTGTTTGATGAAATGTCTCAACAAGGAATGTTTTGTGTGGATTGCATTTGAGTCCCCTTTTTTTTTTCTCTACCCATGAGTCGACTGTTGAGGGTCAAATATTGCATATTAGACTCTAGTTATTGCTTAGATTTACAAACATGATACTGCTTAACTGTTTATTTTAATCGTGTTTATGGTGCAAGGTGAAGTTAGGAGCCTGGACCGAAAATGATACTAAAAACATGGATTTAACACTCAAAAGCCACCAAGGCAAGGGACGGACTCCAAGGGACCAAGGTAGAGAAATTTACATGCTAAAGATCAAAGGAAATCAAGCCGTTCACGCTCAAGTGACTTAAAAAGGGTCCAAAATGCAAGATCATTGGGTTCCCACCATCCGTGGCTCGAGACTTCATATATGGCCTGAGGACCATAATTTAACCGTACACGTCAAATTTCGCCCATTGAATCTTCATGGAAGTGGCCCAACAGATAGAACATCCCATAAAACTCTGATTTGGGGCCACCTGGTATCTGGATGTACTTCAATTTTGGTCTCAACCCCTTAAAGGGGGTGACAAAGTAGATGAACAGAATGGATCTCTCATAAACATCAAGGTGAGGCCCACTGAGGTGAGTGCATGTGCATAACACATGAGCACCTGTCGTGCACCGAGACATTGGAATCGGTCAACATTGTCTGGGCTGACTCCAATACAAAAAAACTGGCAGTTACCGTTCTCTGTTGAAACAGAGAGTTGCATTCGACATTCGGTGGGCCACCATCATCACACATATTGATGATCCGAATCATCCATTCATTCTGGAAGGTCAAAAAGACCGTATAAAGGAAGTTCTTCCAACCCATGCTCGCATACACAGGAAAATACTGTTTAAATGCAGGATAGACGGTGCAACGAAAAATCTCATGGGCCACACTGAATTCGATCCAAAACCACCCATTCTTGATTTGATTTTCAAGGGAAATTCAATAGACAACATTGATTCTTTAAACACCAGGTCATGTGGACCCCACAGTTAACGCAAAATCTAAATTTTCAGATTCTTTACGCAAATGCACGTTCAGAGAGGCTCGGACGTTTCAGTCCGTTTGGTGACCTTGGCCAGGATCAGACCATCGATCTTAGCCGTCCAAAATTCTCCCATGGGACTTTCGATCAAGCCTAAGGGGACTGACCGGATCGGATCTTACATTAGGTCCCTGTTTTTACTGCGAAAGAAGAGCTCCCCGCGTGTGGTTTCCTACTACACACGATGGCTGCGTAAGTGGCAGTCACCGACTCTCCACCATCTTGCCTGTTGCGTATAAGAAAGAGAGAGAGAGAAGTGAGAGGGGATCTCTCCTTCCGGGGACATACCTGCATAAGAAAGATAGTCCTTAGATTTTTTTTTATTATTTATTTATTTTTGGTTAAGAGTTAGTGGCATTATGGCAAGTTAAACCTCTTAGCTAGGGCTAAGAGGTGAAGCTTGTAGCATGATGGGAAGACCTTTGCTTATGTTTTTTGTTTAGACTAAACTGATGTTGATTTTAGTTTAATTAAGGGAATGTTTTTAGTTTTTAATGGTCTGTTGTGACTGAAATTACAATGGATCCGCGATGGCTTTGAGCATGCTCTTTTTCTTTTTATATTTATGACGTCAGGAAGCTTTGTTGTTCACCATCGTCTCCTGGGCATGGTCGGATGACAGTACCCTTCCTAACTTGCATATATCTATTGATTGGTTGGTAATTAGTTTAATTCTGTTGTTTACTTTGTCTCCTGGGCATGGTTTGGTGATGGAATCCATTCTAATTCATATAACTTTCATCTCTTGAAAACTATATGAAAAGGAAGTTCAATCTTGATTTCCATGCTTACACCTTCAACTAGATGAAGATGGACTTTAAGTCCATTTGAGTTTTTGATATAGGCATAAGATCTCCCTAATCTCTACAAGTGGATCCTCTGAATCCCTAGTTTCCTTTCCCTGAATTCCTTAAGTTTTAGATAATTATTTCACCATTATTCCTTCAATTCTATTTGATTTAGATTCCATCTTAATCTAGTTCTACTTCTACTTAGTTTTAGATAACGTAGAGGTTCCAGTCCCTTGGGATTCGACCTCGGTCTCGCCGACTTTATTACTACATCACAACCTACACTTGGGGTGTGAACATCAACCCACATGGTTGTATGGTTGGATGACCTACATTGAAACTTGATGCTGCAGGACATGCCTCAACAATTGAAAGTGAGGCTTCTAGAAGAGGTGGGAGAGCACGATAGAGAACGGATTGTCTGTGAGCATGATATTTTCATATCTTAGATTGTGTCATGAGTTTCTTGGGTTTAAAACTATTGATATAAGGTTTTTTATTTGATTTCTTTGTTGATATATGTGTGGATGTGATCTTTTATATTTTATTTTTTAGTTTACGACTTCCTGGCTATTTATATGATGTTTTTATTTATATGAATGAATATTCCTTTGACACTGTTTATTGATTTTATAATGTGTCGGAAACTAGGAAGTATTCCTTGTGGTTATTTCATTTGATAATGCTAACTTAAATTTGATATGAATGCCAATGAGTTAATTTCAGTTCATTAATAAGTGCTACAAATGTACTTTTAGAGTTTCCTACCTACCTTCACATCTTTGCAATTCAATTTAATAAGTTCTCCTCTATCTCTTCATGTTTTCTTTGGATTGCAAAAGAAAATTATTAGAAATGCTAGTATTTTTATTTTTGAATTCCCTTTTTTCATTTGATTTATTTGGATGGAATTTCAAGGCTTTATAGTAATTAACTGCAATTTTATTTTCTCTTGTTTGAGGCCTGTTTGGATGCACCCCATAATGAGAATGATGTTGGAACTTGGGTGTTTGTTTTGGATGTTGGGTTTGATTTAGTTCAGAGGGGAGTAGTGTATTACTAGTTAGAAAATTATGCTCCATAACCATGAATGTCAATGAACTCTTACTGAAGCTCAATTCTGTCAAAGAGTCGCTGAATCAGGCTAATTCTAATACAAGTTCGTCCGTTGAAATGGCCACATTGAGCTTGTAAAAATGAAAGACATTGAGATGAGTTTGTCTGAAAGAGAACCGTTTGTTGAGAAACATTTTTCAAGGAAGTCTTTTCATAAAAATTTCCCAAACCACCCGTTCTCTTTTTTTTTTTCCTCTCTACATACTTAATTGGAAAATAGAAAATGTCACTCTCTCCTTTATTTTCCAAGATTCCAAACTGGCCTTTAATTTCTTTCTTCTATTAGTATTGTATAGTTATTATATAGAACGGTTTGATGGATGCTTTGATTGGTAGTTTGAACAATAGATGGCTTGGTGCATAACTTTTGCTTCACTGCCTTAATTAGCTTTTACTTTAATTTCCTATAATATTTGCAAGGTTATGAAATATGAATTGATTCATTTAAATGGTCTAGACTCATAAATATGCATTATTCATTTGAATGATTTGAATTATGATTGGAATGAATACTCATAACCAAAACTCGAACTGAGGCTTGAAAACTCAGTTGTTGGCCTTGAAAACTCAGCCAAAGTCCAGCCCTCACACATCTAAGGTCAACCAAAACTCAAACTGAGGCTTACCTCTTTTGGCTCTAGCTAGTAGACCAAGGCCAGCTCAATGGAAAAATTACTTTTCATGCCTCCTCTAAGTGCCTATTGATTCACTTTCTTTGATGGGCTATTTATTTTGCCCCAACAATAGTTGCATTTAGCTGCAATAATAACAATTTTACATTATTTGATTCAGCCCCTAATTTTTTCCTATTCCAGACGAATACTTCCACTAAGCAGTTTAATGATTTGAGATCCTTCTGCCTGAAGATCATTTCATTCAGAACTTACAGATGTTACTGTTAAAGAAGGTGGTAGCCATGAGGCTCTGTTTTGGAATTATTTCCTCCTGATAAATTAGCTTTGTATCATAACAATATAAGATACCCAAACTTGTTTATTAATTATAGTTGCCCAGACCATTTGAAATGTGGGTCCCATTGTGGATGGCGCATATATTTAAAATCACGCTAATCAAGCAACCCTAACCATCCAATTAAAGCTATCAAGCAGATAGTTAACTATAAATTAATGAGTCATATAAATTCAAAGGGAAATGTGTGGTTAATATTATCTTCTTAGTGCAATTTTTCAGTTATGCTTCCTTCATAGTTCAACGATCTGGATGGATGGGATTGCCAGGCAACTACCCTGTGTGTATGTTCAGAGAGTTACCAACTTTAAAATAAAAAAGAAGAAGAAGAAGAAGAAAAGCAAAGAAGAAAGAAAAAGAAGAAGTGGGGCAAATCTAATGAGCAATCAACTATCTTGTCTTTGTGTGTTTATGCATATATTTGGGTGTAACTCCTTTTTCTGTCGAAACAATCATGACCCAGTGACAGTTTTTTGGATCTAAGACATGTCTTGTTGGTCTCAAAGAAAGGGTGCCTGCTTTTTTTATGATCCATATTATGACTAAAGGTCCATATGAGTGTTTCTGCCTCTTTCAGCAGATAAGCTGTCTTCCCCCAAATTTCAGTATTTCACCCAGATAGCTTCAAAATCTGAATTATCTGGATGTTGATTTGGGGGTAGAAAAAAGACTTCCTTGGCTAGCTTATTTAAATCACTCCTTCACCAGACATGCTTCCAATGGAATGTTTGTCCAAATCGCAACAGACATAAGACACAATGGTGATTAATATCCAAAAGGTACCTTATGTGTCTAAGAAAGTATTCAATTAAGTATGGTTGGTCTTATAGGTATCCTATAAATTCTCCCCTTTTGTTTGATTGGTATGCGGCGGTTGAATATAACTCCAAAGGCACATCGCTCTTCATCCACGCAGCTATAATTCTATGAGCAACATCCTTCTCAATGTATCCTCTCTCATGAGTTAACAACCCATATATGTTTTGTGCCTTTACACTACATACTTGTAATCTTGTAATCTTGTCTTGCAGGCCATATTGAACCGACGCCTTCAATTATGCAATCTGTCATAGATCATCTAGTTAAATGGCACCTAATTCCAGAGAGTAGAGAACCAAACAGTTGTATTATTAGCTTCTTTGATGAGGTAAGTCCTAATCCTCTCTTTTTTCTTTTTTGCTTTTCTTCTTTTTTTTTTTTTTTTTTTAGGGATGAAGAGTTAGGTAATTCCTACCGTTTATGTCTCTTTTTCTTGTTTATCTTTTTGAGAAGGATGCTCAACCATAAATGATGTTGCCCCATTTGTTCTAATTTTCAAATCTTTGTTTTAACTATTGATTTTCCTGAAAGGACTGAAGTTTTGATGTTACAATTATTTTGTAAGGGGAATACTCGCAACCATATTTGAACGTATTTATAGTCTTAGGATCCATTTGGTCACTACATTAGTATTTATGAAATTTTTTTTTTTTTAAAAAAACCAAATGGACACTAAATCCCACTTTTAGCGATGAAAATTTTCGTCGCTAAAAGTCAAATTTTTGTAGCTAAAAAGATTTAGTGACGAAACTTTTCGTCGCTAAAAGACCAAGCTTTTTAGCGATGAAAATTTTCGTCACTAAAAAAACTGTATAAGACTTTTAGCAACGAAAATTTTCGCTACTAAAAAAATCATTCAAAACTGTGCAAGACTTTTAGTAGCGAAAATTTTTTCTGCTAAAAAAATTTGTTCCACTTTTAGCGATGAAAATTTTCGTCACTAAAAAAACTATACAAGACTTTTAGCAGCAAAAATTTTCGCTGCCAAAAAAATTCATTCCACTTTTAGCGACGAAAATTTTCATTGTTAAAAAAACTTTACAAGACTTTTAGCAACAAAAATTTTCGCTGCTAAAAAAATTCGTTCCACTTTTAGTCGCTAAAAAAAACTATACAAGACTTTTAACAGTGAAAATTTTTGCTGCTAAAAAAATTTGTTTTTCATCACTAAAAAAACTATACAAGACTTTTGCAGCGAAAATTTTCACTACCAAAAAATTTCGTTCCACTTTTAGCGACGAAAGTTTTCGTCGCTAAAAAACTTTACAAGACTTTTAGCATCAAAAATTTTTGCCGTTAAAAATAAATTACCAAACTTTTAGCTGCGAAAATTTTCGTCTCTAAAAATATTTACAAAACTTTTAGCTACGAAAAGTTTCATCTCTAAAAGTCTCTCTGTTTTATATATATATATATATATATATATATATATATATATATATATATATATATATATATATATATATATATATATATATATATATATATATATAAATATTAGCTCAAAATTCCACACAAAATTCCTAATATACACCTATTAACAATATATTTCATCATATTCATCCTGATATACACCTGTTATATAATATATTTCATCATATTTACATTCACATCCATCTAAACTCAAACTAGTAAATCCATCCAAACATAAACAATCTTATCCGCATCACATTCATTCACGCATAAATACATATAAACTTAACATCATAAATAAATATATAAAAAATCATAAAGATGAAGCCGGATGTGGTGGGGCATTGGTGGGTAAGCGTGCAGTGAAAGCCTAAAACATATCTGCCATCCGTCGCTCATGCTCCACCCGCATCTCGTCCATCCTCCTCTCCTGCTCCTCCCTCTGCCTCGCCAGCTAATCCTCCATCCTCCTCTCCTGCTCCTCCCTCTGCCTCACTAGATCCTCCTCCATCCTCCTCTGCCTCACCAGCTGATCCTCCATCCTCCTCTCCTGCTCCTCCCTCTGCCTCGCTAGCTCCTCCTTCATCCTCCTCTCCTGATCCTCCCTCTGCCTCGCCAGCTGATCCATTATCTTCCTCTCCTGCTCCTCCCTCTGCCTGTCCAGCTGATCTTTAATGTCATCGTCGACTACCCGTAGATGCTGAACCTCTCTCTCTCTGTGGTATTAGCTCGGCGTACGACGTTGTCGCCAACGACGATAGATTGGCTGGAGGCAGCTCTAGTGGGTGCCATGAGCTTAGCACCATGGCTAAGCCTAGGCACATATCCAGAATGGGTGCCAAGCACCTACCTTAGGATCTCTAGCTCACTCTGCTTTGTATTATCGGGAGTGGGCTGACTGCGTAAGGTGTCCATCTCCTCCTGTAATGAAAACATACGAATTTTTATAATAAATGACATTATTAAAATTTAACGTAATTAAATTTTACAATGTAAGGATTTTTATCCAAATCTCATTGGCTCTAAGATGTACCCAAGATCCCGTCGCCTGCCAATAGTGAGCCCCTCTATAAAAGTCTACAGGTCCATGCTCCTAGCCAGTGACGAAATCTCACTGCGCAATCCAAAGGACAATAGAGTTAATATAAATGCATGAAAAGAATATATACACGTAATAATTACTAGTACTTTCTTACCATGTCATAACAAAGTTGTACAAATGACTTTGAACCAGCTACATCGTTCATTGCTAACTTTCTCATGTTATCAGAATTTATTTTATTCCTCTTTTGAACACATTATGTATAATACATTGTTATTAATTACGAATTTAATTATTACATTAAAATATCGTAAATATGTAAATATTACGTGAAAAGAATCAGACGAAAACCTATCGCAGAGTATCCGCCAGTCCTCATCGGTCATGTGCAGTGGTGTGGACTGTACGGCCTCCTCGTGGCTCACACACCGCTTGTACTGCCATTGTAACTTACTACGGTAATCCTTGAACCGCTCCTTCATCATGTCATCGACGGCATGGGAGATGTGTGGAACACTCAAAGCCAAGTCAAATTTATCCTACAGTTTCGTAAATAATAGATTAAGACAATAAACTTATTAAGAAAATAACTTAACTGTAAATGAACTTTTATAAAATAAATTTTAATTTACTAAAATTTACCTGAAGGTGCTAACAGTTGAGCTGCAGTACATCATCTGTCACGTCTCCCCAATGGGGGGTGGTGAGGGGATCAGAGATCGGCATAAGACACCGACCTCCGATGTAAACAACATGATATTATTCCCAACAGGTCTAATATAGTCCTGTGGGAACTCTACTGCGCATAAGTCGCTTTAAAAGCAACCCACGCGTGGGTCCACATTCGTGTCGGCTGGTCAAAAATACTGTTACAAGAGAAATATGTAAGTCTAAACATAAACAGAAATCATTAAAATAAATATGTCTAGACTTACTTGCAGTGCCCGGTGTATGCGCGACTGAGGGATCAACGCCTGCGATGCAACATGTGACGGCGATGCTGGCTCCATCGCATCACGGGTAGAAGGGGTAGATCCAGTGCGCGAATGACATACTCTCCCACCTGGTGCCATCACTGAATATATGCGAGCTACGAACTTAAAAATTTAAGCAATGTCATACAAGTGAAATATACTAAAACATTATACAAGTAGTGTTGACAGTACAATGCATTTGTGCTTATGCTTAGAGAGATGATTAAAATATATTAGGCTATTACACTATAATGCAACCAGAATATAATAAAACTGTAAACTTTAATCTATAACCATTGAAAATTCCATTACACATTGTCATTCTATATTAGATACACATATTTCGTTGTAATACGAAACAACTTTGAGGTAAACTATCCGAAGTACTCCCTGCGTAAGCTATCGTATGCTTCAGAAGCATATGTCATGTTGTGTGAAGCACTCGACATATTTATAGTTAACATGCCAGTCACAATAGGAGAAATCTTGTCTCTTAGGACTATATTCAGATGTGAAAGTGACAGAGATGTATCTTCCATATCTCGTTTCCCATAGTTATATATCTCCATCAGTCCCAAAATTTCTTTGAGATGGTATAATCTTTCCTCTGAACTGTCATCGATATATTCCACGTCTTCATCTATTATCATGTACAAAATATAATTGTTTAGGAATTTTCATAGGTTGAAATAATGTGCAATACAATGAAAATGCTAAGTGTGGTGAGATACAATGTGAAATCTTACACATTTGGCGAACCATTCTGGAAACTGATCCTGATACATTTAATCATAATTTGTGGGGAATTTAGACTTCATCTTGTCTATGTGTTCGCTACACATAAATGGCACGTCGTCAGCAAGAAACATTAAGATCATCGTATGTAGAGAAAATAATAATCGAGGGAAGACTTACTCCAAGTACATCTCTATTTCTTTACAATTATGCAACACATACCACTTCACCTTTGTTAGATCCCTATGGTCCATATCTTGAAACATCGGGAATCTTAAAGGACGAATGTTATGTACAAATACAGATATAAGTCCTTGTTCATGCTCTTACCCTTCATCGACATTTCGATCTTATCGGTTGAATCTAGTTTCAATGCTATGAAGATACATGGAGTAAAATATAAGACACTCATTATTAATGTACGCTTCAACTATCGACCCCTCCAGTCGTGCCTTATTCCTCACAAATCATTTGAGTGTGTGAAGGTATCTGTACACAAAACCACTATGTTATACGTATAAGAATATGGATATATATAGTTTATGGAATGAATAAAATTTTTAATAGGTTCTACCACCTTTCGATCGGATACATCCAATGATATTGTACTGGGCCTACAAGCTTTGCCTCGTGCGCTAAGTGAATCGCTAGGTATATTAGGATATTGAAAAATACAGTGAAAATATTCTTTCAAGTTTGAAAAGGATTATGCCAATGTCTCTCTCCAGTCGTTTAATAACGTCTACATTCAAGGATTTCGAACACAAATCCTTAAAGAATATCCCTAACTTAATCAGCGTCGCACTGATATCCTTGCTCAGTGATGAAGGTTGAATATTGCATATAAGACCCTAGTTATTACCGAATTTTGTGTACATTATAATGCTTAATGTCATATTTTAGCCGTGTTTTTGTTACAGGGAGTAATTAGGAGCATGCACTGAAAAAGAGTACTAAAAGCATGGATTTGATGCTCCAAAGTCATCACAGTAGGGGACGGACCCTAGGGAACTAAGATCGACGATTTTACACGCTAGTGATCTGAGGAAATCAAGCCGTTCATGTTAAAAAGGCCCGAAATTAGTCCAAAATGTAAGATCATATGGTTCCCACCACCCATTCAGCTTAAAACTTCATACATGGCCTGGGGGCCATAAATTAACGATACATACTAAATTTCATCCATTAGATCACTGAGGAAGTGGCCCAACGGACAGATCAGACCCTTAATTCCTTAAGTGGGGCCCACATGGTCTCTGGATATGCCTCAAATTTAGTCTCAACCCATTTTAGGAGGAGACAAAATAGATGGTCAGATTAGATTTCTCAAAAACATTGCAGTGGACCCCATCTAGTGTAGCATGTGTATAGTGCACATGTGCACTCGTCGTGCACCAAACGAATCAAGTCGGTCAGCAGACATTGACCTGAATTTCTTCTTAAAATAGAAATCTCTATTTTCTGCTACGCAACAGGGAGTTGCGGTTGACGTCAGGTGGGCCACCATCTTCACAAATATTCCTGATCCAAACCGACCAGATTGTCCAGGAGAAAAATTCGACCATACCCCTTCATTTCTATGCATCCATGCATAAGAACAAGAGTGTAAAGACTGGATCGTTCTCCGTACATTGATTAGCGCAGAGGTCCACCAAAAGCTCGAATCTATTTAAAATTTGGAAGAATAGCCTAAATAGGCCCTACAAGATCAATGAACGGCTCTGATTTACTAAAATTGGATTTAGGATTCTTTCTTTTCATAATTCATAGCTTTAGGAATTTTCTCGCATTATTTTAAGAAACTTTATTTGTTCTTGTTTTTGTTTTTATTTTTATTTTTATAGGAATTGAGGAAGGAAGCTGCTAAATAAGATTGTCTTCAAAAGGAGGATCTCCCAAATCTTTAGACATCCATCATTTCCTTTTCTGGGTTTATTCTTCCAATTCTTGTTTACATAGCTTTTTCTTATTTTTAGGAATTCATAATTTTTAGTTCTAATTTTAGTTCTTTTAGGTTTTATCTTAGTTTAATTTTCTTTCCTACATTGAAGTAATTCAGTTTATGCTAGGACGTATATCTCTGAACATAAAACTAGCACCTTTTGATCCTGAAATAGAAAGAACCTTTCCTAATGGATTTAGAAACATCCTATTTGAAATGGCGGACGAGAATGAAATAAAAGCTCTTAGAGATTATTCAGCTCTTATCCAATTCAATGCACCTTCATGCATAGTGTTGCCAGCCACCACTGCAGCACACTTTGAACTTAACCTTGGGTCATACAATTGTTGCCCTTTTTCTATGGTTTAGACAAGGAGGATTCGTATCAGCATGTGAAAGAATTCTTAGACATTTTTTCTACCTTTAGGTTCCAAAACTTTTCAGATGATTCGATCTATTTGTACCTCTTTCCTTTTTCTTTGAAGGATAAGGTGAAAGCATAGTTGAATTCTCTATGAGTTGGGTCTATCATTACATGGGATTAACTGTCTAAGAAGTTCTTAAACAAGTTCTTCCCTATTCACAAAACTAATGCTCTCCGTAGAGAAATTACTAATTTCAAACAAAAAGGGGGTGAGCACTTTCATAAATGTTGGGAAAGATGGAAGGATTTGCTTCTTAAATGTCCACACCATGGTTTTGAGAAGTAGCAATAGGTTCGATACTTCTATGACGATTTAACACCCCAAAACTGTCACATGGTTGATGCCACCAATGGAGGGTCATTCATGACCAAAAGTAATGTCGAAGCGTGGAATTTCTTTGAAACCTTGTGTGAAAATTTTTAGCAATGAGATTATTCAAATAGAGGTGAAAGAAGTCCCCAACCGTAGAAGAAAGGTGGTATATATGAGATAAGAGTCACACTAGATCTTTATGCCAAGATTGATAGCCTGACAAAGAAAGTTGATGCTCTGATGTTGAATAATGGACCTCCACAAACAACTAAAATCGAGTCATGTATCATATGTTCCAGTCCTAACCATCCTACGCAGTCATGTCCATCTGGTGCAACATTCCTGAAATTTCTCTCTGAACAAGTACATGCTATGAACACCTTTCGAAAAACTGGGAATGATCCTTAGTCAGACACCTACAATCCAGGGTGGGCTAGGCATCCAAATTTTTCTTAGACAAAAGGACCACAACAAGGAGGATCATCTGGAAATCCTCTTATGTAACCTTACCCCCAAGT
Organism: Magnolia kwangsiensis; assembly: GCA_037074715.1. Lineage (NCBI taxonomy): Eukaryota > Viridiplantae > Streptophyta > Magnoliopsida > Magnoliales > Magnoliaceae > Magnolia > Magnolia kwangsiensis. The sequence goes on from CM073588.1 coordinate 23,886,813, forward strand.
TGGTAGTCAACAACTTCAACAGTTTTTGCAATATCGACAAGTACCTCCACAATCTAGGAAACCATCTCTTGAGGATACACTCAATCTTTTTATGCAGAGTTCACTTAAATTTAAAAAAGACACCTAACAAACTTTACTAGGTAACCAGCAAAGATTACATGAAAATCCGCAATCTATTGCCAAGCTGGAAGTACAGTTGGGTCAACTTTCTACCACATTGAGTGAGAGAGAGAAGGGCAAGTTTCCTAGCCAACCTATGACAAATCCAAAAGGACAGTATGAGATTGTCTCTAATTCAAACCAAGAACGATATCATGAGCAAGCCAAATTAATCATTACCCTTAGGTCCGACAAACAGATCGAAAATAAAGTAAAAATGCCTAGGGAAGAATCAAATTTCAAATTGGAAGACTAAAATGAAGCGGAGAGACATACTAGTACATCTAAAGTCCAAAAGCACTCTGACTCTCCAAGAACCACTCATGTGCCATCCTATGTGCCTAAAGCACCTTTTCCTCAACGTCTGACACCAGTTACGAAAGAAAATAACTTTGATGATGTATTGGAGATGTTTAAGCAAGTGTAAATTAACATTCCATTGCTTGATACTATCAAGCTAGTCCCTGCTTATGCTAAGTTTCTTAAAGATTTATGCACTCAGAAACGTAAGTTGAAGGTTCACAAGAAGGTCTTTCTTACGGAGTAACTCAACTCTATTATTCAACACAACACTCCTCCTAAATTTGGGGATCCAGGAGCTCCTACCATTTCTTGAGTCATAGGAGATCATAAGATTGAGAATACATTGCTTGATTTAGGCGCAAGTGTTAATTTGTTGCAATATTCTGTGTATGAGCAGCTAGGATTTGGTGAGTTGAAATCAATTAAAATAATACTACAACTAGCTGATAGATCTATCAAGGTGCCCCATGGTGTTATTGAGAATGTGCTAATCCAGGTTGATAAGTTTTATTTTCTACTGAATTTCATTGTTCTAGATACTCAGCCTGTCTAAAATCCTACTAGTCAAATTTTGATTATTCTGGGACGTCCATTCTTGGCCACATCCATTCCTATTATAAATTACAGGAATGGAGTTATGAAGTTGTCTTTTGATAACATGAAGATTAAACTCAATGTTTTCAATACTGCACAACAACCAGCAAACTCGGATAATATATTTGAAGTGGACATGATTAAGAGTCTAGTGCATGAATCTTTCCTTCAATCTTCTGAAGACGCACTTAAGACTTGCTTATCACATTTTGGTATGGATTTTGACATAGAAAGTTCCATCTAAGAAGTCAATGCATTGCTCGACTCTACTCCTATAATGGAGACTACAAAATGAAAAGCGAAAGTGGAACCTCTTTCACCCTCTGAGTCTAAACCGGTCCCACCTATTGAGAAACCACCTGAATTTGACCTTAAACAATTACTTGAAAATCTTGAGTATGCATTTTTAGGTCCTTCTGAGACTCTGCCTATCATCATAGCTTCTAACCTTGAGAAGGAACAAGAGAGTAGGTTGCTTAATGTTCTTAGAGAATATAAGGCGACAATTGGGTGGACGATAGTAGACGTAAAGGGAGTATGCCCCACTATGTGTATGCAACGTAATGATCTTAAAGAAAATGTAAAAATATCATGTGAAATGCAAAAGAGTCTTAACCCTAACATGGAAGAAGTTGTTCGAGCGGAAGTGCTTAAATTATTAGACGATGGTATCATTTGCCCCATTTCAGATAGCACTGTTCAAGTTGTTCCTACAAAGTCTGGGATTGGTTAATCAAGGTGTTGAGAAAATTTATTTGGCGGACCTAGGTTATCAAGATTGATTAATTCATGGTCCATTCTTATTTGGCTGAAGACGTTAAACTTAGTGCTCCTGGGAGGCAACCCGACTTTTCATTCCATTTTATTTTCCTAATTAATTAGTTCAATATTTGTGGGTAACATTATTGCAAATCCTCGTGAGACTACAACTCGTCCACTAGGGGCAACCTAGGGGTTTAAAGGCTTGTTGCATATGCTAAATGCAATCGAGAGCACCTGTGAAAGTGGTGTAGGTAGGATTTTATTTTTGTTATTTTTGTTTTACTTTAGTTGATTTCTCTCTTGTGCTGACCTGCTTTTATGCTGATATTTTTGGAAAAGCCTCTTGATTCTCCGTCCACGTACTATCTTCAATTACTTTTCTTTTATTTTTGTTGTCCCATGTGTATTGCATGCTTCTTTCTTTTACATTGAGAACAATGTAGATTTTAGGTTGGGGGTGGGAGATTAGGTTACCTAATCAATATTTTCTTGGTCTTGAACAAAAATTGTGAAAAATTTTAAATTTTTTCTTGAATATCTTGTGAATTTGAAGTGATTTTGAAGGATAGTTGTGATTTTAGAATTACAAAATATAGAATGTTAGTACTTTATGACTATGGGATTCAGTTATCTGTTAGATTTCACAGTTAAGTTTGAATTGTTAACCCATGATTAGAAGTTTTAAACATTGATTGAGTCATGATTTCACATATCACATCTCACTTACACATTAATGTTCTGGTTCGATCTTGAATGATTAACTTGGTAATCGCTAGGCATGAAAGGAACTAGCCTAAAAAATAAAAATTTTAGCATTAGTTTATAAAGAAGAATTGAAAGGGTAATTCATATAATCTTCACCATAGGTTTGCTCCCTATGAGTGTAGATTCGATTCCCCATGGTTGACTTTTAGAAAAAGTTAGGCGACAAGTTTTCACCATAGGTTTGCTCCCTATAGGTGAGGATTTGATTCTCCTCCTTAGCATTACTGTTCATATAAAAAATCAAAGGCTGATAGAATGAAAAGTTAATCTGTAAGGTAAGTGTTTGTTTCAGTTTTGGTTGTCATAAATTCCATTTTTAATTACCAATGATATCATGAAATTGACAATTGGATCTCTTAATGATTATAAGCCGAGATTACACTGTACACTCATGGAACTCAATGTTTAGAATTTTCTAATTAATAGATTAATATTCTGAACTTGATTATGAAGTTTACCGTGAGCTTGATTCCAAAAAATAAAATAAAAATAAAATACTGCTCACTATTCATGAATCTTAGAATTCTCACATCTCGACTATTTGTTCACAAGTCACTCAGGTTTACAGGAAATATCTTTTATTTCTCTGATTGGGGGTTGTGATGAGGGTCAAATATTGCATATCAGACCCCAGTTATTACCTGATTTTGCGTACATGATAATGCTTAATGTCATATTTTAATCATGTTTTTGTTGCAGGGAGTAATTAGGAGTGTGGACTAAAAAAGAGTACTAAAAGCATGGATTTGACACTCTGAAGTCATCAGAGTAGGGGATGGACCCTAGGGGACTAAGATCGACGATTTTACATGTAGAGATCTGAGGAATTCAAACCGTTCACGTTAAAATGACCCAAAATTAGTCCAGAATGCAAGATCACATGGTTCCCGCCATCCATTCGGCTCAAAACTTCATACATGGCCTGGGGGCCATAAATTAACTGTACATATTAAATTTCAGCCATTAGATCACTGAGAAAGTGGCCCAACGGATAGATCAGCCCCTAATTCCTTAAGTGGGGCCCACCTGGTCTCTGGATATGCCTCAAATTTAGTCTCAACCCATTTTTGGAGGAGACAAAACAGATGGTAGGATTAGATTTCTCAGAAACATTACCGTGGACCCCATTTAGTGTGACATGTGTATAGTGCACATGTGCACTCGTCGTGCACCAAACGAATCAAGTCGGTTAGCAGACACTAACCCGACTTTCTTCTTAAAACGGAAATCTCCATTTTTTAGTACGCAATAGGGAGTTGCGGTCTAGTCAAGTGGGCCACCATCTTCACAGATAATCCTGATCCAAACCAACCAGATTGTCCAAGAGAAAAATTCGACCATACCCCTTCATTTCCATGCATCCATACATAAGAACAAGAGTGTAAAGACTGGATCGTTCTCCGTACGTTGATTAGCGAAGAGGTCCACCAAACTTGAATCCATTTAAAATTTGGAAGAATAGCCTAAATAGCCCTACAAGATCAATGAACAGCTCTGATTTACTAAAAAAACCATCACATATGGGCCCCACTGAGATCAGCGTAACCCCCTGTTTTCGCATCCGGATGCTGCCCACTTTTTGCAACAATTGTACGATCATGGCCATGATCGGATGACTGATCTGGACCGTCCATCATGTAGCCCAGCCAAAAATGTCCCAGGGGACGTTAATTTTATGGAAAACATGCAAGAGCCGAGAGGGGAGGCAGCCTTTGTTTTCTGCTGCGTAAAGGTTTAGAGCACTTCACCGACTCCAGCGTTTACGCACTCAATTGACTCTCCCACTGACTCCAGCCTTCCACTGCCCCTGGCATGTATAAAAGAGAGGGCGTGGAGTAGCTAGGGGGGAGGCTAGAGCTTGAGGGGAGAAGAGAAGAAAGAGAAGAAAGAGAAGAGAGAGAGAGAGAGAAGAAGAAAGAAGGGAGAGAAGGATGTTTTTGTTTTATGAATCTTATTTTTCCTTATTTCCAGTTGAATTTATGAGTTGCTAATTTCTTAGCTAGGGCTGAGATGAAGCCCCTAATTTGAATGACTCTTGTATGTGTTGATTTTATTTGAATTTGATTGGATTGTTTTGTTTCTTTCTCTAGTGTGTTTAACTGAAATCTCCGTACTTCTCCATTCTATGAGCTTAACCAAAGTCTAGATGTGGATGTTGTTTGGAATCTTATTCTAGGTGCTTATGTCTGACCATGAACAAGTTTCCTATAGAGAAAGAAATAGGAATCTACATCTCTTCATGCCTGACCATGGATGGAAAGATATGATCCGTATGCTTTAAGGGATTATACATTCTGTGTGCTCGACCAAGGACATAGAGTGTGCTTTATTTATTAAATGTATATCAATCTGAATCAGGGTGAATCAACAAGTAAAATAAGGGTCAGGATAATTAGGAGTGGATTCAAAAGTTCTAGTATTCTCCTTGATTTGATTTTCCTCCTTTTTCTCAGTTATTTTACATTGATTTTCATTAGTTTACTTAATCATCAGCTCAACTATTTATTGGATTAGTTAAGAAGAATCATAGAATTCAAATTGTGACAACCAGTTCTTGTGAGAATGATCTCGTAATACGTACCATATCTACATCTGATTCATATACTTGCGAGTTTAAAATCATTTAAATCAGGTTGGTTTAAATAAAATATCACTTAAGAATCCACGAATTGCAACCGGTAGTAGGCGTTGCAGAAGGACGTGATAATCATGACTTTTCATTCCTGTTACCTCACAGTCCGTAACGTTTAAGTGTCGAGATATGATTGACACATACCCATCGAAAAACTTCACCGATCTCAACCATTCACATAAATGCTTTCTCTCTAGTTTTGTTAACATGTAGCAAGCTGCTGGTATAGTATACGAATTTTCATGTGGTTGCAAGTACAACTCTTTCCTTAAACCCATTTCTTGAAGATCTAATCGAGCCTTGAAACTGTCTTTTATTTTCTTCTCTATGTTCATCAAGGTTTCAAAGACATTTTTACATATATTTTTCTCAATATGCATGACATCCAAGTTGTGTCGCAATTTCAGATCACTCTAATAAGGCAACTCAAAAAAGATGCTCTTCTTCCTCTAGTTATAGTTCAATACCGTACGTTTCATCTTCTTTAAGTGCGATGCCTTACCAAATCTAACTTCTCCAATGTTACTCAGTTGTTGCATCACATCTTCTCTAGATCGCTCTTTCGGGGGTGGCTTATGATCTTGTTTGCAATTAAAGATCATCATCTTCATGCGCCAAATATGATCGCTCGGAAGGAAGCGACGATGGCCCATATAACATATTTTTCTACCATGCTTTAATGACAATGAACAAGTCTCAATACCACATTAGGACAAGCCAACTTACCCTTCGTGCTCCACCTAGACAAATTTTCATACGCGGGAAAGTCATTTATTGTCCACAAGAACGCTACATGTAATCGAAATATTTATCCTGTAAATGTGTCATACATTTGTACACCTTGACTTTATAACTCATTTAACTCATCTACTAACGATTGCAAATACACATCAATGTCATTCCCAGCTGACCTGGGTCTAGGAATAAGTAATGACATCATGAAAAATGACTCCTTCATACACAACCAAGCAGGTAAATTGTAGGGCATAAGTACCACTAGCTACATATTGTACGAGCTACTCATATTACCAAATGGATTAAAATCATCACTTACAAGACTTAGTCGAACATTGCGAGAATCCTTTGCAAACCTGTCATGTTGCTTGTCAAAATTTTACCAGGCTTCAGAGTCCGCAGGGTGCCTCAGTTTACTATTATCATGAACGCGTTTCTTCTTATACCACCTCATATCTTCAGCCGTCTTACGAGACATAAACAATCTTTGCAATTTAGGTTTCAATGGAAAGTACCTTAACACTTTTTACTAGATTTTCTTACCCCTGGCTTTGTCATACTTCCACCTAAACTCTCCACATTCTTGATACTCTTCAGCCTTATCATGCTCTTTTCAATATAATAAATAATCATTTATATATACATGTATGAGTTCATAACCAAGGCCCAAGTCTCGTATCAGGGATTTTGCCTCGTAATGTGACTTAGGTAATGCCTCACTATCCGGTAATGCTTCTTTCAACAACTTAAGCAACATGTCAAATGATTTGTTGCTCCAACGATTTATTGTCTTCAAATGAAGTAACTTCGTAAGAAAATTCAACATGGAGAAGTTCTCACACCCCGGATAAAGTGGACGTTGCGCATCCCTCAACAACCTAATAAACTTTTCTGATTCGACATCACCCATTGGAGGAATATCTTGGTTACTGCTTGTCGCTGCAAAATCAGTATCCACAGCTGTTCCCCTAAACATATCCCCTATGATATCTTGCATTTCATCAACGTCTTCATCCTCATCATCCGACACAATTGGGTCAGTAAGGACTTCAGTGGGCTCAACTCTATGGGTCATATCTTCACCATGATAGATCCACCAAGTGTAACCCTGGTCAATTCTAACTATGAAATTGTCCTCTACTTTGTCTAAAGTCTTATATATCATGTTCTTACATTTTCGACATGGACACCTAATCTTATTCCTTGAATCTGCCCAATTTCGCGCAAATTCCATAAACTCTTGAACCCCTTGTTTATACTCTGGGCCAAACCTGTTCTTAGCTCGCCTCCAACTCTTATCCATGTCTATAATGAAATGACTAAAGTCAGTTTACGAAAATAACTTTAAGATTAGGCTAGGTTATAGGTTATAGGTTATATGTTTAGGATTTAGGAATAGGTTTAGGTTTAGGTTATAGGTTAAGGTTTATGTTATAAGTTTAGGTTAAGGTTGTAAGTATAGGTTATAGGTTAAGGTTAAGGTTTAGGTTTAGGCTATAGGTATAGGTTTAGGTTATAAGTGTAGGTTATACGTTTAGGGAAAGGTTAGGTTTATATTATAGGTTTTGAGATTTGAGAATAGGTTTAGGTTATAAGTATAGGTTTAGGTTGGGTTATAGGTTAAGGTTTAGGGATTTAATTTTAGGTTAAGGATATAAGTATAGGTTATAGGTTAAGGTTAAGGTTTAGGTCTAGGTTATAAGTTTTGGGATTTGAGAAAAAGTTTAGGTTATAGGTTAGGGTTTAGGTTTAAGTTATAGGTATAGGTATAGGTTATAGGTTATAGGTTAGGGTTAAGGTTATAAGTGTAGGTTAAGTATAGGTTATAAGTTTAGGTTTAGGTTATAGGTTAAGGTTTTGGGATTTGAGAATAGGTTTAGGTTAAAGTTATAAGTATGAGTTATAGGTTAAGGTTTAGGTTTAGAAAAACGGGTTCGGGATCGGGTTTAGGTTTGGGTTTAAGTTATAGGTTATAGGTTATAGGTTTAGGTTTAGGTTTATGTTATAAGTATAGGTTTTGAGATTTGAGAATAGATTTAAGTTAAGGTTATAAGTTTAGGTTAAGGATATAAGTGTAGGTTGTAGGTTAAGGTTAAGGTTTAGGTTATAGGTTATAGCATAGGTTTTGAGATTTGAGAATAGGTTTAGGTTATAAGTATAGGTTTAGGTTGGGTTATAGGTTAAGGTTTAGGGATTTGGGTTATAAGTTAAGGTTTAGGTTTAAGTTAAGGTTGTAAGTTTAGGTTAAGGCTATAAGTAGAGGTTATAGGTTAAGGTTAAGGTCTAGGTTTAGGTTATAAGTTTTGAAATTTGAGAAAAGGTTTAGGTTAAGGCTATAAGTTTAGGTACAGGTTATAAGTATAGGTTATAGGTTAAGGTTAAGGTCTAGGTTAAGGTTAGAAGTATAGGTTAAGTATAGGTTATAAGTTAAGGTTTTGGGATTTGAGAATAAGTCTAGGTTAAGGTTATAAGTATAGGTTATAGGTTAAGGTTTAGGTTTAAGAAATTGGGTTTAGGTTAAGGTTTAGGTTTAAGAAATTGGGTTTAGGTTCAGGATCGGGTTTAGGTTTAGGTTTAGGTTATAGGTTATAGGTTATAGGTTTAGGTTTAGGTTTATGTTATAAGTATAGGTTTTGTAATTTGGGGTTAGGTTTAGGTTATAAGCATAGGTTTAGGTTGGGTTATAGGTTAAGGTTTAGAGATTTGAGTTTAGGTATAGGTTAAGGTTGTAAGTTTAGGTTAAGGTTATAAGTTTAGGTTAATGTTGTAAGTATAGGTTATATGTTAAGGTTTAGGTTAAGTTTGTAAGTATAGGTTAAGGTTGTAAGTATAGGTTATAGGTTAAGGTTAAGGTTTAGGTTTAGGATATAAGTGTAGGCTTAGGTTATAAGTGTAAGTTATAGGTTTAGGGAAAGGTTAGGTTTAGGTTATAGGTTTTGGGATTTGAGAATAGGTTTAGGTTATAAGTATAGGTTTAGGTTGGGTTATAGGTTAAGGTTTAGGGATTTGAGTTTAGGTTAAGGTTGTAAGTTTAGGTTAAGGTTATGAGTAGAGGTTATAGGTTAAGGTTAAGGTCTAGGTTTAGGTTATAAGTATAAGTTTTGGGTTTTGAGAATAGGTTTAGGTTAAGGTTATAAGTTTAAGTATAGGTTAAGGTTTAGGTTAAGGTTTAGGTTATAGGTTATAGGTTAAGGTTTTGGGATTTGAGAATAGGTTTATGTTAAGGTTATAAGTATGGGTTATAGGTTAAGGTTTAGGTTTAGGAAATCGGGTTCGGGTTAGGGATCGGGTTTAGGTTTGGGTTTAGGTTATAGGTTATAGGTTATAAGTTTAGGATTAGGTTTATGCTATAAGTAGAGGTTTTGGGATTTGAGAATAGATTTAGGTTAAGGTTATAAGTTTAGGTTAAGGATATAAGTATAGGTTTTAGGTTAAGGTAAAGGTTTAGGTTATATGTTATAAGTATATGTTTAGGGATTTGAGAATAGGTTTAGGTTAAGGTTAGAAGTTTAGGTATAGGTTATAGGTTAAGGTTAAGGTCTAGGTTATGGTTATAAGTATAGGTTAAGAATAGGTTATAGGTTAAGGCTTTGGGATTTGAGAATAGGTTTAGGTTAAGTTTATGAGTTATAGGTTAAGGTTTAGGTTTAGAAAATCGGGTTCGGGTTCGGGATCGAGTTTAGGTTTGGGTTTGGGTTTAGGTTTAGGTTTTAGGTTTTAGGTTTAGGTTTAAGTTTATGTTATAAGTATAGGTTTTGGAATTTGAAAATAGATTTAGGTTAAGGTTATAAGTATAGGTTATGGATATAAGTATAGGTTATAGGTATAGGTTTAGGTTATAGGTTACAAGTATACGTTCTAGGTTAAGGTTAAGGTCATGGTCTAGGCTTAGGTTATACGTATAGGTTTTAGGATTTGAGAATAGGTTTAGGTTAAGGTTACAAGTCTAGGTTTAGGTTATAGGTTATGGTTTAGGTTTAGGTCTATGTTATAAGAATAGGTCTAGGTTTAGGTTTATGTTATAAGTATAGGTTGTAAGTTTAGGTTAAGGTTGTAATTAAAGGTTTTAAGTTAAGGTTAAGGTTTATGTTTCGGCTATAAGTAAAGGTTTTGGGATTTGAGAATAGGTTTAGGTTAAGGTTATAAGTAAAGGTTAAGGTTATAGGTTTAGGTTTAGGTTTATGTTAAGGTTAAGGTTTAGGTTATAGGTTTTGGTTTAGGGTTAGGGTTAGGTTATAGGTTGTAGCTTTAGGGAATTGAGAATGGGTTTAGGTTATAGGTTTTGGGTTATAGGTTTAGGTTAAGGGTGTGGTACCTGTAAATACAGATTTAAATATGGCCTGTCCAAATGGCCAGGCCCCTCCAATGCTGTCCATAGGAAATGGATAGCTTCATCATGGTCATAACAGCGGTTCCCACCTTCAAGGGACCTCCACTCATCCGGATAGCTCTGACGCACATCTGGGTCTGCTCCATTAATTTCGAGCAAATACATAAACATGGCCTGTCTATATGGTCAGACCCCTCCAATCCTGTCCATAGGAGATGGATAGCTTCATCATGGTCATAACATCGGTTCCTACCTTTCAGGGACCCCCGCTCATCCGGATAGCTCCGACGCACATCCGGGTCTGCTCCATTAATTTCGAGCAAATACATAAACACGGCCTGTCTAAATGGCCAGGCCCCTTCAATGCTGTCCATAGAAAATGGACAGCTTCATCATGGTCATAGCAGCGGTTCCCACCTTTCAGGGACCCCCACTCATCCGGATAGCTTCGACGTAATTCCGGGTCTGCTCCATCAATTCTAAGCTAATACAATTAAATCCTAAATTAGTTACTCATCTAAGGTTGGATAGATTGTAATACTTTTATATTCCCATTTAAATGTGCACATCAACAATCCGGCAGCATCTCCCCATGCCTCTCAGATAAGTTGATCTTACATTACATTTCGATGCCAAATATCTAAAACAATATAAAGATATTTGGCATTGGATACGGAACGGAAGAAACATATCTAGAGAGAAATGAGGAGATGGACCGCGGATCAGGCATGGACATCTAAATAGATTATATAAAAGCATACTATCCAACCTTAAAGTGTCCAAAATGAGACAATTTGAGTGATTTCTATGCCACCAAAAACACATCACATCTATGTATGGCCCCATAGAAATCCTCAAACCAGTAACTAATTATCTAACTTACAAATCTATAAATTACAAGTCACAACTATAAACTAACTAATCACAATAATATGTCATGAAAAAAAAAATGTAATATACAAGCTCATTAGGGTTTGCAACCACAAAAATGCACATTTTATCTTCATACTGAGAATAAAAATACAATGCTAAGTAAACAAATATTTCTAACAAAATATTACGTGAAAGAAAAGCTTTAGATGATGAGAATGTCCTATGTATAATGCTACTGTCAGCTACTTAAAACAAGAGATTTAATTCATATGCGAATGATAAATATAAAATGAAGAGAGGGATGCCCATTGCCAAGAGTGAGAGAGGTTCATCCTATTAGTAGGCCTACAAATACCTTGTCTGTTAGAGAAAGTATGTTTTTTAAGGTGAAAAATTCACTAACCATAAATAGGAAACACAACATCCAAAATTAGGAGACATAGTTCCATACCATTAGGTGTACTCCATCAAAAGCCCAATTTGGTTAGTTTGATTAGGAAGTTATAGAGTTTTGTCATTAGTGATTTTCTCAATCATAGAAGATGGTTTTTAGCTGATATTAGAAGGTTTCATGTCACGCCCCGAACTCAAAAACTGGGCTCATAAAATTCTCGATCGCCGAATCCGGTGCCGACAGCCTCCGCAGTACCCCATTCTCGGCTTTCAGTACCCATATACCAGATTTCGATCCTATAATGCTATAAGGAGGATTTCAAACATGATTTGATTCGTAATGAAAATAACCACAAACATAACCCATGAACAATAACCATAAGAACACCATCACAAAATCCACTATGATAAAAAACTTTAAGTATAATGTGTAAGAAAGGGAAATACAAGATAGTGACAATAATAAAAACTCCAGAAGCTCGACTGCACGCTCCAACGGCGGCAAAACTAAGGCTGCATCCTGGCATCATCTGCATGCATCAATCATGCATAAGCTTATAGAAAGCTTAGAGGGTGGTGTAAGTGTGTTTACAATATAAGCATGCTCAGAATACAAGGTCAGAGAAATGCGAAATCGTGCTGATGAATACATGAATGCAATCAGCCAAACCAAGGCTATGCGGTGCAGGATATGAATTCTATCAGCCATATCTAGACCCTTTGATGCGAGATGCAACTCAGGCATGTCAATCCTCATCATATATTAGTACAGTTCTCATTCTGGATAATCACCGAGGTCTAGTATACTTTAGCCAGCTTGCCGCCCCTATCCGAACGCACAACTAGGAGAGTGGAAGAGACCTCACTATCTGCCTGCCAATATCGGGCCCGGCTCATCAATAGCGAACCTATTCCTCAAGCTGGTCAAACTCAACCTAGAAATTATCTCCTCACTCAGGTGGGTAAGGTCATACCCCATTCCAAATGATCACGACAGAATGAGAGACGCAGCCTACTGGTATATGGCCCTTGTGCGCTCGTGTATCCACTCAGTCTCGACGTTGGAGTCATCCTCTGGTACCATCGAATTTAGAGATTTTCACCCAGGGACATCTATGACACTCGTATGCTAGAACCAGACATTTTTGGTATCTAATTTAGCCACCCACGATATGTCTGTAGAGGCTATGACCCTGATGTCACTAGGGCATGTAATAATCATGATCATACAAATGCAAATGCATGAATCCCCCTACCAAACATGCAACAATCCTGCATGCGCAACATGCTCATGTAGGGTACTCCACCTATCAGGGAGCGCATAAACAATCTTCCCGAAGGCATATGCTATAATCAGTCACTCGTCATATCAGACATATATATGATACGTATGATCATGAATCATGGATCTATACTAAACATGACATAGGATGATGGGCTTTGGGCATAACGAATATGGGCCTAGACGGCCTACTCACTACAAATATGGGCCTATCAGCGGGCCTTAGGGAGAGAGTGATAATGCAGACATTTAACCAACATTATCCCTACAATGTGGGCGTCAAACCATCATTGCTCCCAAGGCTCGACTTGCCTTAAATATCATTAAATAAATTATGGTGGAATCACACATTGCAATATGCCTTAGGTACATCCCATTGGGCCTCAAATACATCTAATGGGCCGTATCTCATGGGCCTTATATTCATCAAGTGGGCCACCTCAATGAGCCTCACTAATGGGCCTTAGGTACTTTGCAATGGGCCATCACCCATGGGCCTTAGAATGCATTAAAATGAGCCCAATCACATAAGCTTTATGTGTATCAAATGGGCCTAATCACATAGGCCTTATATATATCAAAGTGGGCCTCAACAATGGGCCACAAATACATCAAATGGACCTCATAACGTGGGCTTATATATATCAAGGTAAGCCCTAACAACGGGCCTATAAACACATCAAGATGGCCTACATACATAGGCCCATATATACCAAAGTGGGCCTCAACATTGGGCCTATATACATGTCAAGATGGGCCTAAATACATGGTCCCATATGCATCTAACTGGGCCTTAATAATGGGCCTAAAAATACATCAAGATAGGCCTAAATACATGGGCTCATATTTACCAAAGTGAGCCTCATGTGAGGCCTGCCATAATGTTTATTTTCCTATCCAATCTTTTGATAAGGTCACATGAATAGGGGGTCCACTAAAATGTCTATTTTTCCACCAACCTATTGATATGATCACATGGACCAAGGGGCCCACTGTAAAGTTTATTTTCCAGCCAACCTATTGATGAGGTCACTCGGATAGGGGGCCCACTATAATATTTATTTTCCATCCACCTGTTGATGAGGTCATACGGATAGGAGGGGGTCCACCATAATATTTATTTTCACCTAACCTGTTCAGAGGTCACAAGGACCAAGGGCCCACTATAATGTTTATTTACATCCAATCTGTTCATAAGTCACAAGGGCCAGGGGGCCCACCATAATGTTTATTTACATCCAATCTGTTCATAAGGTCACGTGGACCTAGGCCCACGGTAATATTTATTTGCAATCCAAACTGTGTATAAGGTCACGTGGACCTGGGAGCCCATCGTGATGTGGTTCACAGTCCAGCCCACCCTTAGGTGTGTCCCACCTGGCTGAGGGTTCAGACCAAGTTTCAGCCACATCCAAATTTCAGGTAGGCCCCCACTAAGTGATTTTATATATTTTAGGCATGTCTTCACATATTTGAGATGGTATGGCCCATTTGAGTTCCGCATACGGCTGATTTTTGGCAGGGGACCACTGCCCTATGGGCCCACCTAATGCACGGTGTTGATGTTCGAATCACATCATGGTGGGGCCCACATCTAGGGCCGTGAGGCCTAGCCGGTCCGTCCGCCCGCCCTCTGACAGCGGCAGCAGCAGATGCTACTGTTGCCTCTTTTTTTTTTTGAAAACCAGAAATCTCGTGGTTTTTGATAGGTGGGGCCCGCATCTGAAAAATCAGGTCCGACCATTGGATTCTATTACCCCTGATCAACCCAATGAGACCAATATGTGACATATTTTTGACAAATAGAACAATCAATGTGGATTTTAATGGTAATACTACTATTTCCTATGGTGTGGCCCGTTTGATTATCGGATTAGCCTCATTTTTCGGCTCAACGCCTAAAGTTGGCTGAGAAATAGAATGGACGGCGTGGATTATAAATATGCATCAAGGTGGGGTCTGCACGAGTGGCCCACCCCAAGCTCATTACACCCCCCAGCGTTAGTACACACATCAATGCTAGCCACGCTCCCTGATGGGCAACGTCCAGCGTCTCTAGACGCTGGACGGCTTGGAATAACGCAGGTATCATGGTGGGTCCCACATGGACGTGGCCCACCATGCATGTATATTCATATTATTATTATAAAATATAAATATCATATATATTGTATATATATTTAGTCCAGCATATGGATCTTCCCACCGTCCCACCATGGAAGGTGGATTTCACCTAAAATGTGGTGGGCCACACCATTTGATGGATGGGGTGTATTTAACATGATTTGGTGGGGCCTACCTCATTTTAGGGAAAGGAAAATTTAGAGAGAGAGAGAGAGAGAAATAAGAGAAATGGTGATAGAGAGGAGGGACCCCGCCACTATGGGCCCTCCATTGATACAATACATACATCAAGTGGGTCTCACAACAAGTGGACCTTTAAAATGAAAATAAATGATGGATCACTCACCTCTAGGCCTTCTTTTTGCTCCCTTAGGCTTGTAAGCTCCTTACCTTCACTTTTAACGGTAGATGATGGACTTTTGATGGTGGGGATGAGAGATGAGAGGGTGGGCCACAATTGGTGCTTGGAAGAGGGAGAAAGCTTGGATGTGGGATGTTGCTTGAGAGATTTGAGAAATAAGAGAGAAAATGAGGTGATGGGGATGGGTGGAGTGATGTGTTGTAAGAAGAGGTATGGGTTGGGTTGAAATTTTGGTAAAAGAGGGATAGGTGAAGAGAGAGAGTTGACTTTATGGAGAAAGAGGGATGGGTTTTTGTACTTGGGGTATGGAGTGACTTAACTTATACTGACATGGGTGATTGATTGATTGACGAGACATTTCATAGAGATTTTCTCGAAGTTCATAACGCGCTGTGTTTTCTTCAAATTGAACGCAGGCCGACATCTTCTACCCTGTGTATCGGATCAGTGCGCGAGTCATGGCATTAGAACCGCGGCAATGACGCGGTCGCTATGATATGGGTTTCGGTTCGAGCTGACTTCGGTATGCGAGATCTGGCTTAGGATTGTGCACAAACGTCGGATACGAGTCAAGGATTGCCGAAATTCGACCGGAAGGACCGCGGAAGCCAACGGAACTGTACGGTCTAGGATATGGGTCTTACATTTCATGAATCATAGTTCAATACCAATTTAGAGCCTTTAAGGGTAAAATACATCTAGGAAGTTTTGATTTATAGGTCTCTAAATCACCTGCATCTAGTCCTTTGGCCTTTTTTACTGCATGTAAAATGTGAATAATTGCTGATTTATTGCATTCTTTTCCTGATTATTTACTTGCATGATGTGGATAGATTATGGCTCATCAAAGAAGCAGCACCAATGTGCGACAATCAAATAGGAGATGAACACAAAAAAAATCCAAAAACTGGAAACTATCTGTTGCCATGTAAGCAATCCGCGTGAAATGGAGACTCTTAATCTCGGCCATTCATTTCGGGTTATCCTAACCGCCCATTTCAAAACCACCTTGAAGTTTTCTACCCACAGTAACAAGAAAACCACAGACGGTTTGGTTCCGCTAGTCGCATAATAGCTGGGTTTTCTCTTCTTTTAGGGAAATAGGGAAGGAAAAGAAAATGGGAAGGCGAGTGTGTGTGTGGGAGTTGGCTCGGCCTGAATTGAGCTACACCGACTTGTGGGCCATTGTCGGGTCGATTGGACTCGACTCAGCAATCCAAGTCGCTGACCACTGCGAGTTTGGCCCATTCCAGATATTGGGATAACCCAGAGAGAGAGAGAGAGAGAGATAAAGAAAAAGAAAAGGAGGAGAAGAAGAGGAGTGAGGGGGTTTGGATGTGTGACTGCTGGGTTGACTCGGCTGAAACTGAGTCCAGTTGAGTCGAGTTGGGGTTTGGCATGGTCCAGACTCTTGCTGGATGTCCAGCAGGTGGAAAATAAAAGGAAATGAGTAGAAGAAAGAGAGAAAGAAGGAGGGAGAAAGAACAGGTTGGCGGTTAGGTGGAGCTGAGTCAACTCGACTCGAACTAAGTCGACTAGGTGAGCCCACATTTCTCTGTCCAGATTTAATTTATTTTAATCATCATTGCTATTTTTATTTTTGGGATCATTGAAATCAGATATGTTTGGCCATTAGAAAATTATTCGTATGACTATTAGTCGTTTCGTATAAAAATCTTCATTATTAAAATACTAATATGTTACCTTATCATTTTTAGAATATTATTATTGTTAACACTAAACCACGCTATTTATTTTCATCAAAAGGACTATTAATGTCACATTGGCTAAATAATAAGAATATTGTTAATATTACTAATTATTTTTGGAACTATTAGCATTAATATTCATCATAGGTAGTTGTTGGGTAATTCTAGTATGATAGTAGTCATTGCTACTATTCCTAAAACTAATAACTAATTTATTTAATTATTTTTATTCATTCATTATCCCCTTTAATAATAACATTTATGGTCACACAAAATAAAACTCAAATTCCATAATCAAAACTTAGAATCTAAACTTAGAACAAAACCCTAAGGATAAGTAACCTAGACCCTAGGCCAATACCCTTGCATGATGGGCTTTGGATCTAGTTGTAGAACTAATATCGGTATATTTGATATGAACTTATGAACTATCATTACTAACCTGTTAGCTAATATAAATTATAACAGGAACGCTAATCATGTCATTGTAGGATTATTAATTGGGTTAACATTATCAATATTATTAGGCAGTTATTATTTATTTTTACTCCATCCTAATACTATTATAATTTAATTATATGAGTTAAACTTCAAAACTTAAACCGAAGTCTAAGATTAGATTAATGAATAAAATCCTAAATCTAAATGAAACAAACCATAAGTTATGATCCTAACCATAGATAACATATGAACTTGGATCTAACCATATAAAAGTTATAATTCATATTAGGATTCGGTTCTAAGGGCGCAGGTACTTAGTGATACTAGAAGGTGATTCGGTTCATCAGGTATGATTCTTCCCCTTGAGCTTTCCATCTTCTCATTATCTTAAGTTATAATTTTTATTAAAAATAATAATTGATATCTCTCTCTTATAATCACATGTGTTAACTGTTGGAAATTGAATTGCTATATTGCCTGCTTAATGATTCATCCCGTATATTTATTCATGCTTATGGATTATGTGTATTGTTTATGGACCTTAAACTGGTACATTAGTAGGAAACCCCCACCTATAAATGTACACCCATACTTGGTATGTAACCTGACTGGTTGTGATTAAAATGGACCTTCGACGTAGTGGTTATGGAGTGGTGGTCTAGATGGATCATTGATGTGGGCATACCATCCAGGGTTATTGTGCTCAATGGTTTTAAAGGATGGTTTTTACCGTATAGTTTTGATAATCACCCTATGTGGCATATTTTGATACCCGGCCTACATGATTTTGTTTTGATATTTTTCCTATATGGGTCTGATGTTTTATACCGTGCAACCATGTGATGGTAAGCCCCATGTATTGTAATATGATTGGCCACTAGTCGACGGGTTTCCATTGAACATCCTAAGATGATAGTCTCATGAGCCGAGGATGGTGGTATGGGACACTATGCCCGAGCTGTCGGGCTACGCTGGGCCATGTGCTCCCTGTAGTTACTATGCCCGAGCTGTCGGGCTACGCTGGCACGTATTGTTCCGACTGGGTGATGTTTCCCCAGGTTCGATGATTCCGACTGGATGATATTTTTCAGGTTCGATGATTGCATGGGTGACGGCCCACTGTCCGCATGGATGAGTATCCCCGGGGCGATGATTGCATTCATACATTCATGCATCTAATAAGATTGCATTTAC
Source organism: Magnolia kwangsiensis (assembly GCA_037074715.1). Lineage (NCBI taxonomy): Eukaryota > Viridiplantae > Streptophyta > Magnoliopsida > Magnoliales > Magnoliaceae > Magnolia > Magnolia kwangsiensis. The sequence continues at coordinate 23,905,470 of CM073588.1, forward strand.
TTTGTTTTGGTTGCCTAGTTGTTTTATAACTATGCTTACCTAATGCGGCAGTGTGTAATCTTGAGGGGAATTCACACTGAGCTGGCCACTCATCCATCAAATATATAACCGTACAGGTAGAACAGGTGGCTCAGATGATGTATATGATTAGACTTGACGAGGAGCTGTGTAGATGCCATGGATGCACGGCCGTATTGCTAAGAGGAGCTGCGTGGTCATACGACTTACATTTATATTCTTTCTATTAATTCTTATGTATGCAAATCTTATAATCGTTAATGTTGGGACATTAGTTTGTATAAGTCATTATGGGCTACTTGTACATTTGAAAGATAATGAAACTTTCCTTATGTTGATTTTTTCATTCTACGCTCATCTGCCTACTCTGATAAAAGAAAAAAATATATATTCGAATTTGACCATCCTTTAAGGTTAACACTCGGGTTTTTAGGAAACGAGTCATATACTCGGGTCCTGAAAACACGGGGTGTTACATTAACGCAGACATGGAAGAAGGGAAAAAAAAAATATTAGCTTGATAAAAAAACTTGGCCTATTTAAGTTTTCAATGGTGGGCGTCACTCTCCCCACTGTTTTTTGTGGTGAGGTCCACTAGAGCTTTGGATTTGACTCATTCTTTGGATCTTTACCTAAACTTTTATTTCCAAATGGATGGATGACGTGGATATAAAAAATACATCATGATGGGGCCCACGTAACTTGGTGACGTAACTTCAGTAGTGACTCTCGCTACTCAACTTGTTAATATCCAATCCGCATCCGTAGAAATAGATTGGCTACTCCCCTGCCATTAGCCAATAGCTGATGGTCGATGCTATGTGGGCCCCACCATGATGTATGTGTTTCATCCATGCCATCCATCTATGTTTCTAGATCATTTTATGGTAAGAGATTAAAAATGAGGTAGATCCCAATCCCAAGTGGACCACATTACAGGAAAAACAATGTTGAATGAATGTCGACCATTAAAAACTTCTTGGGGGCCATAAAAGTTTTGGATCAAGTTGATCTTTGTTTTTTCCATTCATCTAGGTCTATATGACCTAATCAACAGATTGGATGTCAAATAAACAGTACATTGGGCCTTAGGAGAATTTTAATGGTGGATATTTAATCATTATTGTTTTCCTATGGTATGGTCCATATGAGATTTATATTCCTCTCATTTTTGGTATCAAGTCCTAAAATCACTACGTGTAAAATGAAAAAAAAAAAAAAAAAAAAAAGACGAATTTTGAGGCGGTCCAAGACCGTCTCTAAAATTCCTTGGTTTAAAGACGGTTTAGAGACGGCCATAAGCTCTCTAAAATTTTAAATGGCTCTTGACCATCCCTGATAGTCTTAAAATGTTGAACGTCCACAAATCATTTAAGACGGTCTTTGACCGTCTTATATGTTGTCATTAAGACAGTCAAAGATCGTCCGAATTAGAGACGGTCTTTGACCGTCTTATATGCGATCATCTGAGACGGTCATTAGCCGTCTTTTACTTGTAATCTGAGACTATCAAGGACTGTGTGCATTAGAGACAATCATTGACCGTCTTTTACTGGTAATCTGAGACTGTTAAAGACTGTCTGCATTAAAGACGGTCCTTAGCCGTCTTATAGCCCTGCCAAAGACCGTCTGCATTAAAGACGGTCCTACTTGGGTCAAAATTTAAGAAGTTCAAAAAAATTATGAATTTAAAAAAAAAAAAAAAAAGTTGAGAAGCTTAGAAAAATAATTAACAATGTTTAAGAAAAATTTAAATTTTGAAAAAAAAAATGTGATTTTATAAAAATCTAGATTTTGAAAAAAAAAATTAAGAACTTTGAATAATGTTGATAATTTTGAAAAAAAAAAGAAGAAGATTTCGATAAAAAAATGATATTTTGAAAAAGAAAATTTAAAAAATTAAACAAAATTGTGAAAAAATTGACAAATTGTAAAAAAAAATATTTTTTTTTTTAAAAAGAAAACTAGATTTTGTATTTTGATCACATGAAAAATTAAAAAGTTATATAAGAAAAGTGAGATTAAAAAATAATATTTTGAAAAAGAAAATTAAAAAAAAAAAAAAAATTGTGAAAAAAATTGACAAATTGTAAAAAAATATATATTTTAAAAAAGAAAACTAGATTTTGTATTTTGACAAGAAAAATTGAAAAGTTAGATAACAAAAATGAGATTTTGATGATGTGTTGTATATCCTTGCCGCCCATATGTTTCTCCAACCCCTTTTTGGGTTGGGTATAAAAAATTATGTAGATTTAAATCTCAAGTGGACCACACCACTAGAAAGAATGATAATATAGTACCTCATAATTAAAAATTATAATGCGCCCCTCGTAAGGTTTTACTAATGTTTATTTGCAATCCAACTTATTGATAATGTAAAGAAGATCTAGATGAAGGTAAACTACAAATATCAAATTGATCCAAAACTTTTGTGGCCTTCAAAAGGTTTTTAATATTTATTCATCACTGTTTTGATTGGTATGACCCACCTGAGATTATTGAGTTCTTATAATTTGAAATCACATCCTAAAATATGATGAAAAAATATATGGACAGTGTTGATATACATAAAATATATCAAGGTGGACCCCACAAGGTTAGAGTAACACCCATGAAGGAGTTACCTGAATAGTGAAATGGTACTATAAGGTCACCTCATGGGAACTTTCGATGAGGTTAATCTGTGTGGGCCCCACCATGATGTGTGTAGAATATCAATGCCATGCATTTGATGTGTCCCCTTTCAGTCAAAAAATCAGTCATATACGAAACTTAGGTGGGCATAACATCTAAAACTATGTGAAGACATTCCTAAAACATATAAAACCATTTGGTGGGGCCCACATGAGTTTTGGATGTGTATGAAACTTGGTCTGATTCCTCATCCAAGTGGGACACATATAATGAATGGGTTGGATCTATGAATCACATCTAGGTGGGCCCAATAAATGATTATGAATGTTTTAATGAGAGGGTAACCCTCTCAACTATAGTATGTGGTGTGGCCAACCCAAGTCATGGATTGACTTTATTTTTAAGTTCGTGGCCCACCATGGAATGGTCCATCTGATTGATGGGGTAGATCCAAAGTTCAAGTGGACCCACCATAGAAAAGAGTGAGATAGTGACACCCACTATTGAAACCCTCTTGGCCCGCCACGATGTTTATTTGAGATCCAATCTATTTATAAGTTAATACAGACATGGATGCAGTTGAAACTTGGTCTGATATCCCTCATCCAAGTGGGACACACATAATTACTGTGGGCCCAAGGAAGGTATCAATGGTGAAAATCATTATTCCACACTGTTTTGTGTGGCATGGTCCACTTGAGTTTTGGATTTACCAAAAACTTGGGATAAACCCACACCATTCATCCATTTTTCGAGATCATTTTATAGAATTATCCAAAAAATGAATCATATCCAAAGATTAAATGGAACACACCACAAATAAGGGGAACAGATTGGCTCCTTCCCCTACACCATCCAATGGCTGGTGGTTGGTGCTGTGTGGGCCCCACCATGATGTATGTGTTTAATCCATACCGTCCATCTATTTTTAAAGATCATCTTATGACATGAAAAAAAAAATAAGGCATATGCCAATTTGAAATGGACCACATTATAAGAAATAGTGTTGAAAGAGCGTTAACCATTTAAAACATTCTGAGGGCCATAAAAGTTTTGGATCTAGATGATTTTTGTTTTTCCCCTTCATCTAGGCCTATATGACTTAATAAACAGATTGGATGCCAAATAAATAGTACAGTGGGCCTTACGACCATTTTAATGATGAATATCCAATCACTATTGTTTTCATGTGGTGTGGTCCACCTGATATTTATATACCTCTCATTTTTGGGCCCCACCATGATGTATGTTTTATATCTACACCTTTCATCCATTTGGAGAGATCATTTTAGGGCAATATCTAAAGATAAATCCAAAGCTCCAGTGGACCCCAACATAGAAAACAGTGGGGACACTGACACCCACCATTAAAAACTTCTAAAGGCCATGAAAGTTTTAGATCAAGCTGATATTTGTGTTTTACCTTATTCCATGTCTTTTTTAACTTTTAAATAGGTTGGATTTCAAATAAAAATTATGGTGGGCCTTAGTATAGTTTCAATGGTGGGAATCACTCTCTCCACTGTTTTCTGTGGTGGGAATCACTCTCTCAACACAACCCACTGTCCGTCATGCGCCCCTCCCAAAACGAAGAAATCGGATTGCGTACTGAGTTACTTTATAAGGTCCTTAGTGATGTTGATTTCAACCGTTGAAAACTTTATAAGGCCCCCAGTGATGTTTATTTGTCATACAACCTGTTCATGATATCAGAAAGACATGGATGAAGGGAAAACACAAATACCAGCTTGATCTAAAACTTCTGTTATCCCCAAGAATATCTCAACAGCAGATGTTCAATTCACACTGTTTCTGGTGGTGTGGTCCATTTGAAGTTTGGATATACTCCATTTTTGGGATAAAGCCCTAAAATTATGTGTTAAAAGAGATGGACGTAGTGGATATAATGCATGAATATTAACACTGGAGTCCACAGAGTTTCCTCAGCACGCAATCCGTTTCCCAAAATGAAACCCGCGCGCCCTTTTCTCCCATCCGCAGCAAAATCATCTCTCAATCTCTCTCTATCTCTGTCTCTCTCTCTCTCTCTCTCCATCTCTGTATGCAGCCTCGAAAAAGGGAAGAAAGAGAGATGAATCTTAGCTATTTTCCCTATCCGCCTCATGCAATGAGAAGAGAGGGAGTTTCTCACCTCTCTGTAATCATCAACGAAAGCAGCTGCCGTGACAGGTGCATCGGCTGCCATAGACGAACGCAAAAGCTCGAGGCGCTGGCGATTTCTCTAGATAGAGGAAGAAAAGGGAGGTGGAGACACATCACCATCGTCTAAACGAACGAGGTTCGACAATGGCCACCGGTCCAACAGATCACGGTGAGAAGTTTTGGGATAACGGGAATTCAGGAATGGAAATCCCCAATTGAATAACTAGATTTGGGATTTTCAAAATCCTTAATTTAGATTTCTGTATTTAGGGTTTCAAATCCAAATCCCTAATCCGAATATATATTTGGGGACCTGGAAATTGAAAACCCTAATTTTCTAATTTGGGGGTCCGAAATCGAAATCCCTAATTACTGGATTAAAAATCCCTAAACATTAATACAGCTTCGAATTTGGGAAGAAATAAACCCTGATTATCTATATGGGTTTTGAATCTGAAATCTCTAATACGAACCTGAATATGAAAATTAAATGAATCCGATCATCCATGCCTATCTGATGAGCGGACATGCTTGATTTCGTACTAGCGCCCATGTGTGGGGCACCTGATAAAAAGCTTGGATCATACAACTTGCCATGTGCCGTTGGATGATCTTCTTTATAAAATATTTCTAGACCCAAGCTGAGGGTTTTTACGTTGACTTTTTGACAATGACTTGTTAGATCAGTTGTGTGATGAAGGGACACGGATTGCATAGTGTAGCACACAGTACAGATTTGTGGTATCTGTTTCATATCCATGCCGTCTATCCATATTTCTAGCTCGTTTTATGGTATAAGCCCAAACTAAAAGCAGATCCAAATATCAGTTGGACCACACTATAGGAAACAGGGTGATTGAACGGATAACTCTTGGTGACCATAAAAGTTATGCATCAAGCTGATATCTTTGTTTGCCCTTCATCCAGGTCCATAAGACATTATCAACCAGTCAAATAAACATCAAGGTGAGCTGCATGAAGCTTTTAATGGCAGGCATTCAATCTCCATCATTTCCTGAGGAGTGGTCCACCTGAGATTTAGATCTGCTTCAATTTTTAGCTCATGCCAAAAAAGAAAAGAAAAAAAAAATGAGCTGGCAAAATGGATCCACAGTCTAGATATAAAACACATACATCATGGTGAGCCCCACATTCATCAATCCTCTACCTTGTTGGCCCCTTAGTAGATGGGTGATGGACCAAATCATAATTCGACAACCATATCCATCTGATCAGTGGTCATATCCTCTAGAATTGACTTGTTTATGATGTATCGCTGTCTGCATAGGCTGATTATCTGATTTTATAAATGTATTTTTGATTGTTTCATGCCTATTACCATGCACTTGCATACACTTATTTTTTCTTGAGTCCAGTAGTTTGGACAGTATGATTTGTGTTTTCATTATGTACTAGTGGGACCCATGGTTCAGTGATCTAATCCATTAACTTTGGGCCTTGCAGTGGATGGTCCACTCACTAAAATCTTCCATATGGAAAAATCCTAACCTGTCATTAGGTTGCCAAAAAACAGGTGAAGAAAAAAAATACAACAAAAACATTAAAAAAAAGAAAAGAAAAAGAAAAAGAAAAGAGAAAAATACCAAGATGTTCTCTAGCTAGGATATTCCAGAATTTTTTATGAACAACCCTTGATGGTGAGGTCAATCATATCCAACAATTTGGATTGCCCATGGGCCTATATGATACTCAAGTGGGACAAATAAGTTTTCTTGGAGGTATTTGTTTCATTAGTTTTTTCTAAATCAGAATGCTGCTATCGCCGGGTTTGATGCAGAAATCGTCGCCAACTTCACAGAAAGACAAATAGCATCAATGGCCAGATTGGCATGTGTTCGAGTGTATAGAGGAACTGGGCTAGACATGGATGTTGAATTAACAAACTTCTAGGAAATTATTTCACCGATCTTGATACTTCTGCAATTTGTGAATGGGTCTATTATATAAATGGAAGTCAAGTTCATCTATAGAATTCTTTTTCTAGAGCAACCCATCCATCTTGAATGTAGACTGTTGGCTCCATTCCTCTAAAATATCAATTTCTTGTGCATGTGAGGTTCACTTAATCAATCAAATAGATTAAAAACATTCAAGTGGAAAGTAGGGATTTTATGAATTTTTAGACTGGTAAAGCCCACACCACCAATCGTTGGTATTAGGATTAGGCTTGGCACTTCTGTTCTAGGCCTATCCTGGACTTTGGTCTGGTATGAGCCTAGGTCTAGGCCTAGCCTAGCCTTGTACATGTGGCATATGACTTGAGAATCAACCTAACAAGTCCTGATTTAAAGCCCAATGTTTAAAGTAAAGATAGATTAATGTTGAGTCTTGCCAATGTCTGTTGATATTAAATTCCATGACGTTCAAGGGAAAGAATTACCGTTGTGCCATATTGAATTTTTATTGGTAAGGGTTTAGCCAATCTTAATAATTTTTATGGATGCAGAGGCCAATTAAATGTTTTGAGAGAGCAGTTGAAAGGTGTCACACGGATTCACTATCCAGTATAGTTGCATCATGTTCTTGGGGTAAACATGTCGCCGTTAGCACAAGAACACCTTTCTAGATTATGTGGAGCAAGAAAGCAGTTAGTTTTCTTCCCTTTACCATTGTGGTTTGATTGTTAATCCATGCAACGATTATTTTTTTATGCCATAGGTCTTGGCACTTGCTATTTTTCTTAGAATTTATTAGTTTAATAACCTAGCTGTGTAAACTATTGGACTTTGTTTCATAAGCATAAATATGAATCACCTTCTTTCTTCTTTTTTCTAGGTGGCATCAAATCTAGATGTCCTAACAGATGTGTATGATTTTCTCCATTTGGTAAGCACTATTTCTAGTGAAAAAGAAGTAAGCAATGAATGTCTAGGTGCAGATGTTGATGAAAAAGAAGTAAGCAATGAAGCAGCCCATTCAATCTGATCAATCTACTCCCTGGGGCCACAGACTGCAACCTGAATTTAAACAAGGTTCGAGGTATCATCAACAATACTAACAGAATCCTCTAAGTCAGATTGTTGATTGGACCTGATTTTATTTAAATGATCTTAATAATCCATTTTATTTAAATGAACAGACCTGGATGTGCGTCGGAGCTATCCGGACTTTGAGCGAGGGTCCCTGGAAGGTGGGAACCGCTGTTATGACCATGATGAAGCTGTCCATTTTCTATGGACAGCATTAGAGGGGCCTGACCATTTGGACAGCTCGTGTTTATTTATTTGCTCGAAATTAATGGAGCAAACCCAGATGTGCGTCGGAGCTATCCGGATGAGTGGGGGTCCCTGAAAGGTAGGAACCACTGTTATGACCATGATGAAGCTGTCCATTTCCTATGGACAACATTGGAGGGGCCTAGCCATTTGGATAAGCCGTGGTTATATCTATATTTGCAGGGACCACACCCTAAACCTATAACCTAAACCTATTCTCAATTCCCTAAAGCTATAACTTATAACCTATAACATATAACCTAAACCTTAACCTAAACCTAAACCTATAACCTAAACCTAAACCTAAACCTAAACCTAAACCTGTAACCTTAACCTAAACATAAAACCTAAACCTAAACCTAAACCCAATCCCAAATCCAAATTTGAATCCCTAAATCCTTAGCCTAAACCTAAAACCCAAACGTAAACCCGATCTCGAACCCGAACTTGATTTCCTATACCTAAACCTTAACGTATTATCAAATCCCTAAACTTAAAATTACACCTAATCCTAATCTTAACTCCCTAATCTAAACCAAAACCTAAACTTGAAAACCCAAACCTAAACCCGATCCCGAACTCGAACCCAATTTCCTAAACTTAAACTTATAACCTTAACCTAAACCTATTCTTAAATACAAAAACCTATAACCTAAACCTAAACCTTAACCTATAACCCTAACCTATAACCTAAACCTATAACCTAAACTCAATTCCCTAAACCTTAACCTATAACCTAACCTAAACCTAAACCTATAACCTACACATATAACCTAAACCTAAACCTATAACCTAAACCTAACATAAAACCTAAACCTAAACCTATACTTATAACCTAAACCTATTTTCAAATCCCAAAACTTATAACCTAAACCTAAACCTTAACCTAAACCTAAACCTATGACCTAAACCTAAACCAATAACCTAAACCTACACTTATAACCTATAACCTAAACCTAAACCTAAAACCCAAACGTAAACCCGATCTCGAACCTGAACCCGATTTGATAAACTTAAACCTTAACATATTCTCAAATCCATAAACCTAAACCTACACCTAATTCTAATCTCAACTCCCTAACCTAAACCTAAACCTAAACTTGAAAACCCAAAACTAAACCCGAACCCGAACCCGATCCCGATTTCCTAAACCTAAACTTATAACCTTAACCTAAACTTATTCTCAAATCCCAAAACCTATAACCTAAACCTTAACCTATAACCTATAACCTAAACTCAATTCCCTAAACCTTAACCTATAACCTAACTGAAACCTAAACCTATAACCTTAACCTAAACATAAAACCTAAACCTAAACTTATACTTATAACCTAAACCTATTCTCAAATCCTAAAACCTATAACCTAAACCTAAACCTTAACCTAAACCTAAAACCTAAACCTAAACCTACACTTATAACCTATAACCTAAACCTATAACCTAAATCTAAACCTAAAACCCAAACGTAAACCTAATCTCGAACCCAAACCTAATTTCCTAAACCTAAACCTTAATATATTCTCAAATCCCTAAACCTAAACCTACACCTAATCCTAATCTCAACTCCCTAACCTAAACCTAAACTTAAACTTGAAAACCTAAACCTAAACTCGAACTCGAACCCGATCCCGATTTCCTAAACCTAAACTTATAACCTTAACCTAAACCTATTCTCAAATCCCAAAACCTATAACCTAAACCTAAACCTAAACCTAAACCTATAACCTTAACCTATAACCTAAATTCAATTCCCTAAACCTTAACCTATAACCTAAACCTAAACCTATAACTTAAAACCTAAACCTAAACCTAAAACCTAAATGTATTCTCAAATCCTTAAACCTAAACCTACACCTATGCCTAATCTCAGCTCCTTAACCTAAACCTAAACTTGAAAACCCAAACCTAAACCTGATCCCAATTTCCTAAACCTAAACCTTAACCTATTCGCAATTCCCTAAAGCAACTTATAACCTAAACCTAAACCTAAACCTAAAACCTAAATCTATTCTCAAATCCCTAAACCTAAACCTACACCTAATCCTAATCTCAACTCCTTAACCTAAACCTAAACTTGAAAACCCAAACCTAAACCCGAACCCAAATCCAAACCCGATTTCCTAAACCTAAACCTTAACCTATTCTCAATTCCCTAAATCGTAACCTATAACCTAACCTAAACCTAAACCTATAACCTACACTTATAACCTAAACTTATAACCTTAAGCTAAACCTATAACCTCTTTTAATTTATTGCTTATTTTCAATAAGATTGTATATAATCTGTTGCAAAGGAAAAGAAAAGGGCTTAGTTTTTGTGTTCTTTTAAGCTTCTTTATCATCCATGCATGACACTGCAAACCTTTACTAAACTGTAACTCTAATCAAAACTTTATGTGCAATCTGATCAAGTGCATTAACATCTAATACTATCATATTCCTTTGTAGGATAACATTGCCGTATTTATAAGCCCTTGTGCTGCGATTCTTGTTCTCATCATCATTAGACTCTCATGCATGGGAATCAAGGATGTATCCCTTTTAACACATGCCCCTTTTTACAAAGCTTTAATTTTTGTTGTTGTTTCTATTAACTTGAATTAAAACACTTTTTTACATTATTTTCTTGTATTAGTTTTATTTTAAGGATCAGTTTTATTTTAAACACTTTTTTGAAAAAAAAAAAAAGTTAATGAAGTTTCTGCAATTCTTCATGATTCCGAATTATAATGTTTTGTTGGTTGAATATTTTTTTATTAGATGAAAGACACAAAAAGAAAATTGTTGCTGATTTTCTTTTTATTTTACTTTTTAATGTAAGAAATTTTCTGATGACTTTTAGATCGTCCATATTTTCCTAAATATTCAAATCTGAGACGGTCCATAACGGTCCTTTTAAGGTTCATCAGAGACTACTCATGACCGTCCTTTTAAGGTTCATCAAAGACTGCTCATGACCATCCTTTTTAAGGACGGTCCATGACCATCCTTTTAAGGTTCATTAGAGACTGCTCATGACCGTCCTTTTTAAGGACAGTCTAGGACCGTCCTTTTAAGGTTCATCAGAGACCTTTAACCTCTATATTTTTTTACGGTCCATGACCATCCTTCTTTACGGATGGTCCATAACCGTCCTTTAAATGTCCATAGAAATGATGGTTTATCACCGTCCTTTTAAGTAATACGACACTCCAAAATAGGACGGCCCTTGCAACGGTCCAAGACTGTCCTTTATCGCCTTTTGAGACGGTTTTTAACCGTCCTTTTTTCACTGTTTTGGTGTAGGGAATGATCTTTAAAAATGGATGAATTGAATGTATGAAATACATACATCATGGTGGGTTATAAAGAAGTTTCTCGAGTTAAAAATTGATTTTGTATTGCACAAACAATTTAAAGAGAAAAAATTGCTTGTAGTAACTTGAAAATGTGTAATTTTGGAAGCAAAAATTTTTGTTTAATGAAAAATTCACTGAGCGCATTTCGTATTCACCATTAAGCTAAACTCCTATCACGGAAAGAATTCAGTGAAAAACCACTTAGCGCTTTCCTTTTTCCGCGGTAACGACGCATTAACAAACACCACTAAACGCGGAATATTTTTCCAATTTCGTGTTAAGTGCAAAAATTCAGCGTTAACAAACAGGCCCTTACTATAAATAGTAAATTTACTATTTATAGTAAGTTATGAATTTTAAGGAGTTTGATTCTGAAACTTCTTCCAAGGTTTGGTATCCTTATTTAAAAGGGTTGTAAATTTGTTTTAATTATTTATCAATGAAAATTAAAACTTTTAGAATATATTTCTACTTTCTTATTTTCCTTCGTGAATTCGAGGTATCTCTGTGAGGAGTCAATAGAAGCTCTCTGGATTCATAGTAGTTATCCTTGAGGAAGAAGGTGATCGACCTCATTGCGTTCATCCCTGCGTCAATAACTTTGTGGAACATATAACGTGTTTAACGAATATTTTGAAATAAGTTGCCAAGATATTATGTCCACTTTGTGCACAAAATCTCACTTAAAATTATGTTTTGTTCGTTCGTGGTTATTTCCGCAACTTGAAAATTTGGGTGATTGCTACTAAGGGTTGGCTGTCATAGACGCGGTCGGTCAAATTTGAGATGGAACATTGTCACGCCCCAAACTCGAAAACTGGGATCACAAAATTTTCGATCGCCGAATCCAGCGCCGACAGCCTCCGTAGAACCCCATTCTCGGCTCCTAGGGCCCATTCGCCAGGTTCCGATCCTGGGATGCTACGAGGAAGATTTTCAACGTCAGTTTGATTCGTAATAAGTATAACCAAAGGCATAACCCACAAACAACAACCAAGAACTCCATTACATTTCCACTATGATCAAAAACTTTACAAGTACAATGAGCATAAAGGGAAATACAATGATAAAGAACAAAAACTTCAAAATGATCTGCAACGTGCTCCTGCCTCAGCGCTGCTGCGAACCAACGTCACCTGCAAGCAACAGTCGTGCATAAGCTTATAGAAAGCTTAGAGGTTGGTGAAAGTGTGTGCGCAAGGTAGTAATATGATTATGCAATATTAGAGTGATACGGAATATGCAGATGGAACCATAATATCATGAGCCGTACCAAGGCTATGCGATGCAAGACATGAATGGTATCGGTCATCCCAAGGTCATGCGATGTACAATGCAACTCAAGCATAAAGATCCTCATCTATTTTCACACATCAATACAGGTCAAATATGGGATATCACCGGGGTCTAGTACACTCTAAACCAGATTGCCGCCACATCGCGCACAATAAGGTAAGTGGAAGAGACCTCACTATCCGTCTGCCAATATCGGGCGCGACTCGTCGATAGCGGACCCATTCCTCGAGCTGGTCAAACTCAGCCTAGCATTGCCCCCTACTCTTGGGCGGGTAAGGCCGCACCCCCTTCCAACCGACCACGACACAGTGGAGAGAGTAACTGTCTGGTAATCGGCACTCAACGCTCATCTACCCACTCGGTCTAGACATTGGAGCAACCTCTTGCTACCATAAGGGTTTAGGGACTTTCATCCAGGGATATCTATAGCACCCCATGTAGAATGAAATTTTCGGTATCCAATCCTGCCAACCACGATCTGTCTGTGGAGGCTACGGCCCCCATGTTGCTAGGGCGTACAATAATCATATCACACGATGCGAAATGCATGAATCACGCTATCCAGTCATGCAACAAATCCTGCGCACATCGTGCGCTCATGTAGGGCAACACCGCCTATTCGGGAGCCCATAAACAACCTGCCCGAAGGCATATGCTATGATCAGTCACCTCTCATATCAAGCATACATATGATGCGTATGATCATGAGTCATGGAACTATACTAAACATGGTATAATGAAATGGACTATCCTTACAATGCTGATGGGCCTGGACGGCTTATACACAATAAGCACGGGCCTAATAATGGGCCCTAAGGAGAGTCGTAATGTGGACATCCAACCAGCATTACACTCGCAATGTGGACGTTAAACCAACATTGCTCCCAAGGCACGATCTTCTTAAACATCACTACGTAATCTGTGTTGGGCTCACACATTGCAATGGACCTTAGGTACATCCCATTGGGCCTTAAATACATCAAATGGGCTCTATCATATGGACCTTTTATTCATCAATGGGCCACACCAATGGGCCTTAAGTGCATTGCAATAGGTCAAAACCCGTGGGCCTTGGATTGCATCAAATGAGCTTAAACTCATGCGTCTTAAAGGTAACAAATGGGCCACACCAATTGGGCCTCATATGTACATCCAATGGACCTCAATCCATAAGCCCTAGTATATCTCAATGGGCCTTGATCCATGGGCCCCCAAAATGTCAAATGAACCTAATCCCATGGACCTTGGAATACATCGATCTGGTCCAATCCCATGGGCCTTAAATACTTCAAATGGGTCTAATTCCATGGACTTTATACACATCAAAATGGGCCTAAACCCATAGGCCTTATTCAAATCAAATGGGCCTAACCCATAGGCCATATTCAAATCAAATGGGCCTAACCCATACATAGGTGGCCCACCCAATCAGCAACTCATGCCTTAAAATGATCTCACTAAGTGGATGGACGGTCTGGATGCATCACATGCATCATGGCGGGGTCCACTGAGGTTGGACGGTCTGGATGCATCACATGCATCATGGCGGGGTCCACTGAGGTTGGACGGTGCACGCACATCACCGTGGGCCCCAGTACCTCGGTCCGCTAGACGGATAAAATATAAACACCAAGGTAGGCTTCCACCGTCCGCCTGGACGGTGGGTATAAATCACATACATCCTTGTGGGTCCCATGTGGGGCCCACTGTAATGTTTAGATGCCATCCAACCCGTTCATAAGGTCACTTAGACCTGAATGGAGTGAAAACACAAATTTTAGATTGATCTGAAACTTCTGTGGGCCCCAAAAAGATTTCAATGGTAGAGTTCAATTCACACTGATTCGTGTGGTGTGGGCCACCTGAGATCTGGATCAGGCCCCTTTTTTTGGGGTGGGTCTACTTCAGAGGGTGGCCCACCATATGAACGGTTTAAGTGGCACGTAAACATCAAGGTGGGGCCCACGGCTGGAGCCGTGGGTGGCTATCCGCCCACCCATCCGTCAGAGCCGCAGGCACGCTGCCTGCGCTGGCAGCAGGAGCAGCTGCTGCTGCAACGTCCTCCTTCCTTTCTTCATTTTATTTTTATTTTTTTTTACATGTGGGGCCCACTCCTAGGAGATCCGCTCCGCCCACCAGATTCTAGGGCCCAAACATGCCGTAAAAATCCAAGGGTTGACATTTATTTGGCGTGTAGAAATGACCAGATGAGCCTTAAAAGCCTTAGAAGGGTAAAAGTATCATTTTCTCTGGTATGGCCCGCCTGATCATCGGATTGAACCCATTCTTTGGTTCAACGCCTAAAATGATATGGCAAAGAGGACGGACGGCTTAGATTGTACCAATGCATCAAGGTGGGACCTACTTTTACACCCCTTCCAAAATCTTTTTTTTTCTTACCTGCTGCGACAGTACACCCACTGGCAGCGCACACCTCATGTATTTGCAACGTCCAGCGTCCCTGGACGCTGGACGGTTGTAAATGGCACATATTTAAGGTGGGTCCCACCCTCATACATGTTATCAAGGTGAGCCACCAAATGATTGGATGGTATAGATATAACACATATACAAGGTGGGGTCCAACCAAGTGACCACACAACCATATCATCAAAAGAGACAGAGAGAGAGAGAGAGAGAGAGAGAGAGAGAGAGAGAGAGAGAGAGAGAGAGAGATGGAGGGTGGGACATGCTTGTGATGGAGGGACCCCGATACTATAGGCCCTCCCTTGCAATAAATCATACATCAAGTGGGCCCTAAAGCATGTGGGACCACCAAAATCTACAATCAACGGTGGAGATCCTTTCTCCACCAAAATGGACGGTCTAGATGACCTTTCTAAGAAATAAACATCATGATTGGGTCCATGGAGAATGGCCCCATCATGGAATGATCATGATGATCCTAGTGGGCCATCGACCACATCTTAGGGTCCCAAGTGAGATCCATACCATTGATCGGTTGGCCTCACTTGACCCATCTCAAAAACATAAAAATCTATTATGATCAAGCACCCACCGTTCGATCTTCTTGCTCCTAGGAGTTTCTTAGCACCTTAGCTTGGATTTCAATGGAAGAGATGAGGAATGGAAGGTTAGGATGGGGAGATCATGGGGTGAAGAGGTGGGCCACACTTGGAGTTTAGGAAGAGAGGGAGAGGCTCATACGTAGGAGGGGTTTTTCTTGAGAGAATGAAATGAGAAAATGAGAAAGAGAGAGTTTTGTAGAGAGAGATGGATGGATGGATGAATGATGGTTGTGTAAGAAAGTCTTGACTTTTGTGGCCTTTTGTGTAGGAGAGGTATGGGAGGTGTAAGAAATCCTTGACTTTTGAGGCATTTGTGTAAGAGAGGTATGGGCATGGAAGACTTTTGTGGCTTGCTTGGAAAAAGGGGTGAAAGTGATGTGTACTTGACATGTACTTGACATGTGATGGATTGATTGATTGATGGATTGATGTGATTGATGTGATGCATCGTAGAGATTCTCTTGGATTTCGCAAAGTGCGGCGTTTTCCTCGCACCGAACGTTGGCCCACATCTCTTGACCAGGGTATCGCCTCGGCGCGCAAGTCGCGGTATCGGAACCGCAGCGACGGCGTGGTCGCTAGGGTATTAGTCTTGGGTTGAGTCGATACAGGTTGATGGTATATGAATCAGGGTCGCTCGTCGATATCGGTTAAGGGTCGAAGGTTGCCGGAATTCGACCGGTAAGACCGCGGAAGTCTACGTAACGGTATGGACTAAGATACGGGTCTCACAAACATGAAGGAATATATGGTTCTTACTAGGACAACTCAAGTTGTATTATACGCCCAAGGTTAATTTTGTTGCCATTCGCTCAATCAACCGAGTTGGAATCGCGGAGGGTTAACCTTTGTTGTTCCATTTGTTCCTTACATCTTATGGAATTTGAAGCACCCAAGTCACCTTATGCATTGCCGCTCATGTACCATCTACGGTGGTATCAGACACTGAGCCTATGTTATCCTTAACCTGTATTGATCTGACAATCTTACAAAGAGTCTTAATCACTGATAGATGTGACAAGTCTTCATCATTGATTTAGGTGACGCACATCCTAATCTAGCCATTAAATTTGAGACCACCCTAAATTGGATATACGGAAAAAAGTATCCTCAAATTGAAATATTCCAAACCTCTCACCATTTAATGCGTCATTTTGTTTTTTGTTTTTTATTTATTTTTTATTTTTTTATTTTTTGTTTTTTGGTTTTTATTTTATTTTTCTTTTTTGTTTTTCATTTTTTATTTAAATCTTTTGCTCTCCTTGTATATGGTCTGACGTCTCTTTATTAATTGCTTCATGGGGATGCTTATATAGATCTTTGACTCAACCACCATCTAGTGGGCCGGGTCGAGTTGAAGGGGTAGTGGGCCAAGTCGAGTTGAAGCAGGGACTCAGGCATGATCTTATTTAAGAATCGAGTCAGAATTTTAGATGTAGACATAATCCATTAAAATTCGTGTCAGGTTTGGATGGATCCACGTAGAGCAGGGCAATCCTGACCCGATCCGACTAGATCCGACCCGATCCAACTAGATCCGACCCGATCCGACGGCCTGGATCGGTGCAGATCGAGTAGGGTAGTCCAGATCCAAAAGTGTGTCGAGTCGAGTTCGGATCCATACCTACTCGGACCGATCCGACCCGATCCGAAGCGGATGAACCACTTGCATTTTCACGGTGGACCCCCACAGAGTTTACTCAGTACTTAGTTTGTGTACCACACACCAGCTATATAGTTGCTGTAGGTACATGTCGTGTGCGAAGAGGGTACTGGCAGACGGATTGGCTACTCCCCCTGACATCAGCCCATGGCTGGTGGTCGGTGCTCTGTAGCCCCCATCATGATGTATGTGTTTCATCCATTTTATAGATTATTTTAGGGCTTTATATAAAAAATGATAGGGTTATAAATCTCAGGTGGACCACACCACAGGAAAACAATAATGATTGGATATCCACCATTATAATCCTCCTAAGGCCCACTGTACTATTTATTTGACATCTAATATGTTGATTAGGTCATGAGGACCCAGATGAAGAGAAATAATAAATATCAGCTTGATTAAAAACTTTTATAGCTTCCAAAACGCTTTTAATGGTCAACGTTCATTCAACACTATTTCCTATAAAGTGGTCCACTTGAGATTTCGATATACCTCATTTTTTTCTAATAACATAAAATCATCTATAAAAATAGATGGAGGGCATGGATGAAACACATACATCATGGTGGGGCCCACAAAGCACCGACGACTGGTGGCAAGGGGAGTAGCCAGTTCGTTTCTAGTACAGCTGTACTGGCATCTAGCCTCCTCGTGCTCCGATCGCTCCTTGAGCTCCGAGTTATACGAACGGTTCAAAGGAGATCAAAGTTATATGGGCCCCACTATGATGTATTTATTATATCTACACCGTTCATATATTTTTATAGATCATTATAGAGCATTATTCAAAAAATGAATAATATCCAAAGATCATTTGGACTACACCACAAATAGCATCATAGAATGATTTTCACTGTTAAACTATTCGTGTGGTCCACTTGATAGTTAGATCTGTCTTATTTTTTGTCTCAAGCCTTAAGACAAGCTTGCCAAGTGGATGAACGGTTTGGATATAACACTTACCCCATGATCAGACCCACAGAACTCACTAGCGTGGATATAGAATTCAAATTCACTCTACGCAAGTCGTGCTTACGTGAAAAGCAAGTAACCACGATTTTGTGAAGAGCAAGTAACATCAATAGTTAGACCAAAACGTGTATATGGTGGATTGAAAGTTCTTTTAAAGTCACATGGGGCCCACCTTGATGTATATATTTCATCTAAGCCGTTTATCCATTTTGAAATATTATTTTAGGCATTGAGTACAAAAAGGCGGTATATTAAAGGTTAACGTAGACCACACCACATGAAACAATTTAATTAAATTCATACTATTCGAATTGTACCCAATCCAATCCGGCTTGGTTTTCCTGACTGAGTTAGACTCGGTTCGAGTCAGGCCAACCAGGCATCGGATCGGTCCGAATCAGGTGGCCTGGATCCAGTCTCAGATCGGATCGAGTTCGGGTCTAGCCATTGGGATTTCGGATTGGATCAAGTTGGACCTAATCCGATCCGATCCGGACCGATGCCCAGATCTAGGTCCACGTTAAAACTAACCGATGCATTGTAAAAAAAAATAGCTGCACTTTTTGTTAAATGTGTACGGCATGGGTAAACCAAAGCTTAGATAGTTTCACGAAGCAAAGGTAATCTTGATTGACAGAATGTAATAGACCATGCTCAGGCCATGCATGTGAGCGCATCAGTCCAAAATTTAGGAAACCTCCTGGCAAGATGAGTCCCGTGAGATGTGCGCAACCTACCGCGTGGAGATAACATTTTCATTTGACAGGTGACGATTGACTTTTGCTCAGATCATAAATGTGCATTTATCCTAACTACCTAAATCTTTAATTAACAGAAAATGAAACGTCTAAAATTTAGCAGATGGCAAGAACGACTTCGTTTGTAGATTATGGAGTACACGCCAAAGACTTTTTCAATTGGCACGGTATAAAACTAAGATGTTACTAGGGTCCATCACGACTGAATTTATTGGATCTAGCCTCGTGCTTGGCAATCCAAGCTATTGATTTAACGAGCTACATGGGCATGGCTGAGTATCTTCAACGTTGGAACAACCTAGATCGTTTACCAACGGCACAGAAAAAACGGTTGGGAGGAAGATTGGTAGGCTGAGCATATGGGAACCTTACCATGCACATAGTTGCATTTGGACTCGTTTACATCTACATTACTTATCTCGACTGTCCAGTTTACATCTACATCACTTATCTGGACTGTCCAGTAGGTCCATTCACTCTTCATTGTCAGCCTTGTGATGGGATGCCAAGGTAAAGTTGGCTGCTCGAGTGTATTTGAACTGGAGGACTGAGTGGAGATACCTCCTTTCAACACTTGAGGTCTTGGTTTTGATCCCTAGAGGGGTGGCTAACTTGGAGTGTGTGTACTGACATGGGTGTGTACCAACAAGCTAACCCCCCCCCCCCCCCACCCCCCCCAAAAAAAAAAAAAAAAAAAAAAAAAAACCTGTGGTGGGCTTAGTGCATCAGAACCTAACCATGCACATGCATAGTCGCATTTAGACTTGTTTGCATCTACATGCCTTTTTGGACCATCCATTAGGTCTAGTCTACTTGGGCAACCATTAAAAGAAATCATAGTACTTGGATAATCGAACATGTCCAGTCAGTGGCTCACAAAAATGGACAAGATTGTTCATTAAAGAGAGGCTCAGCCACGGATGTCTGGAAATATCTGATTCTTGTGGTTTTTTATGTTGCAATGAAGGCAATTTATTAGACCTAATAGATGAACCGTGATGCGAATGATGACAAGTCCAAATGCAACGATGGGCATGGGAAGGTTTCCATAGAGAATCCCTTGGATAATTTCTCTTTCGAAGGAAAGAGTTAAACAATTAATCATAGTGGTAAAATAATTCAATATAAGAGTGTCATTATTGGTATCCCCCTGTCCAGTGAAAGACCCTATCATCTCGTGGATGGTTTGGATTACCGGCCATGACACTAGATCATGTAGCAGTTGTCTCCGTGTTTCTGTTGTAAATATAAATTTGTTTTTAGGTGTTACCCATTATATATATATATATATATATATATATATATATATATATATATATATATATATATATATATATATATATATATATATATTAGAACTGTACATCATTGATACATAGATTGCATACGAGCCTCCCTTAGCAAACACGATCTTCCTAAAATAAGACTAAGAAGTGGGGTACTTCTGATAGAGGCTGATTCTCACCACACCTAATTTTGTTCTGTCCAGGACAAGGTCCCCTCTGGTGATAGGGGGAAGAAGAGACGTGTCAGAAAATCTCCTCTTTCGCTGGTTTGCGCTACCAATGCAGGCAAGACCATCCGCTACTCCATTGGCCTCTCTAGGGGTGTGGACAACTGTTGAGGGTCAAATATTGCATATTATCCCTCATTTATTACTTGATTTTATGAACATGATAATGCTTTATATGTGATTTTAATCATGTTTGTGTTGCAAGGTAAATTTAAGAGCTTGCAAATAACGAATTTGGGGATTGTTGAGGGTCAAATATTACATATCTGACCCCAGTTATTGTCTGCATTTACAAACATGATACTGTTTAATTGTCTGTTTTAATCATGTTTAGGTTGTAAGGTGGATTTATAAGCGTGGACTGAAAAAGATGCTAAGAACGTGGATTTAACACTCTGATGTCACCAAGGCAAGGGACGAACTCCAGGGAACCAAGATCGATGAATTTACATATCAGAGATTCGAGAAAATCACGAAATTGAAGCTCAAGTGGTCCGAAAGTCAGCAAGAACGCAAGATCACAGGGTTCCTACCGTCCGTTCGACTCGAAACTTCATACGTGGCCTGAGGATAAGAAATTAACCGTACAGGTCAATTTTTAGCCATTATATCCCACTGGCAGTGGCCCGATGGACAGATCAGCCCATAAAATCTCAAATTGGGGCCCGCTTGAAATCTAGATAGGCTTCAATTTCGATCTCAACTCCTTAAATGGGGCGAAAAAATGATTGGACGGATCGGATGTCGGATATACATCATGATGGACCCCACTTAAGGGAGCGCACATGCATAGTGCATATGCATCAGCCGTGCACTATAATTGGAGAAATCGGTCAGCGACGCTGACCGATTTTTTTCCTTTCTTCCTCGAAATTTCTCACGAATGCAACAGCGTTCCTTTGCCGGCCGCTAGTTTCATACAGTGGGGCCCACACATCATCATTTTAAGAGATCAGGACCGTCCATTTGCTCAGGAGGGCGACCAAAACCCTTTCCAAGATTTTATTTTTGCCCCATGCACGTGCACGCATTTGGATCGTGGCTAAACATAGGATTAACGGCGGAATGAAGATTCTTGTGGGCCACATCGAAACAGCTTCAAAAACACTTATTCTCGGACGGTTTTTCGCCACGAGTTGAATGAACAGAGTGAATTTTCATGTTGACTTCGTTCATGGCCCACCGGCCATCACAACGCGGTTCGCGCAGGCTCTGTTTCGCAACAGAGCCCGCGGACGATTTTAGTGGCCCACCACTAGTGTTGCAATGAAAGATCCGGACCATCCATTAGACCTACGTGGCCCCTATTACCACTGCCTAGGTGGCAGAATTTCAGAAAATATCATAACATGGTTTTTCAATCGTTCACACGCCAAACGGACGGTAGTGAGAGAAATCTGTGGGCCGCACTGTAATCAATCCAAACCGTCTATTTTCGACTGGTTTTTCGAGGGGAATTTAATGGACGGAGTGGATTTCCCATCCGATCTTGATCATGGACTCCACCGAGCAATCAGCGTCCGAAAATCCTATTCAAAACGCAAGGTAGTTGCGTTCTTCTGCGTAACGCATGATGCAGCGATCGACTCTCCTAAGGCTATAAAAGAGAGAGAATGGGACATGAGGAGGGGAAGGCCAGGGAGCATCAGTTGGGGCTTCACGTGGAGGCAGATCGTGAACGTGGAGCTTGGCTTGGGTTAGAACGTGAAGAGAGAGAGAGAGAGAGAGAGAGAGAGAGAGAGAGAGAGAGTAATTCTTTCCTTTTCTTTTCTTTTGCTTTGTTAAGAGAGTTCAGCCCATTCATGGCTGGCTAAACCTCTTAGCTAGGGCTAAGAGGTGAAGCTGTAGCGTGATGGGAGGGCCTGTTGCTTGTGCAATTTATTTAGATTAATTGATGTTGATCTTAGTTTGATTTCAATAGAAATATTTTTAGTCTTTAATGGTCTATTGTGATTGAAATTACAGTGGGTCTGCGATGGCTTAAATATTTGCTTTTCCTTTTATGTTTATGACGTCAGGAAGCCCTGTTGTTGTTCACCATAGTCTCCTGGACATGGTTGGATGACGGTACCCTTCCTAACTTTCATACATATGATTGGGTGGTAATTAGTTTAATTCTGTTGTTTGCCATAGTAGTCTTTTGGGCATAGTTTGGTGATGGAATCCATTCTAATTCATATACCTTTCATCTCTTGAAACTAGATCAATGGCAGTTCAGTTAATTTCCATGATTTATGAAACAGGCATAAGATCTCCATGAACTCTCCAAGTGGATCCTCTGAATCCCTAGTTTCCTTTTCTCTGATTTCTATGAATTTTAGATTAATATTTTCACCATTATTCCTCAAATTACATATAGTTTAGATTTCATCTTAGCCTAGTTCTAATTCTACTTAATTTTAGATAACGTATGAGTTTCAGTCCCTTGGGATTCGACCTCGGTCTTACCGAGTTATTACTACATCACAACCCTGCACTTGGGGAGTGAACACGGATCATCGTATATAATATTCTAGTTTATACCTTCGTTATTTGCCATCGGCTGGAGAGAATCTTCGCTCTGATATCAATTGATGTAAGGATAAACGTGATGAGGTTGATCATCGTCTTCCTCAAGGATAACTACTTGAATCCATGGAGATTCTCTAGACTTTTCACAGAGACTTCTCGAATCACGAGAAAAAAAAAGTAAGAAAATAGAAATAATTTCTATAAATTTTGTAATTTAATGAATAAAATAAATGAGTTCAAAACCCTTTAGATAGGGATACTAAGAAATGAGAGAAATTACAGAATCAAACTACAATTAAAACTCTTAGAATTTGCAACTTACTATTTATAGACAGTTGTGATGTCTACTAGTGCGCAAGGTTTTTGACCAAAAATAGCAAGTGTCCTATTTGGCTTCACCATGTTGTTCTCTTAATTATTCTAAGCACTTTTTACATTGGGCGCGACTCCTAAAGCCCAACGGATGAAGAGTTATAATCAAACTAAAATTTACTATTTATAGTAAAAAATGGAATTAAAATAGGAAAACGACCATCGATCTAATGGTATTTCGGAAATCCGGCTTGTGCAACTTGACATAGCAGGGTTGTGTGGCTAAAGTAACTGGTTCTATCCCAAAATCATATATTTTACGTCTGATAAATCCTTCTAGATTGTGAGATATATCCAATTTAAGGTCTGATGGTCCGGATTACTTTTGTCGTCGACCGGGCTTTTTCTAATCCATCTTGGCCATGAAACTATCGGTGACCTGCTCCACATCAAGATATTACTGGGATAGTATGATTAAAATTTCCTGGTGATAGAGTATTAGAGATGGCACACATGAATGGATCCAAAATCTTCTTCTAATGAGGGGGCCATGTGAGAATTTTTTTTCTCATTTGGTTGTTGACTATTGGTTAGTCTTGTGTTTTCTGGTTGCTGTCTTCATTTGATGCGGAAAGGAGGACAAGTCTACTGAGAAAAGCCATGCACAAGTCTACCGAGAAGAGATGCGGACAAAACAATGCCGTGTATCCTCTGCCACGGTGAAAAGTTCAAGGGAGAAGCGATGCCCTGTCCCCACCCCATGAATTTAATCTTTTGAGGACTAATCTGCTCAACTCTGAGAATCCTAAGATGATATGATATGGTGTAGCCTATGGAATCTGAGCATGCTAAGGCCATCTCTTCACATAACATGCGGAATGAAGATGCATGGACTAGCTGATCATGTCTATGATTGTCAAAGCCTGTCTTTTCTTCCCCTGTTTTTTCGAGTTGTACAGTCATACGATTGTGGGGGCCATCTCTTTTTTTTGTCATCGGCCCGCCCCGAATCTAGAGCTGTAAGCCGTTCGTGGCTCCATATTTCCGTTGAATATATTTCTTGTTTTGAAAAAAGAAAAAAAATATATCTACACCGTCAGATCTGCTTAGACATCTTAAAATATTCAGGAAACGATTGAAAGAACTTCTAGATCCACCGATTACTTTTGCATCGGCGCAACTTTGAAGGTCAATTTGACAGTTCCGTAGGAAAGTAAGGGAAAAGGATTGGCTGGTGATCATGCCACCATGGTGCTGTGAGCCGCACTGTAATGAATGTGTTTTATATCCATACGGGCATCTGTTTTGCCACCTCATTTTAGAGTATGTGCTAAAAACTAAGCAGATTCAAAGCTCAAGTGGACCACACTACAGGAAACAATGGGGATAATGACACTCAATTGAAACCTTCCTGAGGCCATTGTGATGCTTATTTGCCATTCGACCTATTGATTAGGTTGCACAGACCTGGATGAAGAGACAACAAAAAAATATCAGCTTAATGAAAAACTTTTATGGCCCCTAAGAAATTCTTACTGGTGGAACATTTAATCACCAATGTTTCCTTTAGTGTGGTCGAATTAAGCTTTGGATTTGCTTCATTTTTGAGGTCAGTATCTAAAAGGAGCTGACAAAATACATGGATGGTATGGATACAACACATATATCACAGTAGGCCCAATAGAGGCAAGGGCACTAGGCAATCTGCTTCCAACGAGGACCACACCAATACAATAATAAGCCATGGAACATCATACCATGCACCATAAGATCCATTGCAGCACCAAAATCAGCCTATAGATCACTCATCACCGCACCAAGTTTCTATCCAACTAGTGGTATATGATTTTATTTTATTTTCACACACCGCCACATAAGCACTTGAAAACTAGTGGTATGCCAATTTTTTTCACACACCCTATGAGCACTTAACTCATGATGTCAATGTTGAAACACAATACGGCTATGACTAAACCAGGTGTTGAAACCAGAATCTCACTTCTAATCTGAATAGCTGACATTAGACGACAATGAACAAGCTTGAGCTGGCAGTGTTCATATATACAAAGCTCTTTTCAAGAAAAAAACTTGAGTTGGCTGATTTTTCTGACCCAAGCTTAGCCTATTGCCAGCCATATTTATTCCATATATTCAATGTCTGTCTTACTAATATATATATATATATATATATATATATATATATCACGGACTGTTGGTCTACAAATTGTACGATTGGACGGCCAGGTCAATAAACTAGATTGAAAAGCCAAAGCATGGAAACTGATGGCCCACACATTCAGGAGGGTGAAGCTACTCCATCCTAAATCCAAATGGAAAGATAGCCAGTCACAATCATGGCCTGAATCCAGCTGCATACTGCATGCACCTTCTTGATCTAAGTCAAGTACCCATCATTATCCTATATGAAAAGAAGTCAAGTCTACGAAGAAAAAGGGCCACCAATATGAATAGAAGTCAAGTCTACGAAGAAAAAGGGCCACCAATATGAAAAGAAGTCAAGTCTACGAAGAAAAAGGGATACCTTATCACTTCAGGACACATTGAAAAATATGTGTAGGGACAGAAGCAATGCCCTTTCTCCTCTTGGAAAAGTATATGCCCAATCACTACCTTGTGAATTTTATCATTTAGTAACAATTCGCTCAACACTAAAAATCAAGAGATAAGATGGTACAGTAATGCAGGGATGAACATGATGAGGTCAATCGCTATCTTCCTCAAGGTGATAACTACTCCGAATCTATTAAGCTTCTTTGGACTCCTCAAAGAGACTTCTCAAATTCATAAAGAAAAATAAGAAAAATAGAAATAAATTCTGAAAAATTCATAAATTGATTGATGATTGATATAAATGAGCTTTCAACCCTTTAAATAGGGACACTAAACCTTAGAAGATGTTTTGAAATTAAACTACAAATAAAATTCCTAGAAATCGTGACTTACTATAAATAGTAAACTTAGTATTTAAAGACAATCGTGATTCCTACTAAACATCATGGTTTTCGGCCAAAAATAGTAAGTGTCCTATTTGGCTTAACCATACTATTCTCCTAATTATTCTAAGTTCGTATTGGACGCAACTCTTAAAGCTCAACGGATAAAGAGTTATAATCAAACTAAAACTTATTATAAATAGTAAAAATGAAAATAAAATTGGATTTCGACCATCAATCTGATGGAATGTCTCAAATTCGGCGTGGGCAACCCGGCACGACCTAGTTGGGTGGTTAAATAACTCATTCCGGTTTGCGAGATACGCTTATTTTAAGGTGCTTAGGGTTCAGATCACTTCCATCTCCGATCAGGCCTTTTCTAGTCCATCTTGGCCATGAAATAGTCTAGGACACGTTCTACATCATATAGTACCTGGAACAATTAAGGTCATACTAAATATTTTTCCCTACTTGGAGATGGTAAAATGGTGCAAATCAAACTTTGATGGGATGGTACTAGCCTTTTGATTAGGCTGAGAAATTGAAGTTTGATGGATTGAAAGTTAATTAGGGAAATACAAGGAAAAGTTGAAAATGCATCACATAATTGAGAGGTAAACTCACATCAATGTTAGTTTGGCCTTGACTGTAGCATTATGAACAACAAATGTTATCTCTTGCTTGGAGTCTTTTCTCTCCTAGGGCTTGCATCTAGCGTTTGAGTACCCCAAGCCCCATGCGGGGGAGATCCCCCTCCTGCAAAACTAGGGGAAGACCACCATCACGTAGACGGCCTTCCAACGCTTCTTCCAAATTGCCCTCACTCATATGTTTGAGAATCAAAGGAAGTCTTCATCAACAAGAACCGATACGACTACCCTCCAAAAATCCAACTACAGTCCATATGTGGGGAACATCACCTTCGACACAACCAGTAAAGATTTATAGGGGATATTCAACAGGTATGGCAAACTGCTCGATGTTTACATCCCCTTGCATCCGGGCATGTCGAAACCTTGGGGTTATGCTTTTGTTCGGTTCCAATATGAGCAAGATGTAATGGCAGCGATTCGAGTTCTAAATGAGAGGCAGATTGACGGGTGAATTGTCACCGTCAGCTGGGCAAAGCAAAGGAAGAAAGGGATCCCAATGGAAAGGAGAGGCCCCATCTCGGTGGGTCATATCCCTCAGCGATCCAACAATCCAGCTCCCCATCCAGCAGTTTTCAATGGGCAATCTTATGTGGCAGCGGTTCAGGCACAAAAGCTAAGCAGAGGACCTATGAAACAACCAGTGGAGGAAAATCCAATTGTAGGAGATCTCAAAACGGTACAATAAAAACTCCTGGAACTTCAACTAGATATGGTAGAAATAGGTGACTCATCCTTCCATTTCCATTCTGAATCTTCTTGGTACCATTAGAACTTCTAAATATGCATCTGCAGCGATTGAAATATCCAGATTAGCAGCCTGAACCTTCCTATTCGTTTTCAAATCTAAAGCGAAATTCAGAGATTTCCAGGAAGATGTCTTCATACATGCCAAGATGGGCATAGAATCAATTTCCCCTTGGTCCAAGAATTTGGCAATGAGAGAAGGAGTTTGGATAAGACTCTATGGTATTCCAGCGCATGCCTGGTTTGAAGCAGTGTTACTGGACCTTGGAAATTCCTTTGGCAGAGTTATACAAATGGACGTCAATGCTAAAGATGGCATATTCCAAGGGTTTGCCCAAATTAATGTGATGCTCTGCTCAGGGGCAGAACTGAATAGAGTGCTCAGTTTGAAAGTCCAATATAGAGTTTTCCCAATTTTTAGATTGGTGGAATCGAGTACTCTGCTAGGAGGTCAGATTTCACAACTTACTCATGGACTTGTTTCAGTTAGCACGAAAGACTGGGTGGAAAGAACCTTCGACTCCCAGCAAGAGCAAGATCAAAACTGGTCCCAGGGAGGAGACATGGAAGTGCGGGAAGAAAATCAAGTGGTAGACAACCAGGCCATCTATCTATAGGTGTTGAGGCCTATGCCAGGGCAAGAAAGGTTCATTCCTATCCATTCCCATGACTAGCCCCTAAATGTTTGTCAAAATGCCTCAGTTACAGAATCCCCCAGCAGACCTCTCCATATCCAGTACAACTCATTGTCCCTTAGGGCCAGTGACAACACCCATCCAGTAATAGAGCTAGCGATCAAGGGGTTAATGTGCCAAACGATCAGAATTCGTCTCGTCAAGAGCTTTGAATTATCTGTAAAGCCCCTCAGGTCCATATGCCCCTCCAGGATTAGGACGCCCTTCTTCAAAATTTTCGGAGCAAGAGACCTCTCCCCCTATCCAGATTAACAGGTAACTCCCCCCTAGCCTCATCTGGGGTGGGTCAGGGAAGGGCAATGTTCAAGACTTATAACAGGTTGTTTGATGGTCAGCCCCATATCCCCGTAGAAACTAGCTCGCCCCCTTTAAGTCCCCTTCCAATTGGTCAGGCTGCAGAAGTAGAATTCAGCAGGAATGGAGCCACGAGAATTGTAGGCACTTGACAGGATAGTCTCATAGCCCCGACCCTCGACAATGAAGGTTTTGCTATCGACTTGTCGCCGTTCTTTATGACAGTGGAAAGGTCGAATGGCCAAGAAAATCTAGTTGTGGTGGCAGATATTGGTCAGGCTAGGGGTACCGCGCATCAGGTTTTGCAGAGAGATATGCTGGATGTTGTCACACCCCAAAACCCGAAAATCGGATTCACAGGAATTCCGATCACCGAATCCGGTACCGACAGCCTCCGTAGTACCCCATTCTCGGCTCCCAACGTAGCATACCCCAGATTTCGATCCTAGGATCCTACAAGGAGAATTTTTCAATATACATTTGTCTTGTAATAAGCATAACCACAAGTTTATCCAAATCATAAAGGCAACATCATCTTCATATATCCACTAATATAATCACTTAAATACAATGCTGAAAGAAAAATACATATATCAAAATCAGAGCTCCTGAAAACCGCTGCACGCTCCAAGCTCAACACTGCTACAACCTAACGCCACCTACACGTGTCTATCGTGCATAAGCTTACAAAAGCTTAGAGGGTGGTGTAAGTGTGTGTAAGGTAAGTGCCGAGTATACAATAGAGTCTATAAATCATACATCATCGAGATAAGCAGGAAAAATGACAAGGTCATAAATCATACGATATCAGATTAAGCAAAAATATACTGGTAAGTCCATGAGTCACATAATCTCAGAGTACGCAATGCAGATCATAATGAGCCAAATATTATATACTGTAGATGCGATGCAATATGCAGATCCTGTCAAGTCCTTCTAAGCCATATAAGTGCAGAAACGTAGTAATCCAAAATGTCATATGCCATGGATGAAATGCAATATGCGATGCGAATGAAATGACCAAGCTGGAGTGAAGTCGGGATGATAGTACGTAGTATCGCAGGCTAAGGGGTCCATCACAAGGGAATTCTATCCAAACTAGTCCCATACCTAAATTTGGATAGTTAAACACAATGTGGTAAACTCCTGATCTCAGGTTAGTCGCGCGCCCCAACAGAAATTCTGGCCATTACGAAGTACACGTAACAAATAGTTGCACACCGCCAGACCGAGTGGATAGTGAATGGATGAATGAATGAGTATACAACTCCTACTTAGTAGCCTGTCAGCACAGTAGCCTGCCAACCACCAGTAGCTCGCCCAGTGTGGTAGCTCGTCCAGGCCTCAGTCCGGCCCACATCACACCTGCCCACATCAACGTCCGACCACGTGCGCCCGTCCACATGTATAACAGTGATGGGGTGTCATAATATCATGTCAGTCCACATATCAGTACGGTTCCTCTTTGAGAAATCACCGGGGTCTATTACACTCTACTCTGACTGCCTCCTCCCTAGCTGCACAATCCAGTGAGCATAAAAGACCTCACTATTCGCCTGGCCTAAAGTCTGCCAATACCTATCCGGCACGTCGATAGCGGACCCATTTACGAGCTGATCATACTCAGCCTAGCTTATAGCCTCCTCACTTGAGCGGATAAGGCCAAACCCTCTTCCAACCGATCACGACACAGTGGGAGACACGGCTTTATGGTATAGGCACTGACGCTCATATTCCACTCGGTCTAGACGTTGGAGCAACTCCTGGTACGAAGGAGGTTCTGAAATTTTCACCCAAGGACATCCTAAGTGCCCACAGTGCTAGAACTAATTATTTCTAGTGTCCCATCTAGCCATCCACGATGTGCCAGTGGAGGCCATGGCCTTAATGTCGCCAGGGCATACAATGATCAGGTCACATATATGCGAGATGCATGAGTCACACTATCCAGTCATGCAGCAATCCTATGCGTACAACGCTATAATGTGGGCACTCCGTCTCATAGGGATTCCCGTAAATGTCTCAACCCAATGGCTTATGCTATGATCAAACATTCCTCATATTAAGCATACATATGATGCGTATGGCATGGGGCATGGAGTTATACTAAGCATGTTATAAAGTGATAAACTATCCTCACAACGAAGATGGGCCTAAATGGCCTACACACAACAAGTACAGTCCTATCAATGGGCCCTAGGGAGAGATACAATGCGAACATTTAACCAACATTATCCGTATAATGTGGACGTCAAACTAACATTGTTCCCAAGGCATGGCCCGCCATAAAGGTCAACACATAAACCACAATGGAATCTCATTACAATGGGCCTCAACCCATGGACTCCAAATACATCACAATGGGCCTCAACCCATGGGCCGAGAATACACCACAATGGGCCTTAACAAATGGGCCAGAAATATGTTACAATGGGCCTCTACCCATGGGCTTTAAATACATCACAATGGGCTGTAAACACATCAAGGTGGGCCTAATCATATGGGCCTTATATATGTACCAAGGTGGGCCTCAAT
Organism: Magnolia kwangsiensis; assembly: GCA_037074715.1. Lineage (NCBI taxonomy): Eukaryota > Viridiplantae > Streptophyta > Magnoliopsida > Magnoliales > Magnoliaceae > Magnolia > Magnolia kwangsiensis. The sequence continues at coordinate 23,936,794 of CM073588.1, forward strand.
AGAAGGCCACAAATGAATTAAGATGGACCTCATACATATGCCAAGGTGGGCCTCAATGGACAGGCCACGAACACATCAATATGGGCCTTATCACATGGGCCTTATGTATATCAAATGGGCCACACCAATTGGCCCTATGCATATCAAATGGGCCATACCCAAAGATAAGTGGTGAAAATGGTTTCCACCATTAAAATTCCTAAGGCGTCCTATTAAACGGGCCTAAAAACCCATCCAGAATGTAAGATTATGGATTTTTCACCATCCGATCAGCTCGAAACTTTTTATGCAACCTAAGGACTATAAATTAGCCGTACACGTCAAATTTTAGCTCCTAGATCCTTCTAGAAATGGCTAAACTAATAGATCAGCCCCTAAAATCATGATTTGGGGCCCGCCTGATATCTGGATACGCTTCAAATTCGGTCTCAATGCTTTAAATGAGCTGACAATGTGGATGGAAGGAGCAGATTTCTCACGATCATTACCACAGACCTATATGTACATTGCATGTACATTACGTGCATGCATGACTTCTTCTCATTTACGCAAACAGTAAACAGTGTTTACACTGTGCATTTTAAATTTTCTTAGTACGGCCTACTCCACATTTAAATCATCAATCCGTACCATTCATTGTGTTCAGAAGGGAGATTTAACCCTTGTCAAAGTGGCATTCTGAAACCATGCAGGCTGTTGTTACATCCTAGCCGTTAAATGTAAGATGGACGGCGAAGTAGACAAACCCGTAAACTGCACAGATTTCACTCCAAAAACAGTCCTTTCGATGATTTTTCATCCTGAAATCAATGGACAGAGTGGATTGAACTCATACATCAATTTGGAGCCTACACAAGTGGTGCACCCAAAAAGTTTTAAAAATCAAACTGTCACAGCATCCTACTTCATAATCTATCCACGTCCAGCATCCCTAGGCGCTGGATGGTCTGGGTAACACATACATACAAGGTGGGCTCCACCCATAAAAATGGATGGACGGCATAGCTAAAACACATACACCGTGGCTGGCCCCACACGTGGCAGGTGAAAGCCAACGCATACATTAGGTGAACCCACAGTCCAGCCTATCTGGACGGCAGGGATGAAACACATATATCAAGAGGGCCCCACGTGGGGCCCACCATAATTTTTATCTGCCGTCCAATTTATTGATAGGGTCACACGACCCTTGCATAAGAAAAATTAATTTCATCTAGATCCAAAACTTCTTTGATATCCAAAAAGGTTTCAATGGCTGATGTTCAATCACCTTGTTTCCAATGATGTGGGCCACCTGAGTCCCAAATCGGACTGCTCTTTGGTGGGGACCCAATTCAAGGGGTGGCCCACCTAATGGGCGGTGTGGATACTACATATACATGGAGGTGGGGTCCACGGCTGGAGCCGTGGGTTGCTGCTTGCGCCTCTGGCCAGTAGCGTCTGATGCTTATTTCATTTTTTTTTAACCCATTTTTCTAAGGTTTTTTCGAACGTGGGGCCCGTATTAGTGAAATCCATCCCAGCCATTGGCTTTTACAGCTCGAAACAGTCTGAATTAGCCCCATATTCGATATTTTTCGGCATATAAAATGACCAAAGCGTATTTCAATGGTAATAATATTATTTTCAACGCTATGACCCACCGGATACTCCGATCAACCTCATTTTTCAGCTCAATGCCTAAAATGAGTCGGGAAAGAGGATGGACGGCATGGATTAGAAATATACATCAAGGTGGGGCCTTCATGAAAGGCCTCCTCAAAAGCCTTTACAAGCTATTTGTGTTTCCCATTCACGTCCAAAGACCAACGTCTCTGGACTCTTCATTATTATTATTATTATTATTATTATTATTATTATTATTATTATATATATATATATATATATATATATATATATATATATATATATATATATATATATATATTGTAGGGGCACACGTTACATGGGCCACCTAATGATGTGTGGTGAAGCACAACACATATAAAGGGGCCCCACCTACAAATGACTTGGGCCCACTACATGCTTCATGGTGGGGTCCATCCAGGTGGGCCACACAGCCTTAACATCACATACCAAAAATTTAGTAAAATAAAAAGAGAGGGAGAGAGAGAGAAAGAAATGGGACACGCTGATGGAGGGACCCCGACACTATGGGCCCTCCGTTTCAAGCATCTAACCATACAGCAAGTGGGTCCCATTACACATGGTCCAATCAAAATCGAAAAAAATCAACGGTGGAGATCCTTTCTCCACCCAAAATGAACGGTCTAGATGACCTATTAATGCAAGGAAAGAAACATCATGATGGGGTCCATGGAGAATGGCCCCACATGGAATGATCGTAATGATCAAGATGGGTCATCGACCACATCTTAGGGTACCAAAGTGAGATCCATACCATCGATTGATAGGCCTCACTTGGCCCATCATAAAAGCATGAAAAACTAACCTATAGGAGCACCCACCATTCGATCTTCTTGGTCCGTTGGAATGCCGGTCTCCTTATGCTTCACTTTGATGGTGGAAGATGAGAAGTGGATGGCTAGGATGAAGGATTTGGGGTGAAAAGTGGGCCACACATGTACTCTTTTCTCTCATGAAAATCCATGGACGTGTGTCTCTTGCTCTTGGTGTTGCTTGGAAAAAGTGAAGAGAATAAGAGAGAAATGGGATGGTTGAAAGAGAGGTGATGGATGGGTGTGATGGGTGAAAGGGTGAGTGATGTGTGATGTGAGTGATGGGTGAAAGGGTGAGTGATGTGTGATGTGAGTGATGGGTGAGGTGAGAGCTTGGTTGACTTTTGGGTTTGCTTGACTTGTGGAGAAAGAAAGCATGGGTGTGTGTACTTGACATAAGGCGATTGATTGATTGATTGATTGATGGGACATGTTGTAGAGATTCTCTTGAAATTTGTAATGTGTGGTGTTTTTTTTCTCGAACTAAACGTGGGTCCACATCACCTCGTCTAGATATCAGATCGGTGCGTGAGTCACGGCGTTGGAACCACGGTGACGGTGCGGTCGCAATGATACAAGTCTCGGATTAAGCCGACTCGAATGTATAGGATACGACTTACGGTCATGCGTAAACATCGATTACAGGTCACAGATTATCGAAATTCAACGAGAAGGATTGCGGGAGTTGACGGAACAATATGGACTAGGATATGGGTCTTACAGATGTTTTCTTGGGTGATGCTGGTAAAGCCACTACCCAATGTAACCATATTTCAGCTCCAAGGTCTACGAAAAGAAACCAAACAGAATCCAGGAAATCAAAGCTCCTCAAAAGGACAAAGGTGTTGTATTCCAAAGGTGATTGGGAATCCATGGCTGCGAAGGCTAAAGAGATGGGCAGTTAATTTAGGCTGTGTGACTAATGGATAGTATCCTGGTGTGGAACGTCCGAGGTATCGATAATCAACAATTAGTTTTGAGAACAAAAGGCTTATTAAGAAGTATGACCCATGGATTGTGGCTTTATTAGAGTCAATGCTTCCCGATGTTAAGAGAGTGGGGATAGGGCTATCCTCGGGTTTTCACCAATCACTCTCCAACTTTGATGAAGGGGGAAAAATCTGAGTTTTTTTCAGAAGCAAGATTTCCCCGATTCTCACCAATAAATCTAACCAATTTTTATCCATTGTTTACATTGTGCAAGCAGTTCCTACACCGATTTTCTAACTTTCATTTATGCAAGCTATAACCGGATCCAAAGAAGATGTCTCTGGGGTGATCTCGTAGTGCTGTCTTTAGCTATCCACATCCCTTAGGTGGTGTGTGGGGATTTTAATGCATCAATCGAGGCTAATGAGAGAAGAAGTCGGAGAGCGGTTGATAGAATAGTTCCCTTGAATTTGTGGCTGCTATCGACAATGTTGGGTTATAGATGCTGGTTTCTCTGACAATCAATTCACTTGGAGCAACAACCAAGGTGGTGTAGCTAGAGTATGGGCCAGGCTGGACAAGGCCCTCATTAATGCTGCTTTGTCAGCCAAATTTTTTACTTTCCAGGTCACTCATCTTCCTCGTATCAACTCAGACTACGCACTGCTCCTTCTGGCAACCCCCCTGCCATCAGCCTCAACTGTGAAGCCTTTCAAATTTCAGAATATGTGGATCCATCACGACTCTTTCCAGCAGGTAGTCAGGAAGGCGTGAGATTCGGCTGAGTCTGCCCTTCCAATCTTCAACGTTCTGCTCAAGTTAAAATCAGTAAAACAGGCCCTGAAGGTATGAAACAAAGATGTTTTTGGTAACGTCTTCTCCCAGTTATCGTTAGCAGAGAAAGAAGTGGAGTATTGTGAGTCTCTTCTACAAGACGTTAAGCTGCCTGTAAGTGAGACTACAGTCCCACTTGATAAGCTGGGGTAGGCATCTGCAAACCTAGCCCGTATTCAACTGATGGAAGAACATTTCTGAAAGCAGAGATCCTGCATTAACTGGCTGGAGGCAGGTGATAAGAACACGCGTTTCTTCCACTCCACAACAACTGAGAAGAGAGGAAGAGCTATAATCAGCAGTATCGAGCTAGATACAGGTCAGATGGTGGTAAATAACAAGTAGATTAGGAGCAAAGTTGTCAATCAATTTGCACAGTAGTTCGGTGTGGCTTCCTGCATCCTTGATAACGAGCTGCTGGTGGTGATCCCGACCATTGTTTCTTCTGATCAGAATGCCATGTTGATGGCTGCTTCATCCATTGCTAAAGTTCATTAAGCCATTACGTCCATCCCAGCTGAGAGTGCGGGCGGTCTAGATGGTTTTCAGGAGGTTTTTATGCAGCCTGTTGCGACATCGTAGGTCTGGATCTCCATAAAGCTATCTCTTTCTTATTACAAGGTGGCCCCCTTCATAGAGTTATATCTGCATCTTTGATTTGTTTGATTCCTAAATCAAATGCGCTCAAAAAATTTTCTAATTATAGGCCAATTACCCTATGCAATAGCCTGTACAAGATCCTCTCTAAAGTAATCACAACCAAACTCAATCAAGTACTCCCATTTATCATTTCAATCGAGCAAGGGGCTTTTGTAAAGGGCAGGTCTATTGTTGAGGGTCAAATAGTGCATATTAGACCCCATTTATTACTTGGATTAACGAGCATAATATTGTTTAACGTCCAGTTTTAATCGTGTTTTGTTGCAGGGTGTGATTAGGAGAGTTGAGTGAAAAAGGATGCCAAAAGCTTGGATTTAACATTCTGATGATCACTAGGGCATGGGACGGACTTCATAGGACCAAGATTGACAGATATACAAGGTCAAAAATTCGAGAAAACTAAGAAACTGAAGCTTAAGTGGCTTGAAACGCATCCAGAATGCAAGATCTCATCGTTCCCGACATCTGATCGGTTCGAAACTTTATACATGAGATAAGGGCCATAAATTAACCATACATTTCAAATTTCAGCTCTTGGATCACTATAAAAGTGCTCCAACTGACCGACCAGCTTATAAACCGTCGATTCTGAGCCCACCTGATATCTGGAATTGCCTCGAATTTGGAATCAACGCCTTAAATGAGGAGTCAAAACAGATGGACGGTGCAAATTTCTCCAAAACAGTGCAATGGACCCCATATGAGATGGGTGAGTATAGTACATAAGTACACTAGCCATGCATGGCAAGTGTCAGAGATGGTTTGACCATCTCTGACAGAAAGAAAGAAGAAAAAAAAAAAAAAAAAACAAATTCTTACGCACTGGCAGCGGATGCATGACCGCTGACCGTTTTTGCGGATGGTTGTGGGCCCTACCCATTGACTGTACGTCTGATCCAAGCCGTCCATCTTGTAGAGGGGTTCGAATACTACAAAACCATGCTGACCTTTTGCATCTATGCGTACACACGTGTGCGATACAGGGGCCACAAAAGGGTTATCCTGGGACGTTCAAAATTGATCTTTTAGTGATTTCTTCTCTGGGCTTCGTCAATGGACGTTCAAAACCACCCATTCTTGACTGAAATTTTTTTCTGAATCCAATGGACGGAGTGAATTTTCTAAAAAATACTTCTGTGGGGCCCACCGATCACAACAGCAAAATGGTGCGAAAGGTTTCGCACATCCGTAAAAACTGACTTTCCCAGGCAGTTTTGACCCACCATCTTTGATCATATGGCAGATCTGAACCGTCTATCATGTAGAGAACCCAAGAAAGTACTAAGGGATGGTGTTTCTTTAGAATTTGAGCGAGAAAAGTGGCGTGTTTCGAGGCACCGAACATGGCTGCGAAAATTACACTTCGTGTCCTGTTACAACTCTGTCACTGACTCCAGCCTTCCAGCAGTTATAAAAGGAGGTTTTGGATGTGGGGAGAATTCATTCAGTCTTGGAAGGAGATCAGGAGGTGGAGAGCTTAAGGCTTGGGTTGGAAACGAGGGCAGAGGGAGTAGAGTAATTTTGTTATTTTTATTTTTTTTCTTCTTCAGATTTTCTTTTAACATGTCCAGCTTCATCATGTCTGTGATGGGCTGAACCTCTTAGCTAGGGCTAAGAGGTGAAGCTTGTGGTGAGATGGGAGATTTTATTTTATGTCTTTAATTTAATTTTAATTCTTGAATTAACGTTGATTTTAGTTGATTATTAATGACATGTTTTGTTTAGTCTTTAATGGTCTGTTGTGACTAAAATTATAATGGGTCTGCAATGTCTTGGAGCATGTCCTTTTTCCCTTTATGTTTATGACGTCAGGAAGCCCTGTTGTTCACCATAGTCTCCTGGGCATGGTTGGATGACGGTACCCTTCTTAACTTGCATACATGTGATTGGGTGGTAATTAGTTTGATTCTGTTGTTTGCCATAGTCTTTGGGCATGGTTTGGTGATGGAATCCATTCTAATTTATCTTCCTTTCATCTCTTTGAAAACTAGATCAACGGTAGTTCAGTTAATTTCATGATTTGTGAAACAGGCGTAAGATCTCCCTGATCTCTACAAGTGGATCCTCTAAATCCCTAGTTTCCTTTTCTCTGATTTCTCTTAAATTTTAGATAAGTATTCCATCATTATTTCTTAAAATTCTATTTGATTTAGAGTGCATCTTAGTTTAGTTCTAGTTCTATTTAATTTTAGATAACGTACAAGTTTCAGTCCCTTGGGATTCGACCTCGGTCTTACCGAGTTATTACTATATCACAACCCTGCACTTGGGGAGTGAACAAGTTTTTAGCGCCGTTGACGGGGACTGTCGGCTACATTTTTCTGAAATTAATTAGTTTTAGGATTAGTTTAAGATTAGGTTTAGATTTTCTTAATTTTTAGAAATTAACTTGTCTTCCCTGTTTTGTATGCTTCTAAGATAGTTTCAAAATTGGTAAATTCCTTCTTAAATCCTTCCTCTCTATTCTAGATTAGGATTTATTTCTTACTAATTCTAATTCTTTTTAGAAATCCTAACTTTGGTTCTTATTCTATTTTTAGAATTTCTCTATTTTATAGATTTTTTTTTGTTTAAAAACTAACTTGTTTGTTTATTCTGCAGGTTCTTAACCTAGGAGTTCAAATTTGGTAACTTCTTTCCATCTTTCTCTTTTATTTTCTAGATTTCTTCTTCCTTTCTCTTAGGTTTAAGTTAGAATTTGAGGGCTGAGTGTGTTTTATGCCCCAGTGGGCACGCGACAACACTCGACGTCTCGTGACTGAAGGAGGATTAGTTGAGGGGTTGACTGTCCATTGCAGGACTAGACACCACTTGAATTCTCCTGAGTTAGAGGACGTTATGGCTGAAAACCAACCTCAAGCACTACCCCAACCTAGGGTTGAAGAAGTACATGATGAGAATGAGGTGCATCAGGCACCCCCGCCTCGTACTTTACGAGATTATTTACAACCGGCGGGGGTGAGTACGCCCTCATGCATGATTTTTCCTGAGAATACAGGATATATGGACATCAAGCCAGGGGTTATCCAACTCCTTCCTAAGTTTCATAGGCTTGAGTCTGAAGAATCATACTTGCATCTGAAAGAGTTCGATGAAATCATAGGCACCTTATACTTTCCTAATGTATCTGAGGATACTATTAGGCTGAAACTCTTTCCATTTTTCTTGAAAGAAAAAGCCAAAACGTGGTTACATTCACTGCGTCCTAGATCCATTGGCACATGGAATGATATGCAGAGGGAATTTATAAAGAAAATTTTCTCACATCATAAGACAATTACCCTCAGGAGAGCAATCATGAACTTTGCCCAAAAGGAAGATGAAACATTCTTCCAATGTTGGGAAAGGTTCAAGGATCTGGTTAATGCATGCCCACAACATGGCTTTGAAATATGGCGCATTATAAATTTTTTCTATGATGGGCTAACATCTTCCATGCGCCAAATGGTCAAGACAATGTGTAACGGAGAATTCATCAATAAAAATGTCGATGAGGTATGGGATTACCTCGATAGTCTCGCTAAAAAAATACAATCATGGGACTATTACCCAAGGACGAACACTACGTCTAGGCCGACTCATTCAAGGAAAAAAGGAGGAATATATCTCCTGAAAGAGGATAATGATCTTAACGCTAAGGTGGCCAATCTCACCAGAAAATTTGAGGCCATGGAAGGAAGGAAGGAAAAGGTTAATGAAAGTGTTTGCGGCATCTGTGATTGCAACATTCATGCTACTGAAAATTGTCCTTCAATACCTGCCTTTCGAGAAGTATTGAATGAACAATCTAATGCCGTAAATAACTATCAAAAAACTTTCAATGGACCACCCTCTAATACGTACAATTCTAGCTGAAAAAGTCATCCGAATTTTAGTTGGAGGAATGGACAAACTGCTACCCCTCAAGGTTTCTTCAATCAAAATCCAAATCAGGGGAAACCTCAAGAAGAATCGGTTCAAATTTCCATACAAGAGCTGGCTCGGACAATGCAAGGAATTTCAGATTTTATGCAAAAAATAGATTCACGTATGACGACTATAGAAAAAGGGATGCTCCTTGCACAATCACTCCCTAATCCGAAACCGCAATACGAGATAGGTGATCCCAGCTCTTCAAATCAAATGGGGCACGCTAAATCCATCACCACTCTTAGGAGTGGGAAGGTTATTGATAAAACCCTTCCGGTTAGGCCCGAAAAGCCTCAAGAACCAGAAGGGACAACAATGATGGATCTAGTGGCGCCCCACAAAAATTTGAACCGGAACCTCTAAAAAAGCCAGTTGCTCCGTTTCCCCAACGGTTGGTTGAACCAAAACGTCTATCTAACTCTCAGGATATCCTAGAGGTGTTGAAACAAGTGAAAGTTAACATTCCTCTGCTTGACGTTGTAAAACAGATTCCTTTATATGCTAAATTTCTAAAGGACTTATGCACTACCAAACGATGGAAAAATGTTCAAAAGAATATCTCCTTGACTGAGAAAGTGAGTGCCATCCTGAAACAAGATGTGCCGCAAAAATTCAAAGATCTCGGTTGCCCAACCATATCATGTGTAATCGGGAACTATCGAATTGATCACGCACTTCTTGACTTAGGAGCAAGCGTCAATCTGATTCCCTACTCGGTATACTAACAGTTAGGTTTGGGAGAATTAAAACCCACTCGAACCACACTACAACTTGCTGATCGTTCTGTTCGTGTACCAAGAGGGATCATCGAGGATGTGTTGGTCCAGATTGATAGATTCTACTACCCTGTTGATTTTATCATCTTGGACACCGAACCCATCAATGACACGAGCACTCAGATTCCCGTCATTCTTGGTCTCCCATTCCTGTCCACATCAAATGCAATTATCAATTGCAGAAATGGTGTCATGACTATGTCCTTTGGAAATTTGACATTGGAATCGAATATCTTTTTTAATAACGGCAGCAACTCAGAGGATGATGACGATTTCCACGATGTTAACATGATTGATTCTTTTGTGGAAGATAGAACGCCTCTCACCTTATCCTCTGATCTTCTAGAGACATGCCTGGCCCACTCCCATGATCTTGATGATGATATAATTAGGGAGACGTGTACCATGCTTGATACTACACCGGTACTTGAAGTTAACCGGTGGAGGCGACACATTGAAGAATTGCCCCAAACTGATGTAGTGCCTCTACCGTCTAACCTCAAGCCACCGAAGCTTGACCTAAAACTTTTACCCTCTGATTTAAAATATATCTATTTAGGTCAAGATGAGACATACCCGGTGGTGATCTCTACCCACCTGGAGAAAGAACAGGAGAGTATGCTGATATCTACTCTCATTGAGCATAAGGGAGCTCTTGGATGGACGATAGCGGACTTCAAGGGAATTAACCCATCGATTTGTACTCACCACATATATCTTGAGGATAATGCAAAGGCTGTTCGACAATCACAACGTAGACTGAATCTAAACATGAAGGAAGTGGTTAAGGCCAAGGTTCTCAAACTATTGGAAGTGGGGATCATTTACCCCATATCCGATAGTCAATGGGTGAGTCCAACTCAGGTGGTTCCTAAGAAGTCTGGGATCACCATTGTAGCCAATGCCAATAATGAACTCGTGCCGACCAGAGTTACTACTGGTTGGAGAATGTGCATTGACTACAGAAAGCTGAATACCGTCACAAGGAAAGACCACTTTCCTTTGCCCTTCATTAATCAAATCCTGGAAAGACTAGCTGGTCATTCCTATTATTGTTTCCTTGACGGGTATTCAGGTTATAATCAGATTGAAATCGCCCCTGAGGATCACGAAAAGACCACATTTACATGTCCCTATGGCACCTTTGCTTACAGAAGGATGTCATTCGGGTTATGTAATGCCCCTGCCACCTTTCAGCGATGCATGACGAGTATCTTTTCTGACATGGTGGGGAAATATCTAGAGGTCTTCATGGACGATTTCTCTATTATTGGTTCATCTTTCAGCGAATGCTTAGCAAGTCTTAAATGTGTGCTGAAAAGATGTGAAGAAAAAAATTTGGTACTTAACTGGGAGAAGTGTCATTTTATGGTTCAAAAGGGAATTGTCCTTGGGCATATCATCTCGTCCAAAGGAATCGAGGTAGATAAGGTAAAAATTGATCTTATCTCTAACCTACCTCCACCCAAGAATATCAGAGACGTACGATCCTTCTTAGGACACGCAGGCTTTTACAGACGATTCATAAAGGATTTTTATCTCCTCTCTCGTCCTTTATGTAATCTTCTTCAAAAGGATACACCATACGAGTGGACTGAGCAGTGCCAAGAAGCTTTCACTAAGCTTAAGGGCATGTTAACCACTGCACCTATCATGCAGTCACCTAACTGGAGTCTTCCTTTTGAACTTATGTGCGACGCCTCTGATTATGCTCTTGGAGCGGTTCTAGGCCAGAGAAAAGATAAGCGGCCTTACGTTATTCACTACGCAAGTAGGACTCTAAATCCTGCTCAAGTGAACTACTCGACTACGGAAAAGGAACTCTTAGCCATAGTGTTCGCTTTGGACAAATTTCAGTCCTAACTGATCGGATCCAAGATCATTATTTATACCGATCATGCGACACTTAAGTATCTTCTTTCAAAGAATGATTCCAAGCCCCGCTTAATACGATGGATCCTTCTACTCTAAGAATTTGATTTGGAAATTAAAGACAAAAAGGGAGTAGAGAACGTAGTGGCCGATCACCTTTTTCGCCTTAATACCTCTGATTCCCTTGAGGCGACTCATATCAATGACATGTTCCCTGATGAACAACTGTTTAGAGTCTCCCATTCACCTTGGTTCGCTGATATTGCCAATTATCTTGCTACAGGTGCCATACCGACACACTGGACGTCACAAGATAAGAAAAAATTCTTTACCAAGGTGCGTAACTTTTTCTGGGATGATCCATATTTATTTAAATATTGCTCAGACCAAATCTTAAGGAGATGTGTATCAGACGATGAGCATCAGAGTGTCATCTCCTTTTGTCACTCACAGGCCTGTGGTGGTCACTTTTCTGCTAAAAAGACCATGGCCAAGATTTTACAGTGTGGCTTCTACTGGCCCACTATATTTAGGGACACTCATGAGTTTTGCAAAGCTTGTGAGCGTTGTAAAAAATTGGGAGCATTGTCCCGTCGAAATATGATGCCCTTGAATTCCATCCTTATTATAGAAGCATTTGATTGTTGGGGCATCGATTTCATGGGACCATTCCCCCAATCATTTGGAAATCTGTATATTTTGCTCGCCGTAGACTATGTCACTAAATGGGTCGAAGCAATTCCGTGCCACAAAAATGATCATCGCACGGTCATTAAATTTTTGAAAGAAAATATCCTGTCACGGTTCGGAACGCCTCGAGCCATCATTAGTGACCGGGGCTCATACTTCTACAATAGACCATTTGAGAGATTAATGAAGAAATACAGTATCTCTCATAAGGTGAGCACCCCATACCATCTACAGACAAGTGGACAAGCTAAAATTTCTAATAGGGAGATCAAACATATCCTAGAGAAAATGGTTAACCCTGATCGTAAGGACTGGTCAATCCGATTGACCGATGCCTTATGGGCGTACCGTACTGCTTTCAAAACTCCTATTGGAACATCTCCCTTTAGACTTGTCTATGGGAAAGCCTGTCACTTGCCTGTGGAATTGGAACATAAAGCATACTGGGCGATCAAAAATCTGAATTTCAATCTGACAACGCTGGCTCGCTACGCAAACTTCAGTTGAATGAACTTGAAGAAATCCGGAACGATGCATATGAGAACTCGAGAATTTACAAGGACAGGATGAAGGCGTTTCATGATCAACATATTCTACGAAAATCATTCACGCCAGGTCAGAAAGTCCTCTTGTATGACTCTCGACTACATCTCTTTTCGGGTAAGCTTCGATCTCGTTGGACCGGCCCTTACATTATTGTTACTACTTATCCTCATGGGGCCGTCGAGATAAGAGATCCCGACAATGGTAAGGAGTTTAAAGTAAATGGACATCGATTAAAGCCATTTGTCGAGACATTTGATTCAGAGGACATGTCTATGCCTCTGATTGCTCCTGTTTACCAGGACTGATCTCTTAGTTTGATGGAGGTATAGGTAGGTTTATCGCTTTCATAGGACTAGGATTGTTGCTTTATTTGTCTGGCTGAAGACGGTAAATTTAGCGCTCCTGGGAGGCAACCCAGCTTTTCATTTCATTTTTTTAGTTAGATGATTCAATGTTTGTGTGTAACATTACTGCAAACCCTCACGAGACTACAACTCGTCCACTAGGGGTAACCTAGGGGTTTAAAGGCTTGTTGCATACGCTAAATGCAATCGAGAGCACCTGTGAAAGTGGTATAGGTAGGATTTTCTTTTTATGATTTTATTTTTGTTATTTTGTTTTGTTGATTTCTCTCTTGTGCTGACTCGCTTGTACGTTGATATTTTTGAAAAAAGCCTTCTGATTCTCTGTTCCAGGTACGATGGTTGGGGGTTGTGTTGAGGGTCAAATAGTGCATATTAGACCCCATTTATTACTTGGATTTACGAGCATAATATTTTTTAACGCCCAGTTTTAATCGTGTTTTGTTGTAGGGTGTGATTAGGAGAGTTGACTGAAAAGGATGTCAAAAGCTTGGATTTAACGTTCTGATGATCACTAGGGCATGGGACGGACTTCAAAGGACCAAGATTGACAGATATACTTGGTCAGAAATTCGAAAAAACTAAGAAACTGAAGCTCAAGTGGCTTGAAATGCATCCAGAATGCAAGATCACATGGTTCCCGACATCTGATCGGTTCGAAACTTTATACATGAGATAAGGGCCATAAATTAACCGTACATTTCAAATTTCAGCTCTTGGATCACTATAAAAGTGCTCCAACTGACCGATCAGCTTATAAACCGTCGATTCTGAGCCCACCTGATATCTGGAATTGCCTCGAATTTGGAGTCAACGCCTTAAATGAGGAGTCAAAACAGATGGATGGTGCAAATTTCTCCAAAACAGTACAATGGACCCCATATGAGATGGGTGTGTATAGTGCATAAGTACACTAGCCGTGCATGGCAAGTGTCAGAGACGGTTTGACCGTCTCTGACCGAAAGAAAGAAGAAAAAAAAAAAAAAAAAAATCTTACGCACTGCCGCTGACCGTTTTTGCAGACGGTTGTGGGCCCTACGCATTGACTGTACGTCTGATCCAAGCCGTCCATCCTGCAGAGGGGTTCGAATACTACAAAACCATGCTGACCTTTTGCATCCATGCGTACACACGTGTGCGATACAGGGGCCACAAAAGGGCTGTCCTGGGACATTCAAAATTGATCTTTTAGTGATTTCTTCTCTGGGCTTCATCAATGGACGTTCAAAACCACCCATTCTTGACTGAAATTTCGTCCTGAATCCAATGGATGGGGTGGATTTTTCAGAAAATACTTCTGTAGGGCCCACCGATCACAACAGTGAAATGGTGCGAAAGGTTTCGCACATCCACAAAAACTGACTTTCCCAGGCAGTTTTGGCCCATCATCTTTGATCATATGGCAGATCTGAACCGTCTATCATGTAGAGAACCCAAGAAAGTATTAAGGGACGGTGTTTCTTTAGAATTTGAGCGAGGAAAGTGGCGTGTTTTGAGGCACCAAACTTGGCTGCGAAAATTGCACTCCGTGTCCTACTACAACTCTGTCACTGACTCCAGTCTTCCAGCAGCTATAAAAGGAGGTTTTGGACGTGGGGAGCATTCATTCAGGTCTTGAAAGGAGATCAGGAGGTGGAGAGCTTGAGGCTTAGGCTGGAAACGAGGGCAGAGGGAGTAGAGTAATTTTGTTATTTTTATTTTTTTCCTTCTTCAGATTTTCTTTTAACATGTCAAGCTTCATCATGTCTGTGATGGGCTGAACCTCTTAGCTAGGGCTAAGAGGTGAAGCTTGTGGTGAGATGGGAGATTTTATTTTATGTCTTTAATTTAATTTTAATTCTTGAATTAACGTTGATTTTAGTTGATTATTAATGACATGTTTTGTTTAGTCTTTAATGGTCTGTTGTGACTAAAATTACGATGGGTCTGCAATGGCTTGGAGCATGTCCTTTTCCCCTTTATGTTTATGACGTCAGGAAGCCCTGTTGTTCACCATAGTCTCCTGGACATGGTTGGATGACGGTACCCTTCCTAACTTGCATACATGTGATTGGGTGGTAATTAGTTTGATTCTGTTGTTTGTCATAGTCTTTGGGCATGGTTTGGTGATGGAATCCATTCTAATTCATCTTCCTTTCATCTCTTTGAAAACTAGATCAACGGCAGTTCAGTTAATTTCATGATTTTTGAAACAGGCGTAAGATCTCCCTGATCTCTACAAGTGGATCCTCTAAATCCCTAGTTTCCTTTTCTCTGATTTCTCCTAAATTTTAGATAAATATTCCATCATTATTTCTTAAAATTCTATTTGATTTAGAGTGCATCTTAGTCTAGTTCTAGTTCTATTTAATTTTAGATAACGTACAAGTTTCAGTCCCTTAGGATTCGACCTCGGTCTTACCGAGTTATTACTACATCACAACCCTGCACTTGGGGAGTGAACATCTATTGCAGAAAATATTACATTGTCGCAGGAACCATTTAGAGATATGAGTAGAAAAGTGAGGGGAGGAAATAGTCCTGAAGCTTGGTATGGAAAAAGATTATGAAAGGCTGGATTGGTCATTCCTGAAGATAGTTCTGCAGAGATTCGATTTTAGCCTCCCTTGGATTGAACTCGTCGAAAATTATTGGGTAAACAACTAGTTTTCGGTTCTTATTAATGGGGAAAGCTCGGGTTTCTTTAGATCCTTTAGAGATTTGCGGCAGGGGTGTCCTATCTCCCCTAGTCTTTTCATTATTGCAATAGAAGTGTTGAGTAGGGGCCTTAAGGCTTTGGGTGACAAGGGCCGTTGTCAGCCTTTTAAGTGTAGGACGGGCTACCTGATTGTTTCACACTTGTTATATGCAGATGATACCCTCTTATTCTCGAACGGGAGCCTGACCTCTTTAAGGGCCCCCAAGTCTTTCTTAGTTACGTATCAAGCCGCCTCGTGGCAAAAGGTGAATCTTCGAAAAAGCTTATTTTTTCATTTCCATATGATGCATGCATCCAGAGTTAGTGTGATTGAATCTCTTCTGGGGATTGCCTGGACGTCCGCAGGGTTTTCTTACTTGGGTGTTCCTTTAGGTACGGGTAGGTTGAAAGCGGCGGCTTTCCAACCTATTATTAACAAAGTAGATAGGAGAATCAAGGGCAAGCAAGATACATATCTCAGGTAGGCAGGGCTGTTCTCGTGTGGCACGTTTTGAATAACATTCCCATCCATTCCTTGGTGGCTACGCACATCCCGTCTTCAGTGTTGTCATCTCTTGAAAAGAAATTTGCAGCGTTCTTCTAGGGATGGAAAGATGGGAAAAACAAATGTCATTGGAGGATGTGAAAATCTATTGCCACTACAAAAGAGGAAGGGGGCTGGGGATTTGTTGGCTCAAGGATATGATGAAGGCTTTTTGGTTGAAAATGGCTTGGGCCATCAGATTCGAGTTCGTCAAAAGCCTCTAGTGTATTTTTATGTCTGTCAAATATGCCCGAGACCTATCTTCTCCTAATGCTTCTCTTCATTCAGCCTTTGTATCTCCTCTGTGAAAGAGGATTTTGGTGTCGATCCCAATGGTCGACTCTCATGTCCAATGGAAGTTGGGGGACTACAAGTGTAATTTTTGGTTCGAAAACTGGTCGGGCCTTAGCAAACTTCATGGGATTGCTTCTCCCGCCATTCCGTTGTCTCTACTTCAGCTGCGAGTGGATGATGTTTTGGGCATGAATGGTCCTCTGCCACCTTTGACAGCCTTTTCCTTCCTTCCCCAATGGGTCCTGGATTACTTCTTTTGTTGCAGCTTCTGCCTTTCGAATAGCGTCGATACACCTTTTTGGCCTTTTTCTGAGTAGGGGAATCTCACTATCTCTTCAGCCTGGGAAGGATGTCGTGACCCTCTGCTGTCCAAAAGCTGGGCGAATAAGGTCTGGCACTGCAAACTCCCCCCAAGAATTGCTCTTTTCACATGGCGATTGATTATGGGAGCAATAGCAGTTGATGATGCGATTCAAGCTCGTTGTATTTCTTTGGCTTCCAAGTGAGCCTGTTGTGTAATTAGTGCGGCTCACTGTAAGACCTGTATCTTAGTCTGTACTGTCCCGTAGACTTCCGCGGTCTTACTGGTCGAATTTCGGCAACCTTCGACCCTTAACCGATATTTATGCACGACCCTGATTTATATGTCGTCGACCCGAGTCGACTCAACCTGAGACCTGTACCCTAGTGACCACGCCGTCGCTGCGGTTCCGATGTCGCGACTTGGCGCCGAGGCGATACCCTGGTCAGGAGATGTGGGTCAACGTTCGGTGCGAGAAAAACGCCGCGCGTTGCGAAACCCAAGAGAATCTCTACGATGTGTCACATCAATCACATCAATCCCATCAATCAATCAATCCATCAATCCATCACATGTCAAGTACACATCACTTTTACCCATTCCCAAGCAACCACAAAAGTCTTCCATGCCCATACTTTTCTTACACAAATGCCACAAAAGTCTTCCAAAGCCCATGTTTTTCTTACACAAAAGGGTACCAAAGTCAAGATTTTCTTACACACCCCTCTCTCTCCCATCCATCACTCCATCACCCCATCACCTCACATCTCCCTTTTACAACTCTTTCTCTCTCATTCTCATCTCATTTTCTCAAGCAAGAAAGATCCCACGTATGGAATTCTCCCTCTCTTTCCAAAACTCCAAGGTGGCCCACCTCTCCTACCCCATCACCTCCCATCCTAGCCATCCATTCCTCATCTCATCCATTGAAGTTGAAGCTAAGGTGCTAAGGAGCCCATAGGAGCAAGAAGATTGGACGGTGGGTGCATGATCATAGTAGTTTTTTTCTATTTTTGAGATGGGCCAAGTGAGGCCAACCGATCAATGGTTTGGATCTCATTTGGGACCCTAAGATGTGGCCGATGGCCCACTTGATCATCATGATATTTATTTCAATGCAATAGCAAGGTCATCTAGACCGTTTATTTTCGTGGAGAATGGATCTCCACCATCGATCCTTGGTTAGGAGGGCCCATATGCTATGATGTATGTTGTAGATCATGAAAGGGAGGGCCCATAGTGCCGGGGACCCTCTATCAAGCGTGTCCAACCCTCTCTCTCTCTCTTTCTCTCTCTCTCTCTCTCTCTCTCTCTCTCTCTCTCTCTCTCTTTTTATTTCTTTTTATTTTATTTTATGTTATTTTATGTAATAGGGTAGTGTGGCCCACTTGAATGGACCCAACCTTGAGGTATTTATTTGGTCCAAGTGTTCCTCAAGTGGGGCCCACTTATATGTTGTACCCACAACATTCATCTGTGGTGGCCCACTTCAACAGGGCCCACCATAATGTAATTTTTTTTAAAAGCCAAACCGTCCAGCGTCTGGGACGCTGGACGTCCCTGTAAAAATTTTTTTTAAAAAAAAAAAAAAAAAAAAAAAAAAAAAGAGAGAAAGAAGGAAGCTTGAAGTGGACCCTTGTGTAGGCCCCACCTTGATGTATATATCCAATCCAAGCCGTCCATCCTCTTACCGGCCTCATTTTAGCCGTTGAGTAGAACGATGGGCTTGATCTAAGCATCTGGTGGGCCATAAATCAGTAAATAGCGACCTCCACCATCTAAAGTTTCCCATAATTGTTCTACACGCTGAAAAATGTCCAACCTTGGACTCATTGAGCTTGTTTTGAGTCACTGAACATAATGGACGGAGTGGATTTATATGATGTGGGCCCCACACTCTAAAATCCTCGAACCAGCGGTTTTTCAAAAAAAAAAATACATAAGCAAGAGGCATTGCCTCTGCCTCTGCCAGCGCACGTCAGGCAGTAGGCGCTGCCTGCAGCGCGTCGTGCGGGCGGATGACCGAGACCCACGGCTTCCAGCCGTGGGCCCCACCTTGATTTTTATATGCCATATAAACCGTTCATGAGGTGGGTCCCCTCCTCAGGTGGACCCCCTCCAAATTTCAATCCGATCCAAAGCTTAGGTGGCCCACAACACAGGAAATAGTGGTGATTTAATGGCTGTCCTTGGAATTCTTTTTGGGCCCACAGAAGTTTCGGATCAAGTTAAAATTTATGTTTTCACTTCATCTAGGTCTGAGTGACCTCATGAATGGATTGGATTTCAAATAAACATTTTGGTGGGCCACATTCGTGGGACCCACAGTGATGGATATGTTTTATCCACCGTCCACGGCTGTGGATGGTGGGACCTACCATAATGTGCGGGTTTCACTCACACCGTCCGCCTGACGGTGGAGGCCACCTCATTGTGTCTTCCTTGCCGTCCATCTGTCTTGATGGTGGGGCCCATTGTCTCCTTGTAACAGCGAATTCTGTGGGTCCCACCATTATATATACATTATATATTATATGTTATATATTATATAGTTTATATTATATATCTATTTTTTTACAGCTATATATATATATATATATATATATATATATATATATATATATATATATATATATATATATATATATATATATATATATATATATATATATATATATATTATTTATGTACATGCCCTTAATGTATGAGTTGCTGTTGTAGTTATAATGTATGTATATTACTATACATATTATATATGTGGGCCCAAGGTCCATATGACCTTTTGAACATAATGGATTGTAAAAAAATATTATAGTGGGCCCTAGGCCATGTGTCCCTATGAATAGTTTAGATGGAAATAAACATTTTGTAAGGCCCATGGGGTCGAGGCCCATTATATATATTTAAAGGCCCATTGAGATGTAGTAGGGCTATGGGTTGAGGCCTATTTGATGTTCATATGGGGCCCAATTGGTGTGGCCCATTTGTTACATATAAGACCCATAAGATTAGGCCCATTTGATGCAATCTAAGGCCCATGGGTTATGACTCATTGCAATACACATAAGGCCCATTGGTGTAGCCCATTTATGTGGCCCATTTGATGAATAGAAGCCCCATATGATATGGCCCATATGATATGGCCCATATGATATAGCCCATATGATATGGCCCATTTGATATATATGTAGGGCCCAATGAGATGAACCTAAGGTCCATTACAATGTGTAATCCCAACACAGATTAAGTAGCGATGTTTACAAAGATCGTTCCTTAGGAGCAATGTTAGTTTGACGTCCACATTGCGAGTGTAATGTTGGTTGGATGTCCACATTACGACTCTCCTTAGGGCCCATTGTTAGACCCGTACTTATTGTGTATAGGCCATCCAGGCCCATCTATATTGTAAGGATAGTTCATCTCATTATAATATGTTTAGTATAGTTCCATGACTCATGATCATACGCATCATATGTATGCTTGATGTGAGAATTGTCTGATCATAGCATATGCCTTTGGGCAGGTTATTTATGGGCTCCCGGTTAGGCGGTGTTGCCCTACATGAGCGCACGATACGCGCAGGATTTGTTGCATGACTGGATAGCGTGATTTATGCATCTCTCATTTGTGTGACATGGTTATTATGCCCTAGCGATATCGGAGTCGTAGCCTCCACAGGCGTATTGTGGTTGGCAGAATTGGATACCGAAAATCTTATTCTACATGGGGTGTTATAGATATCCCTGGGTGAAAGTCCCTAAACCCTTATGGTACCAAGAGATTGCTCCAACGTCTAGACCGAGTGGGTAGACAAGCGTTGAGTGCCGATTTCCAGACAGTTGCGCTCTCCACTGTGTCGTGGTCGGTTGGAAGGAGGTGCGGCCTTATCCGCTCGAGAGTAGGGGGCAATGCTAGGCTGAGTTTGACCAACTTGAGGAATGGGTCCGCTATCGACGAGTCGCGCCCGATATTGGCAGACGGATAGTGAGGTCTCTTCCACTTACCTTATTGTGCGCGATGTGGTGGCAATCTAGTTTAGAGTGTACTAGACCCCGGTGATATCTCAGATTTGAGCTGTATTGATGTGTGGACATAGATGAGGATTTGTATGCTTGAGTTGCATTTCACATCGCATGGTCTTGGGATGGCCGATATCATTCATGTCTTGCATCGCATAGCCTTGGTACGGCTCATGATATTTATGGATCCATTTGCATATTCCGCATTACTCTGATACTACATGATCATATTACTACCTTGCACAGACACTTTCACCACCCTTTAAGCTTTCTATAAGCTTATGCATGACCGTTGCGTGCAGGTGACGTTGGCTTGCAGCAGCGCTAAGGCAGGAGCACGTTGCAGATCGTTTTGGAGTTGTTTTACCATTGTATTTCCCTTTATGCTTATTGTACTTGTAAAGTTTTTTATCATAGTAGAAATGTAATGGAGTTCTTGGTTGTTGTTGTGGGTTATGCCTTTGGTTATGCTTATTACGTATCAAACTGACGTTGAAAATCCTCCTCGTAGTATCCCAGGATCGGAACGTGGTGAATGGGAGCTACGAGCCGAGAATGGGGTTCTACGGAGGCTGTCGGCGCCGGATTCGACGATCGAGAATTTGTGAGCCTGGTTTCTGAGTTTGGGGCGTGACACTCACGATCCTTCATCCAAGTCAGTCTCTCACCTCTTCCTGACTTGCCCGCTAGTATTGGCCATCTGGACTTTCTTTGGCAATGCCTTCGGTATTCATGTTTTGCAGACAAACTCGATTGAGTCCAGACTATTTCAATGGTGGGGCACTATGGTAACCAGCCCATGTAAGATCCGTATCCTAGTTTGTACTGTTCCGTCAACTCTCACGATCCTTCCGGTCGAATTCGGCAATCCTCGACCACTTTCTGTTGTTTGTGCGCGATCCTAAGCTGAGACCTGTATGCTAAAGATGGCTAAAAAAAATTGAAACCTATACCTTAGCGACTACGCCGTCGCCGCGGTTCTAACGCCGTGACTCGCGCACCGAACCGATACCCAGGCTGGAAGATGACGGTCTGCGTCCGTTCTGAAGAAACACCGCGCGTTGCGAATTATGAGGGAATCTCTGTGAGATATCCCATCAATCAATGTCAAAGTACAACCATACCTCAAGTACAAGCCCCATCCCTCCCTTTTCCCTCAAGTCAACTCTCTTTCCACCTCACCATCTCACTTTACAAAAATTTCAACCATAATCATCCCTCTTTTACCCATTTTTCAAACCAACCCATACTTCATTAATTACACCCATCACTCTAACTATATCTTTTATTATTCTCTCTCATTTCTCAAAATCTCCCAAGCAAAAAAATTTCCATACGTCCAAGCCTCCCAACTCTCTCCCAAATCACAAGTGTGGCCCACTCTCTCATCTCTCATCCTCACCATCAAAGGTCCATCATCCACCGTCCAAAGCAAAGGCAAGGAGCTAAGGAGGCTAGGGGAGCAAGAAGGAAGCCAAGATGTGGGTGATCTACCGTTGAATTCTTTTTAGGAACCACTTGTTGGTGGGACCCATTTTTGATGTATGATTTGCATTATGCGGGGTCCATAGTGGCGGGGCCCCACCATTACCGTCTCTTATTCTCTCTTTCTCTCTCTCTCTCTCTTTTCTCTCCTTATCCTTCCCCTAAAATGAAGTGGGCCCCAACGATTCATGATAAATCTACTCCATCCATCAAATGGTGTGGCCCACTACATCTTAGATAAATGATATTTATATATATATATATATGTACATGGAAGGTGGGCCATGATCATGTGGGACCCACCTTGGTGAACATGGACCACGTGCATGTGGGACCCACCATGATGTAGTGTTTATCCAGGCCGTCCAGCGTCCAGGGACGCTGGACGAGCGTGGTGTGCATAGAGCGTGTGTACTGACATGGAGGGTACTAACGAACTAACAAAAGAAAGAATAAGGAAAAGTAAATGGTGGGCCACTGATGCAGGCCTCACGTTGATGTATGTGCTTGATCTAAGTCGTCCACCACCTTCCTCAGACTATTTTAAGCATTGAGCCAAGTTTGGGACCAATCTGATTCTCAGGTGGGCCATACCATCTAAAATCGTGTGGAGACATGCCTGAACATATAAAAGCACTTGGTGGGGCCTACCTGAAGTTTGGATGTGTCCTAAACTTGCACTTAACGGTCCACCACGTGGGACACACATAATAGACGGATTGGATCATCTATTCGTGGGCCCCATGTTTTTTTAAAAAAAAAAGAAAAAAAAAAAGAGGCAGCAGCGTCTGACGCTGCTGCTGCAGACGCCAGGCGGGCGGCTGTTTGGGGCTGCCCCATGGGTCTCGGTTGTGGGCCCCACCGTGATGCGTTCTACCATCAGCACCGTGCATTTGAGAAGTCCCCTTTGAATAGGGGTTGTCCCCAAAAATCAGCCATATACGGGACTCAGGTGGGCCATACCATTTAAAATCATGTGAAGACATGCCTGAAACATATGAAAGCACTTGGTAGGGCCTACCTGAGATTTGGACATGGCTGAAACTTGGTCTGGACCCTCAGCTAGGTGGGACACACATGATGAGTGGGTTGGATTGGCGAACCACCCTGCGGTGGGCCCCCAACCGTGGCCTCATGAATTGGTTGAATGACAAATAAACATTATAGTGGGCCCATACTGCTGGAAACGTGCCAGCACCTAGCGGTGGCGTGGCTGTGGGCCCCACCCAGATGTATGTATTGTGTCCACGCCGTCCATCACGGGGGCCCCTGGCCACGTGACGTTATGAACAGGTTTGGATGGCAATAAATATTACAGTGGGCCCTCCCTGTCCATGTGACCTTATGGATAGATTGTTTGGCAAATAAGCATTTTCAGTGGACCCATGGTCCACTTGACCCTATGAACAGATGGATGGAAAATAAATATTATGGTGGGTCCCCCTAATCATGTGACCTTTTCAACAGATTGGATGTGAAAATAAACATTATGGCAAGCCTCACATGAGGCCCACTTGGATGCATATGGGCCCATATATTTAAGTTCATCTTTGCATGTATATAGGCCCATTGTTAAGGTCCACTCCGGTATATATGGGCCCATTTGAGAGGCCCATCCTAAGGTATTTGTAGTCCATTGTTGAGGCCCACTTTGGTATATATAAGGCCTATGTGATTAGGCCCATTTGGTGCACATAAAGCTCATGTGATTGGGCTCATTTTTAAAATGAATTTTAAGGCCCATGGGTTATGACCCATTGCAAAGGACCTAAGGCCCATTGGTGAGGCTCATTAAGGTGATCCATTTGATGAATGTAAGACCCATATGATACGGCCCAATTGATGTACTTAAGGCCCAATTGAGTACAACTAGGTCCATTGCAATGCGTGATCCCTCCATGGCATATAATGACATTTATAACAAGTAATGCCTTGGGAACAATGATGGTTAGATGTCCACATTGTAAGGATGATGTTGGTTCAAAGTCCGCATTGTCACTCTCCCTACGGACCACTGATAGGCCCATATTGTAGTCTACAGGCCGCTTAGGCCCATCTTCATTTTGAAAAAAGCCCACCTATTACGTATATTAGGCTCATGTGCAGGGCCCACCTATTTTGTATTTAAGGCCCGTGGAAGTAGCCCAATGAGATGCATTTACGGCCCTTGTGCCAAGGCCCATGGCGATGTATATGCAGCCCACGAGTGAGGCCCGATGTGATGTAATTATGACCTATGATGATGTATATTAGACCTTATATGAGGCCCGTTGTGATGTGTATCCAGCTCGTGGTTAGGGCCAATATGATATTTTTATGGCCCATCTTGATATATTAGTGCGGCCCATTGATGCAGCCCACTTGATGTGAATGAGGCCCATGCGCAGGGCCCACCTATGAAATATATATTACGCCCATGTGAACGGCCCATAGTAATGTATTTGTGGCCCAGTTGATAAGGCCCATAGTGATGTATTTGTAGCCTGTATAGTGAGGCCTGTCATAATGTATATGTAACCCTTATATGAGACCCATGTGAGAGGCCCATCGTGATGTGTATTAAGTTCTTAAGTGGGACTCATAGTATTGTATATTTGGCCCTTGTATGAGGCCATGGGGCAATATTGGTTAAATGTGGGCCATTCCTTGGGGCAATATTGGTTAAATGTCCACATTGTCGAGGGCGATTGTTGATATTGACTATGAGTATGTGACAACATAGCATCATGATACATGCCTATACGTATCATCTGCATGTTTGTTATGAGATGTGGTTGATCATTGCATATGTCATTGAATATGTTGATATGAGACTCCCTGATAGGCGGAGGTTACCTCACATGAGTGCATGACTTGCGCAGGATTGATGCATGAATGGATTGTGTGACTCATGCATCTTACATTGTGTGTTATATGCCCTAGTGACATCAGGGTCGTAGCCTCCACAGACATATCGTGGATGGCCAGACGGGACATCGAAAATGTTTAGTTCTAGCATACGGGCGCCATAGATATCCCTGGGTGAAAATTCCTAAACCTCCGTGGCCAGGAGATGACTCCAACGTCGAGACCGAGTGGATATATGAGTGTACGAGGGCCGAATATCAGGAAGCCGCATCTCTCACTGTGTCGTGGTCGGTTGGAAAGGGGTGTGACCTTACCCGCCTGAGTGAGGGGGCAATGTCTAGGTTGAGTTTGACCAGCTTGAGAAATGGGTCCGCTATCGACGAGCCGAGCCTGATATTGGCAGGCGGATAGTGAGGTCTCTTCCACTTACCCAGTTGTGCGCTTGGATAGGGGCGGCAAGCTGGCGTAGAGTGTAATAGACCCCAGTGATGATCCCCGAGATGAACTGTACTGATATGTGGATTTAGTGAGCAGGAGTTGCATACTCATTCATTCATTCATTCACTATTCACTCAGATTGGTGGTACGCAACTATTTGTCACGTGTGCCTTCACAATGGCCATGATTTTGGTTGGGGCGCGCGACTAACCTAAGATCAGGAGTTTACCACATTGAGTTTGACTATCCAAATTTAGGTATGGGACTGGTTTGGATAGAAGTCCCTTATGGTGGATCTCGTAGCCTGCGATACTACGTACTATCATCCCGACTTCACACTCCAGCATGGTCATTCCATTAGCATCACATATTGCATATTGCATTATATCCTTGGCATATGGCATTTTGGGTTGTTATGTTTCTGTATTCCTGTGACTTATATGAGAGTGATAATATTTGTTAGCCCTTCCGAATCGTATATTGCATTATATCATTGTCATCCGATATTTGATTATTTATGACTCATCATTTGCATAGCTGTCCTATATTTCGTATTCTGATATTGATTAACTCATGGACATGTCCGTATTTCTGCTTACTCTGTTATTTAATGATTTATGATCTTGTCTGTATTTCGGTTTACTCTGATAATTTTTTCTCTTGTCAGTATTTCTGCTTATTCCGACATTGTATGATTTATGGATTATCAGTGTTTCCAATATTGTATGATTAAGGCACTGTATTGAATACTTGACACTTACCTTATGCACATACTTACACTACCCTCTAAGCTTTCTATAAGCTTATGCATGATAGATGCGTGCAGGTGACGTCAGGACGCAGCCGTAGCGTAGTAGCAGTAGGAGCGTGCATTCGAGCTTTTGAAGTTTTGTTATTAGCACTATCTTGTATTTTCCTTTATACACCTTGTATTCAAAGTTTTTGATCATAGTAGATTTTGTGATGGTGTTCATGTGGTTATTGTTCGTGGGTTATGCTTATGATTATGCTCATTACAAATTAAATGGATAGTAGAAATCTTCCTTGTAGCATTCCAGGATTGAAACCTGGTATATGGGTGCCGGGAGCCGAGAATAGGGTACTACGGAGGCTGTCAGCGCCAGATTCGGTGATCGAGAATTTTGTGAGCCTGGTTTTCGAGTTTGGGGCGTGACAGCCCATCCATTTCTTTGTCACAAAAGGTTGCCCCCTGCATCATTTTCTGGACCATTTGGAAGAGTCGAAATGCAGCGATCTTCGATGGTAAAACTCCTGCAATCCCAGAGTCGATTGAGAGGGCCAAATGGTGGCTTTCTTTAATCAAGAGGGACGTCTCTGAGGTAACAGCGACTGACAGTACCAGTCAGAACAGAGGATCAGCTACGAGTTAGCCACAGACCCATTCCACGTCCAACGGATTACATGGTCATTCTTTCATGCGTGCAGATCTCAACAGGGGAAAATCCTCGATCTAAAAGCCTGTCCACAGGTTGGTTAAGTGGGACAGACCTTTTCCTGGGTGGATTAAGATTAATGTGGATGGATTGGCGATAGGAAACCCAGGTAATTCTAGAGGTGGGGGTATTTGTAAAGAGGACAGGGGATCTTTTTGTTTCACCTTTTCTGCTAGATATGGGGTGGGATCAAATGTTTATGCTAAGCTTCAGGGTATCTATGCTAGCATGGACTTCTGCCTGCATGGAGGATATCGCCAGGTGATTGTGGAATCAGATTCTCAGTTGGCTCTTAGTTTCCTCCCAGGATCCTCTTATCTCGGTTGAAAATAGGAATACTGGATCACAAGAATCAACCGTCTTAGAAGTAGAGGAATCTTTTAATTTCGGCACATATTTAGGGAAGGAAATATGGTGGCGGATACAATGGCCCAAGCGGGAAGCAGAGATCAAGTTCATTTTTTCTCTTCTTGCTTTTCTGATCTCTCGGTCCAGGTTCGAGGTCTCCTTTTCCTAGACAAGGTGGACCTAGGTTCGGTTAGGGAAGGTTTTTGGACCAAGCGGAGGAGAACTAGTTAGGTGTGCAGCACATGATCCCCAATACTGGTTTTTGTGCATAGCTATTTTTTACCTCTATATGATAGGCACCCCCTAGGAGCTTTTATTCCTGGGGGTCCCCTGAAATTGTATCCGGTTTTTTCTCTTTGGTTAATGAGATGCTTATGCAGTAGATTTTGAAAAAAAAAAAGAAAAAGAAAGGTAAACTCACATTAGCACCAAGAAAGAAAAACATTTGCACTTTATTTAAAAAAAAAAAAAAAAAAAAAAACTAAAAAAATGTGCTATAAAATACTTTTAACCGTATGTATTGAAATCCCACAAAGGAAAACATTTTCCCCTTTAGCATTGTCATTTGAAACCTACTCTTAGAGGCAAACTATTTTCCCTCCCTTAAACAATTTGAAAAAAAGGTAATATCTTTGTCCAAAACTCAAGTTAGCCATAGGGAGCAATGTATATATAATCACACCTCAAACCTATATATTATCTTGTTATGGCCTAGTTAAGTATTGGAATGGATTGAGTTTTGGTTTTTTCCTTCATCCTGGTGATGCAGACTCGATGACTAGGTTAGATGATATATATACATTGTTCACACCCCAAGTATAGGGTTGTGATGTAGTAATAATTTCGGTAAGACCAAGGTCAAATCCACAGGGACTGAACCTTATACGTAACCTAAAAGTAACTTGAACTATAACTAGGCGAAGATGTAATCTAAATCAGGAAATTTTTAGGGAATAATGGTGAAATCTTAATCTAAAACTTGTAAAATTCAAAGGTGAGAAACTAGGGTGCCAAGGATCCACTTGTAGTAATCGGAAACTTCCTTGCATAATTCAAGGACATAACTTGGAATTGAAGTCCTATCTTATCTAGTTAGTAAGAAGAGATTTGTCAGATCTCTGAACTTCTCATGAATCTAATCATCAATAGATAAGAGTGGTAAAGATTTGCAAGTGATTTTGTCACGGAACGATGCCTAAGAGACTATGTCAAATAATAGCAATTTATCAATCCACAACCAATCATAGAGATTTGTGAAAATTAGGAAAGATTCCGTCACCCTACTATGCCTATGAGATGATGGTGAACAACAAGACTTACTAATTTCACAATCTCAATAATAGAAAGAACATACTTAAAGCTATTGCATATCCATTGTAATTTAAGTCACAACAAACCATTAAAAACTAAAAGTATATCATATAATCAAACTAGAATCCAAGAGAGTTCAACAAAACATGAATTAAAGCAATAGGAAACTACCCATCACGCTACAAGCTTCACCTCTTAGCCTTATCTAAGAGGTTTAGCCGATCATGGTCATGATTAGCCAAAAACTCTTAAAAAGAAAGCATTAACGAAAGAAACAAAGAAGAAGGGGAAGAAGAACTCGATGTCACCGGCCGATGTCCACGGTCTCTCTCCTCTTCCCGTCTTGCCTCCACGGCTGCCCAAGATGATTCTGAATCTCCAGCTAATGGTTTGCACATCCTAGCCCTCTCCCTTTTATAGACAAAAGGAGGAGAGTCGGTGTTGCTAGATTGCATGGTTGGTTGAGCTTATGCAGCTCTATTTCTTGCGTAGTAGAATAAAGAGAGCATTGATCGCGAATGGATTGTGTAATCGGTGGGGTCCACCATCATCCTTGCTTGGGAAAATTCACTCCCTGCATTAGCATAGGGAGGTTGTGTTGGGACATGGGCTGAAAGTTGGAGTGAATCTATTGATCAGGTGGCCCACAAATGAAGCATGAAAGTACGATGAAACCTACACGGTTTGGTCACTATGCGGAAGTTTACGTAAAGTTTACCGACTTTGGTTTATTAGTTGGTTTAGGTGAGGCCCACTTGTGATGGTTTCTCAGGGAATCCATGCCCTTCATCACTTTCATAGGGTCATTTTAGGCCATGGTCCAAAAGATGGGGCAGATCTGAGTTCTAGGTGGGCTACAATCTATGCGATAAGTAAACATTTCTCAACAACCGGTACACATTCCTAAAGCCATAATTGGTTGTGGTATCATGTGGGCCCACGTATATGTTTATTCTGAAGATCTGTTATGTTTATCCGGTTTCTCATGCCATTTTAGAAAACTCTATCAAAAATAAAGTGGTTTAGCTAATTAGGTGGACCGCACGGTCCTACCAAGTAGCGAGAATACTCACCGTTAAAACTTCCATTGAAGTCGTCCAACAATGCCATGCACTTGGCATCGCCCTGAATTGCAATTCTATCCTTTCTTTTGTCAAATATTCTACGGTCCGTATCTCCTGACTGCACTGTGCAAATAAGACAAAACTTCACCTTTTTTCACGATCTTTCTAACGCCTAAGTTTAAGCCTTGATCACTCATAGATGACTCAGATGTCTTTTAAACGGACAATACCACTCTGAAGTCTAAAAACAATGTTTTATACAGCTGATAGGGAAGTTAGCCGGTAGTCTTGGAATACACCCTAAGATCTTCGAAATGATCGATTTATTATGATATTTGGGTGGCCCGTTTAGGGGATCCACATACGATGGAGGAGTCAGATGACATGCTAGAAATAGGAAGACTTGATGGTTGATATTCTAGTTATGTATCTGGGTGATTGTACTATCAGTTTCATAAATGGACGAATACAAGGTGGTTTTCTGGAGCTATTAGGGGTAGGACATGTATATTGCAGTGTACATGGTAGTGTTTTAAAGGCATTCACACCATCAAATCATTTTCTCATCTAATTATAGGGGTTGAGTCCAAAATTGAGGCCTATCCAAAGATCAGGTGGGCCTCAAGATAGTGATTTATGGGATGATCTGTCCGTTGGGCCACTGTCACAAAGATCCAATGGCTAAAATTTTACATGTATGGTTACTTTAGGGTCCTCAGACCAGATATAAAGTTTCGAGCCGAATGGATGACGGGAACCCTGTGATCTTGCATTCAGGACGACGTTTAGGCCACTTAAACCTCAATCACTTGATTTTTTATCCCTTACCTTGGTAATTTCTGAGCGTTAAATCTAGGATTTTAGCACTCTTTTAAGTCTAAGCTCCTACATTCACCTTGCAACCAAAAGGATAATTAAAATAGGACGTTAAACATTATCATGTTCATAAATTCAAGTTATAATTGGGGTCTAATGTGCAATATTTGACCCTCAACACACATCACCTTGCATTCCATCTGGAAATATCTATTGTGTTTCCCCACCAAATTCCCCCCCACTATTTCCTTTGGTGCGATTCACCAGAATTATGGATTAGGCTCGACTTAGTGATCTAAGCATGCATAGAGGGTACATATAATGGATGAATCGGATATCACTCGCACATCATAATAGATCCCACATAACTTGAATGTATGGTAATTGTCATGATGTGTATGTGAAATTCATTCTGATCATTAGATGAAAAATTACACGTTAGGCACATGGCCAAAACATTAGGCTCACTTGTGATTCAGTAGCCCATACCAAAGAAAACAAGAAGAGAAGTCCACTCTTGGCTTTTACAGGCACCCACTGCGATGATTATATGAAATCTGATCCAACCATTAGATTGGCCCATCAAAATTTACGACTAAGGCCCAAACATGAGGTAGGCCACACCAAGTGTAACAGTTTGGCAAGTGAGGATTGTACTACACATTTTTTACAATTGTGTGGTCCACACGAGTCATGGAATGGGCATATTTTTGAGCCCTAGTCTTAATCTAGGGTGATGCCCCTGGTGGTCAGAGTGAATTTCTCATAAACATCAGGGCTCACCCAAGCTGCCAATGCCATGCTCAAACTTTTTGAAAGTGCCCTCTTATTATGGGTTAGAATCATACTTATAGTGGGCCCAAGCGTAGATTGCCTAGGATTCTAAAGAAACACCCTTGGTTCAATGATAAGAACAACTGACCCATCAGTTGAGAGGTGCGTGGGGAATGGGCGAGAGACACGAGAGAGGCGAGAAACAAGCGACGAGAAACGAACCCCCATGGCAGGAGATTCATAGAAGATGCTCCTCCTCAACATCTTTCTCCCTCTTTGCAGCAAATCTTAGATACTATACAAATGAAGAGGATCTGTATCGCATCTTCGGTGGGTATGGTAAACTCTTGGATGCTTTCATCCCCTTTGATAGAACCGCCAATAGGCCTAAACCCTACGAAAGATCTTGAGCTCCCTCAAACCCCCGAGACTGGGACTATCCCTAGATCTCCACCCTAGGGAATGATCCCCAACCTTTTAAACCGCCAACCTCCCCAACTCCTCCTTTCAGCCCTCTCTCCCCAGGTCATTACCTTTCACCCCTAGCCTCCCCTACCCCCCCTTCCAGCTGCCTCCAACCCCCCCAATCAGCCTACCACCCTATAACTCCTTACCTTTACAACCCTCCGTCCTCACCCCTCTTGCCCCTAATCTGGTCTTTCAGCCCACAATGTAGCTCACCAGGCCCCTCCACCCCATCAAACATGCCCTGCCTTGGAATGATAGAGGAAATGAGCCCGAAGCAGTGAGCAGGCAGCTCCCTGAGCTGCAATAGGCTATAGTAGATGGATCTTTTGGTCAAGGACCTGTTGGCCTTCCCAGTCCAATGCCTGTTCAGAATCTCCCAATGCGAGAAGCAGATAGTCAAAACCAAGAGAAAACCCCTCAGCCTAATTCTCCTGACCTGGCCACTTTGGCTCGGGTTCCTAGTCCTTTCGCTGGATGTGGCAATTCTCCTTCCCCTATTGCCCAAGGCATACTACCCAAACCACGAGCAAAATGGTGGGGGGATCCCCCCCTCAACTCGAAGAATCCTTTGTTGGAAGGACCCCTCAAGCACAAGCACATTCAGCATCTCAGTCCAAAAAAAGAAGTCCTAGGGGTAAGACAGTTCATCCATTCCCTCGATTCCATGGAGGAGGACTCCCAAGCGCCGTTAGCAGTGGACCTGTCTCCATATTTTATCCACAAAACCCAGGAGGTGGAAGGAGATGAGATCCCTCTAGGCTAGGAGGAAGCAGACACATTAGTAGCTGCTGACAATCCAGGCCTAAATCAGTGGATGCAAAGTTCTCAAATCAAGGTCGTCTCCTAGGAGCATATAGAGCATGAGTCTCTAGTAGTCTAGGACTGCGACGCAGCAACTCGAAAAGGAGCCAAAGGGAGAAGGCGGAAGATCCAACAAAAAATATCCCCGTATCCATTCGATGAAGGAGAATGGTACTGCAGACTAAGAAAGCTTAAGAGGAGGGCCATGAACTCAGGTTGTGTAACTGATGGATAATGCCCTCATTTAGAATGCTCAAGGGGTGGGAAACCTGCCTACTATCAGAACCATTAAGAAACTGATAAGACGACATAATCCAAGCATTGAAGCTATTCTTGAACCGATGTTAAGAGAAGAAAGGCATGTTGTTGTAGGACTCAAGTTGGGTTTTCATGCATCCTTTTCAAATGTAGAGGCAGGAGGGGAAATCTGGGTATTCTTTCGCAATTACCTTAATGTTTCTTTGTTGCATTCCTCTAACCAGATGTTATCCACCAGTTTGTGTTTACATCATATCAATGTCCCGATTGTCCTCTCTTTTGTATACACACGCTGCAATAAGATGCTCAAACACACTCTCTGGAGAGAAATGAAAGCCCTTGGCAGTAGCACTCAAGGCCCATGGGCTATCGGTGGAGATTTTAATGTCATCTTGATTGCAAATGAAAGAAGAGGTAGCCATGACCCTGATCTTTCCAGTCTGGAAGAATTTTCAGAAGCGGTGCATAATTCCTGCCTTTTGGATGCAGTTTTTGTGAGCAACCAATACACTTGGAGCAACAATAGACAAAGGCAAGTGCGGGTCTGGGCAAGATTGGATAGAGTCTTCATCAATTCTGAATGGGCCGCTCTTTTCCTAACATTTAAGGTGGAGACCCTGCCTAGAGTCAACTTAGATCACGCCCCTCTCATGCTGTCCTGCCCGAATCTGCCTTCTCCAAAACCAAAGCCTTTCCGTTTCCTCAATATGTGGACTCTTCATGACTCCTTCTAGCAAACCATCAGTAAGGCGTAGAATGGAAAATGTTCTGATCAGCCTATGCAGAACATCCTCCTCAAGCTAAAAAAATGAAGCAATTGCTGAAAATGTGGAATAAGGAAGTCTTCGGTAATATGTTTCAGAATCTTTAGAAGCCCGAGACTGATCTGGAGGAGATAGAAAGGAAGATGCAGGATCAACCAGATGGAAACTGGTTGTAGGAAAGCTCGTAAGCCAGGAAACATTTAGCTTAGCTGGAACTCATGGAAGAATCATTCTGGAAACAAAAAACTAGAATATCCCGGCTTGAAGTAGGTGATTGCAATATAAAATTTTTTCATAACTTAACTAATGAGAAAGTTCAGCGCACCCACATCTCACAGATCAAAGATGACGAGGGGAATGTTCTCTTAAACCAAGAAGACATAAAACGAGCAGCGGAGAAGTACTTCGAGGACTTGTTTGTAGCTGATCCTTACAGTCCTGCTGACGATCTGCTTCTGGGCATTCCTCCCCTGTTGTCTCGGGATGATAACAATGTCCTTTCCACCCTCCCAACAATGGATGAAGTGAGGGCCGTAGCTTGGGCCATCCCTAAAGATGGTGCGTCGGGGCCAGATGGGTTCTCTGCCGATTTCTTCATAGAATGCTGGCAGATCATGGGGAAAGATGTTCGTGCTGCTGCCGTCAGTTTCTTTGAAGGGGGCGGTCTCCCGAGAGCCTTCTCTTCTTTCCTTATCTGTTTGGTTCCAAAGTCCTAGTAAGCCTCATCTTTCAAAGATTTCTGTCTGATCAGCCTATGTAATGTAATCTCAAAATCTTCTCCAAGATTCTGGCCAAGAGGCTCAGCCTTTTGCTCCCAAAACTAGTCTCCACAGAGCAAGGTGCATTTGTGAAAGACAAGTCAAATTTAGAGAATATTGTGCTGGCTCATGAGGCGATGACGGATCTTAACAGAAATGTTCGAGGAGGCAATATGATCCTAAAGTTAGACTTTAAAAAAGCTTATGATCGGGTCAACTGGGATTTCCTCAAGCAAATTCTAAGGAAATTTCATTTCAACCCAAAAGCGATTAAGCTCATGGAGTCCTGCTGGGACAACACTTGGTCCTCGGTCCTCAGTAACAGGGAAGCGGGTCTTCTCGAGGGACACGCCAAGGAGACCTACTATCTCCTATACTTTTTAGCTTGGCAACTAAAGCTTTTTCCAGAAATTTCAAATCCCTTGTTTTTAGCGGAGCTTGCCAACACTACAAGCTTAGCCAGGGAAGCCCTATGATATCTCAGCTCTTGTTCGCAGACAACACGCTATTATTTGTGAATGGTAGCCGAAAGTCTCTTCTCTCAGTCAAGCAGTTCCTTTCAAGCTTCCAATGTGCGTCGAGCTAAAAGATCAATTTGTGAAAGAGCTGCTTCTTATGTGGCAAAAATATGGCTGTAGGCCAAATCAGAGCTACTGAATGCCTCTTGGGCTTCCCAAAGGTGCGCGCCCCTGTTCAGTACCTCGGGGTCCGCTTGTCAGTGTGAGAGTGAAGAAGGCTGATTTCCAGTTCATAATAGACAAGCACTACCAGAAAGGGGCAAAGGCTATGGATAAAAACCGTAGCTAAATGCCTATTGCTACGGATCTAGTCCATAGCACGTCCGTAGCTATTGGTAGTGTAGCTAAAGGTCAAAAACACGGATGGCTACAGATTACATCCGTAGCGATTGAGATCAGTAACTACGAATAAAAGCCGTAGCTATAATTTCTGTAGCGAAATGCACCTACGCCTACAGGTTAAAGCCGTAGCAATAGATATCACTAGCTACGAATAAAGGCCGTAGCTATAATTTCTGTAGCGAAATATACCTATGACTATAGATTACATTCGTAGCAATAGATACCATTAGTTACGGGAAAAGGCAGTAGCTATAATTTCTGTAGCGAAATGTACCTACAGCTACGGATAATATCAGTAGCTAAAAGTGGAATGAAATTCGTAGAAAAATGCTGAAGTTAGTAATAGCTACAGTTTTCAGAACAAATAGCTACAGCTAAAATTTGTAGCTATTTAAAAAAAAAAAAAATTATAATAATGGTGCATGTTTCCATTGTAAGAATCTACTGTGATTGATAACTCATCTAAGCTTAATGCTGATAGGAATAGTACATAAAATGTGATCAGTAAAAAAATGATGCATTTATTACAAATAGCAATCAAATCATACAATACATCCCACATTCACATTTCTAAATATATAATACTTCACTTTTCTCGACCTCTCATAAGAATTACAAAAAAAAAAAGAACTATTCAAACTTTAGCTTCGACTCCATCTCCAAATACTTCCTATGAAGTTCTTCCATATCCCACTACACATGAATGAGATGGGAAATAAGAATTATGACAAGAAATTAAGAGTAAACTTGCCTTTCATAATTGTTCTGGCTAGTCCGCCAGCATAGATGCACCTTTTCAAGATCTTCCTTCAAAGAAGAGATCTGAATTTCCAATTCCACTATCTGAGACCTACAATAAGAAGAGTGGTTGCATACAAATAAGGCGTGCCCTCATGTGCAAGAAATAAAAACACTCCAAAACAGTAAACACCCTTCATATAATACAATAATGCTCACGTTTTTATAAAATTTTCTTCCTTCATATGGTCAATTTCAGCAAATGCAGAAGATAGAGCTTCTTCTTTCCCTGAAACCGCAAATGTAACTTCTGTGGACTTTGACACAAGATCACTTTCAAGTTCTGAAACCCTTCCCTTGAGAAAATGAATTTCATCTTCCAGTGACTTCTTTTGCTTGTCAGCCTGTATAAAACAACATTTGTAGCACAATCAAACAAGCATGCCTTTGTACACATCTCAAAAGAAAGAAAGACAAAGTCTTTGTACACAATCAAACAAGCATGCCTTCAAAGAAAGACTAACGTATTAATATATTACACCCAGTGTCATACAGATAGTATATTAAAAAATATCTCTAAGAAAAATAATACATAGTAAAAACAAAACTTAAGGCGTCTTTGTATGCTGAGCAAAATTACACTTGAATAATTCACTTAAATATATAGCAGGTGATCATAATGGAGGTAGGAACGTTTTAATTCATACTGATGACCTCCAATCACAATCGATATGTTACGAGTTACACGAGTTACATTTGAATGGTCTAAATTGCTATCTGGGGGATAATTAAAAGAAAATTACTAGTTAGGGGTGATTCCCGCATTATGAATGAATAAAGAATAGCCTCACATAGTCATTTCTGCTTTATTACATTGAAATATTGCCAATCAACTCAACTGAGCATCCAAATACAGACTTAGTAATAACAAATTTCAATACATTCCTAATGATTTTGCAATAAAATACAACAACCTCTATACCAGTGAAATATTGATTTGCTAGCTCTTTTATGAGGTTTGAATGAGATTATAAATTTGGCAGCAACTACTAGCCTATGAAGTACACTACTGTTCTTTAAGGTTCAGATGAGTTTTGAAGTTTATTTGTGAATACCTGCATAATGAACTGACATAAATCATAATGCATCTTTTGTAGACATAATCAATGTCATACAAAACCTAATTAAGAATTCAGACCAAAATGAAGATAATGAGAATAAGCAATAAATCACAAGCTTGGAACTGCTTTTTAGACTATTTACCCCTATAATAAAATAAAAATAAAAATAAAAATTGAAAGGTTACCCCTACAATGATTTCCCTGCTTGGATAACCAAGAGCTTGGTTTTAGACGATGATGAAAAATATTGAGGTTCATAATCATTTTATATGGATGATTCCTAGATAAGAGACCCTTTACCTATGTCATAAAGTCTTCTAACTGACCAGAGAATTAAGCACCCTACACTTTCTATGGAAATTCATAAACAAAAATAGACTTGGTGGACATATGGCTCCATCTAATGCAATAGCTCATATCCCTGCAAGAAAACCGGGTCAAAAGCTTTTAGAGAAGCACCAAAGAAGAGCAACAAATTACATTCAACAGGACAATGAACAAGGAAATCGTATGCGTACTTGTTTGAAATAACGAATAAGGTGAGCATCCATTGCCCCACTAATTGTTGGGGATTTTGACCTACGGAATTACACAGATCTAGATTCAGGATAGCAATCCAATGACACCAAGCACACACAAGAGAACACAAATTTAACGTGGAAAACCCTTGTGGGAAAAAACCACGACACAAAGCGACAGATCTCCACTATGAAAATAGAAATTACAAAGAGAGAGGACTTACCCGATTCGAACAACCTCGAATCTTACCCTTGTTATACCCTTTAGAAATCCTAAAATCCTTTTAGGAACCCTTGAAACCCCTTTAGAAAGCCTTAGCATACCCTCTCTTCCTCTCAATCCCTGATACACCCCTTTATATAAGAATATAAAGAGGTAAAACCCAAATAGGAAATAAAATTCACAGAATCTGCGTTTCTACAATCGCATCTGCGGAACTCTTCGATGATATCGAAGGTCTCTCGATAACAACGTCAATATCATCTGAAGGTTCTCGATCATATCGACAGGAACAGAAAAACTATCCAGCGACCAGTGGTGAAAAGTCTGTGAATTATCGATGTCATTGAGCAACTCTCGATGACAGCCTGATATCATCTAAAACCCTGTCGATATCATCGACAGACCACCAGACAAATTTAAGACATCCATCCATAACAATCTCCACCATGTCTTTAATCTTCATCCGTGTAGCTTCTTGTCCTTTTCTCTTATCTCTACATCACATCATAGCTTCTCTTGCACACTCCGTCTTCCTTTAACGCCATCACCAAGCCCAGAGAAGTTGCACAGAACTTGAACTTCTCTGCAAGAACATTCTTGTTGATCATGTCTGCCAGATCTAAATCCACATGCCCAACCACCTTTATTCATGTCTTCCCAAAAGAAAAGATGTAGTCTTCTTATCATCTCGCCACTACTCTATATTTCTTGCCGGGGTACTTGCTCACAACATTGATAACCTGTGAAATAACCGGTCTAATCCATACCATGACATATACTGTCAACCGCATTCGAATAAGGCTCATGAGATATCCTGCTTTTCCTCATCTGTTTTGGGACATGTCCTAAGGAAAACTTGAGGAGAGACGCGTAGGGAACGCTCTCCAGCTTTAACCGGCTCATCACATCCTTAATCAATACCTACACACAAGGTATTCCTCCTATGATTATCAAAGCCTAGTCTTATTTCAGTCTCAATACCAAGAACCATCTTTGCAGCTCCCCGATCCTTCATCCATGAAGGAATCAAACTACTGCTTAGGCGGCAGGTCGAACCACGACTTCTTACAAAGTCTTTTCTCAGCCCCTTTAACTTCGAACCGCTCTAGTTGCTTCATGTAGATCTGCTCTTCTCTTTCCCTTACAGAAGTGCAAACTCCACATCCATCTTTTCAGCTCAAGATCACATTAGCCAACCAGCTCCAATCACAGATCTAATAGACACCTGCTATACCGTTGGCGCGAATATCTTTGAGAAGTCGATCCCTTCTCTCTGAGCATAACCCTTCGCTACCAACTTCGCCTTGTATCTATGCTATATCCTCCTGAAGATTCACCTGCATTCAACCGCTCTCTGGCCCATTGGAAACTCCACCTGGTCCCATATGTCAGTTTGGTACAACGAATCCATCATATCGCCCATAGTCACCTTTCACTTTGCAGCACCAGGCTCACCTAGAACCATCTGAATAGAAGATGAATCCCCTGCAATATTGGAGTCGCCCATGTACCTCACCGATATCTTACGATCATGTCGTGTGATTCTTCTCACAGGTGGTTGCTCCACCTGCTCTGTATCCCTGTCCGCGTGTCTCAGCCTTCCTACCTTGCCCGCTCATATGGTCATGCCCAATATGCCACACATGTACAAAGGTAGAATCCGCTACATCCACTGCAGCTCCACATTTTGAAGTTCTTCCGATCAACCTGTACAAGTTACCGAGTCGTTACGCTTTCATAATTACCCGTGCCCCCTTAGATACATTAAGAGCACCATCAATACTTGTGTACTTACATCTTTTTGCCTCAAGCACACTAAGAGAAATCAAATTCTGCTTCAGATCAGGAACGTGCCTCACATTTATCAAGGTACGCTCCACCCCATCAAACATCCTGATGCGCACCAAACCGATAGCCACAATATTACAGGTAATGTCATTGCCCATAAATACCTGTCCACCATCGCACTCCCTTTAACTAGTGAAACAACTCCGATGAGGAATCATGTGAAAAGATGCCCCTGTGTCTAGCATCCACTCGTCCTTACGATCATCATATGGTCGCCTGAGTGAAGACACAAATAAAACATTACCATCACATCCATCTGGCGTGGCAGCGTTGGCCTCCCTGCATAAAGCCTCAGAATTTTCCCTCTTCGATTTAGGATTTTCACAATCCTTCTTCACATGTCCTTCCTTCCCACAATTCCAGCACTTTACCTTTCTTTTGCCCTTGCCCTTGGATTTAGATCTAAAACCTGAAGAACCTGTACCTCGTCCAGAATTCCTACCCACTGTAAATAGTGCATAAGAAGATATCCTCATGTCGCTGTTTAGCTGTCTCATAGCCTTCCCTTAAAGGGCTGAGATAATGGTGTCGACACTCAGGGTTTTATTCATGCTGCACATAGTGTCCTTAAATGACTCATACGACGCCGGAAGAGAATTCAGCAACATACATGCTTATTTTTCATCTTTCATTACTTCCTCCATATCTAGCAATTTGTAAACTAATTTATTAAAGTTGCTGATATGAGCCTCCAGATCTCCACCCTCTGCCATCTTGAAGTTATACCACTGCCGCTTCAAGTGTAGGCGATTTTCAGAGAATTTTTTCGCATAGACATCCTCTAACTTCGCCCATAACTTAGCCGCAGTTTTCTCCCTCATGACGTTATAGAGAACCTCATCCGTGAGACATAAAAGGATCGATGATAAAGCTTTCTTATCAAGAGTATTTCAATCATCATTAGTCATAGTAGACTTTCGCTCCTCAAGAACACCATCTTCGCCTTGCTTGATTAAGGAACTCATTATCTTGATTTTCCATAACTCAAAATTATTTTTCCCTGAGTACGTCTCAATCTCATACCTTATGCTTGCCATTATTATTAATCCCTCAGATTCAGATTTGTGCCCCAACGATAGCTCTGATACCACTTGTTGGGGAATTTGACCTGCGGAATCACATACATTTAGATCTAGGCTAACAATCCAATGAAACCAAGCACACACAAGAGAACACAGATTTAATGTGGAAAACCCTTGCAGGAAAAAATCACGGCACAAAGTGACAGACTCCACTATGAAAATAAAAATTACAAAGAGAGAGGACTTACCCGATTCGAACAACCTCGAATCTCACCCTTGCTACACCCTTTAAAAACCCTAAAATCCCTTTAGGAACCCTTGGAACCCCTTTAGAAAGCCTTAGCATACTCTCTCATCCTCTCAATCCCGGATACACCCCTTTATATAAGAATAGAAAGATGTAGAATCCAAATAGGAAAGAAAATCCGCAGAATCTGCGTTTCTGCAATCGCATCTGCGGAACTTTTCGATAATATCGAAGGTCTCTCGATAACAGCGTCAATATCATCTGAAGGTCTCTCGATCATATCGACAGGACCAAAAAAACTGTCCAACGACCAGTGGTGAAAATTATGTGAATTATCGATGTCATCGAGCCACTCTCAATGACAGCATCGATATCATTTAAAACCCTGTCGATATCATCGACAGACCACCAGACAGATTTAAGACATCCGTCCATGACACTAACAGTTTCCAAAAACTCAAACCTCTTCTCAGCCTCAACATTAGAAAGAACTGTGACCTAGAAAGAGAGAATATGACAATTAATGGCACCGGCCACTGGCTATCATTAGACATCTGTATCCATGGTCTCATATCAATGCATCTCTGATAGAAGTATTAGTGTTGAACATGGATAGAATAGTCCACGTGCATAAAGTTGTAAATATCCTTGTCATCCATCAGTTTAATGGGTTATTTAATGCATGGTCCCAAAAATGAAGCAGATACAAATTTCAGGTGGACCAAACTACAGGAAACATTTGTGATTGAATGCCTATCAGTCACACTAACCCCCTAACCCGTTTGAAAAAAAAAAAAACAAACATCATCTTGAAAAAAAAAAAAAATGTTCGTGACCTACTAAAGATTTTTAATGGTCAATAACCATGTTTCTTGTGCTGTAGTATACTTGCTTAATTTTTAAGACCATGCACTAAAATAAGCTAGGAAAGTTTGGAGATTGCGGATATACAATGCATATATTAAGGTGGGCCATAGTGTCGGGGTTGCACCCACATCTCTCATTCGGGTCGCAATCAAGTCGTCCTGATTGAATTAGAGATTTTGCATGTGAAATGCAAGCTGTTCACTTGTTTTTTGCAGGCAGAAATATTAGCCATGCCTTAGATATAAGTCAAAATTTCTACTTCCCAAAATATACTTTCCTTTCTTTTAAATTCCTTTGCAAGGTCTTTCTAATGGACTTGGATTGCTCGGTGCTGTTGGCCCCACCATGATGTATGTTTTTTAAAAAAAAATCTGTGCCGTCCATCCATTTTCCAATTCATTTTAAGTCATGGCCTTAAAAATGAGGCAATTCAAATCTCCAGTAGACCACACCATTGGAAATAGTGGTGATTGAACACCCACCATTAAATTTTTCTTAGGACTGCCATCTAACCTGTTGATTAAGGAAAAACCAAAAATATCAGCTTGATCTATAAAAAAAAATGGATTGACAGCACTGGTAAAATACAAACATAGTGGTAGGGCCCACAGCACCGAAAAGTACCTACCGAAATCAAATCCTTTGGAATATTAAAATTGTGCATTGATGGTCGCATTATATATAATATTTATATAGATATGGACATAAGACGGGGATTTGGATGAGATGGGTTATTTTAGGCTTCAACCCCATGCGGTTTGGTTGGCGACTCAACACCAGCCAGATAGTTGGTGTCAAAGATGTATGGATCCCACCATGATCTATGTATTGTATCTATGTCGTGCATTTATTTTTTCAGCTCATTTTATGCTGTGAGCCCAAAAATGAGGCAGATCTAGAGCTCAAGTGGACCACAACACAAGGAAGAGTAACAATGGAACACTTACCGTTGAAAACTTTTTGGGGCTATAGAAGTTTTGGATGAAGGTGATATTCCGTTCATCAAGGGTTATGTGACTTTATGAATATGTTTGATGAAAAATAAACATTGGGGTAGGCCCTCAAGAAGTTTTCAATGGTAAGCGTTCAATTCCCATTGTTTCCTGTAGTGTGGTCTAATTGAGTTTTGGATTTGCCTATTTTTAGGCTAAAATACTAAAAGTAGATGAAAAAAATTGGATGAACAGCATGGATTAAACATATATATACATATATATTGTAGTGGGGACCACAGAGATTTGCCACCGGCTATCTGGCTGGTATACTATTGAGGTAAACAGCCAAACCCTGTCCCTTCAACCTGGCTGAATCGGGAGGTTGAGGTTTAATAGCTAGCTCCAAAATCAGGACAGTCAACCTTCAACTGCCCCACACATGTACATTAGATATGAACTGTTGGTAATTTTTCCTCTGCACACTTTTCTCTAGCAGGTGATGAGTGGACCAGCCTACCTATGTGCTGAGAAATTTACAGTGGGGCCCCTTTTATAAATGATCTGGATCATGCACACCCATGCCACATTATCACATACGAGGGAAGTAGGATTCAGACGGCTACTCTTCGATTACGCTTACATATATACGTGTGGCATACGCGCACAAGATCTGAACCGTTCATCTCTTCAACCCTACCATAGGGGGCGATTCCCAGCAAAAAAATAC
This sequence comes from Magnolia kwangsiensis, assembly GCA_037074715.1. NCBI lineage: Eukaryota > Viridiplantae > Streptophyta > Magnoliopsida > Magnoliales > Magnoliaceae > Magnolia > Magnolia kwangsiensis. The sequence goes on from CM073588.1 coordinate 23,980,359, forward strand.
CGTTCAGATGGGTCAGATCATCCCGTCTGAATTTTGAGGAGTGACCCATGCACGGTTTTCTCTTCCGCATATGGCAGGCAGGATAGTGGATCAAGACCATCCATCCAGTCGGTCCTATCCATGGTTCGCCCGTGGTTGAAAATCAGATTGAACAGATATCCTTGATATATAGATAGTGACCTTCAGATAGACGGTACAAATTCAAGATGGTCAACGGTCATCATTAACAGTTGGTTTAGTAGGATTTTCAACCGCTGGGAATCCATTTGTAGAACCCTCCAGATGGGGGGTTAGGATCCACTGTCCCACTGGACATGGCCGAGTGGGCTGTCAACGGGGTGAGCCCGAACTGAGGTTGTCTGTCCAAGCCTGGTGTATATAGAAAATCTTCTGGCCCGGCCCGGCCCGTAATTGTAGTCGGCCCAAGCCCGAGCCCATCCACACACTTTTGTCCAAGATCTCGGCCGTTCACTAGGCGTGGCCCATCATCAGGATATATTATGAAAATCCCCTTGAAATCCTAAACGGGCTGGGCTAGGCTACGGGCTCTCAACATAGCCTAGCCCAGCTTGATTAATAGACGGGCTTAAATTGGAAGCCTGTGCACTGTCTTCATGCCTAGTATTCTGGGCCGAGTTCGGGGTGGGTCCCAAGGCTTGCATTTGGGCCCATGCCTACACTTTAAGCCCATTTATTAATTAGGCCATGCTCAGGTTATGTCCAAAAGCCCGTCCCAGTCCTTGCCTTTTTAGGGCTTCAAGGGCATTTTTTCATATATCATCATGAAGCACACTTAACAAACGGCCCAGATCTGAACAAAATTGGGTAGCTGGGCTCGTGATAAGGCTCAAACCGGGGGTTGAGCTTGGGCCTAGGTTTTAATTTGCAGTGTCTGCTAGGCTGTGACAGACCTCAACCTGACCCGAGCCGAGCCTGTTGAGAGACCTATAGGTAACGGTGTCAATGAGCCTGGTTTGGTTCAGGCAAAACTCAAGGCCTGAGAACAGCTGAAGCCCAGCATAGCACGCCCAACCCCAACCCCAAAAAATTGTTTTGGACCAGGCCCAATCCAATCGGCACCGAGCCGACTGAAAAGTTGATAAAAATTCTAAGGTGGCAAGGGGCTGGTTAGCCTGCCTAACCTGATTTTCTGGTCTAACTTGGGTCAAGTCATTTTAGCCCAACCAAAGCTTGACCCGACTTGTTTTATACATGTGTTATATCTTACAAATATATTATTCTAATCCCTCGTTAGGCAATCATTTATCTTGAATGAAGACATTGATTTTATTCCTCTAAAATTATTATTTTTTCTTCACCGTGATCCACCTGATAATAAATAGATTAGGAAAATTCCCAGGCCCAACTACTTTTCAATCGGTTTGGTCTTGGGCCTGATTTACAAGGCCCATGCCAGGTTCAGGTCAGGCTTGGGGTCTTGTGTCCTATAATACGTATCGGATTGGTCCTGGGCCTAGCCTGTCGGCCAATTGCCATCCCTAACAAAGTCCTATTTTCCCTTTATATTTTCTAACTCATCCATTTATCAAGTGGTCCACATTGTACCAAGAAAATAAGTATTTTTTGAAACTAACAGTCCACGTTTAAGGATTATAATAGCATATTTAGGGCTAAAATGACTTGAACCTATGCGGTTTCAAGCCTGGCCCAAAGCCAGGTTGGACTCGTCATCTGGCTGGTTGGGCTGGACACACTCAGATCTTGCCCCTGATAAAAATTAGTGCTGAGTAGCAATTGGACGGATCTGATCATCCGTGAAATATGTCATAGTGGGCCCAGAACTTTTGTTAAAAAAGAAGGAGATATACAAGGAATTACATGATCCCTGGAATGTGTGTATGCAGAGTACACACAGGTTGGTTTGTACAAGTGGGAACCATGGCTGAATGATCTAGACCATTGATCTAGTGAGATCCTCCAAGGTGGACAGATCCCCAAAATCTCTCATATAAAAAGACATCAACATGGCCCCATATTCAACTATAAAGCGACCGAAGGCCGGTGGCCATGATATGCCAAACTCCAAATTTCCATCACATGGTACATCAACAGTAGACCCCAAAAAACCAACGGTCTTGATCACTGAATAGTGAGCCCTCGTTGTGTAAGCTGAGAAGCCTGAGTATAATTAATAAGCATATCATCACGTGGATGATCACATAATCCACTCTCTGTTTAAATATTTCGAATGGAGAACCTTCCTAGGAAAACAAGCCTAAGGGATATTCCAGTAAGATTCAAAACCAACTCTCTTTTAGTAAAATACAAACTCTAGAGTTAGGTTATTTGACATTTGTGCCTTTCTGGGTATTTACTAAAAGTCTAAAAGTGATCCCAGGCTTTCAACATTCTTTGATTTTTTTCTTCCTCTAACCTTTCCTTCATTTATTGCTTTTTGGTCCACCATTGAAAAATTCCACTTATTAAAAAGATTAATGTTGCGTTTGGATGTTCAATTGAACTTAATTGTAATAATTGAAAGGAATGATTTTTTATTTTTTTCCTTTTCTTTTCTGGAAGGTCAGATACCCTGTTAGATACTATGATCTTTGGTTACATGGGAGGAAAGAATACCATTATTGACCTTCCTGGGGTGTAAGGTCGTCCGGGGGCTCTCTCTTTCGTCTCCCCTTTTTTTTAGGTAATATTTTACTCATAAGTGAGAATTAAGATTTTAGAGAGAGACACTAGAATGATGCTCCACCATCCAATAGAGTTAAGTATGCCACATGTAAGGCTGTCAATTGGGCGAGCCTAGGTTAAGCAAGATCAAAATTTTTAATAGGCCTAACCTATAGACTTGACCTATCTAGTTTTAAAACTAGGTTCGGGCTTGACTCATTGTTAGGTCTAATCCTACTCATCTAATGTTAATAGTCATGTCTCACCATGTATTTAAATTGGCTTCATCTCTCTACTTAACATGGCCATATATCCTCAATTCAATTCTCATATAAATCAAGTGATGGGTCGTAATATCTCAATCGACTATATTACCATCAAGTGTGTTGAATCAATTTTTAACGGTTAAAATAAAATATCAATGGCTAAAAACACTTGTAAAAATCATTGAAACCTTTGGATAAAGCTGATGGATTCCTTAATGGATCACATGATTTTAAATTATAGCTGAATGCATGAACCTAGCAACACCTTATTGAGAAAAGTCTTAAATCTGAAGTTTTTGAGGTCGTTCGACTGGTCGTGGGACAGCTTCGACTGGTCGTGGAAGGCGTTCGACCGGTTGTAAGTTCAAGCCCTGGCATGACTCAAAGTCCACCAAGTTTTTGCTGTTTTTCTCCGCGGTCTTCGACCAATCGAAGGAGGCTAAGACTAGTCCTGACATTTCCAGAACTAGTCGTAGATTACGCAATTTGTTCCGCGATTTTGCGCGAAACTACAGATTTGAGTCCTTTCGCAACTGGAATGCAGAAGGGAAGTTTCCTAAACTATAAATAGGGGTCTCTAGGGTTATTCTAAGTAATGGTAAGGCTTTCTAAAGAGTTCTAGGGTTATCAAAGAGTGTAGCAAGGATGAGATTCAAGGTTGGTTTAATCGGGTAAGTCCTTTCTCTTTGTAATTGATGCTTTCATAGTGGAGATCTGTCGCTTTGTGTCGTGGTTTTTTCTCGTAAGGGTTTTTCACGTTAAATCTGTGTGTTCTCTTGTGTGCTTGGCGTCATTGGATTGCTATCCTAGATCTAGATCTGTGTGATTCCGCAGGATAAAATTTCCAACAACTAGTATCAGAGTGATCGTTGGGGCATAGATCTGAATCTGAGGAATTAGTAATAATGGCGAGTGCCAGGTATGAGTTTGAGAAGTACTCAGGAAAAAATAATTTTGAGTTATGGAAGGTTAATATTGTAACACCCCGTACTTTCTAGTACTCGAGTGTTACCACGTGATTTAATTTAATGCAAAAAAATATAATACAACCTAAAAATACACTATGAAATGATATTTACATATTTTATAAATATTTGAAATTTCATGTTAAAGGGATATGTGACTATAACATATGCATATACTTACAACATTATTAGTATAAATTACAAACTATAGATTTTGTAATACATAAAAATAACATGTGCTGGAAAAATTTATAATGAATAACATGTTTTAAACAATTTGATGATTTATATAACTTTTAAAAACCTAACACATATATGACCATATAAATAATATACAAATAACCTACATGTATTCATATACATTAATCTTGCTTACTGACACTAATATGATTTACATATATTAAAATTTTGTGATAATATAAATTATATATGACAAAATATATAAGGAAAATAATTCCTAATAATAATAATGATAATAATAATTATTATTATAATAGTAAATAATATTATTAAATATAACATAACATAATATTTATTGTTATAAAATCAGAACAGACCATACATCCGTAACCTGACCATTGGATCTTAGATTAAATAGTCCCTTGGACCGTTTTAACCGTTGATGTTCAATTTGGGACTGATCCGACCAACAAATCAGTGGAAAATCCATAAACAAGACCCGAATCAAGTCGTGGGGCCCACCTGGGCCTCACATGTGTCCCAAACTGGGCCGGGACCCCTAGGAGAATGGACGGAGTGGATTCATCATAGAGTGGCCCCCACACGAAGCGTGCGTACATCATGTGCCATAATGTAAGAAGTGCACTGGACGTAACTTGTTGGTCAAAGGACCTTTGACCGATCCATTTCAAAAAAAAAAAAAAAAGAGAGCAAATTCCTCCTGCCAAACGTGAGTTTAAATCTAGGAGAGTTTAAGCCCCAAAGTGGGCCACCCTGGTCGCTTTCTGGACAATCCGAACCGTCCATTTTTCTCATAGTGGTCCACTGAATAAAACGGTATAGCATTTTTGACCCATGCATTGAAACAACAAAGATCAGCCCCAACCGTCCATTTCCTTCATATGGGACTGAGATTCAATGAGAGGGAACATCAGATGGCTTGTTGGGCAAGCCAACATCCCATGGACTGGAGGTTTTCGGCCTTCCTCTTTGCTAGCTGAGAAGGGTCTTCTCACAGCCCAAAAATGGCTGACAACTAAGAGGGAGGGAAAAATGAGGCTTTCCTCTTTTAGTTACCAATGGTTGTCACGTTACTGGCCGTCCGATGGGGCCTTATGGAGTCATCCCAGCCCTTCCAGCAGGGTGGTACGAAATAAGACAATGAACTCTCTCAGCTCATGAGATAAAGAGGAGAAATCGGAAGATTCTCATGAGATGGAGCCAAGCATCACCTGGGGCTCTAAAAGAGGACCCCACACCACTTATGGGACCCATCCACACCAATCAAACGATCCAGATCGCCCAAATACCCCTTGAAGGACAATCCACCATTAAAGGGTGGGTCATCTTCCTTAAAGACCCACCCAACCACGTCAATAAGATGGGCCCCACCTAACCTGAAAAATGTACTTCTATGGAGCCCAGGGCTCTACCAACACATCTTCACAAACAGATGGGCTCCATGCACTATGGACCATGGATCCAAACCGTTGAAAAGAAGGGACACTAGCTGACCGTCGGTTGTCCCTCTCCCAGCCTATAAAACGGGCTCAGCCCTCCAGGGTTTACACAGAGAGAGAGAGAGAGAGAAGAGAAACAAAAGAGAGAGCGAGAGAGAGAGAGAGAGAGAGAGAGAGAGAGAAGAGAAACAAAAGAGAGAGAGGGAGAGTCTATGTTGGGGGACGTTTCAGCCAAGCAAAACCAGGTCCTCCTCCTTCCATTTTTTTTTCTTCATTTTTCATCTTGTTATGAGGTCTATTATGAGCCATATTTGGGCCAAAAATCTGACCATAGAGAAGCCTGAATACGGCCTGATTGAAGCCTCAGTTTAAGGCCGAGCATGGCTTGAGTGTAGGCTCTGTTTGAGGCCAAACAATGGCCTGTGAATGGGGCTGAAACTCGGTCGAAAGCGGCCCAGAAGAGGGCCGTGTTTGAGCCAAAATCGGGGACAGAAATAGCTTCAAAACAGCATGCTGCGGGGGGCTGTGCACGTTGCTGACGGTTGGTGGGCTGCACGTGTTGGACCTCACCAATCTTCATGGGCCCTGCACAAATGCAGGTGGGCCTCACCAAAAGGAGAGAGAACCCAAGCGGGCTGTGTATTGGTGGGTCGTCCAAAACAGGTAGCAGGCCATGGTCATACACCCTACAAATATTTTATGTGATACATGCAATCTGTGGGATCCACCATTATGAAATGTTGTCTAGGAACGCCACTTATCATGCACGTGTGGTGCATCCTCACCATCCAAAAGGCAGGTCCATAACCTTGTTGGGCCGTTCCCATGAGGTATATATTACTCCGTCCAGTTGGGATGGTGTAAACCCACCTGTTGCATGTGTAAAATCCAGACCGTCCATCCGTGTGGGTCTCACCCATGATGTATGTGTTTTATTCGTGCTTCCTTGCACGAGGGACCCACTTTAGATATGCATTATATCCACACCGTCCCTGTACATGGGACGATGTGACCCATAATAGAACATTTGCATCCAGGGAGCCCACGTGTAAGGTATATATTTTACATATTCCCACTGTCCACACACATGAGCCCTACTATGGGGTGTGTTGAACGTCAACACTGTCCATTTGATGGGTCCCCTTTTTATATGGGGTGACCCCAAAAATCAGCCATACATAGAGCTCAGGTGGCCCACACCATCTACAATCTTGTGAAGACCTGTTATATCATACAAAAGCGCTTTTTGGGTCCATCTGAGATTTGGATGCACCGGGAACTTGGTTTGACCCCTTAACCTGGTAGGACACACATAATGGATGGGTTGGATTTGTGAACCACAACTTGGTGGGCCCAACGAATGATTATGAATGCCTTAATGACGAATCGTAGTATCTATTGTCATGATTAGATCCGCTATTAATACTTGATAGTTATTATTATTATCATTAGTATTACGGTAATAATTGCAATTAATAAACGCAACTAACCCTTAGTAGATTATCCATGCTAACAAAAGTGCTTACAAACAACATTATCATTATTAAATATTAGTCATTTAATTATCATTCTTAGGTACAATCATAAATAGTAGATCATAGCATTATTAACATCATAATGATTATTATTAATAAATTAGCTAACGCTAATTATAACACTAATGTTAACCATTATTTTTCATTAATATAGTAAATTATCATATGCCAACTACAATGCAGATCCTAAAAGAAATTTATCATAGACCTAAACTCAAGGGTGAACCCTAGACCTAGGTAATCCAAACCCTAGGTTATAATCTCAACCATAAATAGTGTGAATAACTCGATCTAACCAAGTAATTTCTTAATTCATGATAAGACTCAACTATAAGGAACCACACGTCCCCTAGCCATGCTAGTAGGCGATCCAACTAGGAGGTGATGACTTTTTCCTTGAGCTTTCCATCTTCTCATTAGCTTAAGTTATAGTTTTTATTTAAACTTATAATTGATATCTCTCTCTTATAATCATATGTGTTAGCTGATAGAGATTGAATTGGTATATTGTTTACTTAATGATCATCCTGCATATTTGTTCATGCTTGTGGATTATTTATGTATTGCTTATGAACTTTAAACTGGTACATTAGTGAAAAACCCTCACCTATAAATTTACACCCATACTTGGGATGTAACCCGACTGGTTGTGATTAAAATGGACCTTCGACTTAGTGGTTATTGAGTGGTGATCTAAATGGATCATTGATGTGAGCCTACCATCTAGGGTTGTTGCGTCCAATGGTTTTCAAGGATGGTCTTTTATCGCATGATTTTGATACTCGCCCTATGAGGCCTATTTTGATAATTTCCCTATGTGGTTTGTTTGATATCACCCTACGTGGCTTTGTTCTGGTATTTTCTCTATATGGGTTTGATATTTTATACCGTGTAACCATGCGATGATAAGCCCCATATGTTGTAAGATGATTGGCCACTAGTCGAAAGGTTTTCATTAAATATCCTAAGATGGTAGTCTCATGAGCCGAGGATGGTGGTATGAGACCTATGCCCGAGCTGTCGGCCTACGCTGGGCTATACGTTCCCCGTAGTGACCTTGATCTTATTTAAAACTGGTTGATTGTAATCGGACTAATAATGGCTTGGCTAATCATGCATACATGGCACAGACCAGCGTCTATCGCTAGGCTGTCGTTACGCTGCACTTAGTATGCTTTCACTGACGACTAGCCTCGTACGATGGGCAATTGTTACTCCACACTTAGTCTGCTTTCGCTGATGACTCGTCTCTATCCGACTGGATGTTTTTCCCAAGTCATGATTCGTATTCCGCACGGTTGATCCCGGGGCGTTGATTGCGCATTTGCATGGGCGGCGGCCCTGTCCGCACGGATGAGCATCCCCGGGGCGTGAACGCATTTCATACATCCATGCACTTAATAAGACTGCATTTACTATATTTTGGTTATTTGGATGTTTCATACTGTTTCTTACTTAATGCGGCGGTATGAAATCTTGAGAAAAATTCACACTGAGTTGGCCACTCATCTATCAAAAATATAACCGTACAAGTAGTATAAGCGGCTTAAGTGATATGCAGGTTCAAACTGATGAGGAGCCGTTATAGTGGTCAAGGACATGTGATTGTACCTATCAAGGAAGCTGCGTGATCTTGCGGCTTTAGTGTGTTTCATATGCTTTTAAATTTCTCATGTGTGTAATCTTGTATTTGTTATTATGGAGACATTGGTTTGTATAAGTCATTATGGGCAACCACTTGTATATTCTAAATGGAATTTAAAATTTTCCTTTATGCTTGTCCATTCTACGCTTATCTTCTTACTCTGATGAAAGAAAAAAATAAATATACTCGAATTAGACCATCCTTTAAGGTTAACACTCGAATTTTTGAGACATGGGTCATATACTCAGGTCCTGAAAACACGAGACGTTACAGTTGGTATCAGAACATAGTTTGGACAAACTTGGCCTTGGGAAATGATCTTATACAAACCTTAAATGTCTCAAGTTGGGATGTTGAATTTAGAAATTGAACTTAGGCGAATCTTCCTGTAAACTTAGGAGAATGAATGAGAATGTAGAAATCCAGATTTAGGTTCCCCCATAAATAATTTAGATAGTCACTTGAACCGATGTGGAATCCCTTATGAGTAGGACACATTGAGAATCTAGAGGCTCAAAGTCTTAGGTCCCCTTAGAATTATTGGATCAATTATTTGAACTTATGAGAAATTCCTCTGTAGTTAAGAGAAATTAAATTAAAAATAAAAAATAAAAATGTTAGGCTCCTTAGACTGTTATTTGGACAGCCATGAGAACTTAGAAATGTAATTAGGCCCTTTCGAACATTTAGTCATTTGAACCCATTTGAACCTCCCCTGTAATTAGGAGAAATTGAGAATGTAGAAATTTCAGATCTTAGGCCCCTAGCACATTGTTCAGTAATCTTAGGAACGGAACTTAGATTTCCTTAGAAATCTCATGTTTGGTCATTTGAACTAGAAGTTAAACTTAGGTACTGTGGAAGAACAAATACCCACTATGACTTATTAGAGATCTAACGAGAACATTCCTTGGACTTGACCCTTGGTGAATAAATTTTATAAATCTAGAAATCTAAACTTCTTTAATGATATGTAGTTAGAAATCATGTTGTTACCATCTTCAGGGAAGGAAACAACCTTAGGCATTGTAAGAAAGTCTCATTACTCACCACATTGTACATTAGGTCAGTCGTGGGTCAGTGGTGAATGTTCCCTAGACTTGAAGAATCATAGTAGGGATTATAATTTAAATTCCCTAATGCATCCCGTTAATTAGAGACAAGAGTTTTCATGAATCTCAACACTTAAGATTAATTAGTGACGAAGTTACAAAATTCTAAGTAAAACTTTCAACCTGAGACTAAGCATATTAGAACTAGATTTGAAATCCTAAATAAGTTACCAAAATTTTGAACTCAGATTCCGTATAGAAATCCTAGTCTTGAAACTTCCAAGTAGCACATTAGGTGATCAGAGCGCGCAGTGGAAGTGTAATAGGCCGCATAGTCTTAAGGACATAAGATTACATGATATTTCTCAGAAGTCTAGAATAATCGGGATCATGGACTGATGGAACTATCTTTACGCGAGGTGTGCGCGATTTGACTCAAATTCTAAGTCCTAGCGAGTCTCAATGATCTTAATGCCCTGATCAAGCAAAGGATCGAGATTTAGTAGGATTGTGAATTGATACTAGTAATCCTCTGTTCTACCTAGGCAAAGGATCGATGTATCGAACTCAAACCCACTACAACCATTTGTCCGTAATAGCTCGAATACAGGAAATCATGGGTAAAACCTTCTTTAAGGGGGGTAGACAGTAATAACCTCAGTTTTCACAATTACTCGTATACAATTGTAAGACCCGTATCCTAATCCATACTGTTTCGTTGCTTCCCGTGATCCTTCTCGTCAAATTTCGACAACCTGCGACCTGTAATCGACTTTGCGCACGACCGTAAGTCGTATCCTATACATTTGAGCCGGCTTAATCCAAGACTTGTATCATTGCGACCGCACCATCGCCGCGGTTCCAACGCCGTAGCTCACGCACAGATCCGATACCCAGACGATGAGATGCGGACCCGCGTTCAGTTCGAGGAAAAACACCGCGCATTGCAAATCCCAAGAGAATCTCTACGAAGTGTCAAATCAATCCCATCAATCAATCACCTATCAATCACTTTATGTCAAGTACAAGCAACCATACCTCTTTTACATCACCCTTACCTAAAGTCAACTCTTTCCCTCTCTCTCTCTTACACCACCTTACATGTCAAGTACCACCCATCACTCACATCCATCACCCCATCACTCCTCCTTACATCCCATCTCCCTCTCTCATTTTCCAACAATTCCAAGCAACCAAGAGAGCCCTCTCACGTCCAAGCTCTTCCCATGTGAGAGAGTGATTTTGGAGGCCCACTTTCCATCCTAAAAACTCTAATCCTAGCCATCCATCTCCCATCTCCACCATCAAAGTGAAGCTCTAGGAGACCGACATCCCGACGGACCGAGAAGATCAAGTGGTGGGTGTTTCCATAAGCTAGATTTTCATAATTCTATGATGGGCCAAGTGAGGCCCACCGATCAATGGTGTGGATCTCATTTGGGACCTTAAGATGTGGCCGATGGCCCATCTTGATCATCAAATCATTCCATGATGGGGCCATTCTCCATGGACCCCATCATGATGTTTACTTTTCTTGCACTAAGAGGTCATATAGACCGTTCATTTTGGATGGAGAGGGATCTCCACCGTTGATCTTTTGTTTGAATGACCCATATGCAATGGGACCCATTGATGTATGATTAGATGGTTGAACGGAGGGCCCATAGTGCCGGGGTCCCTCCATCACGCGTGTCCCACTCTCACTCTATCTCTCTCTCCCTCTCTTTCCATTTATTATTTTTTGCTTTGTGTAATGATGTGGCCATGTGGCCCACTTGAATAGACCCCACCATGTGGCTTGTATCCTACCTAAACCATTTATAAGTGGGGCCCACCTTAAATGTGTCCATCCATCAGTGGTGGCCCACCTCAGCAAGGTCCACCTCAACGTACAAACCGTCCAGCGTCCCGTCAAGAGGGGGAACACAAATAAAAGCTTTATTTCAAAGCTTGGGGAAGGGTTGCTCATGTAGGCCCCACCTCGACGAATGTTTCTAATCCATACCGTCCATCCTCTTTCCCGACTCATTTTAGGCGTTGAGTCCAAAAATCAAGTTGATCGGAGTATCCGGTGGGCCATAGCGTTGAAAACAGTACTACTACCATTGAAATACGCTTTGGACATTGTATACGCCTAAAAAAAAATTGAATATGGGACTCATTCAGACTGTTTCAAGCTGTAAAAGCCAATGGCTGGGATGGATTTCACTAATACGGGACCCACGTTCAGAAAACGTTGAAAAATTAGGTTTTCAAAAAAAAAATATATCATACATGCAGCAGCAGAACGCTGCTGCTGCTGTGTCAGGTGTAGCCGCGCCAGCAGACGGGCGGATGGCGGGCAGGGACCCATAGCCCTGCACGTGGGCCCCACCTTAATGTTAATTCGCCATCTAACTCATTCATGAGATGGCCCACCCCCTGAGGTGGGCCCTCTCCAAAAATGAGGATCATCCGAAGCTCAGGTGGCCCACACTGTAAGAAACAGTGAGCTTGAACGTCTACCACTGAAACCCTTTTTGGGGCTCACATAAGTTTTGGATCAAGCTGAAATTTGTACTTCCTCTTCAACCAGGTCTCCTTGACCTTATCAACGGGTTAGATGGTGTGTAAACATTATGGTGGGCCCCTCACATGGGACCCACAGTGATGTGTGTGTTCTTTCCACCGTCCAGGCGGACGGTGGAGCCCACCTTGATGCAGGTCTTCTGCTCACACCGTCCAGCGGACGGTGTGGAAGCCCACCGTGGTGTATGTGTTTTATTCACACCATCCAGGTGTGGATGGTGGGACCCACCATGGTGCATGAGTTGTATCCTAACCGTCCATCCATTTGAGAGTTAAGAAATGAGCTAGATCCTCAGCTCATGTGGACCCCCACCGTGATGCATCTAAACCGTCCATTTATTTTTATAAATTTATTTTTATGGCTTGAGCTAAAAATGAGCCAGATCTATGGTTCAAATGGGCCCACCATGGCATGTGTATAAGGCCCTTTATTGATTTAACTTTGGCCATTCATTGAGGCCTACCTTGGTATATATCTGAGGCCCAAATGATCAGGCCCATTTGATACATATAAGGGCTATGGTATTAAGCTCATCTGGCATGTATAATGCCCATGGGTTTGGGCCCATTTGACATATGCAATGCCCATGGGATCCAGCCCATTTATTCTATATAAGGCCCACGGGATTCAAGCCCATTTGATATATATATTAAAGCCCATGGGATCAAGCCCATTTGATGTGCATGAGGCGCAAATGGAGTGGCCCATTTGATATATTTAAGCTCATGTGTGTAGTCCCACTTTGATGTATTTCATGGCCCATGGTTCATGGACCATTGCAAGGTACATAAGACTCATTGGTGAGGCCCATTAATGTAGCCCATTTGATAAATGTAAGGCCCGTGTGATACGGCCCATTTGATGTATCTAAGGCCCATGGGTCAAGGCCCAACGAGATGACCTTAGGGTCCATTGCAATGAGTGATCATGGTTCATGTAATGACATTTATGGCAGGTCGTGCCTAAGGAACAATGTTGGTTTGATGTCCACATTGTAAGTACAATGTTGGTTAAATGTCCGTATTGTAACTCTCCTTAAGGCCCATTGATAGGACCATACTTGTTACTAATTCATCACTTTATAACATACTTAGTATAGCCCCATGATTCATGCTCATACGCATCATATGTATGCTTGATATGAGGAATGTTTGATCATAGCATAAGCAGTTGGGCTGAGACACTTACGGGACTCCTTATGAGACGGAGTGCCCCACATGATCTCGCAGTGCGCGCTGGATTGCTGCATGATTTGACGGTGTGATTCATACATCTCGCATATGTGTGACTTAATCACTGCACGCCCTAACGACATCAGGGTCGTGGCTCCACAGGTACATCATAGATAGCCGTATCGGATACCGAAAATACTTGATTCTAGCACTATGGGCACTTAGGATGTCCTTTGGTGAAAGTCCCAGAACCTTCTTGGTACCAGGAGATGCTCCAACATCTAGACCGAGTAGATACACGAGCGCCCAAGTGCTGAATACCAGTGGGCCGCGTCTCCCACTGTGTCGTGGTCGGTTGGAAGGGGGTGTGGCCTTATCCGCCTGAGTGAGGGGGCTATAAGCTAGGCTGAGTTTGACCAGCTCACAAATGAGTCCGCTATCGACGAGCCAGGTAGGTATTGACATACTACTGGTCAGGGGGATAGTGAGATCTTTTTCGCTTACTTGACTGTGCAGCTAGGGAGGTGGCAGTCACTGCGAAGTGTATTAGACCCCGATGATATCCAGAGAGAAACTGTACTGATATATGTACTTGAGGAGTACCGAATTGCTTGGATTGCATTTCACATATGACATTCGGCTATATAGGCCTTGCATTGTATCGGTGTGGCCAATGACATTCATATCTCATCGCATAGCTTTGGCATGGTTGATTTTATGGACTTACCACATACTTCCGCATTGTTCTGGTACTATACACTTGGCGTTTGCCTTACGCACAAACTTACACCACCCTCTAAGCTTTTGTAAGCCTATGCACGATAGTTGCGTGCAGGTAGCGTTGGACAGCAGCAACGCTGAGGTAAGAGTGCATATCAGGACCTTTTGAAGATTTTTGATCACCTTGTATTTTCCTTTCCGCATTGTACTTAAAATTTTTGATATAGTGGATATGTGGTGATGTTGTTTTGTGACTTGGTTATGCTTGTGGTTATGCTCCATTACAAAAAAAAAAAATTCATTCTGAAAATCCTCCTTGTAGGGTCTCAGGATCGAAATCTGGTATTTGATTATCAGAAACCAAGAATGGGGCACTACAGAGGCTGTCAGCACCGGATTCGGCTATCGGGATTCGTGTGAATCCGATTTTCGGATTCAGAGAGTGACAACAATTGTACAGACACACAACATCTAAAAGAAAATTCGTGAACGATTAGGAGCATTGTAAATTAGATTGTCATCATTCATAACCACGGTAGAAGTATTGAATTTTGGGGACGAAATTCTCTTTAAGGGAGGTAGTATGTAACACCTTGTACTTTCTAGTACTCGAGTGTTACCACGTGATTTAATTTAATACAAAAAAATATAATACAACCTAAAAATACACTATGGAATGATATTTACATATTTTATAAATATTTGAAGTTTCATGTTAAAGGGATATGTAACTATAACATATGCATATACTTACAAAATCATTAGTATAAATTACAAACTATAGATTTTGTAATTCATAAAATAACATGTTCTGGAAAAATTTATAATGAATAACATGTTTTAAACAATTTGATGATTTATATAACTTTTAAAAACCTAACACATATATGACCATATAAATAATATACAAATAACCTACATGTATACATATACATTAATCTTGCTTACTGACACTAATATGATTTACATATATTAAAAATTTGTGATAATATAAATTATATATGACAAAATATATAAGGAAAATAATTCCTAATAATAATAATGATAATAATAATTATTATTATAATAGTAAATAATATTATTAAATGTAACATAACATAATATTTAGTGTTATAAAATCAGAACAAACCATACATCCGTAACCTGACCATTAGATCTTAGATTAAATAGTCTCTTGGACAATTTTAACCGTTGGTGTTCAATTTGGGGCTGATCCGACCAACAAGTCAGTGGAAAATCCATAAACAAGACCTGAATCAAGTCATGGGGCCCACTTGGGCCTCACATGTGTCCCAAACTTGGCTGAGACCCCTAAATAGGGACCCTTAGGAGAATGGACGGAGTGGATTCATCATAGACCTTACAGTGGCCCCCACACGAAGCGTGCGTACATCATATGCCATAATGTAAGAAGTGCACTAGACGTGACTTGTTGGTCAAAGGACCTTTGACCGATCCATTTCAAAAAAAAAGGAGAGAGCAAATTCCTCCCGCCAAACGTGAGTTTAAATCTAGGAGAGTTTAAGCCCCAAAGTGGGCCACCCTGGTCGCTTTCTGGACAATCCAAACCGTCCATTTCTCTCATAGTAGTCCACTGAATAAAACGGTGTAGCATTTTTAACCGATGCATTGAAACAACAAAGATCAGCCCCAACCGTCCATTTCCTTCATATGGGACTTAGATTCAATGAGAGGGACCATCGGATGGCTTGTTGGGCAAGCCAACATCCCATGGACCGAAGGTTTTCAACCTTCCTCTTTGCCAGCTGAGAAGGGTCTTCTCACAGCCCAAAAATGGCTGACAACTAAGAGGGAGGGAAAAAGGAGGCTTTCCTCTTTTAGTTACCAATGGCTGTCACGTTGGTGGCCGTCCGATGGGGCCTTGTGGAGTCATCCCAGCCCTTCCAGCAGGGTGGTACGAAATGAGACTATGAACTCTCTCAGCTCATGAGATAAAGAGGAGAAATCGAAAGATTCTCATGAGATGGACCCAAGCATCGCCTGGGGCTCTAAAAAAGGACCCCACACCACTTATGGGACCCATCCACACCAATCAAACGATCCAGATTGCCCAAATATCCCTTGAAGGACAATCCACCATTAAAGGGTGGGTCATCTTCCTTAAAGACCCACCCAACCACGTCAACAAGATGGGCCCCACCTAACTTGAAAAATATACTTCTATGGAGCTCAGGGCTCTACCAACACATCTCCACAAATAGATGGGCTCCATGCACTATGGACCATGGATCCAAACCATTGAAAAGAGGGGACACTAGCTGACTGTTGGCTGTCCCTCTCCCAGCCTATAAAACGGGCTCAGCCCTCCAGGGTTTACACACACACACACACACAGAGAGAGAGAGAGGGAGGGGGGGGGGGGGGGGGAGTCTGTGTTGGGGGACGTTTCAGCCAAGCAAAACCAGGTCCTCCTCCTTCCATTTTTTCTTCTTCATTTTTCATCTTGTTATGAGCCATATTTGGGGCCAAAAATCTGACCATAGAGAAGCCTGAATACGGCCTGATTGAAGGTCAGTTTAAGGCCGAGCATGGCTTGAGTGTAGGCTCTGTTTGAGGCCAAACAATGGCCTGTGAATGGGGCTGAAACTCAGTCGAAAGCAGCCTAGAAGAGGGCCGTGTTTGAGCCAAAACCGGGGCCAGAAATAGCTCCAAAATAGCATGCTGCGGGGGGTTGTGCACGTTGCTGACGGTTGGTGGGCTGCATGTGTTGGACCTCACCAATCTTCATAGGCCTTGCACAAATGCAGGTGGGCCTCGCACTCCGATGAGAAGTGCGATGAACAACAAGCATGTATGTTGCTGAATTCTCTTTCGGCGTCCTACGAGGCATTCAAGGACACTATGTGCAGCATGAATAAAATCCTGAGTGTCGACACAGTTATCTCAGCCCTTCAAGGGAAGGCTATAAGATAACTAAACAACAACATGAGGACGTCTTCTGATGCATTGTTTACAGTGGATAGAAATTCTGGACAAGGTACAGGTTCTTGTGGTTCTAGATCCAAATCCAGGAGCAAGGGCAAAGGAAAGGTAAAGTGCTGGAATTGTGGGAAGGACATGTGAAGAGGGATTGTGAAAATCCTAAATCGAAGAAAGAAGATTCTGAGGCTTCATGCAGGGAGGCCAATGTTGTCACGTCAGATGGATCTAGTGGATGTGATGGTGATGTTTTATCTGTGTCTTCGCTCAGACAGTCATACGATGATCATAAGGACGAGTGGATGTTAGACACAGGGGTATCTTTTCACATGACTTCTC
Organism: Magnolia kwangsiensis; assembly: GCA_037074715.1. NCBI lineage: Eukaryota > Viridiplantae > Streptophyta > Magnoliopsida > Magnoliales > Magnoliaceae > Magnolia > Magnolia kwangsiensis. The sequence continues at coordinate 23,997,845 of CM073588.1, forward strand.
ATCGGAGTTGGATCACCGGTTACAGGAAGTGCGATAGTGGACAGGTATTTATGGATAATGATATTGCCTATAATGTTGTGACTATTAGTTCTGTGCGCATCTGGATGTTTGATGGGGTGGAGTGTACCTTGACAGATTTGAGGCACGTTCCTGATTTGAAGCGGAATCTGATTTCTCTTGGTGTGCTTGAGGTAAATGAATGCAAGTACATAGGTATTGATGGTGCTCTTAAAGTATCCAAGGGGGCATGGGTAATCATGAAAGTGCAACGACTCGATAACTTGTACAAGTTACTCGGGAGCACTTCAAAAGGTGCAGCTACGGTGGATGTAGTGGATTCTACCTCTGCACGTGTGTGGCATGTTAGGCATGGCCACATGAGTGGCCAGGGTAAGAAGGTTGAGACGTGCGGACAAAGATACAGAGCAGGTGGAGCAACCACCTGTGAGAAGAAATACACGGCATGATCACGGGATATCGGAGAGGTACATGGACGACTCCAATATCACAGGAGTATTCATCTTCTATTCAGATGGCTCTAGGTGAGCCTGGTGCTAAGAAGTGAAAGGTGACTATGGATGATGTGATGGATTCGTTGTACCAACCGACATATGAGAGCAAGTGGAGCTTTCAGTGGGCCGAAAAGCGGTTGGATGCAGGTGGATCTTCAGGAGGATACAACATAGATACAGAGCGAGGTTCGTGACGATGGGTTATGCTCAGGGAGAAGGGATCTACTTCTCAGAGATATTCGCGCCGACAGTATAGCAGGTGTCTATTAGATCAGTGATTGGTGCTGGTTGGCCAATGTGATCTTCAGCTAGAAGGAAGGATGTGGAGTCTGCACTTCTACAAGGAAAAGTAAAGAGCAGATCTACATGAAGCAAGCAGGGCGGTTCGAAGTGAAAGGGGCTGAGAAAAGACTTTGCAGGAGGTCGTAGTTCAACTTGTCGCCTAAGCAGTGGTTTGATTCTTTCGTGGTGGGTTAGGTATTGTATATTGATGACGTGTGGATCGTCAATTGTGACATGTCTGAAATCAATGTACTGAAGACTCGGTCAATTGGAACATTCAGAATGAAGGATCGGGGGGCTGCAAAGATGGTTCTTGGCATTGAGACTGAAGGAGGAGTAGGCTTTGGTAATCACATGAAGAATACCTTGTGTGTAGGTATTGATCAAGGATGTGATGGGCCGGATAAAGCCGTAGAGCGTTCCCTACGTTTCTCTCCTCAAGTTTTCCTCAGGACATGTCCAAAACAGATGAGGAAAAGCAGGATATCTCATGAGCCTTATTCGAATGCGCTGGGCAGTATATGCCATGGTCTGGATTAGACCGATTATGTCACAAGCTATCAGTATTGTGAGCAAGTACCCTTACAAGCAATATTAGGTAGCGGTGAGATGGTAAGAAGACTACGTTTTTCTTTTTGAGAAGACAGGAGCAAAGGTGGTTGAGCACGTGGATTTTGATCCAGTAGACATGCTCACCTAGGTCATTCCTGCAGAGAAGTTTAAGTTATGTGTAACTTTTTTAGGCTTAGCGACGGCAGAAAAGAAGGACGGAGTGTGCACTAGAAGCTATGATGTGATGCGAAGATAAGAGAAGAGGTCAAAGAGCTACATGGTTGAAGATTAAAGACTTGGTGGAGATTGTTGAGAAAAGCCTTAAATCTGAAGTTTTTGAGATCGTTCGACTGGTCGTGGGAGGCGCTCGATTGATCATAGGTTCGAGCCCTGACACGACTTAAAGTCCAGCGAGTTTTTACTATTTTTCTTCGTGGTCTTCGACCAGTCGTAGGTGAGCTTCGACCAGTCGTAAGTGAGTTTCGACCATTCGTAGGTGGGCTTCGACTAGTCGAATGAGGTTAAGACCAGTCCTGAAAATTTCAGGACTAGTCGTAGGTTACGCAGTTTATTCCGCGATTTTGCGCAAAACTGCAGATTTGAGTCCTTTCACAACTGGGATGAGGAAGGGAAGTTTCCTAAACTATAAATAAGGGTCCCTAGGGTTATTCTAAGTAATGGTAAGGCTTTCTAAAGAGTTCTAGGGTTATCAAAGGGTATTACAAAGGTGAGATTCGAAGTTGTTCGAATCGGGTAAGTCCTTTCTCTTTATAATTGATGCTTTCATAGTGTAGATCTGTCGCTTTGTGCCATGATTTTTTTCCGTAAGGGTTTTCCACATTAAATCTGTGTGTTCTCTTGTGTGCTTGGCATCATTAGATTATTATCCTAGATCTAGATCTGTTTGATTCCGCAGGACAAAATCCCCAACACACTTACATATTGTAATCGATTTTGTGAAGTAAACCAAAGCATATTACATCAAAAACTTAAATTCCTTATATATTCCTAAGTCTAAGGGTGGACTAGCCAAAGGTAGTACATATATAAGTTAATCCGAGTACTTATTGATCTTCTAATGCAAATGCCAACGGGTTTAATACTAGGAGCATATTCCATCGATAGTGGCATATCCGGTCTTTAATCGTGTGAACACTAACTTCGTATAAGCGAATTTGAATCAGTCGACATATCACACCACTTTTACGGTGTTGACTCGAACAAACTCTCAACATATGCATTCTACAAGAGAATAGTGAAACAATTTATGCCTCTAACAACTTTGGTTATGATCAAGGCCCACATAACGACAAACAAAAGTCAGCCGACCCTCATTAATGGTTGTGCGAAGGTCATCATATCGTATATAAGAGGAAAACCATGAGAAAGAGATTGTTGCGAAATGTGTATTCCAACGTTTGCCATCTTGATTTAATAATAGCTTCACTAGAGAAATCCTCTAGCAATTTGGGCATGAGATCTTGTCCAATATTAAGGTAAAAATCTTTTATGCCACCTAGTCTCTTAGGTACCATATTTGAAGCTCAAAACATGTAAGCCAATTTTGGGCTTGTCATGAGTATGCGCGCTCTAGTCTAAATAGCCCATCAAAAGCATAATCATGTTCGCATAATATTGAATCTATAAATAAAACTAACAAATTTTTAAGAAAATTGTTAAGTAAATCCAAGTCCAACTAAACAACCCATGAAAAGTAAACTACGTGGCACTCTCGATGCATAAAGGACATCATGTAGGAGCATCTTCTATTTAATGCACAAGTGAAGTTGTTAGGTATCAACTCCTAGCATATTTTTCAAAGAGTTGTTCCCCATGTAGATCTTTTGACTCCCTGCTAATATTTGCAGCAGTTATATGAATCTTACTCGGTCGCGTGCTATGTTCTTTAATGCTCCTGATTATATGATCCAATCATGACTAAAAATGTTAGCAACTAGCACCCCGGTGTAAATATAAAAATGTGAAACATGCGGGTGTGGATGCTAGATCGCTGGCATCTGTGCTCACATGGGCCTTTTCAACAGTCTCGCATATGTTTGAGGTGTGAGAGATATTATATCTAACTTGGAGTCAGCACAAGCCAATTACTCACATTTCCACAATCGGCTACACGTTATAGAAATCTCAAGAGAATGAATTGTGGGATTCTGCAACACCTTGCATATTTTACCACACTCGATCTTAGTAAATATGTAGGTGTTACCACTAAAGAACTGTACCAAGTCAATTAGATACTTTTAGGAACCTAATAAATTTACCCAATCATATAAATCTTGGGCCTAACTTTATGATTTATTAATTTAGGAGACCCACTATCATTTAATCAAAATAATCATAGTTTAATGAAGATTTACCTAAAACCAGCGTAACTAATGGATTAGATCTTAGCTATCCCATATATCCAAATCGAATTGATCAAAATACTCTTTATAATTTTCAAATCAATAACATAGCATAATTGGCGCCAAATATCCCTTTCAACTATTCTTGTGAAGACCAAATGATTAACATAAATCATCCAAACTCTAACTATCATACACAAAAAATCTCACTTCTCGAATTACTTTAGAAATAGAGGAATTAATTAAACAAAATACATTGTTCATTCATGGTCATTCACTTTAAGACTACATAGAAAAGTATTCGCCTTGGCAGGCTTGTCGTCCAACATATATCAGACTATTTCAATTGTGTGCCAAATCAGTAAACTTGGGACAATAAGCTAGCACTTGAATAAGTGAGAAGAACCTATACAAGGGTAGAAGCTTCCTGCATATTTTCTAAAAGAGAAAGTTATACTATTTTAGACTTATTCAATGTTGAGACATTCATACTATTGGATCCTTGTCAAATTGCCTATGAATATATCCATTTCACGCTTAGATCAACCCAGCTCAAGACCTAGTATTATCCGGTAACATGGATAGAAGGACTGGGAATAAGCTAGCACTTGAATAAGTGAGAAGAACAGTAGAAGCTTCCTGTATATTTTCTAAAAGAGAAAGTCGCTTATACTATTTTAGACTTATTCAATGTTGAGACATTTATAATATTAGATCCCTGCCAAATCGCCTATGGATATATCCATTTCACGCTTAGATCAAGCTAGCTCAAGACCCAGTATTGTCCGGTAACATGGATAGAAGGACCGCAATAACATACATAAATTACCCCACACTCGAACCCTTGACCGGGAGTTGAACTCCTGAGAGTCTACCACTTGAAATGCGCAGAAGGGACGGGAAATGATACGGTGGTGCTGGTGAATCCAAGTATGGAATAACCATCTTTCCACAGTACACGTGGGGGAGCCATACATCAATCAGGACCGAGCATCTAGTGGGCCTTGTAATAGATTGCCTATTGGTAAATTTCTGGCCTTAATTTTCTTCATTTTCCTGAGCCTAATAAGGTAGTGATAGTCTTGAAGGTCAGAAATCGAGGTCTTAGGATCATCTTATCTAAATTTGCTTTTACAAAAATTTTCCATCTGCAGTAGGATCAACAGGATGGACGCTGTCAAATTACAAGTACCGTCACACGTGTGCCACATATCGATGGCTCTAACTTATTCCCCATTCTTTTGAAAACCATTCATCTTGGCCACCAAAAGTAGCATGCTAAGTGGGGCCCACTATGATGTTTATGAGAAATCCACACCGTGAATCCGTTTTGAGAGATCATTTCAGGATATACAACAAAAAAATGAGGTGTATTTAAAACTCAAGTTGGCTGCACTGGAAGGAAACAATGTTGATTCAATGACCACCGTTCCAAACATTCATATGGACCCAAAGTTTCATATCAGGTAAAGTTTTCACTTTATCCCATGAATGACCTTATAAACCGTTTGAATGACATATAAACATGAAGTTAGATGCTAGGAAGGTTTTAACGATAGAAAACTCTTTTCACGGATTTTCTTCTCCTATAGCCCATTTGAATTTTGTGTCCGTCTCATTTTTTGTCACAGAACCTAAATTTATCTCTCAAAACGGATGGATGGTATGGATTTCTCACAAACATCAAGTCAGGCCACACCTAGCAACTAGCTAATGCTAACAGCTTTCGCATGAAATCCGCGCGTCCGTGACGCCAGGGCGCACCTGATCCTCTCTCACGAGAATACAATATCGTCATCTTTCAAAAATTTGATGGAAGTGGATTGCGTAGTGACTAGTGGATAACTAACTACGGTTAGCTCATTAAGTAAATTCTACATCATTATTTATGTATTTTATCCATCCCGTCCATCCCTTTTTCTCAATTAATTTGAACCCAAAAATGAAGGATATAAAATTTTCATCTGGACTGCACCATAGAAAATAATTGACTTGAACTTCTACTGTTGAAAATTTCTTGAGGCGATGAAAGTTTTAGATCAATTTTATATTTGTATTTTTTATTCATTCATGTTTTTATGATCTTATAAACAGTTTAGATAACAAATAAACATCATAATGAAGCCTAAGAAGGTTTCAACAGTAGAAATCATTATCCCCATTGTTTCTATTGGTATGATCTAATTGATCTTTGAATATACTTTAATTTTGAGCTCAATCCCTTAAATTAGATAGAAAAATAAATCAACAATGTAGATAAACCACGATACATTTAAGGTGGGCCCAACTTAGTTTAATAAGAGCCTACTAACTGAGTTTAATGGGGCGGATTACATCCTACCCCTGCCCGTCTCTAGTGTAGAACGGGCATTTCTGTGGGAGGGCTCACCGTGATCTATCTGTACATCTAAGTCGTTCGTTACTTTTCTTAGATCATTTTAAAGCTAGAGCACAAATTGAAGCAGATCCAACGTTAACGTAGACCACACCACGATTGACTCTTGCATTTAATGCAACCAAGCTTATTATTTGGCGTGATCCACTTGAGCGTTGGATATACTTATTTTTATATTTATAATTGAAAATGATATGAAAAAAGGAATGGACGGCTTAGATGTATAGATACATCACGGTGGCCCCTCCCACAGAACTGCCCGTTCGGGGCTAGAGACGGGCGGGGGTAGGACGCAATCCGAGTCCGATATGGACGAGCCATATGATAGGGTACGGTGCATTCGTACCAACAGTATGGCACGGGGCCAATGTCCACCATGGAGATAGTCTTAAATTATGATCTGAGCCGTTCATGCTCTGCACTCTATGCCATGCTTTGCACTCTGTGCTCCAAGGAAAGAAATAATGATTGAAAGGCTCCTCATATTCAAAGCTCTGGATGCTCAACAAAAAAATGATTACGGCACCGTAGCTTCTTCCTTATCACGGAAAGCACGAACAGCTCAGATAATCTAGAAGCAATCTGGGGGTGGAAACCGGCCAGTACTTTGGCGGTGACACGTATCTATCAAAGACCCTGTCCCTTTTTTGTTACTCCTATTTGCGTTTTTCATTATTTAAAATATTGTGGTGACTCATCCTCCTTACCACTGGCACTGATGTACAGCTATCCAGACCATTCACATTGTAGGTCCCATTGTAGATGGATAATATGTCATAAATCACATTTCTCAACCAATCCTAACCATCCAATAAATGTCTATAAAATTGCATCCCATACTCCATCCATAAAGGCCCTGTAATTTTAACGGTGTTGATTTCTTTTATATGTCCGCCACTAGTAGGATGGCCGGACACCAGAAATTTAAAACGGTGGTTAACTATCATCATAGTCTTCACTATCTTTTCCTACGTGCTGTTGTTTTCTTTCTAGAAGGCGCTCATGTGCGAGTCTTACTTTTCTAGAAAGAACAGGTCGGCTGACAGTACTTGTGGGCTTCTGATACTCTGGCTGGGTGTGATAGTTGATACACATGCACTAAACATTACATACATGGCATACCATACTTTAATCCTACACCATCTAAATTGTGTCCCCCTTATTTATAAGGCTATTAAACTGAAAAAATACTGGTTTAATATCCAATATGGCCTATTACTGGCCATTTAATGGGCTAAATATTTAATGGCCCAAATTCAACAAACAAATGTCCATTAATCAAAGGTTAGGATTATTCGATCAATCTTATTTTTTAAATATTTCCTATCTACAATGGTTCCCACAGATTGGATGGTTTAATTTGAGGTAATACATGCTATATGTGCAGATATAAAATCCTAACATAATATAAATAGGACTTATATGAAATAATAATACCATCAACATAAATAATAAGTATATATACACATATAGACTCAAGCAAACGAAGTCAGCTCACTTTCTAGATGGATTGCTTCAATTCAAAATTTTCTTCATTCCTCTTGTTAGAGGCGAGTGGAGACTCGGAGGATGGTTATGATCAGGTTGACATCTCGTGCATGGCCCACCAAATGGACGACGAGGATGATGATGCTGAGTCATGTAGTTATGACAGATGGGACATCATGTGTGCTAATAAATACATTGATGATGATGATGGCGATGGTGTTGGCGGTCATGATGATTGTGTGGACAGTGGCAGCAGCAACGGTCATGATGATTGTGTGGACAACGGCAACGGTAGTGATGTTGGATGCAGTCATTGGATGATGGGCGTCCCAGATATTGTGTTGGGATCATCTTCAATCGAGAAAGATGAGGAGGAAGGGGACATTGATGTGGTGACACGTGGCGGATTGGATGATATGGAGGATAAGGATTTTTGGAAAGCTTGTTTGGCAAGCGGGTATTCATGAATGGTTGAGATTGTAATAGAAATGTATATGAGATTGTGTTTGCTTCTTGTTTGGGAAACTAAGAACCCAAAGAGAAGAAGAGGGGTCTGTTCTTTTTTTTTTTTTCAGGCTTCATTCGTTTTAGTTGAAGCCATTCAACAAGCCATTTCTTTGTATATTTTTGGTACCTTTTCATTAGAGGTGAGCATCTAAGTTGAGTTGGATAGATTGGGTCCAACTCGACTCGATCTGATTTTTTCAAGAACTTGATCTGAAATTGATCTCATCCGGGATCGAGTCCAACAAGGCTAACTCGATTTGATCTAAATCATTGTTGGCCTGACCTGACCGAGTCTGACTCGGTTAAAAAAACCGAGTTGGATCAAGTTGAGTCTGTCTGGTCGATTCAAACTGGGCTGAGTCAAGTTAAGTTGGAGACTATTGTGATATGAAGAAAACATAATGGAAATTAGGAAAGAAAGACCTCGTGCAGTACCACTAGGGTAGGGATGAGTTAGGGATCGCCATTCAGGTAAAAGATGGATAAAAGTAAAAGTTAAAAAAAAAAAAAAAATTATTTATATTACCCGATTGGACCCAACCGGATCCGATCCGAACCGATCGGATTCTGGATAGGATTGGATTGACTATTGACCCGAATTCAACTCGATGTGTGGTCGGATTTGAGTGGGTCTACTTGATCAAACCGAATCCTTCGGTTCGGGTCGGATCTTACCCAACTCTACTTTTCAGCTTCATAGGAAAAATCTAGGCCATATGTTTGGTGGGGACCACCATGAGAATGGCCTAGATGATTTTAATCAGGTTGGTGAATTATCATGTGGGACAAAGGTGTGTTAGATATATAATCTATTTCTCTCACACAAATTGGGGCCCACTTGGTAAGTGGATGAGCCTGTTTTTTTTGGGGGATGGGAGGTTTAAGGTGTGCCCTGCATGATAAGTGGCTTGGATCATGCACGTGGATGCCACATGTGTGCAACTGAATTGAAATTCATTGAGAAAATGGCCACGGTAGACAAAACCTTTTACCCAGCGGTTTTTATCGCGGAATACAAACTTAAGTTACCAAGTTAGACTAGCACGTGCAGACAGCGACTTTGAGGACGAAACTACCCCTCCTTTTTTACGTTTTTACAGCCGTTGCTTTTCGACTCCCTTTAACAAAAAACACATGCGCTTTTTTTCAACCAAGTTCCATTGCAACGGAAAACCGACGCACGACCAATTTTTGGATTTATGAAGGATTTGTAGAGAGAGATTTTAGAAAATAGAAGGGTTTGTGGATTGTGGAAGGAGAACAAGTGTGGAATGAAATGAAAATGATGATTTGTTTTTGGATTTGTAGAGAATGGAGTGAAAATGATGATGGGTTTAGGATTGTGGAAGAAGGGGAAGTGTTTTGTTGGAGAGAAGGCATGTGGAAGAAGAGGAAGTGGGTTTTAGGCAATGGGTCTAGGGTGATTTAACGTGGGTATCGACCGGGCTTCGGGCCTGTTGCAAGGTGAAGGGAAGTGAGAAAATTGCAAAGAGTGGCTAAGGCATGACAGAGAGATGGCCGGACCAAGGCACCTATGGCTACGAATTAGTGGTACCTATGGCTACAGTTATTATCCGTAGCTATAGAAACAGTAAATTCACATTTCTAAAGAAAAAGTTTGGACAGCGAGTTGGGGTCGACCGGGTTGAGAGCCGGTCGACCGGGTCCGAGTAGTTCATTCACTACGGATTAGAACCGTAGCCATAACTGTAATGGAATGAACTTTTCTCTCTTATTATTTTTTATTTTTTACTTGGAGAAATTTTTCCCAATTACAATTTTCTATCATACATAATTATGTAAATATCTATATATAAGTAAACCAAAATATTTTGATATCTTTTAATTCATTTCTCTATCTATTTATTTAACAACCATATCTTTGGAATAGAATGGAATCAGAAGGGCCCAATCACATCAATGATTGCATACAATTGAGTCACAAGGGCCCAATCACATCAAGGATTGCATACAATTGAATCACAAGGGCCCACTTGTACAAGTTGAAATTCAGAGGATAACTTATTACTGGCTGAATTAGAATCACATGAAGTGGGAACAATAGGGGCATCAACAAAGGATCAAAGAAGTGATCATTCCCAAAATAGAAAAAAACCAGGATAACATAGGTAGTTTGCATATATATTAAGAAAACAACATATAAATGTGTAGATTCCTTAGCAGATATATATCACAAACATTATTTTTTGAATGATAACCATGAATTTATTAAAAGATAAGAACAATAGAGAGCTAAAAAAAACACTAGGCAAAGGGACAAAAATGCCAAAAAGCCTGCACAATGAGTAATATTCTCATCACTCCATAGTAACATACCTCAATAGCAATTCTGTAACAAAAACTAAAAAGACCAATAGCAATATCTTGAGAGCCCAAAATAAAGACAAGCTAAGCACAAACACAAGTTAACACCCAAGAGAGAGCCCGAAAGGATTATCCGCTTTCATATCCCCATTGCTCGCTCTTCTCCAATCACAGAAACTCCTCTCTTAAAGCACCAGGAAATTTCATTCTCACCATCACCCAATCCATAATCGCAGTCAAAATCCTTCTTCTAATGATCCTCCCATTTCTTTCGACACAAACCACATGAAAGCCCATCCACAAATAATGTCCTTTAATGATCTGCTAAAAACTCTCTCAATCTCAAACATATAAAAAATGGTACCACACCTTCATCAAAGGACAATGTAATGGTTGATGGACTCCTCATCCTCCCAATGCATGTACAAAATGTTTGGGAAATAAAATTGACTTTTCTGCAGATTTTCCAGAGTCGAAATCTTATTTGCTGTGGCTGAAAATAACTTATTTAATGACTGTTTATTATGGAGTTCCAAAACTATCTAGATTCTAAAACAACCAAAGCTACAATGTATCTATTTAAATAACATTAAATAAATAACTAATTAAGTGTTGCATTTGTTGCAGAGTTTAAAAATGTCTAGATTCCAAAATGAACAAAACTACAAATAGTAAAAGACCAATGTTCACTAAGAAGTTTAAAAAATGTTTACGTTCCAAAACAAATAGTAAAGAAGCAATGAGTTGTATAAATAAATGATAATGCCTTTCATTAATATCATTTTTTAAGAGCATGATTTATTTGTTTTAGTTTCTAAGTATAGAATATACAAAATGTTTTAATCGTTAAGAGGACTCACTCTCGGTAGACTTAAGAAGCACCAGAAGACATAAAGGAATTAGTTTAGTGAAGTCCTCACCTTCATGGTTGTTTTATCGTCATCAGTTGTTAAAGAATCTTCATGGTTGGGAATAACATTATTCTCATGGAAAGGTACAAGCAAGCATGCTTTTGCAGATACTCTCCTAAGATTTCTTGTCCTATTGCTAGCATTCCACATGGATGCAAGCTCAGCTTGCATTTGTCGAAAAGTATGAGGCTGTCCAAGGTAAACGAATGATTAAATTCTATAGATAATTTTTTGGGGAGTAACAAGTTGTATAATTGAATCTCTGACAAGCATCAATAAAATGGCATAAAATGCATACAGATGAGCACACCAGATATTAGATCTTAATGCCGATGCTAAAACTAGAAAAAGAGAATAAAAAAACAGGAGAAAGTGCACTGCCATTACTTGGTGAAGTGTAACACTCCTTTCCAATTAAGTGTTATGATGATACAAACTTTTTTACATGACAAACATGGGGAGAAAGTAACATCCATGGATTGGTATTTCCAGGTTCCAAAGGAATTGAATCTGTGCACAACATGAATTGAAATCATGAAACAAATAACAATCTAAGTAGTGTTCTACTTCAAAAGTGCAAGTTCTGGACCTAGTGGGCCAGTTTGGATTGGTGGAAACCAAAATGTGGATATGGAAAACCAAACGTCACATAAGAGGAAAGGGAAATGTGTGGAAAAGAATCTGCGTTAACTTGTTTTTCTAACACGTGATTTCCAAGAAAATGTTAAAAAGTCCATGGTCAAAAAGCTAAAGCCGCCTCTCATAACAGTGGAAATTGCCATGTAACAGATTATTTTGAGGACATGGAAATCACCCTTTTCAAGGAAAACAATGGAAATGAAAATCAATTTCTACAATCACACTGGAAATTTATGCAAGCTCCTAAAGAGAACTTCATAAGGGTACTTCAGAGAACTAGCTTCAGCTATACGTGGAATCAATGTAGGTTGTTCAATTTCCTGAGAACAGTAAAAGAGTTTAAATCAAGCCTTTGAACCCGGTCCTTCATGGAAAGAATAGAAGGAAAAAGTTTTTCTGATTTTGCAAACTCCCAATGCTCAAAAACATCTTCTCTTCATGTCTTTTGAGTTTTTATGTTTATTAGAAATTGAGCGAGGCAACTTAGGATTTGAGCGAGGTTTATGTTATAGGTTTTTGGATTTGAGAATGGGTTCGGGTTTAGGTTATAGGTTTTGGTTTTGGTTTAGGTTATAGGTTTTGGAATTTAATAATGGGTTCAGGTTTAGGTTATAGGTTCTGGTTTTGGTTTAGGTTATAAGTTATAAGTTTAGGATAAGGTTTAGGTTTAGGTTTAGGTTATAGGTTTTGAGATTTGAGAATAGGTTCGGGTTTAGGTCATAGGTTTTGGTTTTAGTTTAGGTTATAGGTTTAGGTCAATTTGATGTTTGTCCCGCTCAATTTTCAGTTTGCCCCGCTCAATTTCTAGTTTGCCCCGCTTAATTTTCAGTTTGCCCCGCTCAATTTTCAGTTTGCCCCGTTTACCCCGCTCAATTTCTAGTTTTCCCCGCTCAATTTTTAGTTTACCCCGCTCAATTTCCAGTTTGCCCTGCTCAATTTTCAGTTTGCCCTGCTCAATTTCCAGTTTGCCCCGCTCAATTGATAGTTTGCCCCGCTCAATTTTCAGTTTACCCCGCTCAATTTCTAGTTTGCCCCGCTCAATTTTCAGTTTGCCCCGCTCAATTTCTAGTTTGCCCCACTCAATTTCTAGTTTGCCCCGCTCAATTGAGTGGGGCAAACTGGAAATTGAGCGGGGCAAACTAGAAATTGAGCGGGGTAAACTGAAAATTGAGCGGGGAAAACTAGAAATTGAGCGGGGTAAACGGGGCAAACTGGAAATTGAGCGGGGCAAACTGAAAATTAAGCGGGGCAAACTAGAAATTGAGCGGGGCAAACTGAAAATTGAGCGGGACAGGTTTCATTTTTTTTTCCTTTTCCCTGTTGTAATTCCCACTGATTTTTGGGTTTTAGGATTTGAGAATGGGTTCGGGTTTAGGTTACAGGTTTTGGGATTTGTGAATGGGTTCGGGTTTAGGTTATAGGTTTTAGTTTTGGTTTAGGTTATAGGTTTTGGAATTTGAGAATGGGTTCGGGTTTAGGTTATAGGTTTTAGTTTTGGTTTAGGTTATAAGTTTTGGTTTAGGTTATAAGTTTTGGTTTAGGTTTGGGTTTGGGTTTGGGTTTTGAGATTTAAAAATGGGTTCGGGTTTAGGTTATAGGTTTTGGTTATGGTTTTGGTAATAGGTTTTGGGATTTGAGAATGGGTTCGGATTTAGGTTATAGGTTTTGGTTTAGGTTATAGGTTTTGGTTAAGGTTATAAGTTATAGGTTTAGGATAAGGTTATAGGTTTTGGGATTTGGGAATAGTTTTAGGTTATTAGTATAGCTTTAAGTTAGGTTATAGGTTTTAGGATTTGAGAATGGGTTCGGGTTTAGGTTATAGGTTTTGGTTTAGGTTATAGGTTCTGGGATTTGAGAATGGATTCGGGTTTAGGTTATAGGTTTTGGTTTTGGTTTTGGTTTAGGGATTTGAGTTTAGGTTATAGGTTTAGGTTTAGGTTTAGGTTTTAGGTTTAGGTTTAGGTTTGGGTTTGGGTTTTGGGATTTGTGAATGGGTTCGGATTTAGGTTACAGGTTTTAGAATTTGAGAATGGGTTCGGGTTTAGGTTATATGTTTTAGGTTTTGGTTTAGGTTATAGGTTTTAGGATTCGAGAATGGGTTCGGGTTAGGTTATAGGTTTTGGTTTTGGTTTAGGTTATAGGTTTTGAGATTTGAGAATGAGTTCGGGTTTTAGTTATAAGTTTTGGTTTGGGTTTAGGTTATAGGTTATAGGTTTAGGTTTAGGTTATAGGTTTAGGATAAGGTTATAGGTTTTGGTATTTAGGAATAGTTTTAGGTTATAAGTATAGGTTTAGGATAAGGTTATAGGTTTTGAGATTTGATAATGGGTTCGGGTTTAGGTTATAGGTTTTGGTTATGGTTTTGGTTTAGGTTATAGGTTTTAGGATTTGAGAATGGGTTCGGGTTTAGGTCTTAGGTTTTGGTTTTGGTTTTGGTTTTGGTTATAGGTTTTGGTTTAGGTTATAGGTTAGAGGTTTAGGATAAGGTTTTAGGTTTAGGTTATAGGTTTTTAGAATATTTGAGAATGGGTTCGGGTTTAGGTTATAGGTTTTGGTTATGGTTTTATGGTTTTGGTTTAGGTTATAGGTTTTATGATTTGAGAATGGGTTCGGGTTTAGGTCTTAGGTTTTGGTTTTGGTTTTGGTTTAGGTTATAGGTTATAGGTTTAGGATAAGGTTTAGGTTTAGGTTATAGGTTTTTGGATTTGAGAATGGGTTCGAGTTTAGGTTATAGGTTTTGGTTATGGTTTAGGTTATAGGTTTCAGGATTTGAGAATCGATTCAGGTTTAGGTGATAGGCTTTGGTTTTGATTTTGGTTTTGGTTATAGGTTTTGGATTTTAGAATGGGTTCGGGTTTCGGTTATAGGTTTAGGTTTAGGTTTAGGTTATAGGTTTTGGGATTTGAGAATGGGTTCGAGTTTAGGTCATAGGTTTTGGTTTTGGTTTAGGTTATAGGTTTTGGGATTTGAGAATGGGTTTGGGTTTAGGTCATAGGTTTTGGTTTCGGTTTAGGTTATAGGCTTTGGGATTGGAGAATGGGTCGGGTTTAGGTCTTAGGTTTTGGTTTTGGTTTAGGTTATAGGTTATAGGTTTAGGATGAGGTTTAGGTTTATGTTATAGGTTTTTGGATTTGAGAATGGGTTCGGGTTTAGGTTATAGGTTTAGGTTATTGTTTTGGTTTTGGTTATAGGTTTTAGGATTTGAGAATGGGTTCGGGTTTAGGTTATAGGTTATAGGTTTAGGATAAGGTTTATGTTTAGGTTTTAGGTTTTAGGATTTGAGAATGGGTTCGAGTTTAGGTTATAAGTTTTGGTTATGGTTTTAATTTAGGTGATAGGTTTTGGGATTTGAGAATGGATTCGGGTTTAGGTCATAGGTTTTGGTTTTGGTTTAGGTTTATAGGTTTTGGGATTTGAGAATGGGTTTGGGTTTAGGTTATAAGTTTTGGTTTTGGTTTTGGTTTTGGTTATAGGTTTTTGCGTTTGAGAATCGGTTCGGGTTTAGGTTAACAGTATGGTACCTGCAAATACAAATATAAACATAGCATGTCCAAATGGCCAGGCCCTTCCAATGCCGTCCATAGTAAATGGACAGCTTCATCATGGTCATAACAGCGGTTCCCACCTTCGAGGGACCCCCGCTCTTCCGGATAGCTCCGACGCACATCCAGGTCTACTCCATTAATTTCGAGCAAATACATAAACACTGTCTGTCTAAATGGCCAGGCCCTTCCAATGCTGTTCATAGGAAATGGACAGCTTCATCATGGTCATAACAGCGGTTCCCACCTTCCAGGGACCCCCGCTCTTCCGGATAGCTCCGACGCACATCTGGGTCTGCTCCATCAATCTCGAGCAAATAATAAACACGGTCTGTCTAAATGGCTAGACCACTCCAATCATGTGCATTCTTGAGTCAAGAGACGTACCAGATGCTTAAATCTGAAATATGCATTTAAACATAAAATGACATTGGGAATCGCTTCTCAAAACCGTAGACTGTTTTCTTTTGAAACTCGTTCATCTCACCTAAAAATCTATCACATAATGAATAACTATAACCACAATGATAACTACACATGTGCATTCTTGACAAGAGACGTACCAGATGCTTGAATCTGAAATATGCAGCTCCAATCCTCCCACATGCAACATCCACCTGAAATTCCAATGGTATGGACTTCAACAAAATGTTCAGTTCAAGCTACAGTCCGCATTCCAGTTCAAGTTCAGTTCACAAATGAGTTCCAGTTCACAGATTTGTCAGGAGTTTAGTCTATGAATCAGTTGACAAATTAGATTAGGATCTGCTGCAATCACATGATACAATCCAGTTCACATGAGTGCATGAATCAGTTTACAAATGAGTGTAAGAAAGAAAAGTAACCATTGATTTGGAAAAAAAACCATTAATGTGCATCACTTCACAAAAACCTACAATCCATCATTGCAATCACAGAACAAGTCAATGAATCACTTCACAACCATCCATCGATCTGCATCACTTCACAAGCATGTGCATTAGTTACAAAAGTCTAGGATCTGTTGCAATAAGGAAAAGTCAATCAGTTACACAAATGAGTTAATGAATCAGGCTATAAATGAGTGCATGAAGCCTAAGAACCCATTCTCAAATCCCAAAACTAATAACCTAAACCAAAATCAAAACCTATAAACTAACCCGAACCCATTCTCAAATCCCAAAATCTATAACCTAAACCTTATCCTAAACCTATAACCTATAACCTAAACCTAAACCTAAACCTTATCCTAAACCTATAACCTATAACCTAGACCAAAACCTATAACCTAAACCAAAACCAAAACCTATAACCTAAACCCAAGCCCATTCTCAAATCCCCAAACCTATAACATAAACCCGAACCCATTCTCAAATCCCAAAACCTATAACTTAAACTAAAACCAAACCTATAACATAAACCCGAACCCATTCTCAAATCCCAAAACCTATGACCTAAACCAAAACTAAAACCTATAACCTAAACCCGAACCCATTCTTAAATTCTAAAACCTGTAACCTAAACCCGAACCCATTCTCAAATCCCAAAACTCAAACCCAAACCTAAACCTAAACCTATAACCTAAACCAAAACCAAAACAAAAACCAAAACCTATAACCTAAACCCAAATCCATTCTCAAATCCCAGAACCTATAACCTAAACCAAAACCTATAACCTAAACCCGAACCCATTCTCAAATCCCAAAACCTATAACCTAGACCAAAACCAAACCTATAACATAAACCCGAACCCATTCTCAAATCCCAAAACCTATAACCTAAACCAAAACTAAAACCTATAACCTAAACTTAAACCCATTCTTAAATTTCAAAACCTGTAACCTAAACCCGAACCCATTGTCAAATCCCAAAACTCAAACCCAAACCTAAACCTAAACTATAAACTAAACCAAACCAAAACCAAAACCAAAACCTATAACCTAAACCCAAATCCATTCTCAAATCCCAGAACCTATAACCTAAACCCGAACCCATTCTCAAATCCCAAAACCTATAACCTAAACCAAAACCAAACCTATAACATAAACCCGAACCCATTCTCAAATCCCAAAACTTATAACCTAACCCGAACCCATTCTCAAATCCCAAAACCTATAACCTAAACCTAAACCTAAACCTTATCCTAAACCTATAACCTATAACCTAAACCTAAACCTATAACCTAAACTCAAATCCCAGCGGGGATTACAACAACGAAAAGGGAAAAAAAATGAAAAAGAAACCAGCGAGTTGGGGTCGACCAGGTTAATGCAATGCACTTTTTTTCTTTTTTCTTTTTTTATTTTTATTTTTTAGGGATTATCTCGAACCCGAACCTGATTTCCTAAACCTAAACTTTAACCTATTCTCAATTTCCTAAAGCTATTACCTATAACCTACACCTAAACTTAACCTTAACCTAAACTTAAAACCTAAACCTAAACCTAAAACCTAAATGTATTCTCAAATCCTTAAACCTAAACCTACACCTAATCCTAATCTCAACTCCTTAACCTAAACCTAAACTTGAAAACCCAAACTAAACCCGATCTCAAACCTGAACCCAATTCCCTAAACCTAAACCTTAACCTATTCTCAATTCCCTAAAGTTTTAACCTATAACCTAGAACCTATAACCTAAACCTAAACCTAAACCTTAACTTAAACCTAAACCAAAACATATAACCAAATTTTCAATTTGCCTTGCTCAATTTTCAGTTTGCCCCGCTCAATTTCTAGTTTGCCCCGCTTAATTTTCAGTTTGCCCCGCTCAATTTCCAGTTTGCCCCGCTCATATATGGACGGTTTGGATATAACACATACATCATGATGGGATGCATAAAAGAAAAAAAAAAATTCAGTTTGAGTGGGGTAAACTGGAAATTGAGCGGGGCAAACTGGAAATTGAGCGGGGTAAACTGGAAATTGAGCGGGGCAAACTGGAAATTGAGTGGGACAAACTGAGCGGGGCAAACTGGAAATTGAGCGTGGCAAACTGGAAATTGAGCGGGGCAAACTGTAAATTCAGCGGGGCAAACTGAGCGGGGCAAATTGAGCTGGCCAAACTGAAAATTGAGCGGGGTAAACTGAAAATTGAGCAGGGCAAACTAGAAATTAATCGGGGCAAACTGGAAATTGAGCGGGGTAAACTGAAAATTGAGCGGGGTAAATGCTCAATTGAGTGGGGTAAACTGAAAATTGAGCGGGGAAAACTGGAAATTGAGCGGGACAAACTGAAAATTGAACAGGGCAAACTGAATTTTTTTTTTTTTTTTTTTTGCTATGCTACTTTTGTGGGTCCCATCATGATGTATGTGTTATATCCAAACTGTCCATATATTTTACGAGCTCATATTAAAGCTTGGGACGAAAAATAAGATAGATCTAACTATCAAGTGGACCACACTGTAAAAGGCAACCTAGGATTTGAGCGAGGCGAGGAAAGCTATAAATTGTGTGAGGGAACCTAAAAATTGAGAGAGACAACCTACGAATTGAGCGAAGAAGCTAGAAATTGAGCGAGGCAACGTAGGATTTGAGCGAGGGAACATCGAAATTGGAGCGAGGCAACTTAGGAATTGAGCGAGGGAAGCTAGAAATTGAGCGAGGCGAGCGAGGCAACGTAGAAATTGGAGCGAGGATTGAGCAAGGGAACCTAAAAATTGAGCGAGGCAACTTAGGAGTTAAGCAAGGCAACGAAAAAAATTCAACGAAACAACCGAGAAATTGAGCAAGGGAAACATTAATTTGAGCGAGGTAAGCTTGAAATTAGGTGAGGCTAACATGAATTGGAATGAACTTTAAATATAATTGACCTAGCCTAACAATTTACTTTGTTGAATTTGACCGATCAGTTAATGAAATTGACCGAGATTTACATGAAATTCTCTTCGGTGAATTTGATCGAGCAATTAATGAAATTGACCGAGCGGTTCATAAAATTTTCAGTACGCACTTATAGTGCTGAGTTAACTAAGTTGGGCACACCCAGATCCATAGCTCAATTGGCAGACTGAGTAGAGATACCTCATGTCAACACTTGAGGTCCTGGTATCGATTCCTAACGGGGGTGGCTAACATGGAGTGTGTGTATTGACATGGGTGTGTAGTAACAAGCTAACCTAAAAAAATTTTTTAAAAAAATTAATAGTAAAATATTTAAAAAATTAAAAAATTAAAAATATTGAGTTGGGCCCACCTTGAATGTATGTGGACTATCCATGACGTTCATCCATTTTAACATCTAAAGCAAGGGTTTCAGCCCAAAATAGTGGCATATTGAAATATCAAGTGGATCACATCACAGGAAACAGTGTTTTCACCGTGGAAACCTTGTTATGCCCCTACAATGATGTTTTACTTGTAATCCATCATGTTCATAGGATGATTTTCGCATGGATGAACTGAAAACCAAGTGGGAGTTTCATTCGGCATTTCAATGGCCCACAAAAAATTTACACCATTTAGGTAAATGTATATCATACCTGTCATGCATACTGTCTTCCGTGGAGGGAACATTTTCAGGAAAAACGAGATAATGTTGACTAGGAGTGTACATCGAGTCAAACCGAGTAAAGCTGGCCTCATGTCGACTTGGCTCGGCCACTGGCTGACCTCAGCTCGAACTCGGCTAGGCTCGGTCCTTGAGCCTGACTGGCCATCTCAGCTTGGTTTAGTCAGAAGCTCGAGCCGAGTTAGCCATTGAGGCATTTTCACAAACACCTGAGTTGCAACTTCAAAATCCCACTATTTTACAAACAAATGCAATTGTTTTATAGGTATTTTATCAAATACCTTCTAAGCAACATAAAAACCAAGAAAAACAAAGAGAAAAAAAGTATTTGTTTCATGTACATACTTTCCTTGCCACCGGCCACATTTCGTTGAGTCATTTTATCAGACAGTTGGTGAGCAACATCAATGGCAGAGTAACCGATTCATTGAACTGGTCCGATTCGAGCTGGATTCTGTCCAAGTTGAGTCGAGCTGAGGCTTGCTCGAACTCATTTTCGAGCTCAAAAAATCAGCTCAGCTCAAACTTAGCTTTGAACCGAGTTGAATCAAGCTTTTTCAACTCGAGTCGAGCGAGCTAACCGACCTAGCTCGGTTCGTGTACACCCCTAATGTTGATGAATAGAGAGGGTGGGATCCAGCTAGAGCGTGGTGCGATCCAAGCAACGGATGTAGCGGTGGAGTTTTCGTCCTTTTTTAAAAAAAAAATGGAGCGAGAGAAGTGAGGGAGAGGAAAAGCAACGGCAGTAAAAAGGAGGGGTAGTTTCGTCCTCAAAGTCGCTGTCCGCACGTGCTAGTCTAAGTTGGTAACTTAAGTTTGTATTCCGCGATAAAAGCCGCTGGGTAAAAGGTTTTGTCTACAGTGGTCATTTTCTCAAATTCATTCAAATCATTACAAAGGAAATGGAATATGTAAGATTGTGTTTTGGATGCTCAAAATGAACTGAAATGTGCCTTTGGGTTGGTGATCTAGGCTATTGAGAAGATGGGCCCTGCTGCCAACGGTGGATTCTAGTATCTTTCTCGGATCGAACAATGCTAAGATGAGAATAAGATAACCGTCCACATTCAACTGAAATATGAAGATTGGATGGATAAGATCCCCAAATTGGAGAGATTTTGAGTGGTCTAACCACATTGGAGCCCAACAAATCAGCGGTCTTGATAATTCCATGGGCCCATCTCATAACTATGTACTATTTTCAATTCAATTCATTTGAACATCCAAACACAGTCCTTAGGTTACATTAGCTGGGCGTAATCTTTGCTTGATGCGTTTGAATTAGAAAAGAACTTTAATACTCTAGCAGAGTGGGATTGATGATATGCAGTCACTTAGAAATTGCATATATGGCATACAAGTAATTCAAAATTGAACTGTCCAATTCCTGTGTCTCAATTTAGACGTATCATAAAAGAAAATGGTGCTTATTTGATTATCTGACAATTGGATAGGCGAATGTTATTTTGCGGTTAAGAATAAATAAAATAAAATCCAAACCACTATGATGTTGGTATTCTGACTCAAATCTACAATCTAGTCTATTTAATTTAAGTTAATGTATGCCACATGTACTATTTTTACTACTTGCATATCAAGCTTCATATTCTGTATCGGGCCGCCTTTTCATATTAGAACATAGATTGCATACTGACGTTGTCAATACAGATGAATGGTGCTTTGTGGGCTCACCATGGTGTATGTGTTTTACCCGCATTTTGGATAGTTATCTTAGGGCACGAGCCCAAAAGTGAGGCAAATCCAAATCTACGGTGGACTGCACCATACGAAAATAGTGGTGATTGAATAACCATCTTTAAAAACTTACTAGGGTCAACGGTAATGATTATTTACCATCCGTCCTATCGAAATGTTTATATAGACTTGGCTGGAGGGAAAACACAAATATCATCTTGATTCAAAAATTTGTAGCCTCTAAGAGGTTTTTAATTTTTGTCAAGATTATAAGTTTTAATTTTTGTAAAATGAAGGGAGATAGAGAGAGTTTTTGCATGTGAAATGCAAGCTATTGAGTTGTTTATGAAGGGGTCCTCATGCCTAAGTGGTAGACTTACAAGAGTTTTAACATGAGGTCATGGGTTCGAGTACCAATTACCGTTAAAACCTACAGTTGTGTGAGTGCATTGGAAACAAGCAAAAATTTAGTGCCCTCTTTAGGGCCAACACTTCCGTGGGCCCCACTGTGATGTACGTTTTTTTTATTTGTGTTGTCCATCCATTTTTCTAACTCATTTTAAGGCATGTGCCCAAAATAAGGCAGATCCAAACTCAAGTAAGCTCTACCATAGGTGTAAGACCTGTAACCTCGCGAGACCTTCCATACACTTCTACTTAAACAACAGCATGTTCCTGGAAGACCAGATTGACGAATTTTGATCGTTACCTTACTTTTGTACTGCGATACCCCTAGACTTGTACCCTAACGACCACGCGGGCATTATAATTTCAACATCGCGAGGCACGCCTCATTTCGATCCTTAGATTAGAAGTTACAATTTTGGTGCAATTCGAGGTCGGCCGCTATCACGCCCCAAACCTGAAAACCAGATTCACAGGAATCTCAATCACCGAATCCGATACCGACAGCCTCCGTAGTACCCCATTCTCGGCTCCTAGCGTCCATATGCCAGATTTCGATCCCGAGATCCTACAAGGAGGATTTTTTTTTTCTTTTGTATACATTTAACTCGCAATAAGCATAACCACAAGATTACCCAATTCACAAAGGCAACGTCATCATCACATATCCACTAATAGAATCAGTTGAGTACAATATTGGAAGGAAATACATAAATAAAAATCAAGCTCCAGAAGACCGTTGTACGCTCCAAGCTCAACACTGCTGCAACCTAACATCACTTGCACGCATCTATCGTGCATAAGCTTATATAAAGCTTAGAGGGTAGTGTAAGTGTGTGCATAAGGTAAGTGCCAAGTATTCAATACAATGTCATAATCATACAATACTAGAAGTACTGGTAATCCATAAATCGTGCAATGTCGGAATAAGTAGAAATACTGGCAAGATCAGGAATTATCAGAGTAAACAGAAATACTGACAAGATCATAAATCATACGATAACAGAGTAAGAAGAAATACTGACAAGATTATAAATCATACGATAACAGAGTAAGCAGAAATACTGACAAGTCCATGAGTCATACAATATTAGAGTACGCTAGACAAATCAACTATGCAAATGAGGAATCATAGATAGTCAAATATCAGATGCAAAGGATGCAATGCAATATACATTCCTGATGAGTATCATAAATAGCGTCAGCCGTACCTAGACCATATAAATGCAGAAACACAATAATCCAAAATGTCGTATACCGCGAATGTCATGCAATATGCAGTACGAATGGAATGACCATGCTGGAGTGTGAAGTCAGGATGATAGTACGTAGTATCGCAGACTATGAGGTCCATCACATGAGACTTCTATCCAAACCAGTCCCATACCTAAATTTGGATAGTCAGACTCAATGTGATAAACTCCTGATCTTAGGTTAGTTGCGCGCCCCAACCGAAATCATGGCCATTGCGAAGGCACACGTGACAAATAGTTACGTACCACTAGCCCAAGTGAATAGTGAATGAATGAATGAATGAGTATGCAACTCCTGCTCACTAAATCCACATATCAGTACAGTTCATCTCTGGGATCATCACCGGGGTTTAGTACACTCCAAATGGCACTGCCGCTCTCCCAGCCGCACAGTCCAAGTGAGCGTAAGAAACCTCACTATCCGCTGGCCAATAGTCTGCCAATACTTATCCGGCATGTCGATAGCGGACTTATTCACGAGCTAGTCAAACTCAGCCTAATATTGCCCCCTACCCTCGGGTGGATAAGGCCACACCCCCTCCCAACCGACCACGACACAGTGGGAGACGCGGCCTCCTGGTATTCGACACTCGAGCGCTCATGTATCCACTCAGTCTCTACGTTGGGGCGTCTCCTGGCCCGGAGGTTTAAAGATTTTCACCCAGGAACATATATAGTGCTCGTATGCTAGAACCAAACATTTTTGATGTCCCATCTGGCCATCCAAGATATGTCTGTGGAGGCTACGACCCTGATGTCGCTAGAGCGTACAGTAATCACAGCTCACAATGCAAGATGCATAAGTCATACAATCCAGTCATGCATCAATCCTGCGCATGCCATGCACTCATGCGAGATAACCTCCACCTATCAGGGAGTCTCATATCATCCTACCCAATGACATATGCAATGGTCAATCATATCTCATAACAAACATGCAGATGATGCGTATGGGCATGTATCGTGATGCTATGTTGTCACATACTCATAGTCGGTATCAACAATCAGCCTCGACAATGTGGACATTTAACCAACATTGCCCCAAGGAATGACCCACATAGATCTAAACATATAATGGGCCCACGGCCTCACATAAGGGCCTAATATACAACACAATGGCCCTTACTCAAGGGTTACATGTACACAACAGGTAGGCCCTGCTCATGGGCCTAACATACATCACAATGGGCTCCTTCGCCTGGCCCTCAAATGCATCACAATGGGCCTCATCACCTAGGTCCCAATATACATCACATTGGGCCTTAGACACGGGCTGAATACACATCACGTCGAGCCTCAAATACGGGTCGCATGTACATCACATTGGACCCCGACAATCAAAATCGACAATCGGTCACGACAAATCAAAATCGATAATCGGCCTCGATCGTTAATCGACAATCGGCCACGACAAATCAGAATCGGTAATCGCCCTCGATCGATAATCGGTAATCGACCACGACGAATCAGAATCGGTAATCGGCCTCGATTGTTAATCGACAATCGGCCACGACAAATCAGAATCGGTAAGAATGGGCCTAACAAGACCTAATGGAAGGTCACAATGTGGACATCCATCCATTATTGCCCATCAATGTGGACATTTAACCAACATTGCTCCCAATGAGTAGCCCACATAGAACCAAACACATAGTAGGCCTCACGGCCTCGTACAAGGGCCTAATATACATCAAATGGGCCGCACCACATGGACCTCGAACACATCATAATGGCCTGACTTATGGTCCTCATATACACCATAGATAAGCCCTACACATGAGCCTCAAATAAATAACTTGTGGCTCTACATATGGGTCCATTATGCATCGAATGGGCCACGCATCTGAGCCTTGAATACATCAGGTGTGCTGCATCATATGGACCTAGAATATAACTCAATGGGTCACGCCAAAAAGGGCCATAAATACATAATAGGCGAGCCCTGCACATGGGCCCAATATACATAACAGGTGGGCTCTACACATAGGCCTAATGCACATCGCTATGGGGCCGCATCATATGGGCAAGGAATACATCTCAATAGGCCTCATCATATGAGCAGACATATATCACAATGGGCCTCACTAAATGGGTCAGAAATACATCACAATGGGTCACGACGTATGGGCCAAGTATATATCTCAATGGGACACGACCTATGGGCCCCAATACATCATGATGGGCCGCTACCCGCGGGCCTCAAATACAACAAGTGGGCCGCATCAATGGGCCTTATATACACCTCAGGTGGGCCCTGCTCATGGGCCTCAAATACATAGCATGTGGGCTCTACACATGGGTCTCAAATATATACAACAGGTGGGCCTTAATGGACGGGCCACAAATACATCAAGATGGGTCTAATCACATGGGCCTCATATATATATCGAATGGGCCGCACCAATTGGGCCTTACATACATTGCAATGGGCCATAACCCATGGGCCTCGCATACCTCACAATGGGCCTCATAACATGGGCCTCATATATATATTAAGGTGGGCCTCCACAACGGTCCTCATATACATCAAGGTTGACCTCAACAACAGGCCTCATAAACATATCAAAGGTAGGTCTCACACATGGGCCATAACATATCAAAGGTAGGCCTCACAGATGCATAGATGGGCCATAAACATATTAAGGACCTCAAATGCATCTTAATGGGTTGGGCCCTGCTCATTCTAAATGGGCCCATCTATGAACAACTTGGATAAAATATGTACATCACGTGAGGGCCACGTGAATGGACGGTGTGAATACAAAATACATACATCTAGGTGGACCCCCACCAATTTGTAGTTCACAAATCCATCCCATTCATAAGTTAACATATTGATAGATTAAGTGACGACAAATATCAGCTTACTAAAAATTTACCGTGGCCCTTAAAAATTTTGAATGGTGGATGTCACTATCTCCAATATTTACAATGGTGGGGCCCACTTGAACTTTAGATCTAACTCGTTCTTTAGCTCTTGGCATAAAATGAGCTTTCAAATTGGTTGGACGGTTTGGATGCAACACATGGGTCATGGTGGGTCCCGTATATGGATGGCGAGGGTGAAACGAGTGGGGCCCACATAGCTTGGTGACGTCACATACACCAGCTGTATAGCTGGTGTGCGGCACGCCAGGCATTTTGCTTTATAAGTTGGGTCCATACGTGTGGCCCACTATAACATTTATTTTCCATCCAACTTGTTGGTAAGGTCATACAGACCCAGACCCGGTCCACTGTAATGTTTACTCTCCACCCAACCTATTGGTACGGTCACATAGACCTGGGGCCCACCACAATGTTTATTTGCAATCCAACCCGTTAACAGGGCTACACAGACCAGGATGAAAAGGAAAGGAAGAAAAAAAAACAAATTTCATGTTGGCCCAAAATTTCTTGACCACAAAAAGGGTCACAATGGTGGACGTTTAATCAACACTGTTTCCTTGATGTGGGTCCACCAGATAAATGGTTGGATGGCGTAGATGGGACACATACATCACGGTGGGATGTAGGTCCCACCATCCAAACAATGGACGGTGCGGGCGTAACACATACATCACGGTGGTTTCCACCGTCCACAGCCGTGGACGGTGTGAGTAAAACACATACATCAATGGTGGGTTCCACGTGGGGCCCACCATAACGTTTACTTTCCATCCGATCCGTTGATAAGGTCCCACAGACCCAGATGAATAGGAAAAACAAATTTCATATTGTTCCAAAACTTCTGTGATCCAGAAAAGGTTTTCAATGGCTGACGTTCGATCCCACTGTTTCATATGACGTGGGCCACCTAAGCTCCATACAAGGCTAATTTTTTCGAGGTGGGGATCATAGTTAAAAGGGGCCCACCATATGTACGGCATGGATGAAAAATACACATCATGGTGGGGCCCACGGCTAGGATCGTGGGTCCCTGGTCGTCCCCCCACAGCGCAGGATGCCTGCGCGTCCTCTCTCTCTGTCAGCAGCAGCAGTTGCTATTGTTTTTTTTAAAAAAAATAAAATTGAGCTTTGAAGTTTTTCATACGTGGGGCTCACATCAGCTAAATCCAGTCCATCCATTGCGCTCCACGGCTCAAGATAAACTAAATAAGCCCAATATGCAACAATGTTCTAGCGTATCGAAACATCGGGGTTAGTTTTAACGGTAAAAAGACTATTTTTCTATGGTATGGCCCGCCAGATAATCAGATTCACTTCAGTTTTTGGATCAACGCCTAAAATGAGCTGAAAAATGGAATGGACGGTGTAGATTTGATCTGTACATCAAGGTGATTCCTACATGAGTGGACCAGCCAAAAGCTTAAGTATAATATATTTTATTTTATTTATTTTTCTGTTAGCTGTTAGTTCACCCTGTCAATACACGCACTCCATGTCCAGCGTCCAGGGACGCTGGATGGCATGGATATAACACAAGCATTGTGGTGGTCCCATATGACACCCTGCACTTCACGTTGAGGTGGGTCCACACGTGTGGGACCCACCATCCTTGGATAAAATATATATTTGTGTATTTCTTTCAATTAGGCCTGCCTAAAAGGACTGCTAGGTAGGCCCACTAGGTGGACCACATGGATGTGAAACATATCACAAGGTGGGCCACGATCAAACACAAAAAAAGGGAGAGAGAGAATAGAACACCCACCTTAGGATCTTATCTTCTTCCTCCGCCTATAGCCTCTAGAGCTCCAATGGATAGACTTCAATGGTTGAGATCGGTCATAGAGGGTGGGATTGGATGATAGGAAGGTGGGCCACACTAGTTTCTCTCCTATTGATGTCATGGACGGTTCATTGCTTGGGAAAAATGAGAGAGAGAGAATGAGAGAGAGAGAGAGAGAGAGAGAGAGATGATGGGAGGGAAGTGATGGTGAGTGATGGATAGGTGTACTTGACATGTGAGGGAGAGTTGACTTTAGGTAAGGTGATGTAAGAGAGGGATGGGTTGGGTTGCTTTATACTTGATTGATTTGATTTGATTGATTGATTTGATGGGTGGTAGAGATTCTCTCGGGGTTACAACGTGCGGTGTTTCTTTGGAATGATCGCGGACCCACAACTCCTAGCCGGGGTACCGGCTCAGCCCGTAATATGCGGCATCGAAACCGCGGCGACGGTGCGGTTGCAATGATATAAGTCTCGGATCGAGTCGACACAGACTCCCAGGATCCGTCTCAAGATCGCGCGCAGACGCCGATTACAGATCGTGAGTCGCCGAAATTCGACCGAGAGGACTGCGAAGGTATACGGAATGGTATGGGCAAGGATACGAGTCTTACAGCTGCGCAATTCATATGGGCCGCACTTGTAAAAGATTTTATGTTATCAAATCAATCAATCCATCAATCATGTTATCCATCACTCATGTCACTCTCTCCCCATTAGTTAAACAAGCCCATGCCTTTCTCATGTAACCCATATCACTACCTATACTAGTCATCATTCTTTTCTTCTTTTTCTCCCCATTTTACTCCATCTTCTCCTTATTCTCTCCCTATCCTAAATCTCTACCACAAAAACTCCCAAACTCCCTTTCATTTCTACCATTTCCTAGCAAGAGTAGAGAGGGATTAAGAGAGAAAAAAATATTAGAAAGATTAGGAAGAGATTAAGAGAGAAAGAGAGAAAAGAAAGAAAGAGTAGAGTGAGATTAAGAGAAAAGAGAGTGTTTAGGAGAGATTCGAAAGAGAGCTTGAGAGAGGGTTATGAGGGATCGAGAGAGTAAGTGAAAGAGAAAAGTGATATTAAAGAAGATTAGGGATGAATTCGAGCTTAGTGGGCCATCCGATCGCCGATCTAACCATCCGTCCTTCTAAGTGAGTATATGAGAGACCTTCCCATTCTTTGTGATTTCTCTATTTTAGTGGGCCCATAAAGGTGAGACCCACCTTGGTCATATATTGAGTATGTGGTGGACCCCATAGTGGTGAGGGGCCACCCCGATGGCCGGATCTATTTCCCTTCCTTTCCCTTTCTTTTCTTATTCTCATGGTGTTGTGGGACCCACAAGTGGGACACACTATTGGAAAGCATGTCCTGCATCATAGCGTGGACCACCTTGTGTGGCCCACTGTGATGTTTAATTTCTATTTAAAACAGTTGATTGTATAAGCATACTTGGATGGTGAAAATACTCCAAAATTTGATGTGATCCAAAGCTTCTTGACCCCACCATGAGTTTGACATTCAAATGGATGGAGTGGATTTCCTAAGTGGACCCTACCTCATCCTTAAAGCACAAGAGAGGGAGAGGAGCAGTGGCACAGTACGCTACAACGTCCAGAGACATCGTGCTCACACTGCCTACCTCCCAAGGCCACCGTATGGGCTTCCCTCGTGAAGCACATAATGATGTATATATATGTCATTCACACCGTCCATCTGAATTCCCTCCTCATTTTAGGCGTTGAGATTAAAAAATGAAGCTAATCTAAATCCCAGGTGGGTCATATCACAAATAATAAGGGGTTGGGTTACCCATTGTCATTTCTTACTTTGCATAGAAGGTTTAGAGTGAGTTTTCACTAGTGGGATGCATATTGATGTATTTCTTAGATCCACACCATCCTTCCATCCCCTAACTCATTTTATCTATGGACCCTAAAAATCTATCTGATCCAACAATTAGGTGGACCACACCATAACCCATTATGGGTTAGGAGCACCCCCTCGCGTTAGCCATGTGGACATGGGGTGGGGCCGTGGACCCCACCCTGATTTATTTGTTTAATCCACACTATCCACCACCTTCTACATATCATTTTAGGCTATGAACAGAAAAATGGGGCAGATTCGAGCCTTAAGTGGACCGCAATAAGGCAAACAAAGTCCCACTATTGGAACTTTCTAAGGCCGACTATTGTGTGTGTAGGTGATGGACCTACCCATCATTGGACTCATTTGGTCCACAGAGAGTTGGTCGATATAATGGACGAAATGGAGTATCCACTAGTGGATCCCACATAGTAGAAAATAAAAAATAATAATAATAAAGGAAGAAAGAAAAACTAAAAAAGTTCCACCGGTCGTTATTGCCCGGTGATGTGAGGGCGGAAGCCTACTTAAGCTGTCCCCACACATGGACCCCACCATGATGAATTTGTTTAATCCGCACCGTCCACCATCTAGTTCAGATAATTTCAAGTCATGGGCCAAAATTTGAGGCAGATCTAAGTCTCGAGTGGGCAGTACTAAGGAGAAAGTTGCCCATCTATTGAAACCTTCTAGGGCCCGCTGTGAAGTCCCTGATAATCCAAACCAGTCCTATCAAGTCTATTTGACGTCATTTGAGGTGGTCAAGACGGTGAACGGATTAGATCATCCACTTCCATCCCACTTAATAGTGTATGCAAAACATATAATAAATATAATAATAATAATCTATATATGCCATGCATGTGTGCGGTAATCCCATTCCTAGCGAATTTTGGGTCTCAGAAGTGAGACCCCATTCTGATGTTTATATTAAATCCTCACCATCCACCGACCTCTTAAGATCATTTTAAGCCATAGGCTAAAAGATGAGACAGATTCGGGTCTCAAGTGGGCCACGATGAGGGAAACGAACCATTGCTATTGAAATCTTCCAAGGCCCACTGTAGAGTCTCTGTTTGTCCAAATCAACCCAAATCAGAGCCCATTAGACCCGCTCAAGATGGACTACGCAGTGAATGGAGTAGAAGATTCACATGGGTCCCACACTGATAGTGTATTAAAAAAAAAAAGAGAAAAAAAAGGTGTCACTGGGAGGTTTTGCCTCGGGATGTGAGGGCGGAAGCCTCCCTGTTGCCCCCACACGTGGGATCACCCTACATGATGTATGTATCATATCTATTCTATTTATCTATCTTGTCAAATCATGTTAGGTCATGGGCCCAAAACTCAGGTTGATCCAGATCTCAAGTGCACCGTATTATAGGGTAATGTGGGGTAGAAACCTCTTGGACTTGGGATTTTTAGGTTTTGGGATCCCTTGGACTTAGGAATCCCTAGTTTTGGGATCCCTTAGACTTGACAATCTCTGGAATCGAGATCCCTTAGGTCTTTGGTTATGTTTGACATCTTGGATTCAAATCATTAAATTAGTTAATGTGTGAATGTTGAAACTATGGTTTTATTAAATCCATTTAAGCATATACTTTATCTGAACTGATGAAATCCCATGACTCAGATGGGCTATGAGCATAGGATTACATTTTAGTGACAACCAATGATTTGAAACTGTCGATTTATGTTACCAATGATCAGACAGTGCAAATCATTCTACTAAAGTAATTATAGTGATGTCATTGATAATCTGTTTATTTTTAGGACATCATTAGTGGGTCATGTGCCCAAATGGATTGGTAGCCTAGTGACACGTATTGTACATCCGGGTGTCCACCGAGTCCCTCCTAATGGACCCCACTTTGTTATATACCCATGTTAGACTAACATTACCTCTTCATGCCTTGCAGGCTATATGAAGAGCTAATGTTTGTCTAACATGGGCCACACCACGCAAACTTCTATGTTTCTAGTGGGGCCTGTCGTTCAATTCTCACTCTATGTATATGATGTGCCGATTAAGACTGATTATGTAACGACTAGTATTTTAAATCCTAAACTACAACTCACAAATAAGATCAAACACTCCATATCCCAATATTATGAACTAACAAAAACCCGGTAGCAAGACTCTAACCATAAGAAAACTCTACCATCCATTAACACACCTCATAATCACTAATATACACGTTGAAATTTAAAAGTAACAATCAAATCAAAGTAACCAACATTCATCAAGGATAAATCTCCAAGTATGACCCCCCTAAAAGAGTAAAACGGACTAACCATCAGTCTAGAGCATTTAATAAACCTCGCAAGAGGAATGGATGATGTTAATAACACTAACAATCAATCGAGACCCACCAAAACTTTAATACCAACTAATCTTTTAATGATACTCCAGAGAGGAATGCATGGTGTGGATCGCACTGACAATTGCATGGACCCCACCTTTAACGTCGTGCGTGAACACAAACTGTGTGCACCGCAGAACGCTGGACCATGCACACAGTCAAACCGGGCTTGACTCGATGAAACCAAAAAAAAAGAGCAAGAATTTCTCCCTTTTTCCCACCATTTGAAATTCAAACAGTAGGGATCGTTTTTGCCCAAAACTGCCCACCATCATCTATCGTCTTCATGATCAAACCGTCCATCAAATTCAGTGGGGCCCATTGCCAAATCCATGTCATTCGAGTCCACTTTAGCGGATCCTCGCTGGCAGATCCATTCATTTCGGATATTCGGAGCTCGTCCACACAGCAAGCGGGAATCCTTGTCACCCCTACCATTCCTAGAATTAGCTACCTATTCGACAGAAAGTGGAAAGAATAATTTTCATCTTTAGCAAGATTCGATCTCAACCATTCCCTGTCTTCTAAAAAGCTTTTCCGATTAATTGATCTGGAGCGTTCGGTCTAGGGTTGCCTGAAAATCTCATAGCAAACTGAGATTTTGATGAAACTTTACCACGGCATGAATTGTCTCTCGTATTAAAGGAATGTGTAATCAATGGCCCCTGCTTCTCCATAAAGCAGGACCCATAAGCCTCATGGCCAACATCTGGACCGTCTAAACGACCCAGCTCATCAGATCTCCCAGTCATTTTGAAATTGCCATGATTAGTGGGTCATCTTCTCCAAACTAGTTGTAAAACCCATCTTCTTAAAAATTAATCCTTTCATTGATCCTAGACGTTCATCGTGTGGCCCACCCCACCTAAATCTCGTCAGGAACAATCGCCCAAGTCCATGCAATTATCGAACAAGACTTAAAGACTCCTAAGCAAGGATTCTCGATCCTTCCTTCTCTAACAACATAGCTAATCCTTTGATTAGTAACAGAAGCCTCTCGAAACAGTAAGAAGCTCATTTGAAGCTCGGAAGTTTAGGGCAACATTCGAGGTAAAATACAAGAAAGGAAAGCGATAGAGAGAGAGAGAGAGCCAGACGTTGAAATGAGTTTCCATCTACTGTTGCGACTCAACTCAGTCCCAATAGGTGACGAGTCAGGATTAAATCTGACCCGTTCCATTCCAAAGAATAAGGAGGTTTTGAGGAGAAGGAGCCGCTGGCGTATACCCAACTTAGTCTGCACCAGTTGAGCCAACTCCGTGCCAACTCGCTGCTTCTTCCTCATCCTGCTCTCGTCAGTCGATAAGCCCACCATGTCTGCACTTCCATTTCAATAATACCATCATGCAAATCTTCAATAGAGTCACTGATCATCCACTCGAGTCAATGAACCAACCAAATCCCTGTGCAGACTCATTGACCGGACTCCCTAAGCTCTAACTGCACTACTTCATTTCAACTGGGTTACTATAACATCCTAGATTTTCACCGTTTTGGATTTTCAAAAAAATC
Organism: Magnolia kwangsiensis; assembly: GCA_037074715.1. NCBI lineage: Eukaryota > Viridiplantae > Streptophyta > Magnoliopsida > Magnoliales > Magnoliaceae > Magnolia > Magnolia kwangsiensis. Next base: position 24,031,627 of record CM073588.1, read on the forward strand.
TTTGAATTTTTTTATATAATTAACTTATATTATCACTTACTGACCATTAACACTCAATGTTAGTTTATACATGGGTGGTACCAGTAAAGAGCCGCACAAATTTGATTAATCAACTATAGGAAGCCAACGAATCCTACCGATCACTTAAACACCGAGTTTAGCCATATGATTTGTTTACATGGGGCCCAAATCTAACTGACCTATCACTGACTAATCAAGGTAAGCGCAACTAAATGAAGACCCCACCTAAAGTCGAGATAACTAGGGGTCGGATCTTAATTAACAAACCAAAATGAGTCAGCATCCTTTTAGCCTAAGAACCGACGATTTAGAGTGATTATAATTGAATCGTCATTTTCACTGGTTACGTGTCACGCCCCAAACTCGGAAACCGGGCTCACAAAATTTCCGATCGCGGAATCTAGCACTGACAGCCTCCGTAGTACCCCATTCTCGGCTCCCGGCACCCATATACTAGGTTCCGATCCTGGGATGCTACAAGGAGGAAATCTACTATCCATTTAATTTGTAACGAGCATAATCATAAGCATAACCCACGAACAATAACCATAAGAACACCATCACAAAATCCACTATGATCAAAACTTTGAGTACAAGGTGTATAAAGGAAAATACAAGATAGTGCTAATAATAAAAATTTTAAAAGCTCGACTGCACGCTCCTGCTGCTACTACGCTACGGCTGCGTCCTGATGTCACCTGCACGCATCAATCGTGCATAAGCTTATAGAAAGCTTAGAGGGTGGTGTAAGTGTGTGCGCAATATGAGCGTGCTCGGAATGTAAATGCAGAAATATGATGATGGGTATATGAATGCAATCAGCCGTACCAAGGCTATGCGGTGGTACCAAGGCGTGCGCTTTATGATTTTCTTCATTAACAAACAACTTTGGATAGGAAGCATTTTTTCAATTCCGTGTTAAGTAGTATTTTTCAGAGTTAGCAAATAAGCCCTAACTATGCTTTATCATAACTAGTTACTCAGATACCTAGCTGGCGTGGGTACACGTTGTGAGAAGACAAGCGCACGCCCTTGGTTCAAAGGAGATCAAAGTTACATGGCCTATAATGATGCATTTATCATATATATACTGTTAATCCATTTAGAGAGAGCATTGTAGATCTTGATCCTAAACATGAGTAATTTTCAAGGCTCAAGTGTACCACACCATAAATAACAGGACAATGATTTTTACCTTTAAAACATTCTTAGGGCCCATTATAACATTTACTTTTCATCTAATCTATTCCTGAGGCTACACAGACATGGATGAAAGAGAAAAAAACAAATATTGTATTGATCCAAAATTTATGTGGCCCTGAAAGGGTTTCAGTGGTAGGCGTTCAACCGTCTACTACTTTTTACAGTGTGGTCCACTTGATTTTTTTATCTGTCTTACTTTCAGCTCAAGCCCTAAGACCAGCTCACCAAATGGACAAACAGTTTGGATATAACTCATACCTCATGATGCAACCCACGGAAGTTGGTGACGTCAACACACCAGCCACATCAGTGGTACGTGGTACACCAGCCAATCCGCTTCTGGCCCCAACACCGTCCAGATAGCTAGCATTGGGCCACCCAAAAAAATTGCAACAGCAAGCATTCAATCCCCACCATTTCTTGTAGTGTCCTTGAGCTTTTGATTTATCTCGTTTTTTAAGCTCATACGCTTAGAGGAGTTCAAAAAATGAATGCACGGGTAAATAAAACACATACATCATCGGGGGACCTCAGAGCTTTGACAGCAGCTATCTGGCTAGTGTTGGGTTCACCAGCCAAACTACGCCCCTTCAAGGCTTCAACTCGGGCTGAACTTGTGTCAGGTTGTGGTTTTTTAGCCAGAGCCAACCTGACACCGACTCAAACCAACCTGATGCCGATCCAAACCAACCTGTCTCGACCTAACCTTTGGGTTAGGCCATCTGATTTCAGGTTCACCATGGGTCCATAACGGTAAGTTTTAACGGCCGTTATGTAAGGTGGACCAGATGCACCATCTCTTATGTTATGTCTACTCTCTTGTGCTAGATTTAGGATTTCATTCCTGATTTTGGAAGATCGGGTCCATTCATCAAATGTAGCTCACATTGAATATTGTCTAGCCCTAAAATCAGAACAGTCTACTCTTTAATTGGGACACACACATATACATTAGAAATGAACTGTTGGTATTTTTCCTCTGTATATTTTTCTCTAGCAAGTGATGAGTGGACCAGCCTACTTATGGGCTGAGAAATTTACAGTAAGGCCCCTTTTATAAATGACTTGGATCATGCACACCCTTGACACATTATCACATACGAGGGAAGTAGGCTTTAGACGGCAACTCTTCTATTACGCTTATATCTGTACATGTGGCATACGTGCGCGAGATCTAAACCGTTCATCTCTTGGATCCTAAAATAGAGGGGCGATACCCAGCAAAAAAACACCGATCAGATGGGTCAGATCATCCCGTCTGAGTTTCGAGGAGTGAGCCATACGCGGTTTTGTCTTTCACATGTGGTGGGCTGGATAGTGGATCAAGACCATCGATCCAGTTGGTCCTATCCATGGATGGCCCATGATTGTAAATCAGATTGAACAGACATGTCCTTGATATATGGATAGTGACCTTCAGATCGACGGTAAAAATTCAACATGGTCAACGGTCAACTTGACCGTTGGTTTGGTAGGATTTTCAACCGTTGGACATCCATTTGCAGGACCCGCTGGATGAGAAGTCAAGATCCACTGCCCCACTTTCCTTAACTGAAAACTGGGGTGGGCTATCAACGGGGTGAGTCCGAACTGGCCCGTTCTGTCGAAGCCCGGTGTATATAGTAAATGCAGGGCCTAGGCCCGGCCCGTGTTCATTTATTCAGGCCCAACCCGAGCCCATCCACCACTTTTGTGCAAGATCTCAATTGTTCACTAGGCCTGTCCCATCATCAGGATATATGATGAAAATGTCCTTGAAACCCTAAATGGGCTGGGCTGGGCTAGGTTGAGAACCTTTTCACGTAGCCCAGCCTAGCCCGATAAATAGACGGGCTTAAATTAGACCAACCCACGCCCCGCCGGAGTGGGCCAGCTTTGAAATTGTAGTCTCCACAACTTCAATGAACATGGGCCGCAATGCTATGGGCTGAGTGTGGACAGACAATCATAACCATCCAATCCTTCGAATATAACCTATTATCATATAATTCTATGGAAAAAAAAAAAACATGGATTCCATCGGACCGTACCAAATGTTACTGGGCTGGAAAGAGACAATCAATTGGTGTAGATGAGTGGCCTCGTCCCAGCCTACTTTGGGATGATTGGGCCCATGGCCTTTCTCAGGTTATGTCCAAGAGCCCGTCCCACAGACTGACCCAAAGCCCAGCCTTTTGACAGCCCTATGGGCAAGGGTGATAATGGACCGGGTTTGGTCTAGGCCTGGATAGGTCCAGCCTCTGACTTGACACTTAAAACGCAAGGCCTGAGTCCGATTGGAGCCCCTCATAGCAGGGCCGAGCCTACTTGGCTTGCGCCTCACGTGCATGGCCAGATCAGTTTTCAGCTCTAGCTTGGCTCAAGTCATTTTAGCACGAACGCGGCTCAACCCAACTTTTTATATACACGTGTTATATCCTACAAATATGCTGTTCTAATCCTTAATTAGGCAACCATCTATCTTAAATGTAGGCCGTTGATTTTATTCCTCAAAAACGTTTATTTTTTCTGCATGCGATGGTCCACTTGATAACAGATAGATTAGGAAAATTCATAGGAGAAATAAAATTTTTTTGGTTAATTTCCAGGTTTGTCAGATTGGGTTGGGTCCTGGGCCTAACCTGGTTGGCCCCCTTGCCACCTCTAACAAAGTCCTTATTTTCCCTTTAAATTTTCTAATCTATCCATTTATCAAGTGGGCCACACATGTATAAATAAATATAGAAAGCTATCAAAGTGGCCCCATATTCAACTGTAAAGCGACCTAATTAAGGCTCGGGGCCATGATATCCCAAAACTCCAAATTTCCATCACAGGGTACATCTACAGTAAACCCCAACAAACCAATAATCTCGATCACTGAATAGTGGGCCCAGTTGTATAAACTGAGAAACCTGAGTATAATATGTATATCGATCCTTTCGTGGATGATCATATAATCCACCTTCTATTTAAGATATGATGCAACACTAACTCACTTTTAGTAAAATGCTAGTTCTACAATTAGGGCACTGACATTTCTGTCTTTGTGTTTGTTTACAGAGAAAGTGGTTTCAACATTCTTTGGGTTATTTTTATTTTTATTTTTTTCCTTTTATTTATTGCTTTTTAGTCCACCGTTAAAAAAAATTCTAGTAATTAAAGGATTAATGTTGCGTTTGGATGCTCAATTGAACTTAATTGCAATAATCCAATGAAATGACTATATTTTTCAAGCAACTCCCCGATACCATGTTAGGTACTATAGGGATTTATGATTTTGATCACATGGGAGCAAAGAATATTCATATTGATGTCTTGGGGATTTATGAATGCTTTACCTGGGCACCAATTCTCACGGGAACTCTTGAGAACTTTGTGAGAACTAATCTTTCATGATATGAGTGTAAGATCTAAACCGTTCATGTGATGTAGCACCCCATGTGATCTAAACCAATACTTTGGTGGGCCATGGCAAAAGAAAGGCAAATTAAGGGAGGAATCTGTTTCATTTTTCCATGGCCCACCAAAGTATTGGATCAAGGTAAAAGTTGGGCCAAGGGGGGTTTCATGGGGTGCTGCATCACAGTTTAAATCTTGCACTCATATTACGGGAGATGAGTTCTCAAAAAGTTCTCACGAGTTATCATGAAAACTGATGCATAGGTGGGCATGTGCACAGGTGAGCATATAACAACAACAACAACAACAACAACAACAACAACAACAACAACGTGAGTTATGATTTTAGGGAGAGACTGAATGATGCTTCACCATCTTCTAGAATTTTGTATTGTCCCTAGGGGTGTACATCGAGTTGAACCGAGTCAAGCTGGCCTTAGCTCGACTAAGCTTGGCCACTAGTTGGCCTTAGCTTAAATTTGGCTCGGTCCTCAAGCCTGACTAGTCAGCTCGTCTTTGTTTGGTCAGCAGCTCGGGCTAGTTCGAGCCGAGTTCGAGCCAAGATTGAGCCGAGTTCGTCTGTGCAGCATTTTAACAAACACTTGGATTGCACCTTCAAAATCTCACTATATTTAAAATAGCATCAATAGTTTTACAGGAATTTTATCAAATACCTTCTAAGCAACATAAAAATCAAGAAAAAAAGGGTATTGGTTTCATAAACATACCTTCCTTGCCACCAGCCACACTTCGTTGGGTCATTTCATCAAACACTTGGTGAGCAACATCAATATCAAAGTAATCGAGTCACCGAACTAGTTCGATTCGAGCTGGGTTCGAGTTGGGTTTGATCTGAGTCGAGTCGAGCTGGGGCTAGCTCGAACTTGGCTCAAACTCATTTTTTAGCTCAAAAAATTAGCTCGACTCAGCTCAAACTCAACTTTGAACTGAGTCAAATTGAGCTTTTTCGAATTGAGTCGGGCGAGCTAACCGAGCTAGCTTAGTTCATGTACACCTCTATTGGCCCCATTTAAGGTTGGCAATTGGCTAAGCGTGATTTGAGCAAAATATTATTTTTAATATACTTGATTAGGAGATCCGATATTAACCATTTAAAATCAAGGTCCAGGCTTAGCCCTAGTACATCTAAAGTCTTTAATCTTACTTGACCATGTACTTAATTAAATTGACTTCATCCCTTAGTTGAACATGACCATACATCATCAATCCAATTCTCATGTAAGGGCTCGTTTGGTTTTGAAGGATACCGGCATTTGGTTGTAAAAAAAATGTCATTATTACTTTTTACTTGTATATGCAGTAATTGTCACATAATATTATCATTGTTGTCACACATTTGTTTTCTACATAATTTTTTGTACAAAAGGGATGAAATCAATAGCCATGTGTTTGGGCAGATGATGTATTAGTCAAGAGACTATGACTAGGCTCTTATGATGTCCACCACATTCTTTCTCATATAAATGCAAACACTATTTACATACCCCATTGAAAATGGAATGGAGGGTGTCCACCACCTCCTCTCTCATACAAATACAAACACTTTTTGCATTCACCATTGGAAATAGATTGACTGCTCCCCTTGCCACTAGCTCGGTGGCTGCTGGTCGAGAAGACTAGAAGGTGTGAGGGTGGATAACCAACAACATGTGTCTATGAGAAGAACTACAAAATGATAGATAGTCTTGCTATATCATTAAATCCTCATTTCATCATATATCCTACCTTCTTGGATTGATATCTATTTCATCATGCGTCGAGTGGGCTGAAGATGACTAATTCAAGAAGATATCCTTTTGTATCTGTTCACCGAGGGGCGTTCCCACTTTGATAGTCCCGCGGGTCACCATTCTAAATGCTAGTCGATTTGTTGCTGCTGTCTTTCCAATCGATCACCTATATTTAAAAGCAGTATTCAAGCACCTCCTTTACTTGGATTTCCCTCCAACTATAGCCGTCACTGAATGTTGTTATTTAATGTAATTTACAAACACTTGTGAAATGTCAATATTACCCAATGCATTCCAAATGTCAGTATCCTTCAAAATCAAACAAGCCCTAAAATTAAGCAATGAATCATAGGATATCAATCGTTCGAATTACCAAAAAATGTGTTAAATATATTTTTAATGGTTAAAATAAAAAATCAATAGTTGACAACACTTGTAAAACCATTGAAACTTTTGGGTACTAGTATTAGTGAAAAAGCTAATTGATAGATGATCGAATATACCCTATAGCAATCATAAGAATGTCCTTGGGAGGCCCATGGATCTTTTATTGAATCATATGGACCTTAATCATATTTAAATACATGAAACTAGAAACACCAACAAATAAGCTACTGCAAGCAACTTTGTGAAGTAAGCCAAAGCACATTACATCAGGAACTTGAACTCCCCATACATCTCAAGGTTTAAGTATTAGCCAAAACTAATACATATAAAGTTAATCAAAGTACATGCATTGATTTTTGGTATAAAGCTTGGTATTTATCCTCCAATGCATGTGTCGAAGATGTCCAATACTAGGAGCCTATTCCACAATACACTTATACTCCTATGTAGGGTAAAGCTTAGGCACAAGGACTTATCATCAAAATCAATCATGGACACTTTCTATCTTGATTTATCATTGGTTTCCTGATACAGGATGATTACATAGTAATTATAATAACAAGTTTGTCCTACAACTTGTTAAGTGGTCATTGAACAATAGGGTACCAAGACCCATAGAATACAACTCTCCCTTGACTAGTGCCTATCATGTTTAAACTCAAGTTTCCAAGGATAACTATAGGAATTCCTCTCCTTTAACCTGTATACATGTATAATTTAAGAGTTTCATACTAGTTAATGAAAATAATCGTATATTTATACAGGAGTTATGGTCATCATGATTTACAGTCAAGATAATTACATTAACGGTTAAGATTAACACATTGGCATTGCATGGTATACAACACTTAATAGGCTTACCTCATGGAATGATTATTTTTTTAATCCCCAATAGTGGTTTTTCTTTTTATCCACTTTCACATCTCTTTATCGCTCTCCCTAAGCACACAACTAGGGCTGGTAATGGATCATGTTCTGTCTTATCTAATCTCATTTGACACTTAAGGCTTTATTCTGAGCTCAGCCCATGCCCGATATGGGTTGATCGTATACTACACCAAAATCGAAAATTTGGTATGGCTACATCTTTGGTTTAGGAATAGTTTTAGGTGGTTTCAAATTTGGAACAGTTTTAAAACTGTTTAAAATGAAAAGTCTTATTAAAAAACCCAAACAAGTTTTGTTCCCTCATTTCTCTCCCTTCAATCCTTTTTTTCTTCTAAGAGCTTATTTTTCTAGTGCTTTTTATCTTCTCTATATGTGGTTCCATCTTCGACATCGGTGATTGGCATTGAAATCTTACAATCTTGTTTATTCATCTCTACAGCTGAGATACGAGTTGGAAAAAAAGCCCTAGCTCGCTTCTCTAATAATCTTCCTTTGAATATGCGAAAACAAAAGTGATTTTTTTATTTTAATTTTAATTTTTCTACCGTACATTTGTTTTCATTAAGCAAATGTGTCTATAACGCGTTTGGATGTAGATATGATGATATTATGGTTTTACGGTGCTTGAATAAATGCTTATTTCTTAAGTATGCATGAATGTAAGATAATCCTTCATGTGGGAGGTTTATCGATGCGTCTCTTTAAGCTCTCTCTTTGTTTCCCTCTCTCTCTCTCTCTCATATTTTTATTTTGTCATTCAAATTTTTTATCTCCTTTTAGAGTTTTGGTGCATAGACTATAATATCATCATTTTTTGTTACTGAATAATGACCCCACCATAAAAATTAAAAAGGCCATTGTATAATTCCTACCATTGGGCTAACAAATGTCCATTCAAGGCATATTCAAACTTACCCAAAGTAAAAATTTTATAATAAAAGAGTCGAACCATTGTGCCTCACTAGACGATACAAAAAAAAATAAAAATGGTTGATCAAGGTGATGACCATTGTAAAACCCGCGGAGGATCTAAACATGCTCATTACAAGTAGTCCAACTTGTAATGAGATTCTTAGGCCACAAATGCTAATTAATCAAAAGTGAGGTCGAATTAAATGACCATGTGAGCAGCGTGACCACTATACCGAAGGATATTCTGCAAGGACTAATTCTTATACCGATTTAGAATTGGCCACGCCCTTTAGTCATTACGATATTAGAAGGTTGAAAGACAGAACCAACCATCGCAACATTTTAGAACTCCCCTAAGTTGTCTAAGGTGCCGAATGCGATTACTCCATATCGAAGACAACCTCAATACTTCATTAAGGAAGTTCCTTAATGGAGCACAACAACAAAGAGAGAAGAAAAGCCGAAGTCATGACCATGGTTAGTAGGCTCGAGGAATATCTCTCACTATAGAAGATCAAGGCGGTTGCCATGTCCACATAGCAAAATGTTTGACAGAGGAGGACATAGTGGTGAACGACAAGATAACCTTCTATGAACTCAAGCTATCTCTTGCTAAGTTGGATGACACCAAAGTTGATCTTCAAGATACCTTGATTGAGGTAAATCTTGGGACAAAAGATTATCCACATCCGACATTTATCAGCATAAAACTCGATCCGCGGGCACAAATGGAGATGATCCAACTCCTCCATAATTATGCGAATTGTTTTACTTGGGATTACCTTGAGATACCCAAGCTGATCAAATTGTAATATTCTATCCTCACTTAGATAATAAAATAGTGGCCAAGGTTTTTAGCTTAGTCTACCACCCATTGTGAGCATTATTTTTTCATGACTGCAATAAAAGCTGACAATCATGAAAAAAAAAAATTTAGCATCTACATTAAACCACTCGACGATTGAGTGTAAACCTCACACTGTCGCCTGTCATATGTTGAAACAACCATCAAAACTTGAACGCCAAATGTCCAATTTCATATCTTGATATGAAGGAACTTGGGGGCATATTTACACCCATTTTTGGTGCCATGACGTTGAGCAATTAAAGGACACAACATGTTAACACTACTTGACTACAATTGGCACGAAACTTACTCTCATCCGAGAGTATAGTCATTTGATCTTCCTTCGGTGATACGTATTTAGTTATAAATGTGAAAGCACGAAACCTTATGCCTGCCTTTAGGAGGAAGAATTAGTGCATGCCATGTGGCTACGTTTATCGTTCTCATTAATGAGGCAATGTACCCAACACATCTATAAGAGTTTCACTGAAAAAACACATCTATAAAAAATTTGGCTATGATATTCTTGGTGAACCCCTCTCTCACAATGCTTCCAAAATGAGAGATCTCCCAAAAATGTTCAAAGTGGTTGTAGCATTCGAGAAGATTTCGATGATTTGAGTATTGAACCGATGCCTAAGCGAACCCAACCCAGGTTAGGAAAAAAATACACATTAGCCTAGTTGGGTCTAAAGTCATTCCCCGATTGGGATAAAGAGAATGTAAATAGGCCCAAAGAAGGATATGATCTGCCCGATAATGGAGTAGTATCAGGCAGATTAGGGCTGCTCATAAAGGAGATAGGAAGAGACATAGAGATCACCCAAACACCTCCAAGGTCGAACCCTAATCGGGATTAAGAGCTTAAGAGATCTTGATGTAACAAATTTAGCCCATCTCCAATAACAGATCCATATTAGGTGTTAAATCCTACTCCTATGGTCAAGAATTGAGTGATCTATACTAGGCCACCCAGATGAATGGCCGTGATGGATCTTAAAGCTTGCTACCTTGACCAATTCGGATCCTATAGGGGGAGAATTTATGTACAAGAGTGAAAATCTGAAATCCAGTGACTTTAGACTTTTTAGAGACCTTCTCGGTTCAAAGGTCTCAGATCTGCCAAAAAAACCCATGACGAGAGTGTGAAGGATCCAAAAGCAACAAGAAAAGTCCAACAAGGGTTTCACCACTTCAACATTCTATAAAATGAGCAATCAAAAAAGAGCTTGAGGCACTACACTAAACAAATTAATCTATCTTTTTAAATTACTTTTAATTTATCTTTCTTAGCATAGCCTAACTTACCCTATTTTTACATAGCTATTGCATAACGGCTTCTGCTATAGTACCTTAGGAGTAGAAGTAATTTTTCTACAACTTTAAGTTGTAGAATCGTGATCATTTAAGTTTTGATTTTGCTGATCATACCTTCCTCGATCATATGTTCCGATAGGCACATTATGTATTTATCCTTTCCCTTTTCGTATGTTCATTTGGTTGTCTTGCAACCTTTTGATTGTAATGAGCATTATTTTCAAATATTATAATTGATAATATTTTGTCTTCTTTAATTTACATGTGTATCCTTATTCTTTTAAGAAATATATTAAACTGAGAGTGTTGGTAAAAGAATAAGTCCTTAAGTTCATAGACTCATGTCTATTACCACAAGGTAAAGAGAACTTTTTCGGAAGGGCTAACCCATTTCCTTTTACAAATCGCCTAAATGGAAGTGCAAATATTGGTAGTTGAGAGGGCCCTAGATTTTATTATTAATACTTTTTTAAAATCCCAGTCTCCAATTTGTTGAGCTCAACATGAGGGGACCACTAAAGGTTCAATTAAACTTTGAGTTGAGTAGACTTTGGCATGCCCATACACTTTACCCACACATGAAAACCCAATTTAGGCTCTCAAGCACACTAGTGGCCTATTTTAATTGAATTGGTGATAACACCTAACATATCCACCAAGCTAACAAGTCCAATGTCCAAAACTAGGTTAGGTTTGCCGCACTATGTTGAGTTTGCCGCACTAAGTCGCTTGCCCAACCTAGTACTGCCCTTACCCATAATTATGCATGAGAAACATATAACCATAATTAAGTTGTCCAATTAATGCTCTCCACTTTAGATGGATCATAAATCAAAACCCTGAGAAATATATATTAAAATTAAATTTTCATTGTTGAAAGCGTGGTTGCTACTTTAGATGGACCACAAACAATATAAAACATTTATATGAATTCTAATTGTCATAGTCTTGGATTCCTTATGAATGTTTCTTTATATATTTACGTTCAATTTGCCAATAATATGTTATTTTTCAATTAAATTTTAAAATTATTTCATATTAATTGTTCTTCACTGAACAATATTCCAACTGAGAAATTTTAATGTTGTCTCTCCACGCTGGAAAGTGAGACTTATTGTGTAAATAGTTTGGATGATTGAAAGATGACCCAAATTCAAAGGCTAAAGTCTCCCATATGCCTGAATGTATTCAACCAAACTTCTTTGGTGGAATCAGGGCCCAAATTTCATAACCGTATTTATACAAAACTACGTATAAATTTTTCTTATACACATTGATACACAAATAAAACTGCATATTTTCAATTATATATAGAGCTGGGCATAGGATGACTCAACTCATTTAGACCCAACTTGTTCAAACACGACTCGACTTGAACTGAATCGAGTGGGTGAGTCTATTTGAACCGATTACACTTTGTTTAATCCAAACTCAAACTAAGTTGAATTCAGGTCCCCCATCCAAATACGAGGTACCATATAGCTGATGGAGAGACTACAATTCCAGCATGTACACTTAGGTTTTGAGTTATGATTTCAACCTATGGATCCCCACTGCACCTGACTTGACTCATACCAACTTGACTCGATTCGGTACCTCTGATTGAGTTGGACTTGGTCCAGATTAGTCTAGGCCAGACTCGAACTCGGATCAAGTTAGTCATATTGACTTGGATCAGGTTGGGCATGCTGGACTCGGTGTCCAGTCAAGTGAGTTCAGGTAAAGTCTATTTTAAAATTAGATTAAGTCAGCTCAATCCTAACTCGGGCTCAATCCTAACTCGGTCTGACTGGACTCGATGCCCGGCTCTATTTATAATTCGTTCTTCTTTTTTTTTCCCAAAAAAAAAATGCTTGGAATTAGATACATATATAATACACATACGGATGTTTGTCATCGAATGTATTGACTCCTCGTCTTAGATAATAAAATATGCAAATAAAGATCCAAGCAACGTTCTCTCCACTAATGTCCCGAATATAGGAAGTGCTGGGGATTGATTCACCACAAGTGAGGTTGAAGAGCTAATTCGTGGCATGTGTGTGAGATCCAAGACGCTCAACAGTTGAGGCCCACTGTGAAAATTTCTTAGTCTGAAAATCAACAAGTTCTACCCACTGTGTGGGCCCCTTTTGAGTGTCGAACGCATACCATCAATCATTTTTATTCTTTTGACCATTTAGTTTTTCTCATGTAGGAGTGGACTGATTGAATAGTGGGCCAACCTGGATTTTTACGCAGGGAATAATCATGGTGATCTCCAACTGATGAACGATATGGATCTCATTCACATCTTCCATTTGCACCAATTTCCTCTTTAATCTCCATGTGAATACGTTTACAGTTCTCTACTTCCGTTTTGTTTGACAAATGCTGAATCGAGAATTTTCCACGGACGCGGATTAGGGGCGATCTGTGCTCCCATTCAAACACGTGTTTTCAGAACGGTTTTTGAGAACGAGTACACGATTTCGTACGTACGCGATCGCATTTAGGGAGTCCGTCCAATAAATATTTTTATGGGTCCCACCATGATGCCCATGTAAAATCTACTCCGTCCATTAGTTGGTCCATCTTATTTTAGAATGCTAATCAAAACATTAGGATGAAACCAAACTTAAGTGGGCCAGATCACAGAAAACAGTGGGGATAAGGACGCTCACCATTGAAACCTTTCCTGGCATCGACCGTGATGTTTACATACCATCCAATCCATTCATAAATTCAATCCCATTAAGATGAAGGGGATAAAAAAATCCTAATCTAAAACTTTCATTTCTTCAAAAAGGTTTTAGTAGTGAGAGTCCCTATCTCCTCTGTTTTTCGTGGTGTAACGCACTTGAGTATTGGATCTATTGAATTTTTTTCATGACGATCTAAAATGATCCGTGTCAATTGATTCACGGAGTGGATTTATCATATATAACATAGTGGGCCCACAAGAACACGACTCATAGTACCATGGGCGTTCCATTGGGAATGCAAATCGCCACTAAGGGGCGATTCACGAGTATCTCCATAGCATTTTGGTTTCGTTTTAGGTATTGCGTTTAGGGGTGCACATGGTTCGGTTCAGTCTGGTTTTGGGGTGAAACCGGAATCGAACCGTTTCTTACGGTTCTAGGATTTTCAGAACCGGAACTGGACCGTTAGCACCCTAGAACCGAACCAGAACCGGACCGTGAAAACCGGTTCGGTTCTGAATTGGTTTCATGGTTCTAGGCTTTTTATAATCCAGTCCAATTGCATATTCTAATTTATAATTTAGCCCATGTCCATTTGTGTTGTGATCCATTTGATCAATGGTTTCGATATTGTATATGACATGAAAAAATATATTTATGAAAACAATCAAAGGGTGCATTGTAAACCATAAATCATGAGTCAAATATACAACTAAAATATATTGTAAACTCACGGTTCCAGGTTCGGATTCATGGTTTGGTTTGGTTCTACATACCCCCAAATCGGAACCCAACCGAACTAAATGTTCTTTAATTTTTGGAACCGAACTCAGTGCACTCCAGAATCGGACCAAATTGGACTGTTTGGTCGGCTCTGGTCTGGTTCCATGGTTCTACCGGTTCGATGTGCACCCCTAAATGCGTTAGCTATTAGTAAGAGCAAAACAAATAAGTAGCGATTTCTGTGCTTCCATGTCATTCGGAAGTTGTTAGTCCCTTCGATTATGGAGGAATGGATCATGTGTTGGGCCCAATTTGATGTTTTTATTATATCCACTCATTCATTCTGTTTGGACAACTCATTTTAAGACATGAGCTCAAATGGCAGGGAGAACGAAATTTTAAGCGAGCCACGTGAAAAACAGTGACGATTGAACACACAACCCATTAGAACTTCTTAGGTACCACAGAAAATTTTGATCAACCTGATATTTGTATGTTACCTTCATCCTAGCGGGAATCACTTTATCGATGATCTAGATTGCGTATAAACATCACGGTGGGACCCAGGAAGGTTTCAATAGTCTAAATTTCAGCACCTACTATTTCTTATGGTGTGGTCCACCTGTGTTTTGATTCTCCCACATGATTAGTATCATGTCCTAATTAGCTACAGAAATGGATGGATGGAGTGGATATAACACAAACATCATAGTGGGCCGCACAGAGCTTGGGGTTACATACTCGTGTATCGGAATCCCTGCCTCTTAGATCTAAACCATTAATTTCATATTTCCAATAGTTTAAAGGCCATGATTTTTAAAAATATGTTGGGAGTATTCTAACCCCTTAATATGTGGCAAATAAATGAACTCTAAAAGACAAAAGAAAAGCAATGGCTCCCATTAAGTGAGGAAAGGCCCACTTATTAGATGTTTAAAAAAAAGTTGAAGTTGACAAATGAGATATAATACAATTCTAGGGCAGAGTCGGAGAATTTCTACCCTATGTTATGGTCGTGCGTACCTTTACACAAGCAGGGCCATGGTTCACTGATCCAAACCGTTGATATGATTGATGGACCTGACATGTTGGCCCATGCATGAACACTTCCCTAGATTATAGGATTGTCTGTATAAAATGGTGTCTTATGGTTGAATATCAACCACTTTTGTTGTTTTTTTAAAAATTATATTTTTTTTGGTTTTCTCAGCTCTCTATTTGATGACCACTTATTTGAAGGGTCATAATATTTTCATTTGTCCTTTTGGTTGACAACCCACTTCTATAAGACAATGGACACCGCTGGTAAAAACCCCTTAAAACGTGGCCATAGCCTTTAGCGGCGCTAGCGCCGCAAAAGTGTATGTCGGTAAATTTTTTCCGGCTATAATAGTCTTTGCGGCGCCCTCATTGGTTTCAGCGGCGCTTTTGCTCGGTGCTGGTATTTCTTACAGAAGCGCCGAAGAGTAGGAAAAGTGCCGCTAAAAGTCAATCAAAGCGCCGCTACAAAATGGCTTCCATGACACTTTTAATCACGGAAAAGCGCCGTAAAGATCTATACAAGCGCCGGTAAGCCCTTGTACGAATTTAAGTAGGCCCCGCTCAAGCCAGTAAACTTTTTTTTTATTATGTATAATTCAATCGAAACATGTATTTTTTTTTTAATATTTGAAACATAAAAAATGTTGCAATATAATTTAAACTAAATATTAAACAAAACCTATATTACTTCACAAAATATATATATATATATATATATATATATATATATATATATATATATATATATATATATATATATATATATATATATATATAAAATATTTTTTACAATAAATTGAAGATGGTCTTAATTAATTTTTTAAAAAACCTCTGTATGGTACTCCCGGCTCGAGTAGCATCAAAAAAATCCTCTGAAGATAGCAACCCCTCTTCCAGGAGTGGTGGTACTGGGGGCCCAATTGATGTTTGCGTCAAAATACCCTTATGGTCAGCCACTAAAATGCATTTGCCTCACTGTAACAATGTTTGAAGTTCCAAATGTAAATTGAACAGCTAACCACAAGAAACATTTTGAAAACGAGAATAGAAAATCACTGGGGAGGGAGTTTTATCCACTAAACGTGTGCAAGTGAAATACTTTCCTGTTCCTGTCATCAAGCTGTTCTTCAATGGCAAGGTATGAATCAACATCATCAGCAGTAACCAGATAGTCAGGTTGCTTTGCTCCTGTTGCCAGAAATATTTTTATAAACAGGATATTCAGGAAAAGTGAGCAATGATAGAAGACTAGAAATAAGATCCATTACCAACTATGTAATTCACAGAGCTATCTTCCAAAAAGCGTACCCATTGGCAGTGCAAAAATAAGGAAGAACTGTCAGTTATAATGGAAAGTGAAATAAGGAAAAAGTCAGCAATGATAGAAGACTAGAAATAAGGAAGAACATCCTAGGTGAGATAACCACCAGTAGCAACCCCAGTGAGATTATGACAACAACTGCTCCCATGACCAAAACAGTCAGCTAACACACCTTGCAGCTCCTCCTACAGGCCCCAAGAACCTCTGCAGATCCCACCATATACTCTGGGTTTTTCGTGCACTCTCCGAGAGCGGCCCACCTCTTACAGCTTGTGTTCTCATCGGTGCAACCACCACTGTTACCCCCAGGGCCAAGCATAGATATGTGGGTAGCATAAGTGAATGTGCGTCTGTATTGATAAATAATTAAAAGATTACATCTAACCACATGTTGAAGAGATCACCCAAATCACTCTACTGATTTTTTGCAGAAAGAGTTACAAAATATGGAAAAAATCACTAACTGATTTGCAGGAAAACAATTAGAAAACCAAAATTCTACAGTTTTTGCCATGGCCCGAGGACAATGCCCAGGCTTGAAATCTAGGCCTGGTACCTGATAGGGCTGAACCCAGCAAGCAACAGATTGTCTGGATTATTGCTGCCCTGAAGGAGTCTTCCAATCATTTGCAAGGATTATCCATTCATTGGTTTCTATGGAATACATGATCTTTGGTAGCGCCCAGCATGTGGCCGGTCAGGTTTTGCTACATGTATTCTCTGAGAGATGATAACTAAGATATAAGAAACAACACCATAGGTATTTTCTGAAAAAAGGTGATCTAGTTGAAAAAAGATGCCTGGTATTTAGATATTTTTTTCAACCCTGCCTGGTAGCAGTGCACCACATGGTCCAAAGATTGTATCAAGATTGATGTCAGGCAGGCACCTACTCACAAAACTTTTACCAATCGATCATGACAAAAGCATTACATTTTGATTAGCCTGATTTTTGGTAGTAGATAGAGAGACTGAAAAATACATTTAGATCCCAAGAATAGTTCATTTTGATTGATGCATGAGGACTGAATTTTAGTCATTATAGAACTGATTAACTAAAGCATTTGGTGAGAATTTCATTCAAAACGACGCAATACCCAAGCATTGGCAACTGCATTGGAACCACGGAATGTTCATGGTGGGACCTGACTGATGGATGGCTAGCTAGGATCTTAAGAAGGTGCTCCTTAGCTAGCAAGTGTCAGCAGAAAACAGGTACTCAGAGGAATCATAACAAACAATTAGAGGAAAGGAAAAAAATAATAATACTACAAGAACCCCAAATAAAAAATATATTTATCAGTTTTTATAGTTACCCAGCCTAGTTGTCTTCATCAGCAGATACACACTGCAAGAAAGAAAAAATAGAAACAGGAATTCCAATTTTTCAACAGGAGAAATTCATTACAAAACGTTACAAAACGCAGTATCGGCCATATCAGATCTGTATTATCTACATATACTGGCAGTTAATAAGTTACTAGCTCTCAGATGTAACTGCCAATAGAGGACTACTTCCTCATTATGAATAGTAAGGAAGGCTGCAGTTGTAATTGCCAATCAAGCCCTTCTCCCTTCCTCATTATCTACCTATAAGAGATATTGCTCACAAATCAATAGAATAGAAGGAAAAAAGTCTCTGGTAGAAAGTACCTGAATTGCTCTGTAAGAGAAATGGCCAAGATCTGCAAACATTGCCTCTGAGCGTGCAAATATCGCCATACAACATAGAGAGAATTATTGGCAGTTGATTTGCTAAATATTGCTCTTGCATGTTGGCCATGAGTTCACTCGACTGAATCTTAAGTCGACTCAAAAAGTTTTTAATCACTTTCCAAACGAATACTAGAAACTCCTTTTAGGACCTGTTTAGATTGGTGGAATCCAAAAAGTAGCTGTGGAAAAGAACACGTTTTCCACATATGGGACTTTTCCCGCTATTGTGACAATAAAGTAACACGTGGAAAATTGTTTTCCTCAAAAAATGGCATTTCCCCTTCACTCCCAAGAACTTGATAATCCTCATTTCTTCACTTTCTGAGAAATGGATTTCCCTTTCTGACCATTGACCATCCGAGATTTCCTTGGATATGGTGGAAACTAAGACAACTTTTTAAAATTATTTTCCATGGATTTCCTTATCCATAGCTTTCCTCAGAAGTTACGTTTCCTTTTAGATTCCACCAGTCCAAACAGGCCCTTAAGGGAATCTAGAATAACTTTGATCTTGCCACCATGCCGTTTACTTAGTGGCCTTTGATTTTAGTTTAATGATTGAACTTCCATCAACTTCTACAGTGGATAGAACCAAACTTCCTTTAAACAAAAGACCGGTGCTTTTGCCAGAAAAGACCATTACTATTTCCTCTATTTGAATTTCTTTACGCATCGGCATATGAGCATACAAACCAGCAATGTGTGAAAGATGAGAATTTCTAGTTTTGGTGTCTTCTGATGTTACCTGTTATGCATAACAGAATTCCGCCTAAAGACATCCAGCCACCTTTCCTTGTCTTCTTCAAGAACTTGTACATGTAATATGGAGAGAGCGCTTGATAAACATGCGGGTTCCAATGAAAGATATTGTACAAGCCAAGGGTGCTGATGCAAAGTAGCCAAGTCAACACAACTGGTGCGAAAAAGAACCCAACCCGATGCGTGTCATAGTGCTGTAGGGCGAACAAACACACTAATATAAAGCAAGTGATCGGAACCACGACATCTGCAATTAGGGATTGCATTGATTAGATCATTGTAAACATACCAAAGACTTTATTGATTATGCCTTTTATGTGAACTTGCTACTATATTTTTTTTAATAGATTCGTTTATGGATATGTGAACTTGTAACTTGATTTTTTTAATAGATTTGTTTATGGATTTGATTACAGAATATAGTGGAAACAATGCAGCACCATAAATAGCAATGCATTTAGTAGCATTTCTCTAAAGAAAATTTCATGAGAGAGAGAGAGAGAGCTTGATTATTTGTTGAACTTATAACCGAATATGTAATTCTGAGCTTGTCATGCCCAGAATCATAGTATAATTTTCAGCATGAACATTTCTCAAAATGTTCATATGCTTCTATTCTATTGTTGAAAAGCTAAACAAAAAACTCGTATGCATGGTACACATGTATGAGAACTGGATTATTCATCGACTAGTGCTACAAGGAGTAGGTCATTCATCAGAAATCAAAACAGTCAAATGATCAGGCTCTAGCCATCAAGCAGAGGATTTTTGCCAGTCACAGGATCTTTGCCCATCGACCGTCAACTGGTTGGACTTTCTCCTAACCTTCCATTTGTATTCTCATCCTCCAATCAGCAACTAGGATCACCTAACTGCAATGATTTTTGAATAGGCCCAGTCTAGCCCAAACAGTTCAAAATCAGGGCCGGTCTAGCCCTAATAATATACCACATGTGAGGAGGAAATGCTCATTGAGTTTAACTACAGTTTACACAATCTATAAAAGCATTTCAGTCATAGGATTTTCTTTAGTTGTGACGTTTAGTTCAAGTTCTTACACAATCTTGTCATCCAAAAAGGAAGCATCTTAGAGGAAATAAAGGTAGAAGGCTAAAGCATAGAAGCTCAAGGCCTAGAACCTAGAAAGGTTTTAGAATCTTGTGGTCACCAAACATCAACATCAACTAGTAAAACTTCCCAATTGCAGTGCGAGCAGGGTCTTTCTGTCTCCGTTGAAAATTAATGTAGACAATAAAGTAACACGTGGAAAATTATTGATAAAGGATAGAAAAAGAGAATGCAGAAAGGACAGATCAACCAATTCAGAACACAAATACTACCCGACAGACTCATGCGCTGTTTGGATGGATACGTCACGCCTACAGTCCAGATTGACTAATTACTCCACTTGTGCCCTCTTGCCCGATTCCAACAACAGTTCTCAACACTAACCAATTTAAAGACCATCGCTTCTAACAAGCTATTCTAATTGGTTAGGGGATCCCCATAACCAAGATTAAGTCTAATCCTGATTCTAGCAGGCTCCATGTACACCACATAAGCTTTCAACGCAATAAATCGATGCTTTCACCCATATAAACACAATTAAGTTTCCAAAAACGCTTGCATTTTTTGCAGAGGAAAGCTCCTCTTAAGTGCAGCAAATCTTATTTGCAGCCTATGTGGAGAGCATGGGGCCTGCCACAATTGGGATCGGACTTAAATCTTGGTTATGCAGAATCCCCTGCCCAAATGGACCCTAAATAATTCTATGTCGCTGTGTGAAATCACCACCTTCCCATTGCTAGAGAAAGGATGCAAGCACACGAGACCTACCGAATATTTTAAAATTGAAAAAAATCGAGAGTTCGGTCATATATGGGGATTGTTAAAGATCATCCAGCAAAAAGAAAATAACATTTTGATTCCTGAAAAAAAGGATATTTGACTGAAAATCCAACTATTATCATTTTTGTCAGTTGATATGCTGATGTCTTTTAACAAGTTACGAACTATATCAGGACAGCAATACAAGGGCATCATTTCCATTAAAACATTTGACAAACTCTTTCGAACTGCCAATAAATTGATGATAGTAGAAAAGATCAAGACTGCAGAATTAGGAGCGGGGAACTTACATTGATGGTGTTCTTTGGACATGAACAACTCAAGGCCTGACACTGCAGAGAAAACTGGATAAACAAACAAACACCTTGTCAGAAAACTCATATAGTAAACCCAAACAAACAGGAAAAGGAAAACGAAAATGCAAATAGAAAGGGAGGATAAGATACCGGATATTGCTGGGGTGAGCACGCCATCCCCAATCACCATACAAGTGCCAAGCAGAACAATTAGCAGCAAAGCTGTATGCAGATTCTTGTACTTCTCAAGCAAGTTTTTCACCCTCGAGCTGTTTTTCATTTCTGGAGGAGATTCCAGCTTATACGTAGAGACTTCATCATAGCCGCAAACAACATTTGAATTTGAAATACTATGCCAACTCTAACATATAAATTGAAAACTGTTAGAATAGAGACATTTCATCAAACACATGTTGTGCACACCTTAAACATTCACAACAATAAACCATAAAAGTGATTTTTTAGGACAGCCATAATCCTTTTCCCATTACAGAGTTTAGGAAATCCCTAATTCCAATATTGTATCCTCCGATAATCTGCAGATTTACAGATCTAAAAATAGAAAACCTAAATATCTATTTGAGAGAAATGAATACCTGGCAGGGGAAGAGATGAAAGGCAGGGGCTGCTGGCCGCACCAGATCTGGAGATGATGCAAGTGAGGAAGAGAGGGAGAGGTAGCGAGAGAGAGAGAGAGAGAGAGAGAGAGAGAGAGAGAGGCAGATGGAGAGAGGCGCGAGATCTGGAGATGACGCAAGTGAGGAAGACAGAGAGAGGGACAGAGATCGGGAGAGGCAGATGAATAGGGAGGCGCGGGGTCCGTGATTTTTTTTTTTTTTTTTTTTAAATATACGGTAAAACATCCGTAGGGCCTGTTTTACACAGCGCCGGTGCAAGAGGCACCTAAAGTGCCGCTGTTACTCTTATTTGTGGCAGTAGATGTTGCCCACTTGTACGGAACGAAAACATTACCCACTTACCGGACGCGGATTTCATGCAAAAGCCTTTTGCATGAAGTTCCTGCACAAGGATGATGGGTGGGCCCACTGCAATGCATGTGAGAAATCCATTCTGTCCATCCGTTTTGAGAGATCATTTTAGGACGTGAAAACAAAAATGAGGTGGATACAAAACTAAAATGGGTCACACGAGAGGGAAAATTGGTGAAAGAAATTCTTATCGTTGAAATCTTCCTGGGCTCCACCTTGATGTTTATATTCTATCCAAACCTGTTATAAGGTCTGGGATGAAGTGAGAAAACAAAAAATTATAACCTGAAATAAAACTTTATGGCCATAAGAATGCTTCAACGGTGCTCACCGAATGCCCACTTGTTCCTAACGTGTGGCCCATTTGAGTGTTGGATACACCTATTTTTTAGTACTACGGCTTAAAATGGTTTCATAAAACGGATGGACTGAGAGGATTGCTCAAAAATATCTCTGTCGGCCCCACCCATCATCCTCGTGCCGGAACTTCCTGCTCAAGGCTTTGGCAGGAAATCCGCGTCCGTCCGTCGGTGTCCCTCTCGCAGCATTTCTCCTTGCTTTGGCCATAGGGATGATGTTAGTGTTGAGAAAAATGGGATCCAGTGTGATGTATATCATAAATCCAACCCATCCATCAGTTTCCAACCCCTATGTTAGATACAGATCCAGAAAATCATCCCGATCCATAAGATAGACAGGCCACACCACAGGGAACAGTGCAGAGCGGATGCTCACTGTGGGTTTGTATATAGGGCTACCATGGTGTGTATATACCATCCAATCCATCATCATATGCTCCCTAACTGGATGAAGGGACATTTAAAAAATTATGAAATTCCAAAACTTAGGTGGGCCATACAACCTGATTTTAGCAGTCTTACTAATGATAATGGATTGTGCCCTTTTTTGTGGCCCAGATGAGTTTTGGATCGGGATAATTTTTGGGTGTGTACATTTTCGTAAAAGGCCACATCTAATGCATGGTTTGGATGCCAAACACCCATCACAGTGGGCCAGCCACACAGTCCTGTACATGGCATAGTGGACACCATTGGCTCCTCTCTCTCACACACAGACATTCCTCTCTCTCTCTCTCTCTCTCTCTCTCTCTCTCTCTCTCTTTCACACACACAGACACACGTTCCCCTCTCTCTCACACACACACGTTCCTCTCTCTTTCTCTCATGCGCGCACACACGCACGTTCCTCTCTCTCTCTCTCTCACACACAGAGAAACACGTACCTCTCTCTCTCTCTCTCTCACACACACACACACACACACATTCCTCTCTCTCACCCGTACGCACACACACGTTCATCTCTCTCTCTCTCTCTCTCACACACACACACGTTCATCTCTCTCTCTCTCTCATACACACACAGAGCCACGGTCCTCTCTCTCTCTCTCTCTCACACACACACACACACGTTCATCTCTCTCTCTCTCTCTCATACACACACAGAGCCACGGTCCTCTCTCTCTCTCTCACGCACACACAAAGAGACACACTTCCTCTCTCTCTCTCTCTCTCTCTCTCTCTCTCTCTCACACACACACACACACACACACAGAGTTAATAGACTCAGCGACTCGGACAGACTCGTTTGGCCCTGAGTTGAGTCATGAATTGCCCGATTTGGGGCTAAATGGCCCAACTAGGGGTTGAATTAGGAAATGACTCGTGGAGGCCAACCGATTCAGGTCCCACCAAATTCGAGTCAAGTCGTTCGAGTTGCACCCAACTCGGACGACTCTTAAATCCATGCTCTCTCTACACACATACATAAATATATACGGGAAATTTACCGTACTCACCTCGAAGTTTGGGCAAATTGCCTTGAACGTTACGAAACTCCATATATTCCCTAAAGGCCTTCTGATAGCTTTTGGACCTTGTTTCGGATAAAAATGCTCCTGACTTTGGTTCAAGAATTGTATGGTCCTGGAGTGAAGCAGAAGTCACCCCCTATTGCAACCTCTGAGAAATGGACGGATCGGCTACTCCCCAGGACACCGGCTAATGGCTGCTGCTTGGCGCTCTGTGGGATCCACCATCACGTGCGTGTTTCATCCATGTCGTCCATATATTTCTATAGATCATTTTATGGTAGGAGACCAAAAACAAGCATAATCCAATCACGATGGGCCCTAGGAGGATTTTAATGGTGGGTATCCAATAATTATAATTTTCCTACAGTGTGGTCCACCAAAGAGTTGTATCACTCTTGTTTTCTGGTTCAAGCCATAAAATGATATTTTAAACTGGATGAATGGACTTGACGAAGCACATACACTATGGTAGGGCTCACAGATCACCGATCACCTGCACCACGAGCTTTGGAAAGGGCAAATGTCATACTTATGTACATTTGAAAGACCCTCTCCTTTGTCTTCTTTTATTTTCCTACAGAAGCCAAGATCTAAGGACCAATAGCCAGAGAGCGACATTGTTTCTCCTTGTCGTTTCGCTCATTTGAAAGCCTCTTCCACTACATGGTTAGTATTTTATTTTGTTTCAACTATAGTAGGCATTTGCCAAGGTAAAGGAAGAACAGAGTCAAGAAGCCGAGGTACTTTGATGGTCACGTGAAAGGAAGTGTAACATAGGGCACACCTTGATCAAACATCCACTATTGGATGGCAGACAACCATGACATCATGTTTGTGACGGAATTTGGATCGTGACTGCCAATTGTCACAACCCTAGTTGTGATTTTATATGGATCGTGCTCGTCAGGGATATGGCACTGGATACAACTATTACCCAGTGTTCTTCATTACCACGATCCAACATGTATGAGAACCATGATCCAGTGTGCTTCATTACCATAAGATTATGACCCAGTGT
This sequence comes from Magnolia kwangsiensis, assembly GCA_037074715.1. Lineage (NCBI taxonomy): Eukaryota > Viridiplantae > Streptophyta > Magnoliopsida > Magnoliales > Magnoliaceae > Magnolia > Magnolia kwangsiensis. The sequence continues at coordinate 24,056,560 of CM073588.1, forward strand.
GCTTCATTACTATAAGATTACGAAGACTGCATCGGTTGAATTCTATTTGATAATTAAAGTTGTATACAGTGATTATGTACACGACATGGCTCATGGACGGCTTGGTGCTTATGTGTTCCATCCATGGTGTACATAATCCATGCCCTTCCGTACACGTTGAAACAATAATAGTGATCCAGGCAACATGATAAACATGATTCATATAACATGACAAATACAACCCATATAACACAGCAAGGTTACTCTCCCTCTTCCTCTGAAGGGGTGGAGAGTTTTCTACCCGTGATCGTATTTATTTGTAGAGAGGTGTGGTTGAGAAATTATCTTATGAGCTATAAGTGTATGGAAATCTACCCATCCACATATTCTGATCTATTCTCGTTGAAGTGTATGGAAATATGCTCATCCACATATTTTGATATGTTCTCGTTGAAGTGTATGGAAATCTACCAATCAAAGTTAGGACATAGCATACGTAGATACCAAAAATCTCATATGTGTGTGTATGTGTGTGTGTATGAACCATAAAAATATTAACACGACAACAATGACCAATATTAACACGACCAGCGATCCAGTTGTTCTTTTTGTAAATCTCTTAAATGACCAATATATATATATATATATATATATATATATATATATATATATATATATATATATATATATATATATATATTGGATCGCCGTTGCCAACCATGACGCTAAGAGAAACACGATCCATACGTCATGGAAACTACGATCAATACGTTGTAGCAACTATGATCCCCATAACATGAACTAAGGTCGTGGTTTTTGAATACGATCCAACATGGACGAGAATCACGATCCATGACAACTGTGAGCCACAAATTTAACAAGTATATTATTGTTATTCATGGTGTTATAATAGGTATATGGATTGTGGTTCTGGTGTTATTTGGGTTGTGGTACTCATGTTGTATGGGTTATTGTTCTCATGTTTTTATTCATGATCCAACGTGGATAAAAACCACGACCCAATGTGCATGTTAACCATGATCAGACGATAGTGTCGTGGTTGTCATACACACTGGATCGTGTTATATGGGTCCTCCTATCCACGACCCTTCCCGTCAGAATTAGAGCGACCCTTCGGAACCAGCGCCCCACTCTTTTTCAAGAAATCGCATTACGCTATTTCCCCGTAATCCTTTTGGAATTAGCACGACACTTCGGAATGTTTGACCAGCCTACAAAAGTGGTACTTGGGTTTGAAATTATTTTCACAAGCTAATCCGAAGCAGAATCCTATTGCAATACCTTAAGTATTGATGGATTTCTTTGCTCTTTCAGTCAAAGTAATGGAGCAGATACCTGAAGGAGCCATCAAGTTCTTCTCACGTTCTTTCTTTATGGGTGATCCCTTTCCTTTCCTTAGGGATGTTGACGATCTTCTTGAAGATCAACGGTCTCCATAAGAAATTCTGAAGACACCTTCTCAACCGAGTTTTTCAGCTAGCTGGGTGCCCGTTGAAGAGAACTGTTCTTCATATTGTATTGTAATTATGGTCGTGTTTGTCAGCAGCTTTAGCTTCTCTTCTGGTAGTGACAGAACTCAGAGTGCAGCTTTAGCTTCTCTTCTGGTAGTGACTGTGTTATATGGGTCGTGGTTGTTATGTTACATGGTCTTGTTTGTCAGCAGCTTTAGCTTCTCTTCTGGCAGTGATAGAAGTAAGAGTGCAACGTTAGCTTCTCCTCTAGTAGTGACTGTGTTATATGGGTCATGGTTTGCATAGTCGTAGTTGTCATGTTATATGAATCATTGTTGTTACGTTATATGGTCGTATTTTTCATGGGTCGTGGTTGTAATGGGTTGTGGTTATGTAATATGGGTCGTTGTTATAATGTTATATGGGTCGCAATTGTTGCCTGTTCACCACGACCCATATTATATTGTAATTATGGTCGAAGAGGACAAATCTGTACTTCTCTTTGAAGTACTCAATGAAATTTACGATACATGGTGAAAATATGATTTCTTGTCAGATGGATGGAATGGATCTTATATAAACATGTTCCCTCATTATCTTCCACTCAATCTCAAGTTTTCTTCTTGCAATCACGATCTATCAAACAATCACAATCGAATGTGCAAGAGAACCACAATCATACGAAACGATCGTTACTGCCATATCTTCACGTAATCACACTAAAGTCGATACTTCCCCGTAATCCATTGGGCACCAAGCGCGACCCTTCATTATCCATGCCACCGCACGGAATCAGCGTGACCTTTCGAAATCGGCACCTTAACCATTGAATGGCCAGCCTATAAGAGTGGTGTTGGTGATACTTCCTCCACAAGCCAATTCACGCATTTCTTTGCCCTTTCATTCAAAATAATGAAGCAGATATACGAAGAAACCATAGAGCCCTTTTCGCGTTCTTCCTTTATTTGTGATCCCTTCTCTTTCCTCATGGATGTTCACAATCTTCCAGAAGCTCAACGGTCTCTACAGGAAGTTTTGAAGTCAATTTCTGATATTCGCCAACTCGACCATTTAAACAGGCACCCAACTAGCGAAAAAACGTTAACTACTTCATTCCCTTCTGCATTGTCCTTCATAGCTCTTGCATTTCTTTCGAATAATTTGTCGTATAATAAATACTCCCAATACAACATGACAACCACAACCGCTGTGGCATTACAATAAGACCATGAAGAGTTATTTTCAACGGGACCCAAGGAGTTTTGCTGAAAAATGGTTGCGGGTATGTCTTGTTTAAGCCTGACCTTCTCAATAGAGTTTTTGTTCGGGCTAAACAAGTCATCGTCTATAGAGTTTTTTTGCATCGCTGGTTGCCGGTTGAAGAGAGATCTTCTTCCTACTGTAAATGTCATTATGGTCGTAGTTGTCATGTTAAATCAGTCGGGGTAAAAGTTTATATAGCAGAAATTAGAACAGGGGAGCTTTTATTTATATAGTAAAAATTAGAACAGTGAAGTTATGTTCCCTGTTGTATGTTAAATGGGTCGTGGCTTGCTTGCTACATGTGGCGCTTATTTTGGATGCTCGCTTTGAATACGAAGGGTAGTAGTTTTTAACTATTGAAGATGAGAGTGATTTTCACTTAAATCGGTCGTGGCTATCTTACAATGTTTGTAGTTTATTTGTTAAATCGGTTGTGGCTGTCTTACAATGGATCGTAATGTTGGTCATGGTTTGCATGGTAGATTGGTCGTGAAGATGACATGGGTCATGTTTCACATGAATAGTAGGTTGTAACTGACATATTATATGGGTCGTTATTTTCATTCGACAACAACGATCCACTATTCATCATAACCATGACACAATGCAAGGGACAATCACGACCTACTATTGATCAAAGTTTTGTGATTCTTGGTAACATTTGATATGGGTCATTGCTGTAACATTGTATATGTCTTGGTTGTGATGAAATTTGGATCCTGAATGTAAGTATTAGATGGTTGTGGTTGTCTTCTTATACCGAACATGGTTGTCGTGCAACATGGTTCATAGTTGATGTGAAACATTGATCGTAATTGTCATTTGATATGGTAAGATCTTAGTCTCGTGCATTGATTTTTTTGCACTATTTATTTACAACCACGGTCATTATATCATGAAAGGCCCATGATTATCATCCACGTTGGGTCATGTTTGACATGAAACATGGGTCGTGACTGTCATTGGATAGGTCATGGTTGTCATGATACATGGATCTTGAAATGGATTGATTGATAGGTCGTTGTTGTCCGTTTATTTTGGTTGTGCTATGTGCGAAGCAATGGTAGTAGTTAATTTGGGTCGTCGTTGTCATGTTAAATTGGTCATGGTTTGCAGTTATAATTGTTTGTGGTTGCCATCCATGATGTTTCGTCACAAACAACCATGATCTTATGAGAACACGACCCATATAACATGACAACCACGACCCATACAACATTACAACCATGATCCATATGCAATGACAGTCACGACCCATGTATCGCCTCTCGAGTGCGATCATAGGGCTTGTCCCTGTCTGAGCATGACCTTATAATTTGAATCCTTTCATCCTAGCTTTTCTGAGTTCTATGCTGATTTAGATGCCCTATAAAAGAACTTGATATTTTGTCGATGAGCACCTACTCGGAGTTTATAGACCTGGTGTGTAATGACTTCTTCGGGATTCTAGGATGATGAATCTGTCTTCCACAACCCATAGCAACTGACACCATGACCTATGTAACATTGACAACCACGATCCATATATCATAACAATCACAATCCATTTTACATGAAAAATATGAAAAAAAAAAACAGAGAGTCAACAACGATCCTATGCCTGGGTCGTTTCTTGCCCACGTGAAGGATCGTGGTTGTCATATACCAAGAGTCATGTTTGTTATTGTGCAAGGTAGAGACGACTTTTGAGCAAATTGTGACAACCGAAGCCCTCACCATATCCTGTTTGAAGCCCTAGTTCTTGACCCACATCTCTATATTGTGGTTATTATGTTATACGGGTTGTGGTGTTAATGTTCGATGTGTTGTATTTGACATGATGATTTATATCGTGGATTTCATTGTATATGGATCACTGCAGTTATGGATCGTTGTATTCGAATTTTATGGACCAGTATGCCCTCGGCACGTAAACAAAGGTAACGTTGAAAGGTGAGGTCGGCGTCGTATTTGTGCTGTGCTTGTATGTCTCGTAAGATTTTGGTTATCTCTCAGCTGTGGGATAGATTTTATGTAAATTTTTAATTTACACTGATTGTTAGTTGTTAGAGTATGTACTAATCGTTATCCAAAAAATTTGAACCTTACAGGCATAGTTGATCACATCGAAATAAACGGTTATACGGCATTAAGAATTACGTGGGCCATACATTCGCCTAATCAAACTTATTTTTATGTTATGCCTTTATACACATTCATTACATACGATGGTTAGTTTATATGACATATATATCACTGTGGACCCCATGTGTCTTAGTTCGTACCAAATATGTCGCATGTATATACATTATGCGTGCTAAAGGCGGGGAGTTCGCTTACGGTTCCAAACGCAAAAGATCAATCGTCGATCATCTAGTTCATGTCTATGACCCATTATAAACCGAATCTAATCCATTGAAATTGTTCATAAATGATGGATTCCTTCGAAAAAATTTTTAGTGACACGTATCAAGCCATCAGTGGCCCACACTGCCTAAAGATGAGGAATTATGGGCTTTTAAGGAAACTATTGGTTGAACTGTTGTGGTTCATTGGATTCGAATATTTTTTCCACTATTTGGGTTTCTTGATGTTACAAATTAAATGGACAGTGCGGATTAAAAAATATCTACAGTTCCATGTGACTTACGGAACATCGACTATATCTTGGATGCTTACAGATGCTTTTATGGACGCTTACATTTCCAAACGCAGAACATCTAAAAGCTATCCCCATACGGACCACTGACTATATCTTAGAGCTTCTTCTCTGGGACCCCTTCACTTTACCCCTTCACTTTTTATCCTTAGTCCTTGTATTCTATTTTTACTGGTTTTGAATCTTCTTCATTGAGCCCCTCCATCGCCACTCAGCGAGCACATCTACAAGTTCAGTGCAGTTCAATACAAAGCAAGGTAATGGTTGACAGGGTCGGTGTATGGTGGTTATTATGATATGTGGGTCATGTGTGTGAACCACGACCCAATGCATATGACTATAACGAAATGTATAGCATGACAACCAACACCCAATGGATCATGGTTGACATGGTCACTGGTCAGTGTATCGTGGCCGACATGGTATGACAACCATGATCATGGTCGTGATTGTGGTTTGTTGCATAATGGATCGTGGTTCATAGAAGAGGCGCCGGGTACACCATTGAAGAAAGCCTTACACTGATTTGATGTTGAATGATAAATGGATTAGTGCATTCGATATTTCTTCTGCTTATTATCGTTTATAGTGGGTTGGTGAATGAGATGGGTTGTAATTGTTCATGAACAATTTGAAGTTGTATTATACTTAGGGTCGTAATTATTCGTGAACAATTCGAAGTTGGTTGACATGCATAATGGATCGTTGTTGTATATGGGTGGTTAAACGTGGATGCCAAATAAGATCCATATATCGTGACAACCATGACCCCTGTAACATCAGAACCATGACACATATCATCTTACAACCACGATCCGTCTAACATCATAACCACGACCCGTCTAAAACGAAAATCACGGTCCATAACAACAACGATACAGTCTGTGTGACAACCATGAAACTGTCACGTGATCTGATCCCTTTGTTCACATACATGTTAGATCGTGGTTATTGTCCACGTTGGTTCTTGGTTCACAACTACGGCGCTAGTCCAGTCCCCTGAAAAGCCTGCATAATATGTGTACACGACATGACTCATGGACGGCTTGGTGCTTATCTGTTTCGCCCATGGCATACATAATCGATGCCCTACTGTACACGTTGAAATAACAATAGCGATCCAGGCAACATGACAAACACAATTCGTATGACATGGCAAATACAACCCATGTATCATTACAATCATTTACAATTGTCTTCAACGGGCATCTAGCAAGGTTTGGTCGTGGTTTGCTGTAACGCCCCGAAAATCGGGGGTCAGGTAGAAACCTAACTCCTGAGTTCCAGAACATCACTTATGCAACATAGATAATGATAAATGCATGTTGTCTGTAGAATGACATTAAACAAGATTGAGACTAAGCCAAAATAACATATCATACTCCAGAGACAGTTAAATTAGCAAGCAGAAGAATGTGATAGATATATAAAATATATAAATGATTGTAAGTCTCCAGAGTGTGAACATGTTACTAGGTTAACTAAATACATGTATACTCCAAAATAGAAAGAAAAGAATATACATGAGTGCTCCAAAAATATAAAATGATAAGTGTCATGACATCTAATCAACCTCCCTGTAATCCCCTCGATCAAAAGATGGAGGAGAAATCCTCCTCAGCATCATACAAGTTCAGCTCCACTCCACAAGCAGCGTCCTCATCTGAAACTAAAATAGGGACTGGTGGGTGTCCGGAACACCATCCCGTAACGTGGGAGTGAGTAGCTAACTCAGTGGAATCATAGAACAAAGATTAACATGTTATCAAATCCATCACGCGATAATGATAAAGAAAATAAAATAAACATTTCTAATACTGTGATTAATGCATGGATGAAATGACATGATGGATGCCCTCATCGACATACTCCCTCATGCGGCACCATCTGCGTTCGCTGCATGCTTTCTTCCCATAGTGCTCCACATCTTACAGGCACATGTAGTGCAATATGGATAATGATTATCGAGTTGTTATTAGTCATTTTCATATAGCAGGATTGAGAAACTAAGGTACCTCCCTTATATCAATACCTAAATAATGATCCTGTCTAGGGTCGTCACTCCTAGTAATCTCATACGATGATATATTTCTAGGTCATTGCAAGGGCTGTCAGGGCTGTTGCACGCACTCGTTGCTCCGCTCCCCCATCACCTTATCAATACAGGCCTAATTTATATCCTTAAGACTACATCAGAACTCGTCGCCACCCATGCGGTGTCAGGATAAACTCAAGGTCACTACAAAGGGCTGACAGGGTTGTTGCTCGCACTCGTTGCTCCACTCCCCCATCACCTTATCAATGTAGGCAGACAACAAGAATATAATGTCCCATACCACCATAATCTGCTCAGAGTAAGGTGCTCACTGGTCACTATGGGAAGGTTTGTGGCCCCAACGTAGGCCGACAGCTTGACCACAGTGTCCCATACCACCATGCCCGGCTCATGAGTCTTAGGGGATCGAGGTACCAAGGTTAGAGGGGCTTTCCAATGGTAAGTTTAGTACCCTAGGTTCAAGCAGTTATGAAAAATACAAGGTGAACATACAATGGTCAATCGGGTTACTCGATGAGTCCGACTAGTACAAGCGCACATTGAATCGACCGACATGAAGTGCACAAGCACTTCGTGTGGCCTAACCACTATCGACGACTCTAGTACGACTCGAGTTCGTCATACACATCCTTCATGGAAAATAAAATTCAACCATGAATTCTAAACTATTACCGACTGCCTGGATTAGAGTATAGCCCTAAGCAGAAAGATGTGAATCAATAATCACGTGAGAGAGACAGAATCGAAATACAAGACATTCCAGCATCTTATCAGCATGTTATAACATACATCATAAGCAGATAACCATATAGGAGTATTTCAAACATAAGGTAATCAATTCAATACAACAAGCATGGAGGAATTCATGTACGTCATCAAATTAGTTGAGAATCTCGTCTCAACACTAATCTACAACACCATTTACTCAATACTTACTAATACATACATTTATACAAACACTTAGACTACACAACTCCAACGTACTTGACGTATGTTGATTTCAACATATAATATGACAGATCCTTATATCAAGGAGATATCTAATACACAACAATCATTTTCTTACATTCAAAACATATGGCAGGCATAAATCATATTGATTTAGGCATTTCAACAAACACTTGGTCTACACACATTAGTCTACATAGCATGTGTCGGGCAATATGTGCATTAGGGCGAATCTCCTCGCCAAACAGATCATACATCCATAACTAGTATAAATACACGGCAAATACCCATGGCAATCATATCGGCAAAATATGTACGTATACAGTATTTCCTACAAATACCCAAAATACCCTAAATCTCATATTCTTCGTACGTATTCAAAATGAAAAATGGACAGCATGTTTTACATGTCAAATAACATCCTTATCAGCAATCTACCATTAAACGGCATTGAAAGCTTTGAAAACAGGCAATATAAGAGTCTAAGATCCTCACCTTTCGCCGTAGAATTGTATCGAATTGAATAGAAACTCTATGCTTCGTCAACGCCTGTATGACGACCTATATCACAAGATACATCAGCTACGTCGCTACGTGTATCGAAAGAATCCCTAAAACAGGTTAGGGTTAGGGTTTTCTTACCTAGAGCGAAACCAGAATCACCGGAAGAACGATGCAGGTGGGTGGCTTTGGCACGTGGAGCAGTAAGGAAGACTCCCTGGAAGAATCACCAGCTTCTCCCTCACTTTCTCTCTCTTTTCTCTCGTCTCTCCTAGGGACTTCCCCAAATTTGTATGAGTTTTGTGAGAGAGGGTTTAAGGCCCTTTTATAAGCCCAAACATAACCAAAACAGACTCCAAGTCAAGGCATACTTAAGTTATAGCCAAATCAGATCTTTTTCGATCCAAAAGACCATTTCAGGAGGTCCCTTGGCCGAATGCGGTTGGACTTAAGCCCATGGATAATGGATCCTGCTCACCTTAAGTTTTTAGACCGGTAGAGTTCCCAGATCGCACGTGGCAGACCAGTTTCAGTTCAGCGGTCACGGAGACTCGATCGAGGATTCCAAGTACACTGACCTGAGTAAGAAATGTTCCCTGATCCGAGGGTGTATTTGGGTCAGATTCCGACGGTCTGAATGCTTATACTTAACCCACAAGCGGAACGTGCCAGATTTATTTAAAAGCCATTTAATTTTTTATGAATTTCACTCTTTCTAACACTCTTTGCTCCAGGCTCAATGAAATAGCCTCAGAACATTGGTTGGGCTTGATTTTTGAAACGATTGTCAAGTCCAACAAGGCGGTCGTAATAGTCTAAGATTGTAGATATCGGACTCTCGACGCACGGTCTAGATCCTATACGAAGTTTCAAAGGGTTCCTGAGGGCAAACGGGTTTAGAGTTTGATCCTAGATTTTAGGGTAACGTAGCGGTAACAATTCTAGAGGTTTTGGGTCTTACAGATCGTATTTAAAGTAGTTGGTGCTAATTTCACAGGTAATCTAGTGTAGCGCTGGCTAATTCACGTTAAATTTCTAAAGAATTTCATTCTAAACGATTTCTTGGCTTTGGAATTGGGTTCTGAGAGGTTACCAAGGTGTTATGGTTGACCCATTGCCTAAGGACGTCTAATCCCAGGTTGGCAAAAATTTGGGGTGTTACAATCTACCCCCCTTAAAATAAAATTTCATCCCCGAAATTGGCTAAGGGTAATAAGTACTTAAAGAGACTTTTGTATTGATATTCTAAGGAAGGTTTAAATCCTATTTAATGACCTAACCTTACGTATAACCTAAATCAACTGTTTCGATCCTGGGCCAGTGGGGAAGGGGCTAACCACGCTTTCGCTGCGCCACACTGATCTAATGGTTGCATTGACTGACCTAACTAGATTGGGCTCAAAATGTTCTACTCCCCCTTAAAACTTAGCTCTACTTAAGGTTCAAGAATATATGCCTCGATCCATATATCGGAATAAGGTGTAGCTTGGGGCCTATCATTAACATAAAATGTAAAACAACCTCTCACTACATTGGTCTTCCTTTGCTAATGATGCGTTCTATGGCATTGGTACCTATGATTATAGAAAGGAGCTGAAATGATGGGTGTTGTGGTTGATTTCAAGGATGGATGTGAGTTTGTGGCAAGAGGTCTAAACTCTAGTGGCTGTATGTCCTCAACATTTTCCAAAGGAAAAGCAATAACTTTTGGTTGTAGGTGGTCGGGCTAACACAGAAGAAAAGTTGTGTAGTGGGTCTGAGCCGGATACATTGACCTTCTGTCTAATCAGGACAGAAAACTCGTTGTATCAGTTCTTAATCCGAGTCGATGTCGATCTTCTGCTTGATCAGAGCATTGGATCCATTGGTAACCACTAGGATTAAGAAGTCGATTCAAACTGTGAATACATCGCTTACATATACAGTTCCTTTGCTCTGTGTTCCTGAATGCAATAAGTCTTTGGGAAGGCAATTCTAAGGGGCGTGCTGGTTTATTCTAAGTTCAATCTTAGGGATGTATAAGTTTTCCCTGAGAGTGAATGGTTCTAAGTTAAAATAACTTTCCTAAGGGTTATAACAGAAGTCTATAAGTATTAAGGGGATCTATCGAAGAAACGAGGTTCTACTCCAACCAAATCTAACCTACTATTCCTTAGCATATACAGGCTTTACACTACTTAAGGTAACTAGTAGACTGGTCTGTAATTCACTAGCTGCAATCCAAAGCCTAAGCTTTTACGCTAAATGGTTTCATACCATTTCTAATACAGGGAATTGTTCTATCACTTAGGGTCAAGATTGCCTAATTGAAGTTGGATTCCCTACATCGTCAGATCCTTCAAATGTAGGAGTACTAACTCTAAGTCCAAAACTTCAAGGGCCTATATGGCCAGTGGTCTTAAGTTGTGTTAACTGGGACCGCATTACTAATCCCATGTCGGGATTGGGAGTGACATGCTTAGTAGGAGGGTGGGGTGGGATAAAAATTTATTTGTAAGATTAATCCTGGGATTTACTTTTAATCGTATACATTCCAAACATGGCAGTGGAAACCATAGGATACACCCAATCTAGGGACAATACCTTACAGCGAACGGAACGACATGCACTTCATTTAACAAAATTCGTCACAATACATGGAATAAAGTTCCACATGTATTATGACAGGAACGACTGCGGCTATGCTAAACCCAAACCACTAAACACAAACACATTTTTCTACTTATGACATCACTAGACCCATCAACGACCAAACACAAAAAATCCTCAAAACGGTATTCAAACAATCTATAGGACAATGACATAGATGCCTAATTCTACCAAAGGACTTCTACTACGGTCCCGACTTACCTTCTTTAATACTGTCTAGATTAATACTGTCTGTTGCCCATTAGAGCTCTATCGGCTATGTATTCTCAATACTCCTCAAGCGAAGAAAGTGAAGAAATGGGATGGGTAAGTAGGTTTCTACGAGTTTGAGGCTCAAATGAGAGCTTAAGAGCTCAAATGAGCCATGAAAAGTGAAGGAAATGAAGAAAAAGGGCTGGCCTAATGAGACAACACAAATCTACGTCCTATAGAGGAATGAATAGAACCCCAGATACTAAGATTGCAAAGGGAAAAGAGGGCAATGGGTTGGAATGGAGGCTTACAAGATTTCTAGCCTTCAATGGAGGATGGGAGAGCTCCAAACAACGAGAATGGAGAGAGAAGGGAGTTTGTATGGATGTGAGTGATGGAGTGGCGTCGGTTGTGACTGAAAATGGGAATGGGAGTGATTGGAGGGGCAGTTTTTGCTAAAAATCAGACGTTTGAGAGAGAAAGGAGAGCTTGGAGGGGTAGTTTGTGAAGGAGGTACTAGATTGGAGGGGTTTTAACGGATGGCCCACATACCAGGGGGCTACCCTAACCCCCAAACTCAGTCGGCCCGAAGCACGGCCTGAGTGGGGCCCATTGTATGGCGAGGCCTCGCCGGCCAAAGTCAAATCCGGTGAGGCGCGACCTATGGGGCATGGTCCCCTTGTCCCCTAGGTCCCAAATGTATGTGGGGCCCACCTTAGATCATTGTGGATTAGCGTGGGTAGGCCCACGACTCTGTTTCACACTATTTCGGGTCATTTTATAAATCAGAATTAGTTTATGCATCATGTAGCATATGATTTTGGGGTAGGAGAGGCTAATCCATCCAACTAACTTATTTATTCCATAATATTCCATGATTGGAATGATCGAAAGTTCAATTTATACATATATTTACTATTTATAGTAAATTTTTGCCTAAGCATGATTCTCCATCATTTACACACTAGGATTTATGTCTAGTGTGAAAGGACTTAGAAAAAGTTGAAGAATGGGGTGGTGAAAGGAAAGTTTCTGAATGAATTAGATGAAAAGGGTGTTTCAGGCCTTGAGACTGAGTGTAAGGGTTGTGGTTGTCCTACCACCTATGGACATTCATTTCTAGGTTTGGAATGGAATGAAACATTGCCTAAACCCTTCGATTGATGGTCTAGAAGTGATTTGGGGTCGTTGGGTGTGATCAGGAGTGTGAACGGACTCGATTTCGGCGATCACTTTCAGTAAACTTTCGCCGACAAACAAACTGGGGGTCCTAAACTTATTTCTATATCATTCTTGCACCATCCTATATTAAATTGGCGTCAGTGTGCGGTGTGTGACCATAACCTAGGTCCAGTTTAATCCAAATCATGCTTTGATACGATCTGTAACGCCTCAAAAATCGGGGGTCGGATAGAAACCCAACTCCCGAGTTCCAGAACATCACTTATGCAATATAGATAATGATAAATGCATGTTGTCTGTAGAATGACATTAAGCAAGATTGAGACTAAGCCAAAAAATATATCATACTCTAGAGACAGTTAAATTAGCAAGCGAAAGAATGTGATAGATATATAAAAAATATAAATGATTGTAAGTCTCCAGAGTGTGAACATGTTACTAGGTTAACTAAATACATGTATACTTCAAAATAGAAAGAAAAGAATATACATGAGTGCTCCAAAAATATAAAATAACAAGTGTCATGGCATCTAATCAACCTCCCTGTAATCCCGTCGATCAAAACATAGAGGAGAAATCCTCCTCAGCATCATACAAGTCATGCTCCGCTCCACAAGCAGCGTCCTCATCTGAAACTAAAATAGGGACTGGTGGGTGTCTGGAATACCATCCCGTAACGTGGGAGTGAGTAGCTAACTCAGTGAAATCATATAACAAAGATTAACATGTTATCAAATCCATCACGCGATAATAATAAAGCAAACAAAACAAACATTCCTAAATACTGTATTAATGTATGGATGAAATGACATGATTGATGCCCTCACTGACATACTCCCTCATGCAGCACCATCCGCGTCCGCGGCATGCTTTCTTCCCACAGTGCTCTACATCTTCCAGGCACATGCAGTGCGATATGGATAATGGTTACCGAGTTGTTATTAGTCCTTTTCATACAGCAGGATTGGGAAACTAAGGTACCTCCCTTATATCAATACCCAAACAATGATCCTATCTAGGGTCGTCACTCCTAGTAATCTCATACGATGATATATTTCTAGGTCGCTGCTCCGCTCCCCCATCACCTTATCAATACAAGCCTAGTTTATATTCTTAAGACTGCATTAGAACTCGTCGCCCCCATGCGGTGTCAGGATAAACTCAAGGTCACTACAAAGGGCTGCCAGGGCTGTTGCTCGCACTCTTTGCTCCACTCCCTCATCATCTTATCAATGTAGGCCGATAGAAAGAATATAGTATCACATACCACCATAATCTGCTTAGAGTAGGGTGCTCACTGGTCACTACGGGGAGGTTTGTGGCCCCAGCGTAGGCCGACAGCTCGACCACGGTGTCCTATACCACCATGCCCGGCTCATGAGTCTTAGGGGATCGAGGTACCAAGTTTAGAAGGGCTTTCCAATGATAAGTTTAGTACCTTAGGTTCAAACAGTTATGACAAATACAAGGTGAACATACAATGGTCAATCGGGTTACTTGATGAGTCCGACTAGCAGAAGCGCACATTGAATCGACCGACATGAAGTGCATAAGCACTTCGTGTGGCCTAACCACTGTCGATGACTCTAGTACGACTCGAGTTCGTCATACACATCCTTCATGGTAAATAGAATCCAACCACGAATTCTAAACTGTTACCAACTTTCTGGACTAGAGTATAGCCCCAAGCACAAAAATGTAAATCAATAATCACGTGAGAGAGACAGAATCGAAATACAAGACATTCCAGCATGTTATCAGCATGTTATAACATACATCATAAGCAGATAACCATATACGAGTATTTCAAACATAAGGTAATCAATTCAATACAACAAGCATGGAGGAATTCATGTACATCATCAAGTTAGTTGAGAATCCAGTCTCAACGCTAATCTACAACACCATTTACTCAATACTTACTAATACATACATTTATACAAACACTTAGACTACACAACTCCAACGTACTTGACGTATGTTGATTTTAACATATAATATGACAGATCCTTATATCAAGGAGATGTCTAATACACAACAATCATGTTCTTACATTCAAAACATATGGCAGGCATAAATCATATTGATTTAGGCATTTCAACAAACACTTGGTCTACACATATTAGTCTACATAGCATGTGTCGGCCAATATGTGCATTAGGGCGGATCTCCTCGCCAAACAGATCATACATCCATAACTAATATAAATACACGGCAAATACCCATGGCAATCATATCGGCAAAATACGTACATATACAGTATTTCCTACAAATACCCAAAATACCCTAAATCTTATATTCTTCGTACGTATTCGAAATGAAAAATGGACAGCATGTTCTACATGTCAAACAACATCCTTATCAGCAATCTACCATTAAATGGCATTGAAAGATTTGAAAACAGGCAATCTAAGCGTCTAAGATCTGCACCTTTCGCCGTAGAAGTGTATCGAATCGAATAGAAACTCTACGCTTCGTTAACGCCTGTATGACGACCTATATCACAAGATACATCAGCTACGTCACTACTTGTATCGAAGGAATCCCTAAAACAGGTTAGGGTTAGGGTTTTTTTACCTAGAACGATACCAGAATCGCCGAAAGAACAATGCAGGTGGGTGGCTTTGACACATGGAGCAGCAGGGAAGACTTCCTGGAAGAATCACCAGCTTCTTCCTCACTTTCTCTCTTTTCTCTCCTCTCTCCTAGCGTTTTTCCCAAATTCATATGAGTTTTGTGAGAGAGGGTTTAAGGCCCTTTTATAAGCCTAAACATAACCAAAACAGACTCCAAGTCAAGGTATACTTGAGTTATAGCCAAATCGGGTCTTTTTCGATCCAAAAGAGCATTTCGGGAGGTCCCCTGGCCGAATGCGGTCGGACTTAAGCTCATGGATATTGGATCCTGCTCACCTCAAGTTTTCAGACCGGTAGAGTTCCCAGATCGCACGTGACGGAATAGTTTCAGTTCAGCGGTCACGGAGACTCGATCGAGGATTCCAAGTACACTGACCTGAGTGAAAAATGTTCCCTGATCCGAGGGTGTATTTGGGTCAGATTCTGACGGTCTAAATGCTTATACTTAACCTGCAAGCGAAACATGCCAGATTTATTTAAAAGACATTTAATTTTTTATGAATTTCACTCTTTCTCACACTCCTTGCTCCAGGCTCAATGAAATAGCCTCAAAACATCGGTTGGGCTTGATTTTTGAAACGATTGTCAAGTCCAACAAGGCGGTCGTAATGGTCTAAGATTGTAGATATCGGACTCTCGACGAGCGGTCTAGATCCTATACGAAGTTTCAAAGGGTTCCTAAGGGCAAACGGGTTTAGAGTTTGATCTTAGATTTTAGGGTAACGTAGCGGTAACAATTCTAGAGGTTTTGGGTCTTATAGATCGTATTTAAAGTGATTGGTGCTAATTTCACAGGTAATTTAGTGTAGCGCTGGCTAATTCACGTTAAATTTCTAAAGAATTTCATTCTAAATGATTTCTTGGCTTTGGAATTGGGTTCTGAGAGGTTACCAAGGTGTTAGGTTGACCCATTGCCTAAGGATGTCTAATCCCAGGTTGGCAAAAAATTCAGGGTGTTACATTTGCATGTCAAATTGGAGGGTCATTCAAACATGGGTCGTGTTTCACATGAATAGTGGGTCGCGATTATCATCACATATTGGTCGTTGTTCTCATTCGACAACAATGATCCACTATTCATCATAACCACGACACAGCGCAAGGGACAATCATGACCCACTATTGATCAAAGTTTCGTGGATCTTGGTAACGTTTGATATGGGTCGTTGCTGTAACATTGTATATGTCTTGGTTGTGATGAAATTTGGATCCTGAATGTAAGTATCAGATGGTTATGCTTGTCTTCTTATACTGAATGTGGTTGTCGTTTAATATGGTTCGTAGTTAATGTAAAACATTGATCGTAGTTATAATTTGATATTGTAGGATCTTCGTATCTTGCACAGATTTTTTTGCACTAATCATTTATTTACAATCACGGTTATTATATCATGAAAGGCTCATGATTATCATCCATGCTGGGTCATGCTTGACATGAAACATGGGTCATGACTGTCGTTGGATAGGTCATGGTTGTCATGATACATGGATCCTGAAATGGATTGATGGATAGGTCATTGTTGTCCTTTTATTTTGGTTGTGCTATATGTGAAGAAATTGTAGTAGTTGATCTGGGTCGTCGTTGTCAAGTTAAATTGGTTGTGGTTGGTAGTTGTAATTGTTTGTGGTTGTCGTCCATGATGTTTCGTCGCAAATAACTACGATCTTATGAGAACACAACCCATATGACATGACAACCACGGTCCACCTGTCATGAGTGACACGACCTATTGTTAAGCTCATCCTTTCCTCTATGGTCGTGGTTCAAATGCACAATAATTCGTGAATCGTGGTTAACACGCTCCAAGGTTCATGTACCATGAAGTATATATATTACAATTCAATCACATCATCGCAAATAATGTAAACTATAAACCAACATATTAAGTCATCATCAGGCAACAGGGACGAAGCATCATCGATGCCAGTTGTGACCTATTCATTTACATCTACAACATTTGGGTGTTGTCCCATCTTTGGTGGGCTGTGGCTGTGAATCATGGTTATAGTGCTATATGGGTCATGGTTATGCCAACATAGATGACATTACAACCACTTTATCGTTGTTGTAATTATTTATCAACATTCTGATTTTTTGTATTGTAAAAAACTGAGTGTAAATATGTCGTCATCTTACCCATCGTCAGACATTTGGGTCTATGCTTCCCTTGTAGAATCACCACCAAGGTCTGGAAAAAGAAAGATTAAGTGTGATTTGTGTAGCGCAAAGTTTGTGAACAATGCTAATCAGTTTCGGTTACACTTGTCATATCGAGGTGGTGATGCAAAACCATACCCTAATGCTCCTAAGGATGTCCAAATTCTTTTTCAAGCCCTGTTAGATTCGAATAAAAAATCTTCCACTCCATCTAAACCTTCTACTTCTGGATCTAGTACACGAATGACATCCACAAAAGATGTAGAGGAGGAAGCCATATTAAAAGCTTTGGAGCAACTCACCTTAAAACGCAGTATGGAAGAAGTTTCTAGACTTCAGTGATATTCGAGTCAAAGATAACATAATGTTGAAGTAGGATCGAGTACGACAAACAAAAAGAAGAAAAAGAGTAACAAATTCAAATTCCTGACCCGTCTCGGTAAATTTTATAGGACATTTGGTACTACATACAATTCTTCACATAAAGAAAGATTAAAAAATCTAGTTCAAAGTATAAAAGAGTATGAAGGAAATATCTCATCCCCTTTCGACTCAAAGGAAGTGAACCAATATGTATATGAAAAAATAGTTAGCAGTTTCGATGTATCAGATGACAATATAGGAAGACACTCCTCTTATGGAGGTTATTAGTTGTAAATTTTCATTTTGAACAATGCAAATATGTAATTATGGAAGTTTTTAATCATAAATTATGCATTTTATATATATATATATATATATATATATATATATATATATATATATTATCACTTTGTTCAACCTTGAATTTGACAATCGAGTGGTTAATGTTAGTAGGATGTCGTGCGACTATTAGTTTTTTGATGTTAGAAATACCGTTTTTAACATTGTAACTACAAACCACATAACATTACAATCACGATACACATAACCTGAAAACCACGACCCTTATGGATCCTGGTTATCCATACATAACATTCTACTGCACTCAAAAATCACATTATTTGTGAACTCCGCAAGATGACTATAAATTCAACTGGTGAACTTTTGTTTAATTGTAAGAATAACAGGATAAGGAAGAAGAATAGTGACTGGATGGGAGCTATAAGT
The DNA here is from genome assembly GCA_037074715.1 of Magnolia kwangsiensis. NCBI lineage: Eukaryota > Viridiplantae > Streptophyta > Magnoliopsida > Magnoliales > Magnoliaceae > Magnolia > Magnolia kwangsiensis. The sequence goes on from CM073588.1 coordinate 24,075,323, forward strand.
GGGTGAATTTGAGCTCTTCAAATCTTTTAGTGGCCCTAGCTTTTTCTTTATTTGCCGCATCGTACCTCTCGATCCAATGTAGCATTTTCTCATTAAAGTCCTGATCGCGAGACCAAGCTGAATGACACCGCTCGATTTCTATGTCCGCCATAGAAAAATTCTTTGCTAGTTGCTGAAATTGTCTTTAAAATTTCTTGTGGAGGTCGTTGATCTTCAGGAAGATCGTGAACGTCCTTAAGGAAAGGGAAGGGATCTCTCATAAATGATGAACGCGAGAAGGACTTGATGCCTTCTTCAAATATCTCCTCCACTATTTTGATTGAAAGAGCAACAGAATCCATGAATTCTTAAGGTGTTGCAATAAGGATTCTGATTCGGATTGTCTTGTAAAAATTTGAAACGCAAGTACCACTTTTATAGGTTGGTCAAACATTCTGAAGGGTCGTGCTGATTCCAAAGGGATTAAGGGGAATTAACGACATTAAAGAAAGTAATTGAACCCAAGTACCACTTTTATAGTGTAACACCCTAAAAATCGGGGGTCGTGTATAAACTCAACTCCCGAGTTCCAGACCGTCACTTATGCAACAAAAATGGTTATGATTCAATGTTGTCTGATTTAAAGCATTCACATGAGTAAAAGTATACCAAAACTGCAATTCATACTTCAGATCCAGTGATAAAAGCAAGCGGAAGACTAAACAATGTATATATCACTGTATGGAAAAACAAAGTAATCTCATCTGTCTCCAAAGTATGACTACATCTCTGAGTCTCATATACATATACATAACAAAAGAATAATGTTTAAAAAAAGAAAGTCCCACTGATGTCCCCTCGATCCAGGTCGCCTACGGGAAGCCGTCGTGGTACTGCATATACGAGAACTCATCCTGGTCCTCGTCGATCTCTGACTCCACCTCCTGGATCTCGGTCTCACCTGTACCTACAACAGGGTCTGGTGGGTGTTGCGAACACCATCCCGTAACGTAGGAGTGAGTGATCAACTCAGTGGAATCATAGAGCAAAGATTAGCATGTTCACAATTCAATCACGCGATAATAGTAAAGCAGTAAATCAGACAATCCTAATACTGTTGTTAATGCAGGATGACATGACGTGATGTATGCCCTCACCGACGATCTCCCTCATGCGGCAACATCTTACGACCGCGGCATGCCACACTCCCTAGAGTGCTCCACATCTTTCAAGCACATGCAATGCTATGGTGATATGATTTTCAAGTTGTTATTAAGTCCATTCAAACAGCAGGATTGGGAAACTAAGGTACTTCCCTTATATCAATCCCAACACAGATCCTGTCTAGGGTCGTCACTCCTAGTAATCTCATACGATGTATATTTCGTAGGTCACTGCAAGGGCTGCCAGGGCTGTTGCTCGCACTCGTTGCACCGCTCCCCCATCACCTTATCAATACAGGCCTACCGTACTCTACTGTAACGGAAGGGTCGTCGCCTCCCGTGGACTCAGAATACGCTCGCGGTCACTACAAAGGGCTCGTCGCCTGATCAGTGTAGGTCGACAGCTAGAATATAGTGTCTCATACCACCATAATCTGCTCACGAGTCTAGGTGCTCACTGGTCACTACGGGGAGGTTTGTGGCCCCAGCGTAGGCCGACAGCTCGACCACGGTGTCCCATACCACCATGCCCGGCTCATGAGTCTTCGTGGATCAAGGTACCATGGTTAACAGGGTTTACAATGGTAAGTTCAGTACCCTAGGTTCAAGCAGTTATGACTCAGACAAGGTGAACATACATCGGCCAGTCGGGTTACTTGACGGGCTCGACTAGCGCGGTCGCATCTCAAGTCGAACGACATGAAGTGCGTAAAACACTTCGCGTGGCCTAACCACTGCCGCCAACTCTAAACACGAATCACGTTCATCGACGCGTCGTTCGTGGCTATGACCAGTCAGCCACGAATTCGCTCGGTTACCGACTGCCTGGACTAAGTCTAGTCCCAAACACTTATGGAATGAAATCAGCTATTCATGTAAGAGTTTTGGAATTGAAATACAATCATGTGAGCATGTTAACACATGTTATAACATTCAACTTCAGCAAATCTTCAAGTACACATATTCTATGCATGTAATGAAATCATGCATATAGTCAACATGTAGAAAATCATTTAGGTCAGCATATTAATTGAAGAAATCAATCTCAAACTACTCCATAACATCATTTAATTCAATACATACTAAGACAAGCATTTATACAAACACACACACTACACACTTAAGTCTACATATAGTATGTCGACCCAAAGTGCGCAACTAGGCGAATCTCTTCGCCAAACCGATTATGCAAGCATTCCTAACTCCCTAATGCGACAACAAACCATGTCAATCACGTCAGCAAAATATACATGTAGACCGTACTTCCTACAAATGACTAAAATGCCCTAAATCTCATATTCTTCGTTAATTTACGAAACAGGAAACGGAGAGCATATTGTACATGTCAAACGGTGATGCCGTTGATAATCTACTATTAAACGACATTGAAAGCGTTGTAAACCGTCAATCAAAGCGTCTAAAATCCTCACCTAGTCTCTTACGGTTGCGGGATTTTGAACGGAGCGTGTACGCTTCGTCTACGGTGGTAGGAGGACCTGATTTATGGAATACATTAGCTAACATGCCATGAATCTAAGTAAACCCTAAATCAGTAAGTTCTAGGGTTATTTTATACCTGAAAAAGGGGAGAAATCACCAGCCAGGTGATTGGAAAGAAGTGCTGAAGCACTAGCAGTCGGCGGCTCAGAAGCGGGAAAAATCCCTTCCAATCTCTCTCTCAAACTCTCTCTCCTTTTCTCCTAGGGTTGCAATTTTCGGATGGGAGAGGGAAATAAGGGTTTCAACCCCTTTTATAAGCTTAAAAACGCCGGAAATAGGCTCCGGAACGAAGTTTACTTAGTGCCTATCCATTTCGGGGCTGTTTCGGTCCAAAAACTGCTTTCTGGTGGTCCCCTGGTCGATTGCGATCAGACTTAAGCTCATGCGTACCAGATGTAGCACGTATTAAGTTTTCAGTCTGGCAGGATTCGCAGATCGCACGTGGCAGACCAGTTTCAGTTCAGCGGTCACCGCACGTAGATCAGGGCTGAGAGTCTCATGATAATAAATAGAAATTTTTCCTGATCCGAGGGTGTAATCTGGATGAATTATGACGGTCAGAACGCTTAATACTGACGCGTCAAGTCGTGTGCCAGATTTGAATTTGAAATTCCAAATCTGTCCCTATTCGCGGTCGCTTCAGTCCGGGTTCAACGAAATAGGCTATGATTATCGGTTTGACTTAATTTTTGAGATGATTGTCAAGTCCAGCTGGGCGGTTCTAACGGTCTAAGATAGGAGGTATCGGACCTTCGACGCGCGGTCTAAATCCAATACAAAAATTCAATGTGGTCCAGAGGACAAACCCGCTTAGAGTTTGATCCGAGGTTATAGAGTATCGTAGAGTTGTTTGTTCTACTCAATTTGGGTCTTGTAGAATGTATTTAAAGTGATCAGGGACTATTTCCCAGCTACTCTAGCGTTGCGCTAGCTAACTTACGCTTAATTTCCATGGAAATTAATTTTACGCGATTTCAGGTCGAGTTGGTACTCAAGCCCAAGTATGGATTTTTCACGGGCGTTACATATAGGCTTGTGAACGAGTGGTTAATGTGAGTAGGATGTCAGCCATGGCTGTTGACATGCACAATGGATCATTATTATATATATATAGTTAATGTGGATGGCAAAAACGATTGATATATCGTGACAACCATAACCCCTGTAACACTATAGTAACAATACTTTTACAACCATGATCCGTCGATCATCATAACCACGACCTGGTTGAGCAAAAATCACGGTCCATAACAATAATGCCACAGTCTGTATGACAACCACGAAACTATCATGTGATCTGATCCCGTGGTTCACATGCATGTTAAATCATGGTTATTGTCCACGTAGGTTCTTGGTTCACAACCACGACCCTAATCCGGTCCCCTGAAAATCCTACATGATATGTATACATGACATGGTTCATATGGATCTTGCTTATGTGTTTCGTACATGACGTACATAATCCATAGAACATTATAATCACAACCCATATAACATGACAAACACATTCCATGCAACATGGGACTACGACCCAAGCAACCCACGGCCCATATAGCATGAAAAATCATGAGGCATATAACATAAAACCCAAGACCAACCGCTTAGTGACAGGTGTTCTTCTTATAATCACTATCCATATAACCCAATCATGATCACACGAAACAGTCGTTGTTGTCATACACATTGGGTTGTGATTCCCAACCACTATCGATGTGGAAGACAACCACGACTCTTTGTTCGTCCCATCCACCACCATTCCCTTGAAATTGAGCGCGACCCTTTGGAAACAGTGCCACATTCTTCTTCTTCATGAAATCATACTAAAGTCACTACTCCCCTGTAATCCATTGGGCACCAAGCGCAACCCTTCGTTATCCGAGTGGCTGTACCGAATCACAAGGACCCTTCGAAATCAGCGCCTTGACCATTGAATGGTCAGCCTATAAGAGTGGTACTTTGGTGATACTTTCACAAGCCAATTCATGCATTTCTTTGCCCTCTCATTCAAAAAAATGAAGCAGATATTTTAAGAAACAATAGAGCCCCTATCGCGTTCTTCCTTTATTCGTGATCCCTTTTCCTTCCTTAGGGACGTTTATGATCTTCTTGAAGTTCATCGGCCTCCACAGGAAGTTTTAAAGATAATTTCAAAACTCCGCCAACTCAACAATTTCAACGGGCACCCAGCGAGTGGAAAAATGTTAACTGGTTCGTGTCTTTTGAAATTAGAACATTGATGTTATGTTCCCCTTTGTATGTTAAATGGGTCGTGGCTTGCTTGCTACATGTGGCGCTTACTCCAGACGCTCGCTCTGAATCCGAATGAAAGTGTCGTAATTTTTAACCACCGAAGATGAGAGTGATTGTCAGTGAAATTGGTCATAGCTGTCTTACAATGTTCGTAGTGTATTTGTTAAATCGGTTTTGGCTGTCTTACAATGGATTGTGATTTTTAATTTATATGGTTTGTGGTTTGTAATGTAATATGGGATGTATTTTTCATGTTAGATCAGTCGTGGTTGTCTTACCAAAAACAATTCTCTTAAACGTGCACCCAGCAAGGTTTGGTCGTGGTTTGCATGACAGATTGGTCGTGAAGATGACATGGGTCATGTTTCACATGAATAGTGGGTCGTCACTGTCAGGGCATGTGGGTCGTCATTCTCATTTGACAACAGCGATCCACTATTCATCATAACCACTACACAACACAAGGGACAATCATGACCCACGATTGATCAAAGTTTCATGGGTCGTGGTATCGTTTGATATAGGTCGTTGTTGTAACGTTGTATATGTCTTGGTTCTGATGAAATGTGGATCCTGAATGAAAGTATCAGATTGTCGTGTTGTCTTCTTATTCTGATCATGGTTTTCGTGTAATATGTTTTGTAATTGATGTGAAGCATTGATTGTAGTTGTCATTTGATATGGTAAGATCTTAGTTTCTTGCACTGATTTTTTGTACTACTAATTTACAACCACGATCATTATATCATGAAAACCACGACCTATTGTTATGTACACTATTTTCATCATTTTGTTCATGGCTCAGATGCATAAAGGCACGTGATTATCATTCAGGTTGGGTTGTGGTTGACATGAAACATGGGTCATGACTGTCACTGGATACATGGATCCTAAAATGGATTGAAACATAGGTCGTTGTTGTCGTGTAATATGGTCATGCTATACGGAAGAAATGGTCGTAGTTGATCTGGATCACGGTTTTAATGTTAAATTGGTTGTGGTTCGCAGTTGTAATTGTTTGTTGTTGTGGTCCATGTTGGATCGTCGCAAATAAATATGATTTTATGAGAAACACGACCCATTGAAAATGACAACTATGGTCCGCTTGTCATGAGCGTCACGACGCGTTATTAAGCTCACCATTTTCTCTACTGGTCATGGTTCAAATGCACAAGAGTTCGTGGATCATGGTTAACATGCAACAAGGTTCGTGAATCAATACGTATATATACTACAGTTCAATTTACATTATCGCAAACAATAAAAATATAGACCAACATATTAAGTCACGATCATGGTAGTTATGCAAATATGGTTCATCATCAATTCAGATTTCATCTCATTCTAGTTCTATTTCCAGTTAATTTTAGATAACGTACAAGTTTCAGTCCCTTGGGATTCGACCTCGGTCTTACCGAGTTATTACTACATCACAACCCTGCACTTGGGGAGTGAACAAGTTTTTAGTCCGTTGTCTGATATTGAAGGGTTAATTTGGTAATCACTAAGAACGAAAGGAACCAGCCTGAAATATCTTGCCATCATGGTATAAAAATTGGAAAGGTTGGATAATTAATCTTCACCATAGGTTTGCTCCCTGTAGGTGTGGAGTTAATTCCCAATGAATGATATCTAAAAAGAGTCAGGTGTACGATCTTCACCATAGGTTTGCTCCCTATAGGTGAGGATTTGATTCCCCTTCCTTGGCATTACTTTGAATAGAAAAATCACAAGTTAATAGGCTAATCTATGAGGCAAGTTTTGGATTAGGTTTTGGTTGTCATGAATTTTCTTGTTGGTTACCAATGATATCATGAAATTGACGATTGGATCTCTTAATGATGATAAGCCGAGATTAGACTATACATCCATGGATCTCATAGTTTAAAATTTTTCTAATTGATGGATTAATGCTTTACACTTGATTATGAAGTCTACCGTGCGCTTGAGCTCAGGAGAAAATAATTTTTAACATTCATGAATATTAAATTTCTCGTATCTTGTTCAAAATCTCACTCGATTTCATAGAAAGTTCTCCTATGATTCTCAACTTATTTTTCGCATAATTTGCTTGGGACTAGCAAAATGCTGGTTGGGGGTTGTGTTGAGGGTCAAATAGTGCATATTAGACCCCAAATATTGTCCGGATTTACGAGCATAATAGTGTTTAACGGCTGATTTAATCGTGTTGATGTTGCAGGTTGATTTTACAAGCTTGGATCGAAATAGGATACTAAATGCATGGATTTAACACTCCAAATTCACCAAAGCATGGGACATACTCCAGGGGACCAAGATCGACTGAAATTACATGCCAGGGATTCGAGAAAATCAAAGAACTGAAGCTCAAATGGTCTAAAATTGGTCCAGACCGCAAGATCACAGTGTTTCAACCATCCATTTGACTCGAAACTTCATACGTGGCCTGAGGACAAGAAATTAACCGTACAAGTCAATTTTCAGCCATTGGATCCCTCTGAAAGTGACCCAACGGATAGATCAGCCTATAAATCAGTGAATTGGGGCCCACCTGAGTTATGGATATGCTTCAAAAGTGTTCTGGACAGATAAAATGAGATGGTGAAAAGGATGGACGGAACGGATTACACAAAGACATCACCATGGGCCCTACATATGCAGTGCGTGTACATAGTGTACACGCACTGGCTGTGCACCGGACGGTCAGCCCGGTCAAACGACGGGCTGACCCGTCTCTTCTTCTTCTTCCCTGTTTCAAACAGCGTCCGCAAGGTGCTGGTTGTTTTTAAGTAGTGGGGTCCACCCATCATGAATCTTGAAGATCCGACCCGTCCATACACTTCAGAGGGGGGTTATTAACCTCACCTAGCTGACCTTTTGTCACCATGCAAGCTATTGTATGTTTCTAACCGTTAAACGTACGATTGACGGTGAAATGGACTGATAGTTGGAGCACACCTAACTTGTTCTTAAACTAGCCATATCTGAATGATTTTTTCTTGTGGTTCTAATGGACGGCGTGGATTTCTCATTAGAATCCTATCATGGGCCCCACAAGTGCCACAACGGAAGAAACTTCCGCTTTTGCGTCCGCGTAATGCACTGCCGCTGGACATTTTTGCGATCAGCTGTGGGCCCCACACGTGCCCCATAAGCTCAATCCAAACTATCCACCGTGTAGACAGCTGCGAGCACTACAAAACCATGTTGTCACTTTTCACCCATGCGTGCACACGTGTGAGATACAGAGGCCACAAAAGGGCTGCCCTGCAACGTTTAAAACTGATTCTTTTGTGATTTCTTCTCTGGGCCACGTCAATGGATGTTCAAAACCACCTATTCTTGACTGAAATTTTATTCTGAATTCAATGGATGAGGTGGATTTTCCAGAAAATGCTTCTGTGGGGCCCATCGGTCACATCAGCGAAATGGTGCGAAAGGTTCCGCACATCTGCGAAAATTGACTTTTCCAGGCGGTTTTGGCCCACCATCTTTGATCATATGGCAGATCTGAACCGTCTATCATGTAGAGGACCCAATAAAATCCTAAGAGACGGTGTTTCTTTAAAATTTGAGCGAGGAAAGTGGCGTGTTTCGAGGCACCGAACTTGGCTGTGAAAATTGCATTCCGTGTCTTGCTACAACTCTGTCACAGACTCCAGCCTTCCAGCAGCTATAAAAGGAGGTTTTGGATGTGGGGATCATTCATTCAGGTCTAGGAAGGAAGAAAAAGAGAGACGTGGAGGCTTGGGCAGGGACGTGAAGCAGAAGAAAAAAAGAGTATTTTCTTTTTATTTTTTTTAGTTTATTTCAATTGTGGAGATTTAACCATCCATGTCTGGCTAAACTTCTTAGCTAGGGCTAAGAGGTGAAGCTTGTAGTGAGATGGGAGATTTGATTTTATTTAAATTTTAATGCATGAATTGACGTTGATTTTAGTTGATTATTATGGGAATATTTTTAGTTCTTAATGGTCTGTTGTGACTGAAATTACAATGGGTCTGCGATGCTTTGAATATTTCTATTTTCTTTTCATGTTTATGACGTCAGGACGTCCTGTTGTTCACCATAGTCTCCTGGGCATGGTTGGATGACGGTACCCTTCCTAACTTTCATACATGTGATTGGGTGGTAATTAGTTTGATTCTGTTGTTTTTCATAGTCTTTAGGCATGGTTTGGTGATGGAATCCATTCTAATTCATCTTCCTTTCATCTCTTTGAAAACTAGATCAATGGCAGTTCAGTAAATTTCATGATTCATGAAACAGACATAAGATCTCCCTGATCTCTACAAGTGGATCCTCTGAATCCCTAGTTTCCTTACCTCTGATTTCTCCTATAAGTTTTAGATTAATAGTTTACAATTATTCCTCAATTTATAATTCAATTCAGATTTCATCTCATTCTAGTTCTATTTTCAGTTAATTTTAGATAACGTACAAGTTTCAGTCCCTTGGGATTCGACCTCGGTCTTACCGAGTTATTACTACATCACAACCCTGCACTTGGGGAGTGAACATAACATGCACAGTATATCGTTGCTCACATCTCATGTGGGTCGTGGCTGTGAGTCATGATAGTAATGCTATATGGGTCGTGGTTATGCAAATGTATATCACAATAACGAACCGTATAACATGACAACTACGATAGTAGTTGCTTCTCTTAAGGTCGTGGTTGTCAACAACGACCCAACATGTAAAACCTGTATCCTAGTCCGTACCATTCCGTAGGCTTCCACATGAAAGTGCCCTTGCTAGTGCCTATGTTTGTTAATTTGCATGTGTGTTAAGTCAGTCGGACTGCAGAGCCTCATGGAAGATCAATTCAAGCGTTTGCCTCAACTGGATGTGTGGAAGCTTGCCATAGGTAAATCTAAGCCTCACATCCCATGTCCCAAAACACCAGGTGAATAAAATCCTTAAAATAAGATAGATATCATAGGGTTTTTAAGTGAGAAAATTTCTTTCAACAATCAGAAAAATCTCCAAGTTTTCTTGCTTTGTTAATTGTATTGATACACATCTCGATATGATTGACTTACGCTGTCGATGTCCTTGGAAGACCAATCAATAAAATCGAATGAGGACTTAATGTGTCCAGTAACCACATACATATCTGGACGAAATTATTGATGTATCGACACACATATCGATATCATCGATATTTGAATCTCGAGCCCATTGAAGGTGACTCGATAATATCGATAGGTAGATTCGGCACCCCTATTTTTACTCAGGAAAATCATATATGCTTCGATATATCGGAGCTCTCATCGATACCATCGGAGTTTAAATCTTGATGATATCGGTGGGCTCTCGATGATATCGGTCATAGGTGCAAAGTTCTCCAGCAATATTTTTTAGGTGGTTTTCAACTTTGATTGGGGGTCACTCGATAGAATCGATTTTCTAATATCAATGATATCGGGGCCGGATCGATTGCATCGAGAGTTGACAAAACTGTCCAGCAAGCTCACTGATAAAATCTTTGAATTTATCGATGCATTGACATGACTTTTAATATCATCGACATTCAAATTCTGATGATATCGAGTATCCCCCGATCATATCTGATGACCTGAAAAATTTCAAAGCAAGTCTCTCTCATTTTCAAATGTCGAGGAATCGAAACTTGCATCGATAATATAGGAGTTTGAAATTCGATGGCATCGACATGAGTATCGATTCCCTTGACCAGCTGACAAGAGGTTTTTCAAAAGCGTATGACAATTAGTTTATGTCATCGAGCGGACCATCGATATGATCGAGAGTATACGCTCGATGATATCGAACTTTGTCATAAATGTGACCGTTTTATATCCGTTGGAACCTTTTACCTATTTAAAGAGAACTTGTCTTTAGTTATTGGTAGAGAAAGAAGAGAGTGTTTTTTGTGTGTTTAAACTTAGATCATATACCTAAAGCCCTTTCTCTAAAGGATTTCATCTTCTAATCCACCCTCATCATTGATATTCACTAGAGTGGATTAGGGAATGAACTTCCGCATTCAAGGATTATCTAGCTACTACCTTAATGGCAAATCATTAAGCTGGGATGCCTTGAATGCTTAGATGATTGGAATCACTCTATCTTCCTGATAGGAAAACATTTAGAGAGTAGGATTCCATCATAACCTTGACCCAACCCGTCGTCTTATATTGGTACATCATTTGGTTATGGATCATTGGAGCAGAAGATTCTTTATCAACAAGGAGGAGATCTTCGTCATCGTGCTGAATGAGACTCATCAACCTATTTGTAAGTATCTAGAGTCCAGAGGACCCTTTGATCATTCCATTGTATGATTGGGTCTAAGGTGTTTCTCATCCTTTGAAGTCCTTAAGAAGGCCTCCGATGGGAGTGTATGTGGTGGGTTCGTTGTATGGATCCTTGCTCTGTGGAGAGCATAAACATCTAGTTAAAGTTGAACCAGTCAAAACCTTAGGTTTAAGGTGAACCGTGTGAAACCTCGGGTTTGAGGTGAACCGTGTAGAAACCTCCGTTACGGTCTTATGGAAGATCCTTGGCCAGTGTGTCTAAAAGTGGGTGCGTTGTGTTGACCCTTGTTCGTGAGAGCATAAACAGTCAGCCTCAGTGTAGGTTGTAAAGGTTGAAGGTGAACCTGATTTAAAACCTTTAGTTAGAGGTGAACCACTATGAAACCTCCTTAGTGAAATTCGGTACACGTAAGGGTTGAGTGCGGTTACTGGGAGTGGAGTAGACAAGTAGTCGAACCAATATAAAAATGACTATGTTTGCGATTGTTATCTTTCTATGTGTGTGATTTATTCATAGTCTTCCATCTCTATATATCTAATCACACCTCACACATTTACACATGTCAATTCCATCATGAACTAAGTTATATATTATTGTCTCTTGAATAGTTTGTGATTGGATCCTCTACTAGGATTGGAAGCCAGTAGAGTTATATTTTAGTAATCCTAATAATTGTATATCTATAAGGATTAGTGTAATGGAATTTTTTAAATATATAATAAAAAATTTTAAAGTCCTATTCACCCCCCTCTAGAACATATTGGCATATTTTGACTTCAACTAAAGTGGTCTTCACCGCTATTTCAATTGGTATCAAAGCAGGTCTCTCTTTAAGGGCTTCACCCCCTAGAGAGTGATCTTGACTGAAGTTGGAATCATGTTTTAGAAGGTCCCAGAGGGCGTGACAGATCAAAACAATTGCCTAGTAATTCATACTGCTCTGAAAGCTGATAATAGGTCAAAATGGTACCTTGATAGTGGATGCTCCAGACACATGATTGGTGATCAAACACACTTTTGTGAGATTCAACCTTTGATGGGGGATCGGTCACATTTGGAGATGATAGCTCAGCCAAAATTATTGAACAAGGAACGATAATTGTACGAGGTCTTTCAAAAATCAAACATGTCCTCTGTGTAGAAGGCCTGAAACATAATCTCCTTAATATCTCCCAAATTTGTGATAAGGAACATCTAGTCACCTTCTCAAAAAATGTGTGTAGGATTTTAGATCATACAAGAAAATCTCTCATAAAAGGTTTACGTACTAGTGATAATTGTTATGTCATTGAAAGTACAAATGAGAATGTGACATCCACAAAGTGCAATATGGTTGTAAAAAGTGAATCCAAGTTGTGGCATCAAAGGTTGGGACATATTCACTATTGGAATCTAGCTAAGCTTAGCTCCAAAAATTTAGTTAGAGGTCTTCCCAAGATTAGAAAAGAAGAAAAAGTTGTGTGTGGGGAATGTCTAAAAGGAAAACAGATAAAAGTTGGACATAAAAAGACAACCACCATAGCTACTTCAAAACCTTTGGATCTGTTGCATATGGATCTGGTTGGTCCAACCAAAGTGAAAATCCATGGTAAGAAAAGATACTTCCTAATGATAGTAGATGACTATACCAAATTTACTTGGGTTGCATTTCTTCGAGAGAAATCTAATGCCTTTGAAGAATTTGTAATCTTGAAAAAGCGAATTCAAAATGAAAAAGGATATGGCATCAATCGCATCAGAAGTGATCACGGTGGGGAATTCAAAAAATATTGCAATGAAAAAGGACTTCATCATGAATTCTCAGCCCCAAAAACTCTACAGCAAAATGGAGTCATTGAAAGAAAAACTCGAGTGTTACAGGAAATGGGGTTAGTTATGCTAAATGGGAAGGATATGGCAAAACGTTTTTGTCCAGAAGCTGTTAATACCGCTTGCTACATCATAAATAGAGTATATCTTAGAGCAGGTTTGAACAAAACTCCATATGAACTATGGTGTGGTAAGGTACCTAGTGTGAAATATTTTTGAGTCTTTGGTAGTAAATGTTATATTTTGAGAGACAGAGATCACCTAGGAAAATTTTAGTCTAAAAGTGATGAAGACATTTTTCTGGGGTATGCCATGAATAGTCGTGCTTATAGAGTTTACAACCTAAGAACCCTTACTATTCAAGAATCAGTCAATGTGGTTATTGATGATCATCTTCATAATGAAGATACCACTGTGAATGAATTAGAAGATAATGTAGATTCATGCATACTAGATAAATCTGATAACAAACCTCCATCATCAAATGAACCTGAACCGTCACCTGAAATACCCATTCTTAGGATCATCCACGAGAACAAATTATTGGAAATCCTAATGATGGTATAAAAACTCAACGACAGATAAAAAGTATTTATAGTCATTTTGTTTTACCTCAAAAATTGAACCTAAAAACGTTGTAGAAGCTCTTCAAGATGAACACTGGATGAATGCTATGCAAGAAGAACTTCAACAATTCTAGAGAAACGAGGTATGAAAATTGGTCCCTAATCCAACTGATACAAATGTCATTGGAACCAAATGGGTCTTCAAGAATAAATCCGATGACTCAGATAATGTGATCAAAAACAAAGCAAGGGATACTCATAGATAGAAGGGATCAATTTTGATGAGACATTTGCCCTTGTTGCTTATCTTGAGTCTATTAGAATTCTTATGTCCGTTGCATGCGCACTAAAATTTAAACTGTTTCAAATGGATGTCAAAAGTACATTTCTTAATGGGATCTTGCTGAAGAAGTTTATGTAGAACAACCAAAAGGATTTTTAGACCCTAATCACCCCCATCATCTTTATCGGTTAGATAAAGCTCTGTATGGTCTCGAACAGGCACCACGTGCATGGTATGAACGATTAACAAAATTCCTGTTAGACCATGAATTATGTAGAGGAAGTGTAGACAAGACACTGTTTACCTAAAGAACAAAGAACTCATTGCTCATTGCACAGATTTATATGGATGATATAGTGTTTAGGTCAACATGTGGAGATGAGGCATACAAATTCGCCAACCTCATGAAATTAGAATTTGAGATGAGTATGGTCAGCGAATTAAACTTCTTTCTAGGTTTACAAGTCAAGCAACTAAATGATGGAATCTTCATAAATCAGACCAAGTATATAAAGGACTTGGTGAAGAGATTTGGGCTTGAATCTGGATGCACTTATCACACACCTATGAGTACCACACTTAAACTTTCCAAAGATGTTAACGGCAAAAGTGTGGACCAACATCTCTATCGAAGTATGATCGGAAGCTTACTATATCTCACAGCCAGTCGTCCAGATATATCCTTTAGTGTGGGAATATGTGCTCGGTATCAGAAAAATCCTAAGGAATCCCACTTAACTGCTATTAAAAGGATTATCAAATATGTAGCAGAAACTACCACCTTCGGCCTATGGTATCCATATGAAACATCCACCATCATTGCAGGCTATTTTGATGCAGATTGGGCTGGAAATTTGGATGATCGAAAATCAATGAGTGGAGGATGTTTTTATATTGGCAATTGTCTGGTCTCCTAGCAAAGAAAGAAATAAAACTCGATCTCATTATCCACTGTAGAGGCCGAATATATAGTTGTAGGTAGTTGTTGTGCTCAACTTCTTTGGATGAAACAAATGTTATTAGACTATGGGATTGCACAACCTACAATGAGTCTCTTTTGTGACAATACAAGTGCTATAAATATCTTGAAGAATCTAGTTCAACAGTTCAACACTCTCGGACTAAGCATATTGACATTCGTCATCATTTTATCTAAGAACTTATTGAAGAAAAGATCATTGTATTGGATTATGTAACTACTGAAAAACAGCTTGCCGATATCCTCACAAAGCCTCTTGACACAAACAGGTTTTGTGACCTTCAAAAATCAATTGGCATATGTTCTCATTAATAAATGTCTCAGGAACAATGGACTACATAGGTAAATCTTAAATCTGAGATACTCATGGCTGACCTACTGATGAATATGAATGTTAAGATTTTCACAGTTCCGATGATATCTAAGCAGGGTCGATACCATCGGGATTTGAACATCGATTCCATCGAAATATTCCATCGATGAAATCGATGAATCGGCTATATTAAGAGGAGACTGCATTCAAATTCAAATCCATTCCTTCTATGAATACTTTCTCTCAAGCCTCCCTCATTTACAAAACATGATCAAAGGAAAAGGTAAGTCTTCTCTTCACTTTCTGCAATCAAAGAGCATGCAATCAGAATCCAGTAGGCGTCAACCTATGGAAACACATCCATCTTTTATTGTTGAACGTCTAGTGCTCAATAGTGCCATAGAACCGTTTGGAGTGGATCTACTTCTGGAGGTGATAGGTTGGTAGAATATCCTCAATCTTGGAGGATCATATCAATTAGGGGTGATTCATGAATTCTTCAATCACTGTCATATCATTAGTGATGACCCCCCTAACATTCAAATTGAACTATTATAGTACTCAAAACTTATCACTCCAATCACCGTGGCTCATCTTCTTAATATAGAGGTCACTCAAATCCCAGTAACTACCAGGAATCTAAACGGTTTGGGTGTGTGGGGAGAAGTAACTCGTGCATTATGTTAAGGCACGACCGTTCCATGAAATGATGAAAATCTACTCCACATCAACTATCTTGGACCTAGTTTCAAAATTCTTCACAACATTTTTGGGTCTAATGTATATCCCTGCGATGTTAAAGGTGACTACCTTCCTCCATTTATGATTAATGTACTTTATGATATATATTAAGAAAATCAAGTGTGCTTTCCAACTCTTCTCCTCAAGCAAATCATTTATGTAATCCGAGGCAATCAAAGGACGACACTACCCTTTCCGGTGCTCATATGTAAACTTGCACATCATGTGGGGCTTCCTGCTACATCTGATGCAGTATATCCTGAAGAATGGTTTGACAGTGATGCAGCACAAGCAGCATAACAGTTAGTTCCCTCTTCCTCTTTCTCCAGGCATAGCCTTCCCTTGCTTAAGGCCGTCCAACATGCTCCACCATCATTTTGGCCTACACATGGAGGGTCAAATCGCACGCCAATGGTTAGCCCTGACTCAATCACAAACCGCCAGTCTCATCACCTCGAACGCCACCTACTGAACGGGATGGCTGGGATGGAGGACCGACTGAACAATTGTGAAAGGCGCCTTACTGCGATTGAAGAGAAAGTCAACAAGTGGTGGATTTTCTCACACATCGCGATCCTCCAGCAAACTACTCAACAAGTGGTGGATTTTCTCACACATCGCGATCCTCAGGGATATTAAGGATCAGTAGAAACTTACCGTTGTCATTAGACTATCAAACATGTCTATTTCTGTGATAATTTTTTTAGATATTTTGCCTATGGATGATCCTCACTTATCCCTATCTATTGCCATAAATATGATATAGGGTTCCCTAGTTTATTGTGCTCTGATCTACCTGGTTTTTGATATTTACTGCCTTCTATGGAATACACGCGATTTTATTATTTACTATTATACCTGCCTTCCTTGATCTCAAATGCATCCTTCTTTTTAAACCGATCTCATCCTTATACATCTATATGATGATTCTCTCACATGTTTTTAAACTTCAGTCAATACCTGTTGAACTACTATGCCTTTGCCAATGACTGACAAAAAGGGAGAGAACGGTTCAAACACTTCGGATGGAAAATTGTATATCTGCTTATATGGTGTTGCAGGTGTTAGGGGGAGCAGCTGCACCAAGAACAGGGGAGTATTACACTAAGGGGGAGCAGATACTGGGTTGTGTACATGGGTTCTTTAGAAATTGTAAAATTGTGTAAAATGCATGTACACACAATTTAGGATGTGCCTGTCTAGATACTGTCCTAGGGTGTTTTAGGTATTTTGCCACGTAATTGACTAAGGGGAAGATTGAAAGTGCCCTTGCTAGTGCCCTTGTTTGTCAGTCGGACTCCAGAGCCTCATAAGAAGATCATTCAAGCATTTGCCTCAACCGAATGTGTAAAAGCTTACCATAGGTAAATCTAAGCCTCACATCCCATGTCTCAAAACACCAGGTGAATAAAGCCCTTAAAATAAGATAGACATCATAGGATTTTTAAGTGAGAAAACTTCTTTCAACAATAAAAAAAATCTCTAAGTTTTCTTACTTTGTCGATTGTATCGATACGCATCTCGATATGATCGACTTGTGCTATCGATGTCCTCAGAAGACCAATCGATAAAATCGAATGAGGACTTAATGTGTCCAGCAACCACATACATATCTGGACAAAATTATCAATGTATCGACACACGTATCGATATCATTGATATTTGAATCTCAAGCCCATTGAAGGTGGCTCGATAAAAACGACAGGTAGATCCGGCACCCCTGTTTTTACTCAGAAAAATCATCTATGCTTCGATATATCGGAGCTCTCATCGATACCATCGAAGTTTAAATCTTGATGATATCGGTCATGGGCGTGAAGTTCTCCGGTAACATTTTTCAGGTGGTTTTCAACTTTGATCGGGGGTCACTCGATAGAATCGATATTTTAATATTGATGATATTGGAGTCGGATCGATTGCATCGAGAATGGATAAAACTGTCTAGCAAGCCCACTGATAAAATTTTTAAATTTATCGATGCATCGACACGACTTCTAATATCATCTACATTCAAATTTCGATGATATCGAGTATCTCCCGATCATATCTAATGACCTGAAAAATTTCAAAGAAAGTCTCTTTCATTTTCAAATGTCGAGGAATCAAAACTTGCATTGATAATATCGAAGTTCAAAATTCGATGGCATCGACACGAGTATCGATTCCCTCGACGAGCTGGCAAGAGGTTTTTCAAAAGTGTATGACATTGAGTTTGTGTCATCGAGCGGACCATCGATACGATCGAGAGTATATGCTCGATGATTTCGAACCCGCTCGATGATATCGAACTCTGTCATAAATGTGACCATTTTATATCCGTTGGAACCTTTTGCCTATTTAAAGAAAATATATCTTTAGTTGCTGGTAAAGAAAGAAGAGAGTGCTTTTATGTGTTTAACCTTAGATCATATACCCAAAACCCTTTCTCTCAAGGGAGTTCATCCACCCTCATCATTGATATTCAATAAAGTGGATTGGAGAATAAACTTCCGCATTCAAGGAACCTCCAACTACTACCTTAATGAAAAATCATTAAGATAGGATGCCTTGAATGCTTAGATGATTGGAATCACTATATCTTCCTAATAGGAAAACATTTAAAGAGTAAGATTCTATCATAACCTTGACCCAACTCGTCCCCTTATATTGGTACATTATTTGGTTGCGGATCAAGGGAGCAGAAGATTCTTCATTAATAAGGAGGAGATCTTCGTCATCGTACTGAATGAGACTCATCAACTTATTTGTAAGTATCTAAAGTCGAGAGGACCCTTTGATCATTCATTTGTAGGATTGGGTCTAAGGTGTTTCTCACCCTTTGAAGTCCTCAAGGAGGCCTCCGGCGGGACTATACATGGTGGGTTCGTTGTGTGGACCCTTATTCTATGGAGAGCATAAACATCTGGTTAAAGGTGAACCAGTCAAAACCTTAAGTTTGAGGTGAACCGTGTAGAAACCTCCGTTACGGTCTTATGGAAGATCCTTGGCCAGTGTGCCTAAAAGTGGGTGCGTTGTGTTGACCCTTGCTCGTGAGAGCATAAATAGTCAGCCTCATGTAGGTTGTAAAGGTTGAAGGTGAACTTGATTTAAAACCTTTAGTTAGAGGTGAACCACTATGAAACCTCCTTAGTGAAATCCGGTACACGTAAGGGTTGAGTGCGGTTACTGGGAGTGGAGTAGAAAAGTAGTTGAACCACTATAAAAATGACTGTGTTTGCGATTGCTATTTTTCTGTGTGTGTGATTTATTCATATTCTTCCATCTTTATATATCTGATCACACCTCACACACTTACACAAGTCAATTTCATCATGAACTAAGTTATATATTATTGTCTCTTGAATAGTTTGTGATTAGATCCTCTACTAGGCTTGAAAGCCAGTAGAGTTACATTTGAGTAATCCTAATAATTGCATATCTATAAGGATTAGTGTAACGAGACTTTTTAAATATATCATAAAAACTTTAAAAGTCCTATTCAACCCCCTCTCGGACATATTGGCATATTTCGACTTCATCTAAAGCGGTCTTCACTACTATTTCACAGTAGTCCTTCAGGTTGAATTTTGGTAATCCTCAACTCGTATCCGATGTTTATGCGCGATCCTAAACTGAGTCCTGTATACCAAAGTCAGCTTGATTCAAAACTTGTACCCTAGCGACAGCGCCATCGCCGTGTTTCCAACGCCGAGACTCCTACACCAAACCGATACCCGTGTCAGAAGATGTGGACCCACGTTTATTTTGAAGAAATGCCACACGTTGTAAATTTCAAGAGAATCTCTACACCGCGCATTAAAAATTTTAATCAATTAATCAATGTCAAGTACAAGCCATACCCAAGTACAACAACCCATCCCTCTTTCTCCATAAAGTCAACTCTCTCTCTTTACCCATTCCTCTTTTACCAAAATTTCAACCTAACCTATATCTCTCCTTACAACACCCATTCCACCCATCCCATATCATTCCATCACCTCACTTTCTCTCTCATTTTTCCAAGCAACTTCCCAAATCCCATGAGAAATTCCATACGTCCAAGCTCCTCTCTCCCAACTCCAAGTGTGGCCCACTTTCCCACTCTCTCTCGTCTTCCATCTCAACCTTCTAATATACATCAACCTCCATTAAAGTTGAAGGCAAGGAGCATAGGAGTCCAAGGGATCAAGGAGAAGGCCTAGAGGTGGGTGATCCACTGTTAATTCTTACTTTTAGGGCCCACTTATTGGTGGGACCCATTTTAATGTATGTGATGTAACCATGAGGGGCCCATAGTGGCGGGGTCCCTCCATCACAATCTCTCTCATCTTTATTTCTCTCTTTCCTTATTTTCTTTGTGATAATGTGACTGTGTGGCCCACCCGGATAGATCCCACCATGAAGTATATAACTCATCTATGCTATCCATCATTGTGAGACCCACCTGCTGGATGTGTTTGATCTACACCATCCAGCCTGTTACTGGGCTTGGATGGGAGGAAAACACAAATATTAGATAGATCCAAAATGGGTGGACCACGTACCTATGGGACCCACCATGATGCTTGTGTGCGACTAACATGGAGTGCGTGTACTGACATGGGTGCGTACTAACAAGCTAACTCAAAAAAGATCTTTTGGGGTGGGTTGCTCATGCAGGCCCCACCTTGATGTACAAATCAAATCCACATTGTCCATTCCATTCCCCAGCCCATTTTAGGCATTGAACCAAAGAATGAGGTCAATCCGACTATCTGGCAGGCCATAGTATAGAAAATAGTATTTATACCATTGAAATCCACATTGATGTTTCTACCCGCCAAAACATAATGCATATTGGGCTCGTTTGATCTGTCCTGAGCCGTAAAATCTAATGACTAGGGTGGATTTCTCTGCTGCGAGCCCCACCTATGAAAAAGCTTAGAAAAATAAAAAAATAAAAAAATAAAAGAAAGAAAAGGCAGCAACAGCTACTACCGCTGCTAACAGTCAGAGGACGCCAACAGTGTCCTTGGAACGGTGGCAGGGACTATGAGTCCCAACCGTGGGCCCGCTGTGATGTGTTTGAACATCAACACCGTGTGTTTAGTTGGCCCCCCTTCCACATGTGGCCCACCCAAAAATCAATCGTGTACGTGACCCAGGTGGCCCACGTCACTGAAAACGGTGGATTGAACGCCTGCCATTAAAACCCTTTTTGGGTCAGAAGTTAGGGATCATATGAAATTTGTTTTCCTCTTCACCCCAGGTCTATGTGACCTTATCAATAGGTTGGGTGGAAAATAAACATTTTTGGTGGGTCCTAGGTCTGTATGACCTTATTAACAGGTGTAACGCCCTGGAAAAATCCGTACTTGGGCTCGAGTGCCAACTCGACCAGAAATCGCATAGGATTAATTCCTTTAGAAAATAAGTATAAGT
The DNA here is from genome assembly GCA_037074715.1 of Magnolia kwangsiensis. Classification (NCBI taxonomy): domain Eukaryota; kingdom Viridiplantae; phylum Streptophyta; class Magnoliopsida; order Magnoliales; family Magnoliaceae; genus Magnolia; species Magnolia kwangsiensis. The sequence goes on from CM073588.1 coordinate 24,096,567, forward strand.
TAGCTAGCGCAACGCTAGAGTAGCTGGAAAATAGTCCCTGATCACTTTAAATACGTTCTACAAGACCCAAAGCGAGTAGAACCAATGATGCTATAATATTCTAAAACCTCGGATCAAACTCTAAACTGGTTTGTTCTCACGACCTCTTTGAAACTTTGTATTGGATCTAGACCGCGCGTCGAAAGTCCGATACCTACAATCTTAGACCGTTATAACCGCCTACCTGGACTTGACAATCATTTCAAAAATCAAGTCCAACTGACATTCACAGGCTATTTCATTGAGCTTGGAGTGAAGAGAGTGAGAATAGGGTTAGATTTGGAATTTAAAATTCAAATCTGGCACACGACTTGACGCGTCAGTATTAAGCGTTCTGACCGTCAGAATTCAGCCAAATTACACCCTTGGATCAAGAAAAATTTCTATTTCATATCATGAGACTTGTAGACTTGATCTACGTGTGGTGACCGCTGAACTGAAACTGGACCGCCACATGCGATCTACGAACACTACTGGTCTGAAAATGGGATGTGAGCGACATCCGACATGCATGAACTTAAGTCCGATCGCGTTCGGCCAGGGGACCACCAGAAATGTATTTTTGGACCGAAACAGCCTCGATTTGGTTAGGCATCAAGTAAACATTGTTCCCAAGCCTGTTTTGGGCGAGTTTTAGGTTATAAAAGGGGCTTAAACCCTCACTTCTCTCACCCATCCAAATTTACTAGAAACCCTAGCTGGTGTGAGAGAAAAGGTGAAAGATTGTGAGAGAGTGGAAGAGAATTTTCTGCTGCTTGCACTACGTGTTGCACGTACTTAAGCAACGCGCCTCAATCACTTTCCCGGTGATTTCACCGCGATTCTAGGTAAGCAAATACCCTAAATACTTGCTGATTTGAGGTTCCGTCATTTCCATAGCAAAGTAGCTTATGGAGCTTGTGTATTAGGTTCCCGGTTCGCCGTAGACGAAGCGTTTACGCTCCGTTCGAATCAATACACTTATAGGATAAAAGGTGCGGATTTTAGACGCTTTGATTGACTGTTTCCAACGCTTTCAATGTTTTTTAATAGTAGATTATCGACGGCAACGCCGTTTGACATGTACAACATGTTGTCCGTTTCCTGTTTCGTAAGCAGACAAAAAATATGAGATTTAGGGCATTTTAGTCATTTGTAGGAAATACTGTTTTCATCCATATTTTGCTGATGTGATTGACATGGATTCTTGTCGTATTAGGATACTAGGAATGCGTGTATAATTATTTTGGCGAAGAGATTCGCCTAAATGCTCACTTTGAGTCGACATACTATATGTAGACTTAAGTGTGTAGTTTAAGTGTTTGTATAAATGCTTGTATTAGTATGTATTGAATTAAATGGTGTTATGAATTAGTTTGAGATTGAATTCTCAATTAATATGCTGATGTAAATGATTTCCTACATGTTAGGTATATGCATGATTTCATTATATGTATGAAATGCAGGTGTTTGATGATTTACTTAAGTTGTATGTTATAACATGTGTTAACATGCTCATATTATTGTATTTCATTTCCATTACTCTTATATGATTGCTGATGTGAATTCATAAATGTTTGGGAATATACTTAGTCCAGGAAGTCGGCAACCGAGTAAAGTCGTGGTTGACTCATCTTTGCCACGAACGACGCGTCGATGAGCGCGAGCCGTGTTTTGGAGTTGGCGGCAGTGGTTAGGCCACACGAGGTGTTTTACGCACTTCATGTCGTTCGACTTGAGATGTGCTTGTGCTAGTCGAGCCCGTCAAGTAACCTGACTGGCCTTTGTATGTTCACCTTGTATGAGTCATAACTGCTTGAACCTAGGGTAATGAACTTACCATTGTAAACCCTGTCAACTATGATACCTTGATCCATAAAGACTAATGAGCCAGACATGGTGGTATGGGACACCGTGGTAGAGCTGTCGGCCTACGCTGGGGCCACAAACCTCCCCGTAGTGACCAGTGAACACCTATGACTCGTGGGTAGATTATGGTGGTATGGGACACTATATTCTTGCTGTCGGCCTACATTGATCAGGCGACGAGTCCTTTGTAGTGACCACGAGCGTATTCTGAGTCTACGGGAGGCGACGACCCTTCCGTAGCAGTGAGAGTACAGTAGGCCTGTATTGATAAGGTGATGGGGGAACGGTGCAACGAGTGCGAGCAACAGCCCTGACAGCCCTTGCAGCGACCTACAAAATATACATCGTATGAGATTACTAGGAGTGACGACCCTAGATAGGATCTGTGTTGGGATTGATATAAGGGAAGTACCTTAGTTTCCCAATCCTGCTGTTTGAATGGACTAATAATAACTCGGCAATCATATCACCATCACATTGCATGTGCCTGGAAGATGTGGAGCACTGAGCGGTACGTAAGCATGCCGCGGGGGTAAGATGGTGCCGTATGAGGGAGATCGTCGGTGAGGGCATCCATCATGTCATGTCATATTGCATTAACAATAGTATTAGGAATGTTTGATTTATTACTTTACTATTATTGCATGATTGATTTGAGAACATGTTAATCTTTGCTCTATTATTCCACTGAGTTAGCTACTCACTCTCACATTACGGGATGGTGTTTGCAACACTCACCAGATCCTGTCTTAGATGCAGGTGAGGCAGCGATTCAGGAGGCAGAGCTGGATTATGATGAGGACCAGGACGAGTTCTCATATATGCAGTACCATGACAGATTTTCTTAGGTGGCCTGGATTGTCAGGACTTCTCAGTGAGACTCTTTTTGGACATTTGATTTATGTTTATTTACGTGTATATGAGACTCAGAGATGTATTCATACTTTGGAGACAGTCGAGAGCTACTTTATTTTTCGTACAGTGTTATATATATTCTTTAGTCTTCCGCTTGCTTTTATCACTGGATCTGGAGTATGAATTGCAGTTTTGGTATACTTTTACTCATGTGAATGCTTTAACTCAGACAACATTGAATCATAATCATTTTTGTTGCATAAGTGACTGTCTGGAAATCGGGAGTTGGGTTTATACACGACCCTCGATTTTCAGGGTGTTACAACAGGTTGGGTGGAAAAATAAACATTATGATGGGCCCCACGTGGGACCCATTGATGTATGTGTTCCATACCTTCCATTAGTGTGGCCCCCACCATGAGGCACGTGCTTTACCTATGTTGTTCATCCCTATGGGACCCACTATAATGCATGTGTTGTATCCAAACCGTCCATCTATTTTGGGCCACCTCGTCTCATAACTTGAGACTAAAAATGAGGCAGATCTTGGTATCAGGTGGACCAAACTTCAATGAAGTGGGGATTAAAAGTCTACCATTGAAACCCCTTTTGAGTTAAAGAATTTTTGAACTAATATGATATTTGTGTCTCCTCACTATTCAGGTCATTGTGACCTTATGAATAGTCTGGGTGGGAAATAAATTTCATGGTGGGCCCTTTAAAATTTAACAGTGTGAATCATTTGTGGTATGGTCCAGTTGATCCTTTGGATATGATTCATTTTTATGTAAGTTCTTTAACGATTTCTAACAATGGATGAAGGATTTTGAATCGGCCCATTGGTATGGCCCACTTGATGTATTTGAGGCTCACTTGATGAAGCCCGCTTCGATGTATTTGGGGGCCCATTTGACTCGGCCCATTTGGTTGGTCCATTTGCTATATATAAGGCCTAAATGAGATGCATGTGAGTACTTTATGTGGGCAGACTATTTTATATATGAGGCCCATAGCGATGTGAGATTCCACTATGATTTATGCAATGGTGTTCATGGCAGGCCATGCCTTGGGAGCACATTGTAAGGGTGATGTTGGTTAAATGTCTGCATAATCACTCTCCCTAAGGCTCATTAATAGGCCCATACTTGCAGTATCTAGGCTGTTTAGGCCCATCTTTGTTATGATCAAAGCCCATCACCACATAACACATTTGTATAGATCCATGATTCATGATCATACGCATCATATGTATTGTCATGTCGCAAACTTGAAAATCAAATTCACAAGAATTTCGATGCCGAACCCAGTGCTGACAGCCTTCATAGTACCCCATTCTCAGCCCCCAGCGTATATACGCTAGATTCCGACCCTGGGACCTGCAAGGAGAATTTTCTAACGAACATTTGTCTCATAAGAAGCATAACCACAAGTATACACAAATCATAAAGGCAACATCATCATCACATATCTACTAATATAATCATTTGAATACAATGCTGAATGAGAAATATTATATGTCGAAATCAAAGCTCCAAAGGACAACTGCATGCTCCAAGCTCAATGCTGCTGTAACCTAACGCCACCTGCATGCATCTATCGTGTATAAGCTTACAAAAGTTTAGAGAGTGGTGTAAGTGTGTGCGCACGGCAAGTGCCAAGTGTACAATATCAGAGTAATGTGAAAATATGCAGTAAATCCATGAATGCTATCAGCTGTACCAAAGTTATGTGATGCAAGACATGAATGCTATCGGTCATACCAAGGCCACGTGATGCGAGGCCTATGTAGCCAAATATCATATACAAGATGTAAAATAAGCATGCCAGTACTCATCAAGTACATATATTAATATAGTTCCTCTCTGGGATATCAGCGGGGTCTAATATACTTCATACTGACTGCCTCCTCCCTAACTGTACAACCAAGCAAGTGGAATAGATCTCACTATCCGCCTGACCAGTAGTTTTTCAGTATCTACCCGGCTCATCGATAGCAGACTCATTTACGAGTTGGTGAAACTCAGCCTAGCTTATAGCCCCCTCACTCGGGTGGATAAGGCCACACACCCTTCCAACCGACCACGATACAGTGAGAGATGCGGCCTACTGGTATTCGGTACTTGGGCGCTCGTGTATCCACTCGGTCTACACGTTGGAGCAACTCTTGGTACCAAAAATGTTCTGAGACTTTCACCTAAGGACATCCTAAGTGCCCACAATGCTAGAACCAAGTATTTTTAGTATCCAATACAGTCATCCACGATGTGCCTATGGAGCCATGACCCTGATGTCACTAGGGCATACAATGATTATGACACAAAAATACAAGATGCATGAATCACGCCATCAAATCATGCAGCAATCTAGCGCGTACAACGTGATCATGTGGGGCACTCCGTCTCATAAGGAGTCCCGTAAATGTCTCAGTCCAACTGGCTTATGCTATGATCAAACGTTCCTCATATCAAGCATACATATGATATATATGGGCATGAGTCATGAGATTATACTAAGCATGTTATAAAGTAATGAACTATCCTTACAACGTAGATGGGCTTAGACGGCCAACACACAACAAGTATGGGCCTATTAATGGGCCCTAAGGAGAGTCATAATGCGGATATTTAACCAACATTATTTTAACAATGTGGACGTCAAACCATCATTGCTCCCAAGGCATGGCCCGCCATAAATATCATTACACAAACCATGGTGGAATCAATGGGCCTCATGTACATCCCATTGGACCTCGACCCATGGGCCTTAAATACATCAAATGGGCCTCATCATATGGTCCTCATATATGTCAAGGTGGGCCTCAACAACGGGCCTCATATTCATCACGGTGGGCCTCAATAAAGGGCCTCATACACATTAAGGCGGGCCTTAATAACAGGTCTTGAATACATCATAATGGGCCTCAACCCATGGGCCCTTATACATCACAATGGGCCTCAACCCATGGGCCCTAATACATCATAATGGGCCTTAACTCATGAGCCCCAAAAACATCAGGCGGGCCCCATATCCAGGGACTAGACGTGAATAAAATACATAAATCATGGTGGGTCCCTTGTCACCCAGCAGCCCCAGCCAAAGTGGTTGGACGTCATAGAGAAAACACATAGGGCATGGTATATGCCACATAACATCGTCTAGAAGGGTAGTGCAGATATAGAATATATACATCGAAAGGGGGTCTCGTCTGTCCAGTAAAATGGACAGCGGTGTGGCTATAGAACACATGTATCAAGGTGGGCTATATCCACTACCAAAAATAAATGGATAGTTGGGATATAACCCATACATTAGATGGCCCACATAACTTGCTGACATCAGTCAGTAGTGGGAACCACCGTCTTGGCAGATGGAGGGCGTGAATATAGAATACATATAGCAATGTGGGTCTCACACAGATGGACTACATGGATCTAAAACATACATCATATTGGTCCTACACATGTGGGGTGTGGATCCAAAACATACATCAGTGGGTCCCACGTGGGGCCCACCATAACGTTTGCTTTCCATCCAACCTATTGATAAGGCTAACCTGTTGATAAGGTCGCATGGACCTGGCTAAATAAGAAAAACAAATTTCATTTTTAATTTAAGACTTCTGTGTTATCCCAAAAGGGTTTCAATGGCAGCCGTTCAATCTCACTGTTTCCTATGATGTGGGCCACCTGAGCCACGTATACGGTTGAATTTTAGAGGGGGGCCCACTGCCCTAAGGGGCTATCAAGTGTATGGTGTGGATGTGCAAGACACATGGTAGGGCCCACGGCTGGGACCCACAGTTCGTCTTTGAATCACGTCACAGCGCAACAGCACTTGCTGCTCTGACTTCAATGGCAGCAGGTGTTGCTGCCTATATTTTTATTTTTTTAAAAAAATGGTTTTCGTGAGGTTTTTCACATGTGGAGCCCGCTTCAACAAAATTCACCCATCCACTGCTTCCCATAGCCCAAGATAAGCCAAACAAGCCCAATATTCAATATATTTTGGGGTGTGGAAACATCATGTGAATTTTTAATAGTGATAGCCACTATTTTCTATGCTATGGCTCGCCAGCAAGTTAGATTAGCCCCATTTTTTGGCTGAATGCCTAAAGTGGTCTGGGGAAAGGGATGGACAGTGTGGATTGGGTTCCTGCATCAAGGTGGGGCCTGCATGAGCAGCCCACCCAAAGAGTTGAGAATCAAGCTAATATTTTATTTTTGTTGTACGTCCACTGTTTGCTCACATCTACTGAACCCACGTCCAGCATCCAGGGATGCTGGACGATGTGAATATATAAATCAAAGTGGGTCCCACAAGAATGTGGCCCCACTTGATTTGGGTCACACGGATATTTGTGTTTTCCCGACATCTTTAAGGTAGGGCCCACATGGTTTGGACGATGTAGATCCTACACGTCCATCAAGTCGGTCCCACAAAGGTGGGTGACTTGGATAAAATGCATACATCAAAGGAAAAGAGAGAGAAAGAGAGAGATCGAGAGACACGTGTGATGGAGGGCTTCGCCACTATGAACCCCCCTCCCTTACATTCAATCATACATCAAGTGAGTCCCATTACATGTGGGCCCACCAAATCAAAGATCAACGGTGAAGATTCCTTCTCCATCAAAATGGAAGGTCTAGATGACCTCTATCCATGCAAAGCAAAGAAACATGATGATGGGAGTCCATGGAGAATGACCCCATCATGGAATGATCATGAGAATCAAGGTGGGCCATCGCCCACACCTAGGGTCCAAAGTGAGATCCATACCATCAATTGGTAGGCCTCACTTGACCCATCATCAAAATCATAAAAAAACACTAGCCTATAAAGCATCCACCATTCGATCTTCTTGGTCCGTTGGAATGCCGGTCTCCTTGTGCTTCACTTTGATGGAAGATGATGAAAGATGAATGACTAGGTGAAGGATTTTAGGATGGGAAAGTAGGCCACACAAAACCACTTTTCTCTCTTAGGAAAAGCTTGGACGTGAGCTCATTTTGGTGTTTAGAAAATGTGAAGAGAAAGAGGGAGAGAGAGGGTGGTTGTAAGAGAAGTGATGGGTGTTGGATGTGAGGTAAGTGATGAGTGAGGTGAGAGATTGGTTGACTTTTAGGGTTTGCTTGACTTGTGGAGAAAGAAAGCATGGGTGCTCTTGTACTTGACATGAGGTGATTGATTGATTGATGGGACATGTTGTAGAGATTCTCTTGAGATTGTAAATGCAAGGTATTTTTCTCGAACTGAATGTGGGCCTACATCTCTTGGATAGGGTATCGGATCGATGCGCAAGACAAGACTCGAAACCGCGGTGACGGTATGGTCGCAATGGTACAAGTCTTGGATTAAGCCGACTCAAATCTACGGGATATGACTTAGGGTCACGCGCAAACATCGATTATAGGTCAAAGGTTGCCGAAATTCATCGGGAAGGATCGCGGGAGTCGATAGAACAGTACAGACTAGGATACAGGCCTTACATGTATGCCTAATATGAGGAATGACTGATCATAGCATATGCCTTCAGGCCAATTGTTTATGGGTTCCCTGATAGGCAAAGTTTCCCTACATAAGCCCGTGGTATGTGCATAATTATTGCATATCTGGTAGGGTGATTCATGCACTTACATTTATGTGATTATGATTATTAAATGCCCTAGTGACATTGCGGCCATAGCCTCCATAGACACATCGTGGGTGGCTGGATTGGATACTGAAAATACTATTTATGTATCGGGATGCCATAGATGTCCCTGGGTGAAAATTTCTAAACTTGATGGTATCAGAGGATGATTCTAACATCGAGATTGAGTGGATATATGAGCGCACGAGAGTCGAATACTAGGAGGCCGTATCTCCTACTGTGTCGTGGTTGGTTGGAAAGGGGTGTGGCCTTACTCGCTCGACGGTAGAGGGCATTACTAAGCTGAGTGAGTTTGACCAGCTCGTAAATGGGTCTACTATTGACGTGCTGGATAAGTATTGGCAGACTATTGGCCAAGTAGATAATGAGGTTTCTTACGCTCACTTAGACTGTGCGGTTAGGAGAGGGGCAGTGCCATTTAGAATATACTAAACCCCGGTGATTATCCGTAATAAGAATCGTACTAATATGTGATGAGCTGTATGTGTGAGGATTGGTATGCTTAAGTTGCATCATGCATCACGTGGTCTTAATATGGTTGATTGTATTCATATCTTGCACCACATAGCCTTGGTATGACTGCTTATATTCATGTACTCATTAGCATGATTCTTCATTACTCTGACCTTGCATTCTAAGCACGCTCATATTATGCACACACTTACACCACCCTCTAAGATTTCTATAAGCTTATGCATGATCGATGCATGCAGGTGACGCCAGGATGCAGCCGTAGCTTCGTCACAATTAGAGTGTGCAGTCGAGCTTCAGGAGTTTCTGATATCATTTTCTTATATTTCTCTTCATACGTATTGTACTTTAAAGTTTTTGATCATAGTGAATTTTGTTATGGTGTTCTTGTGGTTATTAGTTGTGGGTTATGCTTATGGTTATACTTATTATGAATTAAATTGATGTAAAAAAAATTCTCCTCGTAGGATCCCAGGATCGAAACTTAGTGAATGGGTGCCGGGAGCCAAGAATGAGGTACTATGGAGGTTATCGGTGCCGGATTCGGCAATTGGGAATTTGTGAGCCCAGTTTTTGAGTTTGAAGCATGAAACAACATGGATGATAACCACAATCCATTAGAAATGTGATCCATGACAATTTTACCATGACAACCATGACTCATATCGACCACGAACAATGCTTACAAGTCAGCAAATGTAACGTGCACATACATACGACAGTAACGGAGGTAAATTTAGTACATATTACACTACCCATTCTTAGGATAGTAATGCAGGAAATCAGGTGAGAACCACAACCCCTGTAACATGATAACCACAATACATGAGAACTACGACACATACAACATGAAACCACGACTGTATGTTCTAGGTTGCCTCGCTCACTTTCCAAATCCAATGTTTGTTTCTGGTACAATTTCCTCCCCCCACATCGTATTTACAAAAATCTTGGCTCAGAAATTATCTCATGAGAAAGAAGTGAATGGAAGCTCCACTTTTAGTTGCTCACTTTCTAAATCCAATAGAATTTTATACAGAGAAGCTTCCTTTTCCCTCTCCACATATATCCAAAAGAAATGGTTTTTTTTTTTCCACTGGCTGGGTGCTCATTGATATTGTCGAGATGCCGGAGTTTAGAAGATGTCTTCCAAACTTTCCATCAAGGCCAGAAAGACTAGATGAAGAATGTCAGAAAGACTGGATGCCTTCTTCGAATATCTCCTTCACGGTTCTTTTTTTTTAAAAGATTCTTGAAGCCCAAGTATCACTTTTATAGGCTGGTCAAGATGGATCAACATGCTGATTCCGAAGGGTCGCGCATTTTCTGAACGGTGGCAGGGATTTCGAAGGGTTACGCTCAGTTCCCAACAGATTGCGTGGAGGAAGCGAAATTAATACTTCCTGAAATGACTGTGGTGATTGTGGCTACTTTGTTACAAGGCCGTTTTTGTTTTGTTATATGGATCAAGGTTGTTACGTTATATGAGTCAGGGATGTCATAATATAAAACACGATACATATAAAGTAACAACCATGATCCATAAAACATGGTTCGTGTTCTCTTGTTATATTGGTCATTGTTATAATGTTATATGCGTCGTGGTTGACATTCTTTTTTCAACGATACATGATCAAGCATTGGAAGAAAACGACGATGCAACGTGGATAAAAACCACGATCCAGTGTGCATGTGAACCTCGATTGGTTCTGTTTCTGGTCTGAATTGACTCGATACTCAATTACCACATATATGTCTTGTCATTCAATGTTCAAGGCTTTGATTCCGAAGGGTCGCGCATGATTCTGAATAGTCGCTGGTTCCCAACGGATTCCATGGAGGAAGTGATATTAACACGATTTCCTGAAAAGACTGTGGCAGTTGTGGCTATTGTGTAGTAGGGGTCGTGGTTGTTATGTCATATGAATCATGGTTGTTACGCTATATGGGTCGATTGTGTCATAACATAAAACCACGACACACATAAAATAACAACCACGACCCATACAACACAACAACCACGACCATTATTACAATACAATATGAATAATGGGTCACTTCAATGGGAACACAGCGAGCTGACAAACACTATTGAGAAGGTCCATATAACAAGGGTCGTGGTTCTTGTGTTATATTGGTCGTTGTTAGAATGTTATATGGGTCGTGGTTGCCACATCTTCTCCCAACAGTCCACAATCCCACATTGGATCACAACAATGATGCAACGTAGATAAAAATCACGATCCAATGTGCATGTGAACCATGTTCCACTGTGTGGATAACCACGACAAATTCTCGATCATATCTACGACCCATCCCTAAGATTGAGCGCGATCCTCTGGGAATAGCACCAAACACTCTACTTTATCAGGAGAGGACATTAAAAATTGCTACTTCGCATAATCCCTTGGGCATTGATGCAACGTGGATAAAAAACACGATCTGGTGTGCATTTGAACCACGATCGGTATATTTTTGGTTCGAAATGACTTGAAACCTAATTACCACATCTATGTCTTGTCATTCAATGGTCTAAGGGTCATGCACGATCCTGTTAAAATGTTATATCAGTCGTGGTTTCCAGTCCTCTTTCCAACATCCACGATCCAGCGTTAGATGACAACCATGACGCAAAGTGGATAAAAATCGCCATCCATTTTGCATGTGAAACATGATCCAATGTGTAGATTGAGCATTGACACGACATTAAAAACTACAAGGTGGATGAATTGGTATGAATGGTTTGATAGAAAAGAAAGGGAACACTTTAAAAACCACAACCACAATCAACAAAACATGACAACCACGATCCATATAAAATGGCAACTACAAACCATATAACATTACAATCACGATCCATATAACATGAACCCGTGACCCTTACAGAATTGCAACCATGACCTATTTAACACAGTAACTGCCAGAAGAGAAGCTCAGTGATGCGTAAGACTCTGCAAGTTTCTTCCACTTAAGTTTGCAAATGGGGATATTATCATATTTTATTTATTCCTTCTACTTTGGATTCAGTGCGACCCTTCAGAATCGGTGCCACATGTAGCATGCAAGCGACAACCCTCTCGATGTTCAGGGCACCATTATAAAATTTATCATGTGGCGCGCTGATTCTAAAGTGTAGCGCTGCTGCAATAGAGAAGCAAAGTCGAAGAAAAGGTAAGTATTCCCATGTCATTACAGAGAACTATTCTTTAAGAACGTTTTTTCGCTGGCTGGGTTCCCGTTGAAATTGTCAAGTAGTCGGAGTTCTGAAATTATCTTTGTAACTATTTTTGAAGGCTGTTGAGCATCTGGAAGATTGTCAACATACCTGAGAAAGGAAGGGATCACTAATAAAGGAAGAATGAGAGAGGGACTCAATGGCTTCTTCGAATATCTCCTCCATTATTTTGAATGAAAGAATAAAGAAATCCATGAACGCGTAAGGTGACGCAATAAATAAGGATTCTGGTTCGGATTGGCTTGTGGAAGTAATATGAAGTTGAAGTACAACTTTTATAGGTTGGTCATTCAATGGTCCAGGCGCTGATTTCGAAGGGTCGCGCTGAATCTGAACGGTCACCCATTCCGAAGGGTCACGCTGTGTTACCAACGGATTGCGTGGGGATGTCATAACATAAAAACCATGACACATATAAAGTAACAACCATGACCCATATAACATGGTTCGTGGTTCTTGTGTTATATTGGTCATGGTTAGAATATCATATGGGTCGTCTTTGCCATTCCGTTAGATACATGACTAGAGTTGGATGACAACCACGATCTAATGTGGATAAAAAATACGATCTAGTGCACATGTGAATCATGATCCATCATCAAAGATAACTAGGACCACTCATTGGTCACATCCATGACCATTCCCTTCAGATTGAGCGCAATCCTCCGCAAACAGCACCACATTCTACCATTTCAGGAGAGGACATTAACTCGCTACTTCCCCACAATCCGTTGGGCAATCAGCGCGATCCTTCCGAATCCGTGCAACCGTTCAAAATTAACATGACCCTTCGGAATCGGTGCCTTGACCATTGAATGACTCGCTACTTCCTTACAATCCATTGAGCATCAAGCATGATCCTTCGAAATCTGCATGACTGTTCAGAATCAGTGCGACCCTTCGGATTCGGTACCTTGACCATTAAATGACTTTCTACTTCTCCACAATCCGTTAGACACCGAACACGATCCTTCAAAATCCGCACGACCGTTCAGAATTAGCGTGATCCTTCAGAATCGGCGCCTTGACCATTGAATGACTCGCTACTTCTCTGTAATCCATTGGCCACCGAGTGCAATCCTTCAGAATCCGCATGACCATTTAGAATTAGCGTGACCTTTTGGAATCGGCACCTTGACCATTGAATGACCACCTTATGTAACCCCCCGTACCTTCCAGTACTCGGGTGTTACCGTGTAACTTAACTTGGTATAAATACAAAACCTAGGTTAGACAAGCATTCACATTCATTCTAGTCTAAATCCAACCATTGGAAACAGTCCCAATCCATACATCAAGCCATCTATCCTATGCGCTAAGGTCCGGATCGATAGATCTATCATTGACTTAACTTTAAGAACTCCCACAGATGTGCACTACTTCATCATTTCGATTAGGCCGCTTGAGTACTAAAATCTTTGATGATTTTCACCTAAACTAGGCCGAGAACCCTAGGGATCACCACTGATCATATTTTGTAATGATCTGACCATCGGATCTTCATAAATCATAAGATAACCTATGCATCTAGAAAGTGTGACTCACTTACAAATCTAAAATGATCTAATATTCCTTATCGAACCCTATAGTAAATAAATAGCGTTGGTCAAGGTGCATACCATGATAAACAACTTGGAAAGATAATAAAAATAACAATAATAATGAAAATAATAGTAATAATAATAATATAATTAAATATTTAATGACATAAAACTAGGAGATCCTACATAGCGGGACCCACAACATGATCAAAGAAAATGTGCACATATGGAGAAAAAATAATAGTAATGAAATAAATAATTACAATAATAAATATTATCATTAGAAGTATGGTACCATGGTTGTTAATGTATTAGGCCATTTGATCCATAATCCAGCCACCAAATTGCACTTAAGTAGTCCTATAGATCCCTTGTACCGTTGGTTTTTTATGGTATGGTGATCTGACCGTCAGAGCAATAGAAACTAACACTTATAGACGATAGTGCATTGGCATGGCCCACCTAAGCTTTGGATCCACGACATATCCAGTCAAATGACCTTAATTAGGCCCTTAAACTAGATGATAGGTGTGAATTTCCCACAAACATCACGGTGGACCCCACACAAACATTGAGTGTGCACTATGGGTGGTGCACTCGCCGTGCACGGGCCCTGGGAGACTGGTCAGCATGAGCTGACCCATGCATGCCCCAAAATGGGAGATTTCTCTCTCCCTATTTTCGGCAGCAGACGGGCTACCGTCCGAGAACCTTGATCACTAGCCCACTTGCACAGCCCATCTTGATAATCCAAGCTGTCCATCGCGTATGTCCTTCAGCTCTAACCAAAACCCAACTGTCAAAACTAATTTTCATGCATGTGTGGACGCACGATCTTAGCTACAATCCGGTCCTGCAAACACACCATTTCCAATAGAGGAAACTGCTCTCCTAGCCAGCTCAGCGATCCGCATGAGCCAGCAAGGGCTCATCTCGACCGTCTCAAATGGGGTAATCTCATCCACCCATTCACTGTTCACGTGAGCTAGGGTTCTTTGTAGGAAACCGATGCCCAAAACCTCCCTTCCACTAAGAGTTTTTCAGAAAATCGGTAGCAGGATTACATCCGATGGCCATAGGGAAATCTAGGGCTTGTTATATGGGCGTTAGAATCGGGAAATTAGGAGCTCATCCTCCATTTTTGTAGCTGCAGCCAAAAACTGGCCGTTTCCATTCTTCCTTAGAACCCACCGGCGAAATGCCATTAGAGCTTTGATCTTTTGATTTCTCAAGCTCTATTGGCAGTATAGAGATAGCCCAGTGGTTTCATTTTGAGGAGAGGAGTTGTTGTTCAAAATCCACCATTGTCGCCCGGTCATCTTCCTCGTTTGGAACGGTACTGAGTCGCGATTCGGGTAGGGCCGATTCGTGCTATGGTGAAGTTCTCATAGAGATGAGAAGCAGGAAAGAGAAAGGAAGAGGATGGAGAAAGAAAGGAGGAAGGATCAGGAAGTTGGAGGTGCGGCTGTTGCACCGCATCACCTCCCAACTGTCTGAGTTGGCTCGGTTTGCTTGAACCGGACTAAGTCAGGCAGTCCGGGGCCTCTGTTAGCAAATGGAAGAGAAGTAAAATGGGAAGAAAAGAAAGAGAAGAAAATTAGAGAGAAGGAAAGCAAGAGAGAGAGCATTGCTGCACTAGCAAAGCTCAAACTGAACCGGGTTTGGGCCGAGCTGAGTTTGGTCCGTGCTTGGGTCGAGTCTAATGGCGTTGCTGGACTTTAAAGAAAGAAAAAGAATGAAGAGAAGACAATGGGGGAGAGGAGAGAATGAGGGTGTGGGCGTGCATCAGTGCAACGCTACCAGGTTCACCGTCGAATCAGCAACCTGCTGGGTTGACTCAGTCAGATTGAGGCTGTCCTTGGGTCGAGCTCAGTCCTTGTTGGACGTTGCAAGAAAGGGAGAAGAAAGGGAAGAAGAAGAAGGAGAGGAACGTTGTCCTCTTCGTGGCACTCCCTAGAGAGTCGACTTGGCTCAACTCGGCTGAGTCAAGCTGGTTCTAATTCAGTCCAGCAGCCTTGCTGGTGAATGCTTTAAAGAAAAGGAAAGAAAAAGAGAGAAATTAGGGCAAGTAGAAGAAGAAGAGAGAGAGAAGAAGAAAGAGATAGGTGGGGTGGTGTGTTGAACCGAGTCAACTCAACTCGAACTGAGTCAGCTAGGTGAGCCCACGTTTTTCCCTCCAGATTTAATGCATTTTAATTATCATTGCTATTGTTATTACCATTTTTTTGGGATTATTAAAATTGGACATGATTGACCATTAGAAAATTATTCATATGGGTATTAGTTGATTCATATAAATATTCATTATTAAAATATTAATATTTTACCTTGTCATTCTAAAAATATTATTATTAACGCTAGAACACGCTATTTATTTTTATCAAAATGACTATTAGTGTCACATTGGCTAAATGTTGAGAATATTGTTACTATTACTAATTGTTTCGGAATTATTAGCGATATAATCCATCGTGGGTCGTTGTTAGATAATTTAATATGATAGTAGCCATTGTTAATATTCCTAAAGTTAATAAGTAATTTATTTGATTATTTGTATTCATTCATTACTCCCTTTAATAATATCATTAATGGCCACACAAGGTAGAATTCAAATTCCATAATCTAAACTTAGAACTAAATCCTAAAATAAAACCCTAACCTCTACATTAAAACCCTAAAGGTCTGGTCAAGACCTAAACTCTAGGATGAAAACTTAGGCCCAAGTAATCTAAATCTTAGGTCGATTCATTTATGTATTAGGTTTGGATCTAGGTATAAAATCTAATATCGGTATATTTTATATGAATTTATGAACTATCGTTATTAACATAATTAACAGATATGAGTTATAACACTAATGCAATAGTATCCTTATAATTATTAAGATTTAATTTTAACTAATACACCAAGTAGAGTTCAAATCCTAGAATCTAAATTCAAGACTAAACCCTAGAAGAAAAATCCTAATCTTACATTAAAACCCTAAGAAGGAATAATCTAAACTTTAGGTTATGACCTCAACCATAAATAGTATGTAGGACTTGATCTAACCATACAATTTCATAATTCATGATAGGACCCGACTTTAAGGGTGCGCGTACCTCCTAACAACAGAAGTAGGTGATCCTATACGTTAGGTGATGATTCTTCCCCTTGAGCTTTCCATCTTCTCATTAGCTTAAGTTATAATTTTTATTAAAAATTATAATTGATATCTCTCTTTTATAATCACATGTGTTAGCTGGTGGAAATTAAATTGCTATATTGCCTGCTTAATGTTCATCTTGTATATTTGTTCATGCTTGTGGATTATTTGTGTATTGCTTATGGACTTTAAACTGGTACATTAGTGGGAAACCCCCCACCTATAAATGTACACCTATACTTGAGATGTAACCCGATTGGTTGTTATTAAAATGGACCTTCGATTTAGTGGTTATTGAGTGGTGGTCTAAATGGATCATTGATGTGGGCCTACCATCCAGGGTTGTTGTGTCCAATGGTTTTTAAGGATGGTCTTTTATCGCATGGTTTTAATACTCGCTCTATGAGGCCTATTTTAGTATCACCCTATGTGGCTTTGTTCTGGTATTTTCCCTATATGCAATGGTAAGCCCCATATATTGTAATATGATTGGTCACTAGTCGACGAGTTTCCATTAAACATCCTAAAATGGTAGCCTCATGGGTCGGAGATTGTGGTAATGGGACACTTTGCCCGAGCTGTCGGCCTACACTGGGCCATGTGCTCCCCGTATTGACCTTTGAGCTTATCTAAATTGGCTAGTTGTAAATGGACTAATAATGGGCTGACAATTCATGCATGCATAACATACTACGACGGCTTGGATCATTATGCCCATACGATTACGCCACGTGTTACACTAATGACGAGCCGATCGATTTATGATGATGACTTGGATCACTCTGCCTTGCGATTATGCCGCGTGTTGTGCTTATGACCAGTCACATCCTTGGGTGATGACCTCATTGTCCACCTAAATGTTTTTCCTGGGACACAGACCGTCTGGATGTTTTTCTCGAGTCTATGATTGCATTCATGTATCCATGCATCTAATAAAACTGTATTTACTTTGTTTTGGTTGTTTGGTTATTTTCTAACTATGCTTACCTAATGTGGAAGTGTGTTATCTTGAGGGGAATTCATACTGAGTTGGCCACTCATCTATCAAATATACAACCGTACAGGTAGTACAGGTGGCTTTAGTAATATGTATGTTCAGACTTGATGAGGAGCAGGGTACGATCACCAGGGATGCGCGACTGTATCTGTCTGGAGGAGTTGCGTGATCTTACAACTTATACTTATATGCTTTCTACTATTCTTCATATATTAAATTCTTGTAAATCTTGTACTTCTTAAATTCAGATACAATGGTTTGTATAAGTCATTATGGGCAGCGTCTTGTATATTTGAATGATAATAAAATTTTCTTTTATGTCGATTTGTCCACACTACGCTCATTTGCTTACTCTGATGAAGGAAAAAAATGTACGCTCGAATTTGACCATCCTTTAAAGTTAACACTCGAATTTTTGGGACACGGGTCATATACCCGGGTCCTGAAAAGTCGGGGCATTACACCTTATAAGAGTGGTACTTCATTCACAAACCAATCTGAACCTTATTGCAACACCTTTTTCATTAATGGATTTTCTTTGCTCTTTCATTCAAAATAATGGAGGAGAAAGTCGAAGAAGTTATCAATTCCCTATCGCCTCCTTCCCTTAATGGTGATTTCGTCTCTCTCCGCAGGGATTTGATGATTTTCCTACAGCTAAACCGCCTCCGCAGGAAGTTTATTTTCTGAAGATGATCTTCGTAGCTCTTTCGACCCTTAGTAATCAGTGCAGCCCATGATAGTAAGTGCTTCCCATACAACATGACAACCATGACCGCTATAACATGACAATCAGGACCATAATCACAACACAATAGGAAGGATAGTCTCTTTAACGGGACCTAGCGAGTTGAAAAAAACACTGGCGATAATGTCTTGTTTAAGACTGACCTCCTCAACAGAGTTTTAGATCAGGATAAAACAAGACATTATCGACAGAGTTTTTTTTGCTGGTTGAGTCCTCGTTACAGAGATCTGCTCTTTGGATTGTCGCTGTGGACTATGGTCATGGTTGTCTTGTTAAAATCTGTCGTGGTTGTCATACTGGAAAGGAAGTAGTCCGATGATTCATTTACCGTGGTTGCCTTTCCTTTTTACTCAGATCCAGGATCTTATGTTGGATGATAAACACAATCCAAATAGATAACACGTCGCCGAAGAACAGGACTAGCTTGGCAGCTAGCCACATGATAATTACTACTTCCATATATATATATTCACCACAACGATCCATTGTGGTTGTCAACCACGATATCCAACTATAGGGTCATAGTTTTTCTTGTGTACTACGCGATCCAGTGACAGGGACGTGGTTGACATACATAATGGATTGTGTATTCTAACAACTATCCATCATGCATTACATCATCATCCAATGTTCGTCACATCCACAAACGTTCGAGTTTGTCGTGGTTGGTATGGGTCGTGGTTCTAATGCTACATGGGTCATGGCTATCACGATGTATGGATCATGCTTGCATCCATGTTCAACCACCCGTATATGGATTGTGTATTCCAACAACTATCCATCATGCATTACATCATCATCTAATGTTCGTCACATCCATGAACATTCGAGTTTGTTGTGGTTGGTATGAGTCGTGGTTCTAATGCTACGTGGGTCGTGGCTGTCACGATATATGGATCATGCTTGCATCCACGTTCAACCACCCGTATATAGATTGTGTATTCCAACAACTATCCATTATGCATTACAGCATCATCCTATGTTCGTCACATCCACGAACGTTCGAGTTTGTCGTGGTTGGTACGGGTCGCGGTTCTAATGCTACGTGGGTCATGGCTGTCATGATATATGGATTGTGCTTGCATCCACGTTCAACCACCCGTATACAACAACGATCCATTGTGGATGTCAACCAACCTAGCTGACAAGCACGATCCATTGTGCATCTGAGTCGTGATCACAGAATGCGATCGTTGTTGTCATACAAACTTGGGGATGGTTTCCAATCACGATCCATTGTGGATGTTAATCACGATACATTGTTTGTCATATCCATGACCCATCTCATTCACAAAACCATAATAGAAAATATGTATAATAAACATCAAATACACCAATCCATTTTAGCATTTAAGTTACTAATCAATATTCATCCCTCTTCGGCGGTCTACACATCATCTCATCCTTTTTTTGGGGTTACCAGCCTCATCTTCTTACTTCTTCAGCTACAGATAGTCATATGCAATTGTCTTTAGAAATTTAGTAATGTCCTACGGAAAAAGAACGAAGTATTATTAAATCAATGGATAGTGTAATCAAGATTTAATGTAGACGAATATATAAATATACACTGACCTTCGTGAAGTCAATTTTGTGCATACTGCTCAAGAAGTCTATATATTTCAGCATGAATATGCCACAATTATCTGAGTTATCTTGCCCAGGTCTGTCACTGATCATCTTCAAACTCCATGGCTTCTCCCAAAACTTAGATCCATTATCAACAATATGGAAAACCCATCTTAGTCCGTCTGTGACCTGCGCAACAATCAACTCGTTGTTCTCTTTCAACTTGGTACTCAGGCTGTCGTACAAAGTGACATCTCTCTACTTTGGATTAACGACAACCAAGAACCAGTGTTGGGCCCTCCCGTTTTGTGGGATGTATAACTGTCAAGCACAATAAATATGACAACAGTTACAAGACTTGCCTTTCCAAAATGAATAATATCATTTAAGTCCATGTATATGTGTAAGTAAATAAGCTCTTACCACTTCATACTTCCATAGAGGCTTCGATCTACCTCTACCGTTGACTATTTCTATAAGCATTTCATTCAATTTTCCATTCTTAATCATGGCCTGTCGATCCTTATGGTTGGCAGCCCCATAAGTTTGCAAATCACTAAGTTGGACTTCCATGATTTGCTGTTGATATATTGAAAAGGGTCAGATACATAAATAATTATTACATGTTTTAGAGATAACCATGGTCATCAAATTCACATTACCGTAAATATTGATGAGATGAATGTGCAGTCCTGTCTACCTCGTGGTCTCTTTTCCTGACACATTGACAGGTAGTGTAGGTAATTATCGATGGCCTACACAATGAGGAAGTCGTGTGATATAATTTTCATACATCGATATTAAATAAATAAATAAATAGAGTCAATATTTCTAAGAAGCTTACCTTAGAGTTGAACCATGATCTTAGGTCATAGATGCTCTTTAGCCAGAGAGGTGAATCTAATGATGCCCTGACAATTCTTAGCTTGTTGTCTTTAGCTTCAGTTAGAGCTCGGTGCGGATCCACATACCCCCGATGACTCTCCTTTACAGGTAGAGCTCGGTAGGGTTCCACTGCATCACGGTGTGGTCTCCCTTCCTCACACACTTGCGAAGTACCAATGTTGAGCTGTAATAAAATGATATATTATCTATGCAATTCACATTGTAATGTCCATTGAAAATTATGATCCAAAAGTAATTTCATGTACATTTGTCTTATTAGCTTCATCCTTTAGTAGATTTATATCATGGCTTAGAGCATCATGGAGTTCCTTCGGATTCAGAATTTCTTCTTCATTGCTTTGCACCGAAGTGATTTTCTCCTATAACAAATGCATATTATTTGATTTATACATATTTCAACATGTCATGTAGTGAAGTCATGCTATCATCCATGCAGTGACGTGGATCGTGGTTGTTGTCTACGTAAGGTCGACCTTCACATTTGACGTGGTTCGTGAATCGTGTCTATCATCCATACTATGTCACTGTTCATACACGATCTACACAGGGCGATATTTACGACCAATTATTACATGATCACCACGACCAATAGATGATAACAATGACCCAAAATGTGGCCATAACAAAACGGTCCTCATTGGATCATGTTTGTTATCCAAATTGGGTCGTGCACCAACCACCCACGACCCACTGTGGTTGAAAACCACGATCCACTAGTGAGCTGGCCCATCCCAGCCTCAACAGTGGAGCTGTTGACCTGTTATAAACCTGTATAGTTTAAGACATTAGACTCATAGTGACCTGTTAAATATTAATAATTCAAAGGCAAACCACGTACATATTATTCTTCATGGTCAACATTGGGTCGTAACGTCAACCACGACCCATATGGACAATAAACACGACCAATCACTCATGGTAACAATGATCTGACCTTCATAATGACCACAATCAAATGTGAAACACAACTATGACCAAAAATCAATTTCATATACCTTTATTGCTTGTACCTCCTCTTCAACATGCTTCATCTGCTCATTCATATACGCATTCTCTTCCCTGAGCTTGCCCACTGAATGGACATGGGCCTATCACAACGACCCGCATTGTGTCATAACCACGACCCAAAGAGGGATACA
Organism: Magnolia kwangsiensis; assembly: GCA_037074715.1. NCBI lineage: Eukaryota > Viridiplantae > Streptophyta > Magnoliopsida > Magnoliales > Magnoliaceae > Magnolia > Magnolia kwangsiensis. The sequence continues at coordinate 24,118,710 of CM073588.1, forward strand.
ACAATGACCACTAAGATTCAGGAAAAATTTAACTTCATATACCTTCATCCCCTATATCTCCTTTTCCAACTGCTTCATCTACTTCAGCAGCGAAGCATTCTCCACGATTGGAGGACTGGTTGAAGGGACATTGTCCTATATTAAAATCATACACCAGAAATGAGCCAAAACGTGACATAATAACAAGTAAATAAGATTTAGGATAAATTGATAAATTCAATTTCATGTACCCTCATTGCCTGGATCTCCTTTCTAAATTGCTTCACCTACTCCTGCAGTGAAGCATTCTCTCTTACGAGAGGGCAAATCGAAGCAACGAATTCTTATGATTAAGTACTATATTATTGTGTATTTCCCATGTATAATAACCACGACCCATAGTTCATAGAAACCACGACCCACTTTACACAAAACCACGACTCTCGGCTGCATCGTGGGTGCCACCAATGTTGGGTCGTGTACCAACCATGACCTGCCGCCAGGACCTTTACTAGATGGTAACAACAATCATATGTGGATGATAACCACGATCTATTTTTCATTTACCTTCGTTAATTGAAAATCAACTGTTAGCTGATTCATCTGCCCCCACAGTGAAGCAATGTCATCTTTGAGATGCTCACCCCATCTTCAAAACGTTTGAGATGGTCCATCCCATCATCAATAGTTGTTGTTGTTGTTGTTGTTGTTGTTGTGTTGTTGACCTGAATTAAAATAAATCATTATACACTACGCCAAAATGGGCAATTTGCGACGCTAAAATTTCTTGGTTTAACGACGGATTTAATCCGTCGCTAACGGAGAAAGTCCGTCGCTAATCCCAGGATTCTAGAAAATCCGTAGCCGGGACGTCTCTGAATTTGGCGACGGACCAAAATCCGTCGCTCATATCCGATTTACGACGTATTTACGACGAATTTTGGTCCGTCGTAAAAAGGCGACGGATTCATTGTCCCACCTGTATATTGCTGCCCAAAACACTTAATGCCGCGCTTTTTACATGCTTTTGCGACGGATCATTGTCCGTCGTAAAAGAAAGTCTGCGACGGATCATGTCCGTCGTAAAAGGCCTTTCGCCCTCCCTATAATTTTTCCCCTTTTTTTAAGAATATGGTGGAAAATTTAAGTTTTTTTTTTTTAGTCTAATAGCTATTTTTTAATAGAATTTCGGTTGTTTAATTTTACATATTTATATCTAAGATTATTTTTTAATAATTGATTGAATGCAAAAAGAAATTTTATTATGTTTTTATATTAAATGAGTGAAATTTTTGTTTTTAGTTTTAATTTAAAATTAATATTTGAATGATTTGTAATTTCACATGAAAAAGAATATTGAGAAGTTAGAAAATTTTAACAATGTTTGAGAAAAAAAATTAGATTTTGAAAAAAAAAAATTGTAATTTAATAAAAATCTATTTTGTAGGAATAAATTTTTTTTTTTGAATAAAGTTGATAAATGTGGAAAAAAAAAGCATTTGATTTTGAGAAAAAAATAATATCCTGAAAAAGAAAATTAAAAATATTTTTTAACATGTGAAAATTTTCACAATGTTGAAAAATGAAAATATTTTAAAAAAGAAAATGAGAGTTTGAAATTTGAAAACCAAAATAAAATTTGAGGGAAAAATAAAATAAAATAATATTAAAAAAATTGATACTTTATCAAAAAAAAAACATTTTGAAACAAAAAATAAATAAGTTGAATAATTTTGTAATTTTTAGATATAATTGAAAATGTTGAAAAATCGAAATTAAAAGAAAAGGTTTTTAAAAAAACACTAAGATTTTGAAAAATTATATATATTTTTTAAAAAATTGAAAAGTTGAAAACAACATGATGCTTTTGAAGAAAAAAAAAATCGGCATTTTGGAATTTTTGGGGAAAAAAAAATTCATGAAAATTTTAGATATTTTAAAAATTAAAATTCAAAATTTATATTTTAATTTTTTTTTTGAAATATTTTATAATAAAAATGATATTTTGTTAAAAGTTTTTAAAGAAAAATTAAGAGTAAAAAAATATACATTTTAAAAAAAATGTTATTTTTAAATGGAAATTGAAATTTATTTGTGAAAAAAAATTAATAAATTATTAGGCACATCCACTAATTGAACATTTAATCATTTTTGGATAATCGAATTAGTCCAGATTGAAAGTAAATAACTTCATATGTTAAAATCAAATTTCACTCAAATTGTTGATCAATCTTGTATACCCAATATCTTTCTCACATGTAGTTAGCCTGATTGGGATGAGTAACTAGCTAAATTGAGGGTGTTGATCAATAAAATAGAGTGAATGGGCTAGACATATAAAATGGGCTAAATATTGTTGTCAAAATTGTGACCCAACTTATTGACCTTGAGAAAACCTAAGAATTGATGTTAATAAGTTTTGTGGGCCCCATCATGATGTATGTCGAACATCAACACCATGCATTTAATGTCTCGATCCCCTTTAGGTTATGAGATATCTCAAAAATCATCCGTAAACAAAACTCAGGTGGGCCATACCATCTAAAACCATGTCAAGACATATTAAAAAATATAAAAGCACGTGGTGGGGTCCACATGAGTTTTGGATGCGATTAAAACTTAGTCTAACCCCTCATCCAAGTGGGACACACATAATGAGTTGGTTGGATATGTGAATCACATTAAGGCAAGCCAAATACATGATTATGAAAATTTTAAGGAAACCCCTCTACATTTAGGCGATTTAGTCATTACCCTTACCAAAGTAAACTTTGTGGGGTCCACTGTTATTTATTTATTTTATCCATTTTGTTTATCCATGTTAACAGATAATTTGAGGTCTAAAGAACAAAAAGTAAGCATATCCAAAGCTTAAGTAGACCACACCACAGGAAATAGTGTGATTGAACCTCTACTATTGAAAATTTCTTAAAGGCCATAAAAGTTATGGATCAAGCTGATGTTTGTGTTTTCTCTTCATTTATATATATTTGATATTATGAATAGGTTGGATTGCAAATAAATGTTACTGTGGGCCCGAGGAAGGTATCAATGGTGGAAATCATTATTCCACATTGTTTCGTGTGGCATGGTCCACTTGAGTTTTGGATTTACCGAAAATTTGGGATCAACCCACACCGTTCATCCATTTTTCGAGATCATTTCAGAGAATTATTCAAAAAATGAATCATATTCAAAGATTAAATGGACCGCACCACAAACAGCATGGATGGGAACGGATTGGCTACTCCCCTGCCACCAGCTTGTTGGCTAGTATTTGGTGCAATGTGGGCCCCACCATGATGTATGTATTTCATCCATTATGTACATCCATTTTTACCGATCATTTTAGGGCTTGATAAAAAAAATGGATAGGGATATAAACTTAAGGTGGACCACATCATAGGAAAACAATTTGATTGGATATCCACCATTAAAATCCTTTTCTACGGGTGGGCCCCACTATGATGTACGTATTTCATCTATTCCATTCATCCATTTTTTCAAATTATTTTACAGTTTTATACAAAAAATTAGCGGGACATAAATCTCAGGTGTACCACACCACATGAAAACAATGGTGATTGGATATCCACCATTAAAATCTATCTTAATTAAGGCCCACTGTACGGTTTATTTGACATCCAATCTGTTGATTAGGTCATACATGACCAGATGAAGGGAAAAACCAAAGATCAGCTTGATCCAAAACTTTTATGCCCCCAAAAGGTTTTTTATGGTCCACACTCATTCAACATTGTTTCCTGTAATGTGGTCCATTTGAGACTAGAATATACCTCATTTTTGGTCTTATACCATAAAATTTTTTAGAAAAATAGATGGATGGCGTGGATGAAACACGTACGTCATGTTGAGGCCCACAGAGCACCGACCACCAGCCATTGGTTGGTCGCCACTTAAAAAGTGGACGGGGATTTACTGTTAAAGCCCTTGGCATCCTGTGCAGGGATGCTGGGTGGGGCCCAACACTATGTGTTTAGAAAATCTACTCCGTTAATCAATTTTTAGAGATCATTTTAGGACGAGACCAAAAATGAGTTGGATCCAAAAATCAAGTGGGTCACATGAGAGGAAACAGTGTGGAAACAAAAACCTACAGTTGAAACCTTTTGGACTCCACCTTGATATTTATATGCCATCCAAACAGTTTATAAGGTCATTAACACCAGGAATAAGTGAAAATGCGAAAGGAAAAAGAAAAAAGAAAAGAAAAGCCTGAAACAAAGCTTTTTATAGGCATAAGAATGTTTCAACGGTTCTCACTAAACCCCACTGTTTCATCTCATGTGGCCCACTTGAGTTTTGAATACACTTCATTTTTGGTATCTTTCTCTAAAATGATCTCTATAAATGGATTAACAGAGTAGATTTCCCACAAACATGGTGGTGGGCCCCACCCAGCATCCATGCGCTCTAACGTGAAAGGCTTCTGCATGAACTCCCCGTCCACTTCCAGACAGGTTGGCTACTCCGCGTGAGACGCTGGTGGTCGGTGCTTTTTGGACCCCATCATGATGTATGTGCTTCATCCATTCTGTTCATCCATTTTTAAAGATTATTTTAGTGCTTGAAACAAAAAACGATAGGGATATAATTCTTAGTTGGGCCACACCACGGGACAAAAATAATGAATGGATTTCACAATTAAGATCCTCCTAAGGCCCACTGTACTGTTTATTTGACATCCAATCTATTGATTTGGTCATAAATACCCATGTGAAGGGAGAAAACAAATATCAACTTGATCCAAAACTTTTATGGCCCCTAAAACGTTTTTAATGGTCAAATTTATTCAACATTATTTCCTATAATGTGGTCCACTTGAGATTGATATATAATTTATTTTTAAAACCATATTATAAAATTATATATAAAAATATATGGATGGATTGGATGAAATATATCCATCATGGTGGGGCCTACAGAGCCCTCCCCTTTCCAAAGCTTTGTTTCCGCTTGATTTTTCTGTAAAAAAAACTGAGTTTTGTACAGAATGTAAAATAGTGGTGACTTGTCATGAAAATAGTGGCAATGATATAAAGTTATCCAGACCATTGAAATAATCCGTCTAGTTGTATTTATTTAATATTTATAATTTTATTATATAATACGATCTTAACCATCCAGAAAATGGTCCTTCTTGCATGTACGATTGTTAACAGAGTATTTGTTATAAACAGTGGTAAACACACACTGTTTCGTATTTCAAAATTTTATGAAATTTAGAAAAGAATTCTCAAAATCACAGCGCCTTCTCTGTTATCCAGTGCCTTCTCTGTTATCCGATTCTTTCATTCCTTCCAGCCACGAGGCTTCTTCTTTCATCGGGTGGTGCGGCTTTTGGCTTCATTCATTGTAAAGTTGCAAGGGAACAACGGTGAAGTATCTTCAACCCTTTTGGCTTTGCATGAATTCTTAATGAATCCGTGTATGATTTGATAGTGGAGTGGGGAGAAAGGCCTGTTACCTGCCCATGGCTTAATCTTGTTGGGTATTGTGCCATTTGCAGTATCATGGTGCATTTGGAAAAGAAAGGAATCCCATGTCTTTTAGGAATAAAGAAGCTACGGTGGAGCTTATTCCTAGAACGATCCTTTCAACAATAATGGGATGGGATTCATTTCAATTCCTGGTTTCATTGTTAAATGGAAGGATTGATGTCTTCACAAGTCTTGAAGCATTAAGAGTGTGGTCCTTTGTGGTGCTTCTTGGGCTCAGTGAATGCCTTTTTTCTTTTTCTTTTTCTTTTTCTTGAAGCATTAAGCCCCTAGTACAGTTTTTATCCCTGTTTTCTGCAGGGGGATGATAGCTCATCATCTCTTCTGGTTGTAGCTCTTTTTTGTTTTTGTTTCGTAATAATTTGGTTGTCATTCAAGGAAAAAAAAAAGAGCTGGAAAGCTTTATTATAAATCTTTGATCTTGGCACAACAAAGCTGCATATTATATTCTCTCATATACTTTGGGGAGTGAACAAGCTTGCAGATTCCCCTAGTCATGGGGGTGTCATTTGTGGTTTGCGGTACATAAGGTTGCTCTAGCACAAGGAAGCAGTCGATGCTCAAACACAACATATATCTTAGTTACAATGATATAACAAACAAACACTCTTGTTGCATTTACCAAATCATTCAAAAAAATCTGTAATTATCATGTCCTATATATATATATATATATATATATATATATATATATATATATATATATATATATATATATATAAGTTTCCAAGATCTGGACTAAGAAAACTAGGGGGCATGGCACGTGTAAGGATGGAGCGAAATCGGGGAGAGGGAGGACCCAACCTAGAATTTCAGAAGAGATGATACACTAACTGCTTATGATACTTGATACACAATCCTTGAAATGGTACACAAGAAAATTATTAACTCAAATTAAACTGATAAAATTGTGGAACCCACTGTTGCTAAGCTAGAATCTAGAAATCATACTGTTTGGATCCTCACCTCTGATTCGTGAGCACTTGTTTTTTAAATAAGACCACTGGATATTTTTCATTTTCAGCCATCCAACAAATATGTCTAAAAAATTAATAATTAAATAACCAAATAAAAGCAGGCTTGGTTTCAAGGTAAATCTAAGCTGGTACCCATAGTTTGGATGGTTTATTTTGAATTATTTATATGCCGCGTATGCTTTTTATCAGTAATTTCTAAGTGCCTGTGTATCATCCATCACACTCTGCCTAAGCATAAAAGATTACTTAAGAAGAAAACTAGGCATTCAAGATTCTTTTTGTGGTTAAAATGTAGCCCATTGGCTGGTTTTTGCAGGTATCTGTCCTAGGGACACCAGCCACAATTTTGCATTCCTAAAATACCCTAAAATTTTAATTAAAGTTCTTTCATGTCCTTTGAAATTTTAATTTCGGTGCCCTCTAAAAACCATTTGTGAGGGCAAAATGTCCAAAGTCCAAACGCTACTTGCATTATATATGTATAGATGGTCTATCCAAAGATGATAAGCATTCCAAACACCAAAATGTCCCTACTTAAAATTGGATTCTAATCTTAATAACCTACACCAACTCATATCTCATCAAAACTTGGTATTTCCATCTATTAATTAGATTGTCAAGATAATGGTTTAATCTAACATGTCAGGGCTCAAGCGATTCCCATGCCGGGTGCTTTTCTTTCCATTACAATCTTCCTCTTGGTCATTTTACCTCTCCTCATATGTTCCTCTTGGTAATGTTACCTTCCTCTTATTATCAATGTAAGGAGAGATCAATCACAATTATCGGGGTAACGAGAGATCAACCATAATTTTGCATTCAGTGTAGCTTCAACATAGTTTCATGTTGTAGCAACAAAAACACCCAGCCATTACAGTATTTTCTTCTTTAGCATAGTGCATGGATGCTAGAATGACAAGCCAAGAATGTTCCTGCCAAATGGATGAAGTGTCAAATTGTGGAGCATGACGGTTCCTAGCAGGTTAAGTTACAAATTATTATTAAGAGTTGGTTGGATATATTTTATTTTTGTAAATGTTGTTAATAGTTGGATGGATGATGAATGTATTTGTGAATGTAAATGAAAATAAAAAACTTATGATATATATATATGTTATCAATGGAGGATGACTTGGATGAGTGACATTGGACTTTGGTCTAGTTCATTTCTTGCCTTCAAGGGGTTGCGTTCTTTAATTTACTGAGGAAAACAATTCTAATATGCATGTATCGAGTTTTAGTTAGGAGCCACCATTCACAATCACCCTTTTGACTTTCAGTGATACAGAAGCCCATAGGTGTAAGTTATACCATTTCTTACCAAAAATTGGAAATGAAAAGATGTATTTATCATTGCGGTGGGTGCCAATATCAACAACCTTTCATTTTCCTCAACTAAAATTCCAAATTTTCTTTTTCATTTTTCTCGTTCTCCTGGATTTTTATTTTTATTTTTAACTAAAGAAAAAACTGTTTTCTACTTCCAAAAGTACCCCTTTTCAATTTTTTCTTTTAAATTGTTTGCGCAATACAAAATCAACCTTTAACCTGTGAAACTTCTTTCTGCCCCCACCATGATTTGTGTTTGATCCACACCGTCCATCAACTTTTTCAAATAATTTAAGATGTGAGCCAATAAAAGTAGCAGGTCCAATGATTAATTGGACCACAAGGTGGGGATTGAATGTCCAACGTTAAAAACTTCTTAAGAGATGGAGAAGTTTCAGATCAAGCTGATATTTGTGTTTTCACTTCATCCACGTCTTGCATGACCTTGTCACTATCCAACCCGCACCCGGTTATATCAGCTCTAGGCATATTCAGGTGGGCCCAACATGGTCGATGGATGAAATACCTCGCACGTGTGCCTCGAAGAGCCCTTACAATCATATTTGCAAAATCTCCTAGCATTGCACTAACCTCATTGAAAGAAACTCGGATCTTTTGGGCCGTTCCAAGGAACACGGATTCGGTGAGGCTGGAAAACACCTAGATGAGGCCGTGATCGTGGGGCCCACCTTGATTTATCTGTTGTATATCCACATTGTCCATCCATTTTGGCAGCTCATCTCAGAGTGTAAATCCAAAAATGAACTAGATCAAGATCTTAAGTGGGCTAAACCATAGGAAATAGGAAATAGTGGTGATTGAATGCCCACAATTAAAAATTTCCTAGGGCCCACCGTAATGTTTATCTTCCATCCAACCTGTTGATAAGGACACATAGACATTGATTAAGGGAAATCACAAATATCAGCTTCATCCAAAACTTTTCTTACCCCCGAAAGTTTTTAATGGTAGGCATTCAATTACCATTATTTCCTATGATGTGGTCCACCTAAAATTTTGATCTTCTTCAAATTCAACCCCTTACCATGCCTGGTGTCAGCTGGATGTGGATCCTAAAAAACACTTAGGAGTCCACATGCATGCATGCATGCACATGTACGCGTGCTTTTGCATACAGCTGTCTCTGCTTTGTGGCAAATAGAGTGGTAGATGAGAGGATGCATGGGGCATAAATATGCCTCACAGGCCATGTTGTCAAAATCATTATCATATTACAAATTGTAATATCTCTCTTGTATCGAATTGCAAATTAAATTGTAAATTATAAGATTTTTTTTCTGATTTTCTTAGAATATAAAAAAAATAAATCTGAAAATATAAATAATCATCAGTGTGCACCAAGAAAAGTAATACATGCCATCATATAAGCAATTGAGAACTTTTATGATGCATAAAGATCGTAATAATGTTAAAGGATTCTTGCCTTTATGTTTTGTGTTCAAGGACTTTACCTTAAAAATGTGCAAGAGTCCTTAAGTGGCATTTTGATTCTTTTGACCAAAGAAAAAGATATTCTGATTGTTTTGGGTTTCTGAATATTAAAATCTCCACCTCCTCTTCTCTCCAAAGACAAACATAAGGATTTTTAATAGGAATGGGCTTTTTACATGTTTTAAAGCAAATGGATAAAAATAAGAACAACATGTAAAAAAGAAAATGATATATATATATATATATATATATATATATATATATATATATATATATGGGTCCATTTATGCAGTCCACATTTAGCTGACAACTCAATGTAAATAATCATATGATTCAATGTGATTCATACAGTTTTTTGGGATATGCAATTTGAACCTACAATTCATATAGTGTGGTGTGCAATATGATATACAATGAATGATTCATATTGCTAATCACATTGCTTTGACAATATTGCTTATAGGATACAATTTCTAGAAAGATGCCTGCTCGGAATTGGTGCCTGAACATTTGCCTGTTTCACTGTGGATATTTGATCCAGTGGTGTTTTGGGCATTTAACCAGCCCTTGGGGAAATAAAATCCACCTTTTTTTTTGTGATTTTTAAGCCAGGAAATGTAGGTCTTTGAAATGTATTATCGGTAAATCTCTAAAATGTGGCATCAGAGTTCTATAAGCTTACAAGTAACTCAAACTATACTTTACAAACTATGGGTCTTCAGTTTAGATGTATCATGGTAAAAATATTACTCTTATTTTAACGAGCATTTTTTGGAGGGTTAAAATGAAAAATAGCCAATGGCCCTATTTCAACAAACAAGTCCTTAATGAATCAGTGGTTTGGATTGTTAAACCAATATGATTTTAGGATTATGATTTATATACAATGGATTTGAAAATTTAGTCGGTTTATTTTAAGTTAACGAGTTCCACGTGTAAAAATCCCAAGTGATTGCATATCAAGAGGCATGATATGTCAGAGTATCAGTGGTTTGGATTGTTAATAAATCTCAGGTTGACCACACCACAGGAAAATAATAGTGAATGGATATCCACCATTAGAATCCTCAAATTTCAGATTCAGATTTCAGATTTCAGATTTAGATTTCATATTTCAGATTGAGATTCAGATTCAGATTTCAGATTTCAGATTTCAGATTTCAGATTTCAGATTCAGATTTCAGATTCAGATTTCAGATTTCAGATTCAGATTCAGATTTCAGATTTCAGATTTCAGATTCAGATTTCAGATTTCAGATTCAGATTTAGGCTTCAGATTTGATCAACTCACTGTTTGCTATGGTTGTATCTTTTTTTGTTGATCCTTTTGGCATGGACTGAAAATCTGATGTGTTGGCATGTCTGCCACCTATTCATGTCAGAATCAAAAAGAATTTTTGATTTCTTTTACACAAACATGCCGTAAATGAAGGTTCTTTTTACTTAAAATCTTTTTGTTGGTGTACAAAACTTAAATGGTTGCATCTCACTTGATGAAAGTGCCTTGTTAAAAATAAAATGCTTCAATCTATAAAGGATTTTCATTTATTTCTTTATCATTTGGTACTCACTAGACACATTTAGGGTCTTTTCAATTTCTTTGTATTTTCAGTTGATGTTTTTCCTATGAAAATTGAACCATACTCATTTTTTCAGAAAAAAGAAAAAAAAAAGTAGAAATGTCCTTTCTTAAAAAAAAAAACAAACTTTCTAGGGTAATTTACAGTTAGTAATTGGTTGTCATCATCCAATATTGATAGAAATATGTGTAAAGTGAGAAAATTGTGCCAAGGATCTGATCACTTTGATTGGGAACTCTGGGCGCATATGGGGAGTCATAAGAGAATTCAAATCAGGCTAGTTACCTTACATCATATGATTTTGTTTTGAATTACAAAATTTTGTGCAGGCAATGCGATGTACTCAAGGTTCTTCAAAACCAATATTCATATCGATTGGACATCGCATATCTCTCGATGCATCTGTCAAGGTTATTAAAATGTGTTGTAAATACTGTGTACTAGAGCCAATCCGGCAAGTACAGTTTATTGCTTTGTTTTGTGCTCACATAACACAAGTCTGTCTTATTTCAGTTTGAGCTTTTTCAAATTTTAGTCTACTGATTTATTTTAATCGCCTCATTTAATGTGAAATTTGAGGATTTGATTTTTCAGGAGGCATATAAAAGCTAAAACTCTTCATAAAGATGGAGTGACTAGAGAATTAGTCATTGCCTGCTCTTAGTATTCAAAAGGTTTGTGAGTACTATTTTCCAACAGTTTCCTATATAATGCTCTCCATGAATCAGAGGTTAAGATTGCTCAACCAATTTGATTTTGGGACTGTGACTTAGCGACAGTAGATTCCTCGATTTAGTTGGTTTAACTTGAGTTAATATAAGATGTACAATTTTTGAGTGCCTGTGTCTCTTTTCACTTTGTGTCTAAGTTTATGAATCAATTGAATCATATCAGTTCCATTGTTAAAATAATTCTGCTGAAACATTCATCATGTGTTACATCATGGCTATAGATTTGCTATCTTTTCTCTTCTGCTCTCAGTTTGAGTCAAATGGAAGTTTAGGAGTGAACATTATGAAGTTTTTCTCAATTAGAATCCGGATTGTGAAATCTGGTGCTGATTGACATGCATTCCTCTGATGTACCCATTGGTTGATAATCACTCACCCAGATCTAATGGATATTGTAGGCAACTATTTGAAATAATTAATGTTTGAAACCTTGAGAAGATGACTCAAATAATATTTGAAACCTTCAACACTCATTCTATGTATGTTGCTATCTAGGTTGTTCTCTCAATCCTGAGGCTAACCTTGAGAAGACTCAAATAATTTTTGAAACCTTAAACACTCCTACTATGTATGTTGTTATCCAGGCTGTTCTCTCACTTTATGCCAGTGGTCTTACTACCGGTAAGAAAATCAAATAATTCTTCACTTTTAGATCTGCATACCTTTTCTTCATTATTGGGAAGATTTTAGAAGTTTTTATACAATGTAAAGTGGTGTTCAATTTGGATTTTTTAGGACATGGATGAATATAATTTGTGCTCGGATTTTGATTATTTTGTAGTTATTTGGATTATTTTTTTCTACTTTTCTATCGCTTATTTTGAATTTTTTTTTTTTTTTTTTTGTAGTTATGCATGCATCACGCATCTAATTTTTGACAGTCTGGATTAGCATACAGGCACCCCATTCTTCTATCAGATGATATTATCTTATCTATGTTGTTGAGGAAATTTTCTTCAACTTTAGACTGACATTGAATAAGGCACCATTTTTACCTTTGTTTCTTGGTGCAGCTTATGACATTGAATGAGGCACCATTTTTACAACGTGGAAGATATTGAATCAAGAACAATAATTTGTTTAAGCAAACAGGCGAGATCCAACGAGTATAGAGATTTGACGGAAAAGTTGTCGGATTTGTGATAGAGAAGTGCGCCGACTTAACACACGAATCGATCCATCTATGCCACCTTTCCCCAAAGCCCATTCGAAGCATCATGTATTTGTGATAGAGAAGTGCGCTGACTTCGCACGACTTTGTATTATTTGTGGAACAATGTTGTGTAACAGTTTGATTGAGTTAAACTTTAAATAGGCTGTTATTAATTGTTTTGTTAGTATTATGACTTTCATGATTGATTGTTTCATGAGTGGATTGAATGAATGGATTAGTAGTTTAAACAAGTATTTAAAAAAATAAACATTTTTAGCCTCAATTTGTTACCACTTTTGTGAATAGGATTCTTATCAAACAATAGTGTGAATTATTTTTTGAATGACTATCAGGTGCAAGATTGAAAACATAATAATAATAAATTATCGGTATTTTTTTTATTTACAGATATTTTAGCGACGGACAAATCCGTCGCTAATTTCTGAACATTGAAAATTAACGACGGATTGAGGTCCGTCACTTACTCATATTAGCGACGGACCTTATCCGTCGCTAATGTTTTTAAGTGACTTTTCTGAATATGGCTAACGGATTTTTTTCTGTTTACGATGGATTTTATCCGTCGCTATAATGCGACGGACCTTATCCGTCACAGATTAAACGACGGATAAAATCCGTCGTAAAACCAAAAACGACCCAGTAAACAGCGACGGACGAAGTCCGTCGTTTATTTGGTTTTACGACGGATTTGATCCGTCGCAAAACAACAATTTTGGCGTAGTGATGTAAGACAGTACATTCACAGATACCTATTAACAAATGGTAAAACAGGGCAATTTTATATACGTATTTTGTATTAATATCATCTCTCAACGACTTCACTTTTTCGCGTAAAGAAGCATTATTCGCCTTGAGCTTCTTTATTTCTCCACCGAACTCTTCCTTTATTCCTTTCACTTCTTCACATAACGAAACATTATCCGCCTTGAGGTGCTTTATTTCTCCACCAAACTCTTCCTTTATTCCTTCCACTTCAGTGATTAGGAACTTAATCCTCTTATTAAATTTCTTTATTGTGGATCTTGATTTTTTATTAACTCTCAATACGTTGCTAATATCTTCCTGGACGGAGGTTCTAACCTCAGCCCCAACTTCATTTCTCATTTCCAAGAGGGAGGCTGTAAGATCAGCCTCCACTTTATTTCTTATTTCATCCCCCTCCACCACTGTTGTCACTATCATGTGTGCTGCCCATCGAGCCTTGTCATTCGTATAAGTCTCGTCAGTTATACTCCTGATAACCTCGATCTCTGCTTCCTCAACCGTCGGTTGAAGCTCTGAAGCTAGCATCACCTGCATGGGTAAAATTGATTTATTTATTAATTATAAACACACTGCATAATTAAAATACACTAATATTTAAATAAATCTTACCAGTACAGCTGTGAAGATGACGGATATGGGGCGGTATCTGCTTGATTTCTTCAGATTCCAGTTAAGGATTTGAGGAATCATTGTAGGCAGTCTTCTATATGCCCACCCACTTTCACCAGTGAGTTTTGGGAATCGTTCGTAGGCCCAAATTTTCTTAGGATCAATTATCATACATTACATATTGAATGACATGTATGAAGTAAAAATTCAAACATAGATTATGAGTCAGGACAAGAATAACGTACTTTCATGGCAAATGCGCATCTGCATATGTTATATGATTTGGGGTACTGGCCACTCGCCTAAATAATGCCAGACGCAACGTTAATTCCTTTCTCCAAAAAATCATACCCAACACTGCCCCAGGGATAATTATTAAAATAATCTAAGTCATTGACCATGTCGATAAATGTATCAACACAGTTATTCTTTTGTAGAGATCCAACTAATAGATTCTCAATGCACATTATTAAAGCCAGCTTCATCACGTCCATATGTTTGTCTTTATCGGCGAGTGACAAATAGGCTTCTTTCAGTTTTTGTTTACTAACACTACCTGCTCTCAGGTAGGTCTCCCTAATACCTCTTCCTCCCTCTACTCTTCCGGCCTCGGCACCACCGTCACCATCCATCCTAACTAGTCCAAACTTAAGACCCATTATTAAAGAAAAGTCGAGCTTAGTAAATTTTATCTTGGTGCCCTGAACATTAAATTTTAGATCACCAACATGCCTTTGCATTAGGCAATGTAAGATCTGAGAGTGTACCCTAAATCCACTCAATGGAAAGTATAGAAGAAATTCGAAACAACTGTCCCTAAATATATTCTGTCTTTTAGGATTCTTCTCCATATCTACAATCATATGCTCCATAAAACTGACAGAGCAATTGGGAGAGACCCGTGACTCTTCGAAGTTTAAGCATGTGGTCATCATTAGCTTCCCTCGACTTGCATTCCAATAGGGTCATTGACTATTAATCAATCAATAATAAGGTCTTGCATAAACTAACACGATCGTAAATGAACTACATAGTTGATCAATGATGTAACCAACAAATGGTCATGGTTATCACGTGTTCTAAAGGATCGGGGTTATCATGCAACATGGTTCGTTGTTGTCATCTATCCTGTGTCGAGGTCAATAGTCAAGACTACCCACCCACAATGTGATCCATGTCTACCGTGCTGTCAACCACGATCCAATAGGCAGACTAACCACCCACCCACGATCGTGTCGACACGATCCATTGGGCATGTTAACCATGATCGAAACTCACCACAATCATGGTTGTCATGCTATACATATCGTTGTAGTCATATACAATAGGTCGTGGTTCACATCCACTTCGAACATAAACAGTCCCTATCAACCACGATCCATTGAGTTGTGGTTCACATCTACGACTACCAAAAAAAGGGGCAAAGGATACAGACTACGTTACTTTTTTGCTACGGATTTAAACCGTAGCTAGAGTTACTTCGGATTTAATCCGTAGCTAAAAGGTTACCACACCATTAATAATTAACAGTGGTGTAAGGGGCTCTATAGGGCCTAAAAAAATATATGTGTTCCATCTAAGCTGTTCATATATTTTAAAATATTATTATAGGATATTAAACCAAAAATCATATAAATCAGAGGCTAAAGTGGACCACATAGTAGGAAACATGGAGATTAAATCACATGTGCTTCCTATGGTGTGGTCCACTCGAACCTTCAATATACTTTATTTTTGGTATTATGGACTAAAATATTTTATTATAATTAATAGATGGAATGGATTAAGAAAATACATCATGATGGGCCCTACGGAGCCCTTGACAGGACCGTCCACGACTCCCTGGGCCCAAAAATAGGGGCACGCTCGAAACAGAGCCACGCCCAAATTAGCCCCATTTCTCTCTCTCTCTCTCTCTCTCTCTCTCTCTCTCTCTCACACACACACACACACACACACACACACACACACACACACACACTCCGTTCTTTAACCCATTCTCTCATCTTCCTCCCTTTTCTTTCCATTCCCTTATCCTCTCACTCTCTCCATTCCCCATTCCTCTCTCTCTCTCTCTCTCTCTCTCTCTCTCTCTCTCTCTCTCCATTTCCACCGTTGGCACTCTCAATCTCCCTCTCCCTCTCTCGAGCTCCTGCGCCCTCACTCCCCCTTCAATAGCACGGCTCTTCAGCAATGCGGCCTCCACTGGCTCTCCCGCGCCCTCACTCCCCCTAACATTGAGGCTTCTTCCTCTTCAAAGGTTCCCTCTCCCTTACATTTCTAGGGTTTGGTTAATTTCCTTATTACTGCGACTTGAATCTGAGATTAATTGCTTTTATTATTATTATTGTGTAAAAGCTTGGTACAAGCAATGAATAATGCATGTTTGGATGTGTCAGATCCATAGGACCATATCTCATTCCAAGTGATGCAATTGATAGGCAGTCAGATCTTGGTAGGATAGGGTTGTGGCTCATCGCTCTCTTTTTTCTAGCCAATGGTTTCCTCTTTTCATTGAAAAAAATAATTGTACTTATATATTCAATTCATAATTTTTCTGGTGATATTCTTTCAGTCTCTGCTAAGTTTTTATTTTGATATTGGTATCGGAACTCCAACAATCTTTTCTTTTTTTAACTTTCATTGATGTTGCATTCTGTTTTTCTTTAAACTTGCTAAAAGTCATTCAGGTAATGCTATCTATTTATTTTTTTGCACTGGCTATTCAGTATCTACTATCTTTTCTTATCCATGACTGTATATTTTTTTAAGAATTTTTTTTATATATATATAATGGTTCTTTGTATAGATTCAAATGCTTTAATTTTGGGTTACTGAAATTGGAAGTAGCTTGATTTTTTTTTTTTAATAGAATGTTGATGTCTTGTTTGGTTGGACCTGTTTGAAAATGATCAAACCATTGGAGTGATGGGCATATGATCCCTTGATCCTATCTATCCAGATGTTAACATCCAGTCCCCATAGAGAAATAAAAAAGACTATTTATTCTTGTCTTTAAATTTTAAAATGGCGGCATATTAGGAATAATGTGAAAGATTTAATCAATTATTTCTAAATATTGATGTGCATGGAAAGACCAAGGAAATTAGGAGCAAAATGGACAAACAAGAACACATGGTTAACTAGTTTTCTAACTATGTTGGGTTACACAATGGATGGACTGCCTGTAAAATCAACTTGATGAATTTGATTGTCTTCATATTCAAATGTAGTATACGCGGCAAGGTCTTGATAGTTCTATTTGGAGGATTTTTCTATGTGATTCATCCAAAGTGGGGCCTATCTGATGAATAGTCCAGATCATTGGCAAAGTGTTCATTCTATGAAATATGATATTACTTTTAATATGGGATGTGTGGTTGTTTTCTTTTTCTTTTTCTTTTTCTTTTTTTATTTAAGAAAAAGTTGTCTCTGTTTATATATTCCTTGGATTACCTAGGTCTAATTGAAGTTATGGAACTTGAAAGAGTGGAATGGCAAAACTGAATTCATGTAGCCGACCACAATTAGTTTGGGATAAGGTTTAGATGAGGATGATGATCAATTCCCTAGATTTTATCCCCATTAGGAGAGTGGAAAAATAGAATTTTAGTCTTCTCCCAATTTCCCCATAGAACCCCATGCATCAACCAAACAAAATTTAATAATTCCTTAATATTGCACCAATTCAAACATTTCCAGAAACATGAAAAAATAGGGAATAAATTACCCAACAACCACTACATTGTCAACTTTCAATACTGAAGTATTACCCCTTTCATTTTGCATGACCCACTGTCTTCTGTGCAGGTTCTCATGCCAATCATGCAATGGGAAGCAACTGCTTTTGGACCACCCATACTTTCTCTTATACTTGTTGCTTCTTTGGCTTTGTTCCCCATCATCTTAATTCCTTCTAGACCCTCCATGTGGCTTGCAGGGATGATTTTCAGATATGGTCTCAGGTTTTTGATCATCACGATTGGGACTACCATTGGGATGACATTTCCTTACTTGGCTTATTGTTTCTTGATTGCATTCATGTAAGGCAACTTGGTTTTTCAGCTACAAATTAATAATCTAAATGGTGATTGCCATTTGTTGCTGACTTCCCTTCTCTTTTTCTTTTTGCATTGAAATGCATAGAATTGGTTGAAGAGATGGCCTGAAAAAGCTGATGTACTTAAGATGGTTGGGCAAGGGAGCTGGTTCTATCAATTTCGGGTGGTTGTGCTCTTCAGGGTGTCACCATTTCCACAGGCAATTTTCAACTATGCTGTAGTGGTAACTGATATGAAATTTGGTCCATATATATGTGGGTCGATTGCCGGAATGGTACCCAAATCTTTCATTTACATATACAGGTTAGTAGTCTCTAAATTTCATATTATATGGTTTTCTTATTTGTAAAGCTAGAGTGGGCCATTCCTTCGTTTTGTCAAGGTTGTATGACAAGCATTCAAAATAATTTCTTGATTCCTCAAGTGTATGCACGTAGCTGTTTCACTGAGACTGCTTTCTCTTTTTCATTTCTGGCATTGGATGCAGTGGGTGGTTAATAAGGACATTGGCATATGTGAAATACGAAAAGCATCACATGACCATGGTGGAGATAGTCGCCAATGTCATCTCTTCTATCACTGCGATTGTTACCATAGTTGCCTTCACTGTCTCTGCTAAGAGAAGTCTAAACAATCTGAGAAGCATGAGAGCAAATGAGGTTCGTTTCCTAATGTATTTTGAGTCAATTTATCGGTATCCCTGCTCTTCTCTGTTGCATTTGTTTCTCTGTACAATTACTTGTTTTTTAATTGCTCTAAATGAGGATTCTACATGGAATGGTCTCTTGATTGAACACAAGCCAATATCCAATTATGTTTAAATCTGTGTTTATATTTCTCAGTTCTATGTATGCAACTTGGGAAAATTGTGCAGACATAGGTGTTGGGTGTTACATATTGATTGAAGTGTCTGAGCCCAATTTTCAATGGCCATTATATATACCAAAATACAAGAGCCACAAATGATTTCAATATTTTAAAGAAGTTGCTTTTGAACAAGAAATGGATTCCAGAGTTGAGAGCGTCTTTGTGTGTTGGAATGATTTTTGCATCTGTAATGCTTCTTAGCTCCTTCAGTATAGCTTTTTACCCATAAAAAAATAAAATGAATGAACATAAAATTATAGATTTGCAAATATAGTAGTGCTTTTATTATAGAAGACATTGTATTGGTTCCATTTTCATATGATATTCTGGAATATACTTGACAATAATAGGTGGGAAGGGTGGGTGTATAATGTGGCTCCCATCTGATGTTACTGCTTTATTTTTCAACTGAGCAATTACTCTTCACTGGAAGGTGTTCTGTACTGTAAGCCTCATTTTGAATAGCTTTTCAAGGAAACTGGCAGTTTCAACAAGAGCTTCCAATCACGTAAGGCTTCTCTCTTGAGTTGTATCAGATTTATTTTTTCTGATGTTGCGTTTTGATTTATTTTTTCTAAGGAACTTTCATTATTGCATTGCTGTCATTTATTGAGCAATTGTTGAATCGCATTATTTTCCCCCTCAATTTTGAGGAATGTTTTTGCCTTCATAACATAGTTTAGATTTTAATTCTCAAATTGTGGCTTCTGTCTTCTGCAGTTACGGTCAGGCAACCAAGGTAAACTGGGCATATGCCAGTGGCCAGAGGGAGGTTACTTCAGGTTACTATTTTCTTCCATACTTGTTTCCTCTCTCTTTTACTGTTCTTTATTTGTTGTTTCTGTTGGCACACCATGGTGCTTCTCTCTACTAATCAGTACTCTTTATGTTATTTTCATGTGTTTCAGGCCACTTCAACATCTTTGTTGGTGACCTAAGTCCTGAAGTCACTGATGCAACTTTGTTTGCATGCTTTTCAGCGTATTCCAGCTGTTTGTGAGTTGCCTACTGCTTTTCAGAGTACTGCATTTGATAGTTTATAGTGTTTGCTATTTTTTTCCTGATTTTTTCTTTTTTGGAGGAAGGATGAAAATCTATTTTTTTTTTTCTTGTTTTGCTTGAGTAAACTTGGGAAGTTTCTGCTACTGCATGTGTTGATGTGGTTATAAACTTGGTGGCTACACAATTCTCTTTGCAGAGATGCCTAGGTTATGTGGGATCATAAAATTGGGCGCTCAAGAGGATTTGGATTTGTTTCTTTTCGTAATTAGCAGGTATTATTCTCTATCTTAGTTATCACTGTTTAAAAGCCTGTAGTTGACTTCGTCTTCTTCTTTTTTAAAAGCCTACAGTTAACTCATGAATTATCCATCAATTTCTGAGGTGGGACTAGGGCATGTTGAGTATTGATTTCTCTAATTGTAATAGAAAATAGACACGGAATTAGTAATGGAAGTGAGTCAACTGAACCTAGTCATCAGCTGTTCAAACTCTTAATCCAGATGCTTGCACATGGACACCCATAACTGAATTCAGTAGAGATTTTTCATCCAATTTGTGCATGTATGAGATCTCTAACCAAGAAGGGTGTGTCAATTGACGAATGTTCTCTGCTTCCATTGTCACTTTGAAGATGGAGGAGGTCAAGAGAATGCAAGTGATGGGCCCCCTGAAAACAACCCTGCATTTACAACTGTTTATGTTGGTAATATTGCGCATGAGGTAAAATAGAAGAACTGAGACATTGTGTTGGCTGCATGGTTTGTACAATTGAGAGAAAAAAAAATTGTCCCTTACATTGATGGCCATGCTTTGCAGCATGCTTATTTTTATCATCTGTGTTGACATTTCCTGTTTTTCCTGTTTCAATGGCCAATTCGTCAGGCGACTCAAACTGAACTCCATCACCAGTTTCATTCTCTTGGGGCTAGTGTCATTGAAGAAGTGCGTGTATAAAGAGATAAAGGTTTTAGATTTGTAAGGTACCAGTACCACACATGATCAACCAGCCCTGGCCATGGAATCTATGCTAGCACCTGGCCACTTAATTGCGTGCCCATGGATAGCTGTAACATTACTCAATCAGCAACTATTTCTCAGAATTTGCCACAAGTTGGACATATAACTGTTTCCCATGAATGGATTATAAATTGATTAAAATGAATGATTTAGCCTCAGTTGAGGTTAAAAATTGAATTTAGCCTCAATTGATGCTAATAGAGGCTAAATCCATCTTTAGCCTCGGTTAGCCAAATTAAGACTACAAACTCCCGTGGCTAAAGGCTTTAGTCTCGGTTGTTAAGAATCGAGGTTAAAAATAGGTATAGCTTCAATTGGAGGCAACTAAGGCTAAAATTTGGATTAAATCTCAGTTGGAAATAATGGAGGCTAAAATTTTGATTTAGCCTCATTTCGAGACAATATAAGCTAAAAGTGTTCTTTTAGCTTCACTTGAAGAACCGAGGCTATAAAAGCCATTTTAGCCTCAGTTGCCAAAACAGAGGCTAAAGCCTTTAGCCACTAAGGTTCTAGCCTCAGTTCGGGTAATTGAGGCTAAAGGCTTTAGCATCAGTTTTTAACCTTTTTAGCTACAATTTTGAACCGAGGCTAAAGGCCTATTTTCTTGCGGTGATCTAATACTACAGTCAACATCTAATACTATCATATTTCTTTGCAGGATAATATTACCGTATTTATGGACCCTTGTGCTGTAATTTTTGTTCTCATCATCATTGGACTCTTATACATGAGAATCAACGAGGTATCCCTTTAACACATGCATCTTTTTACAAAGCTTTAATTTTTGTTGTTGTTTCTAGTAACCTAAATTGGAATACTCTCCTTTATTATTTCCTTGTCCACTTAAATGAAGCTCCTATTTAAGCTTAACAATTCTTCTTAATTCTGAATTATAACCATGTGTTGTTGGTTGAATATTTTTTTATTGGATGAAAGAAACACGAGAAAATTGCTACTAATTTTTTTTCTTAATGCATGAAATTTTTCGACGGCTTAAAGTCATATTTTTCTAAAATATTGGAATTCAAGGTGAGTTGTGTACTTTTCCTTCATTTTCTGAAACAGAGTTTTAAAATGCTTGATGGTTATTTTCAATAGTTTTCTGGCTTCTTCTACTATCATTTGAGGACCTCAAAGGCCCAACTAACTTGAGATTTTTATATGCAGGTTGATGTATTTTTAGCCCCACAGATCAATGTTGCCACTACAAGGTTCAATATTGAAATGGTAAAGTTTTTAACTATTTATTTTATCTTTATTTTTTCCTTTTCTTCATAAATAATTTGATGTCTTAGCCTCCTGTCATTACCAGCTAGTCTTGTCAGTATTTGTACATATGTCATCTCATGAGTCTTATTATTTGTAATTTTCTTACCCCTGTAGTGATTATCAGAAGCAGTGGGCCATCATTGAAAGATTACCCTTGTAGTGAGTCCAATTAAGGTATGGATAATATATGGTTTTAGTTCATGGTAAATGGTACCTATTGTTGTAGGTTCGTATTGATTTCGCTAATTGTAATAGAAAACAGACTCAAGCTCAAGCTGGGGGAGATTGTTACCACAATTCCAACTATCGGTAAGTACAATTTAGAAGGCAGATTTAAATTTTATTTATTTATTTATTTATTTTTAAATTTGCTTTAGAAATGCTAATTGCATTAATAGAGGTGTTGTTATTGGTGTTGTTTATTAATCTGTCCTGCTAGTGCAGATAAAACCTTTGGTGAAGCTAACCAAAGACATAATGAAAGTTTGTCGCATTAAATATGCTTGGCATGAGTTTTTTCTTGAGGGTACTCATCTTCCTCTTGGTCCATGATATCTTGGCTTTTTGTCATTTCATTCGTATAATTTTTTTATTCTGTCAATGCAGCTAGGTACAACATTGGTGCAGTTATCTTGCTCTGGGCACCTATAGCTAAATTGGTGAGTCTTCTCTCCTTCATACTATATGATTCATTGATGAAGTGGCCTGACCATTTGGACAGGCTCATGTTTATATATTATCTCGAAATTGATGAAGTAGATCCGGATGTGCATCGGAGCTATCCGGATGTTGAGCGGGGGTCCCTGAAAGGTAGGAACCACTGTTATGACCATGATGAAGCTATCCATTTCCTATGAATAACATTGGAGGGGCCTGGCCATTTGGACAGGCTGTGTTTATGTATTTGCTTAAAATTAATGGAGCAGACTCGGATGTGCTTCAGAGCTATCCGAAAGAGTGGGAGTCCTGAAAGGTGGGAATCGCTGTTATGACCATGATGAAGCTGTCCATTTCTTATGGATGACATTGGAAGGGCCTGGCCATTTGGACAGACCATGTTTATATTTGTATTTGCAGGGACCACACCCTTAACCTAAACCCGAACCGATTCTCAAATCCAAAAACCTATAACCTAAACCAAAACCAAAACCTATAACCTAAACCCGAACCAATTCTCAAATCCCAAAACCTATAACCTAACCTAAACCTATACTTATAACCTAAAACTATTACCAAATTCCAAAACCTATAACCTAAACCTAAACCTATAACCTATAACCTTAACCAAAACCTATAACCTAAACCTGAACCCATTCTCAAATCCCAAAACCTATAACCTATATCAAAACTAAAACCTATAACCTAAATCCGAACCCATTCTCAAATCCCAAAACCTATAACTTAAACTTAAACCTAAACCAAACCAAAACCCATAACATAAACCCGAACCCATTATCAAATCCCAAAACCTATAACCTAACCTAAACCTATACTTATAACCTAAAACTATTCCTAAATCTCAAAACCTATAACCTAAACCTAACCTTAACCTAATCTTAAACCTATAACCTACAACCTTAACCAAAACCTATAACCTAAAATAAAACCAAAACCTATAACATAAACCCGAACCCATTCTCAAATCCAAAAACCTATAACCTAACCTAAACCTATACTTATAACCTAAAACTATTCCCAAATCCCAAAACCTATAACCTAAATCTAACCTTAACCTAAACCTAAACCTATAACCTATAACCTTAACCAAAACCTATAACCTAAACCAAAACCAAAACCTATAACCTAAACCCGAACCCATTCTCAAATCCCAAAACCTATAACTTAAACCAAAACCAAAACCTATAACCTAAACCCGAACCCATTCTCAAATCCCAAAACCTATAACCTAAACCTAAACCTATAACCTATAATCTAAACCAAAAGCTATAACCTAAACCAAAACTAAAACCCATAACCTAAACCCGAACCCATTATCAAATCCCAAAACCTACAACCTAACCTAAACCTATACTTATAACCTAAAACTAATCCCAAATCCCAAAACCTATAACCTAAACCTAACCTTAACCTAAACCTAAACCTATAACCTATAACCTTAACCAAAACCTATAACCTAAACCAAAACCAAAACCTATAACCTAAACCCAAACCCATTCTCAAATCCCAAAACCTATAACCTAACCTAAACCTATACTTATAACCTAAAGCTATTCCTAAATCTCAAATCCCAAAACCTATAACTTAAACCTAACCTTAACCTAAACCTAAACCTATAACCTATAACCTTAACCAAAACCTATTACCTAAACCAAAAATAAAACCTATAACCTAAACCCAAACCCATTCCTAAATCCTAAGACCTATAACCTAAACTAAAACCAAAACCTATAACCTAAACCCGAACCCATTCTCAAATCCCAAAACCTATAACCTAAACCTGAACCTAAACCTTATCCTAAACCTATAACCTATAACCTAAACTAAAAACTATAACCTAAACCAAAACTAAAACCTATAACCTAAACCCGAACCCATAATCAAATCTCAAAACCTATAACCTAACCTAAACCTATACTTATAACCTAAAACCTATAACCTAAACCTAAACCTAAACCTAAACCTTATCCTAAACATATAACCTATAACCAAAACCAAAACCTATAACCTAAACCAAAACCAAAACCTAAACCTAAACCTAAGACCTAAATGTATTCTCAAATTCCTAAACCTAAACCTACACCTAATCTTAATCTCAACTACTGAACCTAAACCTAAACCCAATCCCAAACCTAAACCCGATTTCCTAAACCTAAACCTTAACCTATTCTCAATTCCCTAAAACTATAACCTATAACCTATAACCTAAACCTAATCTAAACCTATAACCTAAACCTAAAACCTAAATGTATTCTCAAATTCCTAAACCTAAACCTACACCTAATCCTAATCTCAACTACTTAACCTAAACCTAAACCTGATCTCGAACCCAAACCTGATTTCCTAAACCTAAACCTTAACCTAATCTCAATTCCCTAAAGCTATAAACTATAACCTATAACCTAAACCTAAGCTAAACCTATAACCTTAACCTAAACTTAAAACCTAAACCTAAACCTAAAACCTAAATGTATTTTCAAATTCCTAAACCTAAACCTACACCTAATCCTAATCTTAACTACTTAACCTAAACCTAGACTTGAAAACCCAAACCTAAACCTGATCCCGATCCCGAACTCGATTTCCTAAACCTAAACCTTAACCTATTCTCAATCCCTAAAGCTATAACCTATAACCTATAACCTAAACCTAACCTAAACCTATAACCTTAACCTAAAACTAAAACATAAACCTAAACCTAAAACCTAAATGTATTCTCAAATCCCTTAACCTAAACCTATTCTCAAATCTTAAAACCTATACCTATAAATTAAACCTAGACCTTAACCTAAACATAAACCTATACTTATAACCTATAACCTAAACCTAAACCTAAACCTAAAACCTAAATGTATTCTCAAATTCCTAAACCTAAACCTATACCTAATCCTAATCTCAACTACTTAACCTAAACCTAAACTTGAAAACCCAAACCTAAACCCGATTTCCTAAACCTAAACCTTAACCTATTCTCAATTCCTTAAAGCTATAACCTATAACCTATAACATATAACCTAAACCTTAACCTAAACCTAAACCTATAACCTAAACCTAAACCTATAACCTTAACCTAAACCAAAACCTATAAATTAAACGTTAACCT
This sequence comes from Magnolia kwangsiensis, assembly GCA_037074715.1. Classification (NCBI taxonomy): domain Eukaryota; kingdom Viridiplantae; phylum Streptophyta; class Magnoliopsida; order Magnoliales; family Magnoliaceae; genus Magnolia; species Magnolia kwangsiensis. The sequence continues at coordinate 24,144,822 of CM073588.1, forward strand.
ATAACCTATAACCTAAACTTATAACCAATAACCTAACCTTAACCTAAACCTAAAACCTAAACCTAAACCTAAAACCATAACCTAAAACCTAAAACCTAAACCTAAACCTAAACCTAAAACCTAAATGTATTCTCAAATCCCTAAACCTGAACCTACACCTAATCCTAATCTCAACTCCCTAACCTAAACCTAAACCTAAACTTGAAAACCCAAACCTAAACCCGATCCCGAACCCGAACCTAATTTTCTAAACCTATAACCTATAACCTACACCTAAACCTAACCTAAACCTAAACTAAAACCTAAATGTATTCTCAAATCCTTAAACCTAAACCTACACCTAATCCTAATCTCAACTCCTTAACGTAAACCTAAACTTGAAAACCCAAACTAAACCTGATCTCAAACCCAAACCCAATTTCCTAAACCTAAACCTAAACCTATAACCTTAACATAAACCAAAACCTATAACCTAAACCTTAACCTATAACCTATAACCTATAACCTATAACCTATAACCTATAACCTATAACCTAACCTTAACCTAAAACCTAAACCTAAGCCTAAACCTAAAACCTAAATGTATTCTCAAATCCTTAAATCTAAACTTACACCTAATCCTAATCTCAACTCCCTAACCTAAACCTAAACCTACACCTAATCCTAATCTCAACTCCCTAACTTAAACCTAAACCTACACCTAATCCTAATCTTAACTCCCTAACCTAAACCTAAATCTAAACTTGAAAACCCAAACCTAAACTCGATACCAAACCCGAACCTGATTTCCTAAACCTAAACTTAAACCTTAACCTATTTTTAATTCCCTAAAGTATAAGCTATAACCTATAACCTAAACCTAACCTAAACTTAAAACCTAAACCTAAACCTAAACCTATAACCTTAACCTAAACCTAGGTTTTGAGTTTAAAAGTTCATCCTAGGTTTGAACACATTACTCATATTGGATTTTGCCATTATTTAGAAGATTTATAGGTACATTTTTTATTTCTTCATATATAAGTATTTTTTTTATCTTTCTTCCTTTTAAGGTGTGTACAAAGGTATGTTTGTTTAATTGTGTCTACAAATGCTATTTTATACAGGCTGACAAGCTAAAGAAGTCAGTGGAGGATGAAATTCATTTTCTCAAGGGAAGGGTTTCAGAACTTGAAAGTGATCTTGTGTCGAAGTCCACAAAAGTTACATCTGCATTTTCAAGGAAAGAAGAAACTCTATCTTCTGCATTTGCTGAAATTGACCATCTAAAGGAAGAAAATTCTGTAAAAATGTGAGCATTATTGAATGCATATGGAGGGTGTTTACTGTGTTGGAGTGTATTTGTTTATTGCACATCAGGGCACGCCTTAGTTATAATTCTTATGATAGGTTGAGCAAAGTGAAGTACTGTTTATTTAGAAATGTGAATGTAGGATGCATTGTATGATTTGATTGCTATTTGTAATAAATGCATCTATTTTTTTTTCTGATTGCATTTTATGTATTATTTCTATTAGCATTAAGCTTAGGTGAGTTATCAATCACAACGGGTTCTTGCAATGAAAACAGGTCATATTATTACAATTTTTTAAAAAACAACTATGAATATAATCGTAGCTATAGCTACGGCTTTCGTCCGTATCTATTGGTATCTATTGCTACGGATATTATTGGTGTTATTGGTATTTATTGCTACGGATAAAATCCCTTTTGCTACGGATATAAGTTGTAGCACGTTCGTCGCTATTGGTGGGGTAGCTAAAGATATTGCTATGGACATAATCCGTCGCTACTGGTATATATTGCTACGGATATAATCCGTAGCTATTGGTATCTATTACTATAAATATAGTCTGTAGCTATTGGTATCTATTACTACGGATATTGTCCGTAGCTACACCTTTAGCTACACCACCAATAGCGACGGATGTGCTACGGATCATATTCGTAGAAAAAGCAATTTTGCTATGATTTTTGGCTGTAGCCTTTGCCCATTTTTCATGTAGTGATACATAACAAGTGAGCCATGATCCACTAGGCACATCAACAATGATCACAACCACGATCGTGCTTGTCATGCTATACAGATCGTTGTTATTGTTCACAATGAATCGCAACCACGATCGTGGTTGTCATGCTATACAATTCGTTGTTGTCATCTAAGTGGGCATAACCATTACCCATATAACATGACTACCATGACTCATAGCCTTGACCCAAATAACATGTGATCAACGATCCACTATACTTGTCAACCACGACCCATTCGGCATATCAACCACGATCACAGCCATGATCGTTGTTGTTATGCTATAAAAATTGTTGCAGTCATATACACTGGGTCATGGTTGACAGCACTGCACAAGTAACATGTGAACAACGACATACTGTCCATGTTAACCATTACCTTTCTTTGTCATTTATAAGAACTGAGTTGCACTCAAATTGTATAGATGTACTCGCAGAGTGGCGATGGAGGGGACCAGTAAAGAAGATTCAAAACCAGTAAAAACCAAAAGGCAGGGATAAGAAGCGAAGGGGTCCTAGAGAAGAAGCTCTAAATATATAATTATAATAAATATATATATATATATATATATATATATATATATATATATATATATATATATATATATATATATATATATATATATATATATATATATATATCGGTGTTCCGTATGGGGAGAGGCGGTTTCTTTACACTGTACACATTCCAAGCTCAGTTGTTTATAAGTCACACCGAACTGCCTTTTCTCTTATCTGCACCGACCATTCTATTTGTAACGATAAGAAACAGAATTACTCAATGAATGATCGGAATATTTAAATCCAATGGACCACAACAGTTTAAACCAATAGGTTCTGTAAAATCTCATAATTTGTCATCTTTACGCAGTGTGGGCCACTGATGTCTCGATATGTGTTGCTAGTAAACTTATCGAAGGAATCCATCAGCCATGAACTATTCCAACTGATTAGATCTGAATTATGATGGGCCCATGGACTTGACCAGGATGATCGACGATTGATGTTATGTTTTGGGAATCGTAAGCGAACCTGGCACATTTTACAAGCCATTTTAATGTAATGTATGCACATACGATATATGTTTTTCAGTACAAAGTAAGATTGTGGGTTGTGGCCCACCATGATGCTTATGAGAAATCAACTCCGTCCATCTGATTCTTAAGCTCAATTTAGGGCTTTGAACCATAAATGAACCAGATCTGAGACTCAAATGTGCTGAAGATGTGAGGATTAAACTTCCATAGTTGAAATATTTATGGGGCAGAAGAAGTGTTGAGTCAGGACAATATTTGTGTTTTCAGTTCATCCCATTAGGAAATACATTATGAATGGTATGGATGGCATGTAAACGTAATGTTTACCCCAGGGAAGTTTCAACGGTTGGAATTTCCCTACTCACATTTTCCTTTACTGCTCTCCACCTGAGTCATGGATCCTGCTCACTTTCTGTCTCAATCCCTAAATTGACCTTAAGAAATGGATGAACGGGATAGATTTCTCACAAACATCATGGTGGGGTCCACTCGGGATTCTAGCGAAGGAACTTCCTATTAAAGGCATTCGAGTAAAGCACTCCCGCATCGACCTTACATTTTCATCATTATATCTTTTTATGTGTCGACAGCATATTGGTCCATAAAATTTGAATACACGATCCATGTATCATGACTACAGCGAGCCATATACGTTGAAAACACAATATAAATCGTCATGTCAACTACAACCCATCGAACATTAACACCACGACCATATAACCTAGTTGTTGTGGGCCAAAGAATTGGGCTTCAACACGCCCCCTGAACATTAGTCATGATTGTGACAGAATATGGTTTGTGGGTTCTAGTAGATATGGCTCATTCATGTCATGTTATATGACTTGTGGTTTGCATGTTGGAAGGGTCGTGAATGTGAGATGACAACCATGACCCATTATCAAGACAACCACAAACCCATTAACATGACAACCACGACCCATTAACACAATAACCACAGATCCATTCACATGACAACCACAACCCAAAGTCTGCCATACAACAACCGTTTCTCCATACCTAGAATGTTCTGGGAAAAGGAAAACTATGATCCCCCATACAGGGCATGTAATGTAGTGGATTTACTAGTGCAAAAGGACCGTTTCCCTATATATATGGGGGTGTATCTATTTATCAGACCTTCTTACAGATACTTGATACAGATCGCGAAGATCAAACATGGTATGGTGAGGGCTTTCATGGTCAAGTGAAGGGAGCTTACTGTAGGGCTCCCCTTGATCAAAGTCATCTCAACCTTCCACTCTGATAAACATGACCCTTAGTATATCACTACCACGATCCTTCACTTTGGCAAAACACGACCCTTCGCATATCACTACCACGATCCTTCACTTTGGCAAAACACAACCCAGACAATGGCAAATGATTGTTGTGTACAGTTTTTATTATCGTACTTTTACATGTTTTTTATGTAAATTTAATGGTGGTTGTTATGATATATGGATCGTAGTTGTCAAAGTAACATGGGTAGTGGAGTGGGTTACTAAGGGTCGTGGTTTTCGTGTTAAATGGATCGTTGTTGCTGAATTGTACGGATTATTGTTGTCATGCTAGAAAATAATGAGTTATTTGGTAGAGCTTGAACGTTAGTGTTCACTCCCCAAGTGCAGGGCTGTGATGTAGTAATAAACTCAGTAAGACTGAGGTCGAATCCTAAGGGACTGAAACTTGTATGTTATTTAAAACTAAGTAGAACTAGAACTAGGCTAAGATGAAATCTAAATCAAATCAATTTAAAGAATAATAGTGAAAGTATTAATCTAAAATTTATAGAAATCAGAGGAAAGAAAAGTAGGGATTCATAGGATCCACTTGTAGAGATCAGAGAGATCTTACGCCTACTTTATTAAAATTAAACTGAACTGCCAATAATATAGTTTTCAAGAGATGAAGGATATATGAATTAGAATGGATTCCATCACCAAACTATGCCCAGGATACAAAGTAGACAACAGAATTAAACTAATTATCAACCAATCAACAATGTATGAAGGTGAGGAAGGGTACCGTCATCCGACCATGCCCAGGAGACTATGGTGAACAACAGGGATTCCTGATATCATAAACATTAAAAGGAAAGGAACATGCTTAAATCCATCACAGACCTATTGTAATTTCAGTCACAATAGACCATTAAAAACTTAAAATATTCCCTTAAATCAAACTATAATTAAGGCAGTTTAAACAATATAAATCAAACCCATAAAATCCTCCCCATCACACTACAAGCTTCACCTCTTAGCCTTAGCTAAGAGTTCTAGCCTAACATGAACGGCTCAGATCTCAGGAGAATCATGATAAAATAGAAAAATAAATAAAAAAACTATAAATAAAATAACAACTACTCCCTATCTCTCTCTCTCTCTCTCACGTTCAAGCCCAAGCCCCAATCGTGGATCGATCCCTCTCCCTCTCTGATCACTTTCTTTTATAGGCAAAAGGGAAAAGTAGTAGGGAAGTCGGTTCCGTGTTGCATCTTTCACAAAGGAGAACAAGTGAGGAATTTGTTCGCACTCCCTGTTTAACCGGCATACGCTGAACTGACGGTGGAGCCCAGAATCGAGTTTTTCTGTGAAATCCAATCCAGTCATTGGAGTGCCCGTGAAATTTTAGTAAAAATAGACTGTTTTTGGACTGAAATTGGTGTGTCCCACTCATCTTTTTCATGTCACCATCAGTCCTTTATCTGGACGAAGGGAAACCGATCTCCACTGATTTTTGTGATTCGGCCACCTAGGCTTTGATGAGGGGGACTGTAGGTTCATGATAAATGGTCCAGATCGGGCTTTTGAAGTGCGGTGTTGGCCCACTAGCTTGGTCCGTAAGCTCTGTTGTGGAACAGAGACTCTGCGAGTTTGTTGTGATATTAGTGGGACCTACTTTAGTGTAGCTTTGTGAAATCCACGCCGTCCACGACAGTCTACTCGAGAAACCCATCGGGTATGGTCATTCTTCGATTGGTTTTACTGTGGGCCACCTGAATTCTTATTCTACTGTCCGAACTGTGTTTGACATCAGGATTTTTCGAGAGCTTGCATGGAGTGAAACTGAAACCTAGGAGTGGGTCTCAGCCATCCTCTAAATCGTATGGACGGTTCTGATCCTCCATAGAAAGAATGAGTGGGGCCCACAATCACGACCTAGCGTCGGCAGTGAAGATGCTGTGGCGTCTTTCCTCTTTGAGAAGAATCATCGGTCAGCGCCTGTGCCGACTGACTTCTTTATTCGATATTCAGCGTCCGTGCGTGTGTTGTGCACACGCATGATGTAAGGTGGGTCCCCCTTTAATGTATGTGAGAAATTCGCTCTGTCCATCTGCTTTGAAACCTCATTTAAGGGGTTGAGACTGAATTTGAAGAATATCCAAATATCAAGCGGGCACCAATTCAGGATTTTAGGGGATGATCTGTACGTTGAACCACTTTCACAGCGATCTAATGGCTGAAATTTGATATGTATGGTTAATTTATGGTCCTCAGGCCATGTATGAAGTTTCGAGCCGAGCAGATGGTGGGAACCCTGTGATCTTGCATTCTAGACCAATTTCGAGCCACTTGAACTTCAGTTTCTCAATTTTCTCGGATCTCTGGCATGTAATTCCGTCTATCTTGGTCCCCTGGAGTACATCCCTTACCTTTGGCGTCATCAGAGCATTAAATCCATACTTTAAGCTCCCCTTTTTCAGTCCATGCTCGTAAATACACTCTGCATCACAAACACGATTAAAGCGGGCCATTAGACGATATGATATTCATAATTTCAGGCAATAACTGGGGTCTGATATGCAATATTTGACCCTCAACACAACCCCCAACCAGCATTTTGCTAGTCCCGAGCAAAGTATGCGAAAAATAAGTTGAGAATTATAGGACGATTTTTATGAACTCGAGTGATTTTTGGAAAATAATCCAAATATTATGAGTCTAAGATTCATGAATGTTGGGCATTAATTTCTCCTAGACTCAAGCGCACGGTAAACTTCATAATCAAGTGCAAAGTATTAATCAATCAATTAGAAAAATTCTAAACATTGAGTTCCATAGGTATATAACGTAATCTCGGCTTATCAACATTAAGATTCAATTCATTATTCCATGATATCATTGGTAACCGGTAAGAGAATTCATGATAACTAAAATTTTCCGCACAGATCATCTTTTCATTCTTTCAACTTTTTATTTTTTCATTAACAGTAATGCCAAGAAGGAGGATCAAATTCTCACCTATAGGGAGTAAACCTATGGTGAAGACCGTACACCTAAACCTTTTTCACATATCATTCATGGGAAATTAACTCCACACCTATAGGGAGCAAACCTATGGTGAGGATTATTCACCCAAATCTTTCCAAAGGTATCCTTTTTTTTTCCTTTAATTGATCATGACGGGCAAATTTTCAAGTTGGTTCCTTACATGCTTAGTGATTACCATGTTAACCTTTCAATATCAAACTGAATTCTTAATGTGAAAACGAGACGTAACATGTGAAATCATAACTCAATCAATGTTTACAACCTCTACTCATGGATAAATAACTCGATCTTAATCGTGAAATCTAACAGATAACTGAATTCAAGAGTCATACATTACCAACATCGCGTATCTTGAAAATCTAAATTAAGAATATCCGTCAAAATCACCTCGAATTCACAGGAATTTCTAGAAAAATTTAAAATTTTTTATAATTTTTGCTCAAGACCAAGAAAATATTGATTAGGTACCTAATCTCCCACCCCCAACCTAAAATCTACATTATTCTCAATGTAAAAGAAATGAGCATGTAATGCACATGGGACAACGAAAGTATAAAAGGAAAAGTGATGGGAAGATAGAACCTGGATAATGAATCGAGAGAGATACTTTCCAAAGATATCTACGTAGGAACAGGTCAGCACAAGAGAGAAAGTAAAATAAAAATAAAAAAAATAAAATCCTACCTATACCACTTTCGCAGGCATTTTCGATTGCATTTAACGTATGCAACAAGCCTTAAAACCCCTAGGTTACCCCTAGTGGACGAGTTGTAGTCTCGTGAGGGTTTGCAGCAATGTTACCCACAAACATTGAATCAATCATGCCCCAAGGTTCCTCTTTCAGCCAATATCTTGATAAGTTTCTCAGTAAGTTCCTCGACAGAATCATCCAAAAGCCCTTTTTGCAATAGGCTTGGGCACCCTGGAGCATGACTTTCCAGAGAGACTTATGTACCTCATACGAAATCTTCCATTGAATTGCTTGAGGTATCCATAATATCTACGATTCAAATATGATAGAAGAAGTTTCAACGTTAGTATCACATGATGAATCAAAGACTACAAGTAAATAAAGTTTAGAAAACTTCTTAAGAAGTGATGTAGTCTCAACACATTTCGAAGCTCCAAACTTCGGTTCAATTTTTAGCTCCTCTTCCTTTACTGGTAGATGTTTAGGATCGGGGAAGAGAGGGTTTCAGAATAAGGGTTCTCTCGGTCAGTGATGAGTACTGAATGTTGTCTCACAAGGCATCCACTTTGTCTTTTAACCTAAGATCGTTTGAAACTACAAAGTATGCTAAGCAATCCCAAGAGTTGGGAAGTTCAGCTGAGTATGACTTATTTTTCATCTTGGGGCTCACGATGATCTGCCCAAGGAATCCATCATCCTTGAAAGTAGATGGAGGTATGCTCTCTTGCTACCGTCCTACACAGACAAATTAAGGGTCAGTCGACGAAGTATTGATGGATGAACACTGTTCATTGATACTACTCAGAAGGGGCATTGAATCGTCAAAACTTGACAGTTCAAATGGTGGCCTCAACTGGGTGGTTTCAAATTTCAGAGTTGTATCAAGTGACTCGTTCATCTCCTGAATCACATCATCATTTGATTCAGAGAAGTGGTCCAAACATGTTTCACAAGAGTTAGAAGGGTCAGTTGTAAGGGGCTCATCCTCCATCTTTAAATCAGACATGTCAGGTGAGGGGAGTGGCTCATTATGACCGACCACTTTGTATACGTCTTGATCATTGACCTGGACCAAACTTGAGAGGGATTCCAGGGGAACTATGGCTGCACATTCAGGACTGCAATCATATTCTAGTTTAGTGCAGTGCACATTTAAGATGAGATCACTTTCCTCACATTCTACACCTAGCATGGGTTGAGGTTCGTATAAACTAACATCTTCTTCATCATTGGAATCTAGTGTGTCCTGTGAGGGAAGCGTGTCATCATCATTATATTTGAAAGATAACCATGTCTCTTCCCCATTCTTTTGGATAGTCATTGAGATCGACTCATTGGAAAATTGATCCACATGTTTGTTAACGTAATTCAACTCTTCATCCCAAACTCCAAAGTTTTTCAAAAGTAAGTGAGGATCACTTTCCTAGCATTGTATTTCTGGATTGGGTTGTGGTTGGGATGAGCGAGCTTCATCTATCCTTTCGAGGCACGAATTGAGTGTTTCCATTATTTCCATTACTTTCCTCATTTCCTCAAGACAGGATGAAAAAATATTACATTGATATGAATCCCCTTGGATCATTTTTGGTTGGATCTCAAAGGTAGGGGATCCAAAAGAATAATCATTATAACATGTTGTTGGTTCATTTTTCTAATTTTGATGTTTCCACTGGTTATAGTCATACTGATCATAATGGGAGAATCTGCTGGTTGGTAATACTTATTATCACTTATGATATAATCACGCATTGTTTTATCGGATGGGTGATAATAATTCTCAGAACCATAGTTATGATAACCCCAACACTCACGTATTGTTTTGTTAATCCGTGGGGTGTAATTGTTCTCCTGCATATAATCACGTAAGGACTTCTTAGTCGGTGAATTTTTATATTCTGATCGGTTCCCAATGATAGTTTTAGAAAAAATTTGAGACATAGGTTGATTTATATCATCATCATCCCAAAATAGGTTATTCTTCTCAGCATACTGACGTTGCCACTCGTGCATATACATGATGAAACCCTTGATCTGAATTTAATCCTAAGAAAATAGAAGAAAAAAATTTCTACAGCAATGTGGAAAGTAAGAGGAGGAGAAGTTAGAAAGAATGTACCAAATGACAAGTTCCTATGTTAAGATCCTGAAAAAGAAAAATAAAAGAGATTAGTTTCTAAAATACAAAGTCTAAAGTTAGAAAGTTCCTACAATTGAAATAGAGGGTTAGTTTCTAAAATTAGAAAGACTTTCTAAAAAGGGAAATAACTAACCTAGTTTCTAAAAACAAGAGAGGAAAGTTTTTAAAAATAAACAAATTCCTAAAAGTAGAGGTGTACTATAATTAGAAAATTTCTAAAATTCAAACCCTAATTCTAAAAATAGAAAAAAATAGAGGAATTAGAAAGGGATTACCAAATTAGAACTTATGTCAGGATCCTACAAAACAGGAAAACAAATTAGCTTCTAAAAACAGGAAAAAAATTCTAACCTAAAATTAGAAAATCCTAATCTTAAACTAATCCTAAAACTAGTTAATCTCAGAAAAATATAGCCGTCAGTCCCCGGCAACGGCGCCAAAAACCTGTTCACTCCCCAAGTGCAGGGTTGTGATGTAATAATAAACTCGGTAAGACCGAGGTCGAATCCCAAGGTACTGAAACTTGTACGTTATCTGAAACTAAGTAGAACTAGAACTAAGCTAAGATAAAACTTAAATCAAATCAATTTAAAGAATAATGGTGAAAGTATTAATCTAAAATTTATAGAAATCAGAGAAAAGGAAACTAGGGATTCAGAGGATCCACTTGTAGAGATCAGAGAGATCTTACGCCTGCTTTATGGAAATTAAACTGAACTACCAATAATATAGTTTTCAAGAGATGAAGGGTATATGAATTAGAATGGATTCCATCACCAAACCATGCCTAGGAGACAAAGTAGACAACAGAATTAAACTAATTACCAACCAATCAACAATGTATGAAGGTGAGGAAGGGTACCGTCATCCAACCATGCCCAGGAGACTATGGTGAACAACAGGGATTCCTGACGTCATAAACATTAAAAAGAAAGGAACATGCTCAAAGCCATTACAAACCCATTATAATTTCAGTCACAACAGACCATTAAAACTAAAAACATTCCCTTAAATCAAACTATAATCAAGGTAGTTCAAGAAATATAAATCAAACCCATAAAATCCTCCACATCACACTACAAGCTTCACCTCTTAGCCTAGCTAAGAGGCCTAGCCTAACATGATCGGCTCAGATCTCAGGAGAACCATGATAAAATAGAAAAAAAAAAAAAACTATAAATAAAATAACAACTACTCCCTATCTCTCTCTCTCACGTTCAAGCCCAAGCCCCAGCCATGGATCGATTCCTCTCCCTCTTTAACCACTTTCTTTTATAGGTAAAAGGAAAAAGTAGTAGGGAAGTCGGTTCCATGTTGCATCTTCCGCAAAGGAGAATAAGTGAGGAATCTGTTTGCACTCCCCGTTTAACTGACATAAGATGAACTGATGGTGGAGCCCAGAATCGAGTTTTTCTGCGAAATCCAATCCGCTCATTGGAATGCCTATGAAATTTTAGTAAAAATAGAATATTTTTAGACCGAAATTGGTGTGTCCCACTCATCTTTTTCCTGTCACCGTCAGTCCTTTATCTGGACGAAGGGAAACCGATCTCCACTGATTTCTGTGATTCGGCCACCTAGGCTTTGATGAGGGGGACTGTAGGTTCATGATGAACGGTCCAGATCGGGCTTTTGAAGTGCGGTGTTGGCCCACTAGCTTGGTCCGTAAAGTATGTTGCGGAACAGAGACTCCGCGAGTTTGTTGTGATATTGGCGGGACCTACTTTAGTGTAGCTTTGTGAAATCCACGCCGTCCACGACAGTCTACTCGAGAAACCCATTGGGTATGGTCATTCTTCGATTGGTTTTACTGTGGCCCACCTGAATTCTTATTCTACCGTCCGAACTACGTTTGATGGTTAGGATTTTTCGAGAGCTTGCATGGAGTGAAACTGAAACCTAAGAGTGGGTCTCGGCCTTCCTCTAAATCGTATGGACAGTTCTGATCCTCCATAGAAAGAATGAGTGGGGCCCAGAATCACGACCTAGCGTCGACAGTGAAGATGCTGTGACATCTTTCCTCTTTGAGAAGAATCATCGGTCAGCGCCTGTGCTAACCGACTTCTTTATTCGATATTCAGCATCCATGCGTGTGCAACACACACACGATGTAAGGTGGGTCCCCTTTTGACGTATGTGAGAAATTCACTCCGTTCATCTACTTTGAAACCTCATTTAAGGGGTTGAGAGTGAATTTGAAGAATATCCAGATATCAGGCAGGCCCCAAATCAGGATTTTAGGGGCTGATCTGTACATTGAACCACTTTCATAGTGATCCAATGGCTGAAATTTGATATGTATAGTTAATTTATGGTCCTCAGGCCATGTATGAAGTTTCGAGCTGAGCAGACAGTGGAAACCCCGTGATCTTGCATTCTAGACCAATTTCGAGCCACTTAAACTTTAGTTTCTCGATTTTCTCGGATCTCTGTCATGTAATTCAGTCGATCTTGGTCCCCTGAAGTCTGTCCCTTTCCTTTAGCGTCATCAGAGCGTTAAATCCATATTTTAAGCTCCCCTTTTTCAGTCCATGCTCGTAAATACACTCTACATCACAAACACGATTAAAGCGGGCCATTAGACGATATGATGTTCGTAAATTCATGTAATAATTGGGGTCTGATATGCAATATTTGACCCTCAACAGTTAGGAAGAAGCCAGGTTACATCAGCCTGGAATCCCGAAGAAGCCATTACACACCGGGTCCCCCTACTGCGAGTAGGTGCTCATCAATAAAATTTCAACATCTTTTATAGGGCTTTTACATCAACATGGAACTCAAAAAAGTAGAGAGGGAACAATTCAGATTATAAGGTGGGGCTCGGACAAAGACAAGCTCTATGATCGCTCTCGAAACACGATATATGGGTCATGACTCTCATTGAATATGGGTCGTGGTAATAATTTTGTATAGGTCGTGGTTGATATGAATTATGGAACGTGAATGTAATGAGAAATGTGTCATGGTTGTCGTGTAATAAAAATTGTGGTTGTCGTGTTTATCATAAGATCGTGGTTGTCAGTAAAGATCCATGCAACAGGACAACCACGACCATGCAAACAATCGTCATTGACATAGAACAAGTCCATTTACATCAAAAATTAAAAATAACTAAAAAATTAAGATTAAAAAAAAATAATGTAAACTTGTTATCCCCTCCGAGCAGAGGGACTAGCTACTGAACTGGGGGGCTGAGCATCGACAACAGGGGCATTTTGGGCAATCTCCCTAGTAGGGAGAGCGCTCTCGGGCACGTCTGCCATGAGGGTGTTGAAGTTGAGGGTCGGGTAAAGTTACCTAACTTCAACCAGAAAAACATCAAAGCTAGTTTCATAGCCAAAATAGTATAATTTATCCAGCTCCTTAGCTAGCTCAGCAAAATCCTTGTATTCTGCCACTGTCGAAGCCGCCTGTGAGACTGCTTGAGCCTCAAGCTCTACTCATAAGGAAGCCTTCTCCGTGGACACAGCAGACTCAAGGACCTTCCGCTGCTGGACTAGACGGTCTGCCGCCATCAGTTGCTCTGACTCAAGCTCCTCTTTCATCACTTCAATCCCAGAATCAGCTTCCAAGGCCCTGAACTCCAGGTCCTCATTAGCCCGACGTAAACTCCTGACTTTGGGCTCGGCCAGGTCCAAGCAAGCTTGAAGTTGGTTGACTTCACTTTAGAGCGTAAACTCTCTCACCTGGTGTTTTGCAACAGCCTTCCTCAGCTCCTCTAGCCTCTTCTCGAGCTCGAACTCGTTGAGCGTCTTGCTCGGCCTTCTCCACCACAAACTTGGCCCGCACTGCATCTTGTTCAGCCTTTTCGGGCACAAATTTGGCCTGCTCAGCTTTAAGCTGATTTATCTCCTTCAGCCTCTCGGTCACCTCCAACATCTTCAGCAACGACTTGTAACACAGCCACAAAATCATCCATGAAGCTGACGTGGTGGCGGGAAAGGGTGTCGGTGATCTGCCCTTCTGGTGCGTGCTTAGCTGCCCAAGGATTCAGCTGAGCCATGTGAAAATTAGGTGACAAGACCCTTGAAGAGGGTACGAAAGCTCCCCCCTTTGGAGAGGATGCAGAAGCTTCCTCCCTAGGAGAGGATACAGAAGTTCCTCTGATCCCACTAACCGCGGAAGTATGGATAACTGTGTCAGGTGCATCGTTGTAGCCGACCATTTCGTATGTCAAAATTTCATAGGTAAAAGTTTTGTGAACATTTTTACCTACGAAAAAATTCACCGGTAAAAGTTTTGTCAAATTTTTTACCTATGAAAAATTTCGTCGATAAAAGTCTTACCTTTGCTAACGATATAATTTTTCATCGGTAAAATCCATTACCTTCGGTCTTTACCGATGAAAAAATTTGTGGTAAAACCCATTACCTACAAAAAATGGACTTTTAGCGATGAATTTTTTCGTCGATAAAAGTGGATTTTCTTGTAGTGCTGGAGGCAGCTCTAGCAAGTGCCATGAGCTTGTGTAACGCCCTAAAAATTAGGGGTCGAGCAAAGCTCAACTCCTGAGTTCCAACACATCACTTATGCAACATAGATAATAATGATTAAATGTTGTCCATATTAGTGCATTAAACATGAATAGGATTACACTAAATCAGCAAATCATACTCCAGAGTTAATGTAATTAAGCAAGCGGAAGACTGAGGTAAATATATAGAGTATATACGTGTTTCATAACCTCCAGAGTATGAACATGCTACTGGGCTGAATATACACATAATTTTTTTTTCAAATTATACAAAATATCAAAATATAAAGGTTCATCTAATCCAATGTCCTTGTAATCCCTGGTGGCACAGCTCTAGGTTTATACAGACCCGCTTGAGAGCTGTACATAGGAGAACTCCTCGTCTATAAAATATGGCTCTGTCATGTAATCCTGGCTAGAACCTACATCTACAACAGAGTCTCATTGGTGTTTTAAAACACCATCCTAGGTGGGAATGAGTAGCTAATTTAGTAGAACTATAAAACAAAGGTTAATATGTTATCAATTCAGTCAAGCAGTAATGATAAAATAGTACAACAATCATATCCTAAGTACTCTTGTTAATGCAGGAATGATATGTTATAATGATGCATGCCCTCACCTACACTCTCTCAGCGACATCATCTCACGATCGCGCATGGCAAACTCCCTAAACGTGCACTTCCTTGCTAAAGCACATGTAATGCGGTGCATGATCGTGCTAGCCAAGTAATTATTTAAGCATATTCATATAACAGATTCGGAAAGGTAAAGTACCTCCCTTTATATCATTTACCTAAAAAATGATCCATCTATGGTCGTCAATCCTAGTTATTTACATAGATAGGCAAGTTATAGGGCAACATCACCCCTGATTTAAAAAGCAGTGGATAAGCAAGTTTATAAATTTACACTCGAGGTCACTATGGAAAGTACGTCACCTTAGCTTAGGCTTGATTTATACTCGAGGTCACTACGAGAGGCTTGTCACCTGATCATAGGCCGACAACTCGAATACAATGTCCTATACCACCGTATTCGGCTCACGAGTTTAGGTTACTCACTGGTTACTATAGGGAGGCTCGTCACCCCAACGTAGGCCGACAGCTTGACCACGATGTCCCATACCACTATGTCTGGCTCATGAGTCTTAACGGATTGTGGTACCAAGGTTGAAATAGTCTTTACATTGGTAAGTGGTACCTTAGATTCAAACAATAGCGTTTATACATGGTAAACACACATTAGGCCAATCGAGTTACTTGACAAGTTTGATTGGTACGAGCGCACGCTAAATTAATCGACATGGAGCACATACGCACTCCTCATAGCCTAACCACTATCAATAATTATCGTCTGACTTGAATTCATCGAACATATCTAATGTGGCGAAACTAGTTCAGTCACTCAATCAGGAGCCATTACCGATTGCCTAGACTAGGTGGTAGTCTTAAACATATCTAAATGCAATAGGCATTCATATGAGATAGTTAAAACAACATTTAACAACCAATTCAAATACAATTCTTATTTGGACATTTTAACAACCATTTGCACATGTTATCATACATATGCATTTCATCCATAAATCATGTAGTAGCAAGATAGGTTACATGAAGAAAACTATAACTATAGATAAGGCAATTGAGAATCCTACCTCAACACCCTCATCAAATACAATACAACAATGAAATTTCTCATTCAGACATTTTATCAAACACTTAGACTACACATTTCAACATCCATGTAATAAATTAGTTAAAACATATATTATGGCAAATCCTTTCACAAAGGAGTTATCATACGTACAAAAAATATGAATTCTAGATTAATGGTTATGGCAAGCATAAATCATAATTTTCTATTCATTCAAACATTTTAATAAACACATGGAATGCATTTAGTATACAACCTAGTTTATACATACATGATATATTGAAAACGTCGTAACTAAGATCATGTGGCAGCAATCAAGTAAGACATAAATCATTGTTGACATTGAAAGCCTTGAAAAATATAACCTAAACATTTATAGTGTGCACATTTCATCGGATAACTCGTTTCAAATTCAGTTCAAATCCTATGTTATCGTATACAGAACAACGATACCTAAATCATAAAATGGGTTAGCTATTCCATTGATTCCTCTATTTAGATTCTTAAAACAAGATTCGGGTTAGGATTTCTTACCAAAATCGTAGCCGGAAGAGGGTTGGATACTGAAAGAAAACGGCGATCTAACACGTAGAGTCGTGTGGGAGGATTCCTACAACAATCTCCCAGACTTTCCCTTCTCTCCTCACTCTTTTCTCCTCTTTTATCTCTTCTCTCTCGTAGGGTTTGGAGAAAATCGTATGGAATAGAAATGGGATGAAATAAGGGCTATATATAGGCCCATAAGTGATGCAAATAGCCTCAGGCCATGGTATACTTGCGTTACAACGAAAAGGCATCTGTTTTGGGTAAACGGGTTCGTCCAGAGGTCCATTACTCACCTATGACACAGGGTAAGTTCCTTGACCATGGATCTAAGTCAGGTTACGATTTCAGTGCGATTGGATTAGCAGATCAACCGTGGAGGACCCGTATCAGATCAACAGTCATTGTCACTCGATCAGGGTCACAAGTAACAGAAAAGAGTAGGGAAATTTTCCTGATCTATGGGTGAAGTTTGGTCATAATCTAATGGTCTGAAGTCTTCAATTTTACCTGTAGCGAACGACCCAATTCACTTAAGTTCTGGTTCATTTTCTGAAGATATTTGTGTTTCTCACACACTACGCTCCAGGCTTAAGTTGTGTGGTTCTGGATACTATTTGGATTCGATTCCTGTGATGGTTGTTAAGCCCAATAACATGATCATAACCTTATAGTTTCACGGTAATCAGACTTTTGACGCATGGTCCAGGTCCGATACAGAGTTTCAATGTGCTCCCGAGAGCAATTGGGTTTTGAGATTGCTCCTAAGTTTTTAAGAAATATTGAGTTAGTGATTTTAATGGTTTTAAGTCTTGTAGTTTATATAGAAAGTGATGTAAACCAAATTCATCAATTATTTCGTTTAGTACTTAACTAAATTCTGTCCTAATTACGACAAAATAAGGTCCTAGGGTAGTTCATGCCCCCTTTTGACACTTTTAGTTAATATATTATTTTAATTATTTTTTTAGTAGTTCACCATCAAGTCTACTTTATCTCTATCAAATTTCATTATA
This sequence comes from Magnolia kwangsiensis, assembly GCA_037074715.1. NCBI lineage: Eukaryota > Viridiplantae > Streptophyta > Magnoliopsida > Magnoliales > Magnoliaceae > Magnolia > Magnolia kwangsiensis. The sequence goes on from CM073588.1 coordinate 24,162,678, forward strand.
TTTTATATTGTAGAAAATTTTTAAAAATTCTAGAAGTAGCATCTGTCTAGACTAATAATTTTTGAATAGTTGTCACATCAACCTAGATTCAATTATATTAAAATTTTTATTAAATTTTTAATTATTTTTATATGAAACTAGACTTATCAAGCTTCAATATGACTTTTGAATCACCTAAATCGGAGTGATAACGAGAGAGATATGACTTTTTGAAGTTAGTCAAAAACTGTAGAAAATTACAGCGAGAGTCCACCGAATTTTCGATGCATTGGCGATACCTCGTTGTTGGTGCGATGACGCCGTGGTCACCTGGTGGTGGTTCCACCACTCATTTTCTTGAAACAGGTGTATCTTCCACTCTAGAATGAGTTATGCGACATGCCATATATGAATTTGGGGTAGGAGAAGCTGCTCTATTTAAATAACCTATTTATTTCATGAGATTTAAAAAGGTTAATGGTCAAAAACCCATTTTATTTATGTATTCACTATTTATAGTAAATTTTAGTTTAAGTATTGTTCTTCATCATTTAAACTTTAGGATTAGTGTCTAATATGAAAGTACTTAGAAAAATTGAAAGAACAAGGCAGTGAAAGGTGAGATTTTTGAAGAAAATGGGTTAGAGTAGGATTTAAGACTTTGAGATTGAGTTTTGAGAAGCCAATAAGGTGTTATGATCGACCCATTGCCTAAAGACATCTAACTCCAAGTTGGCAAAAATCCTAGACGTTACAGCTTGGTACCATGGCCAAGCCCACGTACATATCCAGAACGGGTGCCAAGCACCTTGCTCAGGATCTCTTGCTCACTCCGCTGAGTACCATCAGGAGTGGGCTGATTGCGTAAGGTGTTCATCGCTGTGTGTAATGAAAACATATGAATTTTCATAACGAATGACATTATTATAATTCAATGCAATTAAATTTTACAATGTAAGAATTTTTATCCAATTCTCGATGGCTTTAAGATGTACCAAAGATCCTGTCGCTTGCCGACAGTGAGTCCCTCTGTAGAGGTTTACTGGTCTAGGCTCCTGGCCAGTGACGAAATCTCACTGTGCAATCGAAAGGACAATAGAGTTAATACAAATGCATGGAAAGAATATATCAACTTAATAATCACTAGTAATTTCTTACTATGTCGTGACGAAGTTGTACAAATGACTTTGAACCAGTTACGTAGTTTAGTTCTAACTTTCTCCTATTGTCAAAATTTATTTTGCTCCTCTTCTGAACACATTAATAATACATTGTTATTAATTATGAATTTAATTGTTACTTGAAGATATTGTAAATATGTAAATATTACCTAAAAAGACTTAGACAAAAATCTCTCGCAGAGTATCCGCCAGTCGTCATGGGTCACGTGCGGTGGTGCGGACAGTACACCCTCCTCGTGGCTCATGCACCGCGTGTACCACTGGTATAAGTCACCAAAGTACTCCTTGAACCACTCCTTGACCATGTCATTAATGGCATGAGAAATGTACGGAACACTCAAATCCAACATAAATTTATCCTGCAGTTTCGTAAATAATAGATTAAGATAATAAACTTATTAAGAAAATAACTTAATGGTAAATGAACTTTTATAAAATAAAATTTAATTTACTAAAATTTACCTGAAGGCGCTAATGGATGAGTTGCTGCACATCATCTGTCACGTCTGCCCAACGGGGGGTGGTGGCGGGGATCAGAGATCAGTATAAGACACCTACCTCCGACGTAAGCAACTTGACATTGTCCCCAACAACTCTAAGGCAGTCTTGTAGGAACTCTGCCATCACCCTACCCTCATATGTAAGTCGCTCTAAAACTAATCCATGCGTGGGTCCACATCCTCGTCGACTGGTCGACGATGCTATCATAAAAGAAATATGTAAGTCTAAACATAAACAGAAGTCATTAAAAGAAATATATGTCTAGACTTAATGCGGTGACCGGTGTATGCACGACTGAGGAATCAGATTCCTATGATGCGACATGTGATAGCGATGCTGTCTCCATCGCATCACGGGAGTAAGGGATATATCCATGCGTGAATGACGTGATCTCCCACCTGGTGTCATCACTGAATATGTACGAGCTACGAACTTATAAATTTAAATAATGTCAGTACAAGTGGAATATACTAAAATATTATATAAGTAATGCTGATGGTAGAATGCATTTGTGCTTATACTTAGAGAGATGAGAATACGTTTAGGTTTTAGGTTTAGGTTTAGGTTTTAGGTTTTAGGTTTAGGTTATAAATTATAGGTTTAGATTATAAGTTTAGGAAATTGAGAATAGGTTTAGGTTTAGGTTTAAGAATTCGGGTTCAGGTTTAGGTTTGAGTTTTCAAGTTTAGGTTTAGGTTTAGGTTAGGGAGTTGAGATTAGGATTAGGTGTAGGTTTAGGTTTAGGGATTTGAGAATACATTAAGGTTATATGCTTAGGTTTAGGTTTTAGGTTTAGGTTATAGGTTTGGGTTTAGGTTAAGGTTTAGGTTTAGGTTAAGGTTATAGGCTTAGGTTATAGGTTTAGGTTTAGGTTTAGGTTAATGTTATAGGTTATAGGTTTAGGTTTAGGTTCATGTTGTAGGTTATAGGTTTAGTTCTTCAACTTTAGGTTAAGGTTTAAGTTAAGGTTATAGGTTTAGGTTTAACTTTAGGTTAAGGTTATAGGTTACAGGTTGAGTTTTAGGTTTATGTTATAGGTTTAGGGAATTGAGAATAGGTTTAGGTTTAGGTTTAGGAATTTAGGTTCGGGTTCGAGTTTGGGATCAAGTTTAGGTTTGGGTTTTCAAGTTTAGGTTAGGGAGTTGATATTAGGATTAGGTGTAGGTTTAGGTTTACGTTTTAAGTTATACGTTTAGGTTAAGGTTTACATTTAGGTTTAGGTTATAGGTTATAGGTTTAGGTTATAGGTTTTAGGAATTGAGAATAGGTTTACATTTAGGTTTGGAAATCGAGTTCAGGATCGGGTTTAAGTTAAAGTTTTCAAGTTTAGGTTTAGGTTTAGGTTAGGGAGTTGAGATTAGGATTAGGTGTAGGTTTAGGTTTAGGGATTTGAGAATATGTTAAGGTTATAGGTTATAGGTTTAGGTTTTGGTTAAGGTTATAGGTTGTAGGTTTGGGTTAAGGTTATAGATTTAGGTTTAGGTTAATGTTATAGGTTATAGGTTTAGGATAATGTTGTAGGTTATAGATTTAGGTCTTCAACTTTATGTTAAGGTTTAAGTTTAGGTTAAGGTTATAGGTTATAGGTTTAGGTTATAGGTTTATGGAATTAAGAATAGGTTTAGGTTTATGTTTAGGAATTCAAGTTCAGGTTTGGGATCAGGTTTAGGTTTGGGTTTTCAAGTTTAGGTTTAGGTTTAGGTTAGAGAGTTGAGATTAGGATTAGGTGTAGGTTTAGGTTTAGGGATTTTAAAATACGTTTAGGTTATAGGTTTTAGGTTTAGGTTAAGGTTTTGGTTAGGTTATAGGTTATAAGTTTAGGTTATAGGTTATAGGTTATAGGTTTAGGGAATTGAGAAGAGGTTATAGGTTTAGGTTTAGGTTATAGGTTTAGGTTTAGGTTTAGGTTTAGGTTTAGGTTATAGGTTATAGGTTTAGGTTTAGGTTATAGGTTTAGGAAATTGAGAATAGGTTTAGGTTTTGGTTTATGAATTTGGGTTTGGGTTTGGGTTCGGGTTATATGTTTGGGTTTAGGTGTAGGTTTAAGTTAAGTGAATTAAGTTTAGCTTTTAGGTTTAGGTTAGGTTATAGGTTATAGGTTTAGGGATTTGAGATGAGGTTTAGGGATTTGAGATTAGGTTTAGGTTTAGGTTTATGAATTCGAGTTCATGTTCGCGTTATATGTTTGGGTTTAAGTGTAGGTTTAAGGTAAGTGAATTAAGTTTAGGTTTTATGTTTACGTTTATGTTATAGGTTTAGGTTTAGGTTTAGGTTATAGGTTTAGGTTTAGGCTTGAGGTTTAGGGATTCAGATTCGGGTTCGAGTTCAGGATTGGGTTTAGGTTTGGGTTTTCAAATTTAGGTTTAGATTTAGGTTAGGTTTAGGTTAGGTTAGGTTAATGTTATAAGTTATAGGTTTAGGTTTAGGTTAAGGTTATAGGTTATAAGTTAAGGTTTAGTTTTAGATTATAAGTTATAGGTTTCGATTTAGGGATTGAGATTTTATATATATATATATATAAATCTTAAATGGATCCGCAAAGGTTCCAATGTTGGATGTCCTCATCTTCATTAGTCCACGTGGTGTGGCCTACTTGAGTATTGGATTGGGTGGATGCGGCTTTGGTGGACTAAAACATAAGATTTTAGAAGTTTTAGTCATGATTTTGTGTCGTATGGCTCACATTGCCAAATTTTTGGGCATCAGCCCTGTTAAGAGTAGGTCATACCATTTAAGGGTCCATTTAAGATTTTTATATATATACTTCATTTATTATCTCAAGACATAAAATTATCTATTAAAATGGATGAACGGAGTAGATGAAATACATAAATCATGATGGACCATTGTTAACTATATTATGGTCCACCTGAGATTTGGATCCCACCATGATGTATTATTGTATCCAACCGTCCATCCATTTGGTGAGATCATTTTAGGGCATGAGCTGAAGAATGAGGTAGATCTAAAGCTCAAGTGGACCTCGAAACTAATTGGGGCCACAAAAGTTTTCGATCAAGCTGATTTTGTGTTATCCCTTCTTCCTGTCTAGGTCTGTGTGAACTTACCAACAGGTTGGATCTCAAATAACCATCATGGTGGGTCCCAGGAAGGAATCAACAGTTGGGGGCACTGTCCCCACCATGGTGTTTAGTTTTAAGTTATAGTTTTAGGTGTACATTTAGGTTTAGGGTTATACTAAGGTCTGCTCCTTCAATTTTGAGCTAATACATAAACATGTGCCTGTCCAAATGGCCAGGACACTCCAATGCTATTCATAGGAAATGGATAGCTTCATCATGGTTATAACAGCGGTTCCCACCTTCCAGGGACCCCCACTCAACATCCGGATATCTTCAATGCACATACGGATTTGCTCCATCAATTCTGAGCTAATACATAAACACGGGCCTATCTAAATGGCTAGGCCACTCCAATGCTGTTCATAGGAAATGGATCGCTTCATCATGGTATAACAGTAGTTTCCACCTTTCAGGGACCTCCTCTCAACATCCGGATAGCTCCGATGCACATCTGGGTCTACTCTATCAATTTCGAGATAATACAATTAAATTCTAAATTAGTTACCCATCCAAGGTTGGATAGATTGTAATATTTTCATATTCTCATTTAAACATCCACGTCGAACATCTGACAACATCTCCCCATGCCTCTCCAGATAAGTTAAGCTTACATTACATTTCGATGCCAAACATCTAAAGCAATATAAAGATATTTGGCATTGGATACGGAACGGAAGAAACATATCCAGAGAGAAACAAGGAGATGGACCACAGATCAGGCATGAACATTTAAATATATTATATGAAAGCATACTATCTATCTAACCTTGAACTATCCAAGCCACAATAATAAAAGGTATTATAAGGATATATGTAATGCAGCAATCATCTCAACAGTATTCATACTACCTCCACAACTAATTTCTTTCTTCATTCTCATAAACAAAATACAATAAAAATCACCAAATATACTTACCAGTATTTATACTACCTCCCCATAAACATATGTTATGCAACAATCATCATATAATAAAGAATTCAACAAAATCGGAACAAGGTATAATTATCTCTAGCAGATTAAAAACAACATAAAAGGTAAGTAAAACAAAAAAACATCCATAGGAAGATATTGAGGCGAATGACATGAATGGTGATAGCTTGATCTACATGTATATGTGTTTGGTTTGATGATACCACCTATGTTTCATTATTTTAATGGCCTAAAAAACATCCATAGGAGTATCAAAGTTCTTCTCAGTTTATTTAGGATTGAGGCTAGAAAGGGTAATTTTGACCATGTATAAGGTTTGAAGTGGAATTTTCAAAGGATTTAAGAGAGAAAGTGATTTTTTTTGAAAAAGAAAGGGTGGGCATCCAGCTCCTAAAATACATTACGATGGCCCTGTGAAAAAGAAAGGGTGGGCATCCATCTCCTAATTGTTTTCCTTGTTGTGGTTCACATGAATCGTGGATCGGCCTTATTTTGGGCCTGTGGCCTAAAGTGTGAAGATGCATCTGATGGTTGGAGTGAATTTCACATACACATCAACGTTCTTAGAATCAAACACGACTTTGGTCAATCCCCGGATTCACAAGGTCCATGGAAAGCTTCTTAGGATCCGCTATTATGTTCATTCAACTAACTTGTTGATCAGGTCACATGGACATGGATGAAAGGAAAACACAAATATTAGCTCCATCGATAACTTTTATAGCCCCAAGAAGTTATTGCTGATGTGCATTCAATCATTATTATTTTCTATGTAGTCCACATGAAATTTGGATCCACCTCATTTCACATTGGTTTTTTGAAGAGCATGCCATAAAAGAATAAATGGCCAGAGAACCAATTTCACAGTTAATTTCATTTAAAACATGGATGCACGCCGATGCCTGTGAGAGATTAGTTAATGTTACATAGAGAAAAAAAAATCAAGTCCATCCCAAACTCAGAAACATATAGACAAACTTTGAAAATCAACACAAAAGAGCTGAACAAAACATATGAGTTTAGAAAAGCATATGCAAGTATTCACAGATGTTTGTTGGAAGAAGAGCATGATTCATGTAGCTAACTCCAATTGGTTGGTATAGGATTTAACCGATCCTCTATTTGATCTATGATAAACCATAAAATAATCAGTTAGGCTATGTCTGATAGTGGGAAAAAGAGGAACCAGGACTTCCATCAAATGAATCCCAATTTCGACAGGCATCTCACCTTAGAGGAAGTTCTACTTTGAGTGAAATTTCCTGATATTACGCTGTTTTACAGGGGCTTTCCCCACAATTCTATATCCCAATTGAGATCAGAAAGATGCCACAAACCCATCCATAATTGAAACTAAATGAATGTTCCAAGGATACAACCATCTAACGTTTAAATCCAAGATTCAAAGGTGAGCATGATTATGAAATCCAAGAAGCATTTTTTGTACGAGTACTTGTGTATGAAGATAAATATCTATTAGCTCATATTCAAATCCAAGATTCAAAGGTGAGCATGATTATGAAACTATAACTTTTATGAAAAGTTCAGATCATTCTAAGGATACAGCCATCTAATGCTCAGATCATGTGCTTGTCTACCCATTTTCATAGATACTATTTTCACGTGGGGCAAATTTTCATATGCAAATGGCAATATTATTTTCACATTTCCTTGCCTTGGAACTATTTGACAATGCAGAATGGTTCCCTCTATTTTACTAGCAGAGGGAGCCCTTGCTTCATCTGGATTTGCATAACTTCCATCAAAGTGTTCTCAACGGGATGTGCAATCAAAGGTGGGCCCCAAATGATGGACGAATCACATCGATGCTTGGACTTTATCTGTTATTCTCGATGTGGAAAAAATTTAAATTACCATTATTTTTTCTGGTGCTTCCACTTAACAAAACTTTAGGCAATGCGTAGTAACTCGACAAAAGATATGAACATTTAGATAGCCTTAGATGCGTGCATGTGTGCATCAATGTCACGTTGTCCAGACCACCGAGCCAATAGGACCATGGAAATTGAAAGGAGATTAATGGGTAGAGGTGCACACATGCATGCACGCACCTAAAAATAATAATTTCCCTTATCATGCAAGTAGTCCCTCGAGGTTACGGCCATGACTGCTAGCACATGAGCACAACAACCATGGCCAACGATAGGACTGTTAACGGGCTAGGCCTGGGGTTGGCTTGGGTTCGGTTTTAAACTGTTCGGGCCAGGCTTATTCAAAAATTTTGATTTTTTCTTAGCCTAGCCCATCCCATTGACAGACTTACCTAACAACATTGCACCCCAAACACCTGTTGTGGTAGCTGGCGTCAAATGGCATCAAACTTCCTAGGGTCCTTTGTAAGGTTTATTTGCCATCCAACCCTAAATCCCTAAACCGGTATTGAGATTGAGAGAGATTGAGAGAGAGAGACCTCATGGTCAACTGAGCTTCAGAGAGAGAGAGAGAGAGAGAGAGAGAGAGAGAGAGGGCATGCATGGGTAGGGCGTTCGACAATGGTCAGCGAGAGTGTCCCAGTGATTGGGATGGTGAGAGAGAGAGTTTCTGATGATTGGGAGTTGGGAGCAAGAGAGAGAGAGAGAGGTCAGATCGTCAGAAGGAGGGCGCCGTACGGCCTCCGGGCTAAGGGTTTTTGGGACCAGGACGAGAGAGAGAGAGAGAGAGAGAGAGAGAGAGAGAGAGAGGGCAGAGGGCAGGGGTGAGAGAGAGAAAAATGGGGGGAGATTTGGGCGCAACTCTGTTTTGAGTGTGCGCCCAATTTTGGGTGTAGGGACCATGGACGGTCCTCTCAGGGGCTCCGTGGGGCCCACTATGATGTATTTTCTTTATCTATTCCATCCATTAATTTTAATAAACTATTTTAGTTCATAATCCCAAACATAAAGTAGATTAAAGGCCCAAGTAAACCACACAATAGGAAACACGTGATTTAATCTCCATGTTTCCTATCGTATGGTCCACTTTAGCCTTCGATCTAGATGATTTTTGGTTTCATGCTCTATAATAATATTTCAAAATATATAGATGGCTTAGATAGAACACATATTTTTTCAAGCCCTCTAGGGCGCCCCTTATACCACTGTTAATTATTAATGGTGAGGCACCTTTTTAGGCCATATACGACCCCTTATCCACACCATCAATCCATTTTGAGATATCATTTTAAGTCATGAGCCAAAGAATGAGGTAGATAAAAATCTGAAGTGGACCCCACCACAGAAAACAGTGGGGAGAGTGATTCCCACCGTTGAAACTATCCTAAGGCCCATCGTAATGTTTATTTGAAATCTAACCTGTTCAAAAGTTTAAAAATACATAAAATAAGGGAAAACACAAATATCAGCTTAATCTAAAACTTTTGTGGCCTTTAGAGGTTTTTAATGGTGGGTCTCACTGTCCCACTGTTTTCTGTGCTGGGGTCCACAAGAGCTTTGGATTTAACTCGTTCTTTGGATATTGCCCTAAAATGATCTCTCCAAATGGATGGAAGGTGCGGATACAAATTTCAAATTTTTAGTGTCAAAATCTTAAATTTTTTTTATCAAATTGTATTTTATTTTTATCAAAAAATTCAAAAATGTCGATTTTTTCGACAATTTTTGTATTTCGTCACTAAAAGACACTTTACCGACCATTATTTTCTAATGATGGGTATGACTAGAATTGAGTCACACTGCAGGTGACTTTTATTTAAGCTGTCTAATATTTATATCATACTAATCTAAATATCTATTATCAATTCAAATATCATACTTAGATCCTATTTTCATGCCACCTAAAGATGAATTCATATCATTTTGTTTAATCTTAATTATGTATTAGGGTGCGTTTGGTATGTCACGTACACATTGTTGATGGCCCAAACAGAGCTCTTTGTTGCCCAGTTCATGTGGCCTGACCTCAGCCAACCTGATGCCAGACTTGACCTTGGGCCCACTTTGATTTATATATTGTATATCCATATGGTCCATTTTTTTTTTTTTTTGCCAACTTATTGTAGGATATGAGCCTAAAAATGAATCATATTCAAATCTTAAGTAGACCCACATAAAAAACAATGTTAATTGAACACCCACCATTAAAAACTTTATGGGCCCACCTTAGTGCCCACTATAATATTTATTTTTATCCGACCTGTTGATTAGGTCAAACGTACCCGGACGAAGGAAAATAAATAAAAAAATAATTTAAAAAAATAAATATCAGCTTCATCCGAAATGTGGTGTGGTCCAATAGAAATTTGGATGTGCTCCATGAGCTAACAAAATGGATGAATGGTGTGGAATTACAATACTTACTTCAAGGTAGGCCCAACAGTTAAGGCCGCACCTAAATTGAGAGGTATATAAAGATCATTTTATGACTTGATCCCAAAAATGAGAGGTATATAAATCTTAGGTGCACCACACCACATTAAAATAATAGTGATTGGATATCCATCATTAAAATCCTCGGCCCACTGTACTGTTTATTTGACATCCAATCTGTTTATTAGGCCATACAGGCCTAGATGAAGTGGAAAAAAAAAAATCATCTCGATCCAAAACTGTTATGGCCCCCAAAATGTTTTAAATGGTTGACGCTCATTCAACACTGTTTCTTGGAATGTTGTCCATTTCATATTGGGATGTGCCTCATTTTTGGTCTTATGCTGTAAGATGATCTTTAAAAAATAGATAGACGACATGGATTAAACACATACATCATGGTACGGCCCACAAAGCACCAACCACCATCCATTGGATGGTGTCAGGGGGAGTAGCCAATCCATTCTCCTTATTTGTGGTGTGGTCCATTTAATCTTTGGATATGATTCATTATTTGGATAATTCTCTAAAATTATCTCAAAAAATGGATGAACGGTGTGGGTTGATCCCAAATTTTTGGTAAATCCAAAACTCAAGTGTACAATGCCACATGAAACAGTGTGGAATAATGATTTCCACTGTTGATACCTTCCTTGGGCCCACGGTAATGTTTATTTGACATCCAACATGTTCATACTATCAAAAAGATATAAATGAAGAGAAACACAAACATCAACATGATCCAAAACTTCTATGAATGTTATTTTTAATGGTGGACGTTCAGTCCCCACTTTGTAGTCCACTTAAGCTTTGGACCCGCCCCATTTTTTGGTTAATATCTTAAAATGACCTGAGGAAAGAGTTGAACGGTATGGAGAAAGTCAATCCATGACTTAGGTGGGCCAAGAGCTTAAAAATAAAGTCAATCCATGATTTGGGTGGGCCACACAACATAATATAATGGACATGGGTTTCCTTAAAACATTTATAATCATATATTGGGCCTGCCTAAATGTGATTCACATATCCAACCCACTCATTATGTGTGTCTCACTTGGATGAGGGGTCAGACCAATTTTCAGCCGCATCCAAAACTCATGTGGGCCCCACCAAGTGGTTTTATATTTTTTAGGATGTCTTATCATAGTTTTAGATGGTATGGTCCACTTGAGTTCCGTATACAGATGATTTTTAAGATATCTCATAACCTAAAGGGGACACATCAAATCCATGATGTTGATGTTCGACACAGATCATGATGGGGCCCACAAAACTTACTAACATCAATTCTTAGGTTCTCACGAGGTCAATAAGTTGGGTCATAATTTTGACCAGAATATTTGGCCCATTTTACGTCTGGTCCATTCACTCTATTTTATTCATCAATACTCTCAATTTGACTAGTTACTCGCCTCAATCAGGCTACATATGAGAAAGATATTGGGCATATAATATTGATCAACAATTTCAGTGAAATTTGATTTAAACATCTGAAGTTATTTACTCTTCAATCTGAACTGATTAAATTGTCCAAAAGTGATTAAAGGTTTAATTAGGGGACGTGCCTAATAATTTAGTAAAAAAAAAAAATTTCACAAATAAATTTTAATTTCCATTTAAAAATAACATTTTTTTCAAAAAATATATATTTTTAACTCTTTTAACAAAATATCATTTTTATTACAAAATATTTCAAAAAATTTAAAATACAAATTCTAAATTTTTATTTTCAAAATCTCAAAATTTTTCTCATATTTTATTTTTTTCTTAAAAATTTTAAAATGCCAATTTTTCTTCAAAAGCATCATTTTGTTCTCAAAATTTTTTCTCAAACATTGTTAAAATTTTTAAACTTCTCAATGTTTTTTTCATGTGATATTACAAATCATTTAAATATTACTTTTTAATTATATAAAAAAATTTCACTCATATGATATAAAAACTACACACACACACACACACACACAAACATACTACCTTTACTGACGGTTTTCATCCGTCAGCAAAAACTTTACCAATGGACTAGTTAGTTCGCCGGGAATATTTATTTTTCATGATGAAAATATGTCGGTAAAAGTGTTTTTAGCTACGAAAAATATTTCGTTGATATAAGTGTCTAGTTTTTGGTTTTTTGGTCGTGGAGGGAATTTTTGGTTGAGGTGGGAACCTTTTCCCGATGCTTTTGGATCGTCGGTAAAAACACCTTTACTGACAAAATTCATTTTCGTCGGTAATAACATTGTATCAAATTTTTGCCAACGATTTACGTCCGTCGGGAAAAACACCTTTACCGATGAAAACAATTTCGTCGATAATAACATTGTAGCAAATTTTTGCCGACGATTTATGTCCATAGGTAAAAAATACCTTGACCGATGAGAACAATTTCGTCAGTAATAACAGTAGCAGATTTTTACCGACAATTCATGTCTGTCGGAAAAAACACTTAGCGACGAAAGTATTTTTCGTTGGTAATAAAAAATTTCAAAATTTCTTTTTTATCAAAAAATTCAAAACAACCATTACCTTCATCAGGAAAAACACTTTCTCGTACGATTATTAATTTCATAGGTAATAACATTGTAACAGATTTTTTCCGACGGTTTATGTCCATCGGGAAAAACTTTTTTACTGATGAAAGTAATTTTCGTCGGTAATAAAAATTTTCAAAATTTAGTTTTTTATCAAAAAATTCAAAACACCTAGTACCAATGAAAAATTTTGTTGGGAAAAAAACTTTTACCTACAAAAAATAATTTCGTTGGGGAAAGTCCTTTTACTGACGAAATGAAAAATTTCGTCAGGAGACTTTTACCTACGAAAATAATTCCGTCGAGGAAAGTCCTTTTTTTTGCTAAAAAATTTTTGTTGGTAAAAGGCCAATTTCTTATAGTGAATGTGTTGCTACAATTTTATAAGCTTTTGTTTGTAGTTGTACAGTTTTTTGGTTTAAAATCGTTTTGAAATAAGACAAAAAAATACCATTTTCAAAAATAAAAAATTGGGCTGAAAATTGAAAATTTGCAACGGTTTTCAACCGTCCCTAATTTTTTGCAACGCCCTATTTCAGGAACGATTTTCAACCGTTCCTAATTTTTTGTGACGCCTTATTTAGCCATGATTGAAACCCATTCCTTAATGGTTTTAAACCATTCCTAAAGAGGGATTTTGGTGTAGTTTAACATATCCATGTGGGATGTGCTGACCGGTAGAAGAGATGGAAACGTGTCACTTGTGTCGAAGGCCCTTGCCAACATACCTGCCCCTACCTCTAAATTCACCACCCTGAAGCAAAACTTGCCAACAAAGGCTTCAGCATCCATGATCTTGTGGTCCTATCAGGTATATGGAAGGAGAAGATCTGAACCGTTCGTTACTATTAGTCGCGATGAATTTTTATTGCAAGTACACTTAAGCATTGCTCTGTCCATGGGCCGGGCATGGTCTGGAATATTAGGCCCGGAGATCGGCCAAGACCAAAAATTTAAGCCCTTCTGCTCATCCAGATCAATAATTCATAAATGATGGGCCCCACCTAATGAACAGGCTTGATCTTTAACAAATGTGAGTGGCTGTGCCCGAACTCGGACTTGTTTATTTTGGACCATCTGGACACTGGTCAGGCTTAGGTTTATGGGTGGGGTTCGAACAAAACTCAGCCCAGTCCCACCCCATTTGACAGCCCTCCTCAAGGACTATTCGATCTTGATCCGATGATGGCCATAAGTGGGTCCCACCGCTCACAAGGTTGGTAGCTGGGTCTCAAACTGAATTGGTTTCAAGTTATGGTTCCTGCCCTTCAAGTCCGATTGATAGGAGGGGTGAGTGGGACCCACATGGCTCGAGAACAAAAGGGTAAAATAGAAATAGTCTAATGGTTTACACTCGTAGAGCAAAAATCAATTAAGTTGGATGGTTAAGATTGTACAATTTGTGCAAGTGGTGCATTGTTTTGCACCGTGGACCATCCATATTAAGGTCCACTAGATGAACGGTTCTTATCACAAGGGTGGGCTGGCAGCATAAACGATCTTCGCAGCTATAAATTACACATTTCAATTACATGCATGTGAGTTTTTCTCATATTAAAAGTGGGTTTTGATGGGGTTTTCTTCAGTTCAGAGGAGAGATTGGGCAACATGGTGTAAATCGGATGTGTTTCACCGCGCGCTCGATTGGACGAGTGGGCTGCTTGATTGGTCGAAGATGGTGCTCGACCAGTCGAGTGGCGCTCGACTAAAAGTCCAGCGACCAATTATGTTAAATCTTCCGTGCCGCTTGACCAATCGAGGAGTCTGCTCGACCGGTCGAGGGTCCACTCTACCGGTCGAGGACTCTACTCGACTAGTTGAGGTTACGCAGATTCATGTTTGGATTTTGTGCAGACTGCATAAATTTGAGGCGGTTTTCATAGAGGTGTGGAAAGGAGTTTCCTAAACTATAAATAGGAGTCCCTAATGCTATTCTAGGGTATGCAAGAGAGTTTCTTAAAGCTTTTCAAGGGTTTGCTAAAGGGTTTAAGGCTACCAAAGGTGAGAGAGAGAGAGAGAGAGAGAGAGAGAGAAAGAGAGAGAAACTTGTGGAAGGGAGGTTCTCCTCGTAGAGGTGATCTACTGTGCACTTGACATTTCAACGCTTCTACGTCCTCATAAGCGGTGAGATCTCTCCATTTTTCTTTATCCTCTTATTGTTTATCCACTCTTTCGTGAGTGAAAAAGGTTTGATCTAAGAGGTGTGTTCTTGTGATTGGTTGTAACGTTCTACTTTATAGTGGATTGTTGCTCTAGACTAGGTCTCGTGGTTTTTACCTCTTTGAAGGTTTACCACGTAAAAATCTCTGGTGTTGTGTGGTTTATGCTTTGATCTATTTCATTGCTTTATTATCCCATAATTCTATTATTTTTGGGAGGCTAGATCGTAAGGTTTTGTGCATCAACTCCCAACAAAGTGGTATCAGAGCCTCCAGGTTTATTGAACGGAGTGAGATCAGTTTTGAATTATGGAAGGTGGCTCATCAAGGATGATCAGTCTTAATGGTTTTAACTGGACCACATGGAAGGCTAAGATGGAGAAATTGCTCTATTGCAAGGATTTGTATGCTTTAATCCTTGGCATATCAACAAAGACAAAGGATATGATAGGTGATGATTGGAAGAAGTTTGACCGGAAGGCTGGATGATTCCGTATTTCACCATTTGTCTAAGGAGACCTCAACCGCTAGCTTATAGCTGAAATTATAAGGGCTGTATGAGAGGAAGACAGCCATCAATAAAAATTTTCTGATAAAACGACTTGTGAATCTCAAGTTCAAAGATGGTGGTTCTGTGGCTGAGCACATGAATGAAGGCAACAATATATTGAATCAACTCTGCATTATGAAGATGGTCCTGGATGATGAATTATAGGCTTTACTATTGCTTAGCTTATTGCCTGATAGCTGGGAGACATTGGTGGTGTCTTTGAGTAACTTCAAGCTAAATAGAAAGGTGTCCATGGAGCAGGTAAATATTTGTCTCTTCAATGAAGAGACAAGGAGGAAGTCTCAGGGGTCTACTGAGCAAGAGGCCCTTGTGACACAAGATTGGGGGAGAGAAAAGAATAAAAAGGGCAGGAAGGCCTGAAATAAATCAAGAGGCAAGTTGAGTACTATGAAGGATATTGAATACTGAAAGTATGGCTAGAAGGGCCACATAAGCATGAATGTCGTAAGAAGAACGACAAGAAAGTAAAAGGAAATGAGAAGGAAGATGAATCAGATTCCACTACAGTCGGTTCAAATGGTGATGTTGTAGTTATTCTTTCAGCAGATCACGATGTATATCTCACGACTACAAGTCAGGACACTGATTGAACGATAGACTTGGGAGCTTTATTTCATGTGACTCCACGCAGGGACTTCTTCACAAGGTATAAGTCAGGTGACTTTGGGACCGTGAAGATGAGAAATTCTAGTATATCGAAGATCATAGGGGTCGATAATATTTGTGGGAAGACCGATGTGGGCCTCACATTGGTTCTCAAGGATGTGAGGCATATCCCAAGCCTTCGTCTCAACTTGATATCGACGAGAAGGTTGAATGATGATGGTTATGAAAGCCGGTTTGCTGGTAGGCGTTGAAAGCTCATTAAGGGTTCGTTGATCATAGCCAAAGAAAATAAGTGTTGCACATTTTACAAGACAAGTGTCAGTGTGTGCAAGGTGGGTTGAACGCAGCAGAAGATTCAACTATTGACATGTGACATAGGCGTCTAGGCTACATAAGTGAAAAATGGCTTCAGCTACTAACGAGGAAGTGACTCCTTCCAGACATAATGGGTATACCTCTCAAAATCTGTATTGATTGTTTATCAGGGAAACAACATAGAGTTCATTTGTTAAATCTGCTTCTCATGTTAATAAAGTGCATGCATTAGATTTAGTTTATTCTGATGTTTGTGGTCCTATAAGGACAAAAACCTTGGGTGAGGCATTGTATTTTGTCACTTTTATAGATGATGCATTTAGGAGGGTTTGGGTTTATACTTTGAAATCCAAGGATGAGGTCTTTAATGTGTTTAAATTGTTTCATGCTATGGTCAAGAGATAGACAGGTAGATTATTGAAATGCATCCGCACTGACAATGGTGGTGAATAAATCAATGACTTTTATAAGTATTGTAAGTCCCTGGGTATACGGTATGAACAAACGGTTCTCAAGATCCCCCAGTATAATGGTGTAGCTGAGGGAATGAATTGCACAATTTTTAAGAGAATCAGATGCTTGTTATCCCATGCGAAGTTGCGCAAGACGTTCTGGGGAGAAGTAATGCACACGGCAGTGTATTTGATAAACAGGTCTTCATCAGTCCTGTTGAATGGAGAAGTACCCGAGAAGGTGTGGACTGGAAAAGATCCATCGTATAGTCATCTTAGGGCATTTGGATGCATGACATCCGTTCACGTACGAAAGGATGAGAGATCCAAGTTTGAAATGAAAATAAAAAAATATGTGTTCTTGGGGTATGGTGATGAAAAGTTTTGTTATAGATTGTGGGATCCGACCGAGAAAAAACTTGTCAGGAACAGAGATGTAGTCTTCTTTGAAGATCAATATATAGAAGACATTTGTAGGCCAGAGAAGAACCGACCTAGTTCAAGAGAGCTAAAGGACATGGATCCGGTTATTCCTCCCATGATGCCTAATGATAGGGGAGTACAGAAAGGTGCAGAGGATGAGGAAGTTCATACAGAAGATGGACCAGGGGAGCAGCCCCCACTTGATCCATCTGTTAAGGCAAAGTAAGGAGGTCATCTAGGGACAGACAGCTGTCCAAGAGATACTTACCGCATGAGTACATTATGCTCATTGATGGGAGAGATCCAGAAGATTATTCTAAGGCCCTAGCCGATGAACATAAGTGGGAGTGGTTGAAAGCTATGCAAGAGGAGATGAAATCCTTGCATAAGAACCAGACTTATGTATGATGAAATTTCCTAAGGGCAAGAAAACTCTGAGTAACAAGTAGGTATTCAGAAAGAATATTGAGCAGAAGAATTCATAAATGAGGTTCAAGGCCAGACCTGTAGTAAAAGGGTTTTGTCAGAGGAAAGGTATAAACTTTAAGGAGATATTCTCACCAGTGGTGAAGATAACATCCATACGGGTGTTGCTTAGGTTAGTGGCTAGCATGGATTTGGAGATAGAATAGTTAGATATTAAAAATATTTTTCTCCATGGTGACATGGAAGAAGAAATTTACATGCACAAACTAGAGGGATTTGAAGTCAAGGGCAAAGAACATATGGTGTGTAGGCTGAAGAAAAGCTCGTATTTATTAAAACAAGCTCCACGGCAATGGTACAAGAAGTTCGACTCGTTCATGTTAAAGCATGGGTATGACAGATGGAGTCGGACCACTGTGTGTTCATGCGCAAGTTCTCAAATGATGATTTCTTAGTTCTGCTATTATATATTGATGACATACTCATCATGGGAAAAGACATCAAGAAAATTAACAGGCTGAAATAGGAGTTGGGCAAATCGTTCGCGATGAAAGACTTAAGCCTAGCTAAGCAAATCCTATGAATGGAAATAACTCGTGACAAAAACAGTAGGAAGCTTTGGCTATCACAAGAGCGGTATATTGAAAAAGTCATAGGACGGTTCAATATGAATGTAGCAAAGCCGGTCAGTACTCTATTAGATAGTCACTTCAAATTAAGCGACAAACAATGTCCTAAGACGAAGGCAGAGGTGGATGAGATGCAAAATATACCATATGCATCAGCGGTAGGAAGTTTGATGTATGCTATGGTGTGTACGTGCCCAGATATAATATGCCAATGATGTTGTCAACCGGTATCTTGCCAATCCTAACAAAGAACATTAGGTAGCAGTGAAGTGGATACTGAGATATCTAAGAAGCTCATCTAGGTTGAGCCTATGCTATGGTGACAAAAAACTTATGTTAAAAGAATATCAAATGCAAATATGGCAGGTGGCATAGACTCCAGAAAGTGTACATCGGGGTTTATGTTCATGTTTGCAGGAGCGGTTTATTGGCAAAATAAGGTACAAAAGGTCGTAGCGTTGTCGACGACAGATGCCGAGTATATTGCAGTCACAGAAGCATGTAAAGAGACGTTTTAGATGAAGAGGTTCCTATAGAAACTCAGCCTGAAGTAGGAGTAACACGTGGTCTATTGCGATAGTCAAAGTACTATATACTTGAGCAAGAATCTAAGTCAGCATTTCAAGTTGAAACACATAGAGATTTGATATCACTGGATTAGGGATACTTTAGAATAGAAGGTGTTACAGCTTGAGAAGGTCCACACGGACGATAATGAATCAAACATGATGACTAAGTATTTGCTAAGGGCAAGTTTGAGGTTTGTAGAAATCGGGCTAGCGTGAAGAAGGTGAATTCTTCCTGAGTCAGAAAAGGGGAGATTTGATTGAGTTTTCTTCCTCAGTTGGGAGGAGAAATTAGGTAGCATAGTGTAAATCAGATGTGTTTTACCGCGCTGCTAGACCGGTCGAGTGGGCTGCTCGACTGGTCGAGGATGGTGCTCGACCAGTCGAGTGGCGCTCGGCTCAAAATCCAGCAACTAATTATGTTAAATCTTCTATGCCGCTCATCCAATCGAGTAGTCTACATGACCGATCGAGAACTCTGCTCGACCAATTGAGGTTACGCAGATTCATGTTTAGATTTTGTGTGAACTGCGTAAATTTAAGGTGATTTTCATAGAGGTGCGGAAAGGAGTTTCCTAAACTATAGATAGGGGTCCCTGGGGCTGTTCTAGGATATGCAATAGAGTTTCCTAAAGCTTTGCAAGGGTTTGCTAAAGGGTTTAGGGCTATCAAAAGTGAGAGAGAGAGAGAGCGAAGGAGAGAGAGGAAGCTTATGGAAGGGAGGTTCTGTTCATAAAAGTGATCTACTATGAACTCGATATCTCAGTGTTTTTACGTCCTCGTAATCAGTGAGATCTCTCCATTTTTCTTTATCATCTTATTGTTTATCCACTACTGCATGAGTGAAGAAGGTTTGATCCAAGCGGTGTGTTCTTGTGATCGGTTGTAACATTATACTTTATAGTAGATTGTTGCTTTGGACTAGGTCCCGTGATTTTTACTTCTTTGAGGGTTTTCCACATAAAAATCTTGTGTTATGTAGTTTATGCATTGATCTATTTCATTGCTTTATTATCCCATAATTCTGATGTTTTTGGGAGGCTAGATCCTAAGGTTTTGTACAACGGCTCCCAACAGGTTTTGGTGGGCCCAGATGCACATACAATTGGAGTGGGCCACTGCAATCTCTTCAGCAGAAGGCTCTACAACTTCACAGGGATAGGAGATGCAGACCCTTCTCTCAACTCAACCTATGCAGCTTTCTTGAAAACTAAATGCCAGAGCCTATCAGACACCACAACCACTGTCGAAATGGACCCTCAGAGCTCCCTATCTTTCGACAGCCATTACTGTGTCATCTTGAAGCAAAATCAAGGTGTCTTCCAATCTGATGCTACGTTCTTGACGAACAAAGGTGCGGCCAAGACCGTTGATGATCTGACCAACTTGAATGATTTCTTCGTCGACTTCTCACAATCTATGAAGAGAATGGGAGCTATCGGAGTCCTTAACGAACAGTTTGGGAGAGATTAGGACAACATGCAGCGTTGTTAACTCGTCGTATGAGCAAATTTGATTGGTAGGGCCTAGATACTGAGATGGCCCGATGATTTTAACCTTTGATTTTCTTGCTACTGCCATAAATAAGCTGTGGTCCAATAATCACACTTGAGTAATGATCTCGGCCTTTGATTTTTGAGTTAAATGCGAGTTTATTTTCTTGGTTCCAGGGGCCCAATAAACGTGCTTTGTTGATAATCCCTTTGATTTATTTTATTTTTTGGAGTTGAATGTGAGCCAGTTGAAAGTTTTCTTTGTAATGATCTAAATTCATCTATGCATGTATGTGTGATTAAGAGACATTTGCTTTTGAATAATGTGAGATTTGTTCTAGATTCCTAGTGCGTTTCATGCTAAGATGGTATGATGATTTTAACTGTCCATTTTCCTGGTACTGCCATAAATAAGCTATTGTCCAATAATCACGCTGTGGTGATCATTTTGGCCTTTGATTTTTGGAGTTGAATGCAAGCCAATTGAAAATTTTCTTTCCAATGTTTTAAATTCAGCTGAACATGGGGACAAAAAGAATTTTGATTTCGAGAATATGGACATGGTTGTATTGCGGCTCACATATTGAGATGGCCTAATGATTTTGTTCAGACATGTTCTTTGTATTACCATAAATAACTTGTGGTCCAATAATGAAGCTCAATGATGATCTTGGCATTTGATTTTTGGAGTTGTATTTGGGCCAATTTAAGATTTTCTATCCAATATTCTAAATTCATCATCATAGTGTTGATGGAAATAATTCATTTAAGAAGTATTTATTTTTCATTTACACATGTAATTACTGGTAAATGGTAAATAGGTAATGATTATTTACTCATATAATTAAGACAGTAGTCACGAGGTTGACGTTGACAAAAAGCTTGTTTGAAAGCTTCCCATCAAGAGCATTACGTTCCTACAATTTTCACATAAAAATTGTGGGACCCACCATAATCTTTGTATCTTTTCCTTGTTGTCCATCTGTTCTGCTGGCTCATTTTAAGGTATGAGCCCAAAAATGAGGCAAATCTAAAGCTCAGGTCGCCACACCATATGAAATAGTGTGAATTGAATGCCTAACATTGAAAACTTCTTGGGCCAGAAGTTTTGGATCAAGTTTATATTTGTGTGTACCCTTCATATGTATTCGTATGATCTCCTTGGATGATTAATACAGATTCCTGTGAGCATTAGGAAGGTTTCAATTTTAAATGGTAGATGTCATTGACCCTCTTGTTTCCTATGTTGTGGTGCACAATCTACCTTCATTTTGGGCTCATGCCCTATAATGAGTTGGTAAAATGGATGGAGGGTGTAGATCACATATATACATCACCGTGGGACCAATAAATTTCGATAATATCCAAGCTTGGTTGGATTTCATGCTTTATGTCACTGTTTTGAAGGAGTAATTACTAGGATATTTTTCTCTTAAACAAACATTCTTTAAAAGTAATTATTAACTATTTACCCCTATCTACATATGTAATTGAAAAAAACAAACACTCCCTTAGCATATATAGTTTCAGATTATTGTGGCCCATGTGGCATAGCATTTAGAACGTGGACGGTTAAAAACATTCCACCATCTCAATATGGGCCCCACTGAGTCTACATATGCTGAGATCCTAAGCCGCAAAAAGCGCACTCATTATGTGTATTTTGAAATGCACATGTGATTGATGGTGTCAAAGTAACGTTTGATCTTTGTATATAAGAGAAATGACCCATTGCTATCAAAGCATTACTACAAGTTATATAGAACTCCTAGTTGCATCGAGACACTTGAGACTGCCCCAATGATCAATTTAGCTCCATCACAGGATTCATGAGCTACTAAACAAAAATTACACTGGACCAGACGATTCCATCCATCCGATCCATAGGTAATAGTATGGATGGTTATCATTTATGGAAAAATAAATTCAATCAGAAATTTAATCTACCTATATCTAGGGACCATCATGAACTGCTTATGATTTCAAAGAATCTCTTCTAGCCGACAATCATTTTCATCCAATTGATGCTTGGAAAATGGATGGATATCAAAAGACGGCCAACAAACGGATGGATCAGATCATCTGATTGGCGCGATTTTCACAGACAAACAATCTTCCCAACAACATGTCATGCGTGTAGGACATCCAAGCCGTCCAGAAGCTAGTTCCAAATTGCCCATTTTCATCGGATTGCAAGGATCTAGCTGGGGCACGGCCATATTGGGGACCACTGGATCAGTGGCTTTTATCATCAAAAGTTGCACCCCACTTGTACGGTTGCTTGATAAACGAAAACCAATTTCTTTCAGTTGAACATCATGTGTTAGATGCAGTCATCCAAATTCAACGGCCAATAATCCATTGATAGATGGTTTCACTTGCCTGATCTGAGTGATGTCTGGGCCATAGATCAAAACCGACAACTTGACTTGATCAGTAATCTTAAGCTCGATTGGGTTGATTGGATGACTCAGTCTAAAATAGATAAAATGAAATTGGTTATGTGGTGTTTTTACCGGCTTGTACTGTTAGTTCTGAAACTTTCTGACTCAACTTAAAACTGGTCGAGTCAACTCGACTCAGCAAGATTTCATGCCTAGACTTTGGGGAGCTTTGTACTAGGCTTGACTCGGCCTGGAATGAGAGACATTTGTCGAGTCTACTCAATTATTTATATATATTTGTTATATTATATATATATATATATATATATATATATATATATATATATATATATATATATATATATATCTATTTAAACTATCTATCATTATTTCTAATATTTCCAATTTATAAAGTGAAATTTTATACATATGACTCAAGGTATGGCAATTGCAAGAGAATAATCTATTTTCATTAAAAAAACACCTTTTAATAGATTTTTAACTTTGTTTTATGGACTAAAATGCTCTTGCTTTTGAGAGTTGTGCCCCTTACTTACTTTTGCTTATGGGAGAAGCTTTCAAGCTTCGACCTGATGCTTGAGGTATCCATAACATTATAATTGGGTCTACTTGAAGGTATATACAATCCGTTCATTCTCTTCATAATCCATTATTTTCGTGATAATATACAAACTTTAGCTTAATATGAATTATATGTAACTCAAATAACTGATAACAGTGGTTATTCACTTTCAACTATTTTCTTATGGTGTGGTCCACTTGATCTACGAACGTAGCTCATATTTTGGCCCCATTGCCTTTTATGAAATGCCAACTACTTCAATGGATGAAGTGGATTCGACACATATTCAATGATGGGCCCCACAAACAACATGGTCACGAAGTTTTAAATACCATATATGAGGCCCACCTTAGGGTACGTGTTGAATCCACTTTGTCCATTCTTGTCGAAATTTCATGGAAGGCCATGATCCAAAGAATGAGCCATATCTGTTGATTAGGTGTACATGTACCATGCTATAAGAAAAAAGTTGGCAATGGAATGACCATCATTATCGATCGTCGGGTTTTTTGGGCCACATAGAGCTTGTATTAATGTGAGGTTAGTATCTTCCCAAAGAAATGGTGGGCCACAAAAGGAATGAACGGATTACATATGCCTTCTAATGGGCCTAATGATCAAGTGGTCACCACAACATACCTCCGGATTGAAGGTAGGAAGCTTCTCCCTCACTTTCGTCCCTCGACTTCTCAAGTTACTGTATGAAGGAAAAAGAGTTGGGGTTAAAGAGATACCAAATACATGGAAGCAGCAAACCCTGGGGCTTTTTTAGTAAAAAAAAATCCTTTATATGATGTTTAAATATGAGTAGGTTGAGTTGAGCCCGCGAGTTGACCTGACTAAGTAGGTTGAGTTGAGTCCTTGTGTCAACCTAACTTGGCTAAACATCGAGTTTAGCGGAGTTGTTGTGTTTTGAACTAGTTAGACGACATGGTATAAAATAGCTTTTCACCTTGAGCATTATAGTGCTCTTAGTTGCATATGGTTCACTTGGACAATTAATTATAATCAATCTTAACTGTCCCATAAGTTCAGAACACATTCCATTTAATTTACTACCATGCCAAAATCTTGTTGATCTGTTTATCCAATTCATTTGTGGAAATCTACATGGTTTTGATCGTGTAGAAGCCTATTGTAGCCATGAAAATGAGAAAGGAATAAGAGAAAAGACAAAGTAATCGAGAGAGATGAGGGAGAGAGGCTGTAACCGTGGGTGAGAAAATGAGATGTTACTTAGGGTGTAAATCCTAGCTATCAATTAATTTCTCTTTATTTTTATAATGCTCATGAATGTGTACAATGCATGTCCCATGTTGGGCCTTAACATAGGACGGGATTATTACACACCTTATTGTTTATTCAACTCCTTTATATAGCATTTTTCAACGGTGATGGTTGGCCCATTCAACTCACACTCAGCCTTTCAATACTCTCCCTCAAATTGGAGCAATCTAATGATACCAAATTTGGAACAATAGATAATATACTAATTTAAGAAAGAAATTCTCTAACATCCATTCTCTCAAACTCAAAGAGCTCTGCAAGAGAGGAACTTGGGTAGGGAGGCACATTTAACATTTATTAAAAAATAAAAATAAAAGGCAATGTAGCTGAGTAGCACAGGCTTTGAGAGTAGTTAGATACATTTATAACACGCACAAGGATGCATGCCATATAATCTAATGACTTCTCTTGTATTAAATCATTAAATTTGCAAATAAAAATCCAAGACACGTTCCCTCCACCAGTGTCTCCACATTGGGAAAAGCTGGGGCTGATGCACCGCATGTAAAGTTGAAGAGCTGATTCATAGCACGTGTGACATCCAAAGGCTCATCAGGTGAGGCCTTATGTGAAAATTTCTTACTGACATATTCAACAAGCTCTGCGATGGTAGTCACCAAATCCGTGCAACAAATATTTTTATGGGTCCAACTGTAATCTCTAGATAAAATCTACTCCGTCAATCAGTTGATACATATTATTTTAGGAAATTAATTAAAATATCAGGATGAAACCAAACTCAAGTGGGCCAGGTCACGGGAAACAGTGAGGATAGGGAGTCTCACCATTGAAACCTTCCTGGCATCCACCATGATGTTTACATATCATCCAATCCGTTAAAAATTGAATCCCATCGGAATGAAGGGAAAATGAAATCCTGATCTAAAACTTCTGTGACTTGAAGAAGGTTTTAGTGGTGGGAATCCCTGTCTCCATTTCTTTTAGTGGTGTGGCTCACATGAGTGTTGGATCTGTTTAATTTTTGAAATGAAGATCTGAATTGATCTGAATCAATTGATGGACGTACCGGATTCAGCATATAAATCTCAGTGGACCGAAAGAGCTTTTCACTACACGGCTCATTGTCGTATAGGTGGATGCGGATCGCCCTAATTGGCAATTCGCGCGAATCTCCGTACGAAGTGTATTTCCCGTCTCCATGTTATCCGGAACATTTCGCACACATTGACCATGAAGGCACGGAGCCATGTGTGGGGCCCACTGTAATGTTTGTATTATATTCATTCCGTCATGTCCTGCCGGCTCATTTTAAGATATTAGCCCAAACGCGAGGGAGAACCAAAACTAAGAAAGAATGACCAGTAAATGCCGGACGCGGATTGCGTTCTACTATCCAGATAGGAATATGTGGGGCCCACCGTAATTATCCACGCCGTTCATCACTTTTATCAGATCATTTTAACATATAATGCTAAAAATTAGATAGTTCCAAAGCTACAATGGACCACACCAAAGGAAGTTGCAGTGATAATGACACCCAACGTTGAAACCTTTCTAATAGCCACCGTGATTTTGTTTTACCATCCAACCTATTCATAAGGTCATGTAGATGTGGATGAAGCGAAGATATAATTATCAGCTTGTTCCGAAACTTCTCCAGCTCCCAGGAAGTTTTAATAGTGTACATTCAATACCCACTTTGTGGTCCACTTAATACTTGGAACTGCCTCATTTTTTGATCTGTATCATAAAATTATCTGAAAAAAATGATGAACAGCATAGATAAAACACTTACATCACGGTGGTTCCCACGGAGCCCTGCCCTGACGGATTACCGCCCGAGCGGGGTAGGACACAATCCACGTACGTAAATGCCAACCCGTTAAACCTTCTCTGTTGACATAAAAATATTTTGATGGGTCTGACATTTGTGTTTCACCTGATCCTGAAGGGAGTCACCTTATGAAGGGTCTGGATGGTGTATAAATATTACGGTGGGCTTAAGCAGGTTTCAACAGTATGCATTTCAGTCCTCACTTTCGTTGTGTGGTCTACTTTTGTTTTGGTTCTCTCACATTATTTACTCTCATATCTTAAAATGAACCGCAGAAACGGATGGACAGAGCAGATATAATACAAAAATTACAGCAGGCTCAACAGAGAGCTTGGGGTTACACCGTACAGGTGATGCTGTAACACTGGGTTATTAATTTCATATTTTACAGTAGTTACAAAAGAAAACTATATGTATGTATGGGGATTCTATCCCCTTAATTGGTGGCAAGCAAATGAACAAGAGACGACAACTCTTATTAAATTAAGTGAGAAAAGGCCCAATTATTAGTTGTTGATATCTCAATAGTCAACGTTTGACGAATGATATATATTAGTACGCGGATTGTTCTCTACCCACGAACAGCCAGTTCTGTTGGCTATGTATCTGTGTATCCACACCGTACATTCCCTCTCTTAGATTATTTTAAGGTATGTGTACAAAAATAAGGCATATGCAACGCTCAAGTGGACACACCAAATAATAAGAGTAAGTTGCATTAAATGTAAATGAAATCTGTTATGTGGTCCACTTTAGCGTTGGATCTATTTCATTTTCATGCTTATACCTTAAAATGATACAAGAAAAGGGATGAAAGTAGGATAAATAGATACTTTGGCCTGTCACAGAAGTGACCGTTCCGGGATAGAGACGGGCAGGGTAGGACACAATCCTCGTCCTCGTCCGGTGTAATCCAAGACTGAGTCAGAGACATAAGCAGATTGCGTACCGAGTCAGTAACTACCCTTAGAGTACAGAGTATACTATTTGAGGTTCACTATGGTTTACGTATTATATCCACTCAGTCCATCCATTTTACTGGAAAATTTTAAGACTTAAAGCCTATATGCAATTCTTAAATGGACCACATCATCTGAAACATTGTGAATTGAATTTATATTGTTGAAAATTTCTTCAAGGCTCAATAAGTTTTGGATCTAATTTATATTTGTGTTTCCTAATAATGCCTGTTTGTATGGTCTTATGATAAGTTGGATGATAAATAAACATCACCGTAGGACCCAGAAAGGTTTTAACAGTGGAAATCATTACTTTCTCTGTTTCTTGTGGTATGGCATGATTTACTTTACCTTTGAATATCTGAAAACGGATGGCCGGCGTGCATAGACCAGAGGCATTCACAGTGGGCCCAGCTTATTTTACTCAATACAATACAATAAGAGCCGGAGTTACTCAGAATGCAATCCGATTTCGTTAGTGAGTTCCTGCCAGATGCTACGTGGGTATGCTACGGGGGTCTATTATAATATTTGTTAAAAATCTACTCCATTCATTTATTATTTAATTATTTGAGGATCATTTTTGGTCGACCCGAAACTCAAGACGGCCATACTTTGTATAAAGAGTTTTCTACTAGTGAAATCTTCCTAGACACAACTTTAGTGTTTATATGCCATCAACCGTTCACAAGGTAATTCCCACTATCGAGAAGTGAAGTAAAAAACAAAACCAAAACTTTAAAGAAACTTTTTTGGCCGTACGAATGCTTAAATGGTGGTAATTGAATCTCCAATATTTCACCAGCGTGAGTGTGTGGGGTGTGTGTGCGCGTGTCAAAAAAAAAAAAAAAAAACTCCAATATTTCGTATGGTGTGGTTCACTTGAGTTGTGGATCATCTTATTTTTTGTCACATCCCTACTAAAATAATATGAAAAAATGGATAGACAGCGAATTTTTCTGAAATATTACGGTGAGCCCCGCATCCCCATAATCTTCCCCAACTGGCTTCCCAGAAACTTCCGAAATACGCGTCTGAGAATTTGCACGCGTTTGGGTAGTCCCTATGCACAACCTTGATACGATGGCCCATGCATCAATGCCTCCCTAGATTATTGAATCCTATGTATAAAATGGCCTATTTTGGTTGAATGTCAACCATTGCTTTATTTATATATTTTTCTCAGCTGTCCATTTGACTTATCTCAAGGTCCATCTGTCCTTCGGTTCATAACCTATCCATGTTGACCCTGTCTCACCAAACCATGGTCCCCAGTTTTGAGAGAAATGAGCCCCAGTGTGATATATGTCAGACATCCAACCCATCCATTAATTGCTTACCCTGATGTTAGCCCCAAAGCCAGAAAATCATCTCGATCCATACGACAGGTGGGCCACACAATAAGTTAAAGTGCAGTTGGGATGATCACCAAAGGGTTGTGTATGGGGCCAGCGTGATGTTTATATGTCATCCAATCCATTCATCATATTCGTCCCACCTGGATAAAGTGAAAGGGAAAAGGTTCAGGCTATTCCAAAAGTCAAGGTGATCCACACCACGTGATATTAGCAGTCTTAGTCATGATCATCGATTGTACCCTCTGGTGTGTCCCGCCTGATTTTTTGATCTAGATAATATTTGGAGGCATCCGTTTTCATCAAGGGCCACATCTAATGCATGGTTTGGATGCCAAACGTCCATCACAATGGGCCAGCCACACATTCACGTATATGGCATAGTCTCACCTTGGATCCTCTCTCTCTCTCTCTCTCTCTCTCTCTCTCTCTCTCTCTCTCCCACACACTCATGTATATGGCATAGTCTCACCTTGGATCCTCTCTCTCTCTCTCTCTCTCTCTCTCTCTCTCTCTCTCTCTCTCTCTCTCTCTCTCTCTCTCTCTCTCGCAGAGTTAAAAGACTCGGCGACTCAGACAGACTCGTTGGGCCCTGAGACGAGTCGCAAATTCCCCGAGTTGGGGCCACATCCGCCGGACTCACTTGAGTCGGGGTTGAATATCGAGGGTATGATTCGTGGTGTTGGAACCGAATCAGGTGGTCTGTTTGGGAGCCCTTACTGTTTGTAATGCAGGTGATCTGCGGGAGGGTATGATTCGCAAAAATACATCAGTTTGAATGTCTATAAAAGGGCCAGCATTGCTGCATTTCCATGGCATTGGCGTTTGGACACTCCAAAATTCCAAAACCTTTGTTTCTGTGAGAGGATGAAGTCCAGCTTCTTTCTCTTGGTGGTCTGTTTGGGAGCCCTTACTGTTTGTAATGCAGGTGATCTGCGGGAGCAATTCTACCGGAAGAGCTGTCCTCTTGCTGAGGATATCATGAAGAAGATCACGCAGCAGCGCGTCGCTGCCAACTCCGCTTTGCCGGCGAAGCTCTTGAGGCTGCATTTCCATGATTGCTTTGTTAGGGTAATGAAAATCTTTCCTTTTTATACAGCATCTGCTGAAATATCCGCCGTCCATTGTCCGGTTGGATCATGCGCCTCTAACAACTGTTGGATTGGGATTTGGACGGTTGTGATAAGTAGTGGCAGTGATATTGTTTTATTTAGTTCTTGCTAACTAATGTTTGCATGTGTTCACCTACATATGCACATTCCAAGCAATCTGCGTCGTTCATCACGTGGGCCCACCGTGTTTATGCAATTTCCTGGCCACCCACACGCATACCATTGACTGGCGGTCTATACTTCATATACGTACGTGACCCACATGATGAGCACGACACTAGCTTGATTTCTGGGCCATGGCATTTAGACGGTGGGCCTTACTCGACGAACGTACGTTAACAGCAGAAACCCAAAAATACACACATGCCGCATTGGTTGTTGGTGATCATATCATCGCTGTACGTGCACTATTCCATGCATGCATTCATGCATTCACGTGCATAAAAGTTACGTGCATGGAGGCCTATTAGCTACTTTTACTAATCAGTAGTTATGCGGCCATATGTTTTGTAGGGTTGCGACGGTTCGGTGTTACTGAATTCTACTGCGAACAACAAAGCTGAGAAGGACGCAATTCCCAACCTTACATTGGCAGGTTTTGACGTGATTGATGAAATAAAGGCCCAGTTGGAGGAGACATGCCCTGAAGTCGTTTCATGCGCAGATATTGTGGCTTTGAGTGCTAGGGATTCCGTTTCCTTTCATGTGAGTTTGCTGAAAACCATTGAACGGTGGCAATGGTTGGGTTCATGGTGGCCAACCCATCACCACTGATTTTGTCTGTCATCTTATCGTGTGGTAATAGTTTATGCAATGGATGTTTAGCTGTAGGCTTTGTAGACTAGTAACTATGGTACGATCACCATTGGATGGTAGTGATGGATGGGCCCCACCATTTTCTGTAGAGGCGGCTTGTGCACTAGTTGTTGATGTACAGTCACCATTGAATAGCGGTCCTGGGAGGGGCCCACCACTTGCTGAGAGGCAGTTTATACACTAATAATTACTACTATATACAATCACTATTAGATAGTGGTGCTGAGTAGGCCCACCAGCAATTGGAGAGCCTTCTGCATATGCCACCATTATTTGAGTAATCCCAACCATCTGATTAATGTAGCTTAAACGTAGTGCAATTTTCAAACGTCCAACGGCTGGTCACCAATCAGATGGTCTGGATTGCCCTAACGACCTTTTGAATTGTGGCCCAACCATGGTGGAATCCACCATCTGGACCACTCAATGGTGCCAATTAACCATACGTATGGTGGTGAAATGACATCCACACCCCCTCGAGCTCATCTGCGGTTCTCACGTGCCAATCTTGCAGTTCAACAGACCCATGTGGAAAGTGTTGACCGGTAGAAGAGATGGAAATGTGTCACATGCGTCGGAGGTCCTCGTCAACATACCTGCTCCTTTCTCTAACTTCACCACA
Source organism: Magnolia kwangsiensis (assembly GCA_037074715.1). Classification (NCBI taxonomy): domain Eukaryota; kingdom Viridiplantae; phylum Streptophyta; class Magnoliopsida; order Magnoliales; family Magnoliaceae; genus Magnolia; species Magnolia kwangsiensis. The sequence goes on from CM073588.1 coordinate 24,193,762, forward strand.
CTCAAGCAAAACTTCGCCAACAAAGGCCTCGACGTCCATGATCTCGTGGTCCTATCAGGTACATGGAACAAGAGCATCTGAACCGTTTGTTGCTATCAGTCACATCGAATTTTTGCTGCAAGTACACTTAAGGATAGATCAGTCAATGGGCCAGATATGGGCTGGAATATTAGGCCCGAACAATGGACCCAAATATAAAATTTAAGCCCCTTTGTTAATATGGCCCAAACCCATTTTCGTAACATTTTGTACGTGATGGGCCACATCTAATGAACAGCCCAGATCTTCAATAAATGAGAGTGGTCAGGCTCGGGCTCAGGGTTAGGCCATGCGACTCTTCATGGGCCGGGGTTGGCCCTTTTTGCAAGGAACTGTACTCTGGTTAGGCTTAGTCTTTAACTTTATGGGCCGGTCTTGGACAGAAATAAGCCCAGTCCGGGTCCTGCTCATTGGCATCCCTCATTAAGGACCGTTCAATCTTGATCTGATGGTGGCTGCTACTCACAAGGTAGGTGAGGCCATATCCGAATTGGTTTCAAGTTATGGTACCTGCTCCTCAAATCCCAATGATCAGAGGGGGTAGCAGGCCCTGCATGGCCCAAAAACCAAATGATAAAATAGAAACAGGCTAACGGTTTATATTCAAAGATTGAAAAATCAATTAAGCTGGACGGTTAAGATTGTACAATTTGTGCAAGTGGTGCATTGTTTTTCAATGTGGATCATCCATATTGAGGTGTTCTGGATGAATGGCTCTGATTGCAAGGGTGGCCCACATAAACAATCTTCACAGCTATAAACACATTTCAGTTATAGTAAGCTTTTCTTATATTAATGCATTAACCCAAGAAGGAATATGGAACGGCGGTTTTGGTGGGCCCAGGTGCACATACAATTGGAGTGGGCCACTGCAGTGTCTTCAGTAACAGGCTCTACAACTTCACAGGGAAAGGGGATGCAGACCCTTCTCTCAACTAAACCTATGCAGCTTTCTTGAGAACCAAATGCAAGAGCCTATCAGACACTACAACCACTGTAGAAATGGATCCTCACAGCTCCCTCTCTTTTGACAGCCATTTCTATGTGATCTTGAAGCAAAACAAAGGTCTATTCCAATCCGATGCTGCGCTCTCGACGAACGAAGGTGCAGCCAAGACCGTTGCTGAGCTGACCAACTTGACTGATTTCTTCACTGAGTTCTCACACTCTATGGAGAGAATGGGAGCGATTGGAGTCCTCGCGAACCGTTCGGGACAGATTAGGAAGAAATGTAGCATTGTTAACTCGTCCTAAGAGCAATTTGGACGGTAGGGCCCACATACTGAGACGGTCCCATGATTTTAACCATTGATTTTCTTGGTACTGCAATAATTAACTTGTGGTTCAATAAATACTCTTGAGTGATGATCTTGGCCTTTGATTTTTGGAGTTGAATGTGTGCTCATTTTCTTGTTACCACCATAGATAAGCTAGGGATCCAATAATCATGCTTAGGTGATCATCACTTTGATTTATTATTATTATTATTTTTATTATTATTATGGAGTTGAATGCAAGCCAATGGAAAGTTTTCTTTCCAATATTCTAAATTCATCCACGCAAGTGTGAGTAAGAGCCATTTGCTTTTGAATAATGTGAGATGGGATCTGTCAACATCCCCGGCTCCCCGAGATGCTAGATTTATTTCAGATTTCTAGTGCATTTTTCTCTGTTGGGGCCCACATGGTAAGATGGCCCGATGATTTTAACTGTCTATGTTCTTGGTCCTGCAATAAGGAAGCTATTGCCCAATAATCACGCTTAAGCAATCATCCTTGCCTTTGACTTTTGAAGTTGAATGCAAGCCAATAGAAATTTTCATTTCAATGTTCTAAATGATCATCTAAATATAAGGAAGAAGAGATTTGATTTGAAGTAGTGTAAGATTAATTAGTACAGGATCACCAGTACCTGTGGCTCCATTGACGGCCGCATACTGAAATGGTCCAATAATCAAGCTCAATGCTGATATTGACATTTGATTTTTGGAGTTAAATTTAAGCCAATTTAAAATTTTCTTTGCAATCTTCTGAATTCGTCATCACATGGTGTTGATGGGAATCATTCATTGAGCATAGTTTCAAACTATGGTGGCCCATGTGGAGTAGTGTAGCACATCTAGAACATGGGTAGTTAAACTATTCGACCATGCTCAGGGTCGTTACTCATGCCTCAGTGGTAGGCTCACAAGAGTTTCAACACGAGGTCATGGGTTCTTGTCCCATTGTGGTGAAAACTCACTTATGGTGTGAGTGCATGGGGTGTGAATGCACGTGTGTAAACAATTTATGTGAAACAATGAACTTTGAAATCTTAGTTTTTCAACAACTTTTGTGTAAACAATTTATGTTGAACAATGAACTTTGAAATCTTAGTTTTTCAACAACTTTTGTGATACAATTCACTAGTTGGTCCTCAATCCATATAAATGTAGTAGAAATCACCTTGACTTGAATATTCTTTTTGACAAAGTGGCAATTTGTTTCAATATGCTTTGTTTGTTCTTGAAACACATGATTAGTCGCAATATGAATATATGTCGGGTTGTCACAAAACAAAGCCATTGCTCTATATTCTGCTTCTACACTAAATCGAAGAACAACATTTAAAAAAAAAAAAAACTTTTTCAAGCGAATAAGTTATCACTAAAAAAGATACACATAATAGTTGTAGACCTTTTATCTAGATGACAACTTGCCGAGTCAACATTTAAGTAGCTGTAATCTTTAAATTTTCATTGCACTTCATTAGGACTCATTTTCCAGGAGAACTCTTTAGATACAAGAGAATTTGACTTACAGCTTTCATGTGAATGGACGGTGGCTTGTGCATAAATTGACTCACCAAAGAAATGTCTTAAACAATATCTAGACATGTAATAATGATGTATATGACTTATCCAACCAGTTGTTGAGACTACTTGATGTCTTCTAAAAGTTTTTTCATTTATTTAGAAAGCCGAACGTTGTAGTTGGCTGACGTATCAACAAGCTTTACATCTAACTTCCATATTCTTTCAAGTAGATTTAATATGTATTTCCTCTGTCATAAGAAATTTTTTTTGAAGAAGAAGCTACTTCTATGTCTAAGTACTTTAATTTATCAAGTTATTTATTTATTTATTTATTTTTATTTTTATGTTGAAACATGTCTTAAGATCATGCTTCAATTGTAGGACGACTTGATCATCATCACCATAACTATAAAATCATCAACATACACTAAAATAATTACTATTTTTGAAGCTTTCTACTTGACAAATATCATGTAGTTAGCTCCACTTTGTTTATATATAAAAGCAATTAGGATAGATCTGAGTGTCTTGAACCAAGCTCTTGGTAACTGTGTAAACCTATAAATTACCTTCTTTTTTTTTTAACTTGCATATTATATCATCCTCCCCCCCTTTGAGGATGTCCTAAAGGTAGTTTCTATATACTTCCTCGTAAAGATTTTCATGTAAAAATGATATATATAGTTTTTATATCTAATTGATATAAAGTCCACTCTTAATTAGTTACAATAGATAACAACATGCATATAGATCTCATCTTGGCCACATGTATAAAAGTTTCTTGATAATCAATACTTAAATAGTATAGGTAAATCCTTTTGCAACAAATCTATCCTTATAAATTTTTATAGTACCGTCAATTTTATATTTGATTTTGTACACTACCCATTTACAACCAACTAATTTTTTCTTTTCCCTTCAAATAAGCACACTATTTTCCAAGTGTCAAAGCAACCGGAGTAAGAGAGGGAGCTATACTTGGTATAAAAGATCCTTTTGCATAGGATAGAGATTGATGAGAGGATCTTGAAGTCATAGGGTTTATACTTGTAAATTTGGAAATTTGTTCTCATACTAAATTGGAGAGGACTCAATTGAGTCATTCATTGTTTCGTTTTCAAAACTTCTTGGAGTTAGAACTCTTTGGATTTTAAATAGTACTAAACATATTCAACGAACTATGTCTCTGGTAACGTGAATTTTTCTTTTTTATTGGATTAAAGCATATGTATCCTTTTGGGTGTGATGAATAACCAATGAAGATATAGTTTACAACCCCTTTGTTTAATTTGTTTCGACTAAAATTTGGAACATGAGCATAACATACACATCTAAACACACGTAAGTATGAGATGTTAAGAATTTTTTCAATTAAAACTTGAAATGGGTTTTTTCTATTCAAAACCACACTTGGAAGTCTGTTAATAACATAGTTGGCTGATAAAAACGCATCAAGTCATAAGAAATTTGAGACTTTCATTTGAAATATAAACGACCTTGCAACTTCAAGTAAGTGACAATTTTTACGTTCAACCACTCCATTTTATTGTGGAGTGCCTGAATAAGTTGTTTGATTAATAATCCCATTATATCCAAAGTAATCATAAAACATTTTACTTATATATTCTCCTTCATTATTGCATCTTAGAATTCTAACCTTGGCATCATATTGAGTAGTAATTATCTTATGAAATTATTTAAATGCATTAAATACTCATCCTTTATGTCATGCCCCAAACTTGAAAATTGGGCTCATAAAATTTTCAATTGTCGAATCCGATGCCGACAGCCTCCGTAGTACTTCATTCTCGGCTCCCAGCGCCTATGTGCTAGATTCCGATCTTGGGATCCTATAAGGAGAATTTTTCAGTGTAGGCTTATTTCGTAAGAACCATAACCGTAAGTTTACCCAAATCACAAAGGCAACATCATCATCATATATCTACTAAGATAAACATTTGAATACAGTGTAGAAAAGAAAATACATATATCAAAAATCAAAGCTCTAGAAGACCGTTGTATGCTCCATGCTCAACGCTGCTACAATCTAATGCTACCTACACACATCTATCGTGTATAAGCTTATAAAAAGCTTAGAGGATGATGTAAGTGTGTGCGTAAGATAAGTGTCAAGCACATAATATATAAGTTCATAAAATATCATTAACTTTATCTAGGATATGCGATGCAAAGACATAATAAGTTAATGACATATACTGAGAAAGTAATGTAGGTCGACCATGCAATGCAGAGACATAATGAGCCAAATATCAGATACCGAAGATGCAATTCTAAAGAGCTATGAATACCATCAGCCTCATCTAGGCTATATAAATGCAGAAACATAGTAACCCAAAATGCTATATGTTGCGGATGTAATGCAATATGCGGTGTGAATGAAATGACTAAACTGGAATGTGAAGTCGGGATGATACTATGTAATATCGCAGGCTATAGGGTCCATCATAAGAGACTTATATCTAAACTAGTTTCATACCTAAATTTGGATAGTCAGACTTAATGTGGTAAACTCTTGATCTCAGGTTAGTCGTACGCCCCAACCGAAATCCTGGCTATTACGAGGTACACATAACAATTAGTTACGCACAACCAGCCCAAGTAAATAGTGAATGAATGAATAAATGAGTAAAATACTGAGCATGCAACTCCTGCTTAATAAGTCCACATATCAGTATTGTACATCTTTGGGATCATCACCGGGGTTTAGTACACTCTACATGCAGTCGCCGCCCACTGGATGTGCAACTATGTAAGTGGAAGAGACCTCACTATCCGCCTGACCAGTATTAAGTCAATATCTACCCGGCATGTTAATAAATGATCCAATTACGAGCTGGTCAAACTCAATCTAACTATGCACACTACCCTTGGGTGGGTAAATGAGTTTGACCAGCTCTAAGTGGGCCGAATACTGGTAGACTGCGTCTCCCAATTACGAGCATGTCAATAAATGACCCAATTATGAGCTGGTCAACCTCTTTCCAACCGACCACGACACAGTGGGAGACACGATCTACCAGTTCTCGGCACTCGGGCGCTTATGTATCCACTCGGTTTAGACGGTGGGGCGTCTCTTGGCTACGGAGGTTTAAAGATTTTCACTTAGAGACATTTATGACAGCCCGATGCTAGTAACAGATTTATGGTAACCCATCTAGTCATCCATAACATGTCTGTGGCGGCCACGACATACCTGTGAAGGCCACGACCTTAATGTCGTTAGGGCGTATAGTAGTCATATCATAAAATGTGAGATACATAAGTCATATCATCCAGTCATGCATCAAACCTGTGCGTATCGCAAGCTCACGGGGGGCAACTCCGTCTATCAGAGAGTCTCATAACAACCTATCATATGGCATATGAAATGGTCAATCACATCTCATAAAAAATATGCAGATGATGTGCATACGCATGGATGGTGAAACTATACTAAGCATGTTATAAGATGATGGTGTACTCTCCTCGTATCAAGGATGGGCCTAGAAAGCCTACTTATAACAAAAATGGGCCTCATAATGGGCCCAAGGGAAGGTCACAATATGAACATTTAACCATTATTGCCCATTAATGTGGATGTTTAACCAACATCGCTCCCAAGGAGTGGCCCGCATAAACATCATTACATACATTATAGTGAAATCACATATTAAAATTGGTCCGCACATTCATCGCATTGGGCCTCACTCAAGGGCCACATGTACACTACATCAAGTCCCGCCATACAGGCCAAAAATATATCACAATAGGCCTTATCAAATGGGCCACAAATACATCACAATGGGCCACATACCTGGGCCTCAAATACATTACAACGGGCTACATACCTGGGCCTCAAATACATCACAACGAGCCACAAACCTGGGCTAATATACACACAATGGGCCGCATGACATGGGCCTAATACATATCACAATGGGCCGCATGACATGGGCCTAATACACAACACAATGGGCCGCAACATATATCACAATGGGCCGCATGACATGGGTCACAACATGTATCATAATGGGTCGCACCAATGAGCCTCATGTACATCAAGTAGGCCGAATCAATGGGCCTAGAAAAGTGGATGAACCATGTGCATGTAACACACATCATGGTAGGCCGCACAAATGAATGGCATAGATAAACAATACATGCATCAATGGTAAGCCCCACGTGGCACCGTCCAAAGGTGGATGGTGTGAATATAAAATACGTACACCAAGGTAGGTCCCATCACATGGGCCTAATATACTTAACAGGTGGGCCCCGCATACACAACAAATGGGCCCCACCAGATGGGCAGTGTGGGTACAACATACATCACGGTGGAACCCACGACACCGTCCAAACATTGTCCATGTAAATCAACACTGTCCAAACTTTGTCTATGTAAATCAATACTATTCAAACATTGTCCAGCACTGTCTAGACATTGTCTAACATCATCCAACACAATCTGGACGGTGTGGATGAAATAAATATATCATGGTAGTGTCCACCGTCCAGATTACTAGACGATGGAGCTAAGACACATTGATTGCTTGCCTCCAAGTGCAAAGGTTCGTAAGTAGTGTCCCGTGAATATGGGGTCGATCCCACAGGGAGATGAATTATTAGAAGAAAAAAATCAAATGCAAAACAAACTAACTAATAAAAACTAAACCAATGATTTAATTTTAGAATTTTTGAATGGATGTAATTCAGTGAATTAAAATAACACCCAAGCTTCAAAGTTCCACACATAGGTTAATGTTCAAAAATCATTATAACTAGGATAACACAACTAGGATCTGAGCACTATGGTCAGCCTAATTAGAAAATAAACTAGTTTAAATATCTTAATAAATGATATAAAATATTAGAAAATAATGGATCTGCATCATTGACATATATTCTCAAGCGCTAGTGATTCTAAGTATTCAATATCTATAGGATAATGAATATCAAAGCAATATCACAGGTTGAGAACCTTTCCTATCTGGGAAATCTGATTGATTTAGGGTAAGTCTATCCATCAATGTGGATCTCATATGATGGAAACATATGGATCTCACAAGATGATCAAAAATAAAAGCTAAATAATATATAACATGCATTTACCATTCTTCTTATCATTAAAACAATCAATCATCATAATCTTAAAGAAATATTAAACCCATGTGCTTCCCTTCTAGCTTGGGCTAGAAGGAACTTAGAAAAACATAATTAAATTACAGAAATAAAAAGCAATAGGAAAGAAAAAAATGCAAATAGAAAAGTTCTAAAAAGAATAATAATAATAACTTATAAAGCTTTAATAATAAAAAAAAAACTCTTTAAAAACCATAAATTTTACTTTGGGATACCTTTAATGATCTTTTAGAATGCCCTAGGAGGCCCTATTTATAAGTAGGGAACTCCAATTTTTGCACAAAGTTGAAAACCCTAGAAACCGCCTCAAATGTACATATTTTTTAAAAATAGACTTCTCGCTACATAGTTTGTTTAAAACAGACTTCCTGCTACGCAGTTTTTCAAAATAAACTTCACAGCTTCAAAATACACTTTTTTAGGACGATTTTAGGATTCTTCACTTCAAATCTTCAATTCTCTTCATTCGTCACTTGGTTTTCTTGGATCTTTATCATGTGAATTCTTTAATTTTAGTCTCCTAAGATCCATCCTTTTTCTTGATAAATCTTGAGCATTAAATTCATGCTTTTTAGCACCCTTTTTCAATCCAAGTACTTAAATTCACCTTATAACACATGCATGAGTAAAATAGAATATTAAGATGAATTATGTTTATAAAATCAAGAGATAAAAGGAAAAAAATATACAATATTTGAGTCTCAACACACCCCTCAACTAGCATTTTTCTAGTCCCAAGCAAAATAAGTGAAGAAAAATAAAAATAAGAATGAAAAATAATTCTAGAAACAAAATTAAAATGAAAATAAAGTTCTAACTACACCACTTTCGCAGGTAATCTAGATTTCATTTAGCATATGCAACAAGCCTTTAAACCCCTAGGTTTCCCCTACTGGACGAGTTATAGTCTCATGAGGGTTTTCAGAAATGTTACCCACAAACATTGACAACATGAAAAATAATTAAACACTCAAAAAATTATACAATTATGCTTCCATTCATCATATGAATTCCAAAACAAACCAATACTTACCTTAAGTCTGAAGTTAGTTAGAATCTCAATTTCCTAATCCATTACATCCTTGAGTTCAAAGACCCAATCAAAAATTAGAATAGTTATGATCCAGTATCCTTAGGTGCTCTATGACACTAGTCTAACTTTGAGAAATATGTATGTTCTCTATCCTAACTCCTTTCAATCATTCCACGAATATGAAATCTTTAGTTATCTCATTTTCTTCATGTCATTTCTTCTTTTATCATCATATCCTCATTTTTATAGACCACCCTTAGATGAAGATTCTCACTAAGTTTGCTTCATAACCTAAGGTATCGTACTTGTAATAGTAACAGTAATGGATACTTAGGTATCCTTACTCCGAATTACTGACACGATTGTTATGGTCATTGCATTCATACTCTATAATAATTTTTTTTTCACCACTCTTTTTTTCCCTTCAATATTCTCTCTTTTAAGCATATATCAATGGTACTAGTTCATTCAACCTTGTTTGAATCAAAAGTTGTTATTCTAGTTCACATATCATATTCCTTAGTTAGCTAGGGTGTATTGTGAATTCAGTATATCAAATTACAACTCACTTTAAACTAGTGATTGGATAATTGAACTCAAGTATATAATTTTCAATTGTCAGAATTCTGACTACTATCGACCGAGAATAAATAGTAACTTTGCCTTTGGAATTCGCATAATATCATGTTTACATTCTTGTATATAAACATATTATTTTGAAAATGTTGAAAAAAAATAAAAAAATTCCTCATAAACCTTAAAAAAACTGAAACCTAAAAAAAAATAAAAAAAATAAAATAAACCGAAACCAAAAAAGAAAAAAAAAACTCATATGGATGACTATCCACACCCCCCACCCCCGATGTAATGATAATGTAATGCAGAGAACAATAAAAATAAAAGAAATGGTGGATAGTACCTAACATGAAAAACTCACCTGATATGTGACACTAAAAAGAATTAAATATGATACAAATCCTACAGAAATGCTTCGTCAGACTAGGAGCATCAATCTAAATATTCTGGCTCATGAAGAGGGACAAACTCCTCTCCCAAATGAAAGTTTTTCACATAAGGCTTCAATCTCTGACCATTAACCTTGTACACATTACCAATACGTGGATTCTCAATTTCAACAGCCCCATGAGTATAAACATTCTTCACAATAAATGGGTCTGTTCATCTTGATCTTAACTTTCCCGGAAAGAACTGGAGATGAGAATTGTATAATAGGACCTTTTGCTGAGGTTTAAAATTCTTCCTCAGGATGTTTTTGTCATGAAAAGCTTTGGTCTTCTCTTTGTAGATTTTAGAATTTTCATATGAGTCTCTCCGCAGCTCCTCTAATTCATTCAATTCTAATTTCATTTATCCACTTGCTTGGTCCATATCAAAGTTTAATTTCTTTATTGCCCAGTAGGCTCTATGTTACAATTCCACGGGTAGGTGGCAAGCCTTCCCATACACCAATCTGTATGGAGACATTCCAATCGGGGTCTTATAAGCAGTCATATAAGCCCATAAAGCGTCAGATAGTCTAAGGGACCAATCCTTCCTATCTGGTCTTATAGTTTTCTCTAAAATGTGTTTGATTTCCCGATTAGAAATCTCATCTTACCCACTCGTTTATGGGTGGTATGGGGTGCTCACTTTATGCTTGATGCCATATTTCTTCATCAAAGCCTCAAATATTCTATTGCAAAAGTGAGACCCGCCATCACTAATGATGGCCTTTGGAGTTTCAAATCTAGAAAAAATATTTTCCTTGAGGAATCGTATGACCACTTTGTTGTCATTGGTCCTACTTGGAACTGCCTTAATCCACTTTGAAACATATTCCACACCAACCAATATATACAGAAATCCAAAAGAAGATGGAAATGGTCCCATAAAATTAATACCCCAATAATTAAATATTTCCAATGGTAAAATTGGGGATAAAGGCATCATGTTGCGCTGGGACAGTCTTCCTAACCTTTAACATCTATCACAAGCAACACGGAAAGCATGAGTGTCTTTAAACATGGTAGGCCAGTAAAAACTACACTACAAGATTTTTGCAGTGGTTTTCTTAGCAAAAAAATGGCCACCACATGCTTGCACGTGATAAAAGGAAATAATACTCTGAACTTCATTCTCTGGGATACAACGTCTAAAAATTTGATCAGTCCCATATTTATATAAATACGGGTCATCCCAAAAGAAGTTCCTAACCTCGGTTTCAAAATGCTTCCTATCTTGTGACTTCCAATGATATGGCATTTTTCCTGTTATAAGATAGTTCACTATATTCGCATACCAAGGCAATTTGGAGATCACAAATAATTGTTCATCAGAAAAAGTGTCCTGGATATGCATCTCTTCAGTGGAATCATCTAACACCAATCTGGAAAGGTGATCGGCCACTACATTTTCTACTCCTTTCTTATCTTTTATTTCTAAGTCAAATTCTTGGAGTAGGAGGATCCATCTCAAAAGTCTTGGCTTTGCATCTTTCTTAGATAGAAAATATTTCAAAGCCGAGTGGTCTGTGAAAATGACCACTTTGGATCTGAGCAAGTAGGACCTAAACTTATCCAAAGTAAAAACTACTGCAAGTAACTCTTTTTAATTTGTTGAGTAGTTCACTTGGGCCGAGTTTAGAGTTCTACTCGCATAGTGAATAACGTAGGGACTTTTATCTTTCCTTTGGCCCAAAACAGCCCCTATGGCATAGTCACTTGCATCGTACATTAGTTCAAAAGGAAGTGTCCAATCTCGTGGACGCATGATAGGTGCAGTGGTAAAGGATGATTTAATTTTATTAAAAGCACTTGCACACTCATCTGTCCACTTAAATGAAACATCCTTTTGAAGAAGATTAGTCAAGGGTCTAGTAATGGCACTAAAGTCCTTGATGAATCTTCTATAGAAACCAGCATGCCTTATAAGTGATCTAATATCTCTAACAGTTCGGGAGATAGGTAAATTAGCTATAATGTCGAGTTTTGAGCAATCTACCTCGATTTGATTTTTGGAGATAACATGGCCCAAAACAATTTCCTTTTGAACCATAAAATGACATTTCTCCCAATTTAAGACAAGGTGTTTCTCTTCACACCTAGACAAGACAAGAGATAAATTGTTGAAGCATTCCTCAAAACTATTCCCAAATACAGAGAAGTTGTTAATGAAAACCTCAAGAAACTTCCCAACCATATTTGAAAAAATACTTAACATACACCATTGAAAAGTTGCTGGAGCGTTACACGATCCAAACGACATCCGTTTGAAAGCAAACGTGCCAAATGGACAAGTGAACGTGATTTTCTCTTGGTCTTCCAAGGCTATCTCTATTTGGTTATATCCATAATATCCATCAAGAAAACTATAGAAGGAGTGACCTACTATCCTCTCTAAAACTTGATCAATGAATGGTAGAGGGAAGTGATCCTTCTTTGTGACCTAGTTCAATTTTCTATAGTTAATGCAAATACGCCAACCTGTGATAACACGTGTTGGTATGAGTTCATTATTAGAATTCTACAAAATAGTTATTCCAGGTTTCTTTGGGACTACTTGAGTTGGACTCACCCAAACACTATCGGATATTGGGTAGATGATTCCCACCTCCAACAATTTAATCACCTCATTTTTTAAAACTTCCATCATGTTTGGATTGAGATGCCTTTGAGGTTGTCTAATTGGTTTGGTGTCCTCATCGAGATGGATCTAATGAGTGCATATGGAAGGGCTTATACCCTTGATGTCAGAAATGGTCCAGCCCAAGGCTCCTTTGTGGTCCCTTAGAACTTTCAACAATTTAATCTTTTAATCATTGTCCAAAAATGAAGAGATCACCATAGGATAAGTTTTATTTTCACCTAAGTATACATACTTAAGCTCATTTGGTAGTGATTTTAAATCAAGCTTTGAAACATTGGTTGGTGATGACAGAGGTTGCAAGTCCTTAATAAATAGGATTTGAGTGCGTGGTCTCTATTGGTACATACCAATGTCCTGGGTGGTAGTGCTCTCATTATTATCACAAATTTCAGCAAGAACTTTTTCTAAATTAGAATTTTTTAAGTCCTCAATGACTTGAATCAATTCCTCAGTCAGACTAGGTTCCAATTCCTCTTCTTTTATCAAGTAGTCCATGAAATTCAGCTCATGGATTTCATTATTATCAATGGGCTGCTTACATAGATTAAAAATATTTAGCTCTAGAGTCATGTTACCAAAAGACAAGTTCATCATTCCATTCCTACAATTTATGATTGCATTTGAAGTTGCTAGGAATGGGCGACCTAAAATGATAGGAACTTGAGTGCTAGCATTTACACATGGTTTAGTGTTTAGTACAATAAAATCCACGGGGAAGTAAAATTTCTCCACTTGGACTAGTTCGTCCTCTAAAATTTCCCTTGGTACCTTAATGGAGTGGTCAGCAAGTTGGAGTGTAATCGTGGTTGGTTTAAACTCGCCTAACCCCATTTGTTTGTAAACTGAATAAGGTACTAAGTTGACACTTGCACCCAAATCTAGCAAAGCATGCTCAACTTAGAAATTTCCAATAATACAAGAAATAGTGAGACTTCTCGGGTCTTTGTATTTGGGTATAACCCTTTGTTGAATGATAGCGCTCATTTTCTCAGTAAAGAAAGTCTTTTTGTGCACATTTAATTTCCTCTTTATAGTGCACAAGTCCTTGAGATATTTAGCATATGATGGAATTTGTCTAATGACATCTGAAAGTGCACCTACTAGTGCCCTGGTTTGTCAATTATGGTGTAAGTTGAGTCAATCGGACAACAGTGCCTAACAGGAAGATCAACTCAAGTTTCTGCCTCAACTGAATGTGTGGAAGCTTGTCATAAGTAAATCATAGCCTCACATCCCATGTCCCAAAACACCAGGTGATTAAAACCCTTAAAAGTAAGTAGAACACCTTAGGGTTTTAGTATAAGAAAACTTTTTACAAAACAAGAAAATCTTCAAGTTTTTCTTACCCTGTCGATTATATCGATTCACCTTTCGATATGATCGACCTACTCTGTCGATGTCCTCGGCATCTCAATCGATACAATCGAGTGAGGACAAAAAGCGTCCAGCAATCAAACATTCATCTGAACGATTTATCAATATATCAGAATCTTAATCGATATCATCGATATTCGAATATCGATCCCATCAAAAGTGGATCGATAACATCGACAGATAGTTTTCCATCGCCCCTGTTTTTTTTTAAAAAACTACTATAAGCTTCGATATATCGATGACTGTCCGATTCAATATGAACTCAAATATCGATCATATCGGAAGTCATTCGATCATATCGATAGTTGGCGCATGTTTCTTCCAGCATAAATTTTAGGGTATTTTAAACGTTGATCGGAGGCCATTCGAGGAAATCGATATTCTAATGTCGATATCATCGAGTCCTGGTCGATTGGATCGAGTCTAGTACAAACTGACCAGCATGCTTATAGGTTAATCTATATGATTTATCGATCCTATCGATAAGGTCTCGATATCATTGATATTCAAATTTCAATGACATTGGTTGTTCCCCGATCATATCTTCAAAACCTAAAATTCTTCAAGGCTTGTCTCTCTTGTTTTCACCTGTCGATAGATCGATCCATCTATCGATGGAATTGGAGTTCGAAATTCCATAACATCGATGCATGTCTCGATCCCATCGACCAGCCAGTAAAGGGTTTCAAAAGTGAATGATATGAAGTTTATGCCATCGAGCAGATCATCGATACAATCGAGAGTATATGCTCGACAATATCAACTCTTTCTCGATGATATCAAACTTTGTCATAAATATGACCGTTTTATATCCGTTGGAACCTTTTTCTTATATATATAGATGTTAGTCTTTATTGTTGATAGAGAAAGAAGAGAGTGCTTCTGAGTGTTTTAAACTTCATATAATTTATCTTAAGCCCTTTCTCTTAGGGAGTTCATCCTCCAATCCACCCTCATCATTGATATTCAATAGAGTGGATTGGGGAATGAACTTTTGCATTTAAGGATCCTCTATCTACTACCTTATTGGAAAACCATTAAGCTGGGATGCCTTGAATGCATAGATGATTGGAACCACTTTATCTTCCTAATAGAAAAATCTTTAGAGAGTGAAATTCCATCATAACCTTGACTCGACCTGAAGCCTAGTATTGGTACATCTTTTGTGTTGCGGATCAAGGGAGCTGAAGACTCTTCATCAACAAGAAGGAGATCTTCATCACTGCGCTAAAAATGACTCATCAACTTATCTATAAGTACTTAGAGTCCAGAAGATACCTGTGATCATTCCTTTTTAGGGTTGGGTCGTAGGTGTTGCTCACCCTTTAAAGTCCTCAAAGGAGGCCTCCGGTGGGAGTGTACGTGTGGGTGCGTTATGTGGACCCTTACTCTGTGTGGGCATAAACATCTGGTTAGGAGTGAACCAGTAAAACTCTGGATTATGAGGTGAACTGTGTAAAACCTCTGTTAGGGTCTTAAGGTAAGATCCTTGGCCAGTGTGCCTAAACCGGGTGCTATGTGTTGACCCTTGCTCGTGAGAGTATAAACAGTCAGCCTCTGTGTAGGTTGTAAAGGTTGAAGGTGAACTTGATTTAAAACCTTAGGTTTGAGGTGAACCATGGGAAACCTCCTTAGTGAAATCTGGTACACTCAAGGGTTAAGTGTGGCAGCCGGGAGTGGAGTAGACAAGTAGTTGAACCACTATAAAAATGACTGTGTCTGTGATTGATTCTTGTGGTTGAACATTTGTGTGATTATATTAGTTGCATTCATATCTGCTCACACTTCACACACACAATCACATCCATCATAAACTATAACTATCTCATGCTTATTAAACTGAATAGTTTTGTGATTGGATCCTCTACTGGGCTTGGAAGCAAGTAGAGTTACATTTGAGTAATCCTGAAAATTGCATACCTATTAGGATTAGAGCGATAAGATTTTTGATATAACTCATAAATCTTTAAAAAGTCCTATTCATCCCCCTCTAGGACATATTAGCATATTCCTGCTTCAACTCAAGCGGTCTTCACCACTATTTCAGCATCAAGTAGAGGAATATTGACAGTAACCTTTTGAAGCACACCCAACACCTCTTGATATTTCATGGGGATAGTCAGATTTCGAAGTCTAGATGGGAATGGAACTGGAAGCTCATATGACTTAGTCTCTTTATCCTTTTGCTGTTGCTGCTCTTGAACCATAGCCGGATCATCATTTTTTTGAGATAGTGGCTCATCTTCCAGTATTTCTACCGGTTGCATTATCTTGTTATCAACATCTTTTTCACTTCTCAAGGTAATGATGGTCTTAGCTTGTTCATGATGTAGCTCATTTGGATTTGAGTCTCCAATGAAATGTGTGTTTTTAGGGTTTGACACAGGTTGAGAAGGAAGGGTCCCTAACATTTAGTTGAGTCTCAATCCTAGCCACAACTGTCTTTAATTTCTAATTTGATTGGATTAGAAACTGATTCATTTGAGCTTGAGAGTTCATGAATGCGGTCAATGCATCCTCCACAGATGATCGCTTTGCTGGGGGCACATATGTTGTATTGTTAAGTGCCCTAAAAAAGTTATTTTGTGGAGGCATATGAGGTGCATTGGGCGCATTAATTTGTGGTCCATTCTTCCAACATAAATTAGGATGGTTATGTCAATTTGGATTATAAATGTTTCTCATTTGTTGCATAACTGACCTTTGGTAGTTATTTATAACATTTGCTTGATCATGCTCATGCGTGATATTTTATACAACTGAGATTATTGGACAATCCTTTGTGTCATGGTCTGTACTACCATAAATGCTACAAAAATTACCTAAGGAAGTGTTTGCTTTAACCATATCAACCTTCCTAATTTCCAAGGCTTTGACCTTTCTAGCTAATGCAGCGAATTTTACATTAAGGTCTTCTTCCTCTCTTAGGACATACATCCCCGCTTTTCTCTCTAGGACTGGGTCTAGTTTGGTCTGATTTAGTAAAGACATCCCATGTCTGTGTATTCTCTGCAACATATCTAGAAAATCCTAAGCCCCATTATGATCTTTGTCAAAAAAGGTTCCACCATACATCATCTCTATGAACTGACGGGTATCCATGGTGAGCCCCTTTCGGAAAGTATTAATCACGTGCCATGATTCATAACCATAATGTGGACAAGTAATTAGAAGGTCTTTGAAGCGCTCCCAAGCTTGGAAAAATAGTTCATTCCCCTTTTGAGAGAATGACATCATTTCTTGTTTTAATGCATTTGTTTTGTGCTTGGGAAAGAACTTTTTCA
The DNA here is from genome assembly GCA_037074715.1 of Magnolia kwangsiensis. Lineage (NCBI taxonomy): Eukaryota > Viridiplantae > Streptophyta > Magnoliopsida > Magnoliales > Magnoliaceae > Magnolia > Magnolia kwangsiensis. The sequence goes on from CM073588.1 coordinate 24,211,070, forward strand.
AAAACTCTTTACTTAAGGCTTGCCATGAAGTGATGGTATTAGGTCTTAGAGAGTTGAGCCATGATTTGACCCGATCCTTTAAAGAAAATGAGAATAACCTAAGCTTAAGTACATCCCTATTGCCATTATTTACTTGTAACGTTGCAATTACTTCCTCAAAGTCCTTGAGGTGCAAGTGGGGGCTTTCAGAATCCAAGCCATGAAATTTAGGAATTAATTGAATCACACCTGGTTTAAAATCAGTGTTCCCTGTGTGAGTAGGGAACACTATGCAAGATGGTAAAGTTGATCTCTCAGGGTGTAGATGTTCACGTAAAGTCCGTGGTTGGTTTAACACATTCCTATGAACTTCATTTTCATCCTCAAGAGGAGGATTGAGTTGATTTTCTCTGTTTTGATTTATAGTTGGATCTGGCAGATTTGGATTTGGATTATCAACTGGGTCTGCCATTGAATCCAAGTGATGTTGAGTGCCTCATCTAAGTGAATGATCAAGGCCTGGAACTAGTCCGCCTTCGGAGGAGAGTCGATTGTTTTGATCTCTACTCCAAAGGGACATAAACCATCAACACCACACAACAAATACCACTAATTCAAATAGCAAGTATGATACTTAAAATAAAAATAAAAACTTAACCAACAACCCAGGCAGCAAGGCCAACCATAAGGGTCCACGAAGCAAAATAAATCAACAACCCAGGAGGCAGGGTCGACCATGAGGGTTCAGTCCACAAAGTAAAAATAAATCAACAACCCAGACAGCAAGACCGACCATGAGGGTTCAGTCTACAAAAAATAAAAAATAAATAAATAAAAATTAACAAAAGAAAAAACTACTGCAGAAATTAAACTATGCTAATCTGAAAAATAGATTCAGCGGATGATCTTTGTGATCAAACAATAACTGTAGGACAACTGTATCACTTTGGTGATAAAATCCCAAGCAGGGCAACCTTATGTCACAGTTAGTGCTTGAAAGACCCAATTGAATTTATTTTTAAAGAAAAAGAAAAAAAAAATCTACAAAATATTTGGAGGGTTTAGAAGAGAACTTACCTTAGAAAAAACTTACCTTAGGTATCTTGCACAGATTTGATCTATCTCAATCTCTCCTCGGTAACGATGCCAAAAACTTGATTGCTTGCCTTCAAGTGCAGAGGTTCGTAAGTAGTGTCCCGTGAATATGGGGTTGATCCCACAGGGAGATGAATTGTGAGAAGAAAAAAATCAAATGTAAAACAAACTAAGTAAGAAAAACTAAACCAATGATTTGATTTTAGAATTTTTGAATGGATGTAATTCAATGAATTAAAATAACACCCAAGCTTCAAAGTTCCACACATAGGTTAATGTTCAAAAATCATTATGACTTGGATAACACAACTGGGATCTGAGTACTATAGTCAGCCTAATCAGAAAATAAAACAGTTTAGATATCTTAATAAATGATATAAAATATTAGAAAATAATGGATCTGCATCATTGACATATGTTCTCAAGCGCCAATGATTTTAAGTATTCAATATCTATAGGATAATGAATATCAAAGAAATATAACAGGTTGAGAACATCTCATATCTAGGAAATCTGATTGATCTAGGGTAAGTCTATCCATCAATGTGGATCTCATATGATGGAAACATACGGATCTCACAAGAAGATAAAAAATAAAACCTAAATAATAGATAATATGCATATACCATTCTTCTCATCATTAAAATAATCAATCATCATAATCTTAAAGAAATATTAAACCCATGTGCTTCCCTTCTAGCTTGGGCTAGAAGAAACTTAGAAAAACATAATTAAATTGTAGAAATAAAAAGAAATAAGAAAGAAAAAAATGCAAATAGAAAAGATTTAAAATAAAAATAATAATTTATAAAGTTTTAATAATAAAAAAAAAAAACTCTTTAAAAATCCTAAATTTTACTTTGGAATGCCTTAAATGATCTTTTGCAATGCCCTAGGAGGCCCTATTTATAAGTAGGGAACTCCAATTTTCGCATAAAGTTGAAAACCCTAGAAACCGCTTCAAATATACGTATTTTTTAAAATAGGCTTCTCGCTGCATAGTTCGTTTAAAACAGACTTCCTGCTGCGCAGTTTCTCAAAATAAACTTTACAGCTTCAAAATACACTTTTTAGGATGATTTTAGGATTCTTCACTTCAAATTTTCGATTCTCTTCATTCATCTCTTAGTTTTCTTAGATCTTTGGCATATGAATTCTTCAATCTTGGTCTCCTAAGATCCATCATTTTCCTTGGTAAATCTTGAGCATCAAATTCATACTTTTTAGCACCCTTTTTCAATCCAAGCACTTAAATTCACCTTGCAACACATGCATGAGTAAAATAGAATATTAAGATGATTTATGTTTATAAAACTAAGAGATAAATGAAAAAAATTATACAATATTTGAGTATCAACACACATATATCACAGTGGGTCACACCGTCCCACACAGTGGAAGGTGTGGATACATTCAGTAAGGTGGGTACCACCTTAGAAAATAGATGGATGGTGTGGTTAACAGATACATCATGGTATCCCCTGCACAGCACCGTCCAGAAGGACGGTGTGAATATAGAATGCAAACATCAAGGTGGGCCCCACCTCTACACATATAACACGTGTGGAGTGGGTCTCACATCCTGGATAGACGGACAGATTGGATGGAAAAACCATCACGTGGTCTCCACAGCACCGTCAGATGGATGGTGCAGACAACACATACATCACAGAGGGGCCTGCACAACACCGTCCAGATGGATGGTGCAGATGGCACATACATCACAAAGGGGCCTCACGTGGCAGGTGGGTTCACATGTGTGGGTGTAACATCCCGAAAATCGGGGGGTCGAGCAAAAACCCAACTCCCGAGTTCCAAAATGTTATTTATGCAACATAGATATGTATGATTGAATGTTGTCTGTGATAACGCATTAAACATGAGTGAGATTAAGCTAGAACAGCATATCATACTCCAGAGACGGTTAAATTAACAAGCGGAAGACTGTGATAGTATGTATAACATATATAAACTGTTGTATGCCTCCAGAGTGTGGATATGTTACCAGGTTATATACATACATGTATACTCCAAAAGTAGACAAAACGAATATACATGAGTGCGCTAAAAATATAAAATGACAAGTGTCAAAGTATCTAATCAACCTCTCTGTAATCCCGTCAATCAGAACACGCATAAAGGAGGGATCCTCCTCATCATTATCAAGTCTAGCTCCGCCTCGCAGGCCGCGCCATCATCTGCAATCACAAAAGGGTCTGGTGGGTGTCCAGGAACACCGTCCCGTAACGTGGGAGTGAGTAGCTAACTCAGTGGAATAATAGAGCAAGGATTAACATGTTCTCAAATCAATCATGCGATAATAGTAAAGCAATAAATCAAACATTCCTAATACTGTTGTTAATGCAATTATGACATGACGTGATGTATGCTCTCACCGACGATCTCCCTCATACGGCAACATCTTACGACCGCGGCATGCCACACTCCCTAGAGTGCTCCACATCTTCCAGGCACATGCAATGCTATGGTGATATGATTTTCGAGTTGTTATTAGTCCATTCAAACAGCAAGATTGGAAAACTAAGGTACTTCCCTTGTATCAATCCCAACACAGATCCTGTCTAAGGTCGTCACTCCTAGTAATCTCATACGATGTATATTTTGTAGGTCGCTGCAAGGGCTGCCAGGGCTGTTGCACGCACTCATTGCTTCACTCCCCCATCACCTTATCAATACAGGCCTACTGTACTCTACTGCTACTGAAGGGTCGTCACCCCCCGTAGACTCAGAATACGCTCGCGGTCACTACAAAGGACTCGTCGCCTGATCAGTGTAGGCCGACAGCTAGAATATAGTGTCCCATACCACCATAATCTGCTCACGAGTCTAGGTGCTCACTGGTCACTACGGGGAGGTTTGTGGCCCCAGCGTAGGCCGACAGCTCGACCACGGTGTCTCATACCACCATGCCCGGCTCATGAGTCTTTATGGATCAAGGTACCATGGTTAACAGGGTTTACAATGGTAAGTTCAGTACCCTAGGTTCAAACAGTTATGACTCATATAAGGTGAACATACATCGGCCAGTCGGGTTACTTGACGGGCTCGACTAGCGCGATCGCATCTCAAGTCGAACGACGTGAAGTGCGTAAAACACTTCGCGTGGCCTAACCACTGCCGTCAACTCCAAACACGACTCGCGATCATCGACGCGTCGTTCGTGGCGAAGATAAGCTAACCACGAATTCGCTCGGTTACCGACTGCCTGGACTAGGCATAGTCCCAAACAATCATAGAATCACATCAGCAGTTGTGTAAGGGTAATGGAAATGAAATACAACCATGAGAGCATGTTAACACATGTTATTACATACAACTTAAGAAAATCATCGTACACATGTCTTTCACACATATAATGAAATTAAGCATGTCGCCAACATATAGAAAATCCTCTCCATCAACATATTAATTGAGAATTCAATCTCAAAGTAACTCATAAGGAAATCATGAAGCACATGTTATAGCATACAGCTTAAGCGAATCGTCAAGCACATGCATTTCATTCATATCATGAAATCATGCATATGGCTAACATGTAGGAAACCATTCACACCAGCATATTAATTGAGAAATCAATCTCAAACTAATTCATAACACCATTTAATTCAATACATACTAATACAAGAATTTATACAAACACATACACTACACACTTAAGTCTGCATATAGTATGTCGACCCGAAGTGCGCATTTAGGCGAATCTCTTCGCCAAACTAATTATGCATGTATTCCTAACATCCTAATGCGACAACATATCATGTCAATCACATCAGCAAAATATGAATGAAATCTATACTTCCTACAAATGACTAAAATGCCCTAAATCTCATATTCTTCGTTAGTTTACGAAACAGGAAACGGACAGCATGTTGTACATGTCAAACGGCGTTGCCGTCAAGAATCTACTATTAAATGACATTGAAAGCTTTGGAAACAGTCAATCAAAGCGTCTAAAATCCGCACCTTTTCCCTTATAGGTGAAGTGATTCGAACGGAGCGTATACGCTTCGTCTACGGCGACTAAGGAACCTGATTTACGAGATTTATCAACTAACAAACTATGGAACTAAAGAAGCATCAAATCAGCAACTTTCTAGGGCGTTTTCTTACCTGCAAACGCGGAGAAATCACCGGCAAAGTGATTGGAATACGCCGCTTAAGCACGTGCAGCAGCAGTAGGAAAAGCTCTCCCACCTTCTCTCACAAACTCTCACCTTTTCTCTCTCCCAATCTAGGGTTTTTGCAAATTCGGATGGGAGAGAGGAGTGAGGGTTTCAAGCCCTTTTATAAGCCCAAACTTGCCCGAAATAGACTCGGGAACAAGTTTCACTTGAGGGGTAACCAAATCGGTGCTGTTTCGGTCCAAAAGATGCTTTCTGGTGGTCCCCTGGTCGAATGCGATCGGACTTAAGCTCATGCGTACCAGATCTAGCGCGCATTAAGTTTTCAGTCCGGCAGGGTTCGCAGATCGCATGTGGCGGACCAGTTTCAGTTCAGCGATCACCGCACGTAGATCAGGGCTGGAAGTCTCATAATAATAAATAGAAATTTTTCCTGATCCGAGGGTGTAATCTGGATGAATTCTGACGGTCAGAACACTTAATACTGACGTGTCAAGTCGTGTGCCAGATTTGAATTTGAAATTCCAATTCTGTCCCTATTCGCGGTCTCTTCAGTCCGGGCTCAATGAAATAGTCTGTGATTATCGGTTTGACTTGATTTTCGAAATGATTGTCAAGTCCAGCTGGGCGGTTCTAACGGTCTAAGATAGGAAGTAACGGACTTTCGACGCGCGGTCTAAATCCAATACAAGAATTCAAAGTGGTCCAAAGAACAAACCCGCTTAGAGTTTGATCCGAGGTTATAGAGTATTATGGAGTCATACGTTCTACTCGATTTGGGTCTTGTAGAACGTATTTAAAGTGATCAGGGACTGTTTCCCAGCTACTCCAGCGTTGCGCTAGCTAACTTACGCTAAATTTCCATAGGAATTAATCCTAAGTGGTTTCTTTGGCTATGAAATTGGGTTCTGAGCGATTTTTCAAGTATTTTAGTTGACCCATTGCCTAAGGACGTCAAATCCCATATTGGCCAAAATTCGGGGTGTTACAATCTACCCCCCTTAAAACACAATGTCGTCCTCGACATTGGCAAAGAGCAAGGAGTACTTTCTCTAAGGAAAGTTCAAATCCTATTTAATAACCTAATCGTATGTATATCCGAACTCAAAGGTTTCGATCTTGGGCCAGTGGGAAAGAGGCCAACCACTCTTCCGCTGCGCCACTCTGATCAAACGGTAGCGTTGACTAACCTAATTGGATTGGACTCAATACGTTCTACCCCCCTTAAAACTTAGTTTTACTTAAGGTTGAAGAATCTTAGCATCGATCCGTATATCAGAACGAGGCGCAACTTAGGAGCTATCCTTGACCTAAAATGGAAACAACCTTTCTCTACATGGTTTTCCTTGCTAATGATGCGTTCTATGGCATTGGTATCTATGGTGATAGAGACGAGCCTAAGCTCTATAGTGGTTGAGTCCAGGAGTAGGTATGAGTTGGTGGCAAGATGTCTAATTCTCTACTAGCTTTAAGTCGTCGCCATTTTTCAAAGACAATGTAATCCTGTTTGGTTGTAGGTGGTTGGGCCATCACAGAAGAAAGGTTGTGTAGTGGGTCTAAGCCGGATATGTTGAACCTTCTGTCTAATTAGGATAGAAAATGCGTTGTATCAGTTCTTAATCCGAGTCGATGCCGATCTTCTGCTTGATCAGAGCATTGGATTCATTAGTAACCACTAGGATTAAGAAGTCGACTAAAACCGCGAATACATCGCTTACATGCAGTTCCTTTACTCTGCGTTCCCGAATGCAATAAGTCCTTGGGGAAGGCAATTCTAAGGGGTGTGCTAGTACATTCTAAGTTCAATCTGAGGGAGTTATAAATGTTCCCTGAGAGTGTATGGTTCCTTCCTATGGGCAACAACAGAAATCTATAAGTCATAAAGGGATCTACCGAAGGAAGGGAGTCCCATTCCAACCAAATCTAACCTACTATCCCTTAGCATATATAGGCCTTACACTGCCTAAGTCAACTAGTATCCTAGTCTGTAACTCAGTAGTTATAATCCAAGGCCTAAGTTTATACGTTAAATGGTTCCATACCATTTCTACTACAGGGAGTTGTTCTATTGCTTAGGGTCAAGATTATCTAAATAGAATCGGATTTCCTATATCATCAGATCCTTCAAATCTAAGAGTGCTAACATTAGGTCCAAAACGCCAAGGGTCTATGTGGCCAGTAGCGTTCAGTTGTATCAAATGATACTGCATTCTTAGTCCCATGGGAGGATTGGAAGTGGCATGCTTGGTAGGAGGGTGGGTTGGGATAAAAATTAATTTGTAGGCTGAATCTCGGGAGTTACAATACTCCTAATCTAGGGACAATACTTAACAAAAAAATGAACGACATGCACTCCATTCAACAATTTTTAGCTATATTAAGCTCAAACCACAACACAAACACATTTTCTACCTAACAACACAAAACACAGAAATTTCAAAACAGTAATCAAAAAAGCGAATAATGTAGAGAAATGGGATAGGTAAGCAGGTTTCCACGAGTCTGAGGGTCAAATAAAAGGGACATGAGAGAGAGGACGATGGAAAGTGAGGAAAAGGCTGAAACAGCCTTAACAATAGCCATGGAAGGAGGAGGAAATGCAGAGAAATGGTTGCCCAAATGGACAGAACGAAATCTAGACGTTGTAGAGGGATGCTTCAAGCTCCCCTAGGATGTATTTTTAGAAAGAAATGAAAATGAAAAAGGAGAATGGAGCACCTCACGAATTCAGCTCGATTTGGAGGTTTTAGGAGCTCCAACGGACGAAACCTTCAAGAGGGAGGGCTGCCAACTTCAAAGGAACGATGGAGGGTGGTCATTTTTGGCAGGAAATGGATCTAGGGATGGTCTGGAACCACGGTTTTGGGTTTGGGCAGCAAGAAAACAAAAATGGGGCTCGGGAACGGGACTTTTGTGAAGGAAGTACATCTTTTAGGAAGTTTCAAGGTACGGACCGCATACCAAGGGACTACCCTAGCCCCCAAACTCCTCCAGCCCAAAGATCAGACCCATTCGAAGAGTTTGACCGGCGATGCATCGCCGAATCGGCGATGGCATCACCGGTGAAGTTACAAATTGGCCACTGAGGCCATATGGGATGGGTTCCCCTTGCCCTAAGGATTTCAAAAAGGTATGGTTCACACTTTGGTTCATTGTAGATTGCCCTAGGGAGGCCAAAACATTTGTAACATCCATTCGAGGCTTTTCGGGGCCAATCTTCAATCCCGAATACAAAACCCTATCATGCAGAATATGATTTTGGGGTAGAATGATTTGGTACATCCATCTATGTAAGACCCGTATCCTAATCCGCACTGTTCCGTTGATTTCCGCGACCCTTCTCGTCAGATTCCGGCAATCCGCGACTTACGGTTGACGTTGCGCACGACCGTAAGTCGTATCCTATTCATTTGAGCCGGCTTAATCCAAGACTTGTATCGTTGCGACCGCACCGTCGCCGCGGTTCCAACGCCGCAACTCACGCACCGATCTGATACCCAGACGATGAGATACGGACCCACGTTCAGTTCGAGCAAAAACACCGCGCGTTGCAAATCCCAAGGAATCTCTACAATATGTCCCATCAATCCCATCAATCACCCATCAATCACCTCTCATGTCAAGTACACACACACCCATGCTTCCTTTCTCCACAAGACAAGCAACCACCTAAGTCAACTAACCTCTCACTTCACCCATCACTCACTTCACCCATCACTCACCTCACCCATCACTCACCTCACATCACTCCATCTCTCATTAATCACACCTCTCTCTCTCTCATTTCTCAACACTTCAACCCAAGCAAGGGAGAGCATCCAACGTCCAAGTCTCCCCATGGAGAGAAGTGCATATGTGAGGCCCACTTTCCACTCCCAAATCTCCCATCCTAGCCATCTAATTCCCATCTCCACCATCTAAGTAAAGCTCTAGGTGACCGGCTATCCAACGGACCAAGAAGATCAAGAGGTGGGTGCTTCTATAGGGTAGATTTATGTGTTTTTATGGTGGACCAAGTGAGGCTCACCGATCAATGGTGTGGATCTCACTTGGGACCTTTATTTGTGGCCGATGGACCACTTGGATCATCATGATCGTTCCATGATGGGGCCATTCTCCATGCACCCCATCATGATGTTTATTTCATTTCAAAAAGGTCATCTAGACCGTCCATAACGGTGGAGAATGGATCTCCACCGTTGATTTACATTTTGATGGTCCTTCGTTCAAAGGGGCCCGTTGTTGTATGATTTCATGTAAGGGAGGGCCCATAATGACGGGGACCCTCCATCATAAGCCGTGTCCCACCCTCCATGTCTCTCTCTCTATCTTATTTTTATTTTTACTCTATTTTATTTTATTCATTACAAAAGGATGGGATGGCCTACTTGAATAGATCCCATCATGATGTATTTATGTTATCCAAGTGGGGCCCACCTTTCACACCATTTCCATGCCGCCCATCAGGTGGTGGCCCACTTCATCAGGGCCTACCATATATAAAAAAAAATATAATAAATAAATGAATTTATTTAACCGTCCAGCGTCCCAGACGCTGGACGCTGTGAAGAAAAGAAAAAGAGAGAGAAAAAGGGAAGAAGGAAAGAAGAAAAGAAAAAAAAATGGGGTGGCCTCCTTGCATAGGCCCCACCCTGATGTTTATATCCGATCCGAGCCGTCCATTCCCTTTCCCGACTCATTTTAGGCGTTGAGCCGAAAAATGAGGATGATCAGAGCATCCAGTGGGCCATATCGTCGAAAATAGTACTATTACCATTGAAAGACGCCTTGGTCATTTTATACACCAATAAAAAGGCGGATATGGGTCTCATTCTAACTGTTTCGAGGCATAGAATACGGTGGATGGAGTGGATCTACCAGATATGGGCCCCACACCTGAAAAACCCCAAAAAAAATGGGTTTCCATTTTTTTTAAAAAGTTCACACAGCAGCAATGCTGCTGTGTCAGGGCGCTGGCCGCACGCCAGCGGGCGGGCGGACGTGGGCAGGTCCCACGGCCTTGAGTTTGGGCCCCACCATGATGCATATTTGGTATCTGCACCGTCCATAAGGTGGCCCACCCTCTGAGGTGGGCCGTCCCCAAAAATGAGACACATCCAGATTTCAGGTGGTCCACACCATGAGAAATAGTGTGAAATGGACCCTACCATTGAAGTTTTCTTTCAGGCCCACCAGAGTTCGGGATCAAGCTGAGAATTGTTTTTACCCTTCATTCGGGTCTGTGTGACCTAATGGATGGGTCGGATGTCATATAAACATTATGGTGGGCCCCCCATGGGACCCACAGTGGTGTACCTGCCTGACTCCACCGTCCGCCCGGACGGTGGAGCCCACTGCATGTGTGAATGTGTGTGTGAGTGTGTATGAGTGTGTGTGAGTGTGTATGAGTGCGTGTGAGTGCACGTGTGTGTATGCGTGTGTGTGGGTGCGTGCGTGTGCATGTGTGTGCATGCATGTGTGAGTACACATGTGCGTGGGCATGTGTATGTGTGTACATATATATATATATATATATATATATATATATATATATATATATATATATATATATATATATATATATATACATATATACTGTATGTAAGTATATAGTATAATGATGGTGGCCCTCCCTGTGATCCCCGCCATGATGCATGAGTTGCACCCTAACCGTCCATCCATTTATCAATCAAAATGAAGTAGATCCATGGTTCAAATGGGCCTAGTTTTGGCACGCATATAAGGCCCATGTTGATCCATTTATGGCCATTCATTCAGGCCCACCTTGGTGCACATCTAAGGCCATGGGAGTAAGCCCATTTGGCATGTGCAATGGCCATGGGAGTAAGCCCATTTGGCATGTGCAACGTACATGGGATTAGGCCCATTTGGTATGTGTAATGCCCATGGGTTTCGGCCCATTTGACATATGCAATACCCGTGGGATCCGGCCCACCTACTCTATATAAAGCCCATGGGAACAAACCCATTTGATGTGCATGGGGCACAAAGGGAGTAGCCTAGTTGATATATTTATGTGCATAGGCCCATCTAGCATGTTTAAAGCCCAAGTTGTGAGACCACTTTAATGTATTCAAGGCCCATGGATCGTGGACCATTGCAATGTACATAAGGCTCATTGGTGAGGCCCATTAATGCAAACCATTTGGTGAATGTGGGGCCTATGTAATACGACCTATTTAATATACCTAAGGCCCAGGGATCGAGGCCTAACAAATGTACTTAGGGTTCATTGCAATGTACATTTCTCACGGTTCGTGAAAGGATATTTATGGCAGGCCGTGCCTGGGAAACAATGTTGGTTTGACGTCCACATTGTATGTACGATGTTGGTTAAATGTCCGCATTGTAATTCTCTTTAGGGCCCATTGATAGGTCCATACCTGTTACTATTCATTGCCTAATAACATGTTTAGAATAATCTCATGACTCATGCCCATACGCATCATATGTATGCTTGATATGAGTAATGACTGACCATAGCATACGCCATTGGGCAGACCATCTATGGGGCTCGTTAGGTGACTGAGCACCCCACATGATTGCGCAGTACGCGCTGGATTGCTGCATGTTTTGACAGCGTGATTCATGCATCTCGCATACGTATGACTTGATCACTGCACGCCCTAGCAACATCAGGGCCGTGGCTCCACAGGTACATCGTGGATGGCCGTATTGGATACCAGAAATACTTATTCTAGCACTGTGGGCACTTAGGATGTCCTTGGGTGAGAGTCCCAGAACCTTTTTGGTACCAGGAGATGCTCCAACGTCTAGACCGAGTGGATACACGAGCGCCCGAGTGCCAAATACCAGTAGGCCGCGTCTCCCACTGTGTCGTGGTCGGTTGGAAGGGGGTGTGGCCTTATCCGCCTGAGTGAGAGGGCTATAAGCTAGGCTGAGTTTGACTAGCTCGCAAATGAGTCCGCTATCGACGAGCCGGGTAGGTATTGGCATACTACTGGTCAGGCGGATAGTGAGGTCTTATCCGCTTGCTTGACTGTGCAGCTAGGGAGGTGGCAGTCTCTGCGAAGTGTATTAGACCCCGGTGATATCCAGAGAGGAACTGTACTGGTATACGCATGTGAGGAATACCGACTTGCTTGGATTGCATTTCGCATATGACATTTGGCTATGTAGGCCTTGCATTGCATCGGTGTGGCCGATGACATTCATATCTCGCATCATGCCTTGCATTACACAGCCTTGGTATATTCATGGACTTACCGCATGCTTCCGCATTGTTCTGATATTGTACACTTGGCGTTTGCCTTACGCACACACTTGCACCATCCTCTAAGCTTTTGAAAGCTTATGCACGATAGTTGCGTGCAGGTAGCGTTGGACGACAGCAGCGCTGAGACAGGAGTGCACATCAGGACCTTTTGGAGCTTTTGATCACCTTGTATTTCCCTTTCTGCATTGTACTTAAAATTGTTGTTATAGTGGATACATGGTGATGTTGTTTTGTGACTTGGTTATGTCTGTGGTTATGCTCCTTTACAAAAAATTTTTTTTCATTCTGAAAATCCTCCTTGTAGGATCCCAGGATCGGAATCTGGCATTAGATTATCAGAAGCCGAGAATGGGGCACTACGGAGGCTGTCGACACCGGATTCGGCAATCGGGATTCATGTGAATCCGATTTTCGGGTTTGGGGCGTGACAATCTAGCCCATTAGTTGCTAAATAAAGTGAAGTTAGAATGACCTTATGGCCATTTTTCATGAAATTTTACTATTCACTGTAACATTTTGTGAAAGTATGATTTTATGTTATTTTCACATTAGGATTGATGCCTAACATGAAAAAGATAAGAAAAAATTGAAGATTGGAGTGGTGAGAGGAAGAATTTCAAAGATTTTCGGTGAAACGGGGTTTTTAAGCCCTGACGATTGAATACAGGAGTCGTGGTCATCCCACGGCCCAAGAATTTACCTTTGCGGGTTTAAAATCGTTCATAGGATGTCTCAACCCGACTTTCTATGGTTTAGAAGCTATTCGGGTTGCTTTACGCGACCGGAGATGCGTTACAGACTCGATCGTGCGATCGATCCGAATAGACTTCGCCTAATGGCGAATCTGGGATCCTATGAGTGTTTCTAGACCCTTCTCGCACCCACCTAAGTTAAAGGAAGCGACAGCGTACGTCGCGTGACCATAACCCAGGCCCGGTTTAATCCAAATCATGCTCTGATACCATCTGTAACATCCCGAAAATCGGGGGGTCGAGCAAAAACCCAACTCCCGAGTTTCAAAATATTATTTATGCAATATAGATATGTATGATTGAATGTTGTCTGTGATAACGCATTAAACATGAGTGAGATTAAGCTAGAACAGCATATCATACTCCAGAGATGGTTAAATTAACAAGCGGAAGACTGTGATAGTATGTATAACATATATAAATTGTTGTATGCCTCCAGAGTGTGGATATGTTACCAAGTTATATACATACATGTATAATCCAAAAGTAGACAAAACGAATATACATGAGTGCGCTAAAAATATAAAATGACAATTGTCAAAGTATCTAATCAACCTCCCTGTAATCCCGTCAATCAGAACACGCATAAAGGAGGGATCCTCCTCCTCATCATCAAGTTCAGCTCCGCCTCGCAGGCCGCGCCATCATCTGCAATCACAAAAGGGTCTGGTGGGTGTCCAGGAACACCGTCCCGTAATGTGGGAGTGAGTAGCTAACTCAGTGGAATAATAGAGCAAGGATTAACATGTTCTCAAATCAATCATGCGATAATAGTAAAGCAATAAATCAAACATTCCTAATACTGTTGTTAATGCAATTATGACATGACGTGATGTATGCTCTCACCGACGATCTCCCTCATACGGCAACATCTTACGACCGCGGCATGCCACACTCCCTAGAGTGCTCCACATCTTCCATGCACATGCAATGCTATGGTGATATGATTTTTGAGTTGTTATTAGTCCATTCAAACAGCAAGATTGGAAAATTAAGGTACTTCCCTTGTATCAATCCCAACACAGATCCTGTCTAGGGTCGTCACTCCTAGTAATCTCATACGATGTATATTTTGTAGGTCGCTGCAAGGGCTGCCAGGGCTGTTGCACGCACTCGTTGCTCCACTCCCTCATCACCTTATCAATACAGGCCTACTGTACTCTACTGCTACTGAAGGGTCGTCGCCTCCCGTAGACTCAGAATACGCTCGCGGTCACTACAAAGGACTCGTCGCCTGATCAGTGTAGGCCGACAGCTAGAATATAGTGTCCCATACCACCATAATCTGCTCACGAGTCTAGGTGCTCACTGGTCACTACGGGGAGGTTTGTGGCCCCAGCGTAGGCCGACAGCTCGACCACGGTGTCCCATACCACCATGCCCGGCTCATGAGTCTTTATGGATCAAGGTACCATGGTTAACAGGGTTTACAATGGTAAGTTCAGTACCCTAGGTTCAAACAGTTATGACTCATACAAGGTGAACATACATCGGCCAGTCGGGTTACTTGACGGGCTCGACTAGCGCGATCGCATCTCAAGTCGAACGACATGAAGTGCGTAAAACACTTCGCGTGGCCTAACCACTGCCGTCAACTCCAAACACGACTCACGATCATCGACGCGTCGTTCGTGGCGAAGATAAGCTAACCACGAATTCGCTCGGTTACCGACTGCCTGGACTAGGCATAGTCCTAAACAATCATAGAATCACATCAGCAGTTGTGTAAGGATAATGGAAATGAAATACAACCATGAGAGCATGTTAACACATGTTATTACATACAACTTAAGCAAATCATCGTACACATGTCTTTCACACATATAATGAAATTAAGCATGTCGCCAATATATAGAAAATCCTCTCCATCAACATATTAATTGAGAATTCAATCTCAAAGTAACTCATAAGGAAATCATCAAGCACATGTTATAACATACAGCTTAAGCGAATCGTCAAGCACATGCATTTCATTCATATCATGAAATCATGCATATGGCTAACATGTAGGAAACCATTCACACCAGCATATTAATTGAGAAATCAATCTCAAACTAATTCATAACACCATTTAATTCAATACATACTAATACAAGCATTTATACAAACACATACACTACACACTTAAGTCTACATATAGTATGTCGACCCGAAGTGCGCATTTAGGCGAATCTCTTCGCCAAACTAATTATGCACGTATTCCTAACATCCTAATGCGATAACATATTATGTCAATCACATCAGCAAAATATGAATGAAATCTATACTTCCTACAAATGACTAAAATGCCCTAAATCTCATATTCTTCGTTAGTTTACGAAACAGGAAACGGACAGCATGTTGTACATGTCAAACGGCGTTGCCGTCAAGAATCTACTATTAAACGACATTGAAAGCTTTGGAAACAGTCAATCAAAGCGTCTAAAATCCGCACCTTTTCCCTTATAGGTGAAGTAATTCGAACGGAGCGTATACGCTTCGTCTACGGCGACTAAGGAACCTGATCTACGAGATTTATCAACTAACAAACTATGGAACTAAAGAAGCATCAAATCAGCAACTTTGTAGGGCATTTTCTTACCTGCAAACGCGGAGAAATCACCGGCAAAGTGATTGGAATACGCCGTTTAAGCACGTGCGACAGCAGCAGGAAAAGCTCTCCCACCTTCTCTCACAAACTCTCACATTTTCTCTCTCCCAATCTAGGGTTTTTGCAAATTCGGATGGGAGAGAGGAGTGAGGGTTTCAAGCCCTTTTATAAGCCCAAACTTTCCCGAAATAGACTCGGGAACAAGTTTCACTTGAGGGGTAACCAAATCGGGGCTGTTTCGGTCCAAAAGATGCTTTCTGGTGGTCCCCTGGTCGAATGCGATCGGACTTAAGCTCATGCGTACCAGATCTAGCGCGCATTAAGTTTTTAGTCCGGCAGGGTTCGCAGATCGCACGTGGCAGACCAGTTTCAGTTCAGCGATCACCGCACGTAGATCAGGGCTGGAAGTCTCATAATAATAAATAGAAATTTTTCCTGATCCGAGGGTGTAATCTGGATGAATTCTGACGGTCAGAACGCTTAATACTGACGTGTCAAGTCGTGTGCCAGATTTGAATTTGAAATTCCAATTCTGTCCCTATTCACGGTCTCTTCAGTCCGGGCTCAATGAAATAGTCTGTGATTATCGGTTTGACTTGATTTTTGAAATGATTGTCAAGTCCAGCTGGGCGGTTCTAACGGTCTAAGATAGGAAGTAACGGACTTTCGACGCGCGGTCTAAATCCAATACAAGAATTCAAAGTGGTCTAAAGAACAAACCCGCTTAGAGTTTGATCCGAGGTTATAGAGTATTATGGAGTCATACGTTCTACTCGATTTGGGTCTTGTAGAACGTATTTAAAGTGATCAGGGATTGTTTCCCAGCTACTCCAGCGTTGCGCTAGCTAACTTACGCTAAATTTTCATAGGAATTAATCCTAAGTGGTTTCTTTGGCTATGAAATTGGGTTCTGAGCGATTTTCCAGGTGTTTTAGTTGACCCATTGCCTAAGGACGTCAAATCCCATATTGGCCAAAATCCGGAGTGTTACAGTGGGACCCACTAGCAAAACAGATGGACGGTCTGAATATACAACATATACATCTTGGTACGGTGGATCTCCACTGTCTAGCATCATGGTGGGCCACACATAAAAGAGAGAGAGAGAGAGAGAGAGAGAGAGAGAGAGAGAGAGAGAGAGAGAGAGAGAGAGAGAGAGAGAGAGAGAAGAGAGAAATCGGTGAAGGGGAGGGACCCCGTCACTATGGGCCCTCCCTATACTATGTATACATCGAGTGGGTACCAAATCATGTGAACCCTACATCAAAATCAATGTTATGGACACCCACCGTTGGATCTCCTCTTCCTTCTTCTGCCAATGCATGCTAGAGCTCCAAAGGAACATGATTCAACGGTTGAGATTGATCATGGAGAGTGGGATTGGGTGCTAGGAAGGTGGGTCACACAGAAAGCTCTCTCTCTCTCATGGAAGCTCTCTTGCTAGGATGGTTACTTGGGAGAATGGATGGAGAAATGAGAGAGCAGGTTGTAAGAGATAGGGTGTGATGGGTGAAAGGTGAGGGATGTACTTGACATGTAAGGGATATGTAAGAGAGAGAGTTGACTTTGAAGATGGGTATTGTATTTGGGGATGGGTGTGAGTGATGAGATATATACTTGAAGATAAGCACGTGTGATCACATTAGATGTGCAATCTTCATACTATACCCCATATCTTTGATCCATGTAGTTGAGGCTATTAGTATTCATGACCGTGATTCATCGTACTTTGAAATGTATAAATGTTGTGTCGACTACCACAATTCAATATCTGAAGTCTTGATGGTCCGGATTTGACAAGCGTTGCTCATAATTATCCAACAGTATTGTTTTAAATTTCAGTAGGGCGCCCATTAGGAACTTTCAAAAGCAAATGCAATTTTTAAAATTGTTTCACAATTAAAATAAAATGTTTTATTTTCTTTCAGAGATCAATGTAGCCCAAGTGAGAGAATGTAAGACTCCTATCAGGTAGGCCACACATGATAATCAGATTAGACTGTAGGATTATTCAGATTGAGCGATTCAGTCGGCCCCACTACAGTTGTGATCAATGTAAATAAGTTTGGGGCAGGACACTTAAACTTTGGTCCTTATACTCAGTTATTAAGCCAGATATGGAAACCTACGGTGTGGAGACCCTAAGGGGAGAAATGTGATGGGTAAGCTTCTAGCTCTATTTCCTATATATTGATGTCTTGGTCCCCTCACCAACACAAGTGAGAAAACCCTGGTCCCATTGAAAGTTCTCCTAAAGGTGTAAGGTGCGGAAGATCAAGATTCCTGTCGGCGGAATGTCTTCCCAATTAGGTACGCTTTTAGGTTATGGTTTTGAATCTCCATTGTTAATGCATAGATGATCCATCAATTCTACAATACAGTTATAACAGGTTGAGTTGAGCCTTCGAGTTGACTTGACTGAGTAGGGTGAGTTGAGTCCTCATGTCAACCTAACTTGGCTAAACATTGAGTTTAGTGGAGTTGTTGTGTTTTGAACTAGTTAGACGACATGGTATAAAACAGCTTTTCACCTTGAGAAATGCTCAACTTTATAAGTTATAGTGCTCTTAGTTGCATATGGTTCACTTAGACAATTAATTAATCAATCTTAACTGTCCCTTAAGTTCAGAACACATTCCATTTAATTTACTACCATGCCAAAATCATGTCGATCTGTTTATCCAATTCATTCATGGAAATCTACATGGTTTTGATCCTGTAGAAGCCTATTGTAGCCATGAAAATGAGAAAGGAATAAGACAAAAGAAAAAAGTGATCGAGAGAGATGAGGGAGAGAGGCTGTAACCGTGGGTGAGAAAATGAGATGTTACTTAGTGTATAAATCCTAGCTAGCAATTAATTTCTCTTTATTTTTATAATGCTCATGAATGTTTACACTGCATGTCCCATGTTGGGCCTTAACATAGGACGGGCTTATTATACATGCCTTACTGTTTATTCAACTCCTTTGTATAACTTTATTCAACGGTGATGGTTGGCCCATTCAACTCACACTCAGCCTTTCAACACTTCCCCTCAAACTGGAGCATTCTAATGATGCCAAATTTAGAACAATAGATAATATATTAATTTAAGAAAGAAATGCTCTAACATCCGCTCTCTCGAACTTAAAGAGCTCTGTGAAAGAGAAACTTGAGCATGGACAGGCACATTCAACATTTATTAAAAAAATAAAAATAAAAGGCAGTGTAGCTAAGTAGCACAGGCTGTGACGAGCCGTAAGCAACCAGACAACAAATAACTTTTAAGCGGACATGCACTTTTGTTACTTGAGTTATGAGAGTAATTAGATACATTTATAACACGCACAAGGATGCATATTATAGAATCTATTGGCTT
Organism: Magnolia kwangsiensis; assembly: GCA_037074715.1. Classification (NCBI taxonomy): domain Eukaryota; kingdom Viridiplantae; phylum Streptophyta; class Magnoliopsida; order Magnoliales; family Magnoliaceae; genus Magnolia; species Magnolia kwangsiensis. Next base: position 24,230,246 of record CM073588.1, read on the forward strand.
CTCTTGTATTAAATCATTAAATTTGCAAATAAAAATCCAAGGCACGATCCCTCGACCAGTGTCTCCACATTGGGAAAAGCTGGGGCTGATGCACCGCATTTAAGGTTGAAGAGCTGATTCATAGCACATGTGTGAGATCCAAAGGCTCATCAGGTGAGGCCTTATGTGAAAATTTCTTACTCTCATATTCAACAAGCTCTGCTCATTGTGTGGGCCCCATTTATGAGTAGAACAAACACCAATCGGTCATCTTTATTCTTTTGACAGCTTACTTTTCTCATGTACGAGTGGCCTGAATAAGTAGTGGGCTGTCCTGAATTTTAGTGCATGGCATAGTCATGGTGGTCTTGAATTGACAAATGGTCTGGATCTCATTCGGATATTCTGTGTACACCAATTCCCTCTTTATTCTTCATCCGAATAGGCTTTTAGCATTTGTGTAATTTTCTTTGGTTCGAAAAATGCTGTAGCGAGCAACGGCTTCAGGGGCGCTTTAAGGAAACTAGTACACGGTTTCTTACTTATGCGATGGTAGTCACGGAATCCGTGCAACAAATATTTTTATGGGTCCCACTGCAATCTCTAGATAAAATCTACTCCGTTCATCAGTTGATACATCTTATTTTAGGATATTAATTAAAATATCAGGATGAAACCAAACTTAAGTGGGCCAGATCATGGAAAACAGTGTGGATAGGGAGTCTTAACATTGAAACCTTCCTGACATCCGCCATAATGTTTACATATCATCCAATCCGTTAAAAATTGAATCCCATCGGGATGAAGGGAAAAAAAAATAAAAAATCCTGATCTAAAACTTCCGTGACTTGAAGAAGGTTTTAGCAGTGGGAATCCCTGTCTCCACTTCGTTTAGTGGTGTGGCACACATGAGTGTTGGATCTGCTTAATTTTTAACATAAAAAGATAAATTGATCTGAATCAACTGATGGACGGAGCGGATTCAGTATATAAATCTCGGTGGACCGAAAGAGCTTTTCACTACGCGGTTCATTATCCGACAGGTGGATGCAAATCGCCTAATTGGCAATTCGCGCGAATCTCCGTGCGAAGCGTATTTCCCGTCTCCATATTATGCGGAACATGTCTCACACGTTGACTATGAGGCAAGGAGCCATGTGTGGGGCCCACTTTAATGTTTGTATTATATCCATTCGATCATGTTCTGTCAGCTCATTTTAAGATACGAGCCCAGAACACGAGGGAGAACCAAAACTAAGAAAGACTGACCCGTAAATGCCGGACGCGGATAGCGTCCTACCGTCTGGGTAGGGATATGTGGGGCCCACTATAATTATCCACGCCGTTCATCACTTTTATCTGATCATTTTAAGTTTTGATCCTAAAATTTAGGAAAGTTCACAGCTACAGTGGACCACACCAAAGGAAGCCGTAGTGATAATGACATCCACCATTGAAACCTTTCTAAGAGCCACCGTGATTTTTTATTTTTTTTACCATCCAACCTATTCATAAGGTCATGTAGTCGTGGATGAAGTGAAGACACGAATATCAGCTTGGTCCGGAACTTCTCCTGCTCCCAAGAAGTTTTTAATGGTGAACGTTCAATACCCACAGTGTGGTCCACTTAATACTTGGAACTGCCTCATTTTTTGGACTATACTCTAAAATGATCTGATAAAAATTACGAACAGCGTGGATAAAACACTTACATCACGTTGGGTCCCACAGAGCCCTGCTAGACGGATTACTATCGGGTGGGTGTAGGATGCAATCGGCGTCCCTAAATGCCAACCCGTTAAACCTTCTCTGTTGACATAAAAAGATTTTGATGGGTCTGATGTTTGTGTTTTACCTGATCCTAGAGGGAGTCACCTTATGAAAGGTCTGGAATTGGTGTATAAATATCATGGTGGGGCCATGAAGGTTTTAACGGTATACATTTCTATCCTCACTTTCCTCTGTGTGGTCCACTTATATTTTGGTTCTCCCACATTTTTATTCTCATGTCCTAAAATGAGTTGTAGAAACGGATGGACAGAACAGATATAATACAAATATCACAGTGGGCTGAATAGAGCTTGGGGTTACATACAGGTGATGCTGTAACACTGGGCGTCCAGAAATCTCCGGCTTTTAGATCTAAACCATTAATTTCATATTTACAGTAGTTACAAAAAAAAACTATATGCATGGGGAATTCTATCCCCTTATTTGGTGGGGAACAAATGAACACGAAAAGACAAAAAGAAAGGAACGGCTCTTATTAAGTGAGAAAAGGCCCACTTATTAGATGTTGATATCTACAGTTGTCAACGTTGACAAATGATATATAATAAATAGTTAGCGGATTGCGTCCTGCCCCGCCTTTACCCAGTCAGTTCTGTTGTCGGGCCCACCTTGATGTATGTGTGTATCCACACCGTCCATCCCTTCTCTTAGATTACTTTGAGGTATGTGTACAAAAATAAGGCACATACAATGTTCAAGTGGACAGACCAATTAATAAGCTTAAGTTGCATTAAATGTAAATGTCATCTATGGTCCACTTTAGCATTAGATCTATTTCATTTTTATGCTTATACCTTAAAAAATGATAGGAGAAAAGGGACGGAGGGCATGGATATATAGATACTTTGGCCCGCCACAGAAGTGCCCATTCCTGGCTAGAGACGAGCAAGGTAGGATGTAATTCTCATCCTCGTCCGGTGTAATCTAAATCTGAGTTAGAGACAAAAGCGGATTGCGCGCCGAGTGACTACCCACCCGTAGCCTACAGAGAACTATTTGAGGTACCATAATTTACTTATTATATCTACTCAGTCCATCCATTTTACTAGATAATTTTAAGACTTAGAGCCCAAAAATTAATCATATACAATTGGATCACATTATAGGAAACATTGTTAATTGAATACCTGTTGAAAATTTATTGTGGGCCATAGAAGTTTTAGATCAAGTTTATATTTGAGTTTTTTTATTAATCCATGTTTGTATGATCTTATGACAGATTGGATGACAAATAAACAGTGGAAATCATTATTTTCACTGTTTCCTATGGTATGGTATGATCTACTTTTATCTTTGAATGTCTGGAAACCGATGGGCGGCGTGCATGGACCAAAGGCATTTACAATGGGCCCAACTGAGTTTACTCAAGACAATACAATAAGAGCCGGAGTTACTCGGTACGCAGTCCAATCTCGTTAGTAAGTTCCTGCCAGATGCTACGTGAGTATGCCATGTGGGTCTATCATAATATTTCTTAAAAATCTACTTCATTCATTCCTTGTTTAAGGATCATTTTAGGTTGATCCGAAATTCAAGACGGCCATACTTTGTATAAAGAGTTTTCTACTGTTGAAATCTTCTTAGACAAAAACTTCTATGGCCGTACGAATGCTTAAATGGTACTGGTAATTGAATCTCCAATATTACCTAGGGTGTGGTTCACTTGAGCTGTGGATCACCTTATTTTTTGTCACATACCTACTAAAATGGTATCAAAAAAATGAATGGATGGTGAATTTTTCGGAAACATTACCGTGAGCCCCGCATCCCCATAATCTTTCCCAACTGGCATCCCAGAAACTTCAGAAATACGCGTCTGAGAATTTGTACGGGTTTGGGTTGTCCCTATGCACAACCTTGATACGATGGCCCATGCATCAATGGCTCCGTATATTATTGAATCCTATGCATAGAATGGCCTCTTTTGGTTGAATGTCAACCATTTCTGTATTTATATATTTTATTTATTTATTTTTATCAGCTGTCCATTTGACTTATCTCAAGGGTCCATCTGTCCTTCGGCTCATAACACATCCATGTTGACTCTGTCTCACCAAACCATGGTCCTCAGTTTTGAGCCAAATGAGGCCCAGTGTGATATATATCAGACATCCAACCCATCCATTAATTGTTTACCCTGATGTTAGCCCTAAATCCAGAAAATCATCTCGATCCATAAGACAGGTGGGCCACACAATGAGGAAAAGTGCAGATGGGATGATCACCAAAGGGTTGTGTATGGGGCCAGCGTGATGTATATATGTCATCCAATCCATTCATCATATTCGTCCCACCTGGATAAAGTGAAAGGGAAAAGGTTCAGGCTATTCCAAAATCAAGGTGATCCACACCAAGTGATTTTAGCAGTCTTAGTGATGATCATCGATTGTACCCTCTGGTGTGTCCCACCTGATTTTTTGATCCGGATAATTTTTGGAGGCATTCGTTTTCATCAAGGGCCACATCTAATGCATGGTTTGGATGCCAAACGGCCATCACAATGGGCCAGCCACACTGTCATGTATATGGCACAGTCTCACCATTGGATCCTCTCTCTCTCACACACGCAGAGTTAAAAGACTCGGCGACTCGTTGGGCCCTGAGTCGAGTCGCGAAATCCCCGAGTTGGGGCTACATCGGCCGGACTCACTTGAGTCGGGGTTGTATATTGAGGGTATGATCCGTGGTGTTGGAACCGAATCGGGTCCCACTGAGTCAGAGTCAAATCGTTCGAGTTGAACGTGACTCAGACGACTCTTAAAAGCATGCTCTCCGCACACACACCCAAGTACCTACGTACTACGTACATGCATGTGTATGGCATGTGGAGGGTTTGACGGAAGCTGTTTATAAATTTAAACAAAAAAAAAAACGTTGCTGACCTGTCTTCATGCAAGCATCTTTACTAGGTTTATGTGGGGAAGAAAGAAAAATACATCGGTTTTAATGTTTATAAAAGGGCCAGCATTGCTGCATTTCCATGGCATTGGCGTTTGGACACTCCAAAATTCCAAAACCCTAGTTTCTGTGGGAAGATGAAGGCCAGCTTCCTGCTCTTTGTGGTCTGTTTGGGAGCCCTTTCCGTTTGTAATGCAGGTGATCTGCGGGAGCATTTCTACAAGAAGAGCTGTCCACTTGCTGAGGATATCGTGAAGAAGATCACGCAGCAGCGCGTCGCTGCCAACTCTTCATTGCCGGCGAAGCTCTTGAGGCTGCATTTCCATGATTGCTTTGTTAGGGTAATGAAAATCTTTCCTTTTTATACAGCATCGGTTGAAATATCCGCCGTCCATTGTCCGGTTGGATCATGCGCCTCTAACAGCTGTTGGATTGGGATTTGGACGGTTGTGATAAGTAGTGGCAGTGATATTGTTTTATTTAGTTCTTGCTAACTAATGTTTGCATGTTTTCACCTACATATGCACATTCCATGCAATCTGCGTCGTTCATCACGTGGGCCCACCGTGTTTATGCAATTTCCTGGCCACCCACACGCATACCATTGACTGGCGGTCTATACTTCATATACGTACGTGACCCACATGATGACCACGACACTAGCTTGATTTCTGGGCCATGGCATTTAGACGGTGGGTCTTACTCGACGAACGTACGTTAACAGCAGAAACCCAAAAATACACACATGCCGCATTGGTTGTTGGTGATCATATCATCGCTCTACGTGCACTATTCCATGCATGCATTCATACATTCACGTGCATAAAAGTTACGTGCATAGAGGTCTATTAGCTACTTTTACTAAGCAGTAGTTATGCGGCCATATGTTTTGTAGGGTTGCGACGGTTCGGTGTTACTGAATTCTACTGCGAACAACAAAGCTGAGAAGGACGCAATTCCCAACCTTACATTGGCGGGTTTTGACGTGATTGATGAAATAAAGGCCCAGTTGGAGGAGACATGCCCTGAAGTCGTTTCATGCGCAGATATTGTGGCTTTGAGTGCTAGGGATTCCGTCTCCTTTCATGTGAGTTTGCTGAAAACCATTGAACGGTGGCAATGGTTGGGTTCATGGTGGCCAACCCATCACCACTGATTTTGTCTGTCATCTTATCGTGTGGTAATAGTTTATGCAATGGATGTTTAGCTGTAGGCTTTGTAGACTAGTAACTATGGTACGATCACCATTGGATGGTAGTGATGGATGGGCCCCACCATTTTCTGTAGAGGCGGCTTGTGCACTAGTTGTTGATGTACAGTCACCATTGAATAGCGGTGATGGGAGGGGCCCACCACTTGCTGAGAGGCAGTTTATACACTAATAATTACTACTATATACAATCACTATTAGATAGTGGTGCTGAGTAGGCCCACCAGCAATTGGAGAGCCTTCTGCATATGCCACCATTATTTGAGTAATCCCAACCATCTGATTAATGTAGCTTAAACGTAGTGCAATTTTCAAACGTCCAACGGCTGGTCACCAATCAGATGGTCTGGATTGCCCAACGACCTTTTGAATTGTGGCCCAACCATGGTGGAATCCACCATCTGGACCACTCAATGGTGCCAATTAACCATACGTATGGTGGTGAAATGACATCCACACCCCCTCGAGCTCATCTGCGGTTCTCACGTGCCAATCTTGCAGTTCAACAGACCCATGTGGAAAGTGTTGACCGGTAGAAGAGATGGAAATGTGTCACATGCGTCGGAGGTCCTCGTCAACATACCTGCTCCTTTCTCTAACTTCACCACACTCAAGCAAAACTTCGCCAACAAAGGCCTCGATGTCCATGATCTCGTGGTCCTATCAGGTACATGGAACAAGAGCATCTGAACCGTCAGTCACATCGAATTTTTGCTGCAAGTACACTTAAGGATAGATCAGTCAATGGGCCAGATATGGGCTGGAATATTAGGCCCGAACAATGGACCCAAATATAAATTTAAGCCCCTTTGTTAATATGTCCCAAACCCATTTTCGTAACATTTTGTACGTGATGGGCCACATCTAATGAACAGCCCAGATCTTCAATAAATGAGTGTGGTCAGGCTCGGGCTCAGGGTTAGGCCATGCAACTCTTCATGGGCCGGGCTTGGCCTTTTTTGCAAGGAACTGTACTCTGGTTGGGCTTAGTCTTTAACTTTATGGGCCGGGCTTGGACAGAAATAAGCCCAGTCTGGGTCCTGCTCATTGGCATCCCTCCTTAAGGACCGTTCAATCTTGATCTGATGGTGGTTGCTACTCACAACGTAGGTGAGGCCATATCCGAATTGGTTTCAAGTTATGGTACCTGCTCCTCAAATCCCAATGATCAGAGGGGGTAGCGGGCCCTGCATGGCCCAAAAACCAAATGATAAAATAGAAACAGGCTAACGGTTTATATTCAAAGATTGAAAAATCAATTAAGCTGGACGGTTAAGATTGTACAATTTGTGCAAGTGGTGCATTGTTTTTCAATGTGGATCATCCATATTGAGGTGTTCTGGATGAATGGCTCTGATTGCAAGGGTGGCCCACATAAACAATCTTCACAGCTATAAACACATTTCAGTTATGGTAAGTTTTTCTTATATTAATGCATTAACCCAAGAAGGAATTTTGGTGGGCCCAGGTGCACATACAATTGGAGTGGGCCACTGCAGGGTCTTCAGCAACAGGCTCTACAACTTCACAGGGAAAGGGGATGCAGACCCTTCTCTCAACTCAACCTATGCAGCTTTCTTGAGAACCAAATGCAAGAGCCTATCAGACACTACAACCACTGTAGAAATGGATCCTCACAGCTCCCTCTCTTTTGACAGCCATTACTATGTGATCTTGAAGCAAAACAAAGGTCTATTCCAATCTGACGCTGCGCTCTTGACGAACAAAGGTGCGGCCAAGACCGTTGATGAGCTGACCAACTTGACTGATTTCTTCACCAAGTTCTCAAACTCTATGAAGAGAATGGGATCGATTGGAGTCCTCACGGGCCGTTCAGGAGAGATTAGGAAGAAATGTAGCATTATTAACTCGTTGTAAGAGGAATTTGGAGGGTAGGGCCCACATACTGAGACGGTCCCATGATTTTAACCATTGATTTACTTGGTACTGCAATAATTAACCTGTGGTTCAATAAATACTCTTGAGTGATGATCTTGGCCTTTGATTTTTGGAGTTGAATGTGAGCTCATTTTCTTGTTACCACCATAGATAAGCTAGGGGTCCAATAAGCATGCTTAGGTGATGATCACTTTGATTTATTATTATTATTATTTTGGAGTTGAATGCAATCCAATTGAAAGTTTTCTTTCCACTATTCTGAATTCATCCACGCAAGTGTGAGTAAGAGCCATTTGCTTTTGAATAATGTGAGATGGCATCTGTCAACATCCCATCTCCCCGATATGCTAGATTTATTTCAGATTGCTAGTGTATTTTTCTTTGTTGGGGCCCACATGCTAAGATGGCCCGATGATTTTAACTGTCTATGTTCTTGGTCCTGCAATAAGGAAGCTATTGCCCAATAATCACACTTAAGCAATCATCCTGGCGTTTGACCTTTGAAGTTGAATGCGAGCCAATGGAAATTTTCATTTCAATGTTCTAGATGATCATCTAAATATAAGGAAGAAGAGATTTGATTTGAAGTAGTGTAAGATTAATTAGTACAGGATCTCCAGCACCTGTGGCTCCATTGACGGCCACATACTGAGATGGTCCAATAATCAAGCTCAATGCTGATCTTGACATTTGATTTTTGGAGTTAAATTTGAGCCAATTGAAAATTTTCTTTCCGATCTTCTGAATTCGTCATCACATGGTGTTGATGGGAATCATTCGTTGAGCATAGTTTCAAACTATGGTGGCCCATGTGGCATAGTGTAGCACATCTAGAACATGGGTAGTTAAACTATTCGACCATGCTCAGGGTCGTTACTCATGCCTGAGTGGTAGGCTCACAAGAATTTCAACACGAGGTTATGGGTTCTTGTACCCATTGTGGTGAAAACCCACTTATGGTGTGAGTGCACGTGTGTAAACAATTTATGTGAAACAATGAACTTTGAAATATTAGTTTTGCAACAACTTTTGTGTAAACAATTTCTGTGTAACAATGAACTTTGAAACCTTAGTTTTTCAACAACTTTTGTGAAACAATTTACTAGTTGGTCCTCAATCCATATAAATGTAGTAGAAATCCTTGACTTGAATATTCTTTTTGACAAAGTGATAATTTGTTTCAATGTGCTTTGCTCGTTCATAAAACACATGATTAGTCGCAATATGAATATATGTCTAGTCGTCACAAAACAAATCAATGAGATTTTCATCATGAAATCTCATGTCATTAAGTAAAGCTTTTATTCAGACAAGTTTACATGTGGTTGAGGCCATTGCTCTGTATTCTGCTTCTACACTTGATCAAGGAACAACATTTATTTTTTACATTTTCAAATGAATAAGTTATGACTAAAAAAGATACACATACCAGTTGTAGACCTTTTATCAAGATGAGAACTTACCCAATCAACATCGAAGTAGCTATAATCTTTAAATTTCCATTGCACTTCATTAGGACTCATTTTCCCGGAGAACTCTTTAGATATAAGAGAATTTAACTTACAGCTTTCATGTGAATGGATGGTGGCTTGTGCGAAGATTGGCTCACTAAAGAAATGTCTTAAACAATGTCTAGACACGTAATAATGATGTGTATGAGTTATCCAACCAGTTGTTGAGACTGCTCGATGTCTTCTATAAGTTTTTTCATTTATTTAGAAAGCCAAACATTGCAGTTGGCTGACGCATCGACAAGCTTTACATCTAACTTTCATATTCTTTCAAGTAGATCTAATATGTATTTCCTCTGTCGTAAGAATTTTTTTTTTTTGAAGAAGCTACTTCTATGTCTAAGAAGTACTTTAATTTATCAAATTTTATTTTATTTTATTTTTTATTTTTTGTAATGTTGAAACATGCCTTTAGTTCATGCTTCAGCTATAGGTTGACTTGATCATCATCACCATAACTATCATATCATCAACATACACTCAAATAAATACTATTTTTGAAGCTTTCTGTTTGACAAGTATCATATGGTCAGCTCCACTTTGTTTATATCTAAAAGAAATTAGGACCGATCTAAGTTTTTTGAACCAAGCTCTTGGTGACTGTTTAAACCTATAAATTGCCTTTTTAAAAAAGAAAAAAAATAACTTGCATATTATATCATGCTCCCCCTGTCGAGGATGTCCGAAAGGTAGTTTCTATATACTTCCTCGTGAAGATTTTCATGTAAAAAAAAAATATTTTTTATTATATCTAATTGATATAAAGTCCACTCTTGATTAGTTACAATAGATAACAACATGCATATAGATCGAATCTTAGCTACATGTATAAAAGTTTCTTGATAATCAATACCTAAGTATATGTAAATCCTTTTGCAACCAGTCTATCCTTAAAAATTTTTATAGTACCGTCAATTTTATATTTGATTTTGTACACTACCCATTTATAGTCAACTAAATTTTTTTCCTTTCGAACAAGCACACTATTTTCCAAGTGTCAAAGCAACCAGAGTATGAGAGGGAGCTATACTTGGCATAAAAGAACCTTTTGCATAGGATAGAGATTGATGAGAGGATCTTGAAGTCATAGGGTTCATACTTGTAAATTCAAAAATTCGGTTCTCATACTAAATTGGAGAGGACTCGATTAAGTCATTCATTATTTTGTTTTCAAAACTTCTTACAGTTAGAACTCTTTGGATTTTAGATAATACTGAATATATTCAACGAACTATATGTCTCTGGTAACATGGATTTTTATTTTTATTTTTGGATTAAAGCATATGTATCCTTTTAGGTGTGGTGAATAACCAATGAAGATAACAGTTTACAACCCCTTTGTTTAATTTGTTTTGACTAAATTTTGGAACATGAGCATAACATACACATCTAAACACACGCAAGTATGAGATGTTAAGAATTTTTTCAATTAACACTTGAAATGGGATTTTTCTATTCAAAACCACACTTGGAAGTCTGTTAATAACATAGTTGGCTGATAAAAACGTATCAAGTCATGAGAAATTTGAGACTTTCATTTGAAATATAAACGACCTTGCAACTTCAAGTAAGTGACGATTTTTATGTTTAGCCACTCCATTTTATTGTAGAGTGCCTGAATAAGTTGTCTGATGAATAACTCATTATATCCAAAGTACTCATGAAACATTTTACTTATATATTCTCCTTCATTATCATATCTTAGAATTCTAACCTTGGCATCATATTGAGTAGTAATTATCTTATGAAATTATTTAAATGCATTAAATACTTATCCTTTAGATTTTAATATATAAATCCATAATGATCTTGAGAAGTCATCGATAAAGCTTTCAAAGTACTTAGAGTCAAATAAAGAGTCAATCGGTGTTGGGCCCCCAAACATTTGAATGAATTAAACTAAAAGGGCTTATCACAAAAGTTTTCACTATGTTGAATATGTACCTTGGTGTGTTTAGAATAATTGTAAGTCTCGCATTTATTAAAGGAAGAAGTAATAAATTGGCACATACAATGTGACATTCTATCTAATGGATGTCCAAGCCTTCAATGCCAAATTTAATCTTTGTTTACGTTATTTTCATTGCTTAATAAATTTCTTGTATCATAATTCAATAAGCAGGGCCCCAGTGATGAGGTCCTGTAAGACATAGTATTTGGTGATAGGTCCTATAAGACACAATATTTTGGAGAAAACGTGACAAAACAATTGAGAGATTTGGTTAGTTTACTATAGATAACAACTTAGGTAAAAATGTAAGAATGTAAAGAACTCTAGACAAGTTAATATCAGAAGACAAGATGGTCTTGCCAATACCATGAATTGGGGTTGATGATCCATCAACAATGCTTGGGTAGTTCAGAGTCTTTCAAGGAAAATATAGGAGTTAGCAATATTAACATCGGTTGTAGTATCTTATTGTCCGCCATAAAGAATCCAACACTTGTCTATAACATGTCCAAATTTATCGCAGTGAGTACATCGCGATCTTTCACTGGAACCTCGATTAACCTCTACTCTTCCTCGACCTTTGCCATGACCATGGCCTTTGGAATATTTTTCCGGTAGTAAACTGCTCCTGGTTTTTTGTTCATTTGACCACACGGCCATGGAATATGGGCTAGGATCTAATCTACAAAGTGTCGATGTGATGTGTATGAGGTTTGAAGCTTTTATAAAGAAAAATGAGAATGCACCAAACGGTGTGCACCACTATACTACACCCATAAATATTTATTTATTTATTTATTTTAAAAAAACTCTCTTTTTTTTCCGAGTGAGCGATGGATCTCGATTTCCTCAAGTTTTCGTGGCCCAACATCGCTGGTGAAGATGCACAACTTATGATGTTGCTGATGGCGTTGTAGGAGCGGAGTAGAGGCTGCTCATGGCCAGGCGCCTAACTCTAACGGGTATAAATCAAAAAACAAGGTAAGTGATATATGAGAGAATCCAAATTTCGTAGTATTATCATTTTTTATAAACTATTACATATATAAGCAACTTGAGAAAAGGTAGAAGTACTATCTAATACAACTATTACAAGAGATGAAAAAGACGGAGTTCTAAAGGAAAAAAATTAGTGAGACTAACAAGGACTAATAGAATCGAATCCTACTCATATACTTCAACAAAATGTGGGTTATTAGTTCTAAATTGCCCATTTTTCCGGATTGCTAGGATCTAGTAGAGGTATCGGCTAGACTGGGGCCCATTGGATCAGTCTTATTATCATCAAAAGTTGCTTGTATAATTGCTTGATAAAAAGAAAACCTATTTCTTTCAATGGAAAATCATGGATTATTGCGTTCAACGGTCAATAATCCTATAATGGATGGTTAACTTTTGGTGGCGCTCAGTAGTTTTTCAGCTCGACCACAATGGATCTTTGAATTTTATGATATAATCACCACTAGAGGTGTACACGAATCGAACTGAGTCGAGCTTGGCACAGCTCGACTCGGCTTGGCCACTAATTAACCCCAGCTCGAACTCGGCGAGGCTTGGTCCTCGAGCTGATTGACCAACTCAGCTTGGTTCGGTCAGTAGCTCGGGTTAGTTCGAGCCAAGATTGAGTCTGTGCGGCATTTTCAAAAATACATAGAGTGCAATTTTAATTTCTTACTATATGTAAAACAACAATAATTATTTACATGTATTTGATCAAACACCTTGTAAGCAATATCAAAATCAAGAAAAAAAGGTATTTGTTTCATATACATACCTTTCTTGCCACCAGCCAATACTTCGTTCAGTCATTTCATCAAACACCTAGTGAGAAATATCAATATCAAAGTAATTGAGTCACCGAACTGGTTCAATCCAAGTTCGATTCGGGTTGGAGTTCAATCCGAGTCGAATCGAGCTCAGGCAAACTCGAACTTAGTTCAAAATTTTTTGAGCTCAAAAAAATCAACTCAACTTATCTTGAACTCATATTCAAACTAAGTCAAATTGAACTTTTTTAATCCGAATCAAGAGAGTTAACCAAGCTAACTTAGTTCGCTCACAACTCTAATCACCATAGCCAGCCAGCAAAGGTTCGTTCCTGCGCAAGGGGAAACCTTGGTGTGTTTTGTGTGTGCATGTCATCAAACCATAGTTCAAAAGGGTCATCCATTTTAAAATATTTTGAAACTCAGAGTGATTCAACCATCATGAAAATCCCTATTTGTTCCTTCATCTCTCTTTATGTAGAAAGTGGCCCCAAGGTTTCAATATTCTTTAGGTTTTCTGTCATTAATTTATTATTCATTTATTAATTTTTGCATGCTCGATTAAACTGAATTGCAATAATCTATTGTAATGACTATATTTTTTTAGGGAGCTCTTATATCATGATAGAAGTGTTAAAAAAAAAAAAAAAAAAAAAAAAAAAAACATTCACACATGATCCATCTATGCAATATAAGTCAAACCACCAAAGAAAAGTTCCAAAGGGGCCCCACTTGTATTTTCCCTTCATCCAAGTCTATATGAACGGATTGGATGGTAAATAAACATCACGGTGGCCCATAGGTAGGTTTCAACAGTGGGTGTCATTATCTTATCACCATTGCTTCTTGTGGTGTGGTCCACTTGATCCTTAAATCTGCCTCATTTTTGGACTCATACCCTAAAATAATCTTAAAAAATGATTGGATGGCGTGGATAAAAACCATGCTTACGGTGGGGCTCCATCATGGGAAAGGACGCAATCAATGAATATATTAACTTCTCGTCTTAGATAATTAAATACCGAAATAAAGATCGAGGCTCCACTAATGTCCCCCCTTTGGGAAATGCTGGAGGTTGATTTACCGCATGTGCGGTTGAAGAACTGACTCGTGGCACGTGTGAGTTCCGAGAAGCTCAACAGCTGAGGCCCACTGTGAAAATTTATTAGTCGTAAAATCAATAGGTTCTTCACATTTTGTGGGCCCGTTTGCATGTTGAACGCGTACCATCGGTCAATTTTATTCTTCGGACCACTTAATTTTCTCATGTAGGAGTGGGCTGAATGAGCACTGGGCCGAACTGATTTTTGATACAAAGTATACACGTGGTGGTTTCCGACAAATGAACGGTCTGGATGTCACTCACATCTTCCAGGGGGCACTGATTCCCTCTTTAATCTCCATGCGAATACTACATTTTATTCTAAAAAATGCTGAAGTGAGATTCGGGAATCGCCTATTATGGGCGATTCGCGCGACCATTCGACCCGTATTCCATGGACACGGATTCGATGGATCCGGGGATCCACCAACCTGACTGTGGGGCTCACCTTGATGAATGTGTTTTATATTGATTGTGTTCATCCATTGTAAAAGATCATTTTAGGATATGAGTCCCAAACTGCATGGATCTAAATCTCAACTGTAACACACCACAGGAAATAGTGGTGATTAAACGCCCACCATTAAAAATTTATTGGGGACACTGGAAGGTGGCCCCGAGATGCTTTTAATGGTCAATCACCACTGTTTCCTGTGATGTTTCATTGAAAAAGCCAATTAAAAATGTGTCATTGAACGAAAAGTACATATAGTACATAAGATATGCAACGATATTTCTAGCATATATGTATCCGCGGGTATGAGTTACGTAATACATATCATTTTTATTTAAAAATTCAGTGTGACCAAATAGCAAAAAACAGAATGTGGTTGAGAGAGTGACCAGGTAGCAAAAGTCAAAATGTGGTTGAGAGAATGCTAGAGCAGTTATTAGGACAGGTGTCAAAGAAGAGTATGGAATGTCGAGGTGCCACTAAAGCAGTTATTGTAACCAATTCAATGTGGAAAGAAGCATTTATATGGCTATCTCAAGGAAATTTATAAATAACAAAGAAAATCAATGAAACAAAGTGTCTCATGCCAACCTAATCAAACAAACGAATCTATCTTATCAATTATCATTTATGTTCCTTAGCATAATTTGTTTTTTACATTCCTTAGCATAATTAGTAACATAATCTTATATTATGAGTGGTAATAATTCAATAGCTGCAATCCTTAATGGTAATCCAAGTCTACGCTCATATGTTGGATGATTTTCATTGTAATACAAGTAGTTCTTCTTTTAGAAAGGTGCTTTGCATTTACTCATTGTGGTCAACTATATAAGTGTTTACTTTTTCTTTATTTTATATCTGAAAGTTCTTTCATACGGAAGGCAAATTATAACCTATTTTTGGAGGACGAACCCTAACCTCTGATAATCGCTTGAGATCTTACGAGTGGCTGAATAAGAGAATATGCTTTTTAGATCTTGGTCATATATGATCAATTCTGATATATCTGCCTATCTTAGTGCTTGGTGTCAAAGTTGTTCAATTGGATTCGAGCCACATAATTTGTTCTAGCACGCCCGCGCATATCACTCGTGACTAAATTTTAAAACCGAGAGGCCAACAATTTTTGGCACGCCCGATGGGACACCTAATTTGGTATACATATCGGTGTAACTCCAATTCAATCAATTAATTCAACTTTAGAAATATGAGCCAAAAGGTTACTTAAAACTCTTCTGGGGCTAACGAGCCTGCAACACCTTCTCCACTTGGAGAGATGTAGGTGCAGCAGCACCTGAATTCCTGAGTTCACCATCAAAACCAATGCCCAATCCTCCAAACCAGAAGGGAGCATCCTTATCTTAAAGTGATCATCTTGAGGTGATATCAGTTGGATTATGCAATATACAGATGGGAATCTAACATGTTGCGGAATAAGGGAGAGTTCAAGCAAAGCAAGCATGAGGGAGAGCTCAAGCAGAGCAAGCGCGAGCTCAGGTAGAGCAATCATGTATTCAGGTAGACACTTTCAACAAGTGGACTGTCAGTTATACCAAGAACTTGAACTGGATGTGGTTATCCTTGCCTGGAGGGCACCTAGTGCACCTCAGCAAAATATTGAGTTAGTTATGTTAAAAACTTGTCACCAATATCACCAGTACCTCCCCATAATGAAATATACATCCAATTATGAAACAAGGTATGTAGAATATGCCTCCAACAGTTGAATTTAGGCAACCTGAGTAAGAGACTAGAAACTTCATTCCTAAAGTTAGAAATGTAAAAGGCCGAGCAATATGGGGGGGGGGGGGGGGGGGGGGGGGGGGTGGAATAGGACTATGCCAAATAAAATATAATAAGCAGAATATAAACAATAATATAGCTAAATAAAATGCAATTAACCAAAGAAAATAACAACCTCAATAGTCAAGTATTGAGAGGTTGATACCAACTTTGTTCTAAGGACAACCTGACACCAAAAACCAATGGTTTATGGCAGGACAACCTTACTAGAACGTGGGTGAGTATCAAAAACTCAAACTGAAGAGGATATAAAAGAAATAACAACTAATCTATTACAACATTCACCACATAATGCTGAAATGTAAATATTACAACATTCACATCCATAAATACATCTCACAATCTTAAATCATAAAAGAGAAAGAAATAAACCACACATCCACCAAACACAAAGAATTATAGTGGTTCGCTTGTGTGTACACCAACTGTTAAACAATAGTCGCACAACTACTTCACTCCTTCGGGGTATTAGCGTTCACTAATCAAAATAAGTTTTTCAAGGTTCACCTAAAACCTTCACAATTGTATCTTTCAAGTGGGCTTACACAATTTAAAAACCTCACGCTCTGAATTTTCTGGATTACCTTAGATAAACCACAAATGGAGATTTTCTAGAACAATCTTACCAACCAAATAAATATAATTGAATTACAAAAAACTAAAATACTTATCTGTATGACGATTCTGAAGCAGCATGGTAGAACCAACTTGATATCGACATAGATGTTCAACGTTTAGTCTCACGAGTATATAGGGTTCTAAGTCTAAATGATTTCTAATTAAATCAGCAAGGGCTTTGCTTTGATTTTGATATCATAAAAGGGTAAATCAAATATCCCTTTTTAACATTAAGAATGGAATAGAGAATCGAAATCAAAATACAAGAGCTACTTTAAAGAATCTAAAATATACACAAAATAACTTAGATTGTACTCAAAATTAACTCAGAGTGATTGATTAAGAATAATAAGAATTGAATGAAAAACTTTAAAATTCGAGTACTATTTATACGTGAAAAATCGGATAACATGATTGGCCTTATCCAAACAGATTTTTAAAAATTCTGGCACGATAAGATTTTTCAGTCGCACGACTAGCCTTATGGGTCCCATGACTAGTCGAGTGGCCTGCTCGATTGGTCATGGATACCACATGACTGGTCGTGTGAGTCCAAATTACTCGCTGAAAAATGAGTCGAGCATTGCGCGACTGGTCGAGCACTATTCACAGATTAGTCGAGCAGTTTCTAGGACTGATCGAAGACTAACAGAAAAATTCTAAAAATTTATAACAAATCTTAGACTAGTTGAGGAAATTCTAGGACTGGTCGAGCCAGTGCTAGGGCTAGTCGAAAGAACAGAATTTTACACTTATAAAATGATCAAAATGATCGACAAAAAGTATGAAATGATCTGATCATGATCTAAGGTCAATATAGGTTAATCATACCTCACTCGTGAGATAGAACATATGAACCATCAAACTATCAATTACTTCAGCAACTTTAAATTTTACATTTGAACTCAACATACCGAGCACAGTTTTCAACTAGGTCTTGAGTTCTTAGACTTTTTCTGGTTCCAGATCTTGAACCACATTGTTCTTGAACACTAAGTCTTCACTTTCTTCCAGTTTGAAGATCTCGGCAAGTTCGTCGTAGATAACGGCAAGATAAATTTAGCATTCAATGTGAATAAATACACAAGCTTGATACACATCAAGATACAAACTTGAAATAGTTTGACACACCAAAATTTGACAATACTCAGGGTTTATTAACATAACACTTTCAAGAAATCAAGGAATGCCTAAGTGGTACCCTTTCCATAGGAATCTATTGTATACTATTTCTGACTGATCATGAGATAGCCAATTAGAAAAGGACACATGTAATTGCATGGAAAATGTATAGCGTATGTAAGATCTTTAGAGCTATTTAGAGTGCTTTGCATGGAATTACAGATAATATTGATTTGATGATATATGTCATTTGATGAAGGGGTATAGTTAAGAAGCCCAGAGGTGAAAAGTGGTCGAGTGTTAAGAGAGGTTAAAAGGATACGTGTCAAGAAGAGGATGAAGGATCTGGAAGATCAACGTAGTGATGAATCGGTTGTCGTAACCATTAAATAAAGAAAGAAATATATAAAAGATAGCCACAAGAGAGATCTATAATCAACAAAAGAATTCAACAAAGCAAGTCGTCTCATACTAAACTAATTAAATTATCTTTCCTTATCATAATTTAACTATATCCTACGAGTAGTGGTAATTCTTAGTTGTAATCTAATAGTGGTAATCTTTAGCTATAATCCAAGTCTAGCTTTTACATTGGATTATTCCCAGTTTCAATACAATCAATTCATCTTTTAGGAAGGTATCTTATAGTTGCTCCCTGTGATCAACTGTCAATATTTTCTTTTTATCTGATTATTTTCATATAACAAAAGTCATTTTGTATAGAAGGAAAGTTGCAACCCATCCTCGGAGGAAGAACCCCACTCTTCCATAGGAGGTGGTGCATTCCTTACCTCCGGGGTAGGAATTGATGGTGGATTATGTTATAAAGGTGGCATAGGGAGCAACGGAACTGTATTGCCGATCGAACTTCTATCAACATTATGTTCTGTTGTCGGTAGTGTTTGTTTCGTTATCAAAGCGACCAGTCACTGCATGCCCTTAGTCTAGCTGACCTTGTAACAATTAGTGCTCTCGGCCTGAATACAGAATTGTTCCCCTTGGGCCCTTCCGTATTCTTGCACCATCTGAATACTCATCTGAACATCCCAGAGTACCACAGACACCTTGTCTGGAAGCATAGTTCGGGATGGCCCAATTGGGCCTCCATTCGGGTTGTTATTCGGATTTAACGCTTCAGGGGGTGTAGGGTTCGGCATGTCCTCGTCTAGAGGTGGTGCGGTCAGTATTGAGGGTTCAAACCTGGCAATACGATCACTCATTCTATGCATTTTTAGCAATATCACACCGGTTATTTAGAAACAAGGTCCCACTGGATGTGTCAAAAAATTATTCGTAGTTATTTTCTGCACTAGGAATACGGGCGTGTCAGAATTGAAATTGCAGCTCCAATTCGAACTGAACAATAATGACCCTGAGAATCTCCTAGGTAGATGATTTAAGTCTAACGTGCAAGCGTAGATTCGAATTACTGGGTACTTGATTACTGCTACGGATTACACTAAGGAATGTAAATTGACAAGCTAAATTACGTCAAGAAATATAATTTACTTGGCGAGGAAAGTAACAGATTACACTAAAGAATGTAAATTGATAGAATAATTTGAAAGATAGGTTTAGTTTGTTTGGGTTGGTGTGAGACGACTTTTCTTGTTGAATTCCTCTTCTATTTATAGATTTGATCTAACTATTTTCGATCCTTCCCTTGTTTAGATAGGCTTCTGGATGCTTCCCACGTTCTGTTTCCTTCACTTCTCCTTTCGCCACCTGTCTTGTGACCGATCAAACTCGATCGCTTCCCTCTTGACCACTCTAGTGATGCATGTACTGCCTAATACGTCCTGCCTTCACTTAACAAGATATCTCCTCCGTACATATCTACAAATCTCTGAGCACACCATGCACATCGTACATATCACGCGTAACGACCTCTGAGCACACCATGCACATCATACATATCACGTGTAACGACCTCTGATTGGTCATGACAGGGTACAATCGTAGTGCGGACGAACAACCCCAAGCTCCAATATAGGCATATACATTGATTACGACCGTATATGACTGAGATCTATGTAGATTGGTCGCCTACTCAGTCATTTGCAAATTTCTTTATAAAGTGATTGGAAAATATTCGGAGGGTGGGCTTCTTCCTTTGAAAATGGGTTCTTCTTTACCTTCTATATGAAGGACTTTTCTAGTACCCAGCTATTGTTAAATTAAAAGGAAATACTCATAGTTAGTCAAAACGCAATTGCAATAAGCCTTTTTAATGAAGAACAGCTTGCATTGAGATAAAAGTCCAACATATAAGCGTAGACTGAGATTACATCTAATTGATTATGACTAATCTACTCTTACAAAAGAGCTAAACTATGATAATGAAAGATAAATTACAAGATAATTTGATTGATTTGTTTAGTTGGTATAAGACCACTTGCTATGTTGATTTCCTTTGTTATTTATAAACTTTTTTGTTGCACAGATACTCTGTATTTATTTCTCATCTTTACTTTGACTGTTGCTGTAGCTGAAACATCAGTTTTCCAGATCCTTTTATCCCTTTGTATTAATTCTTCTAACTATTCCTATTGTCTCAACCACTTTATATCTCTTGAACTTCTTGACCGTGCACTATCATCAGATGACGTTTGTTGTGGGTAAAAATAGACCGACCAAGATGACTTAGGATGGGAGGATGGCTTCCATCTAAAGGATTGCTAAGCCATGACTCACTTGACCTCAAAGTCAAACTAGATCCAAACATCATCAACTACAACCCTAATTTGAGACCAACCTCGAGCTCAGTCTGACCGACCTCGAGCTTAGTTTGTCTGATCTCGAGCTCGATCTCAACTTTGGTTCGCTTAAGTTTGGGGACAAGCTCGGTCCTACTCCCCGGTCCACTGCATGGGATCTACTAGAATATCCCTTAGATTTTCTCCAAGAATCCCGGAAGAACGATCACACCCCCTCCAAATCAGCTTCATGGTATGATACGACATCGGGCGACAAATTCATTGCTATATACGACACCGCCTCTGAGAAATCTATATATACATGCCGCTTCCACAAAGAAAGGTACGCACAATTCTAAATCTGAAACCCTATTCTCAACTAGACCTAAATTCCTTGGCCTGATTTTAGCATAGGAGGGTCCCCTGCTCAAGTTAAGGTTTCCTTTGTCCTTTTATTGTACAGGTGTTTAGGGGTTTGTGGCAGGATCGTTCACTTAAACTACTCGTGTGTGGGGTACCACAAACAAATTAACCCAGGTTATCCCATTAAGGCGGACCAGTTTGGTTGGGTTTGGGCCAAGTGCGGGCCGTCAAGCCAGATGACCTATTTGCACTTAGCAACAGCCTGTGCGACTATGCAACAGCCAAGGAGGGTAAGAAAAATCTAAAAATTGAGAAATCCGTATATCTCAATGGGATTGTGGTCCATTGCGGACCATGGACTCAATAGACGCCTAGAAATTAATTATCTACACCATTCTAATGGTACTCGCCGATCGCAACTCACACCAGCCTTGACTAAAAGGCTAGAATTTAAATCTTGCACTTTTAAATGAAACTGAGATATTAGGCTTTAAAATAGTCGGATCTCTTCTACATTTACAGTGAAGGCATAAAATATTTTTCTAAGCCCGTCCACAAAATCTGGAACTCGATCGTGAAACGGTGACCGTTGATTGCAATTCAGACCCGTACGATAAAATCCCGTGTCCGTTTGCCTTTAAATTTTTCATGGCCCTTCATCAGGCCAAGGAGTACCTATTTTATAAATTTCATAGCTAGGGGGCCATCAGAGCCTCCCAATAGCTAGAATAGGCCCCATAGGGCCATTTAAATATCAGAACCGTACGATATAATCTTGCGTCCGTTTGTCTTTAAATTTTGTACAGCCCCTCATCAGGACATTAGACACGTATACACTAAATTTGGTGGCCAGAGGAGTGATAGGGCTGCCCCAAAGCCAAAAGGGAGTCCCATAGCGCCATTGAAGGAAATTGTTAGAACTTAAGGCCATTTGGCCCAAACCTACGAAATAATGCCCTAAAGCTCTCCCTCACACACTCCCACCATTACTCCATCAACAAAGAAGAGAGAAGTGAGAAATGAGAGAGAGAGAGAAGAGAAAGAAGGAGAGTGTGGAAGGAAGAAGGGAGAGAAAAGTGGTGCCTAAGGGAGTTGAAATCTAGAAACCCCTCTTCCCTTTCCTCAAAGAACCCCACATCCACAACTTCAAGCACTTTCCATCTGATTGGGGAGGTAAGCACCCATATTTTTTGTAATCCTTTGTGTTGCGCTAGGATTTATATAAAATCCTAACATGTAAATGCATTGACTCAGGATTCCGGCTAATCGACCCATGAGTTCGACACTTCTAGGTCGTTTATCCAGGTCTTCAACGATCTATAGGTGCAGATTATTATTCTTAGGTGACCTAGCATCAATTTTTGTATGGATTTAATGATTATAAATGTTTGGGTGATGTGCTTGAAAAATCTAGAGAGAACCTAGCCAGGACCCTGCATGACCAGTCCTCCCAAATTTCATGATACGATTGAGTGTTGTTTATTTGTTCTTAAATATGATTAGGCTTGATTTGGTATGGTATGTTCATCTCATATGCGATCCTTGATAAGTCCTCCCAAATTTCATGATATGATTGATATTGTTTATTGTTCTTCAACATGATTAGGCTTGATTTGGTATGGTATGTTCATCTCATACGCAATCCTAGTATGACCTTTCTTGTGGCATGCATGATTGCATTAATTCTTATTCTATGTTTGTCCTATGAATGATGTATAGCTCTTGTTTCCTTCATTAACCCCACAGAACACACACACACACACACACACACGTTTATTTCATATTATTGTTAGTAGTTGCAATTGTAGAAAAAAATTTGAATTTATATGTTTGATGTATGAGTGCAAGACATCACTTGTGTTAGATGATGAATTCTGATTTGTTGAAGTGTTATTGAATACTATCAAATCCCTAGGTTGGTTAGAAAACTGAGGTAAGAGAAGGTGGTCCTATTGGTAGGACTATCTTGAGGGTAGACCAGCAGATTTGGGCGGATGTGAATGGGTGACAGTAGTTGGACTACATGAGTTACTTGTACCCATTGTCGTCCATCACATACTCAGTTAAACTCGCATGATCTAGTCTACTTACTGACCAACTATGTATGTTAACAATGTCTGATCATACCTTAATAGAACCTGAAACACCCTTTGCCACTGATGCCCATTGATAACCATTAAAAACTGATCCACCGTTTGGAGAGCCGAGCATGGTGGAATGGGACGTTATGTCTGAGCTGTTGGCCTACGATGGGGAGACGAACCTCCCCGTAGTGACCGCAAGTGATACCACTTCTCAGCACTCCCAATGTGCTTGAAATAGGGGATGGGGAGCCCGATGGGATCAAGGATCGTGGGGTCCTGGCCTCGCACGTTGAGGGGTCTTGGCCTCGCAACCAGTTGAGGGCATTGATACCATAGGGTGTACTAGTTTTCCAAATCTGCTGGTTGAACGAAACTAACTATAAACTTGGCTAACATGATCACGATCGCATCGAACTAGTTAGGTTAGCGACTCGGCAGTTGAGGTCATAATGAGGGAATGTTGGTCATACGCGATTGTTAGATGAAGCCACTCGAGGGAGTGTTATATTATAGGTCATGCATCATATCATATATCATGCATATGCATTAACAAGATTAGTTAGGAATTTATAAATGTTTGCCTTTCATTAAACCCATTATAGAATTGATTCTTGTTGTAACTTAAGGCTAATAGTACCCACTGAGTTGTTCACTCACTCTCACTCTGGGACGGTGTTTTAAAACACCAACTAGACTCTTCATTAGCTATAGGTAATGCAAAGTTTGATGAGCCATGCAGCGTCAGCATTGATGAGTAGGATGAACTGTCCTACTTTCAACTGATGAGCGGTTCACCATAGGTTTAACAGATGAATTTTAGATCGCTGAGTGGTGGACTTGACGCACTATTCTTTTAGACTTATCATTCATTTATATTTTTGTTGGGTGACCCCTTATGTGACCCATTGATATATTTTGTGAACTTTTATACATTTTAGCTACTTTCTTTTAGAGTAGAATAAATGTGATTGTGATTCATGCTCTAAGTAATTCCATACTACTCATTAACCCGAATTACACATAAAACGGTAAAATTGGTTATAAGTACCCGAGAACTTGGTAGTCAAGCATATACACGACCCTCAATTTTTAGACCCTCAATTTTCAAGGCGTTACAAGTTGGTATCAAAGTAATGGTTTAAAATTAATTGGGCCATGAACTCATTACCGCGTCCACTAACTTTAGAGGGAACACAATAGGGATACCAAAATGTTAGGAACCACCCCAGGCACCTAAATAGATAATTCTTAGACGGAAGGTAAGACTTCCAAGGAATTAGGATTGGAGAATGAGAGAGGGTAATGACACTAGGAAATGGATCCAAGAAGTCTTACAATATATCAGCCCATTGATAGGAACGAGCCTGAAACTGAATGATCAAACAGTCGAAATCATCATTTTAGACCAAATGAACAAACACTAACCAAACTTGTTAGTTCCGACACGTTCGGGGATAAAAATCCATAGATGAACAAAAATTTACTGTACATAGTGGAAATGTAAATAAATTTAGATTTTGACCCCTAAATGGGAGGAAACTTGCGAAATAACTAGGCCCACTATATAGATCGGCTTCTCATACCCCCAAAATCATATATGGCACATCCCAGGGGGGCTTACCTGCACCTGGGAAATGAAAACTCAAGTGGCCCCCACCCAAAGAACACTGAGCCGGCGAGACCCCACTTGTCCGTACGACCCTGCCTAAGCCTCCAGCATGTTTGCGAGACCCCGTCCAGCTGGCATGGATCCCACCCAAACCTCCAGCATGTCCGCATGACCCCACCCAGCCAGCGTGGCCTCCTCCCGAGTGTCTAGAGAGATGCTGCCTGGGCCTTCAATGGTTGGCCCTCCCCCTTTTTGCAATGTACGCATGTGTGGGGCCCACTCCTCTTACTATCTAGGGATATTTAAAGCCCTGTAACCCCATTTCTAGTACTCTCACTACATTTCATCCCTTTTAAATCCCTAGAAAGGTCACTCCCTCCCTCTTTCTCAACCCAAAAATTCCAAACCCACCTTCTTCTTCTTCACACTACCCATCTCTCTAACTCATCTCACTCTTATCTTTCTCCAAACCCTTCTTGAAAACCCATTTTCAAATCCTTTCTCAAACCCCATTTCTTCAAACCCATTCTTAAAACCTTCCTCTTCAACTAATCTATCTCTTCTTCCTCATATCCAACCTAAAACCCATCCTTCAACATCCACTTCTAACCCATTTTTTCCAAACCCATTCTTGACAACTTTTTCTCAATTACATTCCCAAACCCATTCCTAAACTCATTCCCAAGCCTTTCTCAAAATCATTCCTAAAATCTTCCCTCCAACAAACTACCTAGATTTCTCACACACAATCCATCCTAGCTGAGGAAAATGGCATTCCTAGCAACCATTGCTTCTTTCTTCTCCATTCTGGTGGTTCTTCCCTCATGGGGAAGAAAAGACTGGCTCCCGATGAGGCGAGGCCAAGCCGAGCCGAGATAGACATAATAAGAAAGTAGCTGATCTAAAAGGGAAGTCAAGCTCAGAAATTTGATCTAAGAGAAGAAACGATTCTCAAATGGAGCTCGCAGTTCAAGCTTCCCAACCGCCTGTTGAAGATATGAGAAATTTCTCAAAGCGCAAAGTCTCCTTCGAAGCCTCCATGGAGGAACATTTGTTTGAGAATTACAGTTTACTCAATCGACTTATGGAAAAGGGATGGGGGTCCCATATTCTATGGAGGTTCTTGGGTCGATGAGGGACAAGCTAGGGCTTTTTACACCCGAATTAGAAACTCTCAATTCATGCCCTTGGGCATTGATGTTATAGTGGGTAGCCAAAGATTTCACTTTGGGGTGGAGGATATTTCCGACGTACTTGGGGTGCCACTAGGGGAGGTACAGATTGACGAAGGGAATTTGGATACGAGTCGAGGCCACGACGAACAGACCCACTTTTTGTATGGACTGGCTGCCCAATGGAGGTGAGATGTTGGCCAAAAGCATCAGCCTTAACCCCTGAGTATCGATTACTTCACTACATTTGTACCTATATTGTGTACCCAAGGTTGAAGAACCACACTGAGTGCTCCTACTATATGTTGAAGTTTTTATATCAAGCGGGACAGGGAGCATATGTGTGCAACCCCAGCATAGTACTCCACCAGATCGTGAGGGCTGCAAGGGCAACAAGGAAGAATGCATGCCTTTCATTTGGTCGCCTGGTCTATCAGTTGGCTATGCAGTATGGAGTGGGCAGATCAAATGGGAACCCTATACCAACGCAACTATTGGGTGATGGCATGTTAAATAATATGAGGATAGGCCACAAGCAGTGACAGGGCCATATTAAGGAATTTTGAGATCTTGACGAAGAAGAAGAGGAAGGCGATGGAAGTGATGAGGATGAGAATGAGGATAAAGCCGAAGGGGCTGAAGAAACTGAGGGAGCCAAAGAAGACAGCGGTGGGTCGCCCGCCGTTCCAGACATACATGAGCACTTGGATGCACTCGACACTAGAATGACTAAGGTGGATAAAAATCAAGGAAGAAACCATGTAGAGCAGGAGAAATGGAACAAGAAAATATATCGTGTCACAAAGACCTCGATTTGCTCCAACAAAGGGGAGGAAGCACCCTCATCCTCGTCCGACCCAAAAGAATAGTAGATCAACTTTATGGATAATTAGTAGTTTGTTTTGAGTCAGTTAAAATTACATTAATATATTGAAAGATAGATGGAACCTTTCCTGCCTTGATTAGGTCATTTTCCCTTTATGCTTACAGTATCTAGTAACATTTGTAATCCATGCTTTAGGATGTAACTGGCCATGCAATGACATTTTAAATTTAATATGAATGTATGGATTGCCTTAAAATTTTCTTGTTGCCTTGTGAATGCCTTGCATGTATATTTGCTTATGCCTATGAATGGAGCCTATAGGTCTTGTCTATTTGTGTACGACCCTTGCACGGACGATGCTCTAGTGTTTAACCCCCTAAGGAACGTCTTTCCAGGAAAATGCGCTCTCGGGGTAATGGTCATTTTGTTCACCTACCTCACAACAGCCTGGTCAAGAGGGATCACTTAATTCCTGATGATTAACAAGGCCCCCAAGGGGCGACCGGATCCCACAACACTGGTAGTACTACCCAGGAAGTGGTCCTGGAAGTGCCACCAACACAAGCCACGGCATCCTCACCTCCCACGACACCGGGTATAAACTAAATGGGTCAGATGTTACTTCTTATGCAACAATAACAACAGATGTTAGCTACTATGATGGGAACCATGGCCCACAACATGGGTATGCAACAACCGGAGTAACCTGGCATGGCCACACCTGCAACCACCACAAGAAATCTATTCGAGTGGTTTCAGAGGTTTAGGCCCCCTACTTTCACCGACACCCACCACCCAGAGGAGGCCGAGCATTGACTGAATCGGGTCACCAAGTTACTTAGGCCTCTCCATTTCTTTGAAGTGGAGAGTGTCGAGTTGATCTCCTACCTCTTTAAGAAGGAGGCCAATGTGTGGTGGGAAAGCGTGCTTAAAACCACCCTTGTGGGCTATGTATAGACATAGGAAGCATTTGAGGCCCGTTTCTACCAGAAATACTTCCCACAAACATACCGCAACGAGAGAGAGAATGAGTTCCTTCTTCTCCGATAAGGAGGGATGCCCGTAGCACAGTACGAGAACTGATTCGCCAAACTATCATGCTACCCTCCTCGGATTGTGGTCGATGAGTAGACTAAAATACGACATTTTACTGAGGGTCTTAGGAGCAGTATCCACTCTAAAATGTGCTGCGAAAATATCAGGACCTATGCCAAGTTAATAGAGATGTCCCTTAAGTCGGAATAAGATGAAGAATGAGTCTCTCGAACTTGACTACAACTGGGCCTGCAAAACAGGATGAAAGGGCAATCCTCAACCTTCGTCAGAAAAAGGCCTCGCTTGAGCTCTCCTCCTAGATCTTCTACTCGTCCGGCTCTTTTTGCATGGTCAAACCACATGTGCGAGTATTGTAAGAGGGTTGGCCACTCAGAGCCATTTTATTTTTTCAGGATGAGGGACCACAACTTCATGCCCCCTCAACGTATCAACAGGCCCCCACAGTAAGCTATGCAGATTCCTCCACTGAGGGCGATAGGACCGGATCAGTAATTCTGTCGCCCTCCTATACCTCAAGTTAGGATGGCACAATGGCTTATGCAGCGACCAAACTTTCACAGTAAGCTCGAGTTCATGCATTAGCGGCAGAGGGCTAAGATGTAGTCACCCCTACTCCTACGGTCATCGAGATAACAACTCACATACAAGGTACTCCCATATTTCTTTTGATGGATATTGGATCCATACTTCTCTCATATCGCATGCAATCATCAAGCGTCTAGGGCTACGCCTCACTCCTATTGTAGGAGTGAAAATCATTGCCACCTCTAAAACTTTCACTGAAGCTACGAAGATATGTCGTAACTACCCCATAGACTTGGGGAGCAAGGTGGAACTCGTGGACCTGATAGCGACCAAGATTTTCCATTACGACGTCATCCTAAGCATAGACTAGTTGACTATAATGAAGGCAGAAATCGATTGTGACACTATATCAGTGAAAATGTATGAGGACGACGACACTTCCTTCCCATTCTCAGTCCAGATCAGCCACGAATGTAGAATTTTATGTTATGCTTCATTGAAAGAGGGTCACGATAGGCCCTTTCTAACATCCACTCCTTGGGTCTAAGATTTCGTCGATGTGTTCAAAGCCATACCTGAACTTCCTCCTCAACGCGAGATAGACTTCATGATCGATCTGACTCTGGGCGCCACACCCATTTCCTTGCCTACTTACTGCATGCCCCCATGTGAGATGGAAGAACTTATGACTCAAATTGACAAATTGTTAGAGTCAGGCTTCATCCAACCCCAACGTCTCGCCATGGGGAGCTCCGGTCCTATTTGTAAAGAAGAAGGACAATACATTGCGATTGTGTGTAGATTACATAAGATTAAACCAAGTCACGGTTTGAAATAAATACCCGTTGCCCAGAATTGATGACCTATTCAACCAACTAAGAGGTGCTCAATACTTCTCGAAGATCGATCTACAATTAGGGTACCATCAGCTGTAAGTCAGGGACGAGGATGTGAAGAAAACAACATTTAGAACTTGCTTTGGCCATTACAAGTTCCTAGTTATGCCGTTTGGACTCACTAATGCTCCGATAGTATTCATGGATCTCATGAACAGAGTCTTTAGGCCATTCTTATACAAATTCATCATCATGTTCATCGACGACATACTGGTGTATTCAAAGAGTCATGAAGAGCATGAAGAACATTTGCGAGTGGTCCTTGAAACCCTTAAGAAAAATCAGTTGTTTGCATAATTTAGGAAATGCGACTTCTGGAAGGAGGATGTTAAACTTGTGGGACATGTGGTGTCTAAGGAAGGCATATCCGTGGATCTCGCCAAGGTGGTAGCCATATAAGATTGGAAGCAACCAAATTCAGTTAGAGTAAGGATTTTTCTTGGTCTTGCAGGCTACTACCGAAGGTTCATTAAGAATTTTTCAAAAATAACACGACCGTTGTCCCAGCTTACGCAGAAGGACATCAAGTTTGCCTGGAATGAGAAAGCA
Source organism: Magnolia kwangsiensis (assembly GCA_037074715.1). Lineage (NCBI taxonomy): Eukaryota > Viridiplantae > Streptophyta > Magnoliopsida > Magnoliales > Magnoliaceae > Magnolia > Magnolia kwangsiensis. The sequence continues at coordinate 24,260,129 of CM073588.1, forward strand.
GAGGTGGCCTTCCAAGAGTTGAAGGATAAACTGACATCGGCGCTGGTGCTTTTGTTACCTGAGCAAGGGTCAAATACACCGTCTATACTGATGCCTCTTGTGTGGGCTTGGGTTGCGTACTCATGCTAAAGGACAGGGCGATTTCTTACACTTCTCAATAGCTAAGGAAGCACAAGGAGAACTACTCTACTCATGACCTCGAACTAGTGGTGGTAGGATTTTCTTTGAAGATATGGAGACATTATCTCTTTAGTGAAGAGTTTGAGCTTTTCTGCGATCAAAAGAGCCTCAAATACATCTTCACTTAAAAGGATCTGAACATGAGATAATGTCGCTGGAGGGAAACGTTGAAGGACTTCAAGTTTAAATTCTCGTATCACCCTGGCAAGGCCAATCTGGTGGCGGACGCATTGAGCTGCAAGAGAATGGTCGAATTTGTGGCCCTGTTGATGGTGAGAGAATAGAACATGGTGAAATTTGTACGGGACTTCGACATGAAGCTAACCATGAAGGAACCGTACGAAGTCATAGCCCACGTTCATATTCAACTGCTAATTATCAGTAAAATCATCGATGCCTTGGAAGGTGATGAAGTGTTGAAAAAGATGAAGGAAAGAGCAGAGGATGATATGAAATTCGAGTGGAGAATCGGTGTTGATGGAGGATTACTGTACCGAGGCCGTCTTTGTGTCCCAAATCTTCATGGACTACGGGAAGAAGTTCTTAATGCCCCCCACAACTTCAAATTGGTAATGCATCTGGGTAGTACTAAGATGTACCACAATCTAAGGTGAAACTATTGGTGGGACAACATAAAAAAGAAAATAGCAGAGTATGTGTCTCGATGCCTCACTTGTCAACAAGTCAAAGCCAAGCACTACTGACCATCGAGCCTTTTGCAGCCCATGCTCTTAACCGAATGGAAATGTCTAAGACCCGTATCTTAGTCCGTACCGTTTCGTAGACTTTCGCAGTCTTACCAGTCAAATTTCGGCAACCTTCGACTCTTAACCGATATTTATGCGCGACCCTGATTCATATGCCGTCAACCCGTATCGACTCAACCCAAGACCATTACCATAACGACCGCGCCATCGCTGCGGTTCCGATACCGTGACTTGCGCGCCGAGGCGATACCCTGGTCAAGAGATGTGGGCCAACGTTTGGTGCGAGGAAAATGCCGCACATTTCGAAACTCAAAAGAAATCTCTATGAAATGTCACATCAATCCCATCAATCAATCAATCTCATCACATCACATGTCAAGTACATGTCAAGTACACATCACCTTTCACCCATTCCCAAGCAAGCACAAAAGTCAAGAATCTCTTACAAAGCCCATACCTTTCTTACACCAAAAACCTTCAAAGTCAAAAAGTTCTTACACCTCCCATGCCTTTCTTACACAAAAGGCCACGAAAGTCAAGGTTTTCTTACACACCCATCACTCACCACATCCATCCATCACCCATCTCTCTCTCCCTTTACAACTCTCTCCCTCATTTTCAAACTCAAAAATCCCAAAGGAGAGAAATTCCATACGTATGAGAGCTCTCTAAGCATTCCCAAGCTCCAAGTGTGGCCCACTTTCCTACCCCATCATCTCTCATCCTAGCCATCCATTCCTCATCTCCTCCATTGGAATCAAAGCTAAAGTACTAAGGAACCCCTAGGAGCAAGAAGATCGAACGGTAGGTGCTTGATGTTAGTAGTTTTTTATGTTTTTAAGATGGGCCAAATGAGGCCAACCGATCAATGGTTTGGATCTCACTTGGGACCTAAAATGTGGCCGATGGCCCACTTTGATCATCATGATCATTCCATGATGGGGCCATTCTCCATGGACCCCATCATGATGTTTTCCTTGCATTAAAAAGGTCATCTAGATTGTCCATATTGGTGGGGAGAGGATCTCCACCGTTGATTTTCGATTTTGATGAATCCATGTGTAGAGGGATCCATTGATGTATGATTTCATATAAGCCACTCTCCATCTCTCCCTCTCCCTTTTTATTTCATTTTTTTTTATTTTATGGGATTATAATGGGATTGTGTGGCCTATTTGAATGGACCCCACCATGAGGCTTATATTCTACCCGAATCATCAAGTGTGGCCCACTTTGTGTACAATGTATCCACACTATTTTCCATGAGGTGGCCCACCTAATCAGGGCCCACCTTAATGTATTTTTTAAAAAAATATCCAACCGTCCAGCGTCTCGGAAGCTGGACGTCTCTGCCAAAAAAAAAAAAAAAAAACTCAAAAGAAGCTTGAGTTCTTTAAAGCTTTTGGGGTGGTCCTCTCATAGGCACCACCTTGGTGTATGTATTAAATCCATGCCCTCCACCTCATTCCCTGGGTCATTTTAGGCGTTGAGCCAAAGAATGAGGTCAATCCGATGATCAGGCGGGCCATACTTTTCAAAACAGTGATTTTCACTATTTATAAAATATTTTAAATTTTTCTTCAGGCCAAAAATATTCAACATTTGACTTGATGGACTTGTCATAGCCTGTAGAATCCAATGGACGGGGTGGATCTACTTGATGCGGGCCCCAGATGCGAAAAACCCCAAAAAAGGGGTTTTCAATATATTTTTTTAAATAGCATAGAGGCAGAGTCTCCTCTCTAACGTGCTGCAGCAGCATCTACACGTTGTTGCATACAGCGTTTGGGTGGGCGGACATCAGGGGGCCACAGCCTTGTACGTGGTCCCCACCGTGAGTTTATTTGTCATCCAACCTGTCTACGAGGTGGGCCATCCCCAGCAGTGGGCCCCCTCCAAGTTTCAGCTCCATCTAACACTCAGGTGGCCCACGCTGCTGAAAACAGTGAGATTGAACCTCTGCCATTGAGACTCTTTTGGTGGGCCACAGAAGTTTTGGATCAAGGTGAAATTTGTGTTTTCCTTTCATTCAGGTTCGTGTGACCTTGTCAACAGGTTGGATGAAAAATATACACTGTGGTAGGCCCCACATGGGACCCACAGTGATGTATGCATTTTATATCCACCGTCCAGGCTAACGGTGGAAGCCCACCATGATATTTGTGTTCTCTCACCATCTAGTGGACGGTGGAGCTGGGGCCCATGGTGATGCTTGTGCTTTATTTACACTGGCCAACCTCAGTGGACCCCACCATGGTACATGTGCAGCATCCAAACCGTCCATCCACTTGGAAATATCATTTTAAGGCATGAGTTGAAGAATGAGCCCGATCAATGATCAAGTGGGCCACCTATGTATGGGTTAGGCCCATTTGATTTGTATAAGGCCTATGAGTTTAGGCCCATTTGATTTGTATAAGGCCTATGAGTTTAGGCCCATGTGATTTGTATAAGGCCTATGGGTCAGGCCCATTTGATTTATATAAGGCCTATGGGTTAGGCCCATTTGATTTGTATAAGGCCTATGAGTATAGGCCCATGTGATTTGAATAAGGCCTATGGGTTAGGCCCATCTGATTTATATCCCTATGGGTTAGGCCCATTTGATTTGTATAAGGCCTATGGGTTTAGGCCCAATTGATGCAATCTAAGGCCCAAGGGTTATGACCCATTGCAATGCACATAAGGCCCATTGGTGCGGCCCATTGATGTGGCCCGCTTGACGAATGGAAGGCCCATATGATATGACTCATTTGATGTATTTAAGGCCCAATGGGATATACCTGAGGCCCATTGCAATGTGTGATCCCCACCCAGTTCATGATATTCACTACGGGTAACGCCTTGGGAGTAATGTTAGTTTGACGTCCACATTACAAGTTTAATGTTGGTTAAATGTACGCATTACAACTCTCCCTAGGGCCCATTAATAGGCCCGTACTTGTTGTGTATAGGCCGTCTAGGCCCATCTGCTTTGAAAGGATAGTACATTATTTATAACATGTTTACTATAGCTCCATGACTCATGATCATACGCATCATATGTATTCTTGATATGAGAGGTGACTGATCATATTATATGCCTTCGGGCAGGTTGTTTATGGGATCCCGATTAGGCGGTGCTGCCCTACATGAGCGCACGTTACGTGTAAGGATGTGTTGCATGATTGGATAGTGTGATTCATGCATCTCACATTATGTGATATGGTTACTGTACGCCCTAGCGACATCAGGGCCGTAGCCTCCACAGGCGTATCGTGGTTGGCAGGATTGGATACCGAAAATCTTGTTCTATATGGGGTGCTATAGATATCCCTTGGTGAAAGTCCCTAAACACTTATGGTACCAAGAGGTTTCTTCAATGTCTAGACCGAGTGGGTAGATGAGCGTTGAGTGTCGATTACCAGATGGCTGCGCTCTCCACTATGTCGTGGTCGGTTGGAAGGGGGTGTGGCCTTACCCGCCCGAGTGTAGGGGGCAATGCTAGGATGAGTCTGACTAGCTCGAGGAATTGGTCCACTATTGACGAGTCGAGGCAGATATTAGCAGACGGATAGTGAGGTCTCTTCTACTTACCTTATTGCACGCGATGTGTCGGCGATCTGGTTTAGAGTGTACTAGACCCCGGTGATATCCTAGAGTTGAGCTATATTGACATGTGGGCTTAGATGAGGATTGTATGCTTGACTTGCATCTTGCATCGTATAGCCTTGGTACGACTCATGATATTATGGATCCATCTGCATATTCTGCATTACTCTGATATTGCATAATCATATTACTACCTTGCGCACACACTTTCACCACCCTCTAAGCTTTTTATAAGCTTATACACGACCGTTGCGTGCAGGTGACGTTGGGAGCAGCAGTGCTGAGACAGGAGCACTTGTAGATCATTTTAGAGTTTTTGTTCCTTACCATTGTATTTCCCTTTATGCTCATTGTACTTGTAAAGTTTTTGATCATAGTGAAAATGTAATGGAGTTCTTGGTTGTTGTTTGTGGGTTATGCCTTTGGTTATGCTTATTACGAATCAAACTGACATTGAAAATCTTCCTCGTAGCATCCCAGGATCGAAACCTGACGAATGGGCGCTAGGAGCCGAGAATGGAGTTCTACGGAGGCTGTCGGCGTCGGATTCGGCGATCGAAAATTTTGTGAGCCCGGTTTTCGAGTTTGGGGCATGACAAAATGAGACTTCATATCTATGGATTTCATCTCCGAATTATCCAAGACTAGAAAGGGGCATGACTTAATATGGGTGATTGTGGACTGGTTAACCAAATTAGTCCATTTTCTGCCGATAACGATTGCTAGTTCCGCTAATGATTTAGTCAAACTGTATATCAAGGAGATAGTACGGCTTCATGGCGTCCCGTTAGAAATTGTGTCGGACCGGGACACTCGATTCACGTCGATGTTCTGGAAACGTATCTAAGAAGCTATGGGAGTGAAGCTAAAATTTAGTACTGCCTTCCACCCGCAGATAGATGAGCAAACTGAACGAGTGAACAGGATATTAGAAGATATGCTGCGGGCTTGTGTATTGGACTTTTAGGAGAGTTGGGATGACTGCCTCCCCTACATCGAGTTTACCTATAATAATAACTTCTAGGCTAGCATCGCATAGCGCCTTATGAGGCTTTGTATGGGCGTCCGTGCTGAGCCACACATTGCTGGGAAGAAATTGACAAGAAAAGCTTGTTAGGGCTGGACTTAGTGTAAGTTACGACCGAGAAGATTGAAATTATCAGGCACCACCTCTTGACGGCCCAAAGCAGATAAAAAAGTTACGCCGATACGAGGTGGAGAGACTTAGAATTTGAAGTTGAGGACTATGTATTTCTCAAGATCTTACCAATGAAAGGGGTTGTACACTTCGGAAAAAAAGGAAATCTCACGCCACGATTCATTGGGCCCATTCAGATCCTAGACCGTGTGGGTCCAGTTGCTTATCGCCTGGCCCTACCCATGCCACTCGCCGGAGTGCACAACGTCTTTCATGTCTCAATGTTGAAGAAGTACGTCCCTAACCCTTCGCATATCATCAAGTGAAAACATGTGGAGCTTAAGGAAAATGTCACATACATTCTTTGACCCACTTGAATAATGGAGAGGAAGGAGCAGTCCTATTTAATAAGGTCATCTCATTGGTCAATGTATTATGGACCTACCACGATGAAGAGGAGGCCACTTGGGAGACAAAAGCAGAAGTCCGCAAGCATTACCCAAGCCTGCTTCAACAATATGAACAGGTACAAATTTTGAGGATGAAATTTATTTATAAGGGGGGTAGATTGTATTGCCCTGTTCAACCAGAACAGTGTCCTGAGGCGTCCACATTGGATTTGCCATAAGACCATTCACTTAAACCACTCGTGTGTGGGGTCCACTAATAAATTAACCCATGTTATCCCATTAAGACGGACTAGCCTGGTTGGGTTTGAGCCAAGTGCGGGTCGTCAAGACAAATGACCTGTTTGTACTTGGCAACAGCCTATGCGGGCCGTGCAACGACCAAGGAGGGTTAGAAAATTTTAAAAATTGGGAAAGCCGTAAATCTCATTGGGCTTGTGGTTCATCGCGGACCACGGACTCATTAGACGCCTAGAAATTAATTATCCGTGCCATCCTAACGGCACTTGTCGAGTGCAACTCACCCCAGCCTTGACCTAAAGGCTAGAATTTAAATCTAGCACTTTTTAATGAAACTGAGATATTAGACTTTGCAGCCGTTAGATCTCTTCTACATTTATGGCAAAGGCCTAAAATATTTTTCTATGTTCGCTCACAAAATCTGGAACCTAATCATGAAACAGTGACCGTTGATCCCAAATCAAACCCGTACGATAAAATTCCATGTCCGTTTGCCTTTAAATTTTGCACGGCCCTTCATCGGGCCATGGAGTACCTATTCTATAAATTTCATAGCCAGGGGGCCATCAGAGACGCCCCAACAGCCAGAATGGGCCCTACAGGGCCATTTAAATATTGGAACCGTACGATATAACCCCGCGTCCGTTTGTCTTCAAAATTTGCACAGCTCTTCATTGGGACATGAGACACGTACATACCAAATTTGGTGGCCAAAGGGATGACAAAGCTGCCTCAAAGCTAAAAGGGGGTCCCAAAAGAATTAAAGCCCTAAAGCCCTCTCTTACACACTCCCACCATTACTCCATCAACAAAGGAGAGAGAAGTGAGAAAAGAGAGAGGGAGAAGAGAAAGAAGGAGAGTGTGGAAGGAGGAAGGGAGAGAAAAGTGGTGCTCAAGGGAGGTGAAATCTAGAAACCCCTCTTTCCTTTCCTCAAGGAACCCCACATCTATAACTTCAAGTGATTTCCATTTGATTGGGGAGGTAAGTACCCATCTTTTTTGTAATCCTTTGTGTTGAGATAGGATTTACATGAAATCCTAACATACAAATGCATTGACTCAGGATTCCGACCAATCGACCCGTGAGTTCAACACTTCTAGGTCATATCCCCAAGTCTTCAATGATCCATAGGTGCAGACTATTATTCTTAAGTGGACTAGCACCAATTTTTATATGGATTTAATGATTATAAATATTTGGGTGATGTGCTTGAAAAATTTAGAGAGAACCTAACCAAGACCCTACATGATAGGTCCTCCCAAATTCCATGATACGATTGAGTGTTGTTTATTTATTCTTCAATATGATTAAGCTTGATTTGGTATCGTATATTCATCTCATATGCGATCCTTGATAGGTCCTCCCAAATTTCATGATATGATTGAGTGTTGCTTATTGTTCTTTAATATGATTAGGCTTGATTTGGTATAGTATGTTCATTTCATATGCGATCCTAGTATAACCTTTCTTGTGGCATGCATGATTACATTAATCCTTATTGTATATTTATCCTATGAATAATGTATAGCTCTTGTTCCCTTCGTTAACCCAACACAACACACACACATACATTTATTTCATATTATTGTTAGTAGTTCCAATTGTAGAAAAAAATCTGAATTTATATGTTTAATGTATGAGTGCAAGACATCACTTGTGTTAGGTGATGAATTTTGATTTGTTAAAGTGTTATTGAATACCATCAAATCCCTATGTTGGTCAGAAAATTGAGGTGAGAGAAGGTGGTCTTGTTGGTAGGACTATCCTGAGGCTAGACCAGCGGATTTGGGCGAATGCGAATGGGCAACAGTAGTTGGACTAAAAGGGGCACTTGTACCCATTGTTGTCCTTCACGTACTCAGTTGAACTTGCACGATCTAGTCCACTTACTGACCAACTATGTATGTTAACAATGTCTGATCACGCTTGAATAGAACCTGAAACATCCTTCGCCCACTGAAGCCTATTGATAATCATTTGAAACTGATCCACCATCTCGAGAGTCGGACATGGTGGAATGGGACGCTGTGTCCGAGCTGTCGACCTACGCTAGAGTGACGAACCTCCCCGTAGTGACCGCGAGCAATCCCACTTCTCATCACTCCCCATGTGCTTGAAATCGGAGATGAGAAACTCGATGGGATCAAGGATCTCGGGATCCTGACATCGCACGTTGAGGGGCCTTGGCCTCACAACCAGTTGAAGGCATTGATATCGTGGGGTGTACTAGTTTTCCTAATCTAATGGTTGAATGGAACTAACTAAAAACTTGGCTAACACGATTACTATCGCATCACACTGGTTAGGTTGAAGACTCGGCAGTTGAGATCGCATTGAGAGAGTGTTGGTCATGCGCGATCGTTAGACGAAGTCACTCGAGGGAATGTTGTTGAGAGGTCATGCATCAATCATACATCATGCATATGCATTAACAAAATTAGTTAGAAATTTATGAATGTTTGCCTATCATTAAACCCATCATAGAATCGATTCTTATTGTAACTTAAGGCTAAAGCACCTACTGAGTTGATCACTCACTCCCACTCTATGATGATGTTTTAAAACACCAACTAGAATCTTCAGTAGCTGTAGGTGATGCGGAGTTCGATGAGCCGTGTGGCGCGAGTATTGATGAGGAGGATGAGTTGTCTTATTTCCGGCTGATGGGCAGTTCACTATAAGTTTAGCAGACGGATTTTATATCGCTGATAGTGGACTCGATGCACTATTCTTTTGGACTTATTATTCATTTATATTTTTACTGGGCGACGCCTTGTGTGACCCATTGATATATTTTGTGAACTTGCATACATTTTAGCCACTTTCTCTTTGATTAGAATAGATGTGATTGTGATTCCTGCTCCAAATAATTCCATACTACTCATTAACCCGAATTAAACATAAAATAGTAAAATTGGTTATAAGTGATACCCGGGAACTTGGGAGTCGAACATATGCACGACCCTCAATTTTCAGGGCGTTACATCAATCCTAACCCAACCCAACCCAACCCAACCTCAGGTTTGGGAATTCTCAACCCAAGCCCAACCCAAGTGAGCTCAGTCGGGTTGTTCGGGTAGATACATCCTAATATTTTTATTATTACATTAGTCTATCATATTTCAATACACGTCTTATTTTTTGTATCTATAATTTTATTAATTATATACGTAGTTATTTATCATAAAAAACTTCATTTTTCCTAAACAAACAAGATAAAATATAGGAAAACTACTCCTTTAAAAGTCATGTTGTGTAGCACGCAATCTATTTGGGAGGGAGAAATCTGGCATATGTTGTTAGCTTCAGTCATCGGAAATGATGTGGACCAATGAGACTCGACAACATTGAAATTTCCAATGCCTTTAGCATAGACGGTCCATACTCAATTATAATTTATAAATAACTTATATATTGTTCGGGTTCGGGTTGGGTCGGGCAACTCAAGACCTCAACCCGAGCCTGACCCAAGTTTGATCGGATTGGTGTTTGTACAACCCAAGCCCGTGATCAGACTCGATATATCCTACCCAAGTTCAACCCAATGTCGGGTCTGTCACAGGTTGGACGGGTTGAACCCGCCCAACTTTCGACCCTACGTTCGATAGGTGTTCCATTGGGGATGTAAATGCAAATGGCTCATCAGTGGCGATTCGTGCAAACCGTCCTAGTTTGGTTTTAGATATGTATTAGCTGAACTCGGATTGCGTCCTACCCCCGCCTGTCTCCAACTCCGAACGGGCAGGAGATCGGAGTGGCCACCGTGATGTATTGGTTTTATCCATATCGTCGATCCATTTTTCTGTGGAATTTTATGATGTAGGAATAAAAGTTAGGAAGATCTAAGACATAGGTTGACCACACAATTGGATTAAACTCTTACCGTTGAAAAGTTCTCGTGGGCGACAATTTTTTTGAATAGAGTTGATATTTTTATTTTCCTTTCATCTGGATCTATGCAACTTTATGAATAGGTTGGATGGTAAATAAACATCATGGTGGGCCTTAGGAATGTTTCAATGGTGAACATCAATATCACTGCTGCTTCCTGTGGGGTGGTCCACTTGAACTTGGGTATTACTAAATTTTTGTCCTATTTCATAAAATTACATGAAAAAATGGATGAACGGTATGGATAAAATACATACATAACGGTGGCCCGTTACCGGCTGGAGACCGGTTGGGGTAGGACGCAATCCGCGTTCGTATTAGCTACTGTTAGAGCAGAACAAATAGAAAGTGAGTTCCGTGCCTCAACATGTCGCACCCATTGACTATGGAAGCGCGGAATCATGTGTGGGGCCCTGATGTTTGTATTATATCCATTCCGTCAATACGTTTCGCCAGCTCATTTTAGGAAATTAGCCCAAACGCGTTTGACAGAGAACCAAAACTTAAGTGAGTCATGGGACAAAAACCAGGGATGATTGAACGTCAACCATTAAACCTTCTAAGGTGCCACACAAGTTTTTAAATGGGCTGATATTTTTGCATTACCTCCTGTCGGGAATCACCTTGTGAACGGTCTGGATGGCATATAAGCATCATAGTCGGCAAGGAAGGTTTCAATAGTATACATTTCCGTTTCTAAATTTTTCTTTTATGTGGCCCATTTATGTTTTGGTTCTCCCACATGTTTCTCCCGCATGTTTGGCCTCACGTCCGAAAATAAGCTGCAGAAATAGATGAACGGAGTGGATATAGCACGAAATCATAGTGGGCCCCACAGCTTGGGATTACCCGAAATCACAGTGGACCCACACAGCTTGGGATTACGGTGAGTTGCTTCTGGGGAATCCGGCCTTTTAGATCTAAACCATTAATTTCATATTTACAATAGTTAAAAGGTCATGATTCAAAAAACATAATGTTCGGGAATTCTAGCCCCTTGATTCATAGTGGACCAAGGAACAGAGAATAGCGAGGAAAGGTCCACTTACTATATAATTAAAATAGTCCAGGTTAACAGATGTATTAGCATTTGTCTTGGCTTGGGTTGGTTGTAATCTACTCCAACTATCAGATATATAACCTCATGTTATGTCCAAGGCCAGAAAATCACCCCCATTTATGATTTAGGTGGGCCATATCAAGGAAAATTGTTGGTAGGGAACGCTTACTCTTTTTTTTTTTTTTTTTTACAGTTGCCACCTCAATGATTATATGAAATCCATGCGATCCATTTGTGATTCAGGTAGGTCAAACCAATGGAAACAGTTTGAAAGGTGTCCCCATTCATGATTTAGGTGGGCCATATCAAGGAAAATTGTTGGTAGGGAACGCTTACTTTTTTTTTTTTTTTTTCAGTTGCCACCTCAATGATTATATGAAATCCATGCGTTCCATTTGTGATTCAGGTAGGTCAAACCAATGGAAACAGTTTGAAAGGTGTCAACTTGTATACTGTTTTAATTCATATGGCCTGCTATAATCACAGAATGGGCTGATTTTCTAGCCCAATATTTAATATTAACTCACACCTAATGGTTGGAGTGGATTTCTGAAATAAAAAATGGTAGGACACTCTACACAGATTAACCATTACGTAACACTATCCGTTTCATGCATTACCATTACCAATGAAAATGAAAAAAATAAAACAAGGAAACGCCGACGGCTAAAGACCGTCGGCAATGACCTTCCCTGATGGCCAGCGGCCATCAGACGGTCCGTTGGAAAGAGGGTGTTGGCATTTCTTGTTGTTTTCAATAGTTTTTAACCGTTGGCATTTATGATGGCTAAGGGCGACGGTTTTAGCCGTCAATGTTTCTGACGGCCATTAGCCGACGGGTTTGGCTGTTGGCGTTTTTCATTAATTTTTTTGTTTTTTATAGAAATAATGAGAATTTATTGCCTAATCAACACGCACATCCAAAACTAGATATACCCATTCTCCAAAGCCCTAAACTAACCAACCTATTTAAGAAGGTAAGCCTACACAAAAGAAACAGAAGAAATGAAAATCAGATATATCATTTAAATTCCAAACATATAATATTTGTATTTCCATAAAATACCATTAGTTTCAAGGTAAAGATGGAGGTGTTAAATGGGTGCTCTAATCAAACAAACAAGGAACCTTAACCATGTGAAGGAACAATAAAAAACCAGGCATCTGCATATGCATGTGCCAAGAAAATCATATCAATTTCAGTACACATGACCCTTACCTTGTGAGCTACTGCCTTAGTGGCAAACTCAACATGGCCGAATCCCTCCAAGACACCCTCTTCATTTGATGCAAATCCGACGTCAACAACTTCACCGACACCTTTGAAGAATTCCTCTCTGCAGGTGAATAAAGGAAGCATATTACCTCATTTTATCAGATGTAGCCATCTCATTTCCCATACACATTGAGAGATTAAGATCTCGTCATAAGAGGTCTCTAGAATTAAATGATACTTACACATCAGCTCTTTCGACAGAATAGGATAGGTTGCCAACAAATAGGATTTTTAATCCAGAAGTCTAGACATTAGCAGTTGCAGATGTTTTAGGTTGTATCAATGTATTACATGGTTGTCAGGTTCTGTAATATAGAGCTGAAAAAAGTATCATAGCCACATAGTCAAGAAAATTACCGCCTTCTTTTCAGTCTTTGCCATTGTGGCATGATTGTTTTGAGCAAAACACAATTTCTTATTGGATAATAAATGAATGCAATAAAAGGCACAGCTGGTAAATGATCATATTGTGGGATGGACTTGGCTCCCTCACAAGCATTGATTAGAATGATAAAACAAACCAACAAAATACAAAGAACTGCAAAATCAGAAGAGAACATTTACATTAAGCATCCTGTGGAGCTCATCCCTTGCCTCAACTACACGGTCTGTCATTGCTATCAACAACAAAAATAAGGCCCTACGTGTTTTGGAAATAGTGCCTCCATAGTGATCTGATCTGTTTTCAGAAAGATAGCACCATGGCACAATCAAATAGCATGAAAATATATAAATGCATATCAGCAGACAAAATGAAAAGAAAGAAAATAGATATTGCTCGCCGCCATATCAGGAAACCAAACATAGAAGAGAGCAAACCTACGAAGAGTAATAATACATCAGCAGATGCAACTCACACCATTATCTCAGCTATTTGCAGGTGATACATTCATAGATGCTACTAATGGCACAAAATACAACAGCAAGAAAAAAGTATAGGAGAGGAAAGCTTGATGGAAGAGTGATGCAGCCCATTCACATGTACGGAAGAGTGACGCAGCACATTCACATGAGTGGGGTCCCTTCTGATCATCTCCTCCTTACCCATCTTAAGCTGCAGGTACGATTTATAGCTTGGTTCTTTCTTTTACAAAATTCAAGCTATCTTGCAAAAGAAATAAGAACACATTAGTTGGGATGCGAGGCAGTTAGAAGCATAGGGCAGAGGGCTTGACTAAGGATAAGATCGTCTTTTTATGTTGGATGTGCTTCATTTTTTATTTTTTATTTTGGGCCCTGCAGTGCTGGACTCTGCTTTGGTAAGGGAAAAAAGAAAATGTGTGGATTTTGGTGGTAAAAATTCATACAACAAACAACCACCACCTACAAGTGCCCATAAATACAAGTAGAGAGAGCTCTTCTCACACTCCATGATACAAAATTAGGGGAGCTCAAGTAATAAAACAATATGGGTAAGACTCACGTATTACCACCACACTGCATCTACAGATGTTTCCCACTACAGCTCGTCCATGTCTCTAAAAATACACATCTCCAATCCTCTTTTTTCAGAATGTGTTTCGATGAGGAAACAAATGCGTTTGATTTGAGGGATTTATTCAATGATAATAAAGAATTCGATGAGAGAGCAATGATCACATTTATTCTGAGTTCATTTACATTATCGAATTCCCTTGATTCTGAAAACAGAGTATAATCATTCAAAACAACGAATGAAATAAAATACAGTCTGATGGCAATTTCGGTAACATTTCGACGCTTTTGGTCACATCTCTGGGGAGATGGGTTGTGCGGGCTTGAAACCCTTGATCCAACCATTGAGATCAATTCTGATCATCCTTTCGTTCATTTTTTCTTGATTTAATCATTGAGATTAATTCTGATCATCCCTTGAAATGTAAAGCGATCATCCTTTGTTAGGACACGCTTCTATGGAGCAACCCTTGCTTTAGGACAAGTCCCCATGATAATGGTGCAAAAGATTTTTCTTCAAGACATGCTTCCTTAGAGAATGGCTTGAAATCCATGCATTTAGACATGTTCCCTCTTCAAATGGCGCCAAGGTCATGTCTCATGACACAAATCCATGCAAAGTAATGCAAGAGCCAAGCTTTAAGACAACAAAAGCCCGGCTTCAGGACAACATTCCATACCAAGTGGCACATGGGATTTCCTTTGTAGCAATAATTGTACAATTTCTGCAAATATGGTTGCACAATTTCTGCAAATATGGTTATGCAATTCGCGCAACGGCTTCTCTTGCAAAAGTTGTTGCGCAAGCGGGCGCAATAAGTCTTTCCTTACAAAAGTTGTTGCATAGATAGCGCAAAGGCTTTTTGCCTTGTGAGGATGGCACAAAAGCCTTCCTTCATTGCAAGGACGGTGGAATGAGTTTTCCAGTTGCCCGACCCATGCAACTAGCCTCTCTCTTACTCTCTTATCTTCCATCATGTCTTCTAACCTTCCAACTGACCAGCCTGAAATGGCCAAGGGGGGGTGTGAATAGGACTATGCCAAATTTAAAAATAAATATAGCGGAATCAAATAAAAAGATAGCCAATGTAAATAACTAATCTCAAACCCCAATAGAGAATAAAATGCAACTTCAAAATTCAAGTCTTGAGAGGTTGATATAAATTACTTTCTAAGGACAACCTTAACCATAAAAACAGGATTTATGGTAGAAAAATCTTATTTCTAGAAAGGTCTTAGTATCAAAAACTTAAACTGAAGAGGAATAAATAAACAGCAAGGAACTGAAATAAATTGTAGGAATAGAAATCCTAAATTATTACAACATTCCTCACAATGCTTGAAATATTACAACATTCACACCCTCACATACATCCTTCAAATGAATAATCAAAGATAAGAAAATAAATCACACAACTACAAAACACAAGGGATTATAGTGGTTCTCCTGTGTGTACACCAACTGTTAATAAACAGCCACACAGCTACTCCACTCTTTAATCCTCACACAGTGGATATTAGCATTCACTATCAAAATAGATTTTCCAGGTTCACCTAAAACCTTCACAATTGTGTCTTTCACTATGGGCTTACACAATTAAAAAAACCCCACTTCTGAGTTTTCTTGGCTCTCCTCAGATAACTAATATAATGAGATTTTTCTGGCAAACCTCAAAAGAAAATCAAATGAAAGTAAATTACATAAACATAAAATACTTGAATTTCTCCTTTATTGTAGTAGCTTAGAACAATCAAATCAGAGTAGATATTTGAATGTCCAAGTTCAATGTCTAATACTCACTTTACAATAGTTTTAAGTTCTAATAGATTTTTAATTAAACTAGATGGGCTAGCTTTAATTGATTTTGATTCCAGGAAAAGAAAAATTAAACTTCCTCTTTTCAGATTAGATTGGAATACAAGAAACAAAATCAATTTAAAAAGCTAAAGAAAGAGAATATTAAATATGCACACTTAGCTTAAATGGAGCACAGACTTATCTCTCAGAAGGCCGAATTAGATTAGCGTGAATTGTGTTAGTTATTCTAAGATTCGTGCTCTATTTATAGGTAAGTAAAACGCATCTTCGACTGGTCTAGAGAGCTCTACGACTGGTCATAGGACCAACGGATATTTGAAATTTTGGGTACGATAAGATGAGACGGTTTCATGACTGGTCGTAGGTCAGCTACAACACAATACATGTCTATCAAAGCTGATCTTATGAGACTTTTGTCGTGACTCGGCATTTCTTGAGTAGAGCTTTGTTCTTCACATATGCAAGCTTCATACAAGATACAAACAGTGTCTTTGGCACCACAAATTTGACAACAAAAAGGGCTACTAACTATAGCACTTACATAACCCCTCAAATGAGGCATGGGGAGGGGTATTTATAGGCCCCACTCTTTTACATAGTGGTGATCACCACTACTTTTCCTTCACATAATGTCCATCTTCCTCTCTTAAACAACAGTGTCTACCAAGCTCTCCTTTAAATGGTGGTGTATAATCACTTCTTCATTAAAATGACACCTGTGCACCTTTTTTTTACCAAGACACCTTCTTTACTATTTTTTATTAAAATACCTAAACTACCCCTGGACACTGATTTTTACCAAAACGCCTAAACTACCCCCAAACACTGATTTTTACCAAAATACCTAAACTACCCCTGGAGACTGATTTTTACCAAAATATCTAAAATACCCCCAGACATGGATTTTACCAAAGTACCTAAAATACCCCCAGACATGGATTTTTACCAAAATATCTAAAATATCTCTAAACATGTATTTTATCAAAATACTTAAAATACCCCTTGACATAGATTTTTACCAAAATATAGATTGCACAACCCTAGAAAAGATCCGTATCATAGAATTCTCTGACCACTTCAATGAAATATTTTTTATGCCTCAACAATCTATTCTAATCAAAAGGTCCTCCTGCAAAAAGCAGTGGGGGATTGAACGTCTAAGATTGAAACCCTTTTTAGGGTCATAGAAGTTTTGGATCAATATGATTATTTTTTTTCCTCTTCATACAAGTATTTGTGACCTTTTGAATAAATTGGATGGAAAATAAACGTTATGATCTTATCTCCACTTCTATTTGTGGTGTGGCCCATATGATCATATTAAACGTTTTGAATAAATTGGATGGAAAATAAACATTATGGTGGGCCCTACAAATTATTTAACGGTGAAAATCATTATCTCCACTGCTATTTGTGGTGTGGTCCATATGATCTTTGGATATGATTCATTTTTGGATAATCCTCTAAAATGATCTCTAAAAATAGACGAATGGTGTAGATATAATAAATACATCACTATGGGGGCCCATGTAACTTTGATCTCCTTTGAACCGTTCGTACAACTGAGAGCTCGAGGAGCGTCAGTGCTCCTCACGTACCTATAGTAGCTGGTGTACCTCACACCAGCTATATAGCTACTTTATGAAGGTTAACAAGTTCTGTGGATTTGATCATGAGGTATGTGTTATATTCAAACCATCCATCCATTTGGCGAGATAGTCTTAAGGATTGCGACTAAAAATAAGATAGATCTAGCTATCAATTGGACCACACTTAATGGGGGATATCCAAACCATCCATCCATTTGGCGAGATCGTCTATCATTGAAACCCTTTTTAGGGTCAAAGAAGTGTTTTGGATAAATATGAAATTTGTTTTTCCTCTCTATTCAGGTCTTTGTTATTATTATTATTATTATTTTTAGAGTTAGCTTCTTAGTACACACCCATGTCAGCACAAACACTCCACTGTTAGCCACCTTACCACTAGGGATCAATACCAAGACCTCAAGTGTTGAAACGAGTATCTCAACTCAGTCTACCAGTTGAGCTATGGTTTTGGGTGTTCATTCAGGTCTTTGTGACCTAATGAATAGGTTGGATGGAAAATAAACATTATGGTGGGCCTTATGAATTGTTTAATGGTGAAAATCATTATCTCTACAACTATTTGTGGTGTGGTCCAAATGATCTTTGGATGTGATTAATTTTTTGGATGGTACTTTAAAATGATCTCTAAAAATAGATGAATGGTGTAGATATAATAAATACATCACTGTGGGGCCATGTAACTTTAATCTCCTTTGAACCGTTCGTACGACTCCGAGCTCAAGGAGCGGCATTGATCGTAGTTGGTGTGTGGTACACCAGCCAATCCACTTCCGTGAAATAGGATGCCTTTTGGTAAATAGGATTGTGTACTGAGTAACGCTCTTATTGTACTTAGTAAATTCGGTCGGGCCCACCTAGAATGTATGTGGTCTATCCACACCATCCATTTGTTTTTCCATATAATTTAAGGGTTGAACCCAAAATTGAAGCATATCCAAAAATCAAGTGGATCATTCCATAGGAAACAGTTGGGATAATGATTTTCACTGTTGAAACCTTGTTAGGCCTTACAATAATGTTTATTTGTCATCCAACTGGTTCATAAGATCATATAGACATGGATGAAGGGAAAACACAAATATAAGCTTGATCCAAAACTTCCATTGTACCCAATAATTTTTTAATGATAGACATTTAATTCAACTGCTTCTTATGGTGTGGTCCATTTGAACATGATACATGCTTCATTTTTAGATTCAATCCGTAAAATTATCTGGTAAAATGGATGGACAGAGAGGATAAAATACATAAATCATTGTGAAACTCACACAGTTTACTTAGTATGCTAAGCGTAGTGAGTTACTCACGACGCAACCCGCTTCCACCTTTTGGTTAGTGACGCCGCCTCGAGCCATGTCGCTGGTGGTCGGTGCTATGGGACCACCGTGATGTAAATGTTTTATCCACGCTGTTAATCGCTTTTCTCATATTATTTTAATATATGATCTTAAAAATGAAGAAGGTCCACAGCTCCAATGGATCACACCAAAGGAAGCTGCAGTGATAATGACACCCACCGTTGAAACCTTTCTAAGGTCCACCATGATGTTTTTTTTAATCATCCAACCTATTAATAAGGTCATGTAGATGTGGATGAAGTGAAAAATCAAATATTAGCTTGATTCGAAACTTTTCTAGCTCCCAAGAAGTTTTAAATGGTGGACATTAAATCCCCACTTTGTGGTCCAATTAAGCCCTGTAGCTAGCTCAATGTTTTGGCTCATACCTTAAAATGATCTGATAAAAGTGATTAACGGCATGATAAAACACTTACATCATGGTGGGCCCCACAAAGCCCCGCCCGGACGGATTACTATCTGGGCGGGGCTGTGTGGGGCCCACCATGATGTAAGTGTTTTATCCACGCTATTAATTACTTTTCTCATATTATTTTAATGTATGATCTTAAAAATGAAGAAGGTCCATATCTCCAGTGGATCACACCAAAGGAAGCTGCAGTGATAATGACACCCACCTTGAAACCTTTCTAAGGGCCACCATGATGTTTTTTTTTTATTTTATCATCCAACCTATTAATAAGGTCATGTAGACGTGGATGAAATGAAAAAATAAATATTAGCTTGATTCGAAACTTTTCTAGCTCCCAAGAAGTTTTTAATGGTGGACATTAAATCCTCACTTTGTGGTCCAATTAAGCCCTGTAGCTAGCTCAATGTTTTGGCTCATACCTTAAAATGATCTGAGAAAAGTGATTAATGGCGTGGATAAAACACTTACATCACGGTGGGCCCCATAGAGCCCCGCCAGGATGGGTAGGATGCAATCCGCGTCCATTAGACACCGCCCGCTGGGGATCGATACCAAGGCCTCAAGTGTTGAGTTTACAAACGATTCAAAGGAGATCAAAGTTACATAGCCCACAATGATGTATTTATCATATCTATACCGTTCATCCATTTGGTGAGATCATTTTATATCTTGATCCCAAAAAATGAGTAATTTCAGTTTGAAGTGGACTACATCACAAATAGCATTGGCGATAATGATTCTCATCATTAAAACATTCGTAGGGCTCACTGTAAGTTTACTTTCCATCCATTCTGCTCATAATGTCATACAAACTTGGATGAAGAGAAAAAACAAATATCATATTGATCCAAAATTGTCATGACCCCAAAAGGGTTTTAATGGCAAGCGTTCAATCCCCCACTACTTTTTCTAGTGTGGTCCATTTGATTTTTGGATTTGTCTAATTCTTCATCTCAAGCCTTACGACTAAATCACCAAGTGGACGGACGGTTTGGATCTAACTCATGCCTCACGATGAGAGCCACACAACTAAGTTACATCGCCACCACACAAAGTGTGATACACCAGCCAATTGGCTTACGAAATGCAGAGGCGGAGCCAGAGATGGATGGTCCAAACAGGCCTTGTGGACGCACGATGATGTGTGTTATTTATCCACCGTGTCCATCCATTTCTACGGTTTATTTAGGACAGACCGCTTATCAATTGTAGATGCTTAATATCAACTTTTCCTATGGTGTGGTCCACATGGGGCTTCGATCTACTTCCTTTTTGGATCATGCTCTAACTTGAGCCTTCAAAATGGTTGGATGACTTAGATAAAACACAGATATTGTGGTGGGAGCTATACTCCACTTTTTTGGCTACTATACTTGAAATATTGAAAAATTGGTTTTATTAACCTTATGGATTTCGCTGAAGGGTTATTATCCAGTGGTGTGATCCACTTGATCTTTAGATATGCTTCTATTTTGGGTTTAACCCCTTAAATTAAATGGAAAAATGATGGATGGCGTGTATAGACCATATACATTCAAGGTGGGCCCAAGTTTACTCAGTACGATAAGAGCCGACTGAGTAGCTTAGTACTATTGGGGGCCTTGCACAAAACCTTAGGATCTAGCCTACCAAATCAAACCAGAATTATACGATAATAAAGTAATGAAATAAATCAAAGAATAAACCACACCACACAAGAGATTTTTACGTTGAAAACCCTCAAAGAGGTAAAAACCATGGGACCTCATCCAGATCAACAATCCATTATGAAGTAGAATGTTACAACCTTCTTTACTCACGAATGAGTGGATAAACAATAAGAGAATAAAGAAAAACGGAGAGATCTCACCGATCACGAGGACATAGAAGCGCTGAGATGTCAAGTGCACATTAGATCACCTCTACGAGCATAACCTCCCTTCCACAAGCTTCATCTCTCTCATTTTCTCTCTCTCTCTCTCATATGTGATAGCCCTAAACCCTTTAGCAAACCCTTGCAAAGCTTTAGAAAATCCTCTTGCATTGCCTAGAAAGGCCCTAAGCACCCCTATTTATGGTTTAGGAAACTCTCTTTCGCGCCTCTTGCGAAAGGGCCTCAAATTTCTACAGTCTGTGCAAGATCCGGACTCAAATCTGCATAACCTCGACTGGTCGAGCAGAGTCCTTGACTGGTCGAGACTATTCACTCAACTGGTCGAGCCGGGCCCTCGACTGGTTGAGCACTATTCACTGAGCTCACTGGACTTTAAGTCGAGTGACCCTCGACTGGTCGAGCACTGTTCACTTGACTTATCGAGCAGTGCTGTCGACTGGTCGAGCAGCGCGATGATTCCACTGTTTATAGCATTCGAGCCGCACCACATCTCCTTTGACCTGAGGAGGAAAACCCCATCAAATCTCCCCTTTTCTGACTTAGGAGGAATTCACCTTCTTCAAGCTAGCCTAGTTTCTACAAACCTCAAACTTACCCTTGAGCAAAGCCTTGGTCATCATGTCTAACCCATTATCATCCGTGTTGACCTTCTCAAGCTGTAACACCTTCTATTCCAAAGTATCCCTGATCCAATGATACCAAATCTCTATGTGCTTTGACTTAGATTCTTGCTCAAGTATATAACACTTTGACTATTGCAATAGATCACGTGTTACTCCTACTTTATGCTAAGTTCCTGTAGGAACCTCTTCATCGAAAACATCTCTTTACATGCCTCTGTGACTACAATATACTCAGTCTCTATCATCGACAATGCTACGACCTTCTGTAGCTTGCTCTGCCAAGAAACCGCTCCCCCTGTAAACGTGAACATGAACCTCGATGTATACTTCCTAGAGTTTATGTCGCCTGCCATATCTGCATCTGTGTAGCCCTATAACATAGGTTTTCCATCACCATAGCATAGGCTCAACCTAGATGAGCCTCTTAGATACTACAGTATCCATTTCACCACTGCCCAATGCTCTTTGCCAGGATTGACAAGATACCGGATGATAACACCAACTGCATATTGTATGTCTGGGCGTGTACACACCATAACATACATCAAACTTTTTACTGCCGACACGTAGGGTATCTTCTTCATCTTATCCACCTTTGCCTTCGTCTTAGGACACTGCCTATAGCTCAATCTGAAGTGACTATCCAGTGGAGTACTGACCGGCTTCGCTGCATTCATATTGAACCACTTTAGACTTTCTCAATATACTGCTCTTGTGACAACCAAAGCTTTCTTCTACTTCTGTCACGAGTTATCTCCATTCCTAAGATCTTTTTAGCCAGGCCAAGTCTTTCATCGTAAACGACTTACCCAACTCCTATTTTAGCCTATCAATCTTCTTGATGTCTTTTCCCATGATGAGCATGTCATCAATGTATAATAGTAGAACTAAGAAATCACCATCTAAGAACTTGCGCATGAGCACATAGTGGTCCGACTCCATTCTGTCATACCCATGCTTCAATATAAACGAGTCAAACTTCTTGTATCATTGCAGTGGAGCTTGTTTCAGCCCATACAAAGTCTTCCTCAGTTTACACACCATATGCTCTTTTTCCTTCACTTTGAATTCCTCTGGTTGGTGCATATAAATCTCTTCTTCCAGGTCACCTTAGAGGAAGGTAATTTTAATATCTAACTGCTCTATCTCTAGATCTATACTAGCTGTCACCCCAAGCAACACCCATATGGATGTCATCTTCACCACTGGTGAGAATATCTCCTCGAAGTCTATGCCTTTCCTTTGACCAAACCTTTTCACTACAAGTCTGGCCTTGAACCTCATTTGTGAATTCTTCTGCTCAACCTTTTTTTTAAACACCTACTTGTTACTCAAAGCTTTCTTGCCCTTAGAAAATTTCACCATATCATAAGTGTGGTTCTTATGTAAGAATTTCATCTCTTCTTGCATAGCTTTCAACCATACCCCCTTATGCTCATCGGCTAGGGCCTTAGAATAATCTTCTGGCTCTCTCCCATCAGTTAGCATAATGTACTCATGTGGTGAGTACCTCTTGAACGACTGTCTGTCTCTAGATGACCTCATCACCCGTGGCTCAACAGGTGGATTAAGTGAGAGCTGCTCCCCTGGTCCATCTTCTGAAGGAACTCCCTCATCCTCTGCATCTTGTTGTACTCCCCTGTTATCAAGCACCATGGGAGGAATAATCAGATTCATGTCCTATTGCTCACCTAAACTAGGTCAGTTCTTCTCTGGCTTACCAATGTCTTCTATACACTGATCTTCAAAGAAAACTATATCTCTGCTCTTGACGAACTTCTTCTCGATTAAATCCCACAATCTGTAACTGAACTTTTCATCACTGTACCCGAAGAACACAAACTGTCTGATCTTTATATCGAGCTTGAACCTCTCGTCCTTTGGTACGTGAATGGATGCCCTATATCCAAACACCCTGAGATGATTGTACGATCAATCCTGTCTAGTCCACACCTTCTTAGGAACTTCTGATGGAGACCTGTATATCAGATATACTATTGTGTGCATTGCTTCTCCTCAGAATGTCTTGGACAATTTCACATGGGATAACATGCATCTGACTCTCTCTACAATGGTGTGATTCATTCGCTCAGCCACACCATTATGCTAGAGGGTCTTGGGAACCGTCTGTTCATGCCGTATACCCAAGGACTTACGATACTCATGAAAGTCACCAATGTATTCACCACCATTGTCAGTGCAGATGCACTTCAATGATCTAGCTGTCTCTCTCTCGACCATAACATGAAATAATTTAAACACACTAAAGACCTCGTCCTTGGATTTCAAAGCATAAACCCAAACCCTTCTAGATGCATCATCTATAAAACTGACAAAATACAATGCCCTACCCAAGATTTTTATCCTCATAGGACCACAAACATCAGAATAAACTCAATCTAATGCATGCACTTTATTAACATGAGAAAAAATTTTAATAAATGAAACTCTATATTGTTTCCCTGATAAACAATCAATATAGGTTTTAAGAGGTATACCTGTCACGTCTGAAAGGTGTTGCTTTCTCGCTAGTACATGAAGCACTTTTTTACCTTTTTCACTCATGTGGCCTAGACACCTGTGCCACATGTCAATAGCTGAATCTTTTGCAGCGTTCAACCCACCCTTACACACACTAACACTTACCTTATAAAGGGTGTAATACTTCTTTTCTCTTGTTGCAATCAACGAACGTTTGATGAGCTTCTAGTGCCCACTAGCAAACCGGCTTTCATAGCCATCATCATCCAACCTTCTCGTCGACATCAAGTTGAGGCAAAGGTCTGTAATGTGTCTCATATCCCTGAGAACTAATGTGCAGCCTACATCGGTCTTCACACAAATATCACCGACCCTTACAATCTTCGATACGCTGGAATTCTCCATTTTCACGGTCCTAAAGTCACCTGACTTGTAGCTTATGAAGAAGTCACTGCGTGGAGTCTTATAAAAAGAGGCTCCCGAGTCTATCACCCAGTCGGTGTCCTAACTCATAGCCGTGAGACAAACTCATGATCTGCTGAAAGAATAATTATAACGTCACCATCTGAAGCGACCGTAGTGAAATCTGATTCATCTTCTTTCTCCTTTCCTTTTTTCTTTCTTGTCGTTCTTATTCTTACAAAATTCATGCTTATAGTGGCCCTTCTTGCCACAATTCCAGCATTTAACATCCTTCCTGGTACTCGACTTGCCTCTTAATTTATCTTAGGCCTTCCCTCCCTTCTTGTTCTTTCCTCTCCCCCATTCCTGTGTCACAAGGGCCTCTTGCTGTGTAGACCCCTGAGCTTCCTCTTTGTATCCTTATTGAAGAGACAGCTAGTTACCTGTTCCATGGATACCTTTCCGTCTGGCATGGAGTTACTTAGAGACATCATTAATATCTCCTAACTATCAGGCAATGAGCTAAGCAATAGTAAAGCCTATAATTCATCATCCAGGACCATCTTCACAGCGGAGAGCTGGTTCAATATATTGCTGACCTCATTCATGTGCTCGGCCACAGAACCACCTTCTTTTAACTTAAGATTCACAAGTCGTCGTATCAAGAAAATCTTATTGCCAACTGTCTTCCTCTCATACAGTCCTTGTAATTTCATCCATAAGCTAGCAGCTGAGGTCTCCGTAGACACATGGTGGAATACAGAATCGTCCAACCATTGTCTAATAAACTCCACCGCCTTCTGGTCCAATTTCTTCCAACATCATTTGACATATCCTTTAACTTTGCTGATATGCTTGAATTGGAGAATACAAGTCCTTACAATAAAGCAAGTCTTCCATCTTAGCCTTCCATGTGGTCCAGTTAGAACCATTAAGACTAATCATCTTTGATGAGCCACCTTCCATAATTTAGAACCGATCCCACTCCGTTCAATGAACTTAGCTCTAATACCACTTTATTGGGGACCTTGCACAAAACCTTATGATCTACCCTCCTAAATCAAACCAGAATTATGGTATAATAAAGTAATGAAATAAATCAAAGCATAAACCACACCACACGAGATTTTTATGTGAAAAACCCTTAAAGAGGTAAAAACCACGAGACCTCGTCTAGATCAACAATCTACTATGAAGTAGAACATTACAACCTTCTTAACTCACACAAGAGTAGATAAACAATAAGAGAATAAAGAAAAATGGAGAGATCTCACCGATTACGAAGATGTAGAAGCGCTGAGATATCAAGTGCACAGTAGATCACTTCTACGAGCATAACCTCCCTTCCACAAGCTTCTTCTCTTTCTTTCTCTCTCTCTCTCTCTCTCTCTCTCTCTCTCTCTCTCTCTCACCTTTGATAGCCCTAAACCCTTTAGAAAACCCTTGCAAAGATCTAGAAAACCCTTTTACATTGCCTAGAAAGGCCCTAGACATCCCTATTTATAGTTTAGGAAACTCTCTTTCGCACCCCTTGCAAAAGGGCCTCAGATTTCCGCAGTCCGCGCAAGATCCGGACTCAAATCTACATAACCTTGACTAGTCGAGTAGAGTCCTCGACTGGTTGAGACTGTTTACTCGACTGGTGGAACCGGGCCCTCATTGGTCGAGCACTATTCACTAAGCTCGCTGGACTTTGAGTCGAGTGACCCTCGACTGGTCGAGCAGCGCAGTGATTCCACTGTTTGTGGCATCTGAACCGCACCACATCTCCTCTGACTTGAGAAGGAAAACCCCATCAAGTTCACAATCAAATTTCATCCTAGTGAAGATAGAATTGACACACTTAATTAAAAATGAGACTGATTTCAACCGTCGACTTGAATATATCCCAATTGAGGCAGTTGTACAGTTAAAAGCACACCGTGAAGGTGTCCCCTAAATCAGATTAGTTGAGATCTAGGCGTACAAACGGAAGAGGCAGGCCAACCGAGAGAGCACAGCTTCTAACGCATGCATGAAAGCACTACAACAAAAACTGGATTAGCAGACGATTTATGTGGCTAATTTATCAGCGCTAATTAAAATGGGCGTCGATTAGCAATTGGGTATATATACCGTACCAAAAGCCCTGACCCTGTTTTTCTCCCCTCTTCTGACTCTCTCCCTCTCACTGCCCCCAATGCTCTCTCTCTCTCTCTCTCTCTCTCTCTCTCTCTCTCTCTCTCTCTCTCTCTCTCTCTCTCTCTCCCTGCCTGCCTTCCTTTAGATGCAATGACAGCCTCGATCCGTAATCTATCGTATTCTACATCCTCGATCTCGTCCCTCTCTCGGTGCCCTATCCTTCTGTCTCTCTCCCTCCCTCCCTTTCTCCTCCCTAATCCCGTCCCTCTCTCTCTCTCTCTCTCTCTCTCTCTCTCTCTCTCTCTTCTCCAACTTTCTTTTTTTTTTTGAAAAGAAGCAACGCCTTCAGATCTGGCAATCTGTGATCGCTACCCCTGAAAACGTCGCTCGATGCCACTGCACCCGAACACATTTGCTATGTCTGCTACACTTGATCGGTACTCTCTCTCTCTCTCTCTCTCTCTCTCTCTCTCTCTCTCTCTCTCTCTCTGCACCTCATTCCTCTCATGCATCTCCCAATTTCTCCAAATCTCCCAAAACCCTAGAGATTTTAGTTGATTTCTCTAAATCTTCTAGAACCTTATTCACATTCCAACTTTGCAGCTGCCTGAACTGAAGAGATTGGTCAGGTGGTTTTTTTCCCCTCTCTTTTAATCACTAATGGATTTATTTTTTTACTTCATTGGATTTGGGATTTTTCGGGCCACTTATTTCTTACACAAAGCATGCTTGCGTAGAATTTGAGCTATAAGCATGTCACATGTTTGATGAAATTTCTAAAACAAATGTGTGTAATTTTTATGTTTGTTTTACTTAATGGTTTGGTAGGTCTTTTTTTTTAAATGGTTTGGTAGGTCTTTTTTTAATGGTTTTGTTTATCTGTACTTGTACAGTACAAACATGCATCTCTTTTATTCTCCCATCATGCTGAAAACACTTGCCCCAGTGAGGAGAAACAATCAGGCCAGAAAAAAGTCTCTTCAGGACCTGCTACAGGTGAGGAGGCATGGAGCACATCGCTATGCCTGCACCATGGAACAAAGCACGATTACACAAGGAGACCACGGACATAAAACTTTAGCTATGAAATCATGAGAATTTCTATTTGGTATATGATTGACAAAGCATGATCATATAGCCAACCCCAAAATGGTGGGATGAGGCTAGGATGATGATGATGGTGATGTAAATAAAAAAAGAAAAAGAAATTCAAACAAAGATTAGTGACTGACCAGGGAGTATTGGTGTGAAAATGCAAAAAATCTCCAACTGTCCTATATTGGCAAACAAATGTCTGTGAATCAGAGATGAGGATTGTTCAACCAATCTAATCTTGGGATTGTGACTTGGCAATAGTGAACTACACAATATACTTGTTTTGGTTTTTGCAGGGCATAATTGAAGTGCATAAAAGGATTTTTTTTTTTTTTGCTTGAAGGTGGTGTAAAATATTCGTTTCTTTGGTGAATGATTTTATGCAGGTCTGCCTTTCAGGAACAACCCACTCCCAGTTCTTTGTATCTTTGATTTTAACTTGTCAATGTCATTGTCAATTTAATACAAAATCCATGTTCACCTGCAGTGTTGATGAGCAGGTTGCCAAGGACATATAACTACTAGATTCCATTGCTGAGAAGCAACCCCAAATCTTCTCTGAAGAGTGCAAGTATTTTTGAAGTAAAGAGTTTGATTTTTTTCACCGGAGTTTGAAGATGAGATCATAATGCTGGTTGATTTACTTGGTGTCTCTGCCTTTTGGATGGATTGAAGATTTTTGGGGTCCTAATGCATTTGGTTTATTTTGACTTTTGTTACTAAATATTTATTGGATTTTGCAGGTTATTAGTACATGGGATGACCAAAAATGAGTGATGCCCAATTGGTTTGACCTGAAAAATTTATTATAGCTAACCTTTTCAAGTAATTAGATGATTCATATGATTCAGTAACATTTGTTGTTTCATGTCTACTTGTTGAGGCGAGGCTTTTCAGATTAAATGGTTGTAGCTTGATTGGGAAGTAATGGGATTTTGGTTGTTAAGCTATTAGCGACTCTTACTTTTTTGGTTGGAGAGCATTCTGATTACAATATATCTGCATCCAACATGACTACTCATTTTCTGATACATATGTATCCCACCTTATATTTGATCACTTTAGTCTTTTTTCTTTTTTCTTTGGGTGAAATTGGGAAAGTTTGAGTTGAAGCTTATTGAGTGGTTTAGAGTGTGTTGAAGCAATTGAAAATGCTACTTAGTTCTCCTGTTTAATCACTGTCAACTGAAGATTGAATTCATCTCATCCATTCGTCTTGTTTGTTTGCGGTATACATAGTTTTGCTAATTATGTGGACTTAACAATTTTTAAGTAAATGGGTTGGGCTTGGATTAAGCCCTAGTCAACTTGTTCTACCCCTATAAGTTATCAATGGGTTGAGTTGGATTGAGCCCAGCTGATCTGATGGTGGCTTATATCTCTGTAATTTCTTCATTTTACACGTTCTTGCCTTGAATTGAAATCTCATGTCACTAAAATTTGCTTGATTCTATGGAAATCTTTAGGAACCCTGAAGAGATCCCATGGGGTACGACTGGTGTTGAGTATGTTGCAGAAAGGAGGTCCATAGCAAACAATGATGAGGGATTGTTATGTGTGCAGAAGACCATGTTATAAATGAGCCGTTCTAAATCCTATTTTCCTAGATAGTTCTTCAAACTTTTTATTCCACTTGCTAATGTTCCTTGATACAAATCATGCAGTCCCTGTATTTCTATATGGACCAACAGATGAGCAAGCAATGACCCTTGATTCAACCAGTAGAATTGCTAGACAGGTGAGTATGTATGCACTCTCCTTGTCATTGTTAGAGTATCATCCAAATGCTCCTTTTGGTTATGGCTTGTGTTTTTTGAACTTAGCAATGGATGGATTCACGAATGCAACTCAGGATTCCATAACTGCAAGGTTTGTCCGTTCATGAGTTGACTGTTTCTCCTCTTGTTGGTGAACTTGTGCCTTCTAAAAATATTATCTTTCTGAAATAGAACATTATTTACTTCGATCTTGCATCTAACTTCAAAATTTCTTTCTCCTTTGCTTGTTACTATCAGAATTTTCTATTCATACTTATCAAAGGAAAATAAAAATATTTTTTCAGAGATGATGAAGCTCTTTAATGTTGCATACTATTCCTAAATGGCACATGACACATACCATTACTATCAGAATTTGATTTTATTCCTGAACTTCATCTTGCAGTTCTTGGAATGGGTTGATGAAGTAGCAAACAGATGACAAAAAACATCACTGTAGGGCCTTGGTAGGTTTCCAGGATTGACATCATTATCCCCACTGTTTCTACAGTGTGGTCTACTTGAGCTGGATATGTTTTAATTTTGGGTCCGTCATTATCCCCACTGTGGGGCCTTGGTAGGTTTCCACCATGAACATCCAAGATTTTCTGTTTCTTTGCTTTACCTTTGTCTCTCTTTTCATTTTTTCTGTTTTTGATGGCAAGAGCTGCAAATGCATAAGATACTTAGAATGGTAATGTATATCTTGTTTTTCTCTCTCTTCCCATCTGAGCCCATCCACCTGAAAAAGGTGAAGGAGCTTCCACCAAATCTCTTGTGCAAAGGGGCAGTGAATCGACAAATGATCTCCTGTTTCTACATCCCGATGGCACATGATGCACCCATTCAAAATGATCAGCCTCCTTTTACTTAAGTTTGCTTTGTAAAAAGATTTATATAGACAAAATACCTTGTAGGCAGATCTACAACAAAATTCACGTATGTATATTCTACCCTCAACCATTCTCTCAAACTGGAGTGTCACTGAAGATGACTGAGTCTCTTTTGTCTGGATTTTTTTTTCTTCTTTCTCTGGAAAAAATCTGTGATCTGATTGAAAGATGAAATGTCAGCTTTTTGTTTTCACAGATTTCTAAATAGCTTTTCTACATTATTAACTTGGAACTTTAAAAGTAAAGTTTATTTCTCACTTGGAAAAATTAAAAAGATATAAAAGCATATTTTGAAGACCGAAAATTTCAATTCTTCCAAAAAAGAAGTAATAATAATAATAATAATAAAATGAAAGGAAGAAAGAAAAATGAAAAATAAAAAACTGAAATCTCAATGAGCCTTTATGAACAAAAAAAAGGTTGAGAGAAGAAAAAAGAAACCCTTCGTAGTTTACACAAATATATAATTAATTCCCAATACATGAGCACTTTCTCAATGGCGACATGGAATTTTGAAACTCTCCATTGAGGTCTTTTGCAATGCTATCAAGAACAGGAGCTTAATAGTAACTCATTACTGTTTCTTTTCATTATTCACCACCACCACCACCATCATGGCCTTTTTCCAGCTATTCATGGTTGACTACATGATTTGATTGGGAAATATTTGATGATCAGCTGCCACCTGACATAAACTCTCTTCCTTACCCTGGCTTGGGACCAGCTGGCATGTTCCCATCTGGCAAAGTTCTGGATAATGTTCACCCTTGTAAGGTTAAAAAAAGCTAATGCTCATTTTCATTACGACTCCTTAATGTTTCTTTCCATTAATCACCATCATCACTATCATCACAGCCGTTCCGAGCTATTCAGGGTTGGCATCATGGTTTGCTTGAGAAAAATTTGATGACCAGCTGCCCACCTGATATCAGCCCTCCTTTACCTTGGCTTGGTACCAGCTGGCATGTTGCTACTGGGTGAAATTCTGGATTATGTTTACTTTTGTTGAAAGAAAGAAAAGAAAAGAAAATACATCTATAGCCTTTTAGATACTTTTTTTTTTTCTTCTTTGGTTTCTATTTTTCCTACTTGTTGAAAGAAATATTTAAATTAACTTATCAATAAGAAAGAAATATTAAAATTTTTTCTAGCTGCTAATTAGATAAATTTTGCTTGATATCTCCAAATAAGTTGATCAGATCTAACCATATTTTGCTGTTAAAAATATTTTTTTAAAAAAAAAGGAAAAGAAAAAAGCAAGCATATTATTATTTGGTATCTCTCTTCACAAGTTTCAGGTTGATCTTTGTATCTATGATTTTTCCCATTCATGCTGTTTCTGTTATTTATAGTAGTGGCTGCTATTTGTTTGGTGATTTTATTAATTTCTGTTTTGTTCTTTATTCTGCAGTGAATGCAGAGCTGTATTGCAAAATTGGTGTGCCCTTTGTCGGGGGCACTACTGGTGGGGATAGGCAGAAGTTGTATAAGACAGTCAAAGATGCAAAAGTTTATGCAGTTGCTTGAAACAACACTGTTATAGTTCAGGAGCTTTGTGCAGCCCACACATGCATCTTCACACTTACAGTTTGACATGCGGTTGCATGTACCATTGTTGCCCAGGTGGTGGACATCCAAGTTGTTGTCATGTTGGTGTTCACTCCCCAAGTGCAGGGTTGTGATGTAGTAATAACTCGGTAAGACCGAGGTCGAATCCCAAGGGACTGAAACTTGTACGTTATCTAAAATTAAATAGAACTAGAACTAGAATAAGATGGAATCTAAATTAAATGTAATTTGATGAATAATTGTAGGTTAATTAATTTAAAACTTGGGAGATATCAGAGAAGGATAACTAGGGATTCAGAGGATCCACTTGTAGAGATCAGGGAGATCTTATGCATGTTTCATGGAAATTAACTGAACTGACATTGATCTAGTTTTCAAAGAGATGAAAGGAAGATAAATTAGAATGGATTCCATCACCAAACCATGCCCACAGACTATGGCAAACAACAGAATCAAACTAATTACCACCCAATCACATGTATGTAAGTTAGGAAGGGTACCGTCATCCGACCATGCCCAGGAGACTATGGTGAACAACAGGGCTTCCTGACATCATAAACATGAAAAGAAAATAGAAATATTCAAAGCATTGCAGACTCATTGTAATTTCAGTCACAACAGACCATTAAGAACTAAAAATATTCCCATAATAATCAACTAAAATCAACGTCGATTCATGAATTAAAATTAAAATAAAATAAAATCTCCCATCTCACTACAAGCTTCACCTCTTAGCCCTAGCTAGGAGGATTTAGCCTGCCATGGATGGGCTCAATCCAAATAAATAAAGAGAAAAAGAAAAGGAAAAGCAAAGGGAAAGAAAAAAACCAAGCTCCTCTCTCTCTCCTCTGCCCACGTTGAAACCCAAGCTTGAGCCCTCTGTTCTTCCTCCCCAGACCCTGAATGAATGCTCCCCACATCCAAAAACCTCTTTTTATAGCTGCTGGAAGGCTGGAGTCAGTGACAGAGTTGTAGCAGGACACAGAGTACAATTTTCACAGCCAAGTTCGGTGCCTCGAAACACGCCACTTTCCTTGCTCAAATTCCAAAAAAACACCGTTCCTTAATACTTTCTTGGGTCCTCTACATGATAGACGGTTCAGATCTGCCATATGATCAAAGATGGTGTACCAAAACTGTCCGAAAAAGTCAGTTTTTGCGGATGTGCGAAACCTTTCGCACCATTTCGCTGTTGTGGTCGGTGGGCCCCACAGAAGCATTTTCTGGAAAATCCACCCCATCCATTGGATTCAGAACGAAATTTCAGTCAAGAATGGGTGGTTTTGAACGTCCATTGACGTAGCCCAGAGAAGAAATCACAAAAGAATCAGTTTTGAACACCACCGAACAGCCCTTTTGTAGCCTCTGTATCTCACACGTGTACACGAATGGGTACAAAAATTCAGCATATTTTTGTAGTATTCGAGCCCCTCTACACGGTGGACGGATCGGATTGACCATACGAGCAATGGTTGGGGCCCACTACCGTTCGCAAAAACGGCCGCGGCCGTGCGTCCGCTGCGAAATTTTTTTTTTTTTTTTTTTTTTTTTCTTTCTTTCTTTCGGTCAGAGACGGTCAAGCCGTCTCTGACACTTGCCATGCACGGTGAGTGCACATGTGCACTATACACGCTCATCTCATATGGGGTCCATTGCACTGTTTTGGAGAAATCTGCACCGTCCATCTGTTTTGACTCCTCATTTAAGGCGTCAATAATAGTTTTGAGGCAGTTCCAGATATCAGGTGGGCCCAGAATCAATGGTTTATGGGCTGATCTGTCAGTTGGGGTACTTTCCGAGATCTTCAATGGCTGAAATTTTATATGTACGGTTAATTTATGGTCCTCAGGCGACGTATGAAGTTTCGAGCCGAACGGATGGTGGAAACCTCGTGATCTTGCATTCTGGACGTCCTTCAGGCCACTTGAGCTTCAATTTCTAACTTTTCTCGGATTTCTGACCGTGTATATTTGTCAATCTTGGTCCCCTGGAGTGTGTCCCTTGCCTGTGGCGTCAACAGAGTGTTAAATTCATACTTTTAGCAACTTTTTGCATTTCATGCTTTCAACTACACCCTGTATCACAAACACGGCAAAACGGGCCATTAAACGGCATTATGTACGTAAATTCAGGTAATAAATGGGGTCTAATATGCAGTATTTGACCCTCAACACAACCTCCAACCAGCATTTTGCTAGTCCCGAGCAAAATATGCGAAAAATAAGTTGAGACTTATATGAAAATTTCTGTAAAGCCGAATGATTTTTGAGAAATAATCCAGTCATTAGATTCTACGATTCATGAATATTGGGCATTATTTTCTCCTGAACTCAAGCGCACGGTAGACTTCATAATCAAGTGTAAAGTATCAATCCATCAATTAGAAAAATTTTAAACATTGAGATCCATGGATGTATAGTCTAATCTCGGCTTATCATCATTAAGAGATCCAATCGTCAATTTCATGAAATCATTGGTAACCGACAAGAAAATTCATGATAACTAAAACCTAATCCAAAACTTGCCTCATAGATTAGCCTATTAACTTTTGATTTTTCTATTCAAAGTAATGCCAAGGAAGGGGAATCAAATCCTCACCTATAAGGAGCAAACCTATGGTGAAGATCGTATACCTGACTCTTTTTAGATATCATTCATGGGGAATTAACTCCACACCTATAGGGAGCAAACCTATGGTGAAGATTAATTATCCAACCTTTCCAATTTTTATACCATAATGGCAAGATATTTCAGGCTGGTTCCTTTCGTGCTTAGTGATTACCAAATTAACCCTTCAATATCAGACTGAAGTCTTAATGTGCAAGCAAGACGTGTCCTGAAATCATGATTCAATCAATGTTTACAACTTCTAATCATGGATTAATAATTCACTTAACTATGAAATCTAACAGATACGGAATCCAAGAGTCATAAATCCACCATTATGTACCTTGAAGATCTAAATTAGGGATATCTATCAAAATCACTTCGAATTTGTAGAAATTTTCAGAAAAAATTTTTTAAAAAAAAAATTTCACAAATTTTGCTCAAGACCAAAAAAATACTGATTAGGAAACCTAATCTCCCACCCCCAACCTAAAATCTACATTGTCCTCAATGTAAAAGATATGAGCATGCAATGCACATGGGACAACGAAAGTAAATGAGAAGTGATGGGAAGATAGTACCTGAATAACGAATCAAGAGAGTTTCCAATAGATCACTGGGAGAGAGCAGGTTAGTACGAGAGAAAGAAAAATAAAAATAAAATCCTACCTATACCACTTTCGCAGGTGCTCTCGATTGCATTTAGCATATGCAACAAGCCTTTAAACCCCTAGGTTACCCCTAGTGGACGAGTTGTAGTCTCGTGAGGGTTTACAGTAATGTTACCCACAAACATTGAATCATCTAACTAGAGAATGAAAAGGAATAAAAAAAGCTGGGTTGTCTCCCAGGAGCGCTAAATTTACCGTCTTCAGCCAGACAAATAAAATAACTATTCTAGACCTATGAAAGCGATAAACCTACCTATACCTCCATCAGACTAGGAGATCAATCCTAGTAAACAGGAGCAATCAGAGGCATGGACATGTCCTCTGAATCAAATGCCTCGACAAATGGCTTTAATCGATGTCCATTTACTTTAAACTTCTTGCCATTGTCGGGATCTCTTATCTCGACGGCCCCATGAGGATAAGCAGTGACAACAATGTAAGGGTCGGTCCAACGAGATCGAAGCTAACCCGAAAAGAGGTGGAGTCGAGAATCATACAAAAGGACTTTCTGACCTGGCGTGAATGATTTTCGTAGAATATGTTGATCATGAAATGCCTTCATCCTGTCCTTGTGAATTCTTGAGTTCTCATACACATCGTTCCGGATTTCTTCAAGTTCATTTAACTGAAGTTTGCGTAGCGAGCCAGCGTTGTCCAGATTGAAATTCAGATTTTTGATCGCCTAGTATGCTTTATGTTCCAATTCCACAGGCAAGTGACAGGCTTTCCCATAGACAAGTCTAAAGGGAGATGTTCCAATAGGAGTTTTGAAAGCAGTACGGTACGCCCATAAGGCATCGGTCAATCGGATTGACCAGTCCTTACGATCAGGGTTAACCGTTTTCTTTAGGATATGTTTGATCTCTCTATTGGAAATCTCAGCTTGTCCACTTGTCTGTGGATGGTATGGAGTGCTCACCTTATGAGAGATACCGTATTTCTTCATTAAGCTCTCAAATGGTCTATTGCAGAAGTGTGAGCCCCCGTCACTAATGATGGATCGAGGTGTTCCGAACCGCGATAGGATATTTTCTTTCAAAAATTTAATGACCGTGCGATGGTCATTTTTGCGGCACGAAATTGCTTCGACCCATTTAGTGACATAGTCTACGGCGAGCAAAATATACAAATTTCCAAATGATTGGGGGAATGGTCCCATAAAATCAATGCCCCAACAATCAAATGCTTCTATAATAAGGATGGGATTCAAGGGCATCATATTTCGACGGGACAATGCTCCCAATTTCTGACAACGCTCACAAGCCTTGCAAAACTCATGAGTGTCCCTGAACATAGTGGGCCAGTAGAAGCCACACTGTAAAATCTTGGCCGTGGTCTTTTTAGCAGAAAAGTGACCACCACAGGCCTGTGAATGACAGAAGGAGATGACACTCTGATGCTCATCGTCTGGTACACATCTCCTTAAGATTTGGTCTGGGCAATATTTAAACAAATATGGATCGTCCCAGAAAAATTTATGCACCTTGGTAAAGAATTTCTTCTTATCTTGTGATGTCCAGTGTGTCGGTATGACACCTGTAGTAAGATAATTAGCAATATCAGCGAACCAAGGTGAATGGGAGACTCTAAACAGTTGTTCATCAGGGAACATGTCATTGATATGGGTTGCCTTAAGGGAATCAGAGGTATTAAGGCGAGAAAGATGATCGGCCACTACGTTCTCTACTCCCTTTTTATCTTTAATTTCTAAATCAAATTCTTCGAGTAGAAGGATCCATCGTATCAGGCGGGGCTTAGAATCATTCTTAGAAAGAAGATACTTAAGTGCCGCGTGATCTGTGTAGATGATGATCTTGTATCCGATTAGGTAGGACCTAAATTTGTCCAAAGCGAACACTACGGCTAAGAGTTCCTTTTCCGTAGTCGAGTAGTTCACTTGGGCAGGATTTAGAGTCCTACTTGCGTAGTGAATAACGTAAGGCCGCTTATCTTTTCTCTGGCCTAGAACCGCTCCAAGAGCATAATCAGAGGCGTCACACATAAGTTCAAAAGGAAGACTCCAGTCAGGTGGCTGCATGATAGGTGCAGTGGTTAACATGCCCTTAAGCTTAGTGAAAGCTTCTTGGCACTGTTCAGTCCACTCGTATGGTGTATCCTTTTGAAGAAGATTATATAAAGGACGAGAGAGGAGACTAAAATCCTTTATGAATCGTCTGTAAAAGCCTGCGTGTCCTAAGAAGGATCGCACATCTCTGATGTTCTTGGGTGGAGGTAGGTTAGAGATAAGATCGATTTTTGCCTTATCTACCTCGATTCCTTTGGACGAGATGATATGCCCAAGGACAATTCCCTTTTGAACCATAAAATGGCACTTCTCCCAGTTAAGTATCAAATTTTTTTCTTCACATCTTTTCAGCACACATTTAAGACTTGCTAAGAATTCGCTGAAAGATGAACCAAAAACAGAGAAATCGTCCATGAAGACCTCTAGATATTTTCCCACCATGTCAGAAAAGATACTCGTCATGCATCGCTGAAAGGTGGCAGGGGCATTACATTGCACGAATGGCATCCTTCTATAAGCAAAGGTGCCATAGGGACATGTAAATGTGGTCTTTTCCTGATCTTCAGGGGCGATTTCAATCTGATTATAACCTGAATACCCATCAAGGAAACAATAATAGGAATGACCAGCTAGCCTTTCTAGGATTTGATCAATGAAGGGCAAAGGAAAGTGGTCTTTCCTTGTGACGGTATTCAGCTTTCTGTAGTCAATGCACATTCTCCAACCAGTAGTAACTCTAGTCGGCATGAGTTCATTATTGGCATTGGCTACGATGGTGATCCCGGACTTCTTAGGAACTACCTGAGTTGGACTCACCCATTGACTATCGGATATGGGGTAAATGATCTCCACTTCCA
The DNA here is from genome assembly GCA_037074715.1 of Magnolia kwangsiensis. Taxonomy (NCBI): domain Eukaryota; kingdom Viridiplantae; phylum Streptophyta; class Magnoliopsida; order Magnoliales; family Magnoliaceae; genus Magnolia; species Magnolia kwangsiensis. The sequence goes on from CM073588.1 coordinate 24,298,228, forward strand.
ATAGTTTGAGAACCTCGGCCTTAACCACTTCCTTCATGTTTGGATTTAGTCTACGTTGTGATTGCCGAACAGCCTTTGCATTGTCCTCAAGATATATACGGTGAGTACAAATCGATGGGTTAATTCCCTTGAGGTCCGCTATCGTCCATCCAAGAGCTCCCTTATGCTCAATGAGAGTAGATATCAGCATACTCTCCTGTTCTTTCTTCAGGTGGGCAGAGATCACCACCGGATATGTCTCATCTTGACCTAAATAGACATATTTTAAATCAGAGGGCAAAGGTTTTAGGTCAAGCTTCGGTGGCTTGAGGTTAGACGGTAGAGGCACTACATAAGTTTGGGGCAATTCTTCAATGTGTGGCCTCCACCGGTTAACTTCAAGTACCGGTGCAGTATCAAGCATGGCACACGTCTCCCTAATTATATCATCATCAAGATCATGGGAGTGGGCCAGGCATGTCTCTAGAGGATCAGAGGATAAGGTAAGAGATGTTCTATCTTCCACAAAAGAATCAATCATGTTAACATCGTGGAAATCGTCATCATCCTCTGAGTTGCTGCCGTTATTGAAAAAGATATTCGATTCCAATGTCAAATTTCCAAAGGACATAGTCATGACACCATTCCTGCAATTGATAATTGCATTTGAAGTGGACAGGAATGGGCGACCAAGAATGAAGGGAATCTGAGTGCTCGTGTCATTGATGGGTTCGGTGTCCAAGATGATAAAATCAACAGGGTAGTAGAATCTATCCACCTGGACCAACACATCCTCGATGATCCCTCTTGGTATACGAACAGAACGATCAGCAAGTTGTAGTGTGGTTCGAGTGGGTTTTAATTCACCCAACCCTAACTGTTGGTATACCGAATAGAGAATCAGATTGACGCTCGCTCCTAAGTCAAGAAGTGCGTGATCAATTCGATAGTTCCCGATTACACATGATATGGTTGGGCAACCGGGATCTTTGAATTTTTGCGGCACATCTTGTTTTAGGACGGCACTCACTTTCTCAGTCAAGGAGATTTTCTTTTGAACACTTTTCCGTCGTTTGGTAGTACATAAGTCCTTTAGAAATTTAGCATATAAAGGTATCTGTTTTACAACATCAAGCAGAGGAATATTGACTTTTACTTGTTTCAACACCTCTAGGATATCCTGAGAGTTAGATAGACGTTTTGGTTCAACCAACCGTTGGGGAAACGGAGCAACTGGCTTTTCTAGAGGTTCCGGTTCAAATTTTTGTGGGGCGCCACTAGATCCATCATTGTTGTCCTCTTCTGGTTCTTGAGGCTTTTCGGGCCTAACCGAAAGGGTTTTATCAATAACCTTCTCACTCCTAAGAGTGGTGATGGATTTAGCGTGCCCCATTTGATTCGAAGAGCTGGGATCACCTGTCTCGTATTGCGGTTTCGGATTAGGGAGTGATTGTGCAGGGAGCATCCCTTTTTCCATAGCCGTCATACGTGAATCTATTTTTTGCATAAAATCTGAAATTCCTTGCATTGTCCGAGCCAGCTCTTGTATGGAAAATTGAACCGACTCTTCTTGAAGTTTCCCCTGATTTGGATTTTGATTGAAGAAACCTTGAGGGGTAGCAGTTTGTCCGTTCCTCCAACTAAAATTCGGATGATTTTTCCAGCCAGGATTGTATGTATTAGAGGGTGGTCCATTGAAAGGTCTTTGATAGTTATTTACGGCATTAGATTGTTCATTCAATACATCTCGAAAGGCAGGTATTGAAGGACAATTTTCAGTAGTATGAATATTGCAATCACAGATGCCGCAAACACTTTCATTAACCTTTTCCTTCCTTCCTTCCATGGCCTCAAATTTTCTGGTGAGATTGGCCACCTTAGCGTTAAGATCATTATCCTCTTTCAGGAGATATATTCCTCCTTTTTCCCTTGAATGAGTCGGCCTAGATGTAGTGTTCGTTCTTGGGTAATAGTCCCATGATTGTATTTTTTTCGCGAGACTATCGAGGTAATCCCATACCTCGTCGACATTTTTATTAATAAAATCTCCGTTACACATTGTCTCGACCATTTGGCGCATGGAAGATGTTAGCCCATCATAGAAAAAATTCGTAATGCGCCATATTTCAAAGCCATGTTGTGGGCATGCATTAACCAGATCCTTGAACCTTTCCCAACATTGGAAGAATGTTTCATCTTCCTTTTGGGCAAAGTTCATGATTGCTCTCCTGAGGGTAATTGTCTTATGATGTGGGAAAATTTTCTTTATAAATTCCCTCTGCAAATCATTCCATGTGCCAATGGACCTAGGACGCAGTGAATGTAACCACGTCTTGGCTTTTTCTTTTAAGGAAAATGGAAAGAGTTTCAGCCTAATAGTATCCTCAGATACATTAGGAAAGTATAAGGTGCCTATGATTTCATCGAACTCTTTCAGATGCAAGTATGGTTCTTCAGACTCAAGCCCATGAAACTTAGGAAGGAGTTGGATAACCCCTGGCTTGATGTCCATATGTCCTGTATTCTCAGGAAAAATCATGCATGAGGGCGTACTCACCCCCGCCGGTTGTAAATAATCTCGTAAAGTACGAGGCGGGGGTGCCTGATGCACCTCATTCTCATCATGTACTTCCTCAACCCCTGGTTGGGGTAGTGCTTGAGGTTGATTTTCAGCCATAACGTCCTCTAACTCAGGAGAATTCAAGTGGTGTCTAGTCCTGCGATGGACAGTCAACCCCTCAACTAATCCTCCTTCAGTCACGAGACGTCGAGTGTTGTCGCGTGCCCAATGGGGCATAAAACACACTCAGCCCTCAAATTCTAATTTAAACCTAAAAAAGAGGAAGAAGAAATCTAGAAAATAAAAGGGAAAGATGGAAAGAAGTTACCAAATTTGGAGTCCTAGGTTAAGAATCTGCAAAACAAAACAAAATAAGTTAGTTTCTAAGAATAGAAAGTCCTAATTAAGAGTAAACTAATTTCTAGAAAAAAAAGAAGAAATTCTAAAGAAAGAGAAATTGGAAAGAGCTTACTAAATTAGAAGTTTCCTACAAAACAGAAAAAAATTAGGTTAGTTCTAAAAATCAGATAGAATGAAGAATAGTAAGTTTCTAACGTTAGGAAAAATTTCTAACAAGGAAAATAACTACTTCTAAACCTAGAATTAAAAATTCTAAAGAAAATCTAATCTTAAACTAATCCCAAAACTAATTAATTTCAGAAAAACGCAGCCGACAGTCCCCGGCAACGGCGCCAAAAACTTGTTCACTCCCCAAGTGCAGGGTTGTGATGTAGTAATAACTCGGTAAGACCGAGGTCGAATCCCAAGGGACTGAAACTTGTACGTTATCTAAAATTAAATAGAACTAGAACTAGAATAAGATGGAATCTAAATTAAATGTAATTTGATGAATAATTGTAGGTTAATTAATTTAAAACTTGGGAGATATCAGAGAAGGATAACTAGGGATTCAGAGGATCCACTTGTAGAGATCAGGGAGATCTTATGCATGTTTCATGGAAATTAACTGAACTGACATTGATCTAGTTTTCAAAGAGATGAAAGGAAGATAAATTAGAATGGATTCCATCACCAAACCATGCCCACAGACTATGGCAAACAACAGAATCAAACTAATTACCACCCAATCACATGTATGTAAGTTAGGAAGGGTACTGTCATCCGACCATGCCCAGGAGACTATGGTGAATAACAGGGCTTCCTGACATCATAAACATGAAAAGAAAATAGAAATATTCAAAGCATTACAGACCCATTGTAATTTTAGTCACAACAGACCATTAAGAACTAAAAATATTCCCATAATAATCAACTAAAATCAACGTCGATTCATGAATTAAAATTAAAATAAAATAAAATCTCCCATCTCACTACAAGCTTCACCTCTTAGCCCTAGCTAGGAGGATTTAGCCTGCCATGGATGGGCTCAATCCAAATAAATAAAGAGAAAAAGAAAAGGAAAAGAAAAGGGAAAGAAAAAAACCAAGCTCCTCTCTCTCTCCTCTGCCCACGTTGAAACCCAAGCTTGAGCCCTCTGTTCTTCCTCCCCAGACCCTGAATGAATGCTCCCCACGTCCAAAAACCTCTTTTTATAGCTGCTGGAAGGCTGGAGTCAGTGACAGAGTTGTAGCAGGACACGGAGTGCAATTTTCGCAGCCAAGTTCGGTGCCTCGAAACACGCCACTTTCCCTGCTCAAATTTCAAAAAAACACCGTTCCTTAGTACTTTCTTGGGTCCTCTACATGATAGACGGTTCAGATCTGCCATATGATCAAAGATGGTGGGCCAAAACTGTCCGAAAAAGTCAGTTTTCGCGGATGTGCAAAACCTTTCGCACCATTTCGCTGTTGTGGTCGGTGGGCCCCACAGAAGCATTTTTTGGAAAATCCACCCCATCCATTGGATTCAGAACGAAATTTCAGTCAAGAATGGGTGGTTTTGAACGTCTATTGACGTAGCCCAGAGAAGAAATCACAAAAGAATCAGTTTTGAACACCACCGAGCAGCCCTTTTATAGCCTCTGTATCTCACACGTGTACACGAATGGGTACAAAAATTCAGCATATTTTTGTAGTATTCGAGCCCCTCTACACGGTGGACGGATCGGATTGACCATACGAGCAATGGGTGGGGCCCACTACCGTTCGCAAAAACGGCCGCGGCCGTGCGTCCGCTGCGAAAATTTTTTTTTTTTTTTTTTTTTTCTTTCTTTCTTTCGGTCAGAGTCCATGCACGGTGAGTGCACATGTGCACTGTACACGCTCATCTCATATGGGGTCCATTGCACTGTTTTGGAGAAATCTGCACCGTCCATCTGTTTTGACTCCTCATTTAAGGCGTCAATAATAATTTTGAGGCAGTTCCAGATATCAGGTGGGCCCAGAATCAACGGTTTATGGGCTGATCTGTCAGTTGGGGTACTTTCCGAGATCTTCAATGGCTGAAATTTTATATGTACGGTTAATTTATGGTCCTCAGGCGACGTATGAAGTTTCGAGCCGAATGGATGGTGGAAACCTCGTGATCTTGCATTCTGGACGTCCTTCAGGCCACTTGAGCTTCAATTTCTAACTTTTCTCGGATTTCTGACCGTGTATATTTGTCAATCTTGGTCCCCTGGAGTGTGTCCCTTGCCTGTGGCATCAACAGAGTGTTAAATTCATACTTTTAGCAACTTTTTGCATTTCATGCTTTCAACTACACCCTGTATTACAAACGCGGCAAAACGGGCCATTAAACGGCATTATGTACGTAAATTCAGGTAATAAATGGGGTCTAATATGCAGTATTTGACCCTCAATAGTTAGCCCTCCTGTGTAAATGATCCAGTTCAAACCAGGCTAGCCAATTCATCAGGTTGGCCAACATGTAAGGAAATCGGGGATGGTTCAATAAAATATGCTACAGTCCAAGCTCATGTAATCATGTGACTACTGATGGTGGACGAGCCTGAATTTTGAATGAGGTCGTATAAATTGTAGAGCCCATCTGATGCATGGCTTGGATTTCCTATACAGTTTCCTTAGATTGGCATGTGTCCCTGCATCATTAGAGGTGCATGTGGAGGCACGTCGATTTAGCAAAATTCTTAGCAAGATTAACACCAAGTAGAATTTCCTTTTAAGAGGTCTGCTTGGAATGAAAACCAATACTTTTTCACTGTTTGTTTAGGCCGTCGTATTTCTTGCAACCATGGAATTTATGGCTGAGCAGTTCCTGGAGCCTTTTTTTTTTTTCCTTTTTTTTTCTTTTTTTTTAAAATACAAGATCTAGAAGTCCTACCAAGATTTTTTTTAAAAGTATAGGTTTGCTATCTACTACAAGGAACATATGAAGTTGAATGTGGGGAATCCCACTTATGGATGGACGGAAGTTCATCATCGTGATAATTTTAGACTCTCCCAGCAATTTCCAGTAGCTTTTAATGGTAGACAAGCCAAAAGTCTTATGCTTGGCTACTCACCAAGCATCAACTGACAGAACCTTAAACTGAAATGGGCACCCTGGTTCAGTTGCTGGATTCTTCTAACATGACTAAAATTCAATCTCATGCATCAATCAAAATTAACTATTCCTGGGATCTAAATGTATTTTTCAGTCTCTCTATCTACAACTAAAAATCAGGCTAATCAAAATGTAATGCTTTTGTCATGATTGATTGGTAAAAGTTTTGTGAGTAGGTGCCTGCCTGACATCAATCTTGATACAATCTTTGGACTGTGTGGTGCATTGTTACCAGGCAGGGTTGAATAAAATATCTAAATACCAGGCATCTTTTTTCAACTAGATCACCTTTTTTCAGAAAATACCTATGGTGTTGTTGCTTATATCTTAGTTATCATGTCTCAGAAAATACATATAGAAAAACCTGACCGGTCACATGCTGGGCGCTACCAAAGATAATGTATTCCATAGAAACCAACGAATGGCTAATCCTTGCAAATGATTGGAAGACTCCTTCAGGGCGGCAATAATCCAGACAATCTGTTGCTTGCTGGGTTCAGCCCTATCAGCTACCATGCCTAAGATTTCAAGCCTGGGCATTGTCCTCAGGCCATGGAAAAAACTGTAGAAATTTGGTTTTCTAATTGTTTTCCTGCAAATCAGTTAGTGATTTTTTCCATATTTTGTAACTCTTTCTGCAAAAAATCAGTAGAGTGATTTGGGTGATCTCTTGTTTTGATTGCAAACAGTTTTACACTGCAACATGTGGTTAAATGTAATCTTTTAATTATTTATCAATACAGACGCACATTCACTTATGCTGACCACATATCTATGCTTGGCCCTGGGGGGTAACAGTGGTGGTTGCACCGATGAGAACACAAGCTGTGAGAGGTGGGCCGCTTTCGGAGAGTGCACGAAAAACCCAGAGTATATGGTGGGATCTGCAGAGGTTCTAGGTGCCTATAGGAGGAGCTGCAAGGTGTGTTAGCTGACGGTTTTGGTCATGGGAGCAGTTGTCATAATCTCACTGGGGTTGCTACTGGTGGTGATCTCTTCTGGTGAGTCTGGTTATTTAAGCACCTAGGATGTTCTTCCTTATTTCTAGTCTTCTATCATTGCTGACTTTTCCTTATTTCACTTTCCATTATAACTGACAGTTCTTCCTTATTTTTGCACTGCCAGTGGGTACGCTTTTTAGAGATGGGTCTGTGAATTACATAGTAATGGATCTTATTTCTAGTCTTCTATCATTGCTAACTTTTCCTGAATATCCAGTTTATAAAAATATTTCTGGCAACAGAAACGAAGCAACCTGACTATTTGGTTACTGTTGATGATGTTGATTCATACCTTGCCATTGAAGTACATCCCCTTGATGACAGGAACAGGAAGGTATTTCACTTACACACGTTTAGTGGATAAAACTCCCTCCCCAGTGATTTTGTATTCTCGTTTTCAAAATGTTTCTTGTGGTAAGGTGTTTAATTTACATCTAGAACTTCAAACATTGTTATAGTGAGGCAAATGCATTTTAGTGGCTGACCACAAGGGTATTTTGATTCAAACATCAATTGGGCCCCTAGTACCACCACTCCTGGAAGAATAAGTCATGTATCCTTGCCAGTTTGTTTTGTTTTGTAGGTCCAGTGGAGCTTGCTGCGTGTAAGATGATGAGCACTGAAGAATGAGGAAACGAAAATCTAGAAGAGGCTTTACCTTTACGTAGTGAAATGAAAAACTTTCCTTCACATCTTGGTATGCCAACATCCATATAGCCTTGTTCTTAATAAGAAAAGTGGTTGGTCAGATAGAGTGATGAAATTAGAAAGTGTCTGAACTTTCTTTTGATCTCTTTCATATTGATTTTTTCATGTTTACATTCATTTGGAGTTTCTTAGTTCAATTCAACCACCTGGAAAATCAACAGACTTTCCTTCATCATTGCTCTATCAGATTCTGGCAAGGATGTGTACCACCCATTCATTGCTTTTGAAAATCAAAATATGGTAGAAAGTAGGTATATATATATATATATATATATATATATATATATATATATATATATATATATATATATATATATATATATATATATATTTTTGGGTTAGCTTGTTTGTACACACCCATGTCAGTACACACTCCATGTTAGCCACCCCCACAGAAAGCAGGTATGAGAGAAGGTATATACCGTCGGTGTCTTCAACACTGGTTATAGGTGGAGTGCTTGGCGTTCTACAAGTTGTTCTCCTCATTTTTGCTGCAAAGCCTGTCTTAAACTTCATGGGCGTGCAGTCAGTAAGTGGCACACGTTAACGGGTTTGCATTAATTGTTGGTCATGGTTTCTCATTTTGTTTCGTATGTCATAAACATCTATTAGGATTTTGAAAGAGAAAATGCATCATTTTTCTTATGTTTTCCATAAATATACCTCTCTATTTTGATTTTTATTTTTTTTTCCTCTCATGCAGGATTTTAATCAATTATGCTTAAATTTAGGCCTGCAAACTAGCAGTTCAGCCTTTTGATGCTACTCACACCGGGAGTACCATATAGAGGATTTTTTTTTAAAAAAAATAAAAATATTTAAGACCATTTTCAATTTATTGTAAAAAATATTATATATATATTTTATTGTGAAGTAATATAGATTTTGTTTAATATTTAGTTTAAATTGTATTGCAACATTTTTATGTTTCAAATATTAAAAAAAAAAAATACAGGTTTCAATTGAATTATATATAATTTTAAAAACAAAATTTATTGGCTTACTTGTACAAGGAAATCTACCGGCGCTAATATAGATCTTTAGCGGCGCTTTTCTGTGCTTATAAGTGCCTAGGAAGCCACTTGTTATTGGCGCTTTGATAGATTTTTAGCGGCGTTTTTGTCACTTTTACCGGTGCTTCTATAAGAAATATCAGTGCCTAGAAAAGCGCTGGTGAAACCAAAGAGAGTGCCTCGAAATATTATAAGGTTACCGGTGCTTCAAGTGACTTGGGGCCGCAAAAATTTTAACCGACATACCCTTCTAGCGGCACTTGTCTAGCGCCGGTAAAACATGATGCCAGTGTTTTTAGGGGGTTTTACCTACGGTTTTGGCCATCGGTAAAGGTCCATTGTCTTGTAGTGAAGACATGAAATTGAAAATTTAATATAAAAAAAAACTACTTTAGATGGAAAACCACATCCGTGGATGTGGATTACCGTCTACCACATCTAGGATTGCAAGCTTTTCACTTGCCACATTGCACCTCAACAGTAATAATAGCCAACTAGGGTTACCACAGTTACCTCATGATGCACCATCAGTCTTGTCTGGTCCTAATGCACGGGGCACTTTCGCCTATTTAAACAATTTTTGGACAAGCTCTGGGGAGGATGGAAAGAGAGAGTTCAAAGGGATGAGAGTGGGAAGACAAGAGAAGAGTATGGAGAAGGATGTGAGTCATGGGGAGGATAGAGAGTGCGGATCCGCTATTTCCTGGAGTCAGGAACTCCCTGACTCCAACGTTTTCATTGGTCCATGTCATCGTAAGTGCCACATCACTAGTTTTTTTAATATATTAAAAAAAGTACATTTAATAAGAAGTATAACGAAGACGTTAAACGGAAGCAGTTTGTGTGCCGAGCAACTTAGTATGGCAAGTGTACTGAGTAAATTCCGTGGAGCCCACCATCATTCGTGCATTGTATCAACTCCATCCATCTCTTTTATCATCTAATTTTAGGGTTTTACAACAAAAATTAATCATATCCAAAGATCAAGTGGACCACACTACCTGAAACAGTGTGAATTGAATTCTGTCGTTGAAAAGTTTTTGGGGGCCATAGAAGTTTCATATCAAGATGATATTTGTTTTGTCCATTCATCCATGCCTTTGTGATCTTATGAATAGTTTGGATGAAAAATAAACATCACTGGGGGCTTAGAAACATTTCAATGGTGAAAATCAATACTTCCATTGTTTCCTTTGGTATTGTCTACTTGAGCTTTTGATATACTTTAGTTTTGGGCTCAACCCCTAAAATGATCTGGATGGAGTGGATAAACCACATGAATTCACAGTGGGCCCAACAGAGTTTACTCAGTATGATAAGACTCGGCACGTACTCCGATTTCACGTGTCTAACGGGGAAGCGAATTTGAGAAATTTACCACTATATGACCCATTTACGACCCATTTACCCGCTTAAGCCTGCCCATTTTTACCTGACCAGAATAAGCTCCAGCTGTACGGACAACTTGCCAAAGGTCAAAAATGCCCCTGCTTTTTCCTTCAAGCGGATCAGCTGGTGCTCGAAGACGAGCACTGACGCTCCTCAAACTTCGAGTTGTACGAACGGTTCAAAAGAGATCAAAGTTACATGGCCCCACAGTTATATATTTATTATATCCACAACGTTCATCCATATTTCAAGATCATTTCTGATCATTATCAAAAAAAAAAAAAAAATCATATTCAAAGATCAACTGGACCACACCATAAAGAGCAGCGAAAAATTGATTTTCACCTTTGAGACTTTTGTAGGGCCCACCATAATATTTTTTTCCATCTAATCTATTCATAAGGTCATAAAGACCTAGATGAAGAGGAAAAGAAAATTTCATAATGATCCAAAACTTTTGTGACTCCTAAAAGGGTTTCAACGGTAGATGTTCAAAGAAAAATGGTAATGGCATATGCTACGATCAGACCTATGGCTACAGATTATAACTATAGCCATAGATAAGATAATCCATAGCCATAGAGGACTGTCTGGGGTGGGCTCGCCGAACTAGCGCCCCCATAACATTTGAGACTATAGCCATATATAAGATAATCCATAGCCATAGAGGACTGTCCGGGGTGGGCTCGCCGAACTAGCGTGCCCGCCCCCCCCCCCCCCCGCAAGTCGTTGGCCTGTCCGGCTGGGCCACGCCCATCTGGTGGCCCCTATGGCTACGGATTATAATCGTAGCCATAGATGGACTACCGCAGTGACAATATATGCATTTTTTTACATGGAGAACTTTATTCTACCTACAATTTTCTTTAACATATATTTATATAAATATCTATAAGCATATAAAATTATTTTTTTCTCTCTTTTTTTTTATTTCTTTCTTTATTCATCTAACAAGAATATCTTTTAAACCAAAATTAGTTACTTGATGTACCCTATATGATTTTGGGGTAGGAGAAGCTACTTAGCCAACCAACCTATTTATTTTCCAAGATTTCATCAGGTCAATGGTCGAAAATCAATTTCGTTCACTTTGTGGTCAATTTCAATTAGTTCGTGGTCAATTCATTCATTTCATTTACTTTGCGATCAATTTTATGCATTTTACGATCAATCTTGGCGATTCCCCTTCACTTCACGGTCAATTCCATGCATTTCACAGTAAATTCCCTTCACTTCATGGTCAATTCTATGCATTTCATGGTCAATTCCCTTCATTTCATGGTCAATTCCATGCATTTCGCGGTCAATTCTGGCGATTCCCCTTCACTTCACTGTCAATTCCATGCATTTTACGGTCAATTCCCTTTACTTCATGGTCAATTCAATGCATTTCATGGTCAATTCCCTTCATTTCATGGTCAATTAAATGCATTTCACGGTTAATTCTGGCAATTCCCCTTCACTTCACGGTTAATTCTATGCATTTCACGGTCAATTCCTCTAACACCCCAGTGCAGCCTGGCTGTGGTCCGAGCATGGGTTGTCATCCGGGTCCCGTTGGGATCGGTCGAGCTTTGAAAATAATGCTCCAGTTGGTAGGGTGTTAGGTACAGTTAGTCCCACATCAGATGGATGGGCACCCGGACCCTGAGCTATATGTGGAGCTCCCACCTTCCCTGTATGAGACCTTTTGGGGGAAACCCCAAGAACAAAACCGTACGGGTGCGCGTGCGTGTCCAAATCAGACAATATCTTACAGTGTCGGTGGGGCTGTTACAGTTGGTATCAGAGCATGGTTCGGGTTAAGCTGGGACTTGGGAAATGGGTCTATCATAACGCCTTATTGACTTAGGAGGGAGAGATTGAAATTAGCAACGTTAAAGGACCCTATGACCAAGCCATTCGGCTAATTTGAATACTGAAGTCTTAGCCTAGTGTTTAGGTATAAAAGGGACCCTTTGCTCTCATTTTAGTCTACCCCACTTAAAAAAATTTCACCCTGATGGTTTATTATAATTTATTTATTTATCTATTTATTTTTAAAGATTTGGATTCATGACGACGATTTCCCTCTATCTAGAGTAAAAATATTTGTTTTCAATATTCGACCAACACGGAGAGATGGTTGTAGTGGGCTTGAATCCAATACATCGATCATCTACCTGGCCAGGGTAGAAGGTTCATTGTATCCCTTCTTAGTCCTGGTGGATCCTGGTATTCTACTCGGTCAAAGCAGTGAGTTCATTGGTAGTCACTCAGGATTGAGAATTGGGTCAAGCCGTGAATGTTTCGCAAGTGTAAGGTCCTGTAATTCTGTAGTCCAATCAATCTAAGTGTTCAGGGAATATCTCATATCATTAAAAGGTTAAAATCTCATATTTTTAAGGTTGTCCTTCAGGTCTTTATCAAAGGGAGTTCTCATTTTAATTCATGTCCAAATTAGTGATTAATAAATCTTTTACTATGCCTATGGTCAAACGATTATCTCAGAAAAATTTTCAATGGCCCAAGATTGTATCTCTATATTATCGTCTCGATCATATAGCTAGTGGGTTATGAGTAAACCGTGCTTGGGTTTCATTAATTTCGAGAGAATAAAGAACCAAAAGTTCTACGATATTTCAGAGGTTTGAAGGACTAATAACACTAAGAAAGGCATGAAAAATGAAAGAGAAAGAATATCGTCTCCTCAATTTGATATGAACCTTAAATTCAAAAATGAATAAAGAACTCATATTATTTTAGTAAAGTTCGTCCCAAATACGAACTTAGAGAGTATTAAACAATCAAACTCAACTCTACTCTAGAGTCGTAGTTCAACCGTACTATAAACTATTCGAAGTATAAAAATACACTAAAAATAATCTAATTTAGTTATACAAGATGATCCCTGTCATGATTAGAAGAAATTTCTACAAAGACACAAAGTTCTAAAACTCAAATATAAACAAGATATGTCCGGACTATCGGCAACTCGAAGTTACAGAAATTTTTAGTTTCAACCCATTTATGGTTCATAACATTTTTATCATATTTAGTTACTAAATTATTTTTATAATTTTTTTGGTAATCTATAATTAGGTTAAAATTTATCTCACAAAATTCTATTTCATTTTAGGTTCCATAAAAATTATAAAAATTTCTAGAAGTAACGGTTGTCCAAAACCAATGAATTTTTGTATGATTTCAAAATATCTCTATTTCTTGTAACGTTTGTTATATATTTAGTTATTCAATTATTTTAAAAAATTTTATATATTTTATCATTAAGTTTAAAGTCATCTCATAAAATTTTATATCATTTGGAGTAGTAAATAAATTATTAAAATTCTAGAAGTAAAAGCTGTCTGACATTAAATTTTTTTAGATATTTGTCAAAATATCCTAAAATAAAATATATTATAATTTTTATTTTATTTTATTTTTATTTTTATATAAAAATATACTTATAAATCTTCAATTTGGCATTTGAATCACCTAAATCGGAATTGTAACGAAGGATATATAAATTTTTAAAGTTGACCTAAAAACGTAAAAGATTTCAGCGGTGGATCGCCACCGCCTACTGCCCTCCAGCGGCGATGGATCGCAGATCCCGTGATTCCACCATGGGCATCTGGTCCCTGGCATGATTGATCATGGCGTGGGTGGTGGATTTCCACCTGACGTCCAGGGGGTGGCGGTGGATCGCCGTGTGGGCGATTTTGGGTGGACTTCCTGCCCTCTATATTGGAAAATGGTGTATCTTGCAAAGTGAAATGAGTTATTTGACGTGTCATATATGAATTTGGTGTAGAAGGAGACACTTTATCCAAAAAACTTAGTTATTTTGTGATATTTCTTAGGATTAATGATCAAAAATCCATTTAATTTATATTTTTACTATTTATAATAAATTTTAGTTTAATTATAGTTCTTTATCCTTTAAGCTTTAGGATTTATGTCTAATATAAAAGTACTTAGAAATATTTAAATAATAAAGTAGTGAAAGGTGAAATTTCTCTAAAGGAGATAAGTTGGAAGGGGGATTTAAGACTTAGAGATTAAGTTTTGAGAGCTTGGGAAGAGAATGGGGTGATGACTTAAGAGTGAAAAGGGTATAAAGGACTAAAAATGGGGCATAAATGAAGTAGAAATAGCCTTAGGTGAAGTCCTTAAGGCTTCTATGTGATTTATGAGAGCAAGAGGTAGACTAAAATGAGCTAAACTAGCATAGATAGTATACACCCTACCACGCATATAAACTCAAAATTAATAAAACTTAAGAAAATGAATAATAAAATCTTTACTTATTACCCTTATGCAATTTTGGGGACGAAATTGTTTTTAAAGGGTTAGATTGTAACACCCTGAATTTTTGTTATTTTTAAATTTTCAAAAATTCTTAAATTTTTTTATATACTATCCCACGTCGTCACCTACTAACCCTTGACACTCAAAGTGAGCCTATACACGACTAGTACGTATAAAGAACCATACAAATAAGATTAATCAACCATAGAAAACCAATAAATTCGAATGATCACTTAAACAGTTTAGTTCCATGATTTGTTTACATAGGGCTCAAATCTAGCCTACCTATCACTAACTAATCGAGATAACCATAACAAAATAAAGACATACCTAAAGCCAAGACGGCTCTGAAATTGTTGTACTGACTACTTTACTTGAAGTAAGAATATGCCAAGATGTCCTAGAAGGGGGTGAATAGGACTTTTTAATATTTTACGATCTTTTTAAACCTATCATCCTTATCCTGGATAAATATGCAAGTATCAGGATTTACTTAAAATAACTCTAATGGCTTCCAAGCCAATTAGTGGATCTAATCACAAAACTTACTCAAAAGATAAATAACATGCACAATATGATGGATGTGACTGTGTGAGATGTGATTCTACTTAGTTCCAAATAATCATGTGTGCAAGGAATATAAGAACATTCTGAGAAATCACACAAGCAATAAAAGTAAATGACAATCTTAAACACAATTATTTTTATAGTCGTTCGACTACTTGTCAACTCCACTTCCGATGGATGCACTCAACCCTTGAGTGTACCGGATCTCACTAACGAAGGTTTTAAATCAGGTTCACCTCAAACTAGTATAATCTAGATAGGCTGACTCTAACGTGTCCACACAGGAGTAAGGGTCAACACACAACACTCAACTTTTGGGCCACACAGGCTAAGGATTCACACAAGGAACCTACTAGTTTATGCTCCCATGAGCAAGGGTCAACACATAGCACCCAGGTTTTAGACCACACAGGTCAAGGACCTACACAAGGACCTAACAGTTTATGCTCTCCATAGAGTAAGGGTCAACACAAAGCACCCCCACGTACACTCACATCGAAGGTCTTCTATGAGGGCTTGAAAGGAGTGAGAAACACCTTAAACGCAATCCTACAAAAGGAATGTTCACAAGAGTCCTCTGGACTCTAATGACTTACAGATAACTAGATGAACCCCATTAAGCACGTTGATGAAGATCTCCTCCTTTGATAACGAAGAATCTTCAGCTCCCTTGAACCGCAACTCAGATGATTTACCAAGATAAGGCTACGGGTTGGGTTAAGGTTATGATGGAATCCTACTCTGTTAAGTGCTTTCCTATAAAGGATACAGAGTGATTTCAATCATCTATGCATTCAAGGCATCCCAGCTTAATGATTTTCCATTAAGATGGTAGCTGAAGGATCCTTGAATGTGGAAGTTCATTCCCCAATCCACTCTATTGAATGTCAATGATGAAGGTGGATTGGAGGATGAACTCCCATGAGAGAAAATGCTTAGGTTATATGATCTAGGTTTAAACACTTAAAAGCACTCTCTATTTTCTCTCCTAACAGTCAAGGGCAAGCTCTCGTCAAATAGGCAAAAGGTTCCAACAGATATAAAACAGTCACATTTTTTACAGAGTTCTATATCATTAAGCAGGTTCGATATCATCGAGCGTATACTCTTGATAGCATCAATTGACTGATCGATGATACAAAATCAACCTGTCAAACGCTTTTGAAACTTTTTGCCAACTGGTCAAGGAAATCGAACATTCATCGATGTCATTGGATTTCGAACTCCAATTTCATCAACACAGGGATCGATTCCTCGATATTTGAAAATGTGAGAGCACTTTCCTTTGAAACTTAATCAAGTAAGATATGATCAAGCATCACTTGATATCATCAGAATTTGAATATCAATGATATCGATGATAGTGTCGATTCATCGATAATTCTAAGAAACTTTCCTATAAGGTTGCTGGACAGTTCATGTCCTATTTCGATGACATCAACCAAGCCTCGATATGATCGATATTTGAATATTAATTTTATCGAGTGATCCTCGATCCGAGAAAGATTAACCTGAAAACTTGCTGGTAAAATTCTTTCCCAATCCGATATCATCAAAGGTTTACCGATATCATCTAGATTTGAACTTCGAGGATATCGAGGATCCATTCGATATATCAAGAATTTACAGATTTTCCGTAGCAGTATTTTGGACACAACAGACCAGAAGTCGATTTTATCGAGTCGACTCGATGGACTCGAGATTCAAAATTCGATGATATCGAACAGTCCATCGATCCATCAATAATTCAGTCCAGAGTTCTTTTGTGGTTGCTAGACATCTGAAGTCCTCATTCGATAATATCGAGTGAGCTTCGAGGACATCGATAACAGGGTTCAATTTCATCGAGCCATATATTGATAAATCGACAAAGGTAGAAAACTTAAAGATTTTCCTGATTTTGTAAAAATAGTTTTCTTACCAAAAACCCTATGATGTTCTATTCAATTTTTAAGGGTACCTGGTATTTTGGGACAAGGGATGTGAGGTTAATGTTTACCTTTGGCGAGTTTGGGCATACATCCTGTTAAGGCAGATGCTTGATCAATCTTTCTATGGGGCTCCTTTATGTTGCTGACTTAACACTTATGCTAATAAACAAACTAGGGCACTTTCAATCTCTTCCTTTGTCAAATACGTGACAAAACACCCTAGAACAACTTCTAGACAACACCCTAAATTGCGTGTTCATGAACTTTACACAATTTTACAAAGCTATCTAGTTCACACACATGACTGTATCATTAATAGCTGCTCCCCCTATCTTCTTGCAGTGGCTCCACCTATCACCTGTCTGCTCTCCTTATCACATGTACCACCATTCACAAACAGATACACAAAATTTTTCTCCGGGTTGGAATTTGTTCTCCCCCTTTTTGTCAGTTATTGGCAAAGGGCAATAGATAAATAGAGGTTGACTGAAGTTAAAGCATATGGGAGAACCAGGACCCAGAGAGCATCTTAAAAGAAACTGCATATTCAGAAGAGATATATTGTAGTGAAAATAGGCAATATGGCAGCACATATATAGAGGAATATGCAGGAGGAAAGACAATCATAATTCATATCAACATTCCACAGAATATCAGAGTATAATAGGCAGCAAATATTTATATGAATCATCACACAACCATCAAAATAATATCCAAAAGAAGAACTGCCCAAACTTGGCAGTCTTGTAACAACCATCCCAAAAGAAAAAAAATAAGTATCTAGCCCATCCATGGGCATGCATAAAAGAAGGCATTTTCCTCACACAAAGGATATCCTAACTTCACAAAAAAACTTGTCAGACTGTGCAAGTTAGTGATCCGTCCTATACACTCAGATGATCGTAGGGCATTCAAAAAGATACTCATGCCCATATGCTGAGATAAGAATAGGGTGTATGTAACGGCACAAAGACTATCTATACTATGGTGGAGGGTCGGAGGAAGACAGTGTTATATCATGGAGTCGATGGGTGATCAAATCCACCAGTTGTTGCACCGACTACTGCACCCTTGCCACCAAATATTTCAGGACAGTGAACCTTGCATTCATCCTCTCCTTCAGCTGAGTGACTTCTCGTAATGTCGTGCCAATCCGATCTTTGTGTAGCTTGAATCTTTTTGCGTGCACAGGGTCGGATGGAGACAGATCTTGTTACGATGCGAGAGGATCACCTTCAGCCATTTCGACGCCTTCGGTTTGTGCAGCCCCTTAACCAAGTTCACCTTCTTCATAAATCCCTTCCTCGGTTTGGTCTTCGGGATATCAATGGAACTTCAAATCATCTTTTTGATGTTATTTTTGTTGAAGTGTTGGAGAGGAAGTTCCTGATCATTTGTTATCGGAATACCGATCATATTATACAGCATGTGAATAATCTAAGGATAGGGTAAATGGACGTCTTGAAAAGTGTGAATCGCATACACTAACTGGTAAACAATTAGAGTGGGAAGGCAGATCTTGATCCTAGTTGATACAGAATATACTACCATGGCCATGAATCTGTAAGGTCTGAAAGATTGGTACTCCGAGGATGCACATTTGAGGCGAAGATGCCATGTAGAATACAATATCTCGGTTCCATGAATTTTGCCTTTAACGCATTGCCTTGATGCCAAGGAATATCCCGACCATGGCAAAGAACTCTTGTGACCATAGATCGAGTGTCAACATTTTCAAGGTCCATGTCAAGGAGACCGACAGGGGACAAAGTGAGGTCAAAGATGTTTACAATAGATTCAGGGGTAATTTCTACATCGTCACCCCCAACAGAAACAGTGATAGAAGGAGGTTCAACCACTGGAGAGTGACTAGAAGCAAAAAAGTTATAGGTTCTTTCATAGTGACACAGGCCGCCAAAGTCGAGGAGAGGCAGCCAGTCAATTACGGCTAACAATGGTTTCAGATTGTATGGTTTTAGGCACTCCTTGTCTATTTTCATTTCATGGACCAACTTTCTTCCAGTGTATTTTACTAAAGCCGGATTTACCCTAGTAGGAGGAGGGACTGGTGGATTAGGTTGGGACCCGCCAAGCGATGTTTGTCTTATTCGTTAGCATGTTGGGGTCCCATGATCAGGCACTCTCGTCCTTTCCCCTGGAGCAATGAATTTTTGTCTAGAGGATCTTGAAGATTCTCCAGAGATGTTCTTCTCTTGTCCTTCCCCATTGACCGGTAACCAATGAGAGAGATTTGATGAATTTACGATTTTACAGACAGAACTTCTCTCAAAAATCTAAAAATACCCAAAAGACACAAGCTGTAATCTTGAGGATTAAGGAAATAGAAGAAGTATGACCAAATTTTGAAGATCTTGTAGGACTCTCAGATGAAGCTTCAAGTGGAACGACTGAGAGAGACGAGTAGAGGAGAGAAAACGACCTTTGAGAGGTGAAATGAAAATATTTCCGCTCGTCCACCTTTTACCAAGCAGTAAACTTCGATATCATCGAACATGGTTTTGATGATATCAATATACCCCTTTCGATGTTGTCGAAGGTGTCTTCAATAACATCCTCGAACATGTGAATCTTCTGATTTCAAAAAAGGGGCATCGATGATATCGATATTTGCTAGATTTCATCCAGCATCCATACGATTTATCGACAAACTTATCGAAGATGTATATCTTTCATTTTTCAGCATTTTGAAAATCTTTCATATATGTATAACTTAACATATCTCCATATCAGACAGTATACACATCAAAATATGTACAGGCATTGTACAATCCAAAATTATAAACATCAGGATGTTTATACACAAAAAATTGAGGTGAGGGACCTCAGATATATCATAAAAATTCATCAAAATTGCATCTTTTCAACAACTATCCAGATCTAGATACATGACCTGGACATGCTCAAATATTTTTAAGCATATGGATCAGCCCTTCCTTTGCCATTAATGACATAGTAGTGGTTATTTGTGCGACAACCCTTCATCACTAGTTTACCTGATAGGTCTAGGATCTCGCATTCCTACTTGTTGAATGTAACCACATGCTCGTTGTCACATATTTGAGAAATGTTCTGAAGATTATGCGTCAATCCTTTTATGCAAAAGGCATTCTCATTTTTAAGTATATTTATTTCTTTGATAATTCCTTGTCCTCTTACCTTAGCAGTGCTTCCATCTCCATAAGTGACTATCCCATCATTAAGATCTGAATAGTTTGAGAGAAGGGATTTGTCACCTGTGACATGTCTTGAGCATCCGCTATCCAGGTACCACTTAGCATCATTACCTATCATATGATTTGAGTGAGTAACAAGGCAATTTTTCTTTTCTTTCACTACCCATTTTGTGACAGGATTTTTTACTATGGTAGGTTTTGATTCATTAATCAAGTTAGGTAATTGGATCATGTTTCCTTGTTTTACAAATTCATTAGTTTTCTAATTTAATTCAGCCACTTGATTCAATAACTCCATTCTTTCAGTAATTCTGGGTAGTGATGGATGTATATTACCTCTACCCATATTCCTAGGGGGACTCTTGACATTTTGTATAGTTCTTCTGGTTGGTCTATATTTACCAATACGATTTTGACCAGAATTGAGTTGAGTTCTCCTAGGAGATATGCATTCAAATTTATAATGACCAGAATCTTCACATGAATAACAAACCAGAGTAGTTTTTGTTTTACTTCTTGATGCAGCTGATTTTTCAAACATTGGTGCTGCATTTCTAGATTTTGTTTTAAACTTGTCATATCCTAGACCACTCTTATCTTTTTCAGGTCTCCCATCCCTAAGAGTTTTTCTAATTTTTCACTACTCTTGAAAAATTTATAGTTCAGTTCAACAGTCTTTCTGGATTTCTCTAAATCAAAAAAGAGTGTGTGATTTTTGTTCTGAAGATGCATGTTTTTATCTTTTAATAGTTCAATCTATTTGTTCAGTTTTTCATACTCAGATTTGAGAAAATTATTAATTCTTTCGAGCCTATCATTTTCTGAGTGGTATTGTTGTTGATCATTAATCAAATGTGTATTGATTTCCAATGTTTTGTCTAGATCTTTTTATAGCAATTTATTTTTGTGTTTAGTTATTCCAAGTCTTTTAAGGATATTGATGCTATGGATATAGAGTTGATTATAGGCATCCTGCAGTTTATCCTTTTCTTCTTCTTCTTTCTTTGTTTCCTCATTATCGAATGGAAATGATTCAATGGCCTGAGGTTCTTCGATGTTCTTAGTTTCAATAGGAATGTTGGATGCAGTAGAGACCATAAGTATCTTCAGGGATTTTTTATCTCTATCACTCTCTAAGTCACTACATTCTAAATTTGACTCTTCAGTATCATCTCATATGGCTGTCATTGCCTTTCCTTTAGTTTTCCTATTTCGGCATTTAGCGGACAGGTGTTCAAACTTTTGATAGGTATAGCATTGTGGTTCCTTAGTCTTTTTACCAGATTTACTTATCGAATGTTTGTCGTCCAACTGTCTTCCTTTAAATGGTCGGCCATGATTTCTATGAAAGAATTTTCTGAACTGTTGAGCCAATAAAGCCACGTCCCCATCTTCATTCTCCCCTTCACTTTCATCTTCCTCATTTTTAGTATTTTTGGGTTTAGGATTTTGTTTGAAATGTAATTCAAATATTTGTAAGGAATCTACGAGTTCTTCTACTTTCATTTCATCCATGTTTCTACATTCTTTAATGGTTGTAACTTTAGAATTGAAACGTTCCAGTAATGATCTTAGTATTTTCCTACAGATTTTTGGGACTGAAAATTTTTCACCTAATCCACCGATGGAGTTATAAATGATGTTCAATTTTTTGAAAAACTCCATGAAGGTCTCATACTCTTCCATTTTGATACTTTCAAATTGTGATGGTAGGAGCAGTAATTTGGATCTTTTCACTGTGCATGTTCCCTCATGGGTTATTTCCAACAAGTCCCATGCTTCTTTGGTTGTTCCACACATATATTTGATTGGAGACTTCTTGGGACACAACACAGTAAATAGCATTCATTGCTTTAGCTTCAGAGGTTTGTTTTTCTTTATTGAATGTTGTCCACATTTCTTTGGATTTTGGTTTAGTGATAGTTGTGTCATTTTTAAGTACTATTTGATCCGTTGGTGGCACATATCCTCTTTCAACAATATCTCAAACATCATGACCCAAAGATCTCAGAAAGTAGTGCATTCTAGCCTTCCAGTATGCATAATTTGATCCATCAAATACTGGAGGTATAATGACGGATGAGCCCCCTCCTTTGGCCATATTACTAACTTCAGTCAAGAACACTCTCTAGGCGGTGAAGCCCTTAAGAGAGACCCTCTCTGATACCAATTGAAATTGCGGTAATGACCGTTTTAGTTGAAGTAGAAATATGCCAAGATGTCCTAAAGGGGGGTGAATAGAAATTTTTAATATTTTATGATCTTTTTAAACCTATCAACCTTATCTTGGATAAATATGCAAGTATCAGGATTTCTTTAAAATAACTCTAATGACTTCCAAGCCAATTAGAGGATCCAATCACAAAACTTATTCAAATGATAAACAAGATGCACAATATGATGGATGTGATTGTGTGTGAGATGTGATTTTACTTAGTTCCAAATAATCATGTGTGCAAGGAATATAAGAACATTTAGAGAAATCACACAAGCATTAAAAGAAAATGATAATCTTAAACACAGTTGTTTTTATAATGGTTTGTTTACTTGTCTACTCCACTTCCGGTGGACGCATTCAACCCTTAAGTGTACCGGATCTCACTAACGAAGGTTTCAAATTAGTTTTACCTCAAACTGGTACAACCTACACAGGCTGAATCTAACATGTCTACATGATACAAGTTTATGCCTAACACAGGAGCAAGGGTCAACACACAACACCCAAATTTTAGGCCACATAGGCCAAAGATCCACACAAGGAACCTACCAGTTTATGCTCCCATGAGCAAGGGTCAACACCTAGCACCAAAGTTTTATACCACACAGGTCAAGGACCTACATAAGGACCTAAAAATTTATGCTCTCCACAGAGTAAGGATCAACACAAAGCACCCCCACGTACACTCCCGTCAGAGGCCTCCTATGAGGGCGTGAAAGGAGTGAGAAACACCTTAGACTCAATCCTACAAAAGGAATAATCATAAGGGTCCTCTAAACTCTAATGACTTACAGATAAGTAGATGAGCCTCATTAAGCATGTTGATGAAGATCTCCTCCTTTAATGACAAATAATCTTCAGTAAATTAGTGGTGAAGACCGATTGAGTTGAAGTAGGAATAAGCCAATATGTCCTAGAGGGGGGTGAATAGGACTTTTTAAAATTTTTACAATGTATTTAAAAACCCTATTACACTAATCCTAACACCAAGCACATATTAGGATTACTCAAAAGTAACTCTATTGGCTTCCAAGCCCTGTAGAGGATCTAATCACAAACTATTTAAGAAGTGAACAATATGAAAATTAGTTTATGATGGATATGACTATGTATGTGTGTGAGGTGTGATCTCAGATATTTAGATATTAAAATGTTAAAGCAAATCACATAAGTAAGAGAATAACAATTGCAAACACAGTCATTTTTATAGTGGTTCGACTACTTGTCTACTCCACTTCCGGTAACCGTACTCAATCCTCAAGTGTACCGGATTTCACTAAGGAGGTTTTACATGATTCACCTCTAACCTAAAGTTTTAAATCAGGTTCACCTTCAACTTTTACAACCTACACTGAGGCTGACTGTTTATGCTCTCACGAGCAAGGGTCAACACATCGCACCCACTTTCAGGCACACTGACCAACGATCTTCCCTAAGACCCTAACGGAGGTTTCACTCAGTTTACCTCAAACCCAAGGTTTTACCTGGTTCACCTCAAATCGAAGGTTTTACTGGTTCACCTTTAACCAGATGCTTATGCTCTCCACAGAGCAAGGGTCCACACAATACACCCACCACGTACACTCCCTCCGGAGGCCTTCTAAAGGACTTCAAGGGTGAGAAACACCTTAGAACCAATCTTAAGAAGGAATGATCAAAGGGTCCTCTGGACTCTAGATACTTACAGATAAGTTGATGAGTTCCATTCATCATAGTGACGAAGATCTCCTCCTTATTGACGAAGAGTCTTCAGCTCCCTTGATTCGCAACAAATGATATACGAATATAAGGCAACGGGTTAGGTCAAGGTTATTATGGAATTGTACTCTCTAAATGTTTTCCTATTAGGAAGATAAAGTGATTCCAATCATCTATGCATTCAAGGCATCCCAGCTTAATAATTTGCCATTAAGGTAGTAACTGGAGGATCCTGGAATATGGAAGTTCATTCTCCACTCCACTCTATTGAATGTCAATGATGAGGGTGGATTAGAGGATAAAATCCCTTGAGAGAAAGGTCTTTCAGTATATGATCTAAGGTTAAACACACAAAAGCACTCTCTGCTTTCTCTCCAAGCAACTAAAGACAAGTTCTCTTTAAATAGGCAAAAGGTTCTAACGGATATAAAACGGTCACATTTATGACAGAGTTCGATATCATCGAGCATATTCAATATCATCGAGCGTATACTTTCGATTGTATCGATGGTCTGCTCGATGACACAAACTCAATGTCATACACTTTTGGAAAACCTTTTGCCAACTGATCGAGGGAATCGAGACTCGTGTCGATGCCATCGGATTTCAAACTCCAATTTTATCGATACAAGGATCAAGTCCTCGACATTTAAAAAATGAGAGAAACTTGCCTTGAAAATTTTAGGTCAACAGATATGATCGGGGGATACTCGATATCATCAAAATTTGAATGTCGATGATATTGAAAGTCGTGTCGATGCATCAATAAATCCAAGGATTTAATCAGTGAGCTTGCTAGAAAGTTTTGTCCATTTTCGATGCAATCTATAAGGCCCCGATATCATCGATATTTAGAATATCGATTCTATCGAGTGACCCCTGATCAGAATTGAAAAACACTTGAAAAATGTTGTTGGAGAACTTCGCGCCCATGACCGATAATATTAAGAGCCTTCCGATATCATCGAGATTTGAACTCCAATGGTATCGAGGAGGACTCCGATATATCTAATCATATATGATTTTTCTTAGTAAAAATAGGGGTGCGGGTACTGCCTGTCGATATTATCGAGCCACCTTCGATAGGCTCGAGATTCAAATATCGATGATATCGATAAGTGTGTCAATTCAAATATCGATGATATATTTGGTTGCTGGACACATTAAGCCCTCATTCGATTTGATCGATTAGTCTTTTGAGAACATCGACAGAGCAGGTCGATTATATCGAGATGGGTATCGATACAATCGACGGGATAAGAAAACAAAGAGATTTTCTGATGTTTGAAAAATTTCTCTTACCCAAAAACCCTAATATGTTCAAACTTGTTTTTAGGAATTTTAATCACCTGGTGTTTTGGGACATGGGATGTGAGGCTTAGATTTACCTATGGCGATCTTCCACACATCCGATTGAGGTAGACACTTGAATAGATCTTCCTGTGAGGCTCTGCAGTCCAACTGACTTAACGCACACGCTAATTGACAAATTAGGGCACTAGCAAGGGCACTTTCATTCAGCTCCCTTAAACCACAACTCAGATGATGTACCAAGATAAGGTTATGGGTTGGGTTAAGGTTATGATGGAATCCTACTCTATTAAGTGTTTTCCTATAAAGGATACAGAGTGATTCCAATCATTTATGCATTCAAGGCATCCCAGCTTAATGATTTGCTATTATGATAATAGCTGAAGGATCCTTGAATGCGGAACTTCATTTCTCAATTCATTCAATTGAATGTCAATGATGAAGGTGGATTGGAGAATGAACTCCCATTAGAGAAAAGGCTTAGGGTATATGATCTAGGTTTAAATACTCAAAAGCACTCTCTATTTTCTCTCCTAACAACCAAGGGCAAGCTCTCATTAAATAGGCAAAAGGTTCCAATGAATATAAAACGGTCACATTTTTTACAGAGTTCGATTCATCAAGTTAGTTCGATATCATCGAGTGTATACTCTCGATAACGTCGATTAACCGCTCGATGATATGAACTCAACCTGTCATACGCTTTTGAAACATTTTTCCAACTGGTCGAGGAAATCGAACACTCATCGATTTCATCAGATTTCGAACTCCGATTTTATTGACACAGGGATCGATTCCTCGACATTTGAAAATGTGAGAGCACTTGCCTTTGAAACTTAATCAGGTAAGATATGATCGAGCATCACTCGATATCTTCAGAATTTGAATATCGATGATATCGATGGCGGTGTCAATTCATCGATGATTCCAAGAAATTTTCCTATAAGATTGTTGGACAGTTCATGTCCTATTTCGATGACAATGACCACGCATCCATATGATCGATATTTGAATATCAATTTTATCGAGTAATCCTCGATCTGAGAAAGATTAACCTGAAAACTTGCTTGATAGAATTGTGTCCTAATTCGATATCATCGAAGGTCTACCGATATCATCCAGATTTGAATTTCGAGGATATTGAGGATCCCTTCGATATATCGAGAATTTATAGATTTGCCTTAACAGTATTTTGGACACAACCGACTAGATGTCGATTTTATCGAGTCAACTTGATAGACTCAAGATTCAAAATTTGATGATATTGAACAGTCCATCGATTCATCGATAATTTAGTCCAGTGTTCTTTTGTGGTTGCTGGACATCTAAAGTCCTTATTCAATAATATCGAGCGAGCTTCGAGGACATCGATAACAGGGTTCGATTTCATCGAGCCATGTATCGATAAATCGACAAAGGTAAAGAACTTAAAGATTTTCTTGATTTTGTAAAAATAGTTTTCTTACCAAAAACCCTATGATATTCTATTCAATTTTTAAGGGTTTTATATACCTGGTGTTTTGGGACAAGGGATGTGAGGCTAAGGTTTACCTTTGGCAAGTTCGGGACACATCCTGTTGAGGCAGATGCTTGATCATTCTTCCTATGGGGCTCCTTTGTCGTGCTGACTCAACAGTTACGCTAATTGATAAACCAGGGCACTTTAAAGCTATGGGTCGGATAGCCAAAAAACCAATGGTTTAGGGTTATTAAGACTGAATCGGTTTTTGCTTAATTATAAAGGTCAAATAAGCCCCAGCTGTACGGACAACTTGCCAAAGGTCAAAAATACCCCTGCTTTTTCCTTCAAGTGGGTCGGTTAGTGCTTAAAGACGAGCGTTGACGCTCCTCAAACTCCGAGTTGTACGAAAGGTTCAAAAGAGATCAAAGTTACATGGCCCCACAGTTATGTATTTATTATATTCGCAACATTCATCCATATTTCAAAATGTTTGTGAAGTGAAGCGAATTGACCGTGAAATGCATGGAAATGACCGTGAAGTGAAGGGAATTGACTTTGAAATGCATGAAAATGACCGTGAAATAAAATGGAATTGTCAAAAATGACAGTGAAATGTATGGAAATGACGGTGAAGTGAGTGAGTTGACTGTGAAATGCATGGAAATGACTATGAAGTGAAGGGAATTGACCGTGAAATGCACGAAAATGACCCTAAAATAAAACAGAATCGTCGAAAATGACCGTGAAATGCATGCAAATTACTGTGAAGTGAAGGGAATTGACCGTGAAATGCGGGAAAAGATCGTGAAATGAAACAGAATCGCCGGAAATGACCATGAAATGCATGAAAATGACCATGAAGTGAAGTAAATTGACAGTGAAATGCATGGAAATGACTGTGAAGTGAAGGGTATTGACCGTGAAATGCACGAAAATGACCGTGAAATAAAACGGAATTGTCAAAAATGACCATGAAGTAAAGCAAATTGACCGTGAAATGCATGCAAATGACCGTGAAGTGAAGGGAATTGACCGTGAAATGCAGGGAAAAGATCGTGAAATGAAACGGAATCGCCGGAAACGACCATGAAATGCATGGAAATGACCATGAAGTGAAGCAAATTGACCGTGAAATGCATGGAAATGACAGTGAAGTGAAGGGAATTGACCTTAAAATGCATGGAAATGACCATAAAATAAAATGAAATCACCGAAAATGACCATGAAATGCATGGAAATGACCGTGAAGTGAAGAAAAATTGACCGTGAAATGCATGGAAATGACCTTGAAGTCAAGGGAATTGACAGTGAAGTGCATGTAAATGATCGTGAAATGAAACGAAATCACTGGAAATGACCATGAAATGCATGGAAATGACTATGAAGTGAAGCGAATTGATCATGAAATGCAGGGAAATGACAGTGAAGTGAAGCGAATTGACCGTGAAATGCATGGAAATGACCATGAAGGAGAATTCCCTTTCATTTCATAGTCATTTGCATGCATTTCATGGTCAATTCCCTTCACTTCACGGCCATTTCCATGCATTTCATGGTCAATTCGTTTCACTTCACGGTCATTTCCATACATTTTACAGTCATTTTCAGAAATTCTATTTCATTTCAGAGTCAATTCCATGGATTTCATGGTCAATTCCCTTCACTTCACCGTCATTTTCATGCATTTCACGGTCAATTCGCTTCACTTCACGGCCATTTCCATGCATTTCACGGTCATTTTCGGTGATCCTGTTTTTATTTCACGGTCATTTCCATGCATTTCATGGTCAATTCCCTTCACTTCACGGTCATTTCCATGCATTTAACGGTCAATCGCTTCACTTCATAGTGATTTCCTTGCATTTCACGATCATTTTCGGCGATTCTGTTTCATATCTTGGTCATTTTCATGCATTTCATGGTCAATTCCCTTCACTTCACAGTCATTTCCATGCATTTCACGGCCAATTCGTTTCACTTCATGGTCATTTCCATGCATTTCACAGTCATTTCTGGCGATTCTATTTTATTTCACGGTCATTTCCATGCATTTCACGGTCAATTTACTTCACTTCATGATCATTTCCATGCATTTTAAGGTCAATTCCCTTCACTTCATGGTCATTTCCATGCATTTCACGGTTAATTCTCTTCACTTCATGGACATTTCCATCCATTTCATGGTCATTTTCGACGATTCCGTTTCATTTCAGGGTCACGTGCATTTCATGGTCAATTCCCTTCACTTCACGATCATTTCCACACATTTCACAGTCAATTCGCTTCACTTCACGGTCATTTCCATGCATTTCACCTTCATTTTCGACAATTCTATTTCATTTCATGGTTATTGTCATGCATTTCACGGTCAATTCCCTTCACTTCAAGGTCATTTTCATGCATTTCACAGTCAATTCACTTCACTTCACAGTCATTTCCATGCATTTCATGATCATTTTTAGTAATTCCATTTTATTTCACGGTCATTTCCATGCATTTCACAGTCAATTCCCTTCACTTCACAGTCATTTTCATGCATTTCACAGTCAATTCACTTCACTTCACGGCCATTTCCATGCATTTCACGGTCAATTCCTGCAGTTCCCCTTCACTTCACGGTCAATTCCATGCATTTCACGGTCAATTCCCTTTACTTCACGGTTAATTCAATGCATTTCACTCTCAATTCCCTTCATTTCATGGTCAGTTCCATGCATTTCACGTCAATTCCGACGATTCCCCTTCACTTCACGATCAATTCAATCCATTTCACAGTCAATTCCCTTCACTTCACGGTCATTTCCATGCATTTCATGATCAATTCCCTTCATTTCATTGTCAATTCCATGCATTTGATAATCAATTTCGGTGATTCTCCTTCACTTCATGGTCAATTCCATAAAATGCCTGGAATTGACCGTGAAGTGAATGGGAATTGCCGAAATTGACATTGAAATGCATGGAAATGACCGTGAAATGCATTGAATTGACCGTGAAGTGAAGGGAATTGACCGTGAAATGCTTAGAATTGACTGTGAAGTGTAGGGGAATCGCCAGAATTGACTATGAAATGCATTGAATTGACCGTGTAGTGAAGGGAATTGATCGTGAAATGCATGGAATTAACCATGAAATGAAGGGAATTGACTATAAAATGCATTGAATTGACTGTGAAGTAAAGGGAATTGACTGTGAAATGCATGGAATTGACTATGAAGTGAAGGGGAACCGCCGAAATTGACCGTGTAATGGATTGAATTGACCATGAAGTGAAGGAAAATGACTATGAAATGCATGGAATTGACTGTGAAATGCATTGAATTGACCGTGAAGTAAAGAGAATTGACCGTGAAATGCATGGAATTGACCGTGAAGTGAAGGGGAATTGCCGAAATTGACCGTGAAATACATGGAACTGACCGTGAAATGAAGGGAATTGACCGTGAAAAGCACAAAATTGACCATGAAGTGAAGGGAATTGACCATGAAATGCATGGAATTAACCATGAAGTGAAGGGAATCACCGAGATTGACCATGAAATGCATGGAATTGATCACGAAGTAAATGAAATGAATGAAATTAACCGTGAACTGTTTGAAATTGACTGCGAAGTGTATGAAATGGATTTTTGACCATTGACCTAATGGAATCTTGGAAAACAACTAGGTTGGTTGGCTAAAGTAGCTTCTCCTACCCAAAATCATATAGGGTACATCAAGTAACTAATTTTGGTTTAGAAGATATTCTTATTAAATGAATAAAGAAAGAAATGAAAAAAAAAGAGAGAAATTTTTTTTATATGCTTATATATATATATATATATATATATATATATATATATATATATATATATATATATATATATATATATATATATATATATATATATATATATGTATTAGAGAAAATTATAGGTAGAATAAAGTTCTCCATGTGAAAAAAAAAAATTTGCATAGACTGTCGTCACGGCGGTCCATCTATGGCTACGGTTATAATCCGTAGCCATACGGGCCGCAGATGGGTGTAGCCCCGCGAGATAGGAGTGGCCCCATCCGACAAGCCAGCAACTGCTGTGTGGGCCGATAGTTCGGCGAGTCCACCCCGGACAATCCTTTATGGCTATGGATTATGGTATCTATGGCTATGGTTATAATTCGTAGCCATAGGTCTGACCGTAGCATACGACATTACCATTCTGCTTTGAACATCTACCGTTAAAACCCTTTTAGGGGTCACAGAAGTTTTGAATCATTATGATTTTTTTTTCCTCTTCATCCAAGTCTTTGTGACCTTATGAATAGATTGGATGGAAAATAAATGTTATGGTGGGCCCTATAAAAGTTTCAATGGCGAAAATCAATTTTTCATTACTGTTTGTGGTGTGGTCCAATTGATCTTTGGATATGAATTTTTTTTTTTTGATAATGCTCTGAAATGATCTCGAAATATGGATGAACGTTGTGGATATAATAAATACATAACTGTGGGGCCATGTAACTTTGATCTCTTTTGAACCGTTCGTACAAATCCGAGATCGATAAGCGTCAGTGCTCATCTTTGAGCACCAGCTGATCCGCTTGAAGGAAAAAAGCAGGGGCATTTTCGACCTTTGGCAAGTCGTATGTACATCTAGGGCTTATTCTACTCAGGTAAAAAGGGGTGGGCTTAAGCGGGTAAATGGGTCGTAAATAGGTCGTACAGTGGTAAATTTCTCTGTGGATTTCCTGCCAAAGCCTTTTACAATAAGATCCTACACAAGG
This sequence comes from Magnolia kwangsiensis, assembly GCA_037074715.1. NCBI lineage: Eukaryota > Viridiplantae > Streptophyta > Magnoliopsida > Magnoliales > Magnoliaceae > Magnolia > Magnolia kwangsiensis. The sequence continues at coordinate 24,329,778 of CM073588.1, forward strand.
ATTCCAGATGGGCCCACTACGACGTTTGTGATAAATCCAACCCGTTCATCCATTTTTAGATATCATTTTAGGACATCATACCAAAACTAAGGAGTATACAAAACTCAAATGGGCCACACGAGAGGAAACATTGGGGATTTAATGTCCACCGTTGAAATATTTATATGGCCACAAAAGTTTTGCATCAGTCTAATATTTTCGTATTTTAACTTCATCCTAGTAAAAATGACCTTATAAACAGTTTACATGGCATATAAACATCAAGACGCCTAGGAAGGTTTCAACTGTAGGAATTTCTTTCTTCACTGTTTCATCTTGTATGGCCCAGTTGAGTTTTTTATCATTTTAACTTTTGGTTAAATGTCTTAAAATGAGCTCTAAAAATGGATAAATGGATTGAAATTCTTATAAACATCACAGTGGACCCCACCATACATCCCAGCACTGGAATTCATGTAAAAGGCTTTCCCCAGTGAATTCGCATCCACGGTTTTCATTGCAAACGAATTGGCTACTCCCCTACCACTCAGTGCTCTGTGGGCCCACCATGATGTATGCATTTCATCCATGCTGTCCATCTATTTTTTTAGATCATTTTATGGTCTGAGACCAAAAATGAGGTATAATCCAATCTCAAGTGGACCACATTACATGAAACAGTGTTGAATGAACATTGACCATTAAAAATTTTTTGGGAGCCATAAAAGTTTTGGATCAAGATGATCTTTATTTTTTTCCCTTCATCTGGGTCTTTATGACCAAACCAACAGATTGGATGTCAAATAAACAGTATGGTGGGCCTTAAGAGGACTTTAATGATGGATATCCAATCACTATTGTTTTCCTGTAGTGTGGTCCATATGAGATTTATATCCCTCTCATTTTTAAGATCAACCCCTAAAATTACATGTAAAAATAGATTAACGAAATGGATGAAACACATACATCATGGTGGGGCCCACAGAGCACTGACCACCACTACCACCAAGTTGGTGGTAGGGGGATTAGTCAATCCGCTTTCGTTTCCATTTGGGATTCAATACCACATTGAGTAGTAAGACTCGCTACTAAAGTGATGTCACTTATTTATATGGATCCCACTATAATGTATGTTTTGTATCCACATCGTCCATCCATTTGGAGAGATCATGTTAGGGCATGAGCCAAAGAATGAATTAGATCCAAAACTCGAGTGGACCCCACCACAGAAAACAGTGGAGAGAGTCACACCCACCTTTATTACGACTGAATCCAATCCAAACCTCATCACTTTGTCTACTGAGCCCTGTCACTTTATACTACAACCCAGTCACTTTGTCTACTGAACTCCATCACTTTGTACTGCAACCCCATCACTTTGTCTACTGAACCCCTTCACTTTGTACTGCAACCCCATCACTTTGTCTACTGAACTCCATCACTTTGAACTACAACATCGTCACTTTGTCTACTTTACCTCGTCACTTTGTGTTGTAACCTCATCACTTTGTCTATTGTACCCCGTCACTTTGTGCTGCAATCTCGTCACTTTGTCTAGTGAACCCCGTCACTTTGTACTACAACCTCGTCACTTTATCTACTGAACCTCATCACTTTGTACTACAACCTCGTCACTTTATCTACTATACCCCATCACTTTGTGCTACAACCCCGTCACTTTATCTACTGTACCCCATCACTTTGTGCTACAACCTCGTCACTTTATCTATTGTACCCCGTCACTTTGTGCTACAACCTTATCACTTTGTCAAATGAACCCGTCACTTTGTCTATTGAAACCCCATCATTTTATTTAACAAGCTGCTACTTTATCTAGTAAAATTCTCTCACTTTGCTTAGTAGCATCGTCACTTTATCTAGTGAAACCAAGTCACTTTATTCAAAAACTCGTCATTTTATCAAGAAAAACCCTATAAATTTGTCTGGCAACCCCATCCCTTTATCTAGTGAAACATCGTCACTTTGTCTAATGGAACCCCGTTACTTTGTCTAATAATCATGTCACTTTGTCTAATAGAACTTTGTCACTTTGTCTAGCACTTCTTTCACTTTATTTAGTGAAATCCTGTCACTTTGTCTATCAACCTCGTCACCCTTTGTCTAGTAGAACTTCATTACTTGATATAGTAGACCTTTGTCACTTTGTCTTACTACATAGTCTCTTTATCAAGAAAACCCCATAACTTTGTCTAGTAACCCAATTACTTTGTCTAGTGAACCTCGTCACTTCGTCCAATAGCCTCGTCACTTTATCCAGCAACCTCACAACTTTGTCTAGTAAAACCCAATCACTTTGTCTTCCAGCCTCTTCACTTCGTTTAGTGTAACTAGGTCACTTTTTCTGACAACGTCCATTACTTTTTTCGAGAATCTGTAACTTTATCTAATAGAACCCTTTTTTTGTCTCATTTAACCTTATTACTTTATTTAGTGGAATCATGTTGCTTTGTCGAGCAACCTCGTCACTTTGTTTAATATAACTCTGTCACTTCGTCTAATAACATTGTCACTTTGTCCAATGAATCCTGTCATTTTGTTGGTGGCCCCACATGATTTAAGGCCCACGTTAAATTATGCCCTATATAATGTAGGTTAGAGGTGGGCATCGAGTCTATTAAAACAAAGTTAGGTCAATCCCACTCGATTCAATTTTGAAATAGGCCTGACCTGAACTCGACTTGACTCCATACAGAGTCCAACATGCCTAACCTGATCCAAGTCCGGGTTTGTCCTAGATTAATTCAAACTAAATTTGACCCAATCACAAGTACCAATTCAGGTCAAGTCTTAAAATAATATGAGAAAACGGATGAATGGAGTAGATATATATACAACGCATAGATCAAGGTGGGCCCACGGTGAGGATCCTACAGATATCATTCATCCTGGGCCGCAACTAATATTCCTTGCTAATCAAGTAGATTTTGTAAATATTTTTTTATCTTATAAAATTGTCATGAGATGACATGACCTAATTAAATTTTAGAAGAAAGAAATTAGAGGTGGATTAGCTACTGACACATTGAGTAGCTAGACTCGCTACTGAAGTGACATCACCAAGTTCTGTGGGGCCCACCATGATGTATGTGTTGTATCCATATTGTACAACCATTTGGAGAGATCATTTAGGGCATGATCAAAAGAATGAGGTAGATCCAAAGTTGGAGTGAACCCCACCATAGAAAATAGTGAGGAGAGTGACGTCCACCGTTGAAGCCTTCCTAAGGTCCACCATGATTTTTATTTGAGATATAACTTGTTCATAAGTTAACACAAATATTAAAGAAGTGGAAACACAAAGATCAACTTGATCTTAAACTTTTATGGCCCTTAGAAGTTTTTAATGGTGAGCGTACTCTCTTCACTATTTTTTGGGGTGGGGTCTACTTGAGTTTTGGATCTAATTCATTCTTTGGCTCATGCCTTAAAATGATCTCTCCAAATGAATGGACAGTGTGGATACAAAACATACATCATAGTGGGACCGACATAACTACGTGACATCACTTTTGTAGCGAGTCTCGCTACTCAACCTGTGCACTGAATCCCTAAATGAAAACTTAAATAAAAATCACAGTGGACCTTAAGTTAACATAGACATTGAAGAAGGGAAAACACAAATGTTAGCTTAATGGAAAACTTTTGTGACCCTTTGAAGTTTTTAATGGTGGGCATGACTCTCTCCACTGTTTCTGTGTTGGGCTCCACTCGAGTTTTGGATCCGATTCATTTTATGGCTCATGCCCTAAAATGATCTCTCCAAATGGATGGATGGTGTGGATACAAAACATACATCATGGTGGGTCCCACATAACTAGGTGACATCACTTTAGTAGTAGTCTTGCAACTTAACCCGTGTGCTGAATCCTTAAATAGAAGGTAGCTGATTGCGGGAACGGATTGGCTACTCCCCCTGCCACCGGCCCGGTGGCTGGTGGTCATCCATTTTTACATATAATTTTAGGGCTTTATTCAAAAATTAGAGGTATATAAATCTCAGATGAACCACACCACAGGAAAACAATAGTGATTGGATATCTAACATTAAAATCCTCATAAGGCCCACTGTACTGTTTATTTGACATCCAATTTTTTATTAGGTCATACAGGCCTAGATGAAAGGAAAAAACAAAGATCAACTTGATTCAAAACTTTTATGGCCCCAAAAAGGTTTTTAATGGTCGACGCTCATTCAACACTGTTTCTGGTAATGTGGTCCACTTGAGATTGTGATATACCTCATTCTTTTTCTCAGACCATAAATGATTTTAAAAAATAGATGAACGGCATGGATGAAACACATACATCATGTTGGGACCCACAGAGCACCGACCACTAGCCATTGGCAGGTGGCAGGGGGAGTAGCCAATCCGTTTCCACTGATCGCGTGGTGATTAACTTACTATGTCAGCGTACCGAGTAAAATCCATGGAGTCCACCATGATTTTATGTATTTTATCCACTTCATCCATAAATTTTACCAGATAAATTTAGGGCTTAAGACTAAAAAATAAAGCATATACAATGTTCAAGTGGACCACACCATAGGAAATAGTTGAATTGAATGTTTACCATTGAAAATTTCTCGGGGCTACAAAATTTTTGGATCAAGCTTATATTTGTGTTTTCTCTTCATCCATGCCTTTATAATCTTATGAACTAGTTGGATGAAAAATAAACATCACTGTAGGGCCTAACAAGGTTTCAACAGTGGAAATCATTATCCCCACTGCTTATAGCGGTATGATCCACTTGATATATGGATATGCTTTAATTTTGGGCTCAACCCCTTAAATTAGATGGAAAAAAGGATGGACGGCCTGGATAGACAACATACATACAAGGTGGGCCCAACTACGGTGAGAGCAAGAGCTTGCCGTAAACGGCATGCAATCCGATTTCCAAGCGAAACCATTTTAATATATTTAACGGCGTTATACTTTTTCTAAAATATAAATTTTTTTAATATATTTAAAAAAATCTGATGATGTGGCACTTACAGTGACGTTAACCAATGAAAATGCTATAGTCAGGGAGTTCCTGACTCTAGGAAATAGAGGATCTGCACTCGAGGATAGAAAGCTTAAAAAGGAACGTATACAAAAGCTCTACGTAAACAAAATCATGAGTTCATGCAGAATCCAGGTCAACGTCCGTCCTATTCCTTTTAATAATTTTTTTTAAAAAAAAGGGTATTTGATTTTCCTTATTTTCCCTCATATTTCAAAATCAAGCTACATTCTACTCCGCACATTCCCTACATACCTTCAAAGTCTACATCTTCCCACACTTTTATTCTGATTTTATTATTATTATTATTATTTTATATATATATATATATATATATATATATATATATATATATATATATATATATATATATATATATATATTGCTTATCCGAACCCTCAATAGTATGCACAATTTGGACTAACATTGTGTGCTTTATTTACTTTTCTATTGTTTTGTTTTTTTTGTTTTTTCTTTATCTAACGTAGTATGAGTTAATTTTGTTATATTTGGAACTTATTTTAAATTCTCCTAAAAATCATATAGTCTCATAAAGCAAAGACCGTATATTGCACGAGCGAAGAAGGATGCCTAACTCTTTCATTTTCCTTAACCAAGACCCTTACTTAGAATATACAGGCGTAAACCACCCTCATGAGCCACTATGAGTTGAGGAATCTTGTTCCTGACCATTAAATGATTCTACGGTTTATAGTTGGCTGTAAATTCCGAGCTTCTTTTAGCTAGTGGCAACTCTAAATCAAACACATTTTTACCACTGAGTCAAACCTATATTTATCAAATAAAAATCAAAACCAAAAGATGAAAAAAAGCGTGGGCATCATTCCACCATGCATGTGCATGTGTGAGAGGGTGTTCACAGAACCACGACTCCACTGGTGATTACAAGCCACTTGCCAAGGCCTGACTTGAAACATAAGACTTTATAGTTTTTTGGGGATTCCTTGATTTCCACCATTCTAGTCCTTACTGGTCCCAAGCTAACCTACTAATTTACTAACTGGCAACTTTCCAATTTACCCCTGTCCATTTTACTTTCTTGCCTGCATCCTACGTTCTAGAGCAAACTAGTACTCTTTACTTTTTAGCGAGCGTTTTTCATTCTAGTTGTCAATGGTTCATTTACTTTCCTGCTATCCAGTTTGTTTTACCTTCGTGTTTATATATATTCGAGTGTGCACTAGTCCTATATTTTCTTGACATTTACATTTTGTGCATTCACTTTTTTATAAAATAAAAAAGAAAAAAAAATTAGAAAAATAAAAGATAAAAAAAATACAAAAAAAAATAAAAATGCATAATTAACCGAATCAACAAATAGTAGGTTAGTCTGCAATCATTATGCCCAAAAATCAGTTGCGAGTTCGCCGCCCTACCAAGTTAACAAGCACACCAAAGCATCATCTAAACCTGTGCACAGGTGACCATGTTAATCCAAGGGGACCTCCCGGAACTCATCCCTAACTCACCCAGACAGTGAGATCCTCAACCCGCGGTCATCCCATTGGTAACCGATCTAGCCCTCGGCATGAGAAGGCTAGAAGATCCGGTAGCCCGCCTTCTTTAGGAAAGGGTCACCCATTCCATTCACAACCCACAACTACCAAGCACTCACATGGGCCTTGCTTACCGAACCATTAACCAATCCCAACCCATTTTCCTTGATGGGAATCGGGTTCACTTTCAATAACCTCCCATCACAGCATCTCAAATTCTTGCACATCCTCCCCCTAATGGGGCCAACAACAGGACTTGGCAGGAAGCCATTTGCCTATCCATTTTCCTCCCCCTAACTATAGCTAGCCAGTGCCTCAACCGGTACAATCTAACCAATCTTATTCCAGTCAATTCCAGCATCCTCCCCCTAACTACAACCTGTCCATTTAGATTATCGCTTAGTATTCAAACACTTGTGACAAGATAACATTGTTTCATCTGATCTCATGCCTTTAATTTTTATAGTTGTGATATTTGGTTTTAGTAATTATGCGATGATATAGATGGACACCTTATATTATGAAAATCTCACAATATAATTGGGTAATGTCTTAATCTAATTTTAAATTCGAAGTTAAAACTTAGATTCAAATTCAATTAGAAAAAAGATGAGGTTGGATGAGATAGAATAAATCTTACTTTATCCAAAATTTTCAATCATTACCCTATATAAAAGGCAAGAATTCATCCTACTATCTCAAATACTCCAATTGATATCTTCCCACATAATTTTTAAAAAAAAATAAAATAAAATAAAAAATAAAAAATAAAAAACAAAAAACAAAAAACAAAAAAGGAGAGTTAATACCCATTATCCATTTGCCCTCTTGATTGTAATCCATATGCCATCTTAACTGTAGAAGATAGTGATCAAACCCTCTCAACTCTTATAGTTGTTAATGGACTTCTAGCTATTCACCATCTATTTAGATACATTTATAATACGCACAAGGATGCATGTCATAGAATCTATTGTCTTCTCTTGTATTAAATCATTAAATGTGCAAATAAAAATCCAAGCCACGTTCCCTCCACTAGTGTCTTCACATTGGGAAAAGCTAGGGCTGATGCCCCACATGTAAGGTTGAAGAGTTGGAGCCGAACCGAGTCGAGCTGGCCTCAACTCGGTTCGGCTCGGTCATAGGCACACCCAACTCGAACTCAGCTCGGCTCGGTGACCGAGCCAGCATCTCCAGCTCGAGCTTAGCTCGGTCAGCAATCGAACCAATTCGAGCAGAGTTCGAACTAATTTTGAGCTTCGAGCTTTCGAGATTAGGATTTTGAGATTTTGAGATTTTTAAAAGTGAGATGTTAAAGCTTTAAGGATCCAAATTCAATGATCAACAATGGCGTAAACCTCGAATCTTGATCTTGATGAAGATAAGGTGGAGCTCAGCCTCGGTCTCTCGCTCGGCAGAAGCTTCCGGAAGCCGTCTGCCACCGCAATGTCATCGTCCACCATCAATCTGAAAGGCTTGGATGACAAAGATGAACCGGACTCGAACCCGCTGGATCCGCAGAAGAAGCGAGAGCTCCATGCGCTCCGGAGGCAAGATACGTGGAAGAAGAGAGAACAGGAGAAGAATGGGCATTGGAATGGCAATGGCATTTCTGTAAATAAGTCGGATTTGGTGGCTGATAAGATGGTCGGGCATGGGTTTGGGACGAGTAGGGAGAGAGGCTTGGGCATATTTTGAAACGGGGAAGAAAGGGATTAGGATTTAGGGTTATATAATTCTGAAAAAGGAGGAAAAGGGATTAGGGTTTATATATATATATATATATATATATATATATATATATATATATATATATATATATATATATATACACACCGAGTTGATCCCAGTATCGATCCGAGTCAAGTTGAGTTGGGGTTAGCTCGAACTTATTTTTGAGCTGTAAAAAGTGGTTTGACTCGGATTGAACTCAGTTTCGAGTCAAGTTGAGTCGAGCTTTTTCGGTTCGAGTGGAGCGAGTTGACCGAGCTGGCTCGGTTCGTGTACAACCCTAGTCGTGGCACATGTGTGAGATGCAAAGGCTCATCAGGTGAGGCCTTCTGTGAAAATTTCTTAGTCTCATGTTCAACAAGCTCTGCTCATTGTGCGGGTCTCATTTATGCGTAGAACAAACACCAATAGGTCATTTTTATTCTTTTGACCGCTTACTTTTCTCATGTACGAGTGGGGCCTGAATGAGTAGTGGGCCTGCCTGAATTTTGGTGCATGGCATGGTCATGGTGGTCTTGAATTGACAAACGGTCTGGATCTCGTTCAGATCTTCTGTGTACACCAATTCCCTCTTTATTCTTCATCCAAATAGGATTTTAGCATTTCTGTATTTTTCTTTGGTTTAAAAAATGCTGTAGCGAACAACGGCAGCAAGGGAAATCCGTGCAACAAATATTTTTATGAGTCCCACCGTAATATCTATGTAAAATCTAGTGCGTCCATGATCCATCTTATTTTAGGATGTTAAGTAAAATATCGTATGAAACCAAACTCAAGTAGGCCAGCAAGGAGAGAGACACTCCATTGAAACCTTCATGGAATCCATCATAATGTTTACGTACCATCCAATCCGTTCAAAATTGAATCCCAGCGGGAAGAAGGTTTAAAAAAATAAAAATAAAATAAGATATCCTGAACTAAAATTTCAGTGACTTGGAGAAGGTTTTAGTGGTGAGAATCCCTGTGTCCATTTATTTTAGTGGTGTAGCGCAGTTGACCGTTGGATCTGTCTAATTTTTGAGATGAAGATGTAAATTGTTCTGAATAAACTGATGGACGGGGCGGATTCAGAATATAAATTACAGTGGACGCAAAGAGATTTTCACTACACAGCTCATCCTCTGCAAGTGAATGCAAATCCCTCTTATCGACAATTGGCGCGAATCTCCGTATGAAGAACCGTACTTCGCGCCTCAATGTCATTCGGAACATGTCGCACACGTTAACTATGGAGACACGGAACCATGTCTGGGGCCCACTGTAATGTTTGTATTAGATCCATTCCGTCATCCGTTCCGTCATGTTTCGCAGGTCATTTTAAGATACGATCCCAAACACGAGGGAGAACCAAAACTAAAATGAGCCACACCACGAGAAAGAATGACCAGTAAATGCCAACCCATTAAACCTTCATAAAAGTTTTTTATGGGTCTGATATTTGTATTTTACCTGATCCACCTTATGAAGCGACTGGATGGTGTATAAACATCAAGGTGGGACCAGGAAGGTTTCAACGGTATATATTTCCGTCCTACTGTTTCTTACGTGTGGTCCACTTATGTTTCGGTTCTTCCGTATGTTTACTCTCATGTCCTAAAAAGAGCTGCAGAAACGGATGACGGAGTAGATATAACATAAACATCATAGTGGGCCCACAGAGCTTGGAATTACAGCCTACAAGTGATTCTGTAACATTGGGTTACAGGTCTAGAATCCCAGTATTTTAGATCTAAACCATTAATATTAATTTCATTTTTTACAGTACTCACAGAAAACAATCACAATGTACGGAGGATTCTAGCCCCTTAATTGGTGGCCAACAAATGAACACGAAAAGACAAAATGAAAGCTACGGGTCGCATTAACTGGGAAAAGGCCCACTTATTAGATGTTGACGTTTACATTAGTCCACGCTGACAAATGATATATGATAGTACGCGGATTGCGTCCTACCCCGTGTCTAGCCGTTCGGCGGGCCTACCTTTATGTATCTGTTTATCCACACCGTCTAGTCCCTCTCTCATATTATTTTAACGTACGTACACAAAAACGAGTCAGATCCAACGCTCAAGTGGACCACACCAAATAATAAGCTTAGTTGCATTAAATGCACAAGGCACTAAATATAAAAGTAACATGTGGTGTGGTACACTTGAGCGTTGGATCTGTATTGTTTTTATACTCATACTTTAAAACGATACGAGAAAATGGATGGAGGGCATGGATAAATGGATACATCGAGATACTCCCACCACATAATTGTCCGTTCGTGGTTATAGGCTCAAGCAGATATAATACAATTCTTAGCGAGCTTTTTCCTACTGTACGACTTATTAGCTGCACCTTACTAAGCCCCTCGATGCTTAACTTTCAAGAATACTCTCTTGTTGTACGGATGCACATTTACTTAATTAAAATGTTCCTACTCTATCAAAAATGTTATTTCAGAAAGTCAAGGTTCTTTATGATTATGGATTATAATCGTAGCCATTAAAATTCACTGTGAAGTGAAATAAATTCATTACGAAGTAAACGAAGTGAATGGAATTGGCCGCAAAGTGAAGGAAATTCACCACGAAATGAAGAAAATTGACCGTGAAATGAACGGAATTGATCGTGAAGTGAAGGAAATTCAGCGCGAAGTGAAGAAAATTCACCGCGAAGCTAATGAAATTCGTCGCGAAGTGAATGAAGTCACCGCAAAGTGAAGAAAATTCATTGTGAAGTAATTGAATTGACCGCAAAGTAAAGGAAATTCACCGCGAAGTAGATGAATTGAATGAAATTCACCGTAAAGTGAAGGAAATTCACCGCAAATTGAAGGGAATTGACCATGAAGTAAAGTAAATTCACCACGAAGTGAAGGAATTTGACCACGAAGTGAATGGAGTGAATGTAATTGACCACGAAACGAATGAAATTTACCGTAAAGTGAATGAAATTGACCACAAAGTGAAGAAAATTCATCGCAGAGTGAATGGAATTGACTGCGAAGTGAAAGAAATTCACCGCAAAGTGAATGGAATTGATCACCAAGTGAAGGAATTTCACCATGAAGTAGATGAATTGAATGGAATTCACATGAAATGAGTGAAATTCACTGTGAACTAGATGAATTGAATGGAATTCATCACGAAATGAGTGAAATTCACTGCGAAGTGAGTGAAGCGGACCGTGAAGTGAATGAAATTGATCAGGAAGTGAGTGAAATTGACCACGAAGTTAATGAAATTGACCGCGAAGTGATTGAAATTGATCGCAAAATGAATGAAATTGACTGCAAAGTTAATGAAATTCACCACAAACTGATTAAAATTGACCGCGAAGTGAATGAAATTCACTATAAACTGATTGAAATTGACTGCAAAGTAAATGAAATTGACCGCGAACTTAATGAAATTCACCACGAACTGATTGGAATTGACCATGAAGTGAATGAAATTGACCGCGAAGTGAATGAAATTGATCGCAAAGTGAATGAAATGGATTTTCGATGATTGACCTGGTGGAATCTTGGAAAACAGCTAGGTTGGTTGACTAAAGTAGCTTCTCCTACCCCAAAATCATATATGGTACGTCAAGTAACTCATTTCTGGTTTAAGAGATGCTTGTTAAATGAATAAATTAGAAAGAAATGAATAAATAGAGGAAAAATATTTTTATATGATTATATATATACATATTTACATATATATGTATTAGAGAAAAATGTAGGGGGAAAAAAGTACTCCTTGTAAAATAAATACATAAATTTAAAAAAGAAAACACTGCACAAGTTATCGCGGCACTACCGCCGTACAACTCGTGCAGTTTTTTTTTTTTTTTTGGTTGGTGAAATCCCCCATTACTTTTGTGGGTCCCATCATGAGTTATGTGTTATATCCAAACCATCCATCTATTTGGCCAGCTCGTAATAAGGCTTAAGACGAAAAATAAGGCAGATCTAACTATTAAGTGGACCACATTGTAAAAGGTAGTTGGGGATTGAACGTCTACCATTATAACCCTTTTAGGGGTTACAAAATTTTTGGATCAACATGAAATTTTTTTTTCCTCTTCATCGAGGTCTTCGTGACCTTATGAATAGATTGGATGGAAAATAAATGCTATGGTGGGCCCTACAAAATTTTTAACGGTGAAAATCAATTTTTCTACTACTATTTGTAATGTGATGCAGTTGATCTTTGGATATGATTTTTTTTTTTTTGATAATGCTCTGAAATGAATATGGATGAACGTTGTGGATATAATAAATACATAATTGTGAGGCCCATGTAACTTTGATATCTTTTGAACCGTTCGTACAACTCGGAGTTCGAGGAGCGTTAGTGCTCGTCTTCGCACACCAACCAATCCACTTCTGGAAGGAATGGCGGGGGTATTTTTAGAGCTGGGCATTGGACCAAGTCGATCGGATTGAGTTCAACTCGATTCAGTCTGAAATCTACATGAGCTGACCCGAACTCGATCCGATCTAGGATCGAGTCCGGGATATCTGACTCGAACCGATCTGATGCACGGTTGGCCTGACCGGAACCGAGTTCGACTCGGTTAGGGAAACCGATTCGGATTGGGTTGGGTATGATTTGGATTGGGTTGGGTCCATGGGTCAAACTATGAGGTATGTGTTATATTCGAACCGTTCATCAATTTGTAGAGTTCCTCTTAAGGCTTGTGTCGAAAAATAAGATAGATCTAAAGATCAGTTGGACTACATTGCAAAAAATAGTGAGGGATTGAACGTTTGCCATTGAAATCCTTTTGGAGATCACGGAAGTTTCGGATTAATATGAAATTTGTTTTTCATCTTCATCCATGTATTTTAAACCTTTAATAACAAATTAGATGGGAAATAAACGTTATGGTGGGCCCATGTAATTTTGATCTCATTTGAGCCGTCATACAACTTGGAGCTCGAGGTGCGTCTCCGCTCATCTTTGCGCGACACGTATCTAAACCAGCCTTAACGTGCTGGGCATGAAATAGTTACAGGCTACAACCTATGTTGATGAGACGCGAATTGAGTTGGCATCACCAAGTTCTGCAGGCCCCACTATGATGTATATGTCATATCCACACTACTCATCCATTTTTAGATATCATTTTAGGTATGAAACAAAGAATGAGACAGATACAAATATGTAGTGGACCACACTAAAGAAAACAGTAGGGAGAGTGATTTCCACCGTTGAAACTATCCTAAGGTCCATCATAATGTTTATTTGAAATCCAACCTATTAAAAAGTTAAAAAAGACATGAAATAAGGGAAAACACACAAATATCAGCTTGATGTAAAACTTTTGTGGCTTTTAGAAATTTTCAATCGTGGGCATCACTGTCCCATTATTTTCTATGCTGGGGACCACTGGAGCTTTGGATTTAACCCGTTCTTTGGATATTGCCTTAAAATGATCTCTCCAAATGGATGGAAGGTGTGGATATAAAACATACATCATGGTGGGGCCCACAGAACTTGTTAATGTCACTTCGGTAGCTAGTCTCACTACTCAACTTGTTAGTAGTTAATCTGCGTCCGTGTTGACGTGCCGTGCACGTAAGTGGTCTCCTAGTAAACTTTGTTGGGGCCCACCATGAATGCATGTGGTTTATCCACACCGTCCATTTGTTTTTCTAGATCATTTTAGTGGTTAAACCCAAAATTAATGCATATCCAAAGCTCAAGTGGACCATACCACAGGAAAAGTAGAAGTATTGATTTTCACCATTGAATCACTCTGGATCGGATCCATTCGGTTCGGATTTCGGTACAGATCAGTTTGAATTGACCATGATCTAAACTCGATTCGATGAATGGTCAGATCTGACTGATCCAACCCGAACCGTACCGATTTAGGCCTTCAGTTCAGTTTGGATTGGGTCATACCCACTGGATCAGATCAGAAATGTCCAGCTCTAGGTATATTGGTCAGGTGAAAAGTTACACATACACCAGAGGTGTAGTTTGGTATAGTAAGTTTGGATGAGATAGTAAGGTTGCTAGATTAAAGATGAGGTGTACAACCGGAAAATGAAAAAAAAAGCTCGTTCTTAGCTAGAGGCGGAAGCGGATTAACACACTAAGGTTAAATTCTACAGAGTTCACTGTGATTTAAATATTTTATCCATTCTGTCCATTCATTTTAGAAGATAATTTTAGGGCTTAAATTACAAAATTAAGCATATCCCATGCTTAAATGGACCACACCACAAGAAACAATGTCAATTGAATGTATACCGTTGAAAATTTTTTGGGAGCACAGAAGTTTTGGATGAAGCTTATATTTGTGTTTTCTCTTCATCGATGGCTTTATGATCTTATAAACATGTTGGATGAGAAATAAATATAACTATGGGCTTAGAAAGGTTTCAACAGTGGAAATTATTATTCCCACTTTTTCTTATGTTTTGATGTACTACTTAATATTTGGATACGCTTCAATTTTAGGGTCAACCTCTTAAATTCGCTTTTAAAATGGATGGACGGCGTGGATAGACCACGCACATTCACGGTGGGCCCAACTGAGTTTAGTCAGTACTACTCCATGCAATCTGATTTCGTTAGAGAGAGAATTTGGGACGCCGAAGAAGTTCCTGCGCCGCAATGCTAGTTGAGTCCATCATGGTATTTCTTAAAAATCCGCTCCATTCATCCTTTTTTTCAGGATCATTTTAGGTTATGATATAAAAAATCATGGGAATCCAAAACTCAATGCAGCTATCAAGGGAAAATTGGAGAAAGAGCTTCCTGCTGTTAAAATATTTCTGGACTCCGCCTTAGTGTTTGTATGCCATCAAAATCGTTTGTAATGAAATTCGCACTTGAAAGAAGTGGAAACACAAAAAACTTAGCCTGATGGGAGACTTTTATGGCCATACGAATGCTTAAACGGTGGTAATTGAATCTCAACAAACGATTGGACAGGATTAATTTCTCGTAAACATCATGGTGAGGCTGACCTGGCATCCTATCAACTTTCGAAATCTGCGTCCGAGAATCTGTATGCTGCGTTTGGGTTGTCCGGACGCGGATTGCCTCCTACCCTGCCCCTCTCCAGCTGGGAACGTGCAGGAGCTTTGAGTAGCCACCGTGATGTATGGGTCTTATCCACACCGTCCATCCATTGTTTAGTATCATTTTAGGGCATAAGACTAAAGATTCGGCAGATCAAAGGTTCAAGTGGACTACAAAGTGGGGATTAAACTCTTACCGTTGAAAGATTCCGGGGTGCCACAGAAGTTTTGGATAGAGCTGATATTTGTGTTTTTCTCTTCATCCCGGTCTATGTAACTTTATAAATAGGTTTGATAAAAATAAACATCACGGTGGGCCCCATAAATGTTTCAACGGTGAGAATCATTATTATAGCTTCTTCCTATGGTGTGGTCCACTTGGCTTAGATCTAACTCATTTCTGTGTTTATAACCTAAAATGATTAAAATTTTATTTTTTTAAAAAAAGAGAGATGGAAAGTGTGGATAAGGCCCATAAATCAAGGTGGACACCGAAAGCTCCTGCCCGTTCCAGTTGGAGACGGGAGGGGTAGGACGCAATCCGCGCGTCCGGGTTTTCCCACGCAAACCCTTGATACGATGGACCATGCATTAACGGCTACCTAGATTATTGTATCTTAGGTATAGAATGGCCTCTTTTGGTTGAATGTCAACCATTGCGGTATTTATATATATTTTTATTTTTTATTTCTCAGCTGTCCATTTGACTTATTTGAAGGGTCATGGGTTTTCCATCTGTCCTTCGGTTCATAACCCACCCATGTTGACCCTATATCTCACCTAACCGTGGCACCCAGTGTTTAGCGACATGAGGCCCAGTGTGATGTATGTCAGACATCCAACCCATCCATTAATTTCTTACCCTGATGTTAGTCTCAAAGCGAGAAAATCATCTCGTTCCATTAAACAGGTGGGCCACATTATAGGGAACAGTGCAGAGGGGGTGACCAACAAAGGGCTTTGTATGGGCCTAGAGTGACGTCTATAAGTTATCCAATCCATTCATCATGTTCGTCCCACCTGGATAAAGTGACAGACAAAACATTCAGCCATTCCAAAACTCATCTGAGCCACAACACTTGATTTTAGCAGTCATAGTCATGATAATGGATTGGTGTGACGCTCCTGATTTTTGGATAGGATAATTTATGGGGGCATCCATTTTCATCAAGGGCCACATCTAATACATGGTTTGGATGCCAAACGCCCATTACAGTGAGCCAGCCACACAGTCATGTGTATGGCATAGTCATACCATTGGATCGTCTCTCTCTCTCTCACGCGCACACACAGAAAGTTAAAAGACTCGGCGACTCAGACAGACTCGTAGGGCCCGGAGTCGAGTCGCAAATTGCCCGAGTTGGAGCTACATCGGCCGACTCACTTGAGTCGGGGTTGAACATTGAGGGTGTGACACGTGGTGTTGAACCGAATCAAGTCCCATCGAGTCAGAGTCAAATCGTTCGAGTTGAACCTGACTCAGACAACTCGTAAAACCATGCTCTCCACACACACCCAAATACCTACGTACTACGTACATGCATGTATATGGCATGTGGAGGGTTTGACTGGTGCTGTTAAAAAAAAAAAAAAAAAAAACGTTGCTTACCTGTCTTCATGCAAGCATCTTTACTACGTTTATGTGGGGAAGAAAGAAAATTACATCAATTTGTATGTCTATAAAAGGGCCAGCATTGCTGCATTTCCATGGCATCGGCGTTTGGACTCTCCGAAATTCCAAAACCCTTGTTTCTGTGAGAAGATGAAGTCCAGCTTCCTTCTTTTGGTGGTCTGTTTGGGAGCCCTTTCTGTTTGTAATGCAGGTGATCTGCGGAAGCATTTCGACGCGGATTGCGTCCTACCCCCGCCCGGACGGTAATCCGTCCGGGCAGGGCTCTGTGGGGCCCACCGTGATGTAAGTGTTTTATTTAAGCCATTAATCGCTTTTCTCGGATCATTTTAAGGTATGAGCCAAATACTGTCCAAGGTACAGTGTTTAAGTGGACCACAAAGTGGGGATTTAATGTCCACCATTAAAAACTTCTTGTGAGATGGAGAAGTTTTGGATCAAGCTAATATTTGTTTTTTCACTTAATACACGTCTACATGACCTTATTAATAGGTTAGATGTCACGATGGCCATTAGAAAGGTTTCAAGGGTGGGTGTCATTATCACTGCAGCTTCCTCCGATGTGGTCCACTAGAGCTGTGGACCTACTTCAATTTTATATGCATACATTATAATGATCCGAGAGAAGCGATTAACGGGTGGATAAAAAACTTACATTACGGTGGGCCCCACAGATGCCTGGGCGGGGGTAGGACGCAATCCGCGTCCATCGTGAAGAACATCATTCAGCAGCGCGTCGCTGCCAACTCGGCATTGCCAGCGGAGCTCTTGAGGCTGCATTTCCATGATTGCTTTGTTAGGGTAATGAAAATCTTTCGCATCAGTTGAAATCGCTGCCGTCCATTGTCCGGTTGGATCCTGCGCGTGTAACAGTCGTTGGATTCAGATTTGGACGGTTGTGATATGGAATGACATTGATGTTATTTTATTTAGTTATTACTAGCATGTTTGTACCTACATATGCACACCCATGCAATCTGCGTCGTTTATCACGTGGACCCGCCGTGTTTGTGCCATTTTCTGGCTTCCCGCACGCACACCATTGCCCTACTGTCTATACTTCATATACGCACGTGACCCACACGATGACCACCACATTAGCCTGATTTCTGGGCCATGGCAAATACACCGTTGGTCTTACTGGACGAACGTTAACGGGTAAAACCCAATAATACACACATGCTGCATTGGCACGTGTTGGTGATCATACATAGCAGCGCTCGACGTGCACTATTCCATGCATGCATTCATACATGCACGTGCATAAAAGTTACGTGCATGGAGATATATTAGCTACTTTTACTAAGCAGGAGTTATGCGGCCATATGTTTTGTAGGGTTGCGATGGTTCGATGTTACTGAATTCTACGGCCAATAACGAAGCTGAGAAGGACGCAATTGCCAACCTTACATTGGCGGGTTTTGATGTGATTGATGAAATAAAGGCCAAGTTGGAGGAGACATGCCCTGAAGTCGTTTCAAGCGCAGATATTGTGGCTTTGAGTGCTAGGGATTCGGTTTCCTTTCATGTGAGTTTGCTGATCACCATTGAACGGTGGCGATGGGTGGGCTCATGGTGGCCAACCCATCACCACTGATTTCGTCTGTCATCTTATCGTGTGGTTAGATGGGGGTAGTAGCTTATGCAATGGATGTTTAGCTGTAGGCTTTGTACACTAGTAACTATGGTACGATCACCATTGGAGGGTGGTGATGGATGGGCCCCACCATTTTCTGTAGAGGCGGCTTGTACAGTAGTTGTTGATGTACAGTCACGATTGAAGAGTGGTCATGGGAGGGGCCCACCACTTGCTGAGAGGCAGTTTCTACACTAATAATTGCTACTATATAAAATCACTATTATATAGTGGTGCTGATCAGTATGCCCACCGGCAATTACAGAGCCTTCTGCATATGCCACCATTATTGGAGTAATCCCAACCATCTGATTAATGTAGCTTAAACGTAGTGCAATTTTCAAACGTCCAACGGCTGGTCACCAATCAGATGGTCTGGATTGCCTCAACGACCTTTTGAATTGTGGCCCAACCGTGGTGGAATCCACCATCTGGACCACTTGATGGTGCCAATTAACCACACGTATGGTGGTGAAATGACATCCACTCCCCCTCGAGCACGTGCGGTTCTCACGTGCGAATCTTGCAGTTCAAAAGATTCGTGTGGAAAGTGCTGACCGGTAGAAGAGATGGATATGTGTCACATGCGTCGGAGGTCCTCCTCAACACACCTGCTCCTTTCTCCAACTTCACCACACTCAAGCAAAACTTCGCCAACAAAGGCCTCGACGTCCATGATCTCGTGGTCCTATCAGGTACATAAAAGAAGAGCATCTGAGCCGTCTGTTCTATCAGTTACACCGAATTTTTGCTGCAAGTACTCTTAAGGATAGATCAGTCAATGGGCCGGGTATGCGCTGGAATATTAGGCCTGAACAATGGACCCGGATATAAAATTTAAGCCCTTTCGTAAATATGGCCCAAACCCTTTTTCGTAACTTTTGTACTTGATGGGCCACATCTAATGAACAGTCCAGATCCTCAATAAATGAGAGTGGTCAGGCTCGGGCTCAAGGTTAGGCCATGCAAGTCTTCATGGGCTGGGCTTGGGCCTTTTTTCAAGGATCTGAACCCTAGTTAGGCTTAGTCTTTAATTTTATGGGCCAGGGGACAGAACTTAGCCTAGTCCGGTGTTGAGATGTGGAGCCACATCTGGGGCCGTCCTTGACTGGTCGTGGGCTATGCTCAACCGTCGTAGGGGCCCGCTCGACTGGTCGTGGACCGGTTCGACTCAAAGTCCAACGAGCATCGTTTTTGGTCCCGAGGTGCTCGACCGGTCGTGACCTATTCACGACCGGTCGTGGGACTCGCTCGACCGGTCGTGCAGTCTGCTCAACTGGTCGTAATTACGCAGATTTGTTTCTGAATCCGATGCAGACTGCGGATTTTAGTGTCGCCTTTCGTAAGAGTGCGGAAGGAGAGTTTCCTAAACTATAAATAGGAGTTTTTAGGGCTTTTCTAGTGAGGAGAAAAGTTATTCTAAGGTGTGGAAAAGGAATTTTCTATGTACTTCTAAGGGAGAGGTTAGTATTTTGTTTTGTAATCTTTATTCTTCTTCATAGTGGAAGTTTGCATCTTTGGTTTTTTATCTTAGTTTGGAGTTTTTCTACGTATATCTTGTCTTGTGGTTTGCTTTAATTGTTTGATCTATTTCTAGTCTATATTTCTTCATGTTTATTGTTTGTGGCTGAGGCCTGAGATTGAATCTAAGCTCACTGCGTTGTTGGCGTGCTGGGCAACAACTGATATCAGAGCTATTGGTTTAGTTCTATTGGGAGCGATAGCGGAAGAAGGAAAAACTAGAATTGAGAAGTTTGATAGTTTAAACTTCTCCTTCTGGAAGATGCAGTAGAAGATTATCTGTATCGGAAGGACCTCTATATTCCTCTAGGAGGAAAAGAGAAGAAACCAGAAAAAATGACAGATGATGAATAGTTTTTACTGGATAGGAAGGCTTTTTAGGAATGATCTGACTCTCTTTGTCTAAGAGCGTCGCATTCAATATATATATCCAAGGTGAAAATGACAAAAGAATTAATGGAAGCCTTAGCCACCATGTATGAAAAACCCTCTGCATCCAACAAGGTTCATCTTATGAAACGACTATTCAACATGAAATTGTCAGATGGTGGGAGCGTAGCTGAACATCTAAACGAGTTCAATACAGTCACGAGCTAGTTGGAATCCGTTGGCATCGTTTTTGAGGATGAGGTCAGGGCACTATTGATCTTATCCAGTCTGCCAGACAGTTGGGATGGTTTGGTGATTGCTGTGAGCAATTCTTCAGGATCAACAAAGCTGAAATTTGATGATGTGGCCGATCTAATTCTCAGCGAAGAATCTAGAAGGAAAGCATTACGAGTTTCAAGGGATTCAGGGAATGCTTTAACGTTGAAGGAAAAGGAAGATCACTGAACAAAGGAGGTAATAAACACGGGCGTTCTAAGTCAAGGAAGAAATCTAAAGGAACGAAAGACAAAGATGGGTGTTGGCATTGTGGCAAGAAGGGGCACATAAAACGTGATTGCATGGTGCTCAAGAAACAAGAAAGAAGCTCTCAAGGCAGGAAGGATTCAGTGAATCTGTCTAAGGAGAGCGACACAGAAGCGTTGATCTTGTCTCTTGATACGAGAAATGAGTCTTGGGTTATAGACTTGGGTGCTTCATTTCATGCTACTTTATGTAAGGAAATTCTTCGTGATTATGTGTTAGGTGATTTTGGGAGAGTCTATTTAGGCGATGATGAGCCGTGCAGTATCGTTGGAAAGGGAGACGTTCGGGTTAATGAGAAAGACATGTACCGAGTTTGAGAAGGAATCTGATCTCAGTGGGGCAGTTGGCGGATACTGGTTATGTGATGACATTCACCAGTGATTCATGGAAGATCATAAAAGGTGCCTTGGTAATATCTCGAGGGAAAAAGGAAAGTACTTTATACGTGACTTCAGGATCGTATGATTCACTCTCAGTCGCATCAACTGGAGTTAATGGGTAGTTATGGTATCAGAGGTTGAGACGTATGAGTGAGAAGGGGATGAAAGTGTTATTGTCAAAAGGGAAGCTACCAGGACTGAAGTCTATTGACTTGAAATTCTGCAAGGACTGCGTGTATGACAAGCAGAAGAGGGTAAGCTTCAAGAAGACAAGACGCACTCCAACGACACATCTATTGGAGCTGGTATACACTGATTTATGGGGACCGGCACAGGTATCATCTCTTGGTGGCTCACGTTATTTTGTTTCTTTTATTGATGATGATAGTAGAAAACTGTGGGTTTTCTTCTTAAAGCATAAATCTGATATATTTTATGCGTTTAAGAAGTAAAAAGTTATGGTAGAAAACGAGACAGGTAAAATAATAAAGTGTCTCAGATCTGATAATAGGGGAGAGTATTGTAATAAGAGGTTTGAGGAGTATTGTGAGGTAAGTGGAATCAAACATCAAAAAACGATTCCAGGGACACCACAGTAGAATGGTGTAGCTGAGTGCATTAATAGGACTATCCTTGAGCGCGCCAGGAGCATGAGGTTATATGCAAGGTTGCCCAAGACCTTTTGGGCAGATGCTGTGAATACTGACGTATATCTTATCAATAGAAGTCCCTTAGCACCATTGGATGGTGGGCTACCAGAAGAAACTTGGACTGGGAAAGAAGTGAACTTAGCACATCTCAGAGTATTTGGTTGCACTTCATATGTTCACATTGATGCAGAGCACAGAAACAAGCTGGATGCGAAATCCAAGAGGTGCACGTTTATAGGCTACGGGCAGTATAATTTTAGCTACAGGTTTTGGGATGCAGAAAATAGAAAAATCATCAGAAGTAAGGGCATAGTCTTCAATGAAAAACTGATGCATAAGGACAGTGTGCAAGAAAATAAGGCCGAGAAAAAAGAATTCGTAGAGTTAGAAGAGTTACCGGACACGGGTGTTACAGCGCCACAGGATGATCATACATAGGAACATTATGAGGCAGAGCCGCTGTCACGCCCCAAACTCGAAAACTGGGCTCACAAAATTTCCAATCGCCGAATTCGGCGCCGACAGCCTCCGTAGAACCCCATTCTCGGCTCCTAGCTCCCATTCGCCAGATTCCGATCCTGGGATGCTACGAGGAGGATTTTAAATATCAGTTTGATTCGTAAGAAGCATAACCAAAGGCATAACCCACAAACAACAACCAAGAACTCCATTACATTTCTACTATGATCAAAAACTTTACAAGTACAATGAGCATAAATGGAAATACAATGGTAAAGAACAAAAACTCCAAAACGCTCTGCAACGTGCTCCTGCCTCAGCGCTGCTGCGATCCAACGTCACCTGCACGCAACGGTCGTGCATAAGCTTATAGAAAGCTTAGAGGGTGGTGAAAGTGTGTGCGCAAGGTAGTAATATGAACATGCAATGTCAAAGTAATGCGGAATATGCAAATGGAACCATAATATCGTGAGCCGTACCAAGGCTTATGGGATGCAAGACATGAATGGTATCGGCCATCCCAAGGCCATGCGATGTGCAATACAACTCAAGCATACAGGTCCTCATCTATGTCCACACATTAATACAGCTCAAAATATGGAATATCACCGGGGTCTAGTACACTCTAAACCAGATTGCCGTCACATCGCGCGCAATCAGGTAAGTGGAAAAGACCACACTATCCGTCTGCCAATATCGGGCGCGACTCATCGATAGCGGACCCATTCCTCGAGCTGGTCAAACTCAGCCTAGCATTGCCCCCTACACTCGGGCGGGTAAGGCCGCACCCCCTTCCAACCGACCACGACACAGTGGAGAGCGTAACCATTTGGTAATCGACACTCAGCGCTCATCTACCCACTCGGTCTAGATGTTGGACCAACCTCTTGGTACCATAAGGGTTTAGGGACTTTCACCCAGGGATATCTATAGTACCCCATGTAAAAATAAGATTTTTGGTATCCAATCCTGCCAACCACGATACATCTGTGGACGCTACGGCCCTGATGTCGCTAGGGCATACAATAACCATGTCCCACAAATGCGAAATGCATGATTCACACTATCCAATCATGCAACAAATCCTGCGCATATCGTGCGCTCATGTAGGGCAACACCGCCTAACCGGGAGCCCATAAACAACCTGCCCGAAGGCAAATGCTATGATCAGACAATCCTCACGTCAAGCATACATATGATGCATATGATCATGAGTCATAAAACTGTACTAAACACGATATAATAAAATGAAATCCGCCCCGGTCATTGTGATCAGCGGCTCGAGGCCGTCCAAATGAGTCCAGAGTTCAAATTTTTTTGATGATCGAAAATGAGTAAAATAAGAAAAAGGATCTTTGAATGGTAGTGGTACATTCTTTGATGCTATGGCCCACCAGGTCTCCCAATCAGCCCCAAACTTTTACCCAACGGCTAAAACGCTGTAGGTAAGGGGATGGACGGCTTGGATCGAATATACACCTCAAGGTGGGGCCTACACAAGGGGACCACCCCACAAACTTCCCTTTCTTTCTTCCTTTTTCTCCTTTCTTTTGAGACGTCCAGCGTCTAGGACGCTGGACGGTCTTATAATATATATATATTTTTTTGAGTGAGGGCCCTGATGGAGTGGGCCACCACTGATGGGTGCCATGGGTTCAACGTCCAAGATGGGCCCCACTTGAATAAAAATTACATCAAGGTGGGATCCATTCAAGTGGCCACACAATCCAAAAAAAATAAAATAAAATAAAATAAAATAAAATAAAATAAAAGAGAGAGAGAGAGACATGGAGAGTGGGACACGCCTTGTGATGGAGGGACCCCGACATTATGGGCCCTCCCTTGCAATGAATCATACAATAAACGGATCCCGTTGAACATGGGACCATCAAAAATGTAAATCAACGGTGGAGATCCAATCCCCACCGATATGGACGGTCTAGATGACCTTTTGCAATGAAATAAATATCATGATGGGGTCCATGGAGAATGGCCCCATCATGGAATGATCATGATGATCCAAATGGGCCATCGGCGACATTTTAGGGTCCCAAGTGAGATCCACACCATTGATCGGTGGGCCTCACTTGGTCTACCATAAAAAGAAGTAAAACTACCCTATAGAGGCACCCACCATCCGATCTTCTTGCTCCTAGGGGTTCCTTGGCACCTTAGCTTCAACTTCAACGGTTAAGATGAGGAATGGAGGGTTGAGATGGGAGATTTTGGGGTAGGAAGGTGGGCCACTTGGAGTTTAGGGATTTTGCAAAATTCCATACGTGGGACTCTTTGTTGCTTGGAATTTTTGAAAATGAGAAAGAGAGAAAGAGAGAGAGTGATGTAAAGGGAGAGAGAGAGAGTGATGGATGGATGTGGTGAGTGATGTTTGTGTAAGAAATCTTTGACTTTTGAGGCTTTTGTGTAAGAGAGGTATGAGAGATGAAGACTTTTGTGGCTTTTTGTGTAAGAGAGGTATGGGTGGTGAAGACTTTTATGGTTGCTTGGGAAAAGGGATGGAAGTGATGTGTACTTGACATGCGATGGATTGATGGGTGATTGATTGATGGGATTGATGTGATTGATGTGACACATCGTAAAGATTCCCTTGGTTTTCGCAACGCGCGGCGTTTTTTCGCACCAAACGTTGGCCCACATCTCTTGACCAGGGTATCGCCTCAGCACGCGAGTCGCGGCATCGGAACCGCAATGACGGCGCAGTCGCTATGGTATTGGTCTCGGGTTGAGTCGACTCGGGTTGTCGGCATATGATTCAGGATCGCGCGTCGATATCGATTAAGGGTCGAAGGTTGCCGGAATTTGACCGGTAAGACCGCGGAAGTGTACGGAAAGGTACGGACCAAGATACGGGTCTTGCAGCTCTCCCCTCCTTATAAAAATTTTATCCTCAAAATTTACACAAGCATCGTAACTAAGCATAACTCATGAAAAATAAGAAATATAACGTCATCATATAGAATCGGAGATAGCATACAAAATACATCACATGATCAACCATCAAAGAGATGAGAATAACGCTCTCAAATCTCAGCCTCACGCTCCCAAGAAGCCTCCTCTACATAATGGTGACTCCACTGCACCTTCACCAACGGAATGACCTTGGTTCTGAGGAACTGCTCCTTCCGATCAAGGATACGGACTGGCTGCTCAATGTAAGAAGCGTCCTCACGAACCTCTAACGGCTACCAATCAATAACAAAAACTATGTCTGACCCACACTTCCTCAACATGAAGACATGAAAAACGTCGTGGATGCCAGACAACTGTGATGGCAAGGCAAGCCGATAGGCCACGGCACCAATGCGCCCAGTGATCTCAAAAGGTCCAATGAATCTCGGGGCAAGCTTGCCCTTCGCTCCAAATCGAACTACGCCCTTCATGGATGAGATCTTGAGATACACATGGTCCCCTACATCAAACTCCAAGGGACGACGCCGACGATCAGCAGAACTCTTCTGTCGGCTCTGAGCTATGCGCATCCTCTGCCTGATGATGTCAATAGCCTCTGAAGTCTCCTGCACAAGCTCGGGACCTAGGAGACGACGCTTTCCAATCTCGGTCCAACAACTTGGTAATATGCATGGTCTGCCATATAGTGCCTAAGGAGCCATGCCGATGGTCGCCTGATAGCTGTTATTGTACGCGAACTCAGCCAATCACAGATGCTCATCCCAGTTACCCCCGAAGTCAATCGCACAAGCCCGAAGCATATCCTCAAGGATCTAGTTGACCCTCTCGGTCTGGCCATCGGTCTGCGGATGGTATGCGGTGCTGAGCTCCAAATCAGTTCCCATCGCACGCTGGAAGCTCTCCCAAAACTGAGACGTGAACCTCGAGTCCCGGTCAGAAACGATCGAGACTGGAACACATGTAGTCTCACAATCTCCTTAATGAATACTCTCGCAAGCCGGTACATAGATCAAGTCGCACGCATCGTAAGGAAATGTGCCGACTTCGTCAGACGATCCACAACAACCCAAATGGCGTCATGACCGTGCTGAGTCCTCGACAAACCCATAATGAAATCAGTCGACACGTGCTTCCACTTCCACATCGGGACGCTCAACGGCTGCAACAAACTAGGAGGTCTCTGATGATCGGCCTTGACACGCTGGCACGTGTCACACTCGGCCATAAAACTGGCGATCTGGCGCTTCATCCCCACCCAAAAATACTGTCGCCTCATGTCACGGTACATCTTCGTCGAGCCCGGGTGGATAGAAAACCGCTATCGATGTGCCTCGATCATAAGAGCTCTGCGCAACTCTGGAATATCCGGGACACATAATCGGCCTCTGAAGTGAAGTCCACCGTCTGTACCGATCTGCCAATCTGCCTGACCCTCAGATGCCGCCTCAGCCATATAACTCTACAACGACTGATCAACCTACTGAGCCTCGATCACCCTATCGACAAGAGAGGGTTGAATCGACAAGCTCGATAACTGTACAATGGAAGACTGCAGGCCGAACTCAAAGTCATACGCTGCAATATCCTCAAGCATCCGCCACTCCTGAATCATCATATGCGCCACTAGGCCTCGTGGCTGACGACTGAGGGCATCTGCCACCACGTTCACCTTACCTGGGTGGTACTGGAGGTCGAAATCATAGTCTTTCAAGAGCTCCATCCAGCACCTCTGTCTCATATTCAACTCAGACTGCGAGAAGAGGTACTTCAAGCTCTTGTGATCAGAGAAGAGCTCGAACCTAACCCCGTAAAGGTAGTGCCTCCACACCTTCAGTGCGAAGACAACTGCAGCCAGCTCTAAGTCATGCGTAGGATAGTTCAGCTCATGGACCTTGAACTGACGAGACGCAAAGGCCACTGGTCTCCCGTGCTGTATCAGGATAGCACCCAAACCGATATGCGAGGCATTAGTGAATACAATGAAGCCGTCACTCTCAGAGGGAAGAGTGAGGACAGGAGCGGACGTCAGACGGTCCTTCAACTCCATAAATGCTCGCTCGCAGGCGTCACTCCAAATAAACTCTGCACCCTTCCGAGTCAACCTGGTCAGCGGGGCCGCAATACAAGAGAAGCCCTCAATGAAACGTCGATAATAGCCCGCCAAGCCAAGGAAACTACGGATCTCTATCGCAGTCGTGGGCTGGCCCCACAGACGCACTGCCTCGACCTTCGAGGGGTCCACTGCGACACCCTCCCTCGTCACCACGTGACCGAGGAACTTCACCTCCTCCTGCCAGAACTCGCACTTCTCCAGCTTCGCATACAGCTGGTGTGCGCGGAGGGTCTGCAAGGTAATCTCCAAGTGCTGCTCATGCTCCTCACGGGTCCTCGAGTAGATCAGAATGTCGTCGATGAAGACTACAACAAACTGATCCAGATATGGGCGAAAAATCTCGTTCATCAGCTGCATGAAGACTGCAGGTGCATTGGTCAGTCCGAAGGACATGACCTGAAACTCAAAATGACCGTAACGCGTCCTGAATGCCGTCTTCGGAATGTCATCATCTCGGACCCGAATCTGATGATAACCAGAACGCAAGTCGATCTTTGAAAAGAACTGTGCACCCTGCAGCTGGTCAAACAGATCATCAATCCTAGGGAGCGAGTACTTGATCTTGATCGTGACTTTGTTAAGCTCGCAGTAGTCAACGCAAAGCCTCAACGAGCCATCCTTCTTCTTCACGAAGAGTACCGACGCTCTCCACGGCAAACTGCTCGGACGGATAAAGCCCAACTCACGCAACTCGTCCAACTGCTTCTGCAGTTCCCGTAACTCTAACGGTGTCATACGATACGGGGCCTTCGAAATAGGCGCGGTACCGGGCACGAGATCGATCTGAAACTCGGTGAGTCGACGAGGCAGTAATCTCGGAATCTCCTGAAACACATCGAAAAAATTTCATACTATGGAAAAATGGTCGATGCAGGCTGCAACAAGCTCCTCTATGGCGCAAGATATCAAACAAGACAACCGCTCTCCTCTGGCCTTTGCAACGAACTGAAACTATGGCACGCCGGGTATACAGAACGTGACGGTCCTCGCGGCGCAGTCTAATATAGCATAGTAGTCGGCAAGCCAATCCATGTCCAGGATAACTTTGAACTCAAACATCGGCAAAACGAACAAATCGGCAGGCAGAAAGGTATCCCCAACCCATAAAACTAACATGAGTCAAACGGGCCTGGAAACGTGATATAGTATCGAAGATCTTCTCCACATCTTGCCGGAATTTGACCGGTAAGACCGTGGAAGTGTGCGGAAAGGTATGGACCAAGATACGGGTCTTACAGCCACATACACCGTTATGAGCTCGGGAGAGGAGACCCACGGTCCAATACTCACTCTCCTTACATTATCTACTACTGACAGATAACGGTGAGCCAGAGTGTTTTAAAGAGGCGTTACAGTCAGATACATAGGTTAAGTGGGAGCAGGCCATAGATGAGGAGATGGACTCTCTTGAGTCTAATCGTACATGGGAGCTACTCACTCTACTTAAGGGTAAGAAAGCTCTTCATAACAAGTGGGTTTACAGACTGAAGGAGGAGCACGATGGTTCGAAATGGTACAAGGACAGATTGGTTATGAAAGGATTTTAACAAAATGCAGATATCGATTTCACTAAAATATTTTCACCTGTGGTGAAAATGTCTACGATTCGTATGGTCTTGAATATAGTCGCTATAGAGGACTTACATTTAGAGCAGCTAGATGTTAAGACAGTCTTTCTTCTTGGGAACCTTGAAGAAGAGATATATATGCATCAGCCGACAGGATACGTGGCACTAGGAAAGGAGAACAAAGTGTGCAGACTGAAGAAAAGTCTATATGGCCTGAAGCAGGCCCCGAGGCAGTGGTACAAGAAGTTCGACAGTTTCATGTCGGGAAACGATTTTAGGAGATGTCATGCAGACCATTGTTGTTATTTGAAGAAGTTTGATACGTCGTACATCATCCTTCTTCTGTACGTTGATGATATGCTTGTGGTCGGTTCAAGCATGAAAGACATCTCAGATCTCAAAAGACAACTATTTAGAGAATTTTCCATGAAGGGTTTAGGAGCTGCAAAATAAATCTTAAGCATGAGGATAAAGCGTGATAGGGAAAATAAGAAACTAATTTTGTCATAGGTAGAGTACATAGCCAAGGTACTTGATAGATTTAATATGGGAGGTGCTAAGCCGGTTAACACTCCATTAGCCAACCACTTCAAGCTATCTAAGGAGCAAGAGGCAAAGGCGTAGGAGGAACGAGACTACATGGCAAAGTCTCATATGCATCAGCTATTGGGAGTCTCATGTATGCTATGGTGAGCATGAGGCCAGACATTGCTCAAGTAGTGGGAGTTGTTAGCAGGTTCATGAACAATCCTGAGAAGGAACATTAGGAAGTTATGAAGTGAATCCTTAGATACCTGGTAGGTACTAAGGATGTAGGGCTGTGTTATGGTGGATCGAAAATCAAGCTATAAGGCTACGTGGATTCAGATTTGGCAGGAGATATTGACAGCAGAAGAAGCACTACATGTTATCTCTTTACTCTGGGTAGTGCTGTAGTCAGTTGGGTCTCTCAGTTACAGAAGATAGTATCTATTAGTACGATAGAAACAAAATATGTTTCGGCTATAGAAGCGTGCAAGGAGATGGTATGGATGCAAGATTTCATGGAAGAGTTGGGTAAGAAGTAAGAAGATTGTAAACTGTACAGTCACAGTCAGAGTGTAATATACTTGACTAAGAATTCAGCCTTTCATTCAAGGACCAAGCATATTGACATTAGATATCACTTCATACGTTCATTATTGGAAGATGGATCGATTGCTCTGGAGAAGATTCATATAAGTGAGAATCTTGCGAATATGCTGACAAGGCGGTCACATGGGAGAAGCTGAAGCTCTGTTCAGCTTTGATTGGTCTTTAGACTTAAAGACAGGGAGTTGGTGCACTCCGGATGAGGAAGACAAAGGTTTATGGCGATGTGTCTCCAAGTAAGAGATTGTTGAGATGTGGAGCCACATCTAGGGCGTCCTCGACCGGTCGTGGGCTATGCTCGACCAGTCGTAGGGGCCCACTTGACCGGTCGTGGACTGGTTCGACTCAAAGTCCAGCAAGCATCATTTTTGGTCCTGAGTTGCTCGACCGGTCTTGACCCATTCACCACCGGTCATGGGACCAGCTCGACTGGTCGTGCAGTCTGCTCGACCGGTCATAGTTACATAGATTTGTTTCCGAATCCGATGCGGATTGCGGATTTTGGTGTCGCCTTTCGCAAGGGTGCGAAAGAAGAGTTTTCTAAACTATAAATATGGGTTTCTAGGGCTTTTCTAAGGATGAGAAAAGTTATTTTAAGGTGTGGGTAAGGGATTTTCTATGTACTTCCAAGGGAGAGGTTAGTATTTTGCCTTGTAATCTTTTTCTTCTTCATAGTGGAAGTTTGCATCCGTGGTTTTTTACCGTAGTTTGGAATTTTTCCACGTATATCTTGTCTTGTGGTTTGCTTTGATTGCTTGATCTATTTCTATTCTATATTACTTCCTGTTTATCGTTTATGGGTGAGGCCTGAGATTGGATCTAGGTTCATTGCGTTATTGGCATGTTGCGCAACATCCGGGTCCTGCTCATTGGCATCCTTCCTTAATTACCGTTCAATCTTGATCTGATGGTGGCTGCTACTCACATGGTTGGTGAGGCCATATTCGAATTGGTTTCAAGTTATGGTACCTGCTCCTCAAATCCCAATGATCAGACGGGCTGCAGGCCCCACATGGCTAAAAAACCAAATGATAAAATAGAAACAGGCTAACGGTTTACATTCAAAGATTGAAAAATCAATTACGTTGGACGGTTAAGATTGTACAATTTGTGCAAGTGGTGCATTGTTTTACACTGTGGATCATCCATATTGATGTGTTCTGGTTGAACAGCTTTAATCGCAAGGGTGGTCCGCATAAACAAGCTTCACAGCTATAAACACATTTCAGTTATAGTACGTTTTTCTTATATTAATGCATTAACCCAAGAAGGAATATGGAACGATCGATTTTGGTGGGCCCAGGTGCACATACAATTGGAGTGGGCCACTGCAGTGTCTTCAGCAATAGGCTCTACAACTTCACATGGAAAGGGGATGCAAACTCTTCTCTCAACTCAACCTATGCAGCTTTCTTGAGAACCAAATGCAAGAGCCTATCAGACACTACAACCACTTTAGAATTAATGGATCCTCACAGCTCCCTCTCTTTCGACAACCATTACTATGTGATCTTGAAGCAAAACAAAGGTCTACTCCAATCCAACGCTGCGCTCTTAACGAACAAAGGTGCGGCCAAGACTGTTGATGAGCTGACCAACTTGACTGATTTCTTCACTGAGTTCTCACGCTCTATGAAGAGAATGGGAGGGATTGGTGTCCTCACGGGCTGTTCGGGAGAGATTAGGAAGAAATGTAGCATTGTTAACTCATCGGAAGAGCGATTTGATGAGTAGCCCACATACTGAGACAACCCTATTATTTTAACCATTGATTTTCTTGGTAATTTCATAGTTAAGCTGTGCTTCAATAAACACTCTTGCGTGATGATCTTGGCCTTTGATTTTTGGAGTTAAATGTGAGTTCATTTTCTTGTTACCAGTACCATAGATAATCTAGGGGTTGATTAATCATGATTCGAGGATGATCCCTTTGATTTATTTTATTTTATTGGAGTTGAATGCAGCCAATTGAAAGTTTTCTTTCCAATGTTCTAAATTCATCCATGCAAGTGTGAGTAAGACCCATTTTCTTTTGAATAATGTGAGATTTATTTCAGATTTCTAGTGTATTTCTCTCTGTTGGGTCCACATGCTAAGATGGTCCGATGATTTTAACTGTCCATGTTCTTGGTCCTGAAATAAAGAAGCTATTGCCCAATAATCAAGTTTCAGCAATCATATTGGCCTTTGACTTTCGAATTTGAATGCAAGCCAATGGAAATTTTCATTTCAATGTTCTAATTGATCATCCAAACATGGGGAAGAAGAGAAATTTGATTTGAAGTAGTGGTAGTACAGGAGCGCCAGCATGTGTGGCTCCATTGGGGGCCACATACTGGGATGGTCCAATAATCAAGCTCAATGCTGATCTTGACATTTGATTTTTGGAGTTGAATTTGAACCAATTTAAAATTTTCTTTCCAATCTTCTAAATCCGTCATCACAAGGTGTTGATGGGAATCATTCATTGAGCATAGTTTCAAACCATGTGGTGGCCCATGTGGCGTAGCATAGCGCATCCAAAACATGGATGGTTAAACCATTAGACCGTGTTCATGATCCTTAGTCATGCCTCAGTAAGGCTCACATGAGTTTCAACATGAGGTCGTGGGTTCAAGTATTCATTGCAGTGAAAAACCATTGTGGCATAAGTGCGTATGTGTAACTAATTTTTGTGAAACAATGAAATTTGAAACCTTGTAGTTTTTCTACTAGTTTTGTAAAACAATTTGCTAGTTGATCCTCAGTGACAAAGTGACAATCTATTTCAATGTACATACTTTGTTCGTTCGATTGTCACAAAACAAATCAATGAGATTTTTATCATGAAACCCCAAGTCTCTAGCCTTATACCTTCTATATCGTCATCATTTTTGTATTTGATTTTGTATATGTTGGGGGCCTTGCACAAAATCTTGGGATCTAGCCTCCCAGAAAAAACTAGAATTATGAGATAATAAAGCAATGAAAAACCACTACAAGAAACAGGGCTTTTACCGATGAAATTTTTGTTAACAAAAAAAATTTCGTCGGTAAAATTACGTTTTTACCGACGAAATTATTTTTCGTCGGTAAAAGTGCTAACGAAATTTTTTTTTCCGTAGGTAATAATATTTTTACTGACGAAAATTTTCGTCGATAAAAGTATTTTAATTTTTAAGATCGAAAATTTCGGCGCTATTTTGAAAAGTTCGTGGTAAGAAGCATAAAACCACTTTTATCGACGAAAATTTTCGTTAGTAAAAGTGTTATGTTTTAAACTTAGAAATTTTCTCCCTGAGTTTTACCGACGAACTAAAACCGTCGAGAATAATGTTTTTAATTTTCGTCGGTAAAAGTATTTTAATTTTTAAGATAGAAAAATTTAGTGCTATTTTGAAAAGTTCGCGGTAAGACTTTTACCGACGAAAATATCAGGTGGACCACACCACATGAAAACAATAGTGAATGGATATCCACCATTAAAACCCTCCTAAGGCCTACTGTAGTTTTTATTTGACATCCAATCTGTTGATTACGTCAGATAGGCCCAGATGTAGGGAAAAAAAATATATCAGATTGATCCAAAACTTTATATGGCCCCCAAAAGGTTTTTAATGGTCGACGCTCATTCAACACTGTTTCTTATAATGTGGTCCAATTGAGATTGGGATATACCTCATTTTTTTGTCTCATACCATAAAATGAAATGGAAAAATAGATAGATGGCAAGGATGTAACACATACATCATGGTGGGGCCCACAGAGCACCGACCACCAGCGTTTGTCCCTAGTGTTAGGGCGATTAGCCAATCTGTCTTGAGAGAGATTTGAAGTCTCTCTCTCTCTCTCTCTCTCTCTCTCTCTCTCTCCTCTCTCACTCTCTCTCTGTTATGCCCTCTCAGTCTCTCAGTCCTCTCTCACTCTCACGCACCCTCTCTCTCTCTCTCGATCCTCTCTCAACCACGTCCTCTCTTGCGCACCCTCTCTCTCTCTCTCTCTCTCTCTCTCTCTCTCTCTCTCTCCTCAGAGCTTGGGAACCCTATTTTCAGCGTGGACTCGTGATCGGGGCTCCAACTCAAACAAGAAGTTGTTCTCTTCCTCTAAAGCTCGGTTAACCGTGAGGTATCTCTCTCTCTCTCTCTCAATCTCTCTCAATCTCAATACTGATTGAAACGATTTGACGATTTAGGGATTTGGGGATTTAGGGAGTTGGGTCTAATACACAGCTGAACCTAAGCAGTCCAAAATAGCTGATAGTTCTTTGTATTGATTTTGAAAAGTATCCTTTCCTTTTTAAATTTTTTTTTTTTTTTTTAAACAGTTTGTATGAGCTGCACAATTTAGCACTTCGTAGTAACAAACGTTGGATTTAAACCACAATCACAAGGATCATGATGTACATTCCTGTTGAGATACTTCTAATATTGGTTGGGGGAAATCCAATTTCTACATCCAGTGATGAGGTGGGCCTTGTATGGATGAGACTTAGAACTAAGTAGGAATGAAATGTCTAGATTGATTAAATTTTGGGCTAAGGGTAAATACTTGCATTTGTTCTATCCAGATACTTCTAATATTGAATGAAATTGAGTTTTCTCTTTGAAAGAGTGAAGAAGAAGAGTGCGGATTTCATTTTCCATTCTTCTTTATACTTGGAAGTTGGGTTTAATATTGCTCAAGTCATTAGGGTATAACCCATGTATGGAGGATTTCATGTTTCTATGCTTGGGCCACCAACCAAAAACAGAGTTCTCAAACTGTGGCTGGCCATGATGTGAGTTTTTGTGTTATTTGGATGGCAAAGAACCATCAATTCAACAAAACAATTGTTAACATTGGCAAGTCACATTCCAAAACCAGATTGAGTCTGAACAAATGTGACTGAGTTGGAATGAGTCAGGTGACAGATATTGGTTTCAATCTTTGGGTGACTTGCACTTTAGAACTTATGCTTAAAACCATGCTCTCCATCATTGATTTCTTTGAGAATTGTCAATCAGCTGTGAAGGTAATATGACCATTATAAAACAAGAGGCTTTTAGTGTATTTGGTGTGAATTGGGACCAAATACACTCTTCCAAATGTACTAACCTTACTAATTAACACCAACTACCACCAAATACATGCTCCCAAATGACCCTTTACAATTCATTTTAGGTAACTGGTGTTTTCAGTTCTTATAACCAAATGCTTAAGCCAGGGGCTACATGTTCTTTGTTTAGGCTTCGAGTTCATTAGGGAATATAGTTGTTGATATAATCAAGAGTTAGAGTCTTGATTACCACTAGCCCGGCTTGTAGGAACATGCTCATGAGTTGTTTTAGTGTAAATAGTAGCACCTTATTTTTAAGTTTTAAATAGAGATTTGGTTTGCGAGTCTTTCTTTTATAGAAGAAGCTTCTTGGCACATGTGAGGCAATTGAACGTGATATAGTGAATGGTTGCCAATGAAAGTTCATTTATGAATGGTTGCCAATGAAAGTTCATTTATGAATGGTGTGAGATATTTGGATGATATTTTCAAATTGTAGCATGAGGATGTCTGTATCTTTTCCTATCAATCTTCAATACTTAAATATAAGAAAGAGTTAAGTAATGTTTGATTTGTGATTAGTATATTTGTGTTTGGATGTATTATGCTCAATTAAAGTGAAACCAATAGTTTAGAGTAGAGACTTAAAACAAACTGTTTCTCCATGTTTATTTTGCTCCTAGTCTGGTCACTCTTCATTTAGAGAGGAACTGCACTTGTAGCATTTACGATTATAAAAGGAATTTCACCTATCCTTGTACAATTTACTTTAATTTTATCTATATTCATGGGATGTTAACTATAAAAGGAAAGACTGAAGATTCAATGACTAGGATTTTTCAAATTTGGATTTTTTTTGTGTGCGTGTGTGTGGCACATGTACAAACTCGGCATAACAGGGATCTTCCTTGTTCTTTACAAGCAGGGAACTTGCCTTCTTATAATGGATCATTTTCTTTTGAAAGACAATTACTAAGAATGATCTCTCAATAACTTTATTAACATTACATCTACTTACCTGAATTGATATCCTTAATCATAAAGTATATTTTCTTGGTGAGGAATAAATGCTAAATCAGGTCAATGAAAGAATGCTAATTCAATCCAGTGGGCAAAGGAATAAATGATATGTGGTCTCTTCTACAACATAACTTGATCGATACTCACCATCAACACATTGAAACAAATTTTGTGACAAAGACTTGCACTCTTGTTCAGTTAGCTATCAGATGTCGACATTTATCTTGATGATAGAATCACTATAAGCATTTGTAAGAGTTATGGCTCGATCTCTTGTAAGAGTCATGGCTTGATCTCTTATTTTATGTAACCATTTCTTGCATTATTTACTAAAAACTAGTCCAAAAACTTTATAAACCCATTGACTTAGCAGATACCTAAACAATGGAGGCGTTCTCCACCTACTGTTAGAGTGAAGCAGATGTAATGAATACTATTATTTTTGTTCTACTTCACATTTAATGTATGAGTTTGTGCCATTTCTGAAGGTCCATGGAAGAAAAAGAACCTGTCAAAATTTGGTATTGTCACTCAATGCATTGTGCCTCAAAGAGTCAATGACCAATGTCTGACAAATGTTCTTTTGAAGATAAATTCCAAGGTGAGCTGTCACTGAAATATCATGTCCCTTCCCTATGGACTTTTAGGTGTGATCTCTCGGTCTAGCTGACAACCTCCTTTCCTTTCTTTTCAAAAGCTTGGTGGAATGAATTCCTTACTTGCAGTTGAACATTCACTTTCCATTCCCCCTGATTTCTGAAGTTCCCACAATCATCCTGGGGATGGATGTATCACATGGTTCCCCAAGCTAGTTCAACATGGCGTCAATTGCGACGCTAAGATAAGATGCATGATTTTCCTTTTCAACTGTTAGTCATAGAGTGACAGTACTTGTTTCAATTTTCTTAGATGGATGATGAATGTATTTGCGAATGTAAATGAAAATAAAGAACTTATAATATATATATGTTATTAATGGAGGATACCTTGTTTAGGGGGACATGAAATTCTTATAGCTTATGGTATGGTGCCCCAATATTAGTTGTATATTACTAGCATGTAGTAGATAATACTAGGTTCAATAGTAGATAATACTAAAGAATACCTAAACCCGATCCGAACCCAAAACCAAACTTGATTCCCTAAACTTATAACCTAAACTTAAACCTAGGACCTAAACCTATAACCTAAACCCAAACCTAAACCTATGACTTAAACCTATAACCCTTAACCTTAACCTATAACTTAAACCTATAACCTAAAAGCTAAACCTAAACCTAAACCCAATCCCGAACCCGAACCCAATTTCCTAAACCTAAACCTTAACCTATTCTCAATTCCCTACAGCTATAACCTATAACCTACAACATATAACCTAAACCTAAATCTAACCTAAATCTATATCCTTAACCTAAACCTCAAACCTAAACCTAAACCTAAAATGTAAATGTATTCTTAAATCCTTAAACCTAAACCTATACTTAATCTTAATCTCAACTCCTTAACCTAAACTTGAAAACCCAAACCTAAACCTGATCCCGAACCTGAACCCAATTTTCTAAACCTAAACCTTAACCTATTATCAATTTTGTAAAGCTATAACCTTAATCTATTCTCATTTCCCTAAAGCTATAACCTATAATCTAAACTTATAACCTTAACCTAAACCTAAACCTAAAAAGTAAATGTATTCTCAAATCCTTAAACCCAAACCTACACCTAATCCTAATCTCAACTCCTTAACCTAAACCCAAACCTAAACTTGAAAACCCAAACCTAAACCCGAACCCAAAACCGATTTCCTAAACTTAAAACTCAACCTATTCTCAATTCCCTAAACCTTAACCTATAACCTAACCTAAACCTAAACCTATAACCTACACTTATAACCTAAACGTAAACCTCTAACATAAACCTATAACCTTAACCTAAACCTAAACCTAAAACCTAAATGTATTATTAAATCCCTAAACCCATAACCTACAACATTAACATAAACTTATAACCTAAACCTATTCTCAAATCCTAAAACCTATAACCTAAACCTATACCTTAACCTAAATCTAAACTTATAACCTATAACCTAAAACTTAACCTATAACCTATAACATATAACCTAAACTCAATTCCCTAAACCTTAACCTATAACCTAACCTAAACCTAAACCTATAACCTTCACTTATAACCTAAACGTAAACCTAAACCTATGACCTAAGCCTATAACCTTAACCTAAACGTAAAACCTAAACCTAAACCTAAAACCTAAATGTATTCTCAAATCCCTAAACGTAAACCTATAACCCATAACATTAACATAAACCTATAACCTAAACCTATATCCTACAACATTAATCTAAACCTATTCTCAAATCCCAAAACCTATAACCTAAACCTAAACTTGAAAACCCAAACCTAAACCCAAACCCGATTTCCTAAACCTAAAACTCTACCTATTCTAATTCCCTAAACCTTAACCTATAACCTAACCTAAACCTAAACCTATAACCTACACTTATAACCTAAACCTAAACCTATAACCTTAACCTAAATGTAAAACCTAAACCTAAACCTAAAACCTAAATGTATTCTCAAATCCCTAAACCTAAACTTAAACCTAAACTTATAACCTACAACATTAACATAAATTTATAACCTAAACCTATAACCTACAACATTAACCTAAACCTATACTTATAACCTAAAACTATTCTCAAATCCTAAAAACCTAAACCTAAACCTTAACCTAAACCTAAAACTTAACCTAAACAGAAACCTTAACCTATATCCTATAACCTAAACCTATGACATATAACCTAAACTTGATTCCCTAAACCTTAACCTATAACCTAACCTAAACCTAAACCTATAACCTCCACTTAAAACCTAAACCAATAACCTTAACCTAAACGTAAAACCTAAACCTAAACCTAAAACCTAAAACCTAAATGTATTCTCAAAACCCTAAACGTAAACTTATAACCTACAACATTAATATAAACTTATAACCTAAACCTATAACTTACAACATTAACCTAAACTTATACTTATAACCTAAACCTATTCTCATATCCCAAAACCTATAACCTAAACCTAAACTTGAAAATCTAAACCCAAACCCGAATCTGATTTCCTAAACCTAAACCTTAACATATTCTCAATTCCCTAAACCTTAACCTATAACCTAACCTAAACCTAAACCTATAACCTACACTTATAACCTAAACTTAAACCTATAACCTAAACCTATAACCTTAACCTAAACGTAAAACTTAAAACTAAACCTAAAACCTAAATATATTTTCAAATCCCAAAACCTATAACCTACAACATTAACATAAACTTATAACCTAAACTTATAACCTACAACATTAACCTAAACCTATGCTTATAACCTAAACCTATTCTCAAATCCCAAAACCTATAACCTAAACCTAAACCTATAGCCTAAACCTAAACATTAACCTATAACTTATAACCTAAACCTTAACCTATAACCTATAACCTAAACCTTAACCTATAACGTATAACCTATAACCTATAACCTAAACTCAATTCCCTAAACCTAAACCTAAAACCTAAACCTAAACAAACCTAAATGTATTCTCAAATTCCTAAACGTAAACCTACACCTAATCCTAATCTCAACTCCCTAACCTAAACCTAAACCTAAACTTGAAAACCCAAACTTAAACTCGATCCCGAACCCGAACCCGATTTCCTAAACCTAAACCTTAACCTATTATCAATTCCCTAAAGCTATAACCTATAACCTATAACCTAAACCTAAACTCTAACCTAAACCTATAACCTAACCTACACCTTAACCTTAACCTATAACCTTAACCTAAACCAAAACCTTTAACCTAAACCTTAACCTATAACCTATAACCTAAACTTATAACCTATAACCTAAACTTAACCAAAACCTAAAACATAAACATAAACCTATAACCTAAACCTATAACCTATAACCTAAACCTAAACCTAAAACCTAAATGTATTCTCAAATCCCTAAACCTAAACCTACACCTAATCCTAATCTTAACTCCCTAACCTAAACCTAAACCTAAACGTACACCTAATCCTAATCTTAACTCCCTAACCTAAACCTAAACCTAAACCTAAACTTGAAAACCCAAACCTAAACCTGATCCCAAACCTGAACCCGAATTCTTAAACCTAAACCTTAACCTATTCTCAATTCCTTAAACCTAAACATATAACCTAAACTTATAACCTCGCCTAATCTTAAACCTATTTCCATAAACTGACTTTAGTCTTTTCATTGTAGAGATGGATAAGAGTTGGATGCGAGCTAAGAACAATTGTCTGCGTTTTGCGATGTTATGGTACACCTAGCGATTCACTTACCACACGAGGCGAAGCTTGCAGGCCCAGTACAATATCGTTGGATGTATTCGATCGTAGAACCTATGCTAGAACCGTTGACGGCGCCCACGCCAGCACCAGTGTAGTAGCTACCGCCACCATCATCGACGAAGGCAATTTGATTCCCGACTCAGCCCGAGTTCGGAACTCTTGGCTCAAAGTGCATGGTCCATGTGAACCACTTCCTTGTCGATATAGTTGAGGACAAGGACCTATGCCACTATGATAGGAGATTTCCCTTCGTTTAAAGTATTTCATCTGATTTTCACTTCGGATCTGGTTTTTCTTACTTGATATATGTTTGATATTTCCATCAATCCTTTGTTTTTATGTTTTGATTTGTTATTTTTTTCATGGCTTGTTTGATGCTATCTATGGCTTGAAAATGGTTTTGATCTTAATGCATTTCTCCTAAATGCTTCTAATTGTGTTCTTTGTTTGAGATCTTATATATGTCTACCTCGTTTCTTAAATCCCTCAGCGTTTTTTTTTTGATGATTTCGTTTGTATCTATTTTTTTGTGTTTTTATTTCTCTTTGTTAAGATCTTAATGTACTTTATCTAATTCGATTTTCTCCCTTTTCGATTGTTCTAGTGCTTGATTTTATTTGTGTTTTTTTTTTTTCCCTTTTCGGATCATTTTGGTATTTCCTTTACATCTCTGTTTTTTTTTATATCTTCTTTCATTTTGATTTTCCATTTTGGATCGTTCTAGAAAATTTCCCTTGCAATCTTGGTTCTTGTTTTGGTGATTTAAATGGATGTAGTTTATATTTGGATGGATTTACGTAGTTTGTATTTAGATGGATGTGAATGTGAATATGATGAAATATATTATATAACAGGTGTATATCAGGAAGAATATGATGAAATATATTGTAACAGGTGTATCAGGAATTTTGTGCTCGAAAATTTGAAAAAAAAAAGGACTTTTACCTACGAAATATTTTATACGTAAAAGTCTAATCCACATTTTTTCCCTACGAAACTTTTTGTAGGTAAAAGTCTCATCTACATTTTTTACCTACAAAAATTTTTGTAGGTAAAAGTATCGTCAAATATTTTTTTACAAAAAAATCATTTTTACTTATTTTTATATTTTTACCTACGAAAATTTTCATGGGTAAAAGTCTTTTACTTATTTGTTTCTAATGAAAAACTTCGTCGGTAAAAGTTTTTAACTTATTTTTTATTGACAAAAAAATTCACCGGTAAAAATTTTATAAATATTTTTACCTATGAAAAAAATCATCGGTAAAAGTTTTTAAATTATTTTTTACGAACGAAAAAATTCATCGGTAAAAGTTTGCAGATATTTTTAGCTACGGAAAAAATTGTTGGTAAAAGTTTTTAAATTATTATTTATTGACGAAAAAATTCTTCGGTAAAAGTCTTACCTTTGCTTACCCTCAGACTTTTACTGATCAATTTACCGAGGAAAATTTTCATCAGTAAAACTCTTTACCTATGAAAAAATAGTTTTTAGCAATGAAAATTTTCATCGGTAAAAGTGGGTTTTCTTGTAGTGAATAATCAAAGCACAAACCACACTACACGAGATTTTTACATGGAAAACCATCAAAGTGGTAAAAACCACCGGACCTCGTCCAAATCAACAATCCACTATGAAGTAGAATGTTACAACCTTCTTCACCCATGCATGAGTGGATAAACAATAAGAGAATAGAGAAAAATGGAGAGATCTCACCGATTACGAGGACGTAGAAGTGCTAAGACGTCGACTCCCTTTCAAAAGCTTCCTCTCTCTCTTTTCTCTCACTCTCTCACGTTTGATAATCCTAAACCCTTTATTAAACCTTTGCAAAGCTTTAGAAAACCCTCTTGCATTACTTAAAAAAGCCCTAAGCACCCATACTTATAGTTTAGGAAACTCCCTTCCGCACCTTGTTGTGGAAGGACTCTGATTTTCACAATCCGCATAAAATCGTGAAACGAATCTACATAAGTTCGACTGGTCGAGCAGCCCACTCGATCGATTGAGTACCTACCTCGACTGGTCGAGTACCTTGGAGAAAATAATCAGATGGTCGCTGGACTTTGAATCGAGCCCCACTCGACTCCCGAGTGCCACCCACGACTAGTCGGGCAGACCACTTGACCAATCAATCAGTGTGGTGAAACACTCTGAATTTTCAACCTGCTACACTGTCTCTCCCCTGAACTGAGGAGGAAAACCCTCATCAAGTCTATCCCTTTCCGACTTAGGAGGGATTCACCTTCTTCAAGCCAGCCTGGTTTTTACAAACCTCAAACTTACCCTTGAGCAAAGCCTTGGTCATCATTTCTAACCCATTATCGTCTATGTGGACCTTCTTAAGCAGTAACACCTTCTGTTCCAAAGTATCCCTAATCTAGTGATACCAAATTTCTATGTGCTTCGACTTGGAATGTTGACTTGGATTCTTGCTTAAGTGTATAGCAGTTTGACTTTCACAACAGATCATGTGCTGCTCCTGCTTCAGGCTAAGTTCCTGTAGGAACCTCTTCATCCAAAGCATCTCTTTACATGCCTCTGTGACTGCAATGTACTTGGTCTCTGTTGTCGACAATGCTACGACTTTGTGTAGCTTGCTCTGCTAAGAAATCGCTCCCCCTACAAACATGAACATGAACCCCGATGTAGACTTCCTGGAGTTTATGTCACCTGTCATATCTACATCCGTGTAGCCTTCTAACATAGGTTTTCCATCACCATAACATTAGCTTAACCTGGATGAGCCTCTTACATACCATAGTATCTATTTCACCATTGCCCAATACTCTTTGCCAAGATTGGCAAGGTACCAGCTGACAACACTAACTGCATATGCTATGTCTAAGCGTATACACACCATAACATATATCAAACTTCTTACAGTTGATACGTAGGGTATCTTCTACATCTCTTCCACTTCTGCCTTGGTCTTGGGAGACTGCTTTCGCTCAATTTGAAGTGACCATCCAGTGAAGTACTGACCGGCTTCGCTGCATTCATATTGAACTGCTCTAGGACTTTCTCAATATACGATCTTATACAGCCAAAGCTTCCTACTGCTCCTGTCACAAGTTATCTCCATTCCCAGGATCTATTTAGTCAGGCCCAAGTCTTTTATCGCAAACGACTTGCCTAACTCTTATTTCAGCCTGTCGATCTTCTTGATGTCTTTTCCCATGATGAGCATGTCATTAACGTATAACAGCAGAATTAAGAAATCATCATCTGAGAACTTGCACGTGAACACATAGTGGTCTGATTCCGTTCTGTTATACCCATGCTGTAACATGAACAAGTAAAACTTCTTGTACCATTGCCGTGGAGCTTGTTTCAGCCCATACAAGCTCTTCCTCAGCTTACACACCATAAGCTCTTTGCCCTTGACTTCGAACCCCTCTAGTTGGTACATGTAGATCTCTTCTTCTAGGTCACCATAGAGGAAGGCAGTTTTAACATCTAATTATTCTATCTCCAGATCCATGCTAGCCGTCAACCCAAGAAACACCTGTATAGATGTCATCTTCACCATTGGTGTGAATATCTCCTTGAATTTTATGCATTTTCTCTGACTAAACCCTTTCACCACAAGTTTAGTCTTGAACCTCGTCGACAAATTCTTCTGTTCAACCTTCTTTCTGAACACCCACTCATTACTCAAAGCTTTATTGGCTTTAGGTAATTTCACCATATCATAGGTGTGGTTCTTATGCAAGGATTTCATCTCGTCTTGCATAGCTTTCAACCACTTCCCCTTATGCTCGTCGGTTAGGGCCTCATAATAGTCTTCTAATTTTTCCCCATCAGTGAGCATAATACACTCATCCGGTGAATATCTCTTGGAC
This sequence comes from Magnolia kwangsiensis, assembly GCA_037074715.1. Classification (NCBI taxonomy): domain Eukaryota; kingdom Viridiplantae; phylum Streptophyta; class Magnoliopsida; order Magnoliales; family Magnoliaceae; genus Magnolia; species Magnolia kwangsiensis. The sequence continues at coordinate 24,374,236 of CM073588.1, forward strand.
GGTTGTCTGTCCTTAGATGACCTCCTCACCTGTGGCTCAACAGATGGATCAAGTGGGGGCTGCTCCCCCGGTTCATCTTCTGTAGGAACTCCCTCGTCCTTTGCACCTTTCTAGACTCCCCTGTCATTAGGCACCATGGGAGGAATAACCGGATCTATGTCCTCTAGCTCACCTGAACTAGGTTGGTTCTTCTTTAGCTTACTAATGTCTTCTATACACTGATCTTCAAAGAAAATTACATCTCTGCTGGTGACGAGCTTCCTCTCGGTTGGATCCCACAATTTGTAACTGAACTTTTCATCACCATACCCCAAGAACACACGCACTACCTAATCTTTATATCGAGCTTGGACCTCTCGTCCTTTGGTACGTGAAAGGATGCCCTGCATCCAAACACCCTGAGATTACTGTACGATGGATCCTTTCCAGTCTACACCTTCTTGGGTACTTCTCCATTCAACGGGGCTGATAGAGACCTGTTTATCAGATACACTCCCATGTGCATTGCTTCTCCCCAGAACGTCTTAGGCAACTTCGCATGGGATAACATGTATCTGATTCTCTCAATAATGGTGCGATTTATGTTCTCAGCCACACCATTATGCTGGGGGGACTTAGGAACCGTCTGTTCATGCCGTATACCCAGGGACTTACAATACTTATGAAAGTCGCCAATGTATTCACCACCATTGTCAGTGCATATGCACTTCAATGATCTACCTGTCTCTCTCTTGACCATAGCATGAAACAATTTAAACTCACCAAACACGTCCTTGGATTTCAAAGCATAAACCCAAACCTTCCTAGATGCATCATCTATAAAAGTGACAAAATACAATGCCCCACCTAAGGTTTTTATCCTCATAGGACCATAGACATCAGAATAAACCAAATCTAATGCATGCACATTATTAGCATGAGAAGCAGATTTAACAAATGAAACTCTATACTGTTTCCCTGATAAACAATGAATATAGATTTTGAGAGGTGTACTTGTCACGTCTAGAAGGAGTTGCTTCCTCGCTAGTAGCTGAAGCCCTTTTCACTCATATGGCTTAGATGCCTATGCCACATGTCAATAGCTGAATCTTTCGCTGCATTCAACCCACCCTTGCACACACTGACACTTTTCTTGTATAGGGTGCAACACTTCTTTCCTCTGGCTATGATCAACGAACCCTTGATGAGCTTTCAACACTCACCAGCAAACTAATTTTTATAGTCATTATCATCCAACCTTTCCATTGACATCAAGTTGAGGTGAAGGTCTGGGATATGCCTCACATCCCTAAGAACCAATGTGCAGCTTAAATCGGTCTTCACACAAATATCACCAACCCTTACGATCTTCGATATGCTAGAATTTTTCATCTTCACAGTCCCATAATCACCTAACTTGTAGCTTATGAAGAAATCCCTACACGGAATCGCATAAAATGAGGCTCCTAAGTTTATCACTCAATCGGTGTCCTGACTCGTAGCCGTGAGACATACATCGCGATCTGCTGAAAAATAACTATAACGTCGCCATTTTAAGCGACCGCTATGAAATCTGAATAATCTTCATTCTCCTTTCCTTTTCCTTTCTTGTCGTTCTTATTATCCTGACATTCATGCTTATAATGGCCCTTCTTGCCATAATTCTAGCATTCAACATCCTTCATGGTACTTGACTTGTCTCTTGATTGATCTCGGGTCTTCTCGCCCTTTCTATTCTTTCCTCTTCCCTGTTCTTGTGTCATAAGGGCCTTTTGCTGAGTAGACCCCTGAAATTTCTTCCTTGTCTCCGCATTGAAGAGACAGTTAGTTACCTGTTCTATGGATATCTTTCCATCTGGCGTAGAGTTACTTAGAGACACCACCAATATCTCTTAACTGTCACTACCAAAAAAAGGGACAAAGACTACGGATACAAAACCGTAGCCAAAAGTCTATGGCTACAGTTATCGTCCATAGCATGACCGTAGCCATTGATGCCGTAGCCATAGGTCAAAGAGCTATAGCTACGGATTCTATTCATAGCCATAGAAGAAATAGATACGGATTAAAACCGTAGCCATAACTTCTGCAGCCAAAAGTACTTATAGCTACGAATTATATCTATAGCTAAAAGTTGAACAAGAACTGTAGCAATAGGCTTAATATAACAACAACTACAGTTTTAGATCCAAGGCTATGGGTAATAGCTGTAGCTATTGAAACTATAGGTACGGATTAAATCCATAGCGATATTGTCTGTATTTTAAATTTATATACAGCTACGGATTGTATCTGTCGCGAAAAGTAGAATGCAAACCGTAGCAAAAGGTTAAAATTAGCAAGAGCTACGATTTTCAACAAAGGGCTACGGTTAATAGCCGCAGCTAATGCCTATTGTTTATAAAAAAAATTAAATAGTAATGGTAAATAGTAATGGCAGCTCTTACCATTCTAGTACACCTTGATAACTCATATAAGCTGATATAAATAAATATTTATTTAAACTACTAATCCATTCATTCAATCCACTCATGAAACAATCAATCATGAAAGCCATAATACCAACAAAATAGTTAACAACTCAATCAAACAATCAATCTCACTTGTTTACTATTTAAAGTTTTCAAAACAAACTCAATCAAACTATTACACAACATTAGGTTCCACAAATAATACAAAGTCACAACCCAAGATTTGCGTATGACTTTTGCTTGGCTAATGAACAACTACAGCTTGTTAGGTAGGTCTTGGAGAAGGTGACATGTAGCTGTTTCGATTGAGTTCTTTGGCTAGATCAACTTCCTCGATGAAGTAGGTTGAGAAGGGAGAGAAGATTAAATTGCTTGGTTTCCATTCTATTACTGAGTTTGGAAATTCAATCAGGGGTAAGCATTCAGATTCCTGGAGGGAAAAGAAAAAAGAATCGATCAGCCAAAAGAAGAGAGAATGTTTTTAGAAAATTACTCCTAAGACACCATTTAACAAAAATTGTTAGTCAGGCCATGTTTTAGTCTTTATTTGAATGGACACAGATGGGGCCCACTACTCCACAAATCTGAGGTTCTTAACAAGGATTGAAAAACATTAACAATGAAGAATGCATTGACAAGATTTCTATAACTAATGAGCATAGAAAGATTTTCACTGCAAAATGAATATGGTTGGGCACAACATGAATCACCCTTCTAAAAAATCAGGCTGATCTGCTCACTGAGAGGACCACACCTGTACACTGAGTCAGACTACTAGTTGCCCATTGATTCCAACTGTGTGGTACACACGATGAGCAGACGGTCATTTTTGTGACAGGTGATCTTCATAGTGGGGCCTACCCGATTCAAGGTACATTTTGGTAGAAAACATGGTACAGTACCACGAGTTGTGCTACCTTATAGCTGGTCAGTTCTCGAACAGAACATGATTAGACACTGTCGAATATAAGAATTGGGTGTAACATCTCCTACCACTAAATCCAGTCAAGAAAAAAATGATTAGTGTTTAGATACAACTGTATATAAGACCCAAATAAGACAGTTGAAAGATTAAAAGAGGAGTATTCAGTTTCTTTTTAGATATTAAAACCCAGAAGTAACAACAAAATTTCCTTAAATGGAGGAAATAAAGGGGAAAATTTTTGTTAATGACAAACCACCATCCAAATAATTATAAATGCAATTACAGAAGGTGGAAATTCAAAGTCACATTCTCAATCTGTGTTTCTTGTTTATTCAAAGTAAATGATGAATTTGTTTGTCTCCAGCTTGATCGTGGAGCTGGCTACATGCATGCCGAGGCATTTCCTAGTATCGAGGCTCCAGTTGAAGGTATTACACAATGGTATCAGCTGGCATATCAGCCAACTTGCTGGATGATCAAGGCTGCATCAGCTGACACGGCCCTATAACAGCTAAATTTATTCTCTTTGGGGAAAAAATCTAAAAAATTATTTGTAAAATTATTTAAAATGTGAGTATATCAAATATGTAATCTTTTTGGGTTTTGGACAAGTATTGATGGTATAATAGGCCCTTCTTTGGTAAGAATGTTGTCTATCTGTTAGGGTCAGCTTAACCAAAATGGTCCACTTCGCTTCAGTTTATTGAATCCAACTCAAATATTGGAACTTTCTCATCTGTAAATGATGGAATGCATTAAGGCAAAATCTAATATTCAACAGGTAAATGTTATTATTGTCTGATGGGGACATATAACAGATGTGAAATGTAATAGTCTGGCAATCAAGGCCATTCACTAGAAACCCTTGCCATGGATGGGCCACAGACCAAAATCAACTTATCAGAAAATGTCATTCTCTTTGGCAACTTGTAGAATAGTAAGACGACATCTTTACTAGACAACTAATTCAAATTATACTTCATGCATCACTACAGTTATTAGAAACTGAAAACGCCTTGGATATTATAACTGTAATGTATCTTCCACAGCTACAACTCATTAGAACAACCCTTCAGTTTCCATCCAAGTTATGATCATTGAGAACATGACACATCTAAGAGCCAAAAAGAATAATTACCATCCTGTATCTTTTTTTGGTTGAAATAAACATTCTCTTAAACAGTTGAGGAAATCAAACAAACAGTTGGATGATAGGAATATCAAAAAGAAGAAAAAAAAAAAAAAAAAACTTTGCTGATTTTCTTCTTGCCTATAGCATACAGAGAAGTTTTTGTATCCTTCAATCCTTGAAAGACCCCTTGCATGGCCAGAGATAAAAGAACAGCAGGAGCACTGAGCGACCTCAATGTCAAATATATCGTCAAGCAGGGGATAACATAGGGGAATCCTATCAAGATGAAAATGTGAGAATTTAAATGCATGTAACAGATATATCCATATGCATCTCTATATGAATAGATCAAGATATATATTAGAGTTTCTATGATATATTTAAAAATTGCTCAACTTTTTCGGGACTTCAAAAAGAAAATTAGATTTGGAATAATTTGTGAATTGTTCAGATGATTTTTCCATACTGAAATAGGCCTTTTAAAGTGATTTTTCCTAATTCAGATGATTTGATAAATTTTAAAAAAATTGTTTAAACATATGGAAGCCAACTGCTTAGCCATATGGCCGAACCATGACATACTTTTTGAAATACTTTTGGTTGAAGGCTTCAGCACCATCGGGGTACTTCTCCTTGACATAGTTCTCCACACATTTGAGGTAAGAGAAATACGCTCTAAAACCATTTGTGGAGACCACAAACAAGCACCCGGTACCTTGGTATTTTTCGTTCTTACCAACCGTGACATAGTCAATCTTTTCACCCATTTTTGTCGCTTTGTCAGGATGGTGCTGAAAAACATCATCGAGTACCCAGGACTGATCTTCATCCAATAGCCGATCACCGTCATTATAGCTGGAATTATGCAGAATGTGTTTTGTCGATAGCGAAATTGGTTCAACATCATTAAGAATTTTCTCTTCCTCACATGTGAATAGATCCAAGCGTCTTCTAGTGGCAGTGAGAATTCCATTAGCATTCAGGCCATCAGGCCCCACAGGTGCAGGTGATTGGGTAGTGTGTGTCACAAAGAACACACACATGAACACACACACACAAAGGGAGGGAGGGAGAGAGAGAGAGAGAGAGAGAGAGAGAGAGAGAGAGAGAGAGAGAGAGAGAGAGAGAGATGACTCTTACGGGAGTTCAAATCTAGCATTTGCATGATCATGAATGTGATATTTACACCAGCCACAACAAATGGATACTCCCAAGTAGCTCGCTTTCCACCTTGCTTGTTCAATAGCCTCTAAAAAGTTGGAATAGATAGAATCATCCGATTTACAAGAAAATTTGGGCCATATTCCATCAATGCCGGGGCACATCATGTCCTTAGTGCGAATCAATGAAACACAGGGACCACTTGTGCAAAAATAGTTGCATCAGAATAGTACTCACCCTCATGAACTGATCTTCTTCAACTTTCTAATTATGGCAGCTCCCAGTGATAGCGAGCTGCTAACTCAACTGTTGTCTCTGTAAGAACACCTGCCAATACAATTCATATAAGAATTCAATGTATTTCTATGTCAAGAAAACAAAAAAAATCCTAACAGATGGCTCACAGCTGATCTCTACTGCCGCCTGGAGCATGCAAAAAGAAAAAAGAAAAAAGAAAAAGAAGATGAATATGCTAAATGGGTAGTAGTCGAAATCGCCATTTAGTTTCATTTAGGTGGGAAGTAGGCCCTTAATTTCATTCAAATTCAAAAAAGCATTCGCTTTGACAAAAAACGAGTAACAAGCACACTGCTAGAGGGGAAAAGGCCGAAATTGCAAATTTAGATGATTTTGAGTTAGAATTAAAATACATGATATGCAATGCCAACCTCATTCAAATTAGAATAATGATACCTAATTAAAGATTGTTTTTTTCCATTTTACTTTGTTTCCTTTAGTTCAATTCAACTGAGCATGCCTTGCAACCAAACATGCCTTACGTTTAATATAACAAACTCACCAAAAACTGCGGCCCATAAGACATCTGCATTGAGATCCATAAATTGAGTTTGACACCTTAGATTTGAATCCTGTCAGATCCATAAGTTGAGTTTGGAAAACTACATTATGACATTAGATTTATTCAAAAGAGCTTTTCTTTTCCAAACAAACACAAACCCACATAACTTAAGTACATAATCAAGTAATAAGTAGAAAATATGAGAAAAGAAACTGAAAAGCACCACAAACATATCAAAAGGAATGCTTAAAGCACCACAAACACACACTGCTCAGAAACTAAAAAGCCAATTGCCTTCCATGGTTCTCCTCAATATAAACGAAAAGACGTATGATCTGCAAAATGGAGTGCCACATTCATCCAGAGTTATTAAGCAAGTCTAATCAGCCATGTTTAGAAAACTAATAACTAGGCACTGAACATGCCCCACAAGTGTTATATGATTTTTAAATTGTTAGGGAAATGATAGTTGGATCACTTGGCAAGATTTCATTGTTCTCACCTTTTGCACTCCATCCCTAGTCTCAATGTTGAAATAGAGTCTGTATCTGCGTCATTTGAATAGTTAAGGGTGTAAACAGGCCATCCTCTAAAAGTTGGGCTGAGAAAATTAAAATTTTGAATAGTAATGGCCTAACAAGCCAGCCCCAAATAGTTCAAAATCCAGTCCCAAATCCTACATGTGTTGCTTGTGAGGATAAACAAACGAAGTGATCAATAAAGCATTAGATTAAAGCCTGAAGGCAAGAAGAATGAAGCATGTATTGGTCTATAAATACTGTTAATTACTTAAGAAGAAAATGTACAAGTAAAACATACCATTCAGAAGAAATACATCTAGGACCCTTTGTTGTCTTTAAATACCCTTCTTCTCTGGAATGCCTCGAGTGAATCATTAAATTTCATGAATAAGCTATAGATACCCAACCTGGGGTTCTTTCCTAGTCAATATAAATAATATGCAAACTATATTTAAAGCAACAAAACCATGATGCTCCGATGGTCGAGAACACAAACTATACAATAGTGCTGCAGTTTTCATGCTAGTGGAAAATTCAGATTATCTGCCACTGGCTCCCATCATTTTTTGGTCCACTCGGAGAGTGAAGCATTTCATTTTTTGTAGGAATATCAAAATTCATTAAATTAGATTTCATAATAGCACTTGCATGTTTAAGAAAATGCAGACAATTCAAACTAACACATTTCTTTCAAACACAGCTGGTCAACCTGGAGGTTTAACAATGAAACTCAGGATCCGATTAACAAAATTGCCCAAGTTACTTAGTAACTCGCTGTTTAGTTTGGCCTGCAAGTCTGCCCACGTAAACAATGTGTCTAAAAACCTGATTCACACATAAGCAGTAAGCATTTTCCATCATTCCAACACATACAGCAATGTCAGCAAACAAGTAAAAGGCAAACCAAACTGTATAGTTCAGTGATAGAACTTGCCTCTAGCCTATTAGTCAACAAGTAGTACAGCCATACAATTTTGTTGGAATGTTTCTATCTTTTGTATCATTGCCAAAAACTCCCACACCCTTACTCTTGGAAAACTTCCCTGCATATATGATTCACAGCAGGATGCTAGAGAAGAAAAAAAAAAACACTCAGGAGTTTAGAAAGTCAACAGACACAACATTCCTTGGTTTTGTAAGAACTATGCAGAAATACAATAGCCGGCCTATTTTTCTGTTTTCTTTCCTTCATGCTCAAGATCAGCACTGGCTATCGATCCCTAGTAGGGGTGGCTAACATGGAGTGTGTGTACTGGAAAAAAAAAAAAAGAGCAGCACTGACATGCATCCAATAATCAAACTAAATAAGATGGGATCATAAAATACACAATCAAGACTGCTGAAATTTTCCCATGCAATTTGGATCTTACCATTTTCATTGAACCCATCTGTTTAATAGCCACCAATCTAAGGGTAAGGCTCATCTGCTCAGAGTATTTCAGGCTAGTTTCCACATCCAACATGATTTGGATGATCAAGACAAGCATGTATTTATGCCACAATAAGCAAGGACGAGTTGTTCTGATCCAGGAAAGTGACTACAATTTAATTAGAACACAAGGAAAGGGAACAAACTTTAAAGTACTGTTACACTTAGTCACACATCACTCCTTAGGATTCATATCCACTCAAACATTCTAATGAATTAAGTATCCATTCCAATCATAATTCAAATCAGGAAATGGCCTTAGATATGATTGATTGGAAAATCACAACATAACATCCTAAACAAATACAGTACAAATCAGTGAGGTAGTTTCAAGCATCCCAAGCTCAATAGCCCAAACCAACTAGCATACAATACTACAGGCATACTAATAATCACGACTAAAAAGACAATTTGATAAACTAGTAAGTAATTTTTGAGCTGATAAAAAAGAACGGATGGATTTTAAATAGATAAGCATTAGCAAGTAACAATGCTCTTAAACTAAAACCACAATAAAACTTGAAGAAAAGAAAAGAAGAATGAGGAAGCTGCCGTATTCCACTAGAACCAACTATTGAATGATGATCCTAGTGTAAATGCACCGACTATGAACACATGTCTGCAGCTATCACAAGGTAAGTAAGGATTGCCATTGGTTGGGCAAAATAAACATTAAAACATCAACAACCAAGTCAAGTTTTGGTAAATAATGTGAAAAATGAAACAATTCAAGAAGTAAAAGAGCGTAGACAATTCAAGAACTACATAATTGGAAATGAGATCTCACAGTAGCATATATACCTTGTCCATCCGTAGTTAACATCCTTCTCATTATAGGCAATAAAATGGGCTCAATTTGTATAAAAATATGGGGAATCCGGCTCACAGATTCAAGAATTGTGCTTATGTAATGCAAACAACCAACGACAACCAGAGCACCAGGATCCTTTGACTCATCATCAGCTTCAAAGTTATCCATAAACTTCCAAAATGTAAAAGCTTGAAACTAGGATCCTCTAGATAACTGAAGTATGCATCTCACTTGCTTCCGGTCAAGGCATGAGGACACAATAATAACATGATTTCAAGTAACCATGAACTGAAATGAAAGTGCATTGTGTCATCAAATGCACTGTAGGGCATAAGCATAACCAGTCTCACAAATAACCATTAATACCAAGACTTATACAATCACCAAGACTTCCTCGGGCACACCAAATTTTCACTTGATGTTATAACAAGGAAATTACCATCACTTTGTCAAGAAAATGCTTGTCTGCTACAACAACCATCTGCTACATGTGCCAATAGTCCGTATAAAGATACAAATTTGCAAGAGTATCGTGTCCTGAAATATTTACAACGAATGAATTTTATGACCAGTTTTGAAGAGCTTGAAAAGAGGATGAAAGGAAGACCTAAAAGGACCGAGGTGATGATGGGGATACCAAAATTTGTTCATTTACTAACGACATGGCCATATTAATGATTGGAGAAAGAAGATTCTAAACCCCAAATAGTTGGGATAAGCTATTATGATGAAGATGACACACATTGCACGCCACTGGCTAGCTTTCTGTAGTGAGAATACTTCAATGAGCCATGGGTGATAGGAAACTTGGCCCATTAACTAAGAGGAATCAATACATTGATGCATCCAGATCAGTACATTCATGCTTAACTAGCCAACTAGAGAAGGTAGGACCGAAGGGAATCGACTGGAGAATAACCGTGTTGCTAGAACAACTGACTCAGAACATGATCTGAACCATGATAACTAAGTAATGGGAATGGGAGAAGTTCAAGAGAGAGAAATGAGCTGAACCATGATCTATCAAGCAACCTAGCTATATTGTCAAAAATCCCCCGTGCATCATCTTGCCACAAATCTCAAAATCCCTCAAAATGAGAATAAATAGATGCCCATTTAAGAAATTCATGTATTTGACAATGTCCAATAAAAAAATCTCTGATTTAAAAAAATTACCAGCAAGATTGCTTGAAGAACATGTACAAGCTCTTCATCTTGATAGACTATATTGTCGTCGAATTTTAGCTCAATGTTGAAGCCCTGGTTGTGGGTTTCTTCAATGAGGGCCTAAAAACTACAATCGCATTTGGATACAATTTTGAATTCAATTGCAATTGCTGGTCTAGTAAATCAGGGAAAAGAAACAAAAAATAAAACCCAAATTGGCATTTTTCTTCAATTAGGACCTAAAAAACACAATGGCATTACTTATCAAATTAGGCATAAAAGAAACGTAACCGTAATATGAGGGCAACCTCTTTTTTTTTATATAATTAATTTCATCTTTGATTAAACTGAAATTTCACATCCAAACAGGGCATGAGCAACTTACAAATTTCAAATTATGTTGATGATATGTTGGTGTAAGTGGGGCTTGCTATGAGCACTCAAAAACCCAAAATCTGCTAAACAGGTAGCCAATTTTGGGGAGCCAATTACCAGAGCATTGCCAACGCTTTCATGTATAGACTGCGGAGCTTGAACATGCGAGCTTCATTATCAATAAATTTACAGCATTTTCCTGTTAGAATTTGGCAATTGCATAGATATTGTTAAACCCTAGTCAAGAGCAAATAGATGAAGTACATTAGAAAAAAAATCAACCGAAGGAGAAAATGAAAATGGCTAACCGTTGTATAAGTGGTGATGGACAGCTTCATTGTCCTTGTAGACGAGATTCTTTTTACAAATCACTTTTCAATTACAAAATATGGATGGATTCACATATGGGAACGAAGTGTAACTAAACTAACTCAAAATGATGTGCATTTTCAGATGAACCATTCTTCATACACGTAACCATCTCTGGTACATGGATTCCATTTTCAAAAAAGGAAAACATATAAAACACTAACCCTAGAAACAAAGGAAGGGAAAAAAAAAAATCAAATACCTAGTCCGACCCAAATTTGCTCAACCTGAACCCAAACAAAATTCAAATCAGGTTGGCATTTTCCAGCTCGAGCAACTTGACAACCTGACCCAAAGTCAGGTTGGGTCTTTGGGATTGGGTCAAGAAAGAGCCTTTGTAGCATTGTAACAGTTGGATTTAATTCAAACAATGGCTGCTTAGAAAACACGTGAAACATTACATATGTTCAATGATTAGAGTTGTTAAAGTTGATTTAGTAATTAAATTCAAACCTCAGTAACTATACTATGGATTCTGAATCCAGGGTGCCTAACACAACATGAGAATTTCAAATCCAGGATGCCTAACACAATAGGAGGATTTCAAATCCAAGGTGCACATCTCAAGAGCTAAATTTTCTCAATTTATTGAAAAATATGTAAATATGTCATAGCCAGTACCATCACAAAGAAAAATGCCCTAATAGATCAACTCATATAAGCTAATATAGATAAGAATTAAAAAATAACATTAACTATTAACTGTGTGATGGAATTGATGACGAAGCACTATCATCTGAAAAAGGAGGGCAAAGAAAAATGTTGTAATAAGCTTAGAGCTTACCTGGAGTAACATGGAGGCCTTTGCACAAAGAATGCCTTCAGGTGCGCACACATAATAGAAAATAGAAACTCAAGGTGCATACACATAATAGAAAATAGAAATATATTGATAACAAGAAAAAAATGAAAGAGCTTTGTTTCCAATAGAATCAATCTAGGAAACCTAACTGTACAAATAGATGAATAGATCTAGAGACATACATGCTTCAACAACCTAGGTTCGATTCTACAGATAGAGAAAGGATCTAATTGAGTCTAAAAGCATGAAAACCAGATCAGACATCAATCAATCACCAAAAACATGCAAAATTACACAATCTAGGTTAAAAAAAAGAGAGAACAAAAACCATCCAGCATCCAAGATTGAGAGAGACGGGTGAGATCCGATACTAATAGTGGGAATGGTGGTGACGATCTCTCCAAGCTTAAGCTTGTAAAGGATGGTTGTTTTACCGGTGGCATCAAGACCGACCATCAAAATCCTCATCTCCTTCTTTGTGAACAGACGACTGAACAACTTCGTAATCATGAGCCCCATTTTCACCTAAAATCTAAAGCTAAAAAAAGTAAAATATAGAGATGATCAGATCAAACAAAAGGAAAGAAAGAGATGGAAGACGGAATATCAGATTTGATTTTTTATTTTTTATTTTTGTTTTTTTAGGGCAATCACAATTTGTAAATAAAATATATGTATATGGTTTTAAGAAATGATCCACTGCAAATGAACAGAAATGCAAACTCCTGCAATTACTACCTATCTAGCAAAATCGAAACACAGCATGGCAAAACATGAATAGTAGTAGATAGAGATCCTCATCGATAAAGGGAATTTGCAATAGGAGGAAGATTTACAAGAGACTCAAACCCTGAATCCCCTGCTTTTCCTTCTCCCTCTAGCCTCTCATATTTCCTTCCCTTCAATCGCACGTAGGGTTTGGTGTGGCTGTGAGGCACGCCAGGAGCTTTTCCAAAGTGCTTCACAGCTTCACGTGAATTCTTCCTACCTCTGAGGAGAACCGTGTTCTGCCCAAGCGGAGCCCGGAGGGCAAGCTGATCAAACATCAGGCACTCTCCCCCGGCTTTCACAATCCTCACCCTAGCACGCTTCGTAAACCTCAGCGGAGTCACCTTCAGCGTTGGAACTTCATGAATCCTGATATCATCAGTGATTGTCTCGACAATAATGGCAATCTTACCTTCCTTGCCCTTTCTGAAATGGATCAGTTTGGAGAGGGAAATCGGGACCTTATTGTCTTTGCTCATGAAAAGCCTCTTCAAATCTGATTAGATCACTATAAATAAGAAGTAAACGAGAGAGAGAGAGAGAGAGAGAGAGAGAGAGAGAGAGAGAGAGAGAGATTAGAAAAGGGGGCGTGGGAGATCGAGGGAGAGAGGGAGAGAGAGGGACGTGAGAGGGAAGCAGGAGATTGAGAAACAGAGAGAGAAAAGGGGCGTGGGAGACCTAAAGAGAGGAGAGAGAGGGGGAAAATGGGAGGAAATGAAACATTCCGTGAGAGGGGGAAAAGAAAAAAGTAGCGCGGATTCTGCATTTTTAGCTGCTACGGTCCTGCTACGATTTTAGACCGTAGCTAAAACCCCTCTGGACCGTAGCCATTACACCATTCTTCGTAGCCCCTCCATGTTCGCATGTCTGACAGTCCTGGATTGACTGTCTTGTCCAGAGCTTTGTGGGGTCCATCGTGATGCATTTGATAAATCCACTCCATCCATTAATTTTATAATTTTTTTTTTTATAAAGAATAACCCAAAAATCTAGGCAAATTGAAGGTTTAACTGAACCACACCATTAATCAATGGTAGGTATTAATCTCCACTATTTCCTACCATGCGGTCCACTTGAGCATTCAATCTACTTCATTTTTTGGACTCCTGCCCTAACATTCTCTTTAAAAATGGAAAGACGTATTAGATGGAGCACACACATCTTAATGGGCCTCGTAGAGTCCCTTATGGGGCTATCCCAGGCTAATTGAATGATTAAAAGTGTTACTTTTTAGCTACGGTTTGGGGATCTTTTAGTTACGGTTTTAAGCCGTAGCAAATTAGCTACGGTCTATATCCGTAGCCAAAAGCTAGTATAGTCCATAGCCTTTAGTCATTTTTTTGGTAGTGTGTCAGGCAATGAACTAAGCAATAACAAAGCCTGTAATTCATCATCCAGGACCATCTTTATAGCGGAGAGCTGATTCACTATATTGCTGACCTCATTCATGTGCTCGGCCACAGAATCACCATTTTTGAACTTGAGATTCACAAGTCGTCTTATCAGGAATATTTTATTACCGGTTGTCTTTCTCTCATACAGTCATTCTAATTTTAGCTATAGGCTAGCGGATGAGGTCTCCGTAGACACACGGTGGAATATAGAATCATCCAACCATTGTCTAATAAACCCCACCACCTTCCGGTCCATCTTCTTCTAATCATCATTAGACATATCTTTGGATTTTTTTGATATGCCTAAGATTAGAGAATATAAGTCCTTGCAATAAAGCAAGTCCTCCATCTTAGCTTTTTATATGGTCCAGTTAGAACCATTGAAGCTGATCATCCTGGATGAGCCACCTTCCATAATTACAAACCGATCCTACCCATTCAATGAACTTATCTCTGATACCACTTTATTGGGGGCCTTGCACAAAACCTTAGGATCTAGCCTCCCAGAATAAATCAGAATTATGTGATAATAAAATAATGAAAAACAATTAAAGCATAAACCACATCACATGAGATTTTTACATGAAAAACCCTTAAAGAGATAAAAACCACGGGACCTCGTCTAGATCAACAATCTACTATGAAGTAGAACGTTACATAATTCTTCACCCACGCAGGAGTGGATAAACAATAAGAGAATAAAGAAAAACGGAGAGATCTCACCGATTACGAGGACATAGAAGCGCTGAGACGTCGACTCCCTTCCACAAGCTTCCTCTCTCTCTCTCTCTTTTCTCTCACTCTCTCACCTTTGTTAACCCTAAACCCTTTAGCAAACCTTTGCAAAGCTTTAGAAAATCCTCTTGTATTACTTAGAAAAGTCCTAGGCACCCTTACTTATTGTTTACGAAACTCTCTTCCGCACCTTGTTGTGAAAGGACTCTGATTTCTGCAATTTACACAAAATTACGGAACGAATCTGCATAAGTTGGACTGGTCGAGCAGCCCACTCGACCAGTCGAGCACCTCCCTCGACTTGTTAAGCACTTCGGAGAAAATAATTATATGGTCACTGGACTTTGAGTCGGGCCTCACTCGACTCCACTCGATTGGTAGAACGGCACCCACGACCGGTCTAGCAGCGTGGTGAAACACTTCGAATTTTCAACCCACTGCACTATCTCTCCCCTTAACTGAGGAGGGAAACCCCATCAGTATACCCATTTATAATCAACTGATTTTTTTTCCTTTGGGCAAGTGCATTATTTTCCAAGGGTCATAAGGGAATAAAAGTATGAGAGGGAGGTATACCTAGTATAGAAGAACCTGTTATGGATGATGGAGATTGATGAGAGGAGCTTGAAGTCACATGATCCATGCTTGTACATTAAAAAATTTTGTTCTCAAACTGAATTGGAGAGGACTTGATTGAGTCATTCACTATTTGATCTTAATCTTCTACTTGATTTTGTAGTATGATAGGCTGTATAACTCCAGAAGGACTTGACGACCAACTATTATCTTTTTCCCATTCATTCAAAACTTCTTGGAATTTGAACTCTTTAGATTTTTAGTAAGGAACATCTTCAACAAACTGTACATCTCTGGTAACATGGATTTTTGTTTTTATTGTATTAAAGCATTTGTATCCTTTTTGGTGAGGTGAATAACCAATGAAGATATACTTTGCAACCCATTTGTCTACTTTGTTCCGAATAAATTTTGGTATGTGAACATAACATATGCATCTAAACACACATAAGTATGAGATGTCGGGAATTTTTTTAACTTAAAATTGAAATGAGCTTTTTCTATTGAAAACCACACTTGGCAGTCTGTTAATAACATAGTTGGTTGACAGATACACATCGAGACATAAGAAATTTGGGACATTCATTTGAAACATAAATGACCTTCTGATCGACTTCAAGTAAGTGATGATTTTTACTTTCAACTACTCCATTTTATTGTGGAGTATCTAGATAAGTTGTGTGATAAATGATCCCATTATGTCCAAGGTACTTGTGCAATATTTTACTCATATATTCTCTTTCATTATCAGATCTTAGAATTCTAACATTGGCATCATATTGAGAAGTAACCATTTTATGAAATTCTTTAAATGAATTAAATACTTCTCATTTAGATTTTAATATATAAATCTATAATGATCTTAACAAATTATCTATATAGCTTACAAAGTCTTGAAGCCAAATAAAGAGTCAACCGGCATAAGGCCCTGATCATCTGAATGAATCAAACTAAAAAGCTTATCACAAAAGTTTTCACTATGTTGAAAATGTACCTTGGTGTGTTAGTATAATGGAAAGTCTCACATTTATTAAAGGAAGAAGTAAAAAATGGGTATATACAATGTCACGCTCTGTCTAATAGATGTTCAAGCCTATAATGCTAAATTTGATCTTTATTTACGTTATTTTCATTACTTAATAGAGCTCTTCTATCCTGATTCAATAAGTGGAGCCCTAGTGATTAGGTCCTATGAGACACAATGATTAAGACCTGTAAGACACAATATTTGGTGATAGGTCCTATAGACAATATTTTGAAAAGAAAGTGACAGAACATTTGAGAGATTTAGTGAGTTTATGGATAGATAACAAGTTAGATGAAAATATAAGAACCCAAAGAACTCTAGACAAGTTAATATTGGAAGACAGGTTAGTCTTGACAATACCTTGAACTGGGGTTGATGATCCATCGACAATGCTCGAGTAGTTTAGAGTCTTTCATTGCCTGCCATAAGAGTTGACAATATTAATATCGGTTGTAGTATCTTATTGTCTGCCATAAAGAATCCAATACTTGTTTATAACATGTCCAAATTTATTGTAGTGAGTATATCGTGGTCTTTCACTGGAACTCCGATTGATCTCTACTCTTTCTTGACCTTTTCCATGACCATGGCCTTTGAAATATTTTTTGGGTAAAAAAACTACCCTTGTTTTTTTTTTTTTCATTCAACAATGCAGCCATAATTAGGAATATGGGCTAGGATCTAACCTACAAAGTGTGGTTATGTTGTGGATGAGTGTGAAGCTTTTAAAGAAAAACAAGAATGCACCACTATACTATCACCACAAAAAACTCCCTTTTTTGTTCGAGCGAGTGATGGGTTTCTTTGAGTCCTCGTTGCCTCACGTCGTTGGTGAAGATGCACAAGTTGTGCTACTGATGGCGTCGCAGGAACGGAGCAGAGGCTGGTCACGGCAAGGCACCTAACTCAAAAGGGCCTAAATCAGAAAATAAGGTAAGAGAGAGAATTCCAACTTCTTAGTATCATTCTCTTTGATGGACTATTACATATATAGGCAACTTGAGAAGAGATAGAACTAGTATCTAATACAACTATTGCACGAAACGAAAAAGAGAGAGTTCTAGAGAAAAAAAAAAAGTGAGACTAACAAGGTCAGATATAGTAGAGTCATATTCTTCAACAAAATATGAATTGTTAATTCCAAATTGCCCAATTTTCCCTAATTACTAGGATCTAGTTGAGGTATGGACTAGTCTTAGGCCCATTGGATCGGTCTTATTATCATCAAAAGTTGCACCCCTACATGTATAATTGCTTGATAAAAAAAAAAAAACCTATTTATGTCAATGGAACATCGTGTATTACTGCATTCAATGGTCAATAATCCTATGATGGATGGTTTCAGTTCTGGACACTTTGAATTTTTATTATATAATCACCAGAGACAGCAGAGGCTGGTTCCAGCACAAGGGGTCACCTTGGTGTGTTTGGTGTGTGCATGTCGTCTAACCAGTTCAAAAGGGTCATCCATTATGAAAGTTAGATATTTTCAAAATCAGGGTGATTCAACCATCACGAGGGGTTCCTATTTGTGCCTTCATGTGTCTTTATATAGTGGCCCCAAGGTTTCAATATTTTTTAGGTTTTTTTATCATTAATTTATTAATTTTTTATTCATTTATTTCTTTTTGGATGCTCGATTAAATTGAATAGCAATAATCTAATGGAATGACTATATTTTTTAGGCATCTCTTTTATCATATTAGATATGTTAAAAAAACATCCACACATGATTCATATATGCAATATAAGTCAAACCGCAAAAGAAAAGGGCTAAAGGGGCCCCACTTGTGTTTTTCCTTCATTCAAGTCTATATTACATTATGAACGGATTGGATAGTGAATAAAGATCACGGTGGCTCATAGGTAGGTTTCAGCAGTAGATGTCATTATCTTATCACCATTGCTTCTTGTGGTGTGGTACACTTGAGCTTTGAATCTGCCTCATTTTTGAACTCATGCCCTAAAATAATCTTAAAAAATGATTGGACGGCGTGGATAAAAACCATGAATATGGTGGGGCTCCATCACGGGAAAGAACGCAATTAATGAATACATTGACTTCTCTTGTCTTGGATAATTAAATACAGGCCACGTTCTCTCCTCTAATGTCCTCACTTTGGAAAATACTGGAGGCTGATTCAACGCATGTGAAGTTGAAGAACTGACTCGTGGCACGTGTGAGAACCGAGAGGCTCAACAGCTGAGGCCCACTGTGAAAATTTCTTAGTCCCAAAATCAACAGGTTCTTCACATTGTGTGGGCCCCTTTTGCATGTTGAACGTATACCATTGTACTCCGCCAAAACAACAAAAAAAGGACGGTCGAAAACCGTCTCAAAGGGCCATAAAGGACGGTCTTGGACCGTCGCAAGGGCTGTCATATTTTCGAGCGTCGTATTACTTAAAGGACAGCCATAAACCATCTCTAAAAAAGGACTGTCATGGACCGTCTCTAAAGAATGACGGTCATAAATCGTCTATAGTAAATGTCTGTTTTGAAGCCAAAAAGGACGATCCTAGAAAGTCCGTAAAAAGGACGGTCCATGACCGTCAACAAAAAAGACTGTTATAGACAGTCTCTGATGAACCATAAAAGGACGGATATGGACCGTCCCTGCAAAGGACAATCATAGACCATTCTTAAAAAGGATGGTTAAAAGCTGTCTCTAATGGTCCTAAAAAGGACGGTCTTAGACCGTCCCTAAAAAGGACTGTTATAGGCAGTCTCTGATGAACCACAAAAGGACGGATATGGACCGTCCCTGCAAAGGATGGTTAAAAGCTGTCTCTAAAGGACGGTTAAAAGCTCTCTAATGGTCCTAAAAAGGATGGTCGTAGACCGTCCCTAAAAAGGACTGTTTTCAGCGGTCCTATTTAAAAACTGTTTTAGACTAAAAAGGACGATCTTAGACCGTCCCAGATGTTGAAAGACCTGCTAATGAAAAAACTAATATAATTCAATTGAAACCTGTATTTTTAAATATTTTAAACATAAAAAAAATGTTGCAATACAATTAAAACTAAATATTAAACAAAATTTATATTACTTCAAAATAAAAAAAAATTATTATTTATAACAATAAATTAAAAATGGTCTTGAATAAAAATAAATTTAAAAAAAAAAAAACAAATCTTCTGTGGTCTACTCCTAGCACGAGTGGCGTCAAAAGGTTGAAGTACTTGTAGGCCTAAATTTAGGCACGATTAATTAAAATCCTGCACATAAGAAAAAAAAAAGTCAAAATGTAGCATTCAACAAAGATAAAATAAATGAATTAAAAAATATGTCATTAATTACAAGGTTGAAATATGCTTTTAGGGGAATCAATTGACAAAAATACCTTTTTTTTCCTTTTGATTTTCCCCTAGAAAGTGTCAAGGTAAAGCATTTTTAGGCTGTGTTCATCACATTCAACCCATACAATAGGTTCATTCCACCATGATGATCATGTGAGGCCAAAAAATTAAGTCCAATAATCAGGTGGGCTACATATGAATTTGAAGGTCTTTGGGTGGTTTAGGCCAATCTTTTATTCCATTCCAATACAATAAACATTGGATTTAGCAGACGATGTGGAATTGAGAATAGGTAAACGTTTAGGTTTAGGAAATCAGGTTCGGGTTCAGGATCGGGTTTAGGTTTGGATTTTCAAGTTTAGGTTTAGGTTTAGGTTTAGGTTAGGGAGTTGAGATTAGAATTAGGTGTAGGTTTAGGTTTAAGGATTTGAGAATACGTTTAGGTTTTAGGTTTAGGTTTAGGTTTAGATTATAGGTTATAGGTTTAAGTTTAGGTTATAAGCTATAGGTTTAGGGAATTGAGAATAGGTTAAGGTTTAGGTTTAGGAAATCGGGTTCGGGTTCAGGATCGGGTTTAGGTTTGGATTTTCAAGTTTAGGTTTAGGTTTAGGTTAGGGAGTTGAGATTAGGATTAGGTGTAGGTTTAGGTTTAGAGATTTGAGAATACATTTAGGTTTTAAGTTTAGGTTTAGGTTATAGGTTATAGGTTTAGGTTTACGTTTAGGTTAAGATTTAGGTTTAGGTTATAAGCTATAGGTTTAGGGAATTGAGAATAGGTTAAGGTTTAGATTTAGAAAATTGGGTTCGGGTTTGGGATCGGGTTTAGGTTTGAGTTTCAAGTTTAGGTTTAGGTTTAGGTTAGGGAGTTGAGATTAGGATTAGGTGTAGGTTTAAGTTTAGGGATTTAAGAATACATTTAAGTTTTAGGCTTAGGCTTAGGTTTAAGTTTTAGGTTATAGGTTAAGGTTTAGGTTAAGGTTAGGTTATAGGTTACAAGTTTAGGTTATAGGTTATAGGTTAAGGTTTTAGGTCATAGGTTTTGGTTTAGGTTTAGGTTAAGGTTTAGGTTAAGGTTTAGATTTAGGTTATAAGCTATAGGTTTAGGGAATTGAAAATTGGTTAACGTTTAGGTTTAGGAAATCGGGTTCGGGTTCGGGATTGGATTTAGGTTGGGTTTTCAAGTTTAGGTTTAGGTTTAAGGAGTTGAGATTAGGATTAGGTGTAGGTTTAGGTTTAGGAATTTGAGAATACATTTAGAATTAGGTTATAGGTTATAGGTTAAGGTTTAGGTTTAGATTAAGGTTAGGTTATAAGTTTAGGTTATAGGTTATAGGTCATAGGTTTTGGTTTAGGTTAAAGTTATAGGTTTAGTTTAGGTTAAGATTTAGGTTTAGGTTATAAGCTACAGTTTAGGGAATTGAGAATAGGTTAAGGTTTAGGTTTAGGAAATCGCGTTCGGGTTCGGGATTGAGTTTAGGTTTGGGTTTTCAAGTTTAGGTTTAGGTTTAGGTTAGAGAGTTGAGATTAGGATTAGGTGTAGGTTTCGGTTTAGGGATTTGAGAATACATTTAATTTTTAGGTTTAGGTTTAGGGAATTGAGAATAGGTTAAGGTTTAGGTTTAGGAAATTGGATTCGGGATCGGGTTTAGGTTTGGGTTTTCAAGTTTAGGTTTAGGTTTAGGTTAAGGAGTTGAGATTAGGATTAGTTGTAGGTTTCAATTTAGGGATTTGAGAATTAATACATTTGGGTTTGGGATCGGGTTTAGGTTTGGGTTTTCAAATTTAGGTTTAAGTTTGGGTTAGGGAGTTGAGATTAGGATTAAGTGTAGGTCTAAGTTTAGGGATTTGAGAATACATTTAGGTATTAGGTTTAGGTTTAGGAAATCGGATTCGGGTTCGGGATCGGGTTTAGGTTTGGGTTTTTAAGTTTAGGTTTAGGTTTGGGTTAGGGAGTTGAGATTAGGATTAGGTGTAGATCTAGGATTAGGGATTTGATAATACATTTAAGTCTTAGGTTTATGTTTAGGGAATTGAGAATAGGTTAAGGTTTAGGTTTAGGAAATCGGGTTTGGGTTCAGGATCGGGTTTTGCTTTGGGTTTTCAAGTTTAGGTTTAGGTTTATGTTAGGTAGTTGAGATTAGGATTAAGTGTAGGTTTAGGTTTAGGGATTTGAGAACACATTTAGGTTGTAGGTTTAGGTTGTAGGTAGGTTATAGCTTATAGCTGTAGGGAATTGAGAATAGGTTAAGGTTTAGGTTTTAGGTTAAGGTTATAGGTAGGTTATAGGTTATAGGTTATAGATTTAGGGAATGGAGAATGGGTTAAGGTTTAGGTTTAGGAAATCAGGTTTGAGTTCGGGATCGAGTTTTGCTTTGAGTTTTCAAGTTTAGGTTTAGGTTTAGGTTAGGTAGTTGAGAATAAGATTAGGTGTAGGTTTAAGTTTAGGGATTTGAGAACACATTTAGGTTTTAGGTTAAGGTTATAGGTAAGTTATAGGTTATAGCTGTAGGGAACTAAGAATAGGTTATGGTTTAGGTTTTAGGTTAAGGTTATAGGTTATAGGTTTAGGGAATTGAGAATAGGTTAAGGTTTAGGTTTAGGAAATTGGGTTTGGGTTCGGGATCAGGTTTTGCTTTGGGTTTTCAAGTTTAGGTTTAGGTTTAGGTTAGGTAGTTGAGAATAGGATTAGGTGTAGGTTTAGGTTTAGGGATTTGAGAACACATTTAGGTTTTAGGTTTAGGTTATGGGTAGGTTATAAGTTATAGCTGTGGGGAATTGAGAATAGGTTAAGGTTTAGGTTTTAGGTTAAGGTTATAGGTAAGTTATAGGTTATAGATGTAGGGAATTGAGAATAGGTTAAGGTTTAGGTTTTAGGTTAAGGTTATAGGTAGGTTATAGGTTATAGGTTTAGGAAATTGAGAATAGGGTTTAGGTTTAGGAAATCGGGTTCGGGTTCAGGATTGGGTTTTGGTTTGGGTTTTCAAGTTTAGGTTTAGGTTTAGGTTAGGTAGTTGAGAATAGGATTAGGTTGAGCTTTGGGTTTAGGGATTTGAGAACACATTTAGGTTTTAGGTTAAGGTTATAGGTAGGTTATAGGTTATAGCTATAGGGAATTGAGAATAGGTTAAGGTTTAGGTTTTAGGTTAAGGTTATAGGTAGGTTATAGGTTATAGGTTTAGGGAATTGAGAATAGGTTTAGGTTTAGGTTTAAGAAATCGGGTTTGGGTTCAGGATCGGGTTTTGCTTTGGGTTTTCAAGTTTTGGTTTAGGTTTAGGTTAAGTAGTTGAGAATAGGATTAGGTGTAGGTTTAGGTTTAGGGATTTGAGAACACATTTAGGTTTTAGGTTTAGGTTTTAGTTTAAGGTTATAGGTAGGTTATAGGTTATAGCTGTAGGGAATTGAGAATAGGTTAAGGTTAGGTTTAAGTTATAGGTTATAAGTTTAGGTAACTGAGAATAGGTTTAGGTTGTAGGTTTAGGGTGTGGTTTAGGTTAAGGGTGAGGTCCCTGTAAAAACATATATAAATACGGCCTATCCAAATGGCCAAGCCCTCCCAATGTTGTCCATAGGAAATGGACAGTTTCATCATGGTCAGCGGTTCCCACCTTCCAGAGATTTATTCATGGTAGCCTATGGAATATGAGTTGGACCTAATAAATAGTCTAGATCAATGGATTGTACTCATAAATTTCCTAATACAACTAGGAGAACTGTAGAGCACTGTGGGCCCCACCATGATGTATGTGTTTCATCCATTCCGTTCATCCATTTTTATAGATCATTTTATTGCTTGATCCCAAAAGTGAGAGGGATACAAATCTCATGTGGATCACACCACATGAAAATAATAGTGATTGGATATCAATCATTAAAATCCTCCTATGGCCCACTATACTGTTTATTTGACATCCAATCTGTTGATTAGGTTATACGGACCCATATGAAGAGAAAAAAAAAATATCAGCATCATCCAAAACTTTTATGACCCCCAAAATGTTTTTAATGGTCGACCCTCATTCAACATTGTTTCCTATAATGTGGTCTACTTGAGATTTGGATATACCTCATTCTTGGACTTATACTGTAAAATGATCTGTAAAAATAGATGAATGGCATGGATGAAACCATCGACGATGCTCTGTGGACCCTACCATAATGTATGTGTTTCATCCATTTTAAAGATCATTTTAGAGCTTTTTGTAAAAAATTAGAGGGATATAAATCTCAGGTAGTCCACACCACATGAGAACAATAGTGATTGGATATCCACTGTTAAAATCCTCCTAAGGCCCATAATACTATTTATTTGACATCAAATCTGTTGATTTGGTCATACAGGACCAGATGAAGGGAAAAAACAAAAATTAGCTTGATCCAATAGATTTAGGCTACCAAAATATTTTTAATGGTCGACGCTCATTCAACACTGTTTCCTGTAATGTGGTCCACTTGAGATTTGGATATACCTCATTCTTTGACTTATACCGTAAAATGATCTGTAAAAATAGATGGATGGCATGGATGAAACCGTCGACGATGCTCTGTGGGCCCTACCATGATGTACGTGTTTCATCCATTCCGTTCATCCATTTTTAAAGATTAGGATTAGAGCTTTTTGCAAAAAATTAGAGGGATATAAATCTCAGGTGGTCCACACATCATGGTGGGACCTATCAACTTGCTAACATTGAGTGAAATTGGCATGAGACCCAATGCAATTGCATCCATAGCTTTTCCATTCTTCCCAGACATGGAGTGGAATTGGCACAGGACCAGATGTAATTCCATCCCACCTTTTCCATTCTTCCCAGACATCTGAAGTTATTTACTCTTCATGTCCGGATTGATCAGATTATCCAAAAATAGTTAAAGGTTGTTCATAATATCAAAAATATATAAATGAATAGAAAACACAAACATCAGCTTGATCCAAAACTTTTGGGGCCTCCAAGAAATTTTAAATAGTAGAGGTTCAATCACACTATTTCCTGTGGTGTGGTCCACTTGAGCTTTGGATATGCTTCCTTTTTGTTCTTTAAACCTCAAATTATCTGTTAACATGGATGAATGGAGTGGATAAAATAAATAAATAATGGTGAACCCCATAGAGTTTACTCTGGTAAAGGTAACGAGTAACTCACTTAAATGTAGTGGAGAAAGGTTTCCTTGGGAGGATTTTAACGGTGGATATCCAATCACTATTGTTTTCATATGGTGCGGTCCACCTGAGATTTATATCCCTCTTATTTTTAGGATCAAGCGATAAAATGATCTTTAAAAATGGATGAAACACATACATCATGGTGGGGCCCACAGAGCATTGACCACCAGCCACAGGGATGGTGGCTGTTGGATGTCAAATAAACAGTACCACAGAGCGTTGACCATTAAAAATATTTTGGGGGCCATAGAAGTTTTAAATCAATTTGTTCTCTGTGCTGGGGTCCACTGGAACTTTGGATTTAACTCGTTCTTTAGACATTGCCCTAAAATGATCTCTCCAAATGGATGGAAGGTGTGGATACAAAACATACATCATGGTGGAGCCCAAGAATGAGAGGTAAATAAATCTCAGGTGGACCACACCACATGAAAACAATAGTGATTGGATATCCATCATTAAAAATAAGATAGATTTAGCTATCAAGTGGACCACACTATAAAAGGCAGTGGAGGATTGAATGTCTACCGTTGAAACCCTTTTAGGGGTCATGGAAGTTTTGGATCATTACGAAATTTATTTTTCCTCTTCATCTAGGTCTTTGTGACCTTATGAATAGATTGGATGGAAAATAAATGTTACGGTGGACCCTACAAAAGTTTCAATGGTGAAAATCAATTTTCTGCTGCTCTTTGTGCTGTGGTCCAGTTGATCTTTGGATATGATTTTTTTTTTTTGGATAACGGTCCGAAATGATCTCGAAATATGGATGAACGTTGTAGATATAATAAATACGTAACTGTGGGGCCCATGTATCTTTGACATCTTTTGAGTCGTTCGTACAACTCGAAGTTCGAGGAGTGTCAGCGCTCGTCTTCGAGCAGCGGCTGATCCGCTTGAAGGAAAAAGTAGGGGCATTTTCGACCTTTGGCAAGGCGTCCGTACAGCTGGGGCATATTCTCGCACGGGAAAATGAGGTGGGCGTAGTCTCGTAAATGGGCCATCAATGGGTCGTACAGTTGTAAATTTCTCTATTAGAGGAGTCGCGCTGGGTAACTCGCGCCAGGCACGTTAGGGTTACTTTCGCAAACTCAGAGCCACGTGGGAGGAACTTTAACTAGATCCACCCCAGCCATCAGATACGATGCCTTATGTTAGTCATTTACTATAGAAATCATGATCATCCAAAACTTTAGGGACCCAAGAAGGGTGTGATAGATCTTATGGACGGTGTGGATTTCATACAATACCCTAAGCTAGTGAAAATAACCCACATTTTGGGGGCCATAGAAGTTTTAAATCAATTTGTTCTCTGTGCTGGGGTCCACTGGAACTTTGAATTTAACTCGTTCTTTAGACATTGCCCTAAAATGATCTCTCCAAATGGATGGAAGGTGTGGATACAAAACATACATCATGGTGGGGCCCAAGAATGAGAGGTATATAAATCTCAGGTGGACCACACCACATGAAAACAATAGTAATTGGATATCCATCATTAAAATCCTCCTAAGGCCCACTTTACTATTTGTTTGACATCCAATCTGTTTATTAGGTCATATAGGCCCCAACAGAGCTCTTTGTTGCCCAGTTCCTTTGGCCTAACCTCAACCAACCTGATGCCAAACTTAACCTTGGGCCTACTTTGATTTATATATTGTATATCCATATGGTCCATTTGTTTTGCCAACTCATTATAGGATACGAGTCCAAAAATGAATCATATTCAAATCTTAAGTAGACTACAACATAAAAAACAATGGTAATTAAACACCTACCATTAAAAACTTTATATGGGCCCACCTTAGTGCCCACTGTATATAAATCAATATCTCGGGTGCACCAAACCACATGAAAACAATAATGATTGCATATCCATCATTAAAATCATCCTAAGGCCCACTGTACTGTTTATTTGACATCCAATATGTTGATCAGGTCATACATGGACAATTGAAGGGGAAAAACAAAAATCAACTTGATCCAAAACTTTTATGGCCCCAAAATATTTTTTAATGGTTGACGCTCATTCAAAACTGTTTCCTAGAATGTGGTCCACTTACAATTTGGATATATATCATTTTTGGTCTCATACCGTAAGATGATCTTTAAAACTAGATAGACGACATAGATTAAACACATACACCATGATAGAGCTCACAAAGCACCAACCACCAACCATTAGATGGTGTCAGGGGGAGTAGTCAATTCGTTCCCCTTATTTGTGGTGTGGTCCATTTAATCTTTGGATATGATTCATTTTTTGGATAATTCCCTAAAATTATCTCGAAAAATGGATGAATGGTGTGGGTTGATCCCAAATTTTCATTAAATCCAAAACTCAAGTGTACCATGCCATGCCAAACGGTGTGGAATAATGATTTCTACTGTTGATACCTTCCTTAGGCCCACAGTAATGTTTATTTGACATCCAACATGTTCATAATATCAAAAAGATATAAATGAAGAGATATCTCATAACCTAAAGGGGACACATCAAATCCACGGTGTTGATGTTCAACACCCATCATGATGGGGCCCACAAAACTTACTAACATCAATTCTTAGGTTCTCACAAGGTCAGTGAATTTGGTCACAATTTTGACCAGAATATTTCGCCCATTTTACATGTCTGATCTATTCGCTCTATTTTACTGATCATTACCCTCAATTTGACTAATTACTCGCCCCGATCATGCTACACATGGAAAGATATTGGGCAAGTAAGATTGATCAACAATTTGAGTGAATTTTGATTTAAACATCTGAAGTTATTTACTCTTCAATTTGGACAGATCAGATTGTCCAAAAATGGTTCAAGGTTGTTCATAATCTCAAAAATATATGAATGAATAGAAAACACAAACATTAGCTTAATCCAAAATTTCTATGGCCTCCAAGAAATTTTAAATGGTAAAGGTTCAATCACACTATTTTCCCGTGGTGTGGTCCACTTGAGCTTTGGATATGCTTCTTTTTTTTTTCTTTAGACCTCAAATTATTTGTTAACATGGATAAATGGAGTGGATAAAATAAATAAATAAATAATAGTGGACCCCACAGAGTTTACTCTGGTAAGGGTAACGAGTAACTCACCTAAACATGTGGAGAAGGGTTTCCTTCAAACATTCATAATCATATATTGAGCCTGCCTTAATGTGATTCACATATCCAACCCACTTATTATGTGTGTCCAACTTGGATGAGGGGCCTGTCTAAAAATTTCTTTGGTCGCTAAAAGTGACTTTTAGCGACAAAAATAAGTTTCGTCACTAAAAACCCTCTTTCTTGTAGATACATCATCAAAATCTCACTTTTGTTATCTAACTTTTCAATCTTTCTTGTCAAAATATAAAATTTAGTTTTCCTTTTTAAAATATATATTTTTTTACAATTTATCAATTTTTTTACAATTTTGTTTAATTTTTTAAATTTTCATTTTCAAAATATCATTTTTTTAAACTCACTTTTGTTATATAACTTTTTAATTTTTCTTGTCAAAATATAGTATTTAGTTTTCTTTTTAAAAAAGTATATTTTTTTACAGTTTGTCAATTTTTTCACAATTTTGTTTAATTTTTTATATTTTCTTTTTCAAAATATCATTTTTTTTATTGAAATATTTTTTTTTTCAAAGTTATCAACATTATTCAAAGTTCTTAATTTTTTTTTCAAAATGTAGATTTTTATAAAATCACATTTTTTTTAAAAAAAACGTTGTTAATTATTTATTTTTCTATTGGAGGTTGTACGTGAGCATTAGAGACGGTTAAGGACCGTGTCTAATATAGACGGTCTTCCACGATCTTAGAAGATGGCTAAGGACCATCTCTAATAGAGACGGTCAATAACAATCTCTAATAGAGACGGTCATTGACAGTCTCTAATAGAGACGGTCTATGGCAGTCTCTAATAGTGATGGTCTTCGACAGTCTCTAATAGAGACAGTTTTTGATAGGGCAATAAGACTGCTAAGGAACATCTTTAATAGAGACGGTCATTGACAGTCTCTAATAGAGACGGTCTTTGACAGTCTCTAATAGAGACGGTTTTTGACAGGGCAATAAGACAGTTAAGGACCGTCTCTAATAGAGCCGGTCTTTGACAGTTTCAGATTACAAGTAAAAGATGGCCAATGACCGTCTCTAATACGGACGGCCAGTGACCGTCTCAAATGACCACATATAAGACGGTCGAAGACCATATCTAATGCGGACGGTCTTTGACCGTCTCTGATGAGGTATATAAGACGGTTAAAGACCGTCTTAAATTATTTACGGACGCAGAACATTTAAAGACAAGATTAGGGACGGTTAGGAGCCGTCCCTAATTTTAGAGACGGTTTACGGCTGTCTCTAAAGCGTCTTTAAACCAAGCAATTTTAGAGACGGTCCAGAACCGTCTCTAAATCTGTCATTGTTTTCCATTTTTCACGTAGTGTCGGTCAATTTTATTCTTCTGACCACTTAATTTTGTCATGTAGGAGTGGACTGAATGAGCAGTGAGCCCTCCTGAGTTTTTTCACAGGGTATACACATCTGGCCTCCAACTGATGAACGGTCTGGATCTCATTCATATCTGTCAGGGCCACCGATTCCCTATTTAATCTTCATGCGAATGCTACATTTTATTACGAGAAATGTTGAAGTGATATTCGGGAATAGCCCATTATGGACGATTCATGCGACCATTCGACCCCTGTTCCGTGGACGCGGCTTCGGTGGATCCAGGGATCCACCAACTTGACTGTGGGGCCCACCTTGATGAATGTGTTTTATATTGATTGTGTTCATCCGTTGTAAAAGATAATTTCAGGATATAGCCCAAAACTGCATCAGATCTAAATCTCAGCTGGACTACACAACAGAAAATAGTGGTGATTGAACGCCCACCATTAAAAATTTATTTAGGGCACTGGAAGGTGGCCTTAGGAAACTTTTAATGGTCAATCACCACTGTTTCCTGTGAGATGGGTCCATCTAAGATTTGGATCTGCTGAGTTTTTGGGCCCATAAGTTAAAATGATCTAAAGAAACGGATGGATGGCGTGGATATACAATACATATATCAAGGTGGTCCCTGTAGTCACAGATACACCGATCTGAGTGAATCAGGGGACCACCGAAGTCGCGTCCCTGTTTCACGGGTGATTTCATACCCGGTTGCCTACCCATGTATTTAGGGAGTCCATATAAAAAATATATTTATGGGTCCCACAGTGATGTCTGCATGAAATCTACTCTGTTTAGTAGTTACTCCGTTCTATTTTAGGACGTTCGTTAAAAAAATAGAATGAAACCCAAACTCAAGTGGCTCGGACTAGGAAAAAAGTGGGGATAGGAACGATCACCATCGAAACCTTCCTTGCATCCATCACGATCTTTATATACAATCCAATCCGTTCATAAATTGAATCCCATCAGGGCAAAAGGGAAAAGAATCCTGATCTAAAACTTCCATAGCCCGTAGTGTTGTATTTTATTTCTAACTAAAGCCAATTAAAAAATGTGTTATTGAACGAAAAGTATATATAGTGCATAAGATATGCAAAGATATTTCTAACATATGCTCTCATCGTATTAGTTGGTATGAGTTGGGTAATACACAGTGGAAAGAAAAGCAGTCACTAGGACGGATGTACAAGAAGAGTATGGAGGTTGGAGTAGTACTAAAGCCATTACTGTAACCAATTCAATGTGGAAAGAAGCATCTATATGGCTATCTAAGGAAATTTATAAATAACAAAGGAAATTAATAAAGCAAAGTGTCTCATACCAACCTAATCAAACACACAAATCTAACTTATCAATTATCATTTATGTTCCTTAACATAATTAGTCTTTTATATTCTTTAGCATAACCAGTAACCTAATCTTACATTATGAGTGACAATAATCCAGTAGTTGTAATGCTTAATGGTAATCCAAGTCCACACTCATACATTGGATGAGTTCTATTATAATACAAGCAGTTCTTCTTTTAGAAAGGTGCTTTGCATTTATTCCTTGTGGTCGACTATAAGTGTTTACTTTTTATTTGCTTTTATATCCAAAAGTTCTTTCGTACGGAAGGCAAAGTGTAACCCATTTTCGGAGGACAAACCCTAACCCCTAATAATTATTGAAGATCTTACGAGTGGCTGAATAAGCAAACAGTCTTTTCAGATCTTGGTCATATACGGTCAATTCCGACATATCTGCCTATCTTGGTGCTTGGGGTCAAAGTTATTTGGTTGGAATCGAGCCACACAATCTACTCTAGCACACCGGCACATATCACATGTGACTGAATTCTGAAACCGAGAGGCTAACAGTTTTTCGCATGCCTCGATGGGATACCTTATTTGGTATATATATCAGTGTAACTCCATTTCAATCAATCAATTCAACTTGAGATGTAGGTGCAACAGTACCTGAACTCCTGAGTTCATCATCAAAACCCAATGCCCAATCCTCTAAACCAGAAGGGAGCATCCTCATCTTAGAGTGATCATCTTGAGGTGATATCAGTTGGATTGTGCAATATACAGATTAGAATTTGTGAAGTAAGGGAGAGCTCAAGCAGGGCAAGCATGAGGGAGAGCTCAAGAAAAGCAAGTGCGAGATCAGGTAGAGCAATCACAAATTCAAGTAGACACCTTCAACAGGTGGATTGTCAATTATACCGAGAACTTGAACCGGATGTGGTTATTCTTGAATAGAGGGCACCTAATGCACCTCAACAAAATATTGAGTTAGTTCTGTTGAAAACTTAACGTCAATACCACCGGTACCTCCCCACAATGAAATTTGCATCAAATTATGAAACAAGGTATGTGGAATACGCCTCCACCCATTCAATTTAGATCACTTGAGCAAGAGGCCATAAACTTCAATCTTAAAGTTAGAAATCAAGGAATGCATGAGGGGCACCCTTTTCCATAGAAATCTGTTATACACTAGTTTTGACTGATTATGAGATAACCAATTAGAAAAGGACACATGTCATTACACGGGAAATTCATAGCGTATGTCAGATCTTTAGAGATATTTAGAGTGCTTTTCACAAAATTACAGGTAGCATTGATCTAATGATACATGTCATCTAATGACAGGGTACAGTTAAGAAGCTCAGAGGCAAAAAGTAGTTGAGTGGAAAGAGTGTTTAAAAGGATACGTGTCAAGAAGAGGACGAAGGATTTGGAAGACCAACGTAGTGACGAATCAACTGTTGTAACCATTAAATAAAGAAAGAAACATATAAAAGATAGTTACAAAAGAGATATAAATCGTAAAAGGATTCAACAAAGTAAGTCATCTCACACCAAACCAATCAAATTATCTTTCTTTATCATAACTTAACTCTATCTTATGGGTAGCGGTAATTCTTAGTTGTAATCTAATAGTGGTAATATTTAGCTATAATCCAAGTCTACCTTTTTCGTTGGACTATTCCCAGTTTCAATACAATCAATTCATCTTTCAGGAAGGTATCTTGCAGTTGCTCCCTATGATCAACTGTAAGTATTTTCTTTTTGTCTAATTATTTTCATATAACAAAAGTCCTTTCGTACAGAAGGTAAGGTGCAACCCATCCTCAGAGGAAAAACCCCACTCTTTCATAAGAGGTGGTGCATTCTTTACCTCCGAGGCAGGAACTGATGGTGGATTACATTGTAGAGGTGGCATAGGCGGCAACGAAACTGCATTACCGATCGAACTTCCGTCGATGTTATGTTTTGTTGTCGATGGTGTTCATTTTTTTTATCAAAGCCACCAGTCGTTACGTGGCCTGAGTCTGGCTAGCCATGTAAGTAATGATTAGTGCTCTCGGCCTGAATACAGAATTGTTCCCTTTGGGCCCTTCCGTATTCTTGCACCATCTAAATACTCATTTGGACATCTCAGAATACCACATACACCTCATCCGGGAGCTTGGTTAGGAACATGGATGGCCCGACTGGGTCTCTGTTCGGGTTGTTATTTGGATTTAACACTTCAGGGGGTGCAGGGACCGACACGTCCTTGCCTAGAGGTGGTGCAGTCGGTGTTGAGGGTTTAACCCCGACAATACGAGAACTCCTTATATGCATTTTTGGCAATATCACACCGATTATTTAGTAACAGGGTCCCACTAGGTGTGTCAGAAAATTGTTCGTAGTTGTTTTCTACACTAGGTATGCGGGCATGCTAGAATTGGAATTGCGGCTCCAATTCGAACCGAACAACAATGATCCCGAGTACCGAGGTAGGCATGTTGAGATGTGGAGCCACATCTGGGGGCTGCTCGACCAGTCGAGTGCCCTGCCTGACCAGTCGTGGACTGACTCGACTCAAAGTCCAGCAAGCATCAGTTTTTGAGTTCTGAGGTTCTCGACCGGTCGTGGCCCATGCTCGACCGGTCATGGCCCATGCTCGACCGGTCGAGAGGTCTGCTCGACCAGTCGAGGTTACGCAGATTCATTTCCAGATTTGATGTGGATTGCAAAAATTTGAGTCAGTTTTCGTAAGGGTGCGAAAGGAAAGTTGCCTAAACTATAAATAGGTGTCCCTAGGGCTTTTCTAAGGTTTGGGAAATAATTTTAAGGTATTGGCAAAGGGTTTTCTTTGTACTTTCAAGGGAGTGGTTAATATATTACCTTGTAATCTTCATTTTTCTTCATAGTGGAAGTTTGCATCTATGGTTTTTTACCCTTGTTTGGGTTTTTCCACATATATCTTTTCTTGTGATTTGTTTTGGATTGCTTTGATGTGTTTTTAGTTTATATTTCTTCCTGTTCATCATTTTTGGGTGAAAGCGGAGATTGGATCTTGGTTCACTGCATTGTTGGCATGTTACGCAACAACTGATATCAGAGCTATTGGTTTAGTTCTATTGAGAGCGATGATGGAAGAAAGAAAGACTAGAATTGAGAAGTTTGATGGTTCAAACTTTGCCTTTTGAAAGATGCAAATGGAGGATTATCTGTATCAGAAGGACCTCTATATTCCTGTAGGAGGAAAAGAGAATAAACCAGAAAAGATAATAGATGATGAATGATTTTTATTGGATCGAAAGGCTTTATGAACGATCTGAATCTCTTTGTCTAAGAGCGTTGCTTTCAAACATGCAAAGTGAAAACTATAAAAGAATTAATGGAATCCCTAGCCACCATGTATGAAAACCCTTAGCGACCAACAAGGTTCATCTTATGAAACAACTATTCAACATGAAGATGTTAGATGGTGGGAGCGTGGCTGAACATCTAAACGAGTTCAATACAGTCACGAGCCAGTTGGAATCCATTGACATTATTTTTGAGGATGAGGTCAGGGCGTTATTGATCTTGTTCAGTTTGCCAAACAGTTGGGATGGTTTGGTGATTATTGTAAGCAATTCTTTAGGGTCAACAAAGCTAAAATTTGATGATGTGGCCGGTTTAATTCTTAGCAAAGAATCTAGAAGAAATGCATTAGGAGTTTTAGGGGATTCAGGGAATAATCTAAATATTGAAAGAAGAGGAAGATCGTTGAACAAAAGAAACAATAAACACGGACGTTCTAAGTCGAGGAAGAAGTCCAAGGAACCGAAAGATAAAAACGGGTGTTAGCATTGCGACAAGAAGAGACACATGAAATGTGATTGCAGGGCACTCAAGAAACAAGAAGGAAACTCTCAAGGCGAGAAGGATTCAGTGAATTTATCTGAGGAGAGTGACACAGAAGCCTTGATCTTGTCTCTTGATGTGAGGAATGAGTCTTGGGTTATAGACTCGAGTGCTTTGTTTTATGCCACTTCGTGTAAGGAAGTTCTATGTGATTATGTGTTAGGTGACTTTGGGAGTCTACCTGGGTGATGATGAGTTGTGCAGTATTGTTAGAAAGAGAGACGTTCATATAAATTAGAAAAATGGAACGACTTTTAAATTAAAGGATGTCAGACATATACCGAGTTTGAGAAGGAATCTGATCTCAGTGGGACAATTGGCCAATACCGGTTATGTGACGACATTCACTAATGATTCCTGGAAGATCACAAAAGGTGCCTTGGTGATATCTTAAGGTCTAAAGGAAGGTACTTTATACGTGACTTCGAGATCGTATAGTTCACTCGCAGTCGCATCAACTGGAGTGAATGGGCAGTTATGACATCAGAGGTTGGGTCATATGAGTGAGAAGGGGATAAAAGTGTTATTGTCAAAAGGGAAGCTACCAGATCTGAAGTCTTTGACTTAAAATTCTATGATGACTGCGTGTATGGTAAGCAGAAGAGGGTAAGTTCCAAGAAGATTGGACGCGCTCCAAAGACGCATCTGTTAGAGCTTATACACACTGATGTATGGGGACCAGCACATGTATCATCTCTTGGTGGCTCACATTATTTTATTTCTTTTATTAATGATGCTAGTAGAAAATTGTAGATTTTTTTCTTAAAGCACAAATCTGATGTATTTGATGTATTTAAGAAGTAAAAAACTATTGTAAAAAATGAGACAGGTACAACAGTAAAATGTCTCAAATCAGATAATGGGGGAGAGTATTGTGATAAGAGGTTAAAAGAGTATTGTACAACACATAAAATCAAACATCAGAAAATGGTTCCAGGGACACTACAATAGAATAGTGTAGCTGAGTGCATTAACAGGACCATCCTTGAGTGCGTCAGGAGCATGAGGTTACATGCAAGGTTGCCCAAGACGTTTTGCGCAAATGCTGTGAATATTGTCGTATATCTCATCAATAGAAGTCCCTCAGCACCATTGGATGGTGGGCTACTAGAGAAAATGTAGACTAGAAAAGAAGTGAACCTTTCACATCTCCGAGTGTCCGGTTGCACTTCATACGTTCACATTGATGCAGAGCATAGAAACAAGCTGGATGTGAAGTTTAGGAGGTACACATTTATAGGCTATGGGAAGCATGATTTTGGCTATAGGTTTTGGGATGCAAAAAATAAGAAAATCATCAAAAGCAATGACGTAGTCTTCAATGAAAAAGTGATGCATAAGGACAATGTGTAGGAAAATAAGGCCGAGGAGAAAGAATTCATACAATTGGAAGAGTTACCAGATATGGGTGTTACAACGCCACAGGATGATCATGTACAGGAGCATTATGAGGCAGAGCCACAGACATTGGTTGTAAGAAGGTCTACTCGGGAGAGGAGACCCACGGTCCAATACTCACCCTCCTTACATTTTTATTACTGATAGATAATGGTGAAATGAAGTGTTTTGAAGAGACGTTACAGTTAGACATACGGGTTAAGTGGGAGCAGGCTATGAATGATGAGATGGACTCTCTTGAGTCTAATCGTACGTGGGAGCTAATCACTCTACCTAAGGATAAGAAAGCTCTTCATAACAAGTGGGTTTACAGACTAAAGGAGGAACACGATGGTTCGAAACGGTACAAGGCCAGATTAGTTATGAAAGGGTTTTAACAAAAGGCAGGTATCGATTTTACTGAAATATTTTTACCTATGGTAAAAATGTCTACATTCACTTGGTCTTAAGTATAGTGGCTACAGAGGACTTACATCTAGAGCAGTTAGATATTAAGACGACCTTTCTTCATGGGGACCTTGAAGAAGAGATATACATGCATCAGTCGACAAGATACGTGGTACCAGAAAAGGAGAACAAGGTATGCAGACTGAAGAAAAGTCTATATGGCATGAAGTAGGCCCCGAGGTAGTGGTGGAATAAGTTCGACAGTTTCATGTCAAAAAATGATTTTAGGAGATGTCATGCAGACCACTGTTGTGATTTGAAGAAGTTTGATACGTTATGCATCATCCTTCTTCTATACGTTGATGATATGCTTGTGACCGGTTCAAGTATGAAAGACATCTTAGATCTCAAAAGACAACTGTCCAAAGAATTTTTCATGCAAGATTTAGGAGCTGCAAAATAAATTTTAGGCATGAGGATAAAGCGTGACAGGAAAAATAAGAAATTATTTTTATCACAGGCAGAGTATATAGCCAGGGTACTTGATCGATTCAATATGGGAAGTGCTAAGCCGGTTAGCACTCCATTAGCCAACCACTTCAAGCTATTTAAGGAGCAAGGTGTAAAGACGCAGGAGGAACGAGACTAAATGGCTAAAGTCTCATACGCATCATCTATTGGGAGTCTCATGTATGCTATGGTGAGTACGAGGTCAGACATTGCTCAAGCAGTGGGAGTTGTTACCAGGTTCATGAACAATCCCGAGAAAGAACATTGGGAAGCTGAAGTGGATTCTTAGATACCAAGCAGGTACTAAGGATGTAGGGTTGTATTATGGCGGATCGAAAATCAAGCTATAAGGCTACATAAATTCAGATTTGGCAGGAGATATCGACAACAGAAGAAGTACTACACGTTATGTCTTTACTCTGAGTAGTGTTGTAGTAAGTTGGGTCTCTTAGTTACAGAAGATAGTATCTATTAGTACAACGGAAGCAGAATATGTTGCGGCTACAGAAGTGTGCAAGGAGATGGTGTGGATGTAAGGTTTCATAAAAGAGTTGGGTAAGAAGCAAACAGATTGCAAGCTGTACAGTGATAGTCAGAGTACAATACACTTGGCTAAGAATTCAGCCTTTCATTCAAGGACAAAGCATATTTTCATCATATATCACTTCATACGTTCATTACTGGAAGATGGATCGATTGCTCTGGAGAAGATTCACACAAGTGAGAATCCTGCAGATATGCTAACCAAGGCGGTCACAAGGGAGAAGTTGAAGCTTTGTTCAGCTTTGATTGGTCTTTAGGCTTGAAGACGAGGAGGCGGTGCACTCTGAATGTAGAAGACAAAAGTTTATGGTGATGTGTCTCTAAGTAGGAGATTGTTGAGATGTGGAGCTACATCTGGACGGCTGCTTGACCAGTCGAGTGCCCTGCTCGACCGATCGAGTGGCCCACTCTACTAGTCGTGGACTGCCTCAACTCAAAGTCCAGCGAACATCAGTTTTTGGGTTCTGAAGTGCTCGACCGGTCGTGGCCCATGCTCGACCGATCAAGGGGTTCGCTCAATCGGTCGAGCAGTCTGCTTGACCAATTGAGGTGACGCAGATTCGTTTTCAGATTTGATGCAGACTGCGGAAATTTGAGTCGATTTTCACATGGGTGCGAAAGGAAAGTTGCTTAAACTATAAATAGGTGTCCCTAGGGCTTTTCTAGGGTATGGAAAATAATTTTAAGGTGTTGGCACAGGGTTTTCTCTATACTTCTATGGGAGAGGTTAGTATATTGCCTTGTAATCTTTATTTTTCTTCATAGTGGAAGTTTGCATCCGTGGTTTTTTACCCTTGTTGGCATTTTTTTACGTATATCTTATCTTGTGGTTCGTTTTGAATTACTTTTATCTGTTTCTAGTTTATATTTCTTCCTGTTCATTGTTTGTGGGTAAGACTGGAGATTGGATCTCGGTTCATTGCATTGTTGGCGTGCTACGCAACAAGGCAGACACCTAGTGTATGACCGAGATCTAAAGAGATAGGTCGCCTCTTCAACAACTCGCTCAATGTGTAAATTGGATTATGTAATATTCAGAGAGTGGGCTTCATCCTTTGATGATGGGTTACTCCTTTGCCTTTCGTATGAAAGGACTTTTCAATACAGATTAAATGAAGGGAGAAGAAATTCTTACAATTGGCCGCATAGAACAACTAAAGAACGTCTCCATGGTGGATGATTTAAGTCCAGCGTGCGAGTGTAGATTTAAATTACAGCCAGAATTACCGACTACTTGATTATTATTATGGATTAAACTAAAGAATGTAAATTGACAAGCTTGAAAAGTAAAGATTATGCCAAGGAATGTAATTTACTTGACAAGGAAAGTAACAAATTACACTAAGGAATATAAATTGACAGGATAATTTAAAAGATAGATTTAGTTTGTTTGGGTTGGTGTGAGATGACTTTTCTTGCTGAATTCCTCTTCTATTTATAAATTTGATCTAACTATTTTAGATCATTCCCTCGTTCAGACGATTACTATAACCACTCTCCACTACTTGGCTTTTATATGCTTCTCACGTTCTCCTTCCTTCTCCTATAACCGATCGAACTTGATCGCTTCCCTCTCGACTGCTCTAGTGATGCACGACACCGCCTAGTGTGTCCTACCTCCACCTAACGAGAAATATCTTCCATACATATCTGCAAATCTCGAAGTGTACTATGCGCATTCGTACATATCACACATAAAACCCTCTAATTGGTCGTGACAGGGTACAACCATAATGGGAACGAACAGCCCCAAGTGCCAATATATAGGTATATACAATGACTACGACCATATGTGACCGAGATCTATGTAGATTGGTCCCATATTCAGTTGTTCGCAAATTGTTTTATAGAGTGATCAGGCAATATTCAAAGGGTGAGGTTCTTCTTTTGAAAATATGTTCTTCTTTACCTTTCATACAAAAGGACTTTTCTGATACCTAGCTGTTGTTAAATTAAAAGGAAATACTCATAGTTAGTCAAGACACAACTGCAATAAGTTTTTTTGAATGAAGAACTACTTGCATTGAGATAAAAGTCCATCATATAAGCATAGATTGATATTACAACTAATTGATTACAACTACTCTACTTCTAGGAAAGAGCTAAACTATAGTATGGAAAAATAAATTGCAAAATAATTGAAAGTTAATTTGATTGCTTTATTTAGTTGGTATAAGACTACTTGATATATTGATTTCCTTGTCATTTATAAACTTTTTTGTTGTACAAATACTCTGTATTTATTTCTCTTCTTTACTTCGACTGTTGCGGTGGCTGAAACGTCAGTTTTTCATATCCTTTTATCCATTTGTATTAATTTTTCTAACCATTTCTCTTTTCTCCACCACTTTATATCTCTTGAACTTCTTGACTGCGTGTTATCATCATATGACATTTAATATCCAACTCAGCGTAAAATGTACTTTCTTTATATATATATATATATATATATATATATATATATATATATATATATATATAAATTCTAAATATTTCCACTATCTTTTGCATGATATTTCTTCCTATGTCATGATGCGTATCATTCTTTCTTTATTTGGATATTTTAGGATAAGGTAAAACAAAAAGAATCAAGCCACACATGCAGTTCTAACAAGGCATTGTATATCACAGCTTACCGAATTATGAAACTGAGAGGCCAACAACCGTAAGGTTTCAGTGGTGGGAGTCCTGTCTCCAACATTTTTTGTGGTTTAAACGTACTTAGGTATCATATCTATCTACGTTTTGGGATGACAACCTAAACTGAGTTGAATCAACTAATGAACGGATCAGATTCACCATATACAACAAAGTGTGCCCAAAACGCCTTCCGTTACACATCTCATTAGAGCTGGGCATCGGACCGAGTCGAATCGGATTGGGCCCAACTCGACTAGATTCGAGTTTTACATGGCCTGACCCAAACTCGGTCAGA
Organism: Magnolia kwangsiensis; assembly: GCA_037074715.1. Classification (NCBI taxonomy): domain Eukaryota; kingdom Viridiplantae; phylum Streptophyta; class Magnoliopsida; order Magnoliales; family Magnoliaceae; genus Magnolia; species Magnolia kwangsiensis. The sequence goes on from CM073588.1 coordinate 24,414,536, forward strand.
ACTGGGACCAAGTCCTGGTCCTCTAACCCAATCCGATCCTAACCCATGTGGCCTTGGACCGATCCGAGTCCGACCCGATTAGGAAAACCAAGTCAGATCGGATTGGCCCAGGTTCGGATTTGATCCAAGCAAAAGAGCAGAGAGAGAGAGGGAGAGAGAGAGAGAGAGAGAGAGAGAGAGAGAGAGAGAGAGAGAGAGAGAGAGAGATTTTGTACCTTGATATGACATCGCTTCTTCTTGTTGAATCTGAGGAAGAGAGAGGGCCATTACAGCTCTTATTTTCTTCTTCTTTTCTTCTTCCTCTTCTTCCCCTTGGATAATCTGCAAAGGTATACAGAAACAGTTAGTGAAAAGAAATTCAAAAAAGGAACCCAAAGAAAAACATATAGGTACATCTATCTAATATTTGGTAAGATCAACCAAGCACTGACCTACAGTTTCTCTAATGATAGATGTAACACTATTCCCAAGAAATTCTTTACACCCCGAAGATGACTAGTAAACAAGGATAAGAAGAAAAATAGAACCGATCAGTTACAGAATACCACTTCATTGAAATTATCTTTCGGAAAGAATTTAAATCATAGTTTGATGTATTATTCACAGAGAAGTATATCACGTGAGCTGCATATCATTATTCAACCAGCAACTGCTGATCGTGACTGTTTATTTGGTAGGATCCAAAATCACAACAATCAGACATCCTAGCAGTTGATAGATAGCCAGAAAAACAACAGTTCAAATGAAAATTGCCAATTGCCCATATATAGCAGAAAATTGAAATAGTTGCAATCATCTAATCTTCGACTTTTGGGAATCCAAAGTGGCGACCACCATGTGAAATATCTTGATCATCACATGTCTAGACGTGTGCAGCGAAGATGGCACCACAAGATAAAATTTCTCTTATTTATAACCATTTCCATAATCAATCAAATCAGTCGATGGAAACAATATGAACTTCTTATAGAACTTAACAAGCCCAAAATCTAGGAGAGATCGAATGTTGCTTCTTGCACAAAATAGCGATAGTATTTTGAAATCTTCATCTAATAACGCACCAGAAAAATATCAGAAAGACAATAAATAAAGAAAAAGAAAATAAATTGAAGTAAAACATTTTTTGTAAAAAAAAAAAGGCCACAAATTTTCCTAAAAGCATTCAGTCTCCATGTTTAAACTCAAATTGACTTAATAACACCAAGATGATCATGAAAAATATATAACTATAAGGTATGACTTTTACTTTGCACTTCAATCCACCAAATGCAAACATCAGTTAGTACTCAGTTATGCTAGGCTGGATGTTCGATTGATCAAAACCAGTTTCACTAATGGTCATGACAATCTCATTGACCTAATCAGGTTTCGCATCACCATCCTACCATGGGCGAGGTTAATTTGAAATCTTACTTAAACTAGAATTTCAAAGGATTGTGATATTGGGTTATTTTTCTTCACTTTCTGTCAATTTTCTTCACAAAACCATGTTGAACATTGAAGGCAGTGACAATGGTATTATTGAAATAAATAGAACTTCTATACAAATCAAACAAGGGCTATGATTCAATTTGTTAAAATTACTTACCAAATGGTAGGGGTTAGATGTACTGAGAGCACCCAAGAACAACACAAAAATCCTGGTCTAAGTGACAGTAGTCAGAAAAACCAGCCATCATAATCTCGCAAGTTTTACAACTACATATAATTTGTTGGTTCATATTGTGCTAGCCACCATTAGTGATAGAACTTGAAAAGTTGTGTTTGGATGCCAAAGTGAAATACCAAAAGTTACTAATTTTCCTGGCATTCAAAACGAGGAAGTAGCCCTCAAATTGCAATTGCATTTCCTCAATTCCAACTTAAAATCAGCAAAAACTGCAATGTGGATCTCAGGCCTTGAATATGAATGTGAAAGAACAGAACTCTGATTTAGTTATTCCCACTTTGTAAGAGGGAATTGTAATGCAATTCAAAGTGCATCTAAACACACGCAAAATGGAACTAAAGTATGGAGTACACAGTATTAATAATAATAAATTTAGACTATTAAACATCAACATCCTCAAAACAATACCTATACACACAGTACCTTCACCCTTAACGGATTACAGCCACAGGCAAGGGAAGATGCTTGGCATTCCAAGAAACTCATATTTGTCTTCCATTAAGGAATTTTGTTGCTTCTTGAAGCTTTCACGAGTCGACCATCTTCCTAGGTAATCTAAAATACCTCACTGTCATTCTAGTCTATAGATCTAGTTCAGAAGTGAACTATTTGAAGACCATGTTGAATACTTATGCTATGTCTAGATCAACATCCGTTGAGTTTCAGGTCATATTGATCTAATCGTTGTATTAACATAAACTTCAAAAATTTGATGTTGGTTTTTTCTTTATTCTTTTTTTTCACTCTTTATTTTTTCATAGCTTCTCATTAGATGGGTGCCACCAAGTATTGCCCCAGCCTGATGATTTGGTCAGTAGTATGCTCACAACCCAATGATTAGGTCTGTATGTTACATTCACACAACCAAACTGCATGCCCAAATAGCTATGCAGGCAGACACAGAGGTTTGCTAATCCTACAAGCATGTGTAGCTCAAAATTGATAAACATACTCACATGTACACTACAGATCTATTTGGAAAATCTGAGTCATCCATTTGATGGGTGCCACCAAGTATTGCCCCAACATTTATGCTTGTTCTAGCATTGTTATCAATTCCCAACATCTTGGCCTTTTGGTCCCTTGCCCTGCCAAATTGCATTGTTATTAACAAATAGATGAAGGATCAAACAGGATACATGATGAAAGAGAAATACCTTTAACCTGTGTTTGGTTGCACTATCGTAGTGAATTGTAATTTGATGTAGAGTGGGTCATGGATAGTTCAATAGGTACTGTTTTGAAGATGTTGATGCCAAACTGGAATAGTGAGGCATAGCCAGATACCGGAACTAATTAATGATCATAGCCATCTTATTTCATTTGTTAAATTTAGACTATTGAACAATTTCTTCATCTGTAAGCATCCATTTGATAGGAAGTTATAGGATGGTGCTCAATTTGAAATGCTCCATCAATAACCAGCCCCACGATTTAGACAATCTAAAAGGGCCTAACTATATGCCCTAGAGGGGGGGTGAATAGGGCAATGCCAAATAAAACTTATAACAACGGAATAATAAATGAAATAAAACACAATGCTGAATTTAAAGTAATCTCAATAGCCTAAAATTAAGAGAATGATACTTTATCAGTTCTAAGGACAACCTTACACCAAAAACCAAAGGTTTAAGGTAGGACAACCTTATTTCTAGAACGTCCTTTGTATCACAAACCAATGATGAATAAAAAGCAAGGAAATCAAAATAACTTGCAGAAATAAATCCTAAGTTATTACAACATCCATCCATACTTGCTTGAAATAAAATAATTACAACATTCATCCACAAACACAAACCACAAAACTTAATGAATAAAGGAATGAAAGAATGATGCACATCCACAACATAACGATATATAGTGGTTCGCCTGTGTGTACACCAACTGTTATCCAAGAGCCACACAGAATGCTACTCCACTCCTGATATCCTCACATAGGGGATATTAGCATGCACTATCAAAATAGGTTTCACAGGTTCACCTAAAGCCTTCACAATTGTGTCTTTGATCTCGGGCTTACACAATCCAAAAACCCCCACAATCTGAGTTTTCTGGCTCTCCTCATATAATCAATACAATGAGATTTTTCTGGCAAATCTCAAACAAAACCAAAGAAAGTAAATTATAAAAACGTAAAATACATGAATCACCTTTTGAAGTAGCCCGTTAGAACCAATCAGAGTAGAAGTTCGATTCAACTTTCAAAGTCTAATACTCACTTTTAAGAATGGTTCTAAGTCTAATTGATTGTAAATCAAAAGTGCTAGTTCTATTTAATTTTGAATCTAAGAAGAAGGAATATCAGAAATTCCCCTTTTCTAATGAGATTGGAATGTAGATCAAAATCAAATAAAAAGTAAGCTACTAAAAGGAATATTAAATAAGCACAAAGTAGCTTAAAACAAACACAAACTTATCTCAGAGAATAGCCTAAAGATTGTTTGAATATAGTTGAATTGAATTGCTAAAACTCTGAAGTTCGTGCCCTATTTATAGCCTGAAAAATTCCGTCTACGACTGGTCTTAGGATCCTAGGACTGGTCATAGTTTCAAAGATTTTTAAAGATTTTCGCAGGATAAGATTTTACTTTTCCACAACTGGTCTTGGGTGGTCTAAGACCGGTCATGGGCCACCTACAACTGGTCGTGAGTCACCTACGACCGGTCGTACGACCCTCAAATTGGTTGTTGGAGTTTGAGTCGTAGGGCTACGACTGGTCGAAGGATGAGTCGAAGAACTCACAGGACTGGTCGTACGATGTCCAAGACTGGTCGTAGGACAGCTAGAAAGATCCAAAAATCTTCAACAACGTAGGACTAGTCCTGAAAACTTAAGACTGGTCGTAGCAGAGCTAGGACTGGTCTTGAAGTCCCTAGGACTGGTCTTAGAACAGTCCAAACAAGCATATTAAAAATATATGAGTTATGTATCCAGAATGACCTACAGTAAAGTCCATCTTAAGGTCAATCTAAGGTCAAACAAACCTTAACAGTGAGATGGACATTGAAATTCTGTATACTCAGATGACCTTAAAGAGAAGCTTGAGAATATACGAATCTTGTAGTAGGCCTTCTTGAGCTTGATCTTGACTTGAACAAAGTCTTCTTGAGCTTGATCTTGACTTGAACAAAGTCTTCTTGATTGTTTCTTGAATATGCATACTTGAAGACTTCTATTCTTGAATTCTTCATCCATGACTTGAAACTTTCTTCATTTAAGATCTTGTCTTAAAGTCCGATGTCTTGAAGCAATGAATAGTTTCAAACATGAAACAAGATATACAAGACATAGATATAGGTTTTGACACCACAAAATTTGACAACCAAAGGAATATGAAATCATAGCACTTACAATCTCCTCCTTTGTCAAATTTGTGACAAAACACATAGCATAATAAGGACTCATGAGCCATGAAATTACAAATTACTCTACTCCCCCTGAGTAGTACAAGTACTGTTCATGTAAACAAATCAATAACATCAATACAACATATTCTCACATCCACATATCCTTCTCAATTAATCAATTCAAACAAATAAATTACTCTCCCTTTCTTCCATACTACTCCCTTTTAGCTTACTACTCCCCCTTTTTGTCACAAAATGACAAGAAAAAGTCACAAAAGGAAAGAGAACATGGAGAGTAATAAGCAGATAATGAGAAAGAGATATGAAAGGACATAATATAAACTTAAAGCATCGAGCCATCATTAATCCAAAATACAATATCCAAAAGACAATGTTATCAAACCATAATCCATATCCAAAATAAAAAGATAATGTTATACTATCCAGAAGATAATTTATCTAATCTGATCCAGAGGAGGGAGCAGGGATAGTCGGATCAATCTGGTGTAACCCCCTATTGATGCGACGAAGATATTTTCACATGTACTTAAATTGCATATCGTGGGCTATACTCATATTATCAACCTTCTCCTCCAATGCACGAAGGCATGCATCATATCCAGATGGATCATAATCAGGATCATTTGGTGAATCAGATTCTATCTCATCAAAAATCTCATCCATATTAACATCTTGTTGAGGAAGATCGTCAGCTTTCCCTTCATTTCCAGCTTCACCACCATCACCACCAACACCACCTTCATCTACTTGGTCAGGAAGCAAATCCAGCTTCATCTTATTAAGATTGGAATTGTTGAAGATAAGATTATGAATTGGTGCCTCATTAACAGGTTTATCGACAAGCATGTGAGTGGCTAAAACAGTCATAAGATAACCAAATGGAATATCACTATGACCCGGATGGAGACAAAACTATATAATGAAATAACAAATCAAAGAAAGAAGACAGACCATGGTACCAGAAGCAATAGAATGCAATATACGAACCATGAAAAAAGTTAACTCGATTTTATTACCGGACCAAGGATACACATTGAAAATGAAGAAACGATGTAACACTCTTTATCTAGATAACAAATAATTTAAAGGGAGCGCATTCCCTTTGTGTGTCCGTTGTGCATCAATTTTGTATAAATCTCTTGTTAACATGCGTTTTTTCGATTCAGATGGTTTGTCGTATAAAGTATGAATCGGCATACCTTCATCATTAACAGGTATATCTATAATACCTGATATCAAATGACGGTCTACTTCAAATTTTCCTTCTCTAATATCAATTGAAAAAATTAAATTATCAAGAGAAAATTCAGAGATGCATGCAACCATTGATTGAGCAATGGACTGGTATGTAGGCCCACCCCAAAGCAAAATGTTAGCCCAGCCAATAGATTCAAGGAGAGGGACAATACCATATGGAGCAATGTGATTGAGATCAGCGGTATGCTCAACGATAATATTACGGACACGTAAATCCCGTACATCTTGAGAATCATCTTCGGGTGACCGAAGGTGCCGTTTAGTTATCGGTGTAGATCTAGATGAAGATGGACCACGGGATGTTTTCTTTTTTCCTCTAGCATCCATATTCAAAAAGATATACAAAGAGCAAGAGAAATGCACAAAAGAAAGGATGAGTTTTCTCTAGATCAGTAAATTGAGAAGAAACCCTTGAAAAACCTAACAAGAGATGAAATCTAGCTACACAATGATCAAATCAAAGTATAAAGAGCATGAATCTTCAAGAAAAATGATGAGATAGGACTCACCTTGAAGAAAAATAAGAAATCCTATGACTGGTCGAGCCACGACTCGTCGTAGGTCGGAGTGGAAATGAAGAAGAAGGGAATTTTTCCCAAATATATCACATTCACGAGCTCCACGACTGGTCGAGTCTGGTTCACGACCGGTCGAACCACGACTGGTCGTGTATAACCACGACCGGTCGAGTATCGACCAAAAAATACATTTTTCATGTAAAAATTTAAAATTTAAACACAAATATTAAATATAATACACTATGATACATGTAAGGAAGTATACTCAATGTAAAATGCACATACTAAGATCAAATTTTAATTTATTAAACCTGCTTTTGTCGAGCGGTTTAGTAAATATATCAGCAAGTTAATTTTCGGTTGGTATATATTCCAAGGAAATAACTTTTTCTTCAACCAACTCACAAATGTAATGATACCTAATGTCAATGTTCTTAGTACGTGAATGCTGGATTGGATTTTTGAAAATATTTATAGCACTGAAATTATCACAATGTAAGATCATTGAATCTTGATTAATGCTATAATCGCTTAGCATGCGTTTCATCCGAACTAGTTGTGTACATGCATATCCAGCTGCAATATACTCTGGAGAGTAATATTGAGCTTTGCTTCTTACTGAACTAAGAAATTAAGCAATTTCCAATGTAAAAACAACCACCACTGGTTGATTTTTTATCATCGATATTACCGGCCCAATCAACATCTGAGTACCCGGCTAATTGAACACTAGTATCAAAAGGGTACCATAGACCCAGATTTATAGTACTTGTGACATATCTAATAATCCGTTTAACAGCAGTAAGATGTGATTCCTTAGGATTAGACTGATATCTCGCACAAATACCTACACTGAATGCAATATCAGGTCTACTTGCAGTTAGATATAACAAACTACCAATCATACGATATAGTTTAGGATCTATATCTTTACCTGTAGAGTCTTTTGAGAGTCTTAACGTTGTACTCATAGGAGTATCAAAGTTCTTACCATTCTCAAATCCAAACCTTTTAACCAAGTTCGTAGCATACTTGGTTTGGGAAATGAAAATTTTGTCAGGTTGTTGTTTTACTTGCAACCCTAGGAAGTAATTTAGTTCACCAATCATGCTCATTTCGAACCTTGATTTCATAAGATCTGCAAACTTAATAAACATGTTAGTACAAGTTGATCCATAAATAATATCATCAACATAAATTTGAACCATCAAAATATCATTGTTATGCTTCTTAACAAAGAGCGTCTTATCAACACTTCCTACTTGAAAGCTATGACTAAGTAAGAATTTAGTCAATTTCTCATACCATGCCCTGGGTGCTTGTTTTAGACCATAGAGAGCCTTTTTGAGACGAAATACATAGTCAGATTGCTTGGGGTCTTCAAACCCTGAAGATTGTTCAACATGCACTTCTTCATGTAAATCACCATTCAAGAAGGCGCTCTTTACATCCATCTGATAAATCTTAAATTTTCTAAAGCATGCGATGGAAATAAAAAGTCTGATAGATTCAAGGCGAGCGACTGGAGAAAAAGTTTCAACGTAATCGATGCCCTCAATCTGAGTGTACCCTTATACAACCAGTCTGGCCTTGTTTCCTATTATATTTCCAAGCTCATCAGACTTATTTTTAAAGATCCATTTTGTTCCAATAATGTGTTTATCCTTAGGTCTAGGAACAAGAAACCAGACATCATTACGAACAAATTGATTAAGTTCATCCTGCATAGCAACTATCCAATTTTCGTCAGAAAGTGCTTCTTTTACTTTGTCCGGTTCTATTTGGGATGTAAAACAAACATAATTACATATGTTCTCAAGTTGTTTGCGAGTATGAACTCTAGTGAGAGGGTTTCCAAGTATTTGATTGGTTGGATGATCTTTGACAGTCCTTGGTTCGGATTCTTTTAGACTTGATGAGGTATCTAGTTTGTCGATAATAAGAGCTTCATCATCATCTGAACTCGGAACTGGTGTATTCAAATGATCATCAATGACCACATTGATGGACTCTTGAATCACACCAGTTTTCTTATTTAGAACCCTATAAGCACGACTGTTCAAGGAATAACCAAGAAAAATACCTTCATCACTCTTCGTCTCAAACTTTTCTAAATTTTTGCGATCACGTAAAATATAACACTTGCTGCCAAAAACCCGAAAGTATTTGACAGTGGGTTTCTTTTCAAACCATAATTCATAAGTAGTCTTATTATCAGATTTACTGGTATAAACCCGATTAATAATATAGCATGCGGTATTAACTGCTTCAGCCCAAAGATTTCTAGAGAGCTTTATTCTATTCAGCATAACATTAGTCATATCCTGAAGCACTCTATTTTTCCTTTCAACTATACCATTTTGTTGCGGTATTTTGGGTGCAGAGAATTCATGCGATATTTCCTGATCGCTACAGAATTTCTCAAAACTACTATTTTCGAATTCGGATCCATGATCACTACGGATCTTACTAACATGAGAACCTTTTTCATTTTGGATTCGTTTGATGACCCTTTTCACTTCATCCAGGGTTTCAGTTTTGTCTTTTAAGAACGATACCCAAGTGAATCTGGTATAGTCATCTACGATAACCAAAATGTATTTTTTACCTCCTCGACTCTCCGATCTGGTTGGTCCAATAAGATCCATATGGAGAAGCTCAAGTGGTCTAGATGTGGTATTGGAGTTCACTTTCTTGTGAGAGCTCCTAGTCTGTTTTCCCAACTGGCATTCACCACATATTTTGTCTACTTTTTACAATTTGGGTAGACCTCTAATTAGTTCTCTTTTGCTCAATCTAAATAAGTTCCGGTAGTGTATATGTCCAAGGCGTTTATGCCATAATTCAGTCTCATCGGTGTGGACCATGTAACACGATTGAGTAGATGAACTTGCATCACTAACGATGTATCAATTTTTAAAAGTTCTGCGACCAGTTAAGATTACAGAACCCTTTTTATTAAGTATCTCACAACCTTGATTAGAAAACTTTACACTATGGTTGTTATCGTATATCTGAGAAATACTTAGTAGGTTGTGTTTCAAGCCCTCAACATATAAAATATTCTTAAATAAGGGAAGGTTATAAAGTTGAACCGTACCTTGGCCAATGATCTTGCAATTGCTTCCATCACCAAATGTGACTGACCCTTCAGTCATATCTTTTAGATCGGTGAATAAAGCCTTATCACCTGTCATATGCCTGGAGTAACCACTATCTAGGTACCACTTTGAATGGCTTGTAGCTTTGAAAGCAGTGTGGGCAACCAAGCTGCCGACTTTAGGAACCCATTTCAGAACTGTTTTGGGTTTAGGAGTATAGATGGTCTTTTTCTGTCTGTTGTTATAGGAGTGACCCATAGAGTTAGACTTTAATAGCTCCTTGAGTAGATCAATTATTTTTTCAGCTAAAGAATTTCAGTTTTGAAAATTAAAGTTGACATGGCCACCTTTAGGTTTTTGAAAAGACCTAGAATTTTTAGAAAAACCTTGATAGGTATTCTTTTCTTTTGAAGTTGAAGACTCTCCTTTTATAAATTTAGGAGTAATGTTCTTTTGTTTAGGAGATGTATTCTTATCATAGCCCAACCCGAATCGATCGCCACATTTTCTTGATTCGGACAATAATTTTTTCAATTTTGGATCACCTTGGGCATATCTCCATGTGTCTTTCAAACTCAGAAGTGAAGCTACCTCATTTTTGAGTTTTTCTTTTTCGGATTTCAAATCTTCAATTTGGGAGGTTTTGAAATCTAAATCACATTTGGTCTTTTCAAAAGAATCGAAAATATGAGACTTTTCTAAAACAAGAGACTCATAATCTTCCTTAAGCTTAGAAAATTTTTCTTTTTGTAATTTAAGCTTAACGACAATTTTACAACTCTCTTTATAAAGGGCATTATAAGCATCTTGAAGATCATCTTCATTATCGCAATCACTATTCAGATTTTCTTCACTAGATATATCATCATGATCTGAATAAGTGATCTTGGCTAGATTCATAAGGGCTTTAACATCATCGCCCGACTCGGTTTCAGAATCTTCTGATTTAGAAGAGGATTCAGAATCAGACGATTCATCCCAAGTAGCCATCATGCTTTTCTTTTTTGATTTATCCTTTTTAGGACATTTGTTAGCTAAGTGCCCATACTCTTGACAGTTATAACATTGACTATCTTTCAATGATTTTCGAGCTCTAGGTTTAGATCGTCTCTTATCATTTGACTTTTAAAAATCAGCTTTTTTCTTATTTTTGAAAATTTTGTAAAACTTTTTTGCTAAAAGTGCCATATCATCTTCAATATTTTCTAAATCCGAAGTACTCTCTTGTGAAACATTTTTAGATGATTTGAGAGCAATTAATTTTCCTTTTGGAGCTTTAAAGGACAACTCATAGGTTTGAAGTGAACCAACTAATTCCTCAACCCTCATGGTATCCGTATCACGAAGTTCCTGAATCGCGGTTACTTTAGAATTGAACCGTTCAGGAAGTGAGCGTAGTATTTTTGTGCACACTTTACTTTTGGGGATTCTATCACCAAGACCCCACATAGAGTTCACAATGTCATTTAATCTAGTGTAGAAGTCCATAAACATCTCATTCTCCTCCATATGTATTTCTTCAAATTTAATTGTGAGGAGTTGGACTTTAGATTTCTTGACAATTGATGTACCTTCGTGTGTTATTTCAAATACATCCCATGCTTGTTTTGCATTTTCACAAGAGATGATTCTTTTGAATTCATCTGGTGATAATGCACAAGTAATTGCATTTAGTGCTTTTGCATTTGCACTACTCTCACTTTTCTGAAGTGTGGTCCAAAGAGAGTAAGCCGTTACTTTCATTGATTTTGAACCATCGCCATTAGTTACTTCATTGATAGGAGGGTTCCATTCATTCACTGAGGCCAGCCACACACTTTCATCCAAGGATTTGAGGAAGATCCTCATCCTGGCTTTCCAATAGGCATAGTTTGTGCCATTAAAAGGTGGTGGCCTAGTGACTGATAGGCTATCAAAATTTGACATCTTAATATAGCTTAGATCGTTAGCTTAGGAAATAAATCCAATAAATAAACATAAGCATGAGCTATTAGGCTCTGATACCACTTGAAAGGGGCTAGTTATATGCCCTAGAGGGGGGGTGAATAGGGCAATGCCAAATAAAACTTATAACAACGGAATAATAAATGAAATAAAGCACAATGCTGAATTTAAAGTAATCTCAATAGCCTAAAATTAAGAGAATGATACTTTATCAGTTCTAAGGACAACCTTACACCAAAAACCAAAGGTTTAAGGTAGGACAACCTTATTTCTAGAACGTCCTTTGTATCACAAACCAATGATGAATAAAAAGTAAGGAAATCAAAATAACTTGCAGAAATAAATCCTAAGTTATTACAACATCCATCCACACTTGCTTGAAATAAAATAATTACAACATTCATCCACAAACCCAAACCACAAAACTTAATGAATAAAGGAATGAAAGAATGATGCACATCCACAACACAACGATATATAGTGGTTCGCCTGTGTGTACACCAACTGTTATCCAACAGCCACACAGAATGCTACTCCACTCCTAATATCCTCACACAGGGGATATTAGGATGCACTATCAAAATAGGTTTCACAGGTTCACTTAAAACCTTCACAATTGTGTTTTTGATCTCGGGCTTACACAATCCAAAAACCCCACAATCTGAGTTTTCTGGCTCTCCTCAGATAACCAATACAGTGAGATTTTTCTGGCAAATCTCAAACAAAACCAAAGAAAGTAAATTACAAAAATGTAAAATACATGAATCACCTTTTGAAGTAGCCCGGTAGAACCAATCGGAGTAGAAGTTTGATTCAACGTTCAAAGTCCAATACTCACTTTTAAGAATGGTTCTAAGTCTAATTGATTTTAAATCAAAATGGCTAGTTCTATTTGATTTTGAATCCAAGAAGAAGGAATATCAGAAATTTTCCTTTTCTAATGAGATTGGAATGTAGATCAAAATTAAATAAAAAATAAGCTACCAAAAGGAATATTAAATAAGCACAAAGTAGCTTAAAACAAACACAAACTTATCTCAGATAATAGCCTAAATATTGCTTAAATAGAGTTGAATTGAATTGCTAAAACTCTGAAGTTCGTGCTCTATTTATATCCTGAAAAATCCCGTCTACAACTGGTCTTAGGATCATAGGACTGGTCGTAGCTTCAAATATTTTCAAAGATTTTCGCGAGATAAGATTTTTCTTTTCCACGACCGGTCCTGGGTGGTCTACGACCGGTCGTGGGCCACCTACGACTGGTCATGAGTCACCTACGACCGGTCATACGACCCTCAATTTGGTTGCTGGAGTTTGACTCGTTGGGCTACGACTGGTCGAAGTATGAGTCGAAGAACTCACAAGACTGGTCGTAGGATAGCCAGAAAGATCCGAAAATCTTCAACAACCTAGGACTGGTCCTGAAAAACTTAAGACTGGTCATAGCAGAGCTAGGACTGGTCTTAGAACAGTCCAAACAAGCATATTAAAAATATATGAGTTATGTATCCAGAATGACCTACAGTAAAGCCCATCCTAAGGTCAATCTAAGGTCAAACAAACCTTAACAGTGAGATGGACATTGAAAGTCTGTATACTCAGATGACCTTAAAGAGAAGCTTGAGAATATACGAATCTTGTAGTAGGCCTTCTTGAGCTTGATCTTGACTTGAACAAAGTCTTCTTGAGCTTGATCTTGACTTGAATAAAGTCTTCTTGATTGTATCTTGAACATGCATACTTGAAGACTTCTATTCTTGAATTTTTCATCCATGACTTGAAACTTTCTTCATTTAAGATCTTATCTTGGAGTCTGATGTCTTGAAGCAATGAATAGTCTCAAACATGAAACAAGATATACAAGACATAGATATAGGTTTTGGCACCACAAAATTTGACAACCAAAGGGATATGAAATCATAGCACTTATACAATCTAAATTTAAGTGCATGAAAAAAATAAAAATAAAACAAAGGGTGTGTGTTCCACTTGCCTGATCAGTCAACAAATGCTGGGAAGTGTTTACATTTTTGTGACTAATGTTAGAACCAAGTCAATCCAAATTAAGGAGAACCTTGCTTAATGCTACAAGAGTTGAAGTTTGACATGAGAAAAAGGAGAATCTTACAGCTCTCTTTGGGAATAAATAGAGTATAAGAAAGGACAAAACAGACTTACCTAAGCAGGAGAACACTAGAACACTCCATTCAATCATATTTTCTAAGAAGAAAAATATCTTGAAAAAGAAAAAGATTAGGTAACATGCACATACTGACATAAAACATGTCTAACATCATGTCCAAAATCAAAAGTAAAAAAACCTAACATGAATATCCTGACATATAGATTAGGTAAAACTTTCATACATTCAATACCCTCTATATGATGAATGCCTTTGTGGCATGTAACTATATGAACCTTGTCCGTAATAGTAACCTCCTCCTCCACCTCCACTTTCGTCGCCAGATTCATCCTTCAGTTCTCTTTTTATAGATTCCACTGTATGAGAACTCTTGGGTGACTCCGAGCTGGATGTGTCCAACAAATGGTCATTCATCTTTGCTGAATCGGATGGTGGGGATCTCTTCCCATCGTCCTCATTTATAGATGCAAGAACTTTTTTTAGACGCTTTTTATGATCCGATTTGTATGGGATTCCCAATAGCCTATAAAATGCTGTAAGACTTTTAATAAACTTTGATGGTTTACTTGTGCCTACTTCAGCATCATGTTATCTTGGAGGTGGATGTTGTTGTCTGGTACTTCTTGATCTGTATGCCATTTGCATGCTTTCTTTGACAGCCTCTTTAAAATCCCGTTCTTCTTGCTCCCTTAAAATTCTCTCTTGTTCTTCTTCTCTACTAATTGTGGTTGTGGAAGGCCTAGAACTAGAGCTAGAGGTAGTTGCAGTTCCTCTGTTAAACCCTTCTTCATTTATAGCAGGCCTACTTATGTATATTCTTTGGTTAGTTGTATTGGTTGTAGTTGTAGGGTGAGGGGTGTGGGAAGTCTTTGTATTAGAATCGAGAATGGCTCCAAATAAATCTCAGACCCCCTGAGAAGCTTTGCTACAAGGTGCAGTGTCTCCTCTCCGATAAGCTAAATGTAATTTGAGTCGATTTATTTTGTCGACAAACTGTTTTTCATATAACTTACATTTCAACTTTATCTTTCCATCTTGGGAGCAAGTTTGGACTCCATAATCCCAAATATCCGCCGATGCATCATCTTCCGATGACATATCTACTGTATATCTGGTTAGCTTAGGACAAAAATAAAAATTAAAATTAAAATTATGAATAAATGCAAGTACCTAACAATATAATAAGAGATTTAAACAACATTATCTAATTGAATATTACTAATGAAAAAAGAGAAATATTCATCCACTCATAAAACATAACCATAAAACTTTAATGTAACTATTTTAACAAAATTACAAATAACATGATATAACAAAATTAGAAGGCATCAAAATCATATTGCAACCGCAGGCACTGTCTCTTCAATCTTGTCACTCTCCTCTTCATTGAACTCCTCATCAATAGAGGTTTCTTTCCCCCAAATCGGACGTAACCAATCCTGGGTACAAATGAGCGCTTCAACCGATTCAGGTGTAAGTGAGCTTTTATACTTGCTTATGACCTTACTCCCCATACTGAAAGCAAATTCTGAAGCCACGGTTGAAATTAGAATTGATAATATGTTGTGTGCCATTAACGAGAGCACAGGGTATTGCTACTTACCAGATCTCGACCTCCACCACTCCTAAACATCAAAATCTTTGACTTTATTTAGAACTAGAATATCCTCCTTAAGATACTCCTCAAGTTCTGATCTATACATCTGTACTTGAGTCCCTTTCAGCTGTGTATAGTAAGACATGAAATCATTAGTCGTATCTTCTTGTAATTCATTAACAGTACAACTAGAAGCCATATGAGGAGATTGTTCTTTTGTGGCACATACATACAAATTGTACAATTCACTGGCTACATCAAAAATCTTTTCGGCTTCATTAACACCCATCACACCATACAACCTATTACATATAAAGCCAACCATAAACATCTTGTACCGGGGATCAAGAACGACCGCAACACCCATTATCAGACTACACTCAGACCAATACTTATCAAACTTTACCTGCATACCCATGGTTATGAATTGTAAAAAGTCTTGTCCACTATTGCTTTTGCGTAAGGCATCTTTTACCTTTCAAAGTTTAAGCAAAATATATTTGTTGTTGGATACTTGCAGCCTAAAAATTTCTTCATGCAGTTGTAAAAAACAGAAAGGAACTTACGAACTAATACAGCTCTTAACCAATCATCTTTAGAAGGTAACCAAATATACGCACTATCATGCTCCGCATAGTGAGAGAAGGTAAGTCTCAAATCTATCGTTGAATCCAACATTTCAAAGTTGAATTCCATCGTGTCGTGACATCCAACTTCATCGTTCTCTGAGTTAACAAATTCAACGGCTTCACGATCTTATTCCATGCATGTACTCGTGAAAGTGACCCCCATATATACTCACACTCTCACTTATGTATTCTATCGTGAGATTGATTGTTTTAAGGCCTTCTTGTACAATCAAGTTTAGGATGTAGGCATAACACCTAATGTAAGACCCATATCCCAGTCTGTACTGTTCTGTCTACTCTCGCGATCCTTCCCGTCAAATCCCGGTAACCTGGTACCGATAATCGACGTTGCACACGACTGTAAGTCGTATCCAATATATTTGAGTCGGCTTAATCCGAGACTTGTATCATTGCGACCGCACTGTCGCCGCGGTTCCAATGCCGCGACTCACGCACCGATCCGATACCCAGATGAGGTGATGTGGACCCACGTTCAGTTCGAGAAAAACATACCGCACATTGTAAATCCCAAGAGAATCTCTACAACATGTCAAATCAATCCCATCAATCACCTCTCATGTCAAGTACAAAGTACCCATGCTTTCTTTCTCCACAAGTCAAGCAACCACCAAGTCAACTCTCATGTCAAGTACTCCATCACCTCACATCCATCATCTCTCCTTACAACTCTCTCTCTCCCTCTCATTTCTCAACAATTCCAAGCAATTCCAAGAGAGAGAGAAGTGGATGTCCAATCCCTCCATGTAAGAAATATGATTTTTGGTGGCCCACTTTCCCATCCCAAAACCTCCATCCTAGCCATCCATTTCTCATCTCCACCATCAAAGTGAAGCATAAGGAGAGCGGCTTTCCAACGGACCGAGAAGATCAAGTGGTGGGTGCTTCTATAGGGTAGTTTACTTGTTTTTATGATAGGCCAAGTGAGGCCCACCGATCAATGGTGTGGATCTCACTTTGGACTTTAAGATGTGGCCAATGGCCACCTTGATTATTCATATCATTCCATGATGGGGCCATTCTCCATGGACCCCATCATGATGTTTACCTTTCCTAGCTTATAAATAAGGTCATCTATACCGTTTATTTTCATGGAGAATGAATCTCCACCATTGATTCTTGATTAGGTGGGCCTATATGCAAAGATTTATGTTGTAGATCATGAAAGGGAGGGTCCATAATGCCGGGGACCCTCCATCATGCGTGTCCCATTCTATCTCTCTCTCTCTCCCTTTCCTTTTTATTTATTTCTTTGTATGATTGATGTGGCCGTGTGGCCCACTTGGATGGACCCCACCATTAGGTATGTATTGACCCAAGTCATCTAGAAGTGGGGCCCACCTTATATGTATTGTACCCACACCATCCATCATTGGGTGGCCCACCTTGTACAAGTGTTATGTCCAGACCGTCTAGCGTCCAGGGATGCTGGACGTGCTTGGAAAACACAAACATTAACTTGGTTCCAAGCCAATGGGGAGGGCCGCTCATATAAGCCCCACCTTGATGTACATTTTTAATCCAAGTCGTCCATCCCTTCCCTCAGATCATTTTAGGCGTTGAGCCGAAAAATGAAGTCCATCCAATCTTCTAGCGGGCCACAGTGGATAAAACCATGGTCCTTACCGTTGAAAATCCACCCGCCGTTTCTATACGCTAAAAAAATACCAGATATTGGGCTCGTTTAGCTTGTCTTGAGCCCTGGCGACCTATGGCAGGGTCGGATCCTCACGATGCGGGCCCCACCTATGAAAATCCCCAAGCATACCCCAAATCAAAAAAAAAAAGGAAGAAGGAGCAGCGTCTGCTGCTGCAGACGGAGCAGGCAACGCCTGCTGCCTGCTAGCTGGTGGACGCCAGATAGCCCACGGCTCCATATGCGGGCCCCACCATGATGTATATTTTGTATCCACATCGTTCATCAGGTGGCCCACATCCTGACGTGGCCCCGCTCCAAAAATCAGGTTCATCTAAGGCTCAGGTGGCCCACACTATTGAAAACAATGGGATTGAACGTGTACCATTGAAACCCATTTTGGGTCCACAGAAGTTTTGGATCAGGCATGAAATTTATTTTTACTCTTCATCCAGGTCTGTGCGACCATGCCAACAGATTAGATGGAAAGTAAACATTATGGTGGGCCCCATGTGGGACCCACAGATGCATGTATTATGACCCACACCGTCCCTAGGTGGGATGGCTGGTGTACTTCACTCCAGCAGCCTGCTGGAGTGGCGTCACTAAGCTCTGTGGGCCCCCCTTTGTATCATCCACACCGTCCATCTATGGACCCCACCATGATGCATGTTCTGCATCCAAACCGTCCATCCATTTTTTAAAGCTCATTTCATGGCATGAGCTAAAGAATGAGTAAGATCTATAGTTCAGTGGACCCCCATCATGATGCATGTGTTGCATCCAAACCATTCACCATTTGGCAAGCCTGTCGTGCAGGTCTGAGATAAAAAATAAATAAATAAGACAGATCTATAGTTTAAGTGGACCCCACCTTGGTATATATATAAGGCCCATCTTGTCATAATGATGGCCCATTGTTGAGGCTTACCTTGATGTGTATGGAGCCATTGTTGAGGTTCACTTTTATGTATAAGGGCCCGTGGGTTGAGGCCCATTGTGCTGTATTTGGAGCCCATGAAATTAGGCCCATTGTGATGTATTAGGGCCCATGGGTCGAAGCCCATTGTGATGTATTAGGGCCCATGGGTCGAAGCCCATTGTAATGTATTTAGGGCCCATGGGTTGAGGCCCATTATGATGTACTTAGAGCTCATTGGTAAAGGCCCATTGTGATATACTTCCGGCCATTTAGCAAGGCCATTATGATGTACTCTAAGGCCCATGTGATTAGGCGTATTTTGATCGATTCTAAGGCCTATGGGTTAAGGCCCATTGTGATATATTTTGAACCCATGGGTTAAGGCCCATTATGATGTATTAGGGCCTATAGGTTGAGGCCCATTGTGATATATTTGGAGCCTATGGGTTAAGGCCCATTATGATGTGTTTCTGGCTCATACGTTGTGACCCATTTGATATACTTTCAGCCCATGTGATGAGGCCCATCTTGAGGTATTTGTGGCCTGCGTGGCTAAGCCTGATGTGGTGTACATGCGGCTTAAGGCGAGGAACGTGCACCCGATGCAATGTGTGATTTCACCATAATGCAGGCAATGATGTTTATGGCAGGTCGTGCCTTGGGAGCAATGATGGTTTGACGTCCACATTGTAAGGATAATGTTGGTTAAATGTCTGCATTATGAATCTCCCTAGGGCCCATTGATAGGCCCATACTTGTTGTGTATAGGCCGTCTAGGCCCATCTTCATTGTGAGAGTAGTTCATCACTTTATAACATGCTTAGTGTAACTCTACGATTCATGCCCATATGCATCATATGTATACCTGATATGAGGATTGTTCGATCATAGCATATGCCATTGGGTAGACTATTTACGGGACTCCTTATGAGACAGAGTGCCCACAGCATCGCGATGTACGCCCTGAATTACTGCATGATTTGACTGTGTGAATCATGCATCTCGCATTTGTGTATCATGATCACTGCACGCTCTAGCGACATCAGGGCTATGACCTCCACAGGCACATCGTGGATGGATAGATGGGACACTGAAAATAATTGGTTCTAGCATTATGGGGCACGTAGGATGTCCTTGGGTGAAAATCCTAGAACCTACGAGGCTAGGAGTAGCCCCAACGTATAGACCGAGTGGAACATGAGCACTCGAGTGCCGAATACCAGTAGGCCGCTTCTCCCACTATGTCGTGGTCGGTTGGGAGGGGGTGTGGCCTTACCCGTCCGAGGGAGGAGGCTATAAGCTAGGCTGAGTACGACCAGCTAGTAAATGGGTCCGCTATCGACGAGACGGGTAGGTATTGGCAGACTGTTGGCTAGGCGGATAGTGAGGTCTCTTCCACTCGTAAGGCTGTACAGCTATGGAGGAGGCAGTCGGTGTGGAGTGTAATAGACCCCGATGATTTCCCAGAGAGCAACCGTACTGATACGTGGACTTGATATGAGGACTGACATGATAGTATGACACCCCGTCACTGTTGCACATATGGGCGGGCGCACGTGGGCGGACGTTGATGTGGGCGGGTGTGATGTGGGAGGGGCTGAGGCCTGGGTGAGCTACCACACTGGGCGAGCTACCAGCGGTTGGCAGGCTACTGTGCTGACAGGCTACTGAGTAGGAGTTGCATACTCATTCATTCATCCATTCACTATCTACTCCGGCTGGCGGTGCGTAACTATTTATTACGTATACCTTCGTAATGGCCAGGATTTCGGTTGGGGCGCGCGACTAACCTGAGATCAGGAGTTTACCACATTGTGTTTGACTATCCAAATTTAGGTATGAGACTGGTTTGGATAGAATTCCTTTGTGATGGACCCTGTAGCCTGCGATACTACGTACTATCATCTCGACTTCACTCCAGCTTAGTCATTTCATTCGCATCGCATAATGCATTTCATCCACGACATATGACATTTTAGATTACTATGTTTCTGCACTTCTTTGGCTTAGAAGGACTTGACAGGATCTGCATATTGCATCGCATCTGCAGTATATAGTATCTGGCTCATTATGATCTGCATTGCGTACTCTGATATTATGTGACTCATGGACTTACCAGTATTTTTCTGCTTACTCTGATATCGTATGATTCATGACCTTGTCATTTTTTCTGCTTATCTTGATGATGTATGATTTACGAACTCTGTTATATACTCGGCACTTACCTTACACACACTTACACCACCCTCTAAGCTTTTGTAAGCTTATGCACGATAGATGCATGCAGGTGTCGTTAGGTTGTAGCAACGTTGAGCTTGGAGCGTGCAACGATTTTCAGGAGCTCTGATTTTTATATATGTATTTTCCTTTCCGCATTATATTCAAGTGATTATATTAGTGGATATGTGATGATGATGTTGCTTTTATGATTTGGGTAAACTTGTGGTTATGCTTATTACAAAATAAATGTACGTTGGAAAATCCTCCTTATAGGATCCCAGGATCGAAATCTGGCGTATACTGTGCTGGCAGCCGAGAATGGGGTACTACGGAGGCTGTCGACACCGGATTAGGCGATCGATATTCCTGTGAATCCAATTTCTGGGTTTTTGGGCGTGATAGAAGTTGGTATCAGAGCATAACTTGGGAATACCTGAAGATAACATCACATATCTATTGATAGCTACCCTTTCACTCTCTGACTGTTGAGAACCTAGAATGGTTAGATCCCCGAGTTCGAATAACTTAGAGATTTTCTGACATAGCTCCCTACCGTTGAGATTATGAGGCCGCGTAGTATTCCAGTTTTGATCATTTCCAATCCAATATTCGAGATCCAGTTCGATCTTCATAGTGTTGATGAGGCGTTTTGGGAGCAGGAGGCTGATATTCTTGGGCGTTATTCTCATCTCTTAGGTGTTTTGATAATGCTGGCATGTTGTGTTCGGATAAGATTTCTCTCCCTTGGTGAACTCTTTATTGGTTGAGTCGTGTTTTAAGTTTCGAGGATGAAATTTTTATTAGGTAGGGAGACCTGTAAGACCCATATCCTAGTCTGTACTATTCTGTCTACTCTCGCGATCCTTCCCGTCAAATCCCGGCAACCTGCGACCGATAATCGACGTTGCGCACGACTGTAAGTCGTATCCTATACATTTGAGTCGGCTTAATCCGAGACTTGTATCATTGCGACCGCACTGTCGCCGCGGTTCCAACGCCTCTACTCACGTACCTATCCGATACCCAGATGAGGTGATGTGGACCCACGTTCAGTATGAGGAAAAAACACCACGCATTGTAAATCCCAAGAGAATCTCTACAACATGTCAAATCAATCCCATCAATCACCTCTCATGTCAAGTACAAAGCACCCATGCTTTCTTTCTCCACAAGTCAAGCAACCACTAAGTCAACTCTCATGTCAAGTAATCCATCACCTCACATCCATCATCTCTCCTTACAACTCTCTCTCTCCCTCTCATTTCTCAACAATTCCAAGCAATTCCAAGAGAGAGAGAGAAGTGGACGTCCAAGCCCTCCATGTAAGAAATATGATTTTTGGTGGCCAACTTTTCCATCCCAAAACCTCCATCCTAACCATCCATTTCTCATCTCCACCATCAAAGTGAAGCATAAGGAGAGCGGCTTTCCAACGGACCGAGAAGATCAAGTGGTGGGTGCTTCTATAGGGTAGTTTACTTGTTTTTATGATGGGCCAAGTGAGGCCCACCGATCAATGGTGTGGATCTCACTTTGGACCCTAAGATGTGGCCGATGGCTCACCTTGATTATTCATATCATTCCATGAGGGGCCATTCTCCATGGACCCCATCATGATGTTTACCTTTCCTAGCTTGTAAATAAGGTCATCTAGACCGTTTATTTTCATGGAGAATGAATCTCCACCATTGATTCTTGATTAGGTGGGCCTATATGCAAAGATTTATATTGTAGATCATGAAAGGGAGGGCCCATAATGCCGGGGACCCTCCATCATGCGTGTCCCATTCTATCTCTCTCTCTCTCTCCCTCTCCTTTTTATTTATTTCTTTGTATGATTGATGTGGCCGTGTGGCCCACTTGGATGGACCCCACCATTAGGTATGTATTGACCCAAGTCATCTAGAAGTGGGGCCCACCTTATATGTATTGTACCCACACCATCCATCATTGGGTGGCCCACCTAAACAGGGCCCACCTTGTACAAGTGTTAGGTCCAGACCGTCCAGCGTCCAGGGACGCTGGACGTGCTTGGAAAACACAAACATTAACTTAGTTCCAAGCCAATGGGGAGGGCCGCTCATGTAAGCCTGTAACACCCCAAATTTTTGCCAACCTGGGGTTAGACGTCCTTAGGCAATGGGTCAACCAAAACACCTTGGTAACCGCTCAGAACCCAATTCCATAGCCAAAGAAATCACTTAGGATTAATTCCTTTAGAAACTAAGCATAAGTTAGCTAGCGCTACGCTGGAGTAGCTGTGAAATTGTCCCTGATCGCTTTAAATACGTTATACAAGACCCAAAACTTGTACAACCAATGATGCTATAATATCCTAAAACCTTGGATCAAACTCTAAACCCGTTTGCTCTCAGGAACTCTTTGAAACTTTGTATTGGATCTAGACCGCGCGTCGAAAATCCGATACCTACAATCTTAGACCGTTATGACCGCTTAGCTAGACTTGACAACTGTTTTGAAAATCAAGGCCAACCGACGTTCAGAGGCTGTTTCATTGAGCCTGGAGTGAAGAGAGTGAGAATAGGGTTAAATTTGAAAATTTTAATCCAAATCTGGCACGTGACTTGACGCGTTATTATTAAGCGTTCTGACCGTCAGAATTCAGCCAAATTACACCCTCGGATCAGGAAAAATTTCTCTTTCATATCATGAGACTTGTACACCTGATCTAGGTGCGATGACTACTGAACTGAAATTGTACCGCCACGTGCGATCTGCGAACTCTTTCGGTTTGAAAACTTGATGTGTGCTAGATCTAGTATGCCTGAGCTTAAGTCCGACCGCGTTCGGCCAGGGGACCTCCAGAAATGATCTTTTAGACCAGAACAGCCCCGATTTGGTTATAACCCAAGTAAACATTGTTCCCGGGCCTAATTTGGAAAGATTTTAGGCTATAAAAGGGCTTGAAACCCTCTCATTTCTCTCCCATCCGAATTTTCTAAAAACCCTAGATTGAGAGAGAGAAAAAGTGAGAGTTTGTGAGAGAAGGTGGGAGAGATTTTCCTACCACCTGCTGCTGCTGCTGCACGTGCTTAAGCGACGTATTCCAATCAATTTGTTAGTGATTCCGACGTACTTCTAGGTAAGGAAAACCCTAACCACTTGCTGATTTGGGAATTTCTTTGATTTAAATAGAAAAAGTAGCTGATGTACGTGTGCATTAGGTCGCCTGTACGTCGTTGACGAAGCGTAAACGCTCCGTTCGAAACGATACACTCCTACGACAAAAGGTGCGGATTTTAGACACTTTGATTGGCTATTTTCAATGCTTTCAATGTCATTTAATATTAGATTATCGACGGCAACGCCGTTTGACATGTACAACATGTTGTCCGTTTCCTGTTTCGTAAGAAGACGAAAAATATGAGATTTAGGGCATTTTAGTCATTTGTAGGAAATACTGTATACATCCATATTTTGCTGAAACGGTTGACATGGCTTTTTGTCGCCTTAGGATATTAGGAATGCGTGCAAAATCAGTTTGGCGAAGAGATTCGCCCAAATACGCACTTTGAGTCGACATACACTATGTAGACTTAAGTGTGTAGACTAAGTGTTTGTATAAATGTTTGTATTAGTATGTATTGAAGTAAATGGTGTTGTGAATTTGTTTGAGATTGAATTCTCAAATAATATGCTGATGTAAATGATTTCCTTCATGGTGGCTATATGTATGATTTCATTATATGTATGAGATGCATGTGTTAGATGATTTACTTAAGTTGTATGTCATAATATGTGTTAACATGCTCACATTGTTGTAATGCATTTCCATTACTTTTATATGATTGAAGAAGTGGATTCACAAATGCTTGGGACTATACCTAGTCCAGGAAGTCGGTAACCGAGTAAATTCGTGGTTGGCTTATCTTTGCCACGAAGGACACGTCGATGAACGCGAGTCGTGTTTTGGGTTGGCGGTAGTGGTTAGGCCACACGAAGTGTTTCATGCACTTCATGTCGTTCAGCTTGAGATGCGCTCGTACTAGTCGAGCCCGTCAAGTAACCCGACTGGCCATTGTATGTTCACCATGTATGTGTCATAACTGCTTGAACCTAGGGTACTGAACTTACCATTGAAAACCCTGTCAACCATGGTACCTTGATCCACAAAGACTCATGAGCCGGGCATTGTGGTATGGGACACCATGATCGAGCTGTCGGCCTATGCTGGGGCCATAAACCTCCCCATAGTGACCAGTGAGCACATTGACTCGTGAGCAGATTATGGTGGTTGGGACACTATATTCTAGCTGTCGGCCTAGACTGATCAGGCGACGAGCCCTTTGTAGTGACCGCGAGCGTATTCTGAGTCTACGGGAGGCGACGACCCTTCCATAGCAATGAGAGTACTGTAGGCCTGTATTGATAAGGTGATGGGGGAGCGGTGCAACGAGTGCGAGCAACAGCCCTGGCAGCCCTTGCAGCGACCTACAAAATATAACCTCATATGTGATTACTAGGAGTGACGACCCTAGACAAGATCTGTGTTGGGATTGATATAAGCAAGGTACCTTAGTTTTCCAATCCTGTTGTATGAAAAGGACTAATAATAACTCGGTAATCATATCACCATCACAT
This sequence comes from Magnolia kwangsiensis, assembly GCA_037074715.1. NCBI lineage: Eukaryota > Viridiplantae > Streptophyta > Magnoliopsida > Magnoliales > Magnoliaceae > Magnolia > Magnolia kwangsiensis. The sequence continues at coordinate 24,440,161 of CM073588.1, forward strand.
TGCATGTGCCTGGAAGATGTGGAGCACCGTGGGAAGAAAGCATGCCGCGGGCGTAAGATGGTGCCGTATGAGGGAGATCGTCGGTGAGGGCATCCATCATGTCATGTCATATTGCATTAACAACAGTATTTAGGAATGTTTGATTTATTGCTTTACTATTATCGCATGATTGATTTGATAACATGCTAATCTCTTCTCTATTATTCCACTGAGTTGATCACTCACTCCCACATTACGGGATGGTATTTTCGGACACCCACCAGTCCCTATTGTGATTGTAGATGATGGCGTGGCCTGCGAGGAGGAGCCAAACTTGATGATGATGAGGAGGATCCCTCCTTTATACGTGTTCTGAACGACGGGATTACAGGGAGATTCATTAGATGCCATGACACTTGTCATTTTATATCTTCAGAGCACTCATGTATATTCTTTTGATCATTTTTGGAGTATACATGTATATATTTAACCTGGTAACATGTTCACGCTCTGGAGACATACAACAGTTTATATAGGTTATACATACTATCACAGTCTTCCCCTTGCTAATTTAATGGTCTCTAGAGTATGATATGATGTTTTGGATTAATCCCAATCTTGTTTAATGCTTTTTTGTAGACAACATGCATCTAACATTATCTATGTTGCATAAATAACATTTTGGAACTCGGGAGTTGGGTTTTTACTCGACCCCCAATTTTCGGGATGTTACAGATGGTATCAGAGCATGATTTGGATTAAACCGGGCCTGGGTTATGGACATGCGACGTACGCTGTCACTCCTTTGACTTAGGTGGGTGCGAAAGGAATCTAGAAACATACGTAGGACTCCAGTTTCGCCAATAGGCGAAGTTTACTTGAGTCGATCATTTCGGTCGAGTCCGTGACGTATCTCTGGTCGCGTGAAGCGACCTAAGTAGCCTCTATGTTATTAATTGTTGGGTTTGAGATAGTCCTAAGAGAATTCCAAACCCTAAAATGCAAATCCTTGGGCTGTGGGGCAACCACAACCCTTACATTCAATCGTTAGGGCTTAAAAACCCCGTTTCACCTAATTCCTTCAAAATTCTTCCTCTCACCGCCCCATTCTTCAATTCTTTTTCAGTAATTTCATGTTAGGAATTAATCCTAATGTGAAAATGATATAAAATCATACTTAGGCAAAATTTTACAATGAATAGTACAAATACATGAAAATTGGCCTTTTGTCCATTCCAAATTTGAAATATTTTGTAACTAATGGGTTAGTTGGATAGATTAACTCATCCTACCCCAAAATCATATGTTACATGGCATATAAATTCATTCTGGTCTACAGACTGGCCCCAGAACACCCCGAATGGAGTTTTGGGCCTCCCTAGGCCAATCTACAATGATCTGAGGTGGGGCCCATATATATTTGGGGTCCCTAGGGCAGGGGGGACCCAACCCATGTGGTCCCACCAGCCAGATTTGGAGATGGCCGGCGATGCCATCGCCGATCCGGCGATCGATCTCCGACCGATGGGCCCTGTTTGGGCTGAAATCTGGGCGCATGTATTTTTGGGGTAGGGCACTCCTCCCATATGCTGTCCGTCCCTTAAAACCCCCTAAAACATGTACTCCCTTCACAAAACGCCCCTCCAAGCCTCCGTTTTCAATTTTCTTGCTGCCCTCTCTTAAACCGCAGCTGTAAATCCCTTCCATTGCTAAAAACAACGCCTGTCCATCCTTCCATTGTGATTAGCAACCCTCTCCCTCTCCAATCTCGTCGTTTGAAGCTCCCACAACCTCCAATCGAGGCTGAAATCTTGTGGAGTTCCATTTCCCTTTATAGTTCTCTTTTTCCTTTGAAAATCCAGCCTTTGGGATCTTGATGCATCCCTCTACAGGGCCTAGATTCGTTTCAGTCTATTTGGGCAACCATTTCTCCGCATTTCTTCCTCTTTCCATGGCTATTGTTAAGGCTGTTTTAGCCTTTTTTCCCCCTTTCCATCGTCCTCTCTCTCATGTCCCTTTTATTTGATCCTCAGACTCGTGGAAACCTGCTTACCCATCCCATTTCTCCACGTTCTTCGATTGTTTGATTACCGTTTTGAGATTTTTATGTTTTGTTGTTGTTAGGTTTAGTGAAGTCAGAGGTAGACAATGTGTTTGTGTTAGTGGTTTGGGCTTAAAATAGTCAAATTTTGTTAGATGGAGTGCATGCCGTTTAGGTCGTTGTAAGGTATTGTCCCTAGATTGGGTGTATCCTATGGCTTCCACGACCATATTGTAAATTTTGGTATTAAACCTATGAAATTAATTTTTATCCCAACCCACCCTCCTACCAAGCATGCCACTTCCAATCCCGACCTGGGATTAGGAATGCAGTTCCATTTAATGCAACTTAATGCTACTGGCCACATAGGCCCTTGGTGTTTTAGACCTAGTGTTAGCACTCCTAGATTTGAAGGATCTAACGATATAGGAAATTCAATTCCATTTAGATAATCTTGACCCTAAGCGATAGAGCAATTCCCTGTTTTAGTAATGGTATGGAACCATTTAGCGTATAAACTTAGGCCTTGGATTATAGCTACTGAGTTACAGACTAGGCTACTAGTTACCTTAAGTAGTGTAAAGCCTGTATATGCTAAGGAATAGTAGGTTAGATTTGGTTGGAATGGGACTCCCTTCCTTGGATAGATCCTCATAACATCCATAGACTCCTTTAGTAACTCTCAGGAAGCTTATGTAACTTAGAACCATTCACTCTCAGGGAAGACTTATAAATCCCTCAGGTCGAACTTAAAATAAACCAACACACCCCTTAGAATTGCCTTCCCCAAGGGCTTATTGCATTCGGGAACGCGGAGTAAAGGAACTGCATGTAAGCGATGTATTCGCGGTTTGAATCGACTTCCTAATCCTAGTGGTTACCAATAAATCCAATGCTCTGATCAAGCAGAAGATCGGCATCGACTCGGATTAAGAATTGATACAATAAATCTCCTGTCCTAGCTAGACAGAAAGTCTATGTATCCGGCTCAGACCTACTACACAACTTTTCTTCCATGTTGGCCTGACCACCTACAACCAAAAGTTATTGCTTTACTTTTGGAAAATGTTGAGGACATCTAGCCAATAGAGAGTAGGCCTATTTCTACAACTATAGGTACCAATGCCATAGAACGCATCGCTAATAAAGGAAGACCAATGTAGTGAGAGGTTGTTTCCATTTTATGTCAAGGATAGCCCCTAAGTTGCGCCTCGTTTCGATATACAGATCGATGCATATATTCTTGAACCTTAAGTAGAACTAAGTTTTAAGGGGGGTAGAACGTATTGAGTCCAATCTAGTTAGGTCAGCCAATGTAACCGTTCGATCAGAGTGGCGCAGTGGAAGCGTGGTTAGCCTCTTCCCCACTTTTCCAGGATCGAAACAGCTGAGTTAGGTTCTACGTAAGGTTAGGTTATTAAATAGGATTTGAACCTTCCTTAGAAAAAGTACTCACTACCCTTAGCCAATTTCGGGGACAAAATTTTATTTTAAGGGAGGTAGATTGTAACACCCCAGATTTTTGCCAACCTGGGGTTAGACGTCCTTAGGCAATGGGTCAACCAAAACACCTTGGTAACTGCTCAGAACCCAATTCCATAGCCAAAGAAATCACTTAGGATTAATTCCTTTAGAAACTAAGCATAAGTTAGCTAGCGCTACGCTGGAGTAGCTGTGAAATTGTCCCTGATCGCTTTAAATACGTTATACAAGACCCAAAACTTGTACAACCAATGATGCTATAATATCCTAAAACCTTGGATCAAACTCTAAACCCGTTTGCTCTCAGGAACTCTTTGAAACTTTGTATTGGATCTAGACTGCGCGTCGAAAGTTCGATACCTACAATCTTAGACCGTTATGACCGCTTACCTGGACTTGACAACCGTTTCGAAAATCAAGGCCAACCGACGTTCAGAGGCTATTTCATTGAGCCTGTAGTGAAGAGAGTGAGAATAGGGGTAAATTTAGAAATTTTAATCCAAATCTGGCACGTGACTTGACGCGTTATTATTAAGCGTTCTGACCGTCAGAATTCAGTCAAATTACACCCTCGGATCAAGAAAAATTTCTCTTTCATATCATGAGACTTGTAGACCTGATCTAGGTGCGATGACCGCTGAACTGAAATTGGACCGCCACGTGCGATCTGCGAACTCTTTCGGTCTAAAAACTTGATATGTGCTAGATCCAGTATGCCTGAGCTTAACTCCGACCGCGTTCGGCCAGGGGAACTCCAGAAATGCTCTTTTAGACCAGAACAGCTCCGATTTGGTTATAACCCAAGTAAACATTGTTCCCAAGCCTAATTTGGGAAGGTTTTAGGCTACAAAAGGACTTGAAACCCTCTCATTTCTCTCCCATCCAAATTTGCTAAAAACCCTATATTGAGAGAGAAAAAGTGAGAGTTTGTGAGAGAAGGTGGGAGAGATTTTCCTGCCACCTGCTACTGCTGCTGCACGTGCTTAAGCGACGTATTCCAATCAATTTGTTAGTGATTCCGACACACTTCTAGGTAAGGAAAACCCTAATCACTTGCTGATTTGGGGATTTCTTCGATTCAAATAGCAAAGTAGATGATGTACGTGTGCATTAAGTCGTCTGTACGCCGTTGACGAAGCGTATACACTCCGTTCGAAACGATACACTCCTATGACAAAAGGTGCGGATTTTAGACGCTTTGATTGGCTATTTTCAATGCTTTCAATGTCGTTTAATAGTAGATTATCGACAGCAACGCCGTTTGACATGTACAACATGTTGTCCGTTTCCTGTTTCGTAAGCAGACGAAAAATATGAGATTTAGGGCATTTTAGTCATTTGTAGGAAATACTGTATACATCCATATTTTGCTAAAACGGTTGACATGGCTTTTTGTCACCTTAGGATATTAGGAATGCGTGCATAATCAGTTTGGTGAAGAGATTCGCCCAAATGCGTACTTTGAGTCGACATACACTATGTAGACTTAAGTGTGTAGACTAAGTGTTTGTATAAATGTTTGTATTAGTATGTATTGAAGTAAATGGTGTTGTGAATTTGTTTGAGATTGAATTCTCAAATAATATGCTGATGTAAATGATTTCCTTCATGGTGGCTATATGTATGATTTCATTATATGTATGAGATGAATGTGTTAGATGATTTACTTAAGTTGTATGTCATAATATGTGTTAACATGCTCACATTGTTGTAATGCATTTCCATTACTTTTATATGATTGAAGAAGTGGATTCACAAATGCTTAGGACTATACCTAGTCCAGGAAGTCGGTAACCGAGTAAATTCATGGTTGGCTTATCTTTGCCACGAAGGACGCGTCCATGAACGCGAGTCATGTTTTGGGTTGGCGGTAGTGGTTAGGCCACACGAAGTGTTTCATGCACTTCATGTCGTTCAGCTTGAGATGCGCTCGTACTAGTCGAGCCCGTCAAGTAACCCGACTGGCCATTGTATGTTCACCATGTATGTGTCATAACTGCTTGAACCTAGGGTACTGAACTTACCATTGGAAACCCTGTCAACCATGGTACCTTGATCCACAAAGACTCATGAGCCGGGCATAGTGGTATGGGACACCGTGGTCGAGCTGTCGGCCTACGCTAGGGCCACAAACCTCTCCGTAGTGACCAGTGAGCACATTGACTCGTGAGCAGATTATGGTGGTATAGGACACTATATTCTAGCTGTCGGCCTACACTGATCAGGCGACGAGTCCTTTGTAGTGACCGCGAGCGTATTCTGAGTCTACGGGAGGCGACGACCCTTCCATAGCAATGAGAGTACTGTAGGCATGTATTGATAAGGTGATGGGGAAGCGGTGCAACGAGTGCAAGCAACAGCCCTGGCAGCCCTTGCAGCGACCTACAAAATATAACCTCGTATGTGATTACCAGGAGTGACGACCCTAGACAGGATCTGTGTTGGGATTGATATAAGCAAGGTACCTTAGTTTCCCAATCCTGCTGTATGAAAAGGACTAATAATAACTCGGTAATCATATCACCATCACATTGCATGTGCTTGGAAGATGTGGAGCACTGGGGGAAGAAAGCATGCCGCGGGCGTAAGATGGTGCCGTATGAGGGAGATCGTCGGTGAGGGCATCCATCATGTCATGTCATATTGCATTGACAACAGTATTTAGGAATGTTTGATTTATTACTTTACTATTATCGCATGATTGATTTGATAACATGCTAATATCTGCTCTATTATTCCACTGAGTTGATCACTCACTCCCACGTTACGGGATGGTGTTTTCGGACACCCACTAGTCCCTATTGTGATTGCAGATGATGGCACGTCCTACGAGGTGGAGCCGGACTTGATGATGAGGAGGATCCCTCCTTTATGCGTGTTCTGAACGACGGGATTACAGGGAGATTCATTAGATGCCATGACACTTGTCATTTTATATCTTCAGAGCACTCATGTATATTCTTTTGATCATTTTTGGAGTATACATGTATATATTTAACCTGGTAACATGTTCACACTCTGGAGACATACAACAGTTTATATAGGTTATACATACTATCACAGTCTTCCGCTTGCTAATTTAACGGTCTCTAGAGTATGATATGATGTTTTGGATTAATCCCAATCTTGTTTAATGCCTTTTTGTAGACAACATGCATCTAACATTATCTATGTTGCATAAATAACATTTTGGAACTCGAGAGTTGGGTTTTTACTTGACCCCCGATTTTCGGGATGTTACAAAGCCCCACCTTGATGTACATTTTTAATCCAAGCTGTCCATCCCTTCCCTCAGATCATTTTAGGCGTTGAGCCGAAAAATGAAGTCCATCCGATCTTCTGGAGGGCCACAGTGCGTAAAACCATGGTCCCTACTGTTGAAAATCCACCCACCGTTTCTACACGCCAAAAAAATACCAGATATTGGGCTCGTTTAGCTTGTCTTGAGCCCGGGCGACCTATGGCAGGGTTAGATCCTCAAGATGCGGGCCCCACCTATGAAAATCCCTAAGCATACCCCAAATAAAAAAAAAAAGAAGGAAGAAGGAGAAGCGTCTGCTGCTGCAGACGGCGCAGGCAGCACCTGCGACCTGCTGGAGGGCAGACGCCAAGCAGCCCACGGCTCCACATGCCGGCCCCACCATGATGTATATTTTGTATCCACACCGTTCATCAGGTGGCCCACATCCTGACGTGGCCCCGCTCCAAAAATCAGGTTCATCTAAGGCTCAGGTGGCCCACACTGTTGGAAACAGTGGGATTGAACGTGTACCATTGAAACCCATTTTCGGTCCACAAAAGTTTTGGATCAGGCATGAAATTTATTTTTACTCTTCATCCAGGTCTGTGCGACCATGCCAACAAATTAGATGGAAAGTAAACATTATGGTGGGCCCCATGTGGGACCCACTGATGCATGGATTATGACCCACACCGTCCCTAGGTGGGACGGCTGGTGTACTTCACTCCAACAGCCTGCTGGAGTGGCGTCACTAAGCTCTATGGGCCCCCCTTTGTATCATCCACACCGTCCATCTATGGACCCCACCATGATGCATGTTCTGCATCCAAACCGTCCATCCATTTTTTAAAGCTCATTTCATGGCATGAGCTAAAGAATGAGTAAGATCTATAGTTCAGTGGACCCCCACCATGATGCATGTGTTGCATCCAAACCATTCACCATTTGGCAAGCCTGTCTTGTAGGTCTGAGATAAAAAATAAATAAATAAGACAGATCTATAGTTTAAGTGGACCCCACCTTGGTATATATATAAGTCCCATCTTGTCATAATGATGGCCCATTGTTGAGGCTTACCTTGATGTGTATGGAGCCGTTGTTGAGGTTCACTTTTATGTATAAGGGCCCGTGGGTTGAGGCCCATTGTGCTGTATTTGGAGCCCATGAAATTAGGCCCATTGTGATGTATTAGGGCCCATGGGTCAAAGCCCATTGTGATGTATTAGGGCCCATGGGTCGAAGCCCATTGTAATGTATTTAGGGCCCATGGGTTGAGGCCCATTATGATGTACTTAGAGCTCATTGGTAAAGGCCCATTGTGATATACTTTCGGCCATTTAGCAAGGCCATTATGATGTACTCTAAGGCCCATGTGATTAGGCGTATTTTGATGGATTCTAAGGCCTATGGGTTAAGGCCCATTGTGATGTATTTGGAACCCATGGGTTAAGGCCCATTATGATGTATTAGGGCCTATGGGTTGAGGCCCATTGTGATATATTTGGAGCCTATGGGTTAAGGCCCATTATGATGTGTTTTTGGCTCATACGTTGTGACCCATTTGATATATTTTCAACCCATGTGATGAGGCCCATCTTGAGGTATTTGTGACCTGTGTGGCTAAGCCTGATATGGTGTACATGCGGCTTAAGGCGAGGAACGTGCACCCGATGCAATGTGTGATTTCACCATAATGCAGGCAATGATATTTATGGCAGGCCGTGCCTTGGGAGCAATGATGGTTTGACGTCCACATTATAAGGATAATGTTGGTTAAATGTCCGCATTATGAATCTCCCTAGGGCCCATTGATAGGCCCATACTTGTTGTGTGTAGGCCGTCTAGGCCCATCTTTATTGTGAGAGTAGTTCATCACTTTATAACATGCTTAGTGTAACTCCATGATTCATGCTCATATGCATCATATGTATGCCTGATATGAGGATTGTTTGATCATAACATATGTCATTGGGCAGACTATTTACGAGACTCCTTGTGAGACGGAGTGCCCACATCATCGCGCTGTATGCGCTGGATTACTGCATGATTTGATGGTGTGATTCATGCATCTCGCATTTGTGTATCATGATCACTGCACGTCCTAGCGACATCAGGGCTATGACCTCCACAGGCACATCGTGGATGGATAGATGGGACACCGAAAATAATTGGTTCTAACACTATGGGGCACGTAGGATGTCCTTGGGTGAAAATCCCAGAACCTCCAAGGCCAGGAGTAGCCCCAACGTCTAGGCCGAGTGGAACATGAGTGCCCGAGTGTCGAATACCAGTAGGCCGCGTCTCCCAATGTGTCATGATCGGTTGGGAGGGGGTGTGGCCTTACCTGCCCAAGGGAGGAGGCTATAAGCTACGTTGAGTATGACCAGCTCGTAAATGAGTCCGCTATCGACGAGCCGGGTAGGTATTGACAGACTGCTGGCTAGGAGGATAGTGAGGTCTCTTCCACTCACAGGGCTGTGCAGCTAGGGAGGAGGCAGTTGGTGTGGAGTGTAATAAACTCTGGTGATTTTTCAGAGAGCAACTGTATTGATACGTGGACTTGATATAAGGACTGACATGATAGTATGACACTCCGTCACTGTTGCACACGTGGGCGGGCGCACGTGGGCGGACGCTGATGTGGGCGGGGCTGAGGCCTGGGCGAGCTACCAGCGGTTAGCAGGCTACTGTGCTGGAAGGCTACTGAGTAGGAGTTACATACTCATTCATTCATCCATTCACTATCCACTCGGGCTGGCGGTGCGTAACTATTTGTTACGTATACCATCACAATGGCCAGGATTTCGGTTGGGACGCGTGACTAACCTGAGATCAGGAGTTTGACTATCCAAATTTAGGTATGGGACTGGTTTGGATAGAATTCCTTTGTGATGGACCCCGTAGCCTGCGATACTCCGTACTATCATCACGACTTCACTCCAGCTTGGTCATTTCATTCGCATCGTATAATGCATTTCATTCACGGCATATGACATTTTAAATTACTACGTTTCTGCACTTATTTGGCTTAGAAGGACTTGACAGGATCTGCATATTGCATCGTATCTGCGGTATATAATATCTGGCTCATTATGATCTGCATTGCGTACTCTGATATTATGTGACTCATGGACTTACCAGTATATTTCTGCTTACTCTGATATTGTATGATTCATGACCTTGTCATTTTTCCTGCTTATCTCGATGATGTATGATTTACGAACTCTGTTGTATACTCGGCACTTACCTTACACACACTTACACCACCCTTTAAGCTTTTGTAAGCTTATGCACGATAGATGCATGCAGGTGGCGTTAGGTTGTAGTAACGTTGAGCTTAGAGCGTGCAGCGATTTTTAGGAGCTCTGATTTTGATATATGTATTTTCCTTTCAGCATTGTATTCAAGTGATTATATTAGTGGATATGTGATGATGATGTTGCCTTTATGATTTGGGTAAACTTGTGGTTATGCTTATTACAAAATAAATGTAAGTTGGAAAATCCTCCTTGTAGGATCCCAGGATTGGAATCTGGCATATGCTGTGCTGGAAGCCGAGAATGGGGTACTACGGAGGCTATCGGCACCGATTCGACGATCGGGATTCCTGTGAATCCGATTTCTGGGTTTTGGGGCATGACACCTAACATGAAATATCTTTCCACCAAAATACAAGTCACCAGTGGCCTTAAACTGGCTACACAAATTCATTATCACGCTATCATTTGCGGACGCATTGTCTAGTGTAATTGTTGAGATCTTCTTCTTAATTCCCCACTCCATTAGACATCTGTGTATGCAGTCTGAAATCATCAAACCACTATGAGGAGGTGAAGATAACGAATGTTTATTATTCTCTTATAAAGCCTCCATTCAGCATCAACGTAGTGAGCAGTTAGGGACATATATCCCTTTCGTTGATTGGATGTCGTCTACAAATTTGATGTCAGGCTAATTCAGGAAATCGTGGCCAACTCTCCTTTCAACTTGACCTTCTCGCCTTCATACATCTTCATACATACCCTCTTGATTGTTGTATGAGAGACCTCGTATTTGGGGTTAAGGTATTTGGCTAGTCCAACAAAAGCAGGATTCTCTACCATCTGAAATGGTCTTTGATCTAAAATAATTAACTTAACTGTCTACTCATTCACTAACTCTTTGTCATACTTGTAGATGGACACTAACGGACCCCCTACAGATTGCGAAAATGAAAGTGTTTGTTGCCTTAGCCCACTTCTCGATTTTTTAAAACATTTTGCTAGATGTTTCTTCAATATTATAGTCGAACCATCTTCTTGCTTAGCGTACTGACTCTTGCAGTGCTTGCATTGTATCTTCACTTGGTCGTTCTTCAGGATTACTTCTTCAAAATCTTCCCACACTGCCGACCTCTTTTTCGTATTTTTCGCAACATGTGACTGTGTGGTACTAGTATCAACCACGTCGACGGGCACCTCTCTATGTTCAACACCTAATCCTTCATCTTCAAGGATCATCAGTGATGTAATTCATCGACCATCAGGGGTCGACGACAGGGTATTGGAAAGACCCTGCTTTCCATCTGATAGTTAAAATATACTAAATCATATTAGCATTAACAATCTAATGCTAACAGAGTTATACTAAATCCTAAATTAGTTACTCATCCAAGGTTGGATAGATTGTAATACTTCATATTCCCATTTAAACGTCCACGTCGAAAATCCAGCAGTATCTTCTCATGCCTCTCCAGATAAGTTGATCTTACGTTACATTCCGATGTCAAATATCTAAAACAATGAAAAGATATTTGGCATTGGATACGAAACGAAAGAAACATATCCAGAGAGAAACGAGGAGATGGACCACGGATCAGGCATGAGCATTTAAATAGGTTATATGAAAGCATTCTATTCATCTAACCTTGAACTATCTAGAAAGGGACAATTTGAGCGATTTCTATGCTACCAAAAACATACTATATCTATGTATGGCCACATAGAAATTCTCAAATGGATAACTAATTATCTAACTTGCAAGTAACAATTAAATCTTAAATTAGTTACCCATCCAAGGTTGGATAGATTGTAATACTTTCATATTTCCATTTAAACATCTATGCCGAAAATTCGACAGCATCTCCCCATGCCTCTTCAAATAAGTTAATCTTACGTTCCATTCCGATGTCAAATATCTAAAACAATATAAAGATATTTGGCATTGAATATGAATCGAAAGAAACATATCCAAATAGAAACGAGGAGATGGACCGCGGATTAGGCATGAACATTTAAATAGATTATATGAAAGTATATTATCCATCTAACATTGAACTGTTCAAAAAGGGACAATTTGAGCGATTTCTATGCCACTAAAAACACACTATATCTATGTATGGCCACATAGAAATCTTCAAACCGGTAACTAATTATCTAACTTACAAGTAACAATCACAACTAAGCTAAGTATACAATGCACAATAATTAACTAAGCAATGCACATATTAAGCTAAGTATATACATTACAATGTACAATAATTAACTAAGAAATGCACATATTAAGCTAAGTATATAGATTATAAATGCACAATAATTAATTAAGCAATGCACATATTAAGCTAAGGAAAAATTTGAAAACTAAAGTTAAGGATTCTAATCCTCTAGAATGCTCTACATCTGTGGTATAGATTTTGAACCATTCTTGATTGAAATCAAGATTTTCATTTTTCAGCAATGCTAAATGAATCCACTTATATTAATTCTAGATTTAAAATCCTCACTTCACACAATCCAAGATTTTGAGAAGGTGCCAAACGGCGCCTTAAAGATTGACCCACATGATAAAACATAGTATACATCACAGTGGGCCTATTGTGGATTGGATTTTGGACGACCTATTGTGCTATGTTGTCATGTGTGGCACGTACATGAGCTTTATTGCACACAAGTGCACTTAACAAAGCTCCTTAAACATTTAAATTGTTTTTTACTGCCCCAAAATTAAATACTAAGTTGAGTGGATTTTTCAGGTGTTTGTACCTAATCCATGCCCTCTTCAAATGTTTATAAATCAAGTTCAAGGTAATTTTAGCCAATTTTTACTGGTAATTAAGAAGGATTGAGTTGTAGTCTTGTAGAGCTGTTTAGATCCTCGGATTGCACTGTGATGTGCTATGCTGAGTTATTATAACGATGACAAAATGCAATACTTGTCTCCAAGTACCAAAGTGTTTTGACCATGAATGTCAGTGGTTGGATACCACTATTTCTTTGAGAACCAAACACACCATTTCTTTGTGAACCAAACACTGTAATTGCAAATGCTTACGATTGGATAATGAATGAATTGAATACCAACTACACTTTTAAAAAAAAAAAGAAAAAAAAGAAGACAATTCTAATAATTTATAAATGTATTTGTTAGGGCTGATCATGGGTTTCTTATGACTCCAAATAACACTTTTGTCTTTTGTTATGTAATCAAGACCATCCCATCCATGGCTTCGAAAACAAATGGACTTGTTGTCATCCATGTTATTTATCTGAAAATAAAGCCAAATAGAGTTTGTGTTGAAATAGAGTCTATCTACCATGATTGTCCAATTGCCCTAGGTTTTTAGCCTACAACATATCAACATTTAGCTCACTAGATCAATGGCCTCAATCTTCACAATGACAAATAAATAAATAAAATAAAATAAAATAAAATGTGTGGGTACGAATGGATCATGCACATCTCTCTTCATTACGATGACCTCAATCTTCACAACATATCAAATAAATGGATCATGCACATCTTTGTTTCATTTCAGTCAAACGAAGGGTGGACCCCATCATGAAGTTCACCTGGAGAAGCAAAACTGAGGCTCATCCACTTATCAGATGGGTTAGCCTCACCAGTCACCATTGTAATCAATGGATGACAAAAAGCAGTCTGGCTCAACATGTAGGTGTGGCCCACCAAATGAGCAGACAGACCTGATTTGCTGGACACGCTAACATCAATCCATCCGATAGTCCAGTGGACCGCATGAGCAGTGGGCAACGGGATGTGGCTGGCCTGGCCGACGAGCCATGATCGTACGCTTGCATAGCAAGCCATGGCCTGTGGGTCCCATTTTAGTAAAATAAAAAAAATAATAAAAAATGGAGTGGCCGAGTGGGTCCTACCGGATTAGGATCGGGAGTGTTGTGCTAGGCTGCAGAGTGAAGACTTTGATCTTCGGGTAGAGATCGGGATCGGGATGGGACGACTTGGGGATTCACCGAATCTTCAGGTGCAAGTAGGGTAGAGTCGTAAAAAAGATAGTCGGGTAGGATAGAGAAGACAATCGGGTAGGGCCGTAAAGATCTTCGGGTGCGGGAGTGCGGGTAGGGTAGAGAAGACGATTCAGGCATTTTTAGGGTTCGGGTGATTTGGGAATTTTTGGGGTTCAGGTGGCGAGAGGCGTTGCTACTTAGGGTACGGTAAAAAACACAACCGGGTAAAAGTTTTAAAAAAATACATACACACACACACACACACACAAATATATACGGGTCGGGTCGGTCCGAGTCGGATCCTATCGAGTCGGATTCCGGGTCGGGTCGGTTTGGAATAGGACTTATCCGAGTCCGACCCGAAAATGTTTCAGATCTGGCTTATACTACCCGATCCTGACCGATCTTAATCATCGGTTCTGTTTGAATCGGGTCAGATTGGGTTGGATCCATCGGTTCGAGTATGAAATGCCCATCTCTACATCTCATCGTTCGACAGGTGTTCCACTGGGGATGTAAATGCAAATGGCTCATTAGTTGTGTTTCGTACTAACCGTTGTAGTTTGGTTTTAGATATATCTATTAGCTGAATGCGGATTGCATCCTACCCCCACCCATCTAGAACTGGGAACCGCCAGGAGCTCGGAGTAGCCAACTCGAAGTATTGGTTATTTTATTTTATTTATTATTATTTATTATTATTATTATTATTTATACACACGCACCTGACACACACCCACGCACGACGTGGTGGGATTACACTACCTGTGGGTCAGAAACACCTCGTGTTGAAACTCCTCAGACTTTACCACTGAGGTGCGGACTCGAACCCATAATGTATTGATTTTATCCATACTGTTGATCCATTTTTGCATGGAATTTTACGACGTAAGACCAAAAGTTAGGAAGATCTAAGATATAGGTTGACCACATAATTGGATTAAACTCTGACCATTAAAAACTTCTTGTGGGCCACAAAAGTCGTGGATGTAACTGATATATTTTTTGTTCCCTTCATCTGGGTCTATGTAACTTTATGAATAGATTGGATGGTAACTAAACATCACGGTGCTCCCTAGGAACAGTGAGCATCACTGTCACTGCTGCTTCCCGTGGTGTGGTTGACTTGAGCTTGGGTGTTACTAAATTTTTGTCCTATTACATAAAATGACATGGAAAAATGGATGAACGGTATGGATAAAATCCATACATCACGGTGGCCACTCAAAGCTCCTGCCCGTTCCCAGCTGGAGACCGGCTCGGGGTAGGACGCATTCCGCGTCCGTATTAGCTGTTGTTACAGTCATTGAGTAGAACAAATAGGAAGCGAGTTCCGTGCCTCAACATGGCGTACCCATTGACTATGAAAGCGCTGAATCATGTGTGGCAGCCACTGTGATGTTTATATTATATCCATTCCGTTAATATGTTTTGCCAGCTCATTTTAGTAAATGAGCCCAAATGTGACGGGGAATCAAAACTTAAGTGAGCCACAGGACGAAAAATAGGGATGATTGAACGTGCACCATTAAACCTTTTAGGGCGCCACACAAGATTTTGATTGAGCAGATATTTGTGTGTTACACAAATCCTGGGGGGAATCACATTATGAACGGTCTGGATGGTATATAAACATCATACTGGAACCAAGAAGGTTTCATTAATATACATTTTCGTTTCTACTGTTTTCTGTTACGTGGTCCATTTATGTTTTGGCTCTCCATCATGTTTGACCTCATGTCTGAAAATTCGCAGAAACCAATGAACGGAGTGAATATAACAAGAAATCACAGTGTGCCCCACACAGCTTGGGATTACGGTGAGTTACTTCCGGGAATCCAGCCTTTTAGATCTAAATTAACCATCAATTTCATATATACAATAGTTAAAAGGTCATGATTCAAAAAACATAATGTTGGGGAATTCTAGCCCCTTAATTCGGGGTGGACCAATGAACAGAGGATAGTGAGGAAAGGTCCACTTATTAGATATTTAAAATAGTCCAGTCTGACAAATGCATTAGCCTTTTGTCTTGGCTTGGGTTGGTTGTAATCTACTCCAACTATCGGATACATCACCTCATGTTATGTCCAAGGCCAGAAAATCAGCCACATTTAGGTGGGCCATATCAAGGAAAACAGTTGGTAGGGAGCGCTTACTTTATTTATTTATTTATTTATACTGTTACCACCTTGATGATTATATGAAATCCATGCAATCCATTAGATGCCAACAAAAATTTAAGCCTAAGGCTCAATATCTAAGCCTGTTTTGTGATTCAGGTAGGCCAAACCATGGAAACAGTTTGAAAGGTGTGCACTTATATACTGTTTTAATTCATATGGCCCACCATATCCACGGATTGGGCTGATTTTCTAGCCCTACATTTAATATTAACTTACACACCTAATGGTTGGAGTGGATTTCTGAAATATAGAATAGTGGGCCACCTTATCCAGATTAACCAATGTAACACTAAACGTTTCGCGCATTACGTATAAGGCATTAAGGTAGCGTAGTGAGAGACCCCATTGCATACAGATGCAAAGTTGTTCTTCTGTGGGTACATCCACACCGTCCATCCATTTTGCCATCTAATTTTAAGTGATGAGAAGAAAAATGAGATAGAATCAAATTTCAAGAGTACTACACATAAGAAAACTGCAGTGATTGAATGGCCGCTATTAAAATTTCTGAGGCCCACTGTAATATTTATTTTCCATCCAACCTGTTGATTAAGTAAAACGGACCTAAATAAAGGGAACACATATCAGCTTGACCTAAAACTTTTGTGTCCTGAGATATTTTTCAATGGTGGGTTTTCAATCAACACTGTTTTTTGTAGTGTGGTCCAGCTGAGATTTGAATCTGCCTCATTTTTGGGTTCATGCCCTAAAATAATCTGAAAAAAATGGATGAACGGCGTGGATAAAATACATATATCAAGGCGGGGCTAACATACCACCATTGCTACGGTATGCAGTCCCTCTTGCTACGTAAATGCCCTTTACGTAAGCCATTGCGTAACGTCAACGGCTACCTTGTGGGTGTCAGATGGGAAGCGGGTTGCTTGGCATGCCTAGGTAGTGTGTTGAAGTCACCAAGTTTTCTGGGGCCTATAATGATGTATTTGTGATATTCACTCCGTCCATCCAATTTTTGAGATCATTTCAGGGCTTGGGCCTAAAAATGGGGCAGATCCAAAGCTTAAGTAGACCACAGTATAAAAAAGAAGTTTTAACAATAACATCCACCGCTGAAACCATCCTAGGGCCCCCCATGGCATTTATTTGTCATCCAGCATGTTCATAAGGACATACAGACTTAGATGAAAGGACACAAATATCAACATGATATAAAACTTCTATAACCGTTATAAGTTTTCAATGATAGAAGTTTAATCTCTATTGCTTTATGTGGTGTGGTCTACTCATGCTTTGGATATGCCACACTTTTGGGTTCAGCATTGAAATAATTTCTTATAATAGATGTACAGTGTGGATATAACAAATTTGCTATTCTAAGGCCAACATGGTGATGTGTACACAGAGTTGAGTTAGATGGCGCGCTTCCAAAATAAGATGCACATCTTTAAGTATACATGAAATTACTCTGTAAAGGTTAAAAATCAGCCCAATTCGTAATGCAGTTTTGCAAACAATGTATATGGCGGCACACCTTACAAACTGTTTCGGTTCGTGTGGCCCACTTGTTTTTTTTAGGCCCTCATGTGGTATACAATGGTTTGCATTAATTACACCATGATCCATATCTCAAGTAGTAGACTGAGTGAAAGATACCTCGTTTCAACGCTGAGGTCTTGGCATCGATCACCAGTAGAGGTGGTTAACAGTAAAGTGTCTACTGACAGTGGGGTGTACTAACAAGCTAACCAAAAAAATAAAAAAATGGTTCACATGAATTTCATGCAATCATCAAAGTGGGTCCTGTAAAAGTATCAACGGTGCACATCTCTCTCCAACTGTTTCCCATGGGGTGGCCCACTTTAGGGCCTTGAGCCTTGAGCGTGACATGAGCTAACGCACATAATGACTAACGTAGATAGGTACACTTTAAGGTGGGTTGTCCGTGATCAAAGAGTCAAAAGTATATACATTGTTGTGTTTCCCGTTTCGTTCAGATCATCTTCTGCTGTTTTCGGGGAGGCAGACAGGAGGGAAATTCGTTGTGCTGTACCATAGAGTTGCTGTGTGTGAGGAAAGCTGTTGAGGGAATCGCATTTTGGCATACAAGCAGACGGAAGTTTAGGTTTAAGATCGCACGTGGCTCTCCGATGTACGGTTCGTAGGGATCATTCCTCTCTCTCTTTCTCTCTCTCTCTCTCTCTCTCTCTCTCTCTCTCTCTCTCTCTCTCTATATATATATATATATATATATACACACACACACACCATGTATATATATGTGTATGTATCTATATATAGATACATATACAAACACACACACGTGTGTGTTTTCTCAGCTGTCTATTTGATGATCACTTATTTGAAGGGTCATGGTTTTTCCTACTGTCTTTGGTTCGTAAACCTTTCATGTTGCCGCTCTGGACCCTGATTAGGTGGTGGTGCCCCACCATTTCAGCTATGGTGTGTTGATGTGTTGAGCGTTGTGAGGCCGAACATGATATATGTGTTTTATATCTATGCTGTCCTTTAGTTTTGCTAATTCATTTTAGTGCATGAATCCAAAATGAAACACGTTCGAATCTCAAGTGGACCATGCCAGACGAAACAGTGGAGATATATAATGACACCGGAAACCCTCTTAGGGGTGGCAGTAATGTTTATTTTCTATCCAATTTATTAATATATGTATAAAGGAAAAAACACAAATATTAGCTTGATCTAAAACTTTCGTGGCGCACAAGAAATTTTTAATGGTGAGCATTCAATAACCATTGTTTCTTCTGATGTGGTTAACACGAGCTTTAGAGCTACTTCATTTTTAGATTCATGCCCTAAAAGAAGCTAGGAAAAACAGATGGACAGCATGGATATAAATACAATACATCAAGGTGGGCCCCACTGCCCAGCACAGCCACACCACCTGATCGGGCGTCCGTTGACCCTATGGCTCACCTAAACATGCCCCCACTCATACAGAATGAAAACATTACCCGACTGTCCGTCCGTCTGGATTTCTCTCGCAGCATCTCTCCGGGTGCTCCCAGAGGAATGACCCAGTGTGATATGTCAGACATCCAACTTATCCATTAGTTGCTTACCCTGATGTTAGCCACAAAGCTCGAAAATCATCCCCATCCATAAAGCAGGTGGGCCACACCACAGGGAACAGTGGAAAGGGGATGCCCACCGTAGACATCCAACTCATCCGTTAGTTGCTTACCATAATGTTAGCCACAAAGTTGGAAAATCATCCCTATCCATAAAGCAGGTGGGCCACACCAGTGGGAGCAGTTGAGAGGGGATACCCACCGTTTGTGCATGGGGCTAGCCTAATGTTTATATTTTATCCAATCCATTCATCATGTTACCCCATCCTAGCGGGAAGCGGATTGCGTAGCAACTCTCTGTACTTAACGTATTGAGTAAACTTTATGAGGTCCATCATAATTTGTGTATTTTATCCACTCTGTCCATCCATTTTAACTGATAATTTTAGGGCTTGAACCAAAAAATGAAGCATATCTAATGTTTAAATAGATCACATCACATGAAACAGTTGAATTGAACATCCACCGTTGAAAGTTTTTTTGAGGCCAAAGAAGTTTTGGATCAAGCTTATATTTGTGTTTTCCATTCATCCATGTCTTTATGATCTTATGAACAGGTCAGATGACGAATAATCATCACTGTGGGCCTAGAAATATTTCAATAGTGAAAATCATTATCCCCACTGTTTCCAGCGGTGTAATCCACTTAGACATTTGGATATGCTTCAATTTTAAGCTCAGCCCATTAGATGGAAAAACAGATGGATAGGGTCGGTACACCATATACATTTAAGGTGGGCCCAATTGAGTTTACTCAATAGGATAAAAGCATGCTAAGTAACTCAGGACGCAATCCGATTTCTAGTGAAGATAGGATAGACACCCTTTACTTAAAAAATGAGACTGATTTCACCCGTCGACTTCAGTATGTCCCAATCAAGTCAGTTGTACAGTTAAAAGCACGTCTTGAAGGTGTCCCTTAAATAAGATCAGACAAGATCTAGGCATACAAGCGGCAAGAGGCAGGCCAACCGAGAGAGATTCATGAAAGACATGAAATTGAAAATTTTAAAAAGGCTACTTTACGTGGAAAACCACATCCATGGCTGTGGATTACCGTCCACCACATTTAGGATTGCTCGCTTTCCGCTTGCAACGTTGCCCCTCGACAGTGATAACAGCCAACTAGCATTACCACAGTTGCCCCGGGACACACCATCAGCCTCGTCTGGTCCTAATGCACGGGGCACTTTCGCGTATTTAAACAGTTTCTGGGACCAGCTTTGGGGAGGATGGAAAGAGAGTGTTCGGAGGGATGGAAGGGATGATCCGAGAGAGTGGGCAGACGAGAGAAGAGTACATAGAAGGATGCGAGTCATGGAGAGGATAGAAAGCTTAAAAATGAAAGGATGATGAAGCTCTACGTAAACAAAATCATGAGCTTATGCGGAATCTAGGTCAACGTCCGGCTTTCAAAATCAAACTATATTTTACTCCGCACGTCCTTACACACCTTCAAAGTCTACATCCACTCACACTTTTTATCTGACTTTGTTTTTATATTTATTTATTTATATATTTTGTCTATACAAACCCTAAACAGTATGCACATTATGGTCTAATATTGTGTGCTTTCTCTACTTTGCTACAGTTTTGTTCTTTTCTTTATTTTGCTTAACCTATCCCTATAACCTAACATAGTATGACTTAATTTTGTTATATTTGAAAGTTACTTTGAATTCCCCTAAAAATTATATAGCCTTGTAAAGTAGTGACCGTATATTGCATGGGCTGAGAATGTTGCGTAACTTTCCTTTTCTATAATTGAGTCCCTTGCCCAGAATCTATCGGCGTAAACCACCCACTGGAGTTACTTTGAGTTGAGGAAAGTGATTATATGGTTTTTAGTTGGTCGTAAATTTCGAGCTTCTTTTGGCTAGTGACGACTCTAAATCAAACACATTTTTACTGTAAAGTCAAACCTACATTTATCGAATCAAAACCAGAATCAAAAGTTGAAAAAAGCCAAGAAAGTGTAAGCATCATTCCACCGTGCATGCACACGTGTAGGAGGGTATTCACAGAATGATAACTCCACTGAGGATTGCTAGCCACCAGCTAAGGCTTGACTTGAAACACAAGACTTTATAGTTTTTTTTTTTTTTTTTTTTGGATTCCTTGGCTTCCAACATTTCAATTTTTACTGGTCTCATGCTAACCCACTAATTTACTAACCGATCGACAACTTTCCAGTTTCCCTGGTCCATTTTACTTTCTTACCTGCATCCTATATTCTAGTGCGAATTGGTCCCCTTTACTTTCTAGCGAGCATTTTGTATTCTAGTTGTCAATGGTCCATTTACTTTCCCACTATCCATTTTGTACTGGTCCTTTTACCTTCCTATTTATATATTCCAGTGTGCACCGGTCATCTTGTATTTTTATGACATTTACAGTTTACACGTTTTCTTTTTATAAAATTAAAAAAAAATTATAAAAACAAAACACACACCAAAAAAAAAAAAAAAAAAAAAACCTACATAGTGAACTGAATCAGCAAATAGTGGGCCAGCTTGCAACCATTGCGTCGAAAAATTAGTTGCGGGTCCGCGCCCTACCAAGTTATCATGCACATACCAAAGCATCGTCTAAACCTATGCACAAGAAACCATGTTAATCCAAGGGGACATCTCGAAACTCATCCTTAAGTCACCTAGACAGTGAGATCCTCAACCTGTGGTCATCCATTGGTAACCGATCTAGCCCATAACATGAGAATGCTAGAAGATCTAGTAGCCTGCCTTCTCCAAGAAAGGGTCACCCATTCTATTCACAACGTGCAACAGCCAAGCACTCAAATGGGCCTTTCTTACCCTAACCATTAATCAATCCCAACCCATTTCCTCTTACGGGCCGAAATTCGGTTCACTTTCAATACCCTCCAGTCATAGCATCTCAAATTCTTGCACACCCTCCCCCTAACCGAATCCAACAAGAGGAATTGGCAGGGAGCCATTTACATGTCCATTTTCCTCCCCCTAGCTATAGCTAGCCAATGCCTCAACAGGTACACTCTTACCAATCTTATTCCAGCTAATTCTAGTAGCCTCCCCCAAACGAGAGCACTTTTCAACTCCAGTCAAAACAACCACCACATTTACCTTTTGGTCAACCACATCATTTGCATTCCAGTAAAGTTCATCCTCTACTTTCTACATATATACACCTTGATAGTCAAATGCGCTCCACAATAGGAATTTCTCTCCAACCTCCTAATATGGTGACCCCCTTTCAAAAGAATCCCCTCGTTAGGATCACAAAAATGTCGAAGAGATTGATCACTACGAGGAAGAAGCCAACCGAGTTCCGCAAGGGGCATGACCACTTCCTAAGCAACTATCTGAAATTAATTAACCTCGAGAGAATTTCAAAGATCAACTTAAGGCCATGATGAATGAGCTCTAAAAGAAACATAAGGTGGAACTCCCATCCGCCAAGTTCAGGGACCTTTGTTCCTTCCTGGATGTGAAGGTACCAACAAATTTTGAAGTAACCAAGTTTTTCAAGGTACGATGACACGAGATGTCCCACCTCCCCACCTAAAAGCCTTCTGTGGTGAGCTTGATGCCGTGGTCGGGGATGATGGAGCCTTGATGCGGCTATTTTAAAAGTCCCTGTGAAGCAATGCACTCGAATGGTACACATCACTTGATTATCATAAGATCAAGACTTGGGAAGATTTATCCTAAGAATTCATAGACCACTATATATCCAATCTGAATATGATACCTTAAATGACAGATTTGGCCACCCTTAGGAAAATAAACGACAAGACATTATCCACCTATCTTAGCAATGGAGAGCCATTGCTTTTAGGATAAAAATATCCCACGACGATGAGAAGAATATCTTTTTGATTGTCCATTAGGCAAATTGTTCACAACCCTAAGTGTAAGGTCGCGATGTAGTAATAATCTCGGTAAAACTAAGGTCGAATCCATAGGGACTGAACCTTGTATGTGATTTGAAAGTAACCAGAACTAGAACTAGGCGAAGATGTAACCTAAATTAGGAAAATTAAGAGAGTAATGGTGAATTTAATTAACTAAAATTTGTAAATTCAAAGGTGAAAAATTAGAGTGCTAAGGATCCACTTGTAGAGATCAGAGAGATTTATGCTTGATTCATAAACACAACTAGATTTAGAGTCCCTATCTTTATCCAGTTAGAAGATATATCATTAAAATCCAAATCTGAACTTCCTTTAATACAGTTTTCAAAAGATGAGAGGTATGAGAATTTGAATTGATTCCATTACAAAACCATGCCCATGAGACAAAGCAAACAACAGAATTTTAACCAATCCACATCTAATCTAGGGAAGTTATGAACGTTAGGAAGGATTCCATTATCCAATAATGCCCAGGAGACGATGGTGAACAACAGGGTTCCTAAATTCACAAACCTTATAATGAAAAAAACGTAGTCAAAGCTATTGCAGATCTATTGTAATTTAAGTCACAACAAACCATTAAAAACTAAAATCATTCCTTATAATCAAACTAGAATCAGGGAGAGTTTAATAAACATGAATAAAAGCCATAAAACACCCCATCACGCTACAAGCTGCACCTCTTAGCCTGAACTAAGAGGTTTAGCCAGACATGATCTAGCTAAAATCTCTTAAGAACATAGAAGGAAAAGGAAGAAAAAGACTAGAAGAAAGAGGGAGAAAACTCCCTAGTCGGCTCTCTCTCTCTCTCTCTCTCTCTCTCCTTCTCTTGCTTTCACTCCATGCCAGATGCCTCCACGGTTGCCCAGAGATCCACACGTCTTTGTATAATCCCCCCCTTCTCTCTCTCTCTCTCTCTCTCTCTCTCTCTCTCTCTCTCTCTCTCTCTCTCTCTCTCTCTCTTCGCTTCTCCTTTTATGAGTGGGAGTCGGTGGCTGGAATTTACACATAAGGCAATGGAGCTTACGCAAGCCGAATGGGTAATGAAAAAAAAATGCAAACAGTCTTGCATTTGTGTAGTGGTCAGTGTCCTCTCTTCAGATCTTCTCGCAAAATCCTCTCTCGGACGGTCTTTTATTACTTGGCTTTCATTTGGATGGTTTAAATTTGCCAACTGATCAAAGGTGGTGGCCCACAACATCCCGAAACATCTGGAACTCACGGACGTGAGTTCCTCGTGAAACCTCTTACGATGAGATTCTCAGTGGGCCTCATAGTGATGTCTTCAGAGAAATCCACCACGTTCATCAGATTCCTAGTGAAAAACTAGTTGGGAATGGGTGGTTTTGGTCGAGTTTTGATGTGGCTCATTGTATCAAATCAAGTTGTCATTCATCCTACTTTTAACGGTGATATGCGTGTGTACGCATGCATGTAACCAAAATGAGAGCTTGGCTAGGGTCGTTACCACTCCTTGAGAACTTTGAACAGTTCAGATTATCCAACATGATGATCACGGTGGCCCACTGGGGGTCGCAGCGTCCACAAACAGAAACCAAAAATGGAATTTTCATTTTTTTAATGAAGAAGATCGAGTCAGCGTGCGCTGACCTGTTTATTGATTTTTAGTGCATGGCTGGTGCACATGCAGTGGATGCGCATGCACTTAATGATGGGGTCCACCGTGATGTGTGTGAGAAATCTGATCCGTCCATCTGCCTTGTCATCCCATTTAAAGGGTTGAGGCTAAATTTGAAGCATATCCAGATATCAGGTGGGCCCTAGATGAGTGATTTATGAGTTGATCTATTTGTTGGGTCACTTCTACAGGGATCCAATAACTGAAATTTGACATGTACGGTTATGGTCCTCAGGCCATATATAAAGTTTTAAGCCGAACAGATGGTGGGAACCTTATGATTTTGCATTCTGGATAATTTTTGGGCTCGTTTAACGTGAGTGACATGATTTTCTCAGATCTCTAGTGTGTAAATTTTTTTATCTTGGTCCCCTGGGGTTCGTCCCTTACCTTGGTGACTTTAAAGCATTAAATCCATGCTTTTAGTATCCCTTTTTAGTCCAGGCTCCTAAATACACCTTGCATAACAAACACGATTAAAATAGGCCGCTAAACAGTATCATGTTCGTAAAATCAGGTAATAACTAGGGTCTAATATGCAATATTTAACCATCAACATCAATCCAAACATATTAAGATATGATTTTGTACTCGTACCCCAACTTCGCTTGGATGATCCATGTAGGGGAATAGTTGGAAGCCGGAATAAGAGTCGACATGTTGCACCATGGTCCCACCAATAAGCTCCTGCACAAAAGCAAAGGCCAAAGAAAATATATGTATGTATGAAACCAGCAACAATGATACAACTGCTCCTCCCACAATGGAAACCAATAATTTTGTCACTTCGGTGCAGGGGACCGATCTCCCCTCAATAGGGACAATGGGGACAACGAAGCAACCTAGATGGAATCTAAGATATCAAAATCAAAATAGATATATAGGCAAGGGTGACACAGGCACCTAGGCAGTTCATTCCATTGGCCCAATTGTACACTGACATTTTGATCACCTTAATTTAGAGGCAATTTTGGCTCCTCTCTAACCTAAGAATTCGCAAAATCCACTACCTTCAAACTATAATAAAAATAAATATTGTTCATTCCATCAAGGAAGGGTCATACCATAGAATGATGTTTCTTTTTGAAGCAAGCGGTCTAGAATCTGATCAATCAAAAGAAAATCACGATCAATAATCCTAACACTGCTGCTGTTAGCAACAACAACATACTCTAAAATCCCTAGTCTCAGCATCTGGTAGGTCCTAACACATTAAGACCCCCACCGTCAATGCCATCCGGGGAAATTATCCACCCTTTGTCTTTCAAGTAAACTCAGCCTTGAGTTACGACCAAGAGTTTCTCCCCTCATCTTACAAGGGACACTCCCTCCTCCGCTGATCCTCCAAGGAAAAGCCCCTGAACTAGCCCATCATCCAATCTACAATGCACATCAATCATGGGACAAACCATTGGTTCTAAAAGGGCACGCCCTATCAAGCAATCCAGTCGTTAGTCTTGGACTCATTAGCCAGTTGTTCTCATGGAGAGAGCCTTAGAGCCCATCACACATTGCCAACCATCCACCAGTCACCTTATAAGGAGGATATTCCTCTCCCTTTCTGTATGCCACATGAATTGGCCAAATTGGCCTAGACGGTCCATATCCCAAAAAAAATGTTTACGTAGCCTCTTGTTCTCCTGGGGGCAAGAGCCCTACCAAATCACCTGGCCCCCTTCTCCTACCAACCATCACCTCCACCATCGTAACCTCCTCTGGTTCTTTAGGAAAGGGCGCTGCCAGTCTTCGATAATAAATCTGGCCCATGATGCTATCCAGAGTGCTCCGAAGTAGGAAGCATGAACCCAAATGAGCGATGCTTTCAGATCGATAGATATGCTTAGAGGTGATCCCTCGGGATCATTGGTAGGATTGACATCCAAGGGTGAAACCACATGATGTAGCAACCTAGCTCGAAAATATTCTAACCCAAATCTCAGTTTGGGAACTTCTCTACACGTCTTAAACTCACTGAGAATGTTCATTGAGATCCTTAACAATGCACTATCTCTTTGGAGAGCCCAACATCCTAATCATTGGTACCTTGGGTCTAGACAAGGATAGCCTATTTCAGAGTTTCCAATTTGAGGCGGTTGACCATGTACTAGCTGCCCATCCCCTCAAATTAGATTATGTCTTTACTCCTGTTGAGTAGTAAATCCTGAACTATCAGTTCGAACACCAAGATACCATTAAGGGAATTGAGGTGCCAGAAAAGATAGGTAGGAAATTATTAGGATATGAGTCTCTCTTGGAAGACGAGCTGAAACCTAAGAGGAGATGGATCTTCCTATCCCCCTCTCACCAGTCAAATTCACTAGCCTCAGATTCATCCACTTGGATGGAGATCCGAATCCCATCCTATCAAATTACAATTGTACTCTCGTCCTCACAAAGTTTCCCAAAGAACATGTGGGCAAGGGGCATGAATTTCCCCACCTCAATTGGACCTCCATCATAGTCACACTAGAACTATAATAACTCGAGGAGTACCATAACCTTAGAAATGAAGAAAATTTCGCTCCATTTGATACTGAGTCAGAACCCAGCCCTTGCTTCATCATGATGGTTGGGCATGGTCGGTCAAATCCATCCACCACCTTCTCAAGCCCTGCATCCCAAGAGGAGGGAGCACAAGGCACCGATTGGTTTGCAATCTCCATAATAGTTTAATCGACTGGCCAAATGTCCAACACTATCGGCATTAAAAAATGTCCCTATAAATAGACATTGGCACCCTGAGTCGGGCTAGGGCAACCCTTGGTTTGAGACTCCATCTTGCTCAAGTGTTCAACAAATTCAAAAACCAAAAAATTTGGAAAATCCATAAAATAAAAAATAAAATAAAATGCAAAAAAATAAAAGACATTCGAAAATTCTCAAAAACCCGAAAAAACTCACAAAATCCAAAAACAACATAAACACATAAAAGTAAAAAACAATTGAAATTTTTAAGAAAGATATAAATAAATAAATAAATAAAAAGAAAATCTTCAAAAACTTGTTCGAAATTCAAGCAATAAGATATTAGACTTGTTTGATGAGCCGCAAAAATTTGAAGTTTATGTCAAAGAACTAGACTTTGAACTCATGGGTTTGGAAGAGGTCAAAGATGAAGGAAATGATGATCCGATTTCTGAACTTGAGAATCTCCTTGAAATGTTGGATTCCAAAGCCAACGCCACACCGTCGATGCTGAGATGGTCATGAGATTGCACATGGTGGGCTCACGGACTATACATGTAGAAGCTTGCACTACAAGAAATCCTACTTTTAGCAATAAAAATTTTTGTCTCTAAAAGCTAACTTTTCGTAGCTAAAGGTTTTTAGTGATAAAAATTTTCGTCACTAAATTTGCCGCTAATACACCGCCCCTATAAACTTTTAGCAGCCAAAAAATTTAAGTCATTGCTAAATGGAAGCTTTTTAGCGACGAAACTTTTGTTGCTAAAAAAACTGTATAGGATTTTAGTAGCAAAACTTTTCGCTGCAAAAAATAATTGTTCCACTTTTAGCAACGTAAATTTTCGTTACTGTAAAATTTTGTGGTAGACTTTTAGCAGCGAAACCTTTCATCGCTAAAAAATTGTAAAAGCCTTTTTTTAGCAGCGAAAATTTATCTAAAAAATTTGTTTCACTTTTAGCGACGAACATTTTCGTTGCTAAAAGAATTTCTAAGACTTTTAGCAGCGAAAATTTTCGCTGCCAAAAAATTCATTACGGTTTTAGTGACGAAACTTTTTGTAGCTAAAAAACTTTACAAGACTATTAACAAAATTCGTTCCACTTTTAGCAATGAAACTTTTCGTTGCTAAAACACTTAACAAGACTTTTAGCAGCAAAAATTTTCACTGTTAAAAATAAGTTACAAAACTTTTAGCTTCAAAAAGTTTCATCGCTAAAAGTCTATTTTTCTTTTTAATATACAACTCGAAATTCCACTCAAAATTCCTGATATACACCTGTTAACAATATATTTCATCATATTCATCCTGATATACACCTGTTATATAATATATTTCATCATATTCACAATTACATCCAAGTACAAAGACTATAGAAGTTAACTATCCTTTATTAGGATTAATAGGAGCAGTTCTAAACTTGCATGGTTCTTGTAAAAACAAATCACATGATACAATCCAGTTCACATGAGTGCAAGAAAGAAAAGTAACCATTGATTTGAAAAAAAAACAAACCATTAATGTGCATCACTTCACAAAAACCTGCAACCCATCACTGCAATCAAAGAATAAGTCAATGAATCACTTCACAACCATTCATCGATCTGCATCACTTCACAAGCATGTGCATTAGTTACAAAAGTCTAGGATCTGTTGCAATAAGGAAAAGTCAATCAGTTACACAAATGAGTTGATGAACCGGGCTACAAATGAGTGCATGAAGCCCAAGTACTACTCCTACATGTGGTGATAGGTCTGCATCGATGGTTATCAGTTTAGAAATGAGTGCACAAAAGGAAAGTAACCATTGATTTGAAAAAAAAAAAAAAAAAAACCTGATATCATTTCGTAACCATCGATGGCTATCATTTCCTTCTTTTTTTGCTATAAGTTGCAGTAACAGTTTCCTTCTTTTTCCCATTAAAATGCTACTAGCAAAGAAGAATGAAAAATGTACCAATCACTTTCATAGAGAATGACAACATTTGCAATGGCAAGGTTGATACCCAAACTAATGTATCAAGTAAATGCAATTTTGTTTGAGATGATGCATAACAAAAAAGACCAATAAGTTTTCTTCTCACCCTAGCTATCAGGTTCGCCACCCTGTGTTTTTACCAGGGCCCAAATATCAGGTTGATTCAAAACTCAGGTGGGCTACACCATGGGGAACAGTGGAAATGGGAAGCCCCACTGTTAAAATTCAAGACATTCCAACACTCATGTAGGCCACACCAAATGAATTTAGAGTTTTGAGGGATGATTTTACACCATCCCCTATGACTTGCCCAACCTAAGTCTTGTATTGGACTTATTTTAAGGATCCACAGTGAAAATGTGGTGGTTCACCTGGAGGACGGAGTGGATCTGATGCACATTCTCACCTATGTGGTCAACACAAAGAAGTAACATGTGTAGAAAATGCAGTGCAGAGATGGTATGTCTATCAAAACAGAGATGAATTATGAATCAAGTGTCAACACAAAGAAGTAACATGTGCAGAAAATGCATTTCTCATACTCTCTAACATATATTATAACAACTTAACAAAGTGACTCACCGATAATTACATTGATTTGCTAGTTTGGATTGCTTGAAACCTGCTCTTGCTTCTTCAGCCCAATCCTAAAATTCAGTGTAGAGATGGTATGTCTGTCAAAACAGGGTTGCCACCATACATGCAGCATGGATTGTACATCCAAGTAGAGAAATGCCATTAATATGCTCAAAGGACTTACTTGACGCATGATCTGAGCACCCCAAGTCTTGGAGTTATTACAGCTTAGTAACTTTGTACTTACAGGAGACTGAACATCTGGATTACCTTTCTAGACTGAACATCTGAACAATGGAGCTCATCAGATCACCACAATGGATCACATAA
Organism: Magnolia kwangsiensis; assembly: GCA_037074715.1. Taxonomy (NCBI): domain Eukaryota; kingdom Viridiplantae; phylum Streptophyta; class Magnoliopsida; order Magnoliales; family Magnoliaceae; genus Magnolia; species Magnolia kwangsiensis. Next base: position 24,470,498 of record CM073588.1, read on the forward strand.
CCATTGGTTCCACTTTTACAAATTGAATAACTAAGCACACTATGCACAAAATTTACTAAGCCAAAGTGCATGTGAAGCCCTGACCATCCGCATGCCATACGTGCGCAAGATTCAAGCATTCCATTAGATGGGCCTCACTGTTTGCATGATTTGATAGTTTTTCTAAGTCATGGTTAAAGGAGTCAACGATCAAGTTCTTAGTCATGTAGACACCGTGTCTGACGGAGCATATATATGATGGTACCCTCGCTCAAGAATCAGTTCTTTAAAAAAAATAAAAATTTACGATCTGGACTCAAAAATTAGTTATATCCAAATCTCAGGTGGACCATACAACAGGAAACAATGTTCATTGAATGCCCACAATTAAAAACTTTCTAAGGCCCACCGTAATGTTTAGTTTCCATCTAAACCATTGGTAAGGTAAGAAAACAAAAAAAATAAAAAATCAGAGATCGTCTTTATCCAAAAATTAACACAATCTAAAATTGGAAAGAAATCATCTTAGATTGGTTGTTTAAAAAAAAGAAAAAAAGAAAAACTTCTCAATAAGGTAACTTCCAAACCCAGCAAAACTTAGAAGTTATCTTTGACTTGAATTTACCCCAAATGATGAACTCGTCAGACAAAAATCTATTGTAAACTCGCTACTGTCGTGTTCATTAGCTAATCTGCGTTCGCAAACACCTCTCATAGACACGCATGCGAAATGTCATTTTCAAACCAAACAACACTCGCTATTTGCAAATCTCATGCGGCCACTTCATTCCCCCACTCTCTCCCTCGATTTCCCCACTCTCACCTCTCCGTCTCTCTCTCTCTCTCTTGAAGTAAAAAAGAAGAAAAATAAAATAAAATCTCTTTTATGTTTTTTCAATCCATCTTCCATTTTCTTCTTAACAAGAAAATCCATATTTACTAATATTCCCATTTTTCTATTTTTCAAAAGAATGAGTTCAGACTCCGAAAGCGTCGACTCCAGCACTCATACTTTCAGCCCAAACCCTAACCAAGAAGCAAGAGTGATCAGCTATGCAGAATTTAATTACTAAATTGATCTGCAGAGAAATTACGACTAGATTAAAAATATATAAATTTCTATAAAAAGAAAAAACTAGACTATCAATATTGAAATTTTCCATTTCAAAATTAATTGAAAATTTCCAAAACTCTCACAACCATTTACAGATTCAAAGCAGTAAGTTTCATGTTTTCCCTTTTTTCAAGTGCCTATGCAACATATGACTCAAAATGCTGGAATAACATGTAGATTTAGAAAATTCAAATAGAAAACAAAATTGTGCTCCATGATACCTGGGGATTAGGATATACTGCAAGCTCAAATTTCTGAGGATTAGTAGGATTACGGGAATCACGGGGAATAACCATTGCAGAACCTGAAAAATGTAAATTTCTTAAACAATCCATAGATGCAAATAAACATTAGGGCTAGTGTAGCTGCAATATGTGATTGCCACAATTCAATAAATTTTTACAACCTATCAACCATAGCATTGCATTGATATGTGCCAATTTGATCAATCCAAATCACAGGCCCAACAATGGATGAAATGGCCTGAAAGGTTGAAAATCACACTGATCAAACAATGTTAACCATCTGATTACACATCAGTTTTGGATGAAATGGCCTGAAAGGTTGAAAATCACACTGATCAAACAATGTTAATCATCTGATTACACATCAGTTTTGGATGAAATGGCCTGAAAGGTTGAAAATCACCTAGTCTAGGCTGGCTGCACTGTGTAAGTGCCCTGACTGAAGCTAATCCACTCATCCAATGAACAGCATGCATATGTAAAGTGAGATGTGCTCATATATAAAAGAAAAAAAACATTAAAAAAAATTTGTACGGTCCAAGGTCAGCACATTTATAAAATAAATAAATAAACTGACCCAAAACAGGGAATGCACATCCAACCACATCTCCCCAAGGGTTACTCCTTTGTCACCTCTTCTTTCTAAACGTACCCAAACCTGTACAGTCTAAGGTCAGCACCCCTCTAATCAGCGTAGGGAGTAATTAAAAGTTTAAGCATGGAAGTGAGATGAATACACCTTAGCCTATTCCATTGCTCGTTCATTTGTAACAGTCCTTTCATGCTCAGAACTGACTCCATCAATATCATCATCCTCTGAACACATGCTTCTTACTGAACCGTAGAAAGCCAATAATGCATTTAATCAACTCAAAGAGAAAAAGATACATGGGGAAGTAAACTTAAATTACATAAACCAGAAACACTGGTGTGCATGGAAACTTGATATACATACATGGGGCAAAAGGATGTGAAAAAAAAAAAAAAAACCATGACCCTTTCCCTCCATATATAGAAACCCATCTACATGATACAACATGCATTTGGGTTCTCATCGCTGAACATGGTGGTATACTGATCTTCTTGTTTAGTCCCAAGATTAGAAAGAGAAAGGGCCTCAAAATTCCTGACATAACTAAGAATAGAGGAGTTGCCTAGAGAGGCAAGAGACTGCCTCTAACTTTAGGGAGAGGATTCTGCTTAGAGCCTAGAAATTGCTCCTAGTTGTATTTAAAAAAAAAAAAGAAAAAAAGAAGAATAGTAAAAATTTTTAAGAGAAATAGTATAAAAAGTACTAGAAACATTGAAGCAAATGAAAATTGAAACACATGAAAAAATTGCCTGGGGCATGGCTTTAAAAATAGGTCAGTTTGGCAATGACCAATGATAATGCAGTAATCTGATGCTAGTTGAACTCAACCATAGCAATGTAGCATCAAAGAGACAGTGCCATAAATCCAATGAAACGTCCACGAGTTATCATGCAAGTCTCGAACAACAAGCTCTTGAGTTGGAGGTTGCATTGAGTAATCTTAAAATAGATAAATAAGAAGTTTATAGTGCATACAAAGCCATGAAGATTCATACATTCCCAAACCAAGTCTTTTGGGATTCCTTTAGATTTAAAAGTATCTCACCAATGGTGGGAATAGATTTTCTGCTACCCTACGAAGCACAGAGAAAGGAATCCATATGTTTGTAGTGAGAATAATTAGGTTGCAGTAATCAAAAAATGGTTGTAATGGAATTACAACAGCATTGCTAAAAGACACGAGTGAGCTGTGGAAAAGAACTAAACAACAGGTTTGAATGCAGTATTGGGTATTCTAAATGACTTGATTAAGAAAAGTTATAGCACATGCTATATAAATCTGCTAGTTCCTAAACACAAATTGAACAAATTTGTTAATTTCCTAGTATTGACATAAAATTCATTACATGGAGGCATGATAAGAACATTACATTGAGATCGAATAACAATAAAATTGAATCTTAACATCAACATGGACTGTTGGTAAACATGCCAAAATGACATACATTTGTGGGATCCAAGCCATTCACTAGGCAAGGCCTACCTCAAGGAATAACAAATCCATGAATGACATACACCAATCTTACCAAATCCAATGGAGTAACAAATTACTGGTTTGAAAAGGCATGGCTTGAAAAGATGCGCACACTGTTTATCAGGAAGGGACCAAGGTTCTCTTCTCGTAGTGTGATTACTAGGGATGCATATAAGGGGATTCATGAAATCAGTTTACAACATTTATGAAAATAAGATTTAAGAAAAAAAAAAAAAAACCCATGTTTGTATGTACAATTAAGCTAATGGTGTTCCCTAATGATTGTAATGAAGAAGTAAGCCTCAAACTGGAACCATATTCCTTTCCAATCTGACTTGAAAGTGGCATAGTTGCAACTAGAAGCCAAGTCCTTGAATATGATTGCCAGGTACTTTTGCTTATTTCCACTTTAGTATACTTTTAATTGCAACCAAATTGGATAGCATCCATACACAACCAATTCAAAGTAGGTGAGGCTCCTACTAGTGCAACTCATCTCATACCTATTTAATAAATACAATCAGGAATAAAAAAACACCAACACAACTTTCTGAGTATAGTATTCTTAGTAACAGAAATTTGCGAGATTCATCAAGGAGCTAAGTTAAGAAATCTGACAATACCATATGTAGAAATATGCCACATGTGATGATTAAAAGTTCTCTTAACTTTGAACAATACCATATGCAGAAATACGCCACAACACTTCAAATTCGGAAGTTGAACCCGAGTTTTGTCTAGTTTTGTCCATATGTACTGCAAGAAAATTAAAGAAGATCATCTGTCATGATAATCATGGAAAGGGATGTACTATGCATGCATAAGAACTTCAAAATTAGAATAGACAAGGAAAAAAGCAAATAGAGCTTACTTCAATAACATGAATAGTATCTCATGCACCTTCTTGCAAATAACTTTTCAGCCATGCCCTAACTTTGAGCCATCTTCATCCCCAACAACCATCATAAATCAGTGCAATCATATAATTTTTTTTTAACAAAAGGACATGCATTCTTAGTTGAAAAACTGACCTTTCATTATTAGGTAGCAAGCCACAAAGTCTTCATTATCTTCCCACATGTATACTAATGAAATCCACCCTTCATTATTAGGTAATGGTTCTAGCCAAGGATAGTTGCCAATTCGTGGTACACAAAGGCAACATCCAGACCATTCATCAAGTTTTACAACCTCAGAACGAGAACTGACATTGGAAACTGCACTTTGGTTGAGTCTGTCCAGACAAGAATCATCATATGAAATGAAACCAGGATCCCCATAAAGAATACTATAAAAAACGAACAAGCAAAATAATAATAATAATAATAATAAGCTCATCTACCTGTTTGAAAAGAACAGAAAAAAAAAAAAAAAAAAAAAAGCTTGCTAGAGGACACTATATTTAGCCAAATACTTGATTCACCTAAGATGTTAATGAAACCATACGATCTACACCCCCCCATCAAATAGAAAATTTTACACATTGAGTTCATGAGTGAATCCCATTTCCTTCATGATTCATTGTACCTCTTGAGCTTTTCAAAGTTAAGTGTATAGTTTTGTTCAAGAGGGGGAGAAATGTTCCCTTCGAGACCTAAAATAGACAACACTAATCGATGAAACACTGGAAAGTTCATCTAAGTGACGAATCGCTAGAAATTTCAACAAAAACATCTGGTTCATAACTAAGTCATTCAGATCCCATCAGTGTTATCCAGAAGTAGAATAAAAGTTCATACCTAAACTGCAACCAACCTAATGTGGCACAAACGCATCATTCAAGCAATCAAATTAAGCATTGAAGGTAAGGTCAATAATGAAAATTTTACAGAGTGATACATGAATCACATATGTATTCTACAGGAAAGGACAAGACACAAATACCCTTTTGAGTGTAAAGCTCAAAAGGGTAGACATATATAGTACTAAAAAACTAGTGTATTTCATAAAATTTCTGCGTAAATGTTTAAAATTTCCAATGTGCAAACAAGATCAACATAACTAAATGCGTGAGGTAAACCACCAGCCCATATCAAGCTTCTGTTTCTTTTTCTTGAATGGTAACTTAAATTCATTAAGACCAAACATTAAACAAAAGAGACGATACAAAGCAAGGGAGAAAGGGGAAAAGTGGGAGGATGGTGAGATATCATCCTACGATCCAGCTAACATAATCAAGAATGACATCTCCAAAATTTCATAATATCATCCCTACTACGTCTCCTGAAAAGAAGCAGGCACAAGGCCCAAGAAATCACACCACAGTTGTCTCTTTCTTTTAACTTGGACTCCCCAATTCCAGGTTTGAACAAGAATTTCTAGTATCGAGAATTTCTGGACATTAATGGGGAAAAAATCCCAATGGAACTAAATAATACCATTATAAAATCAGTAAACCAGGTTTCTTATACAAAGCGCAGTATGCCTCTAATTGCAAATACAATTGAATCTGGAAGGCTGGAAGTATGTTGGCCTTTTCCATCAATTTTAGATCTAGTACTATAAGAACTACAAGAAATGTCAAAGATCAATAAGTACATGGGGAGAAAGCTAACCTATAAAGGTCGATCACAAGAACAGTAAACTCTGCATTGACTACAACATCCTTTAAAGAAGGAAAACCTGTGAGACAATATTCAATACCAAGAGGAAAAAAAAAAAAAATCAGTAAACACATTTACATGCCAATCATTTAAAACAAAATTAAAGGAAGGCACGAACAATAGACTCTACTTAAATGAACATTTTACTTTCACTCTGTCTCCTCAATTTCTAGCATACATGTGGCATGTATACTAGGGTGATCAGGACGCAATTGGGTGGGCTGTCAAATTTACATACATTTTCCTCATGCTAAAAGGAAATGATCTGGCACAGGACAACAGTACCAAAGAACCATTATCAACATCTGATCAAGCTTTGGAGACAATGGGGAATGAACCCTACTTGATCCACAACCTAATAAGAAGTCAACGCAAGTGGGGCCAGTTTCCATCTATCAGACACCTATAACTTCACCAATGTCAAATTTTTATCCTTTTTTCTAACTCTATCTATGGAATTTGAGTCCCAACATGCAAAATTTCAAGTCCCCACATAATAGTTCCCGTGCAAGGGCTGGTTCCACATTGGATGGCAGTGTCAAAGATCTACGCCATTGATTAGGTAGTGCTCTGTGAACATGCAATATATCAAAGATCATAGTAGTAATCTCATCAAGAGACATACATGTATATTAAAGTTGGACTTATTTTCTAACCGCGCATTTTTCTCATACAAGTTTGACCTGCCTGATCAGCAAACCAACATTAGTTTGATCTAGGGCATGTTCAAAGGGTACCCCACTTGATGAATAGCCTAGATGTCTACACATGTGCCATCCTACGGTGGGAAGCAAGTGAGCGGCAAGAGAGCTGCCCCACATTCCCATGAAAATATTCAAATGCATGCACCATAGCCAAACACGCCATTAATTTGTAAAATCCCTAATTTGTAAAATCGCTAATTTGTAAAATCAGAAAAACCTCAATTCAGGGTCCACATTCAAATCTGTAAGCCCTAAAATCCCCAAATCCCTAAATGAGGGTCCACATCAAATCAAAAATTCATAAATTACTAAATCCCCAAATCCATAAATCGGCATTGAGAGAGAGAGAGAGAGACTAACCATTGTTTTGAGGAGCTAGAGATCGTAGATGGTTCGCAGGATTTCCTCTCCTCCTCCTCCTCCTTCTTCTTCTTCTTCTTTCAAGTGCTGGGATTTCAAAACCCTACCGAGAGAGAGAGAGAGAGAGGTGTTGGGAAACAGAGGGCCGGGCGCATTTGCTTGTGGGAGAGAGGTTGGAAAATTGGTGACCGGGCGCGCGCGCGCGAGAGAAAGAGAGAGAGAGAGAGAGAGAGAGAGAGAGAGAGAGAGGGTTTGGGAGAGGGGCGGGCGCTGGATTTGGGTTTTGGGAGGGCACGGGATTTTGTTGTGGGAGGGGTTGGATTTTAGGTTAGGATTACGTACTGTGTAACTCAGTACACTTATTGTACTAAATAAACTCCGTGGGGTTCACTTGGATTTATGTATTTTATCCACTCTGTCCATCCATTTTACCTGATAATTTTAGGGCTTGAACCAAAAAATGAAGTATATCCAAACCTCAATTGGACCACACCACAGGAAACAGTGTGAATTGAACATCTACCATTGACAATTTCTTGGGGGCCACAGAAGTTTTGGATCAAGCTTGTATTTGTGATTTCCCTTCATCTATGTTTTTGTGATCTTATGAACAGGTTGGATGAGAAATAAACATCACCGTGGACCCCAACAAAAGGTTTCAATGGTGGAAATCAATATTTGAACTGTTTCATGTGGTATGGTCCACTTGATCTTTGGTTATGCTTAAATTTGTCTCGACCACTAAAATAAGATGGAAAAATGGATGGACGGCGGGGATAGACCAGATACATTCACGGTGGGCACAACAGAGTTTACTCAGTATAATAAGAGCGTACTGAGTAACTCAGTACGCAATCCGATTTCCATTTTTAAGTCTTGTGTGGCCCACCGTGATGTATGTTATTTATCCACTCCGTCCATTCATTTTAACAATTTATTTTAACTGTTGATCCAAAAAAGGAGTCAAATCTGTGTGCCCCACCATGATGTATGTATTGTATCAACACTGTCCATTCATTTGGAGAGATCATTTTATGGGATGATGAAAAGAACAAGTCAGATCCAAATCTCAAGTGGCCCCACCACTGAAAACAGTGGGGACAGTGACACCCATCGTTGAGACTTTCCTAAGGCCACTATGATGTTTATTTGAGATCTAACCTATTAATAAGTTAAAAAAAGAAATGGATAAAGAGAAAAATCAAATATCAGCTTGATCCAAGACTTCTGTAGCTTTCTGAAATTTTTTTTAGTAAGCGTTCAATTTCCACATTTTTTATTTTTTATTTCTTTGTGGTGGGTCAACTTAAGATTTTGATCTGCCTCATTCTTTGACCCTTACCCTGGAATGATCTATATAGATGAATTTATGGTGCAGATACAACACATACATCATGGTAGGGCATTTATAACTTGTTGACGTCACTTCATTAGCAAAACTCATTAGCATTTAACAATATTGTCTTTGCCTCCATCACCACTCTATGACTAGCGTGTGTCGCTGCCACGAGTCCCCTCATGTTGAGTGGTAATAGGGGGGTTGAGAAGTGATATGCTGACATAAATGCTTAAAATATTGTTATAATGCAAATGAGTGGAACAATGTATAACTTAGGAGTGGGAGTGAAGGATAAGCGAGGCAATTCAACAAGACTTGTTTACCTGACGAGGGATGGTAAATAACTGAAAAATTCCAGTCAATCCGAATTTTTGAGCGGGAGTTAAGAAGGGTGATGATGATGCAAAATATACATATGAAGATGAATGCAACTAATTTGTAGCTAAGGAGTAGGGTGTATAAAGACGGGGCATTTATAGTTTTTAGAAAGTTTAGGAGCTAAAGAAGGCTACGAAGGCTGTGATTGGTTGAGACGATGGATGTGCCATATGGCATCTTGTTATTGGTTAAAGCGGTGGTAAATAGTGAGATTTTGAAAAAAAAAAAAAACTGCTGCTGAGTGGTCATTTCGATCCTAGCGGGACTTTCCAGGTAAGGGGTATAATTCTCTCTCCCTCACACACCCTATCATTAAATTCCATGATATTCCACGTGGCGGGTAGGGCTGAAAGTCGGGCGAGTTGGGTCGGGTTAATGCTCAACCCTAACCCAACCCAAGGTTCCTATACCTCAACCCTAACCCAACCCAACCCAACCCAATCTCAGGTTGGGAATTCTCAACCCAAGCCCAACCCAAGTGGGCTCGGTCGGGTTGATTGGGTTGGTCGGGCATATACATGCTATTATTTTCGTTATTACATTAGTTTATTATATTTCAACATAAGACTTAGTTTTTATATCTATAATTTTATTAATTATATATGTGATTATTCATTATAAAGAACTTCATTTTTTTCCTTTTAAAAAACAAGCTAAAATATAAGACAACTACTCCTTTAAAAGTCATGTAGCATAGCATGAAGTCTATTTGGGAGAGAGAAATTTGGCATATCTTGTTAGCTTGAGTCCTTAGAAATGACATGGACAAATGAGACTTGACATCACTAGTGTGCCTTCGACAAAAACGATCCACACTCAAGTATATTGATCGGGTTCGGGTTGGGTCGGGCAACCCGAGACCTCAACCTGAGCCCAACCCAAGTTTCATAGGGTTGGTGTTTGTATAGCCCAAGCTTAAGATCGGACCCGAAATATCCTGCTCGAGCCCAACCCAATGTTGGGTCGGTCAAGGGTCGGTCGGGTTGAACCCGCCCAACTTTCATCCCTAGTGGCGGGCAACACATCATGCGCTAATAGCCACATGGATGGGGCCCAGTTTTCTAAGAAAGCTTATGGTGAAACCTAGGTTGTAACATCCCGAAAATCGGGGGGTCGAGCAAAAACCCAACTCCCGAGTTCCAAAATGTTATTTATGCAACATAGATATGTATGATTGAATGTTGTCTGTGATAACGCATTAAACATGAGTGAGATTAAGCTAGAACAGCATATCATACTCCAGAGACGGTTAAATTAACAAGCGGAAGACTGTGATAGTATGTATAACATATATAAACTGTTGTATGCCTCCAGAGTGTGGATATGTTACCAGGTTATATACATACATGTATACTCCAAAAGTAGACAAAACGAATATACATGAGTGCGCTAAAAATATAAAATGACAAGTGTCAAAGTATCTAGTCAACCTCCCTGTAATCCCGTCAATCAGAACACGCATAAAGGAGGGATCCTCCTCATCATCATCAAGTCCAGCTCCGCCTCATAGGCCGCGCCGTCATCTGCAATCACAAAAGGTCTGGTGGGTGTCCAGGAACACCGTCCCGTAACGTGGGAGTGAGTAGCTAACTCAGTGGAATAATAGAGCAAGGATTAACATGTTCTCAAATCAATCATGCGATAATAGTAACGCAGTAAATCAAACAATCCTAATACTGTTGTTAATGCAATTATGACATGACGTGATGTATGCCCTCACCGACGATCACCCTCATGCGGCAACATCTTACGACCGCGGCATGCCACACTCCCTAGAGTGCTCCACATCTTCCAGGCACATGCAATGCTATGGTGATATGAATTCCAAGTTGTTATTAGTCCATTCAAACAGCAGGATTGGGAAACTAAGGTACTTCCCTTGTATCAATCCCAACACAGATCCTGTCTAGGGTCGTCACTCCTAGTAATCTCATACGATGTATATTTCGTAGGTCGCTGCAAGGGCTGCCAGGGCTGTTGCACGCACTCGTTGCTCCGCTCCCCCATCACCTTATTAATACAGGCCTACCGTACTCTACTGCAACGGAAGGGTCGTCGCCTCCCGTGGACTCAGAATACGCTCGCGGTCACTACAAAGGGCTCGTCGCCTGATCAGTGTAGGCCGACAGCTAGAATATAGTGTCCCATACCACCATAATCTGCTCACGAGTCTAGGTGCTCACTGGTCACTACGGGGAGGTTTGTGGCCCCAGCGTAGGCCGACAGCTCGACCACGGTGTCCCATACCACCATGCCCGGCTCATGAGTCTTTGTGGATCAAGGTACCATGGTTAACAGGGTTTACAATGGTAAGTTCAGTACCCTAGGTTCAAGCAGTTATGACTCATACAAGGTGAACATATATCGGCCAGTCGGGTTACTTGACGGGCTCGACTAGCGCGATCGTATCTCAAGTCGAACGACATGAAATGCGTAAAACACTTCGCGTGGCCTAACCACTGTCGCCAACTCTAAACACGAATCACGTTCATCGAGGCGTCGCTCGTGGCTATGACCAGTCAGCCACGAATTCGCTCGGTTACCGACTGCCTGGACTAAGTCTAGTCCCACACATCTATGAAATCATATCAACAATATATGTAAAGGTATTGGAATTGAAATACAATCATGTGAGCATGTTAACACATGTTATAACATTCAACTTAAGCAAATCTTCAAACACCTACATTCCATTCATGTAATGGAGTCACGCATATGGTCAACATATAGGAAATCATTTAGGTCAGCATATTAATCAAGAAATCATTCTCAAACTACTACATAACATCATTTAATTCAATACATACTAGTACAAGCATTTATACAAGTACATACACTACACACTTAAGTCTACATATAGTATGTCGACCCAAAGTGCGCAACTAGGCGAATCTCTTCGCCAAACTGATTATGCAAGCATTCCTAACTCCTTAATGCGGCAACAAACCATGTCAATCACGTCAGCAAAATATGCATGTAGACCGTACTTCCTACAAATGACTAAAATGCCCTAAATCTCATATTCTTCGTTAATTTACGAAACAGGAAACGGAGAGCATTTTGTACATGTCAAACGGCGTCGCCGTCAAGAATCTACTATTAAACGACATTGAAAGCTTTGGAAACGGTCAATCAAAGCGTCTAATATCCGCACCTTTTCCCTTTTAGGGATGAGAATTCGAACGGAGCGTATACGCTTCGTCTACGGCGAATAAGGAACCTAATACACGAGATCCATAAGCTACATCGCTATGGAAACAAAGGAAACTCAAATCAGTAACTATTTAGGGTACTTTCTTACCTAGAAAAGCGGAGAAATCACCGGCAACGTGATTGAGTTGCGTTGCTTAGGCACTTGCAACAGGTAGCACAAGTGGCAAGGAATTCTCCTCCAATCTCTCTCACAAACTCTCACCTTTTCTCTCTCCCAATCTAGGGATTTTTGCAAATTCGGATGGGAGAGAGGAGTGAGGGTTTCAACCCCTTTTATAAGCCTAAACATGCCCAAAATAGGCTCCAAGTCAAGGTATACTTAAAGTATATCCAAATCGGGGCTGTTTCGGTCCAAAAGAGCATTTCTGGAGGTCCCCTGGCCAAATGCGGTCGGACTTAAGCTCGTGCATACTGGATCTAGCACGCATCCAGATTTCAGGCCGGTAGGGTTCCCAGATCGCACGTGGCGGCCCAGTTTCAGTTTAACGGTCACCGCACCAAGATCAGGCCTATAAGTCTCGTGATATGTAATAGAAATTTTTCCTGATCCAAGGGTGTAATTTGGCTGTATTCTGACGGTCAGAATGCTCAATACTGATGCGTCAAATTTGTGTGCCAGATTTGAATTTGAAATTCCAACTGTCCCTATTCACACTCTCTTCGGTCCGGGCTCAATGAAATAGCCTGTGATCGTTAGTTGGACTTGATATTCGAAACGATTGCCAAGCCCAGCTAAATGGTCATAACGGTCTAAGATGGTAGGCATCTGACTTACGACGCGCGGTCTAGATCCAATACAAAGTTTCAAGGAGGTCCCGAGAACAAACCGGCTTAGAGTTTGATCCGAGGCTTTAGAGCATTATAGCACCATTGGTTCCACTCGCTTTGGGCCTTGTAGAACGTATTTAAAGTAATCAGGGACTGTTTCCCAGCCACTCCAACGTTGCGCTAGCTAACTTATGCTTAGTTTCTAAAGAAATTTATCCTAAGTGGTTTCTTTGGCTATGGAATTGGGTTCTTAGCGATTTTTCAGGTGTTTTAATTGACCCACTGTCTAAGGACGTCAAATCCCAGGTTAGCCAAAATCTGGGGTGTTACATAGGTAGTCCTCTAAGCTTCTCACTCTGGTTTATTAGAGTCCTAAGGCTACATGGGCCTAGGTTTGAGCTTGTACTGAGCTTTGAATTGGGTTTTGATTTGGATTTTGGTTTGGTTGGATTTCAGGGTTGAAAGGCATATATATAGATTAGTTGTGTTATCGTGGGTGGGGAGTTTACCCACACCTAGAGAAAAGAACAGAAATGAAATTTACGAGCAGAGAATTTTCTAAGGTTGTGGAAAACCTAAGAACAAAAGCCCTTATTTAATGATGGAAAGTCTTGGTCTCACTACGATATGATTATTTAGGTCTTCGTACATTTGAGGAGAGTGTGTACCTAAGCAAGTAGGCTACATCCAACCAACATAAAATAGAGAAAAATCGAGCAATTTTTGGCAAACCTAAGTCCATCTTAACTTAAAGAAATGTGCTTAAGCCCACCGAGCCCAATTCCTTTTGATCTAAATTACTAAATAGGTTGAGTATTGGAACCTTATAAAATAAGGGCATGTTTGGTTTTCTAATTTGCAGGATAATTCAAGTGTTTATTTAAGAAACACCTTATAAAATAAATGGCAAATAGAACTGCAATCCTTATATTTTTACATTATAAAATTACTATTTTACAAAACAAACAATAGAAGAATGTAATAATTGCAATTAAATGCTAGTGATCATACCACCACAACTAATCATTGTCCATTTATAGTCAATTACCGTTGTAATTGAAAAACAAAACAGGCCCAAAATCCACATGGTAACAAAATTTTTTTAAAAAAAATCTCTAAAAGAAGAAAATATTATTAAGAATAATAAAAATCTCTTTATAGAATATATTATTAAGAATAATAAAAATCTCTTTATAGAGATCATTTTAGGGTAATATCCTAAGAATGAGTTAAATCCAAAGCTCCAGTGGACCCCAACACAAAAAACAATGGGACAATGACGCCCACCATTAAAAACTTTTAAATACAAAAAAAGTTTTATATCAGGATTATATTTGTATTTTCCCTTATTTAATGTATTTTTTAACTTTTCAACGGGTTGGATTTCAAATAATCATTACGATGGGCCTTCAGATAGGTTCAACTGTGGGAATCACTCTCCCCGCTATTTTCTGTGGTGGGGACCACTACAGATTCATATCTGCCTCATTATCTGGCTCATGACTTAAAATGATATCTTTAAATGGATGGACGGTGTTGACACTACCAAAAAATTGAGCAAAGGCTACGGATTAAAACCGTAGCCATAAACCTATGGCTACGATTTTTATTCGTAGCGTGACTGTTGTCGTAGGTGCCACAACAATAGGTCCAAAACCTATGGCTACAGATTTAATCTGTAGCTATAGAGTACAATAGTTACAATTAAAATTCGTAGCAATTTTATCTGTAGCGAAAACTTCAGACCGCTATGGATATTATTTGTAGCTAAAAGCTAGTTGCAATATGCCTAAATTGAAAAGACTACACCTGTCAGATTCATGGCTATGGATATTATTCGTAGATAAAGTCCGTAGCAATATGCCTAAATTGAAAAGGCTACACTTGTCAGATTAATGGCTACGGATATTATTTGTAACTGAATGTCCTTAGCAATATGCCTAAATTAAAAAGGCTACACCTGTCAGATTAATGGCTACGGTCAATAATCGTAGCTATTTTGTACCTTACAAAATTATATATAATCATTTATTCATTCAATTACCACCTGTACAACCATTTATTCATTCAATTACAGTCACTCATTCATTCATTACAATCAAATTACAATCCTTCATTCAATCAATTACAATCCAATTCATTCAATCTACAATTATAATTATAATTACAATAATGCTGAAAATACAAATCTTTGTCTTCATTAGAGAATTGTGCTCGACTTCACCCTGAAATTTCAACAGCTTCGTATATTCCATCATCCTACAAACAGTCATGTCATACATAAATTAGAATGTCCATTGGAAAAAAGAAAGACAAAGTGAAAGAAGTGCATCATGTATAACAACTTTTTTTTTTCCTTAATGAATTTTAAAAAAAAAAACTCGAAGAGGAATGAAATTGACACAAAAGAAATGATCTCACCATATGATTATAGGTTTTGTTTTTGGTTTTGCTTTAGCTTATAGGTTTATGTTAAGGTTTAGGTTAAGGTTAGGCTATAGGTTATAATTAAGTTTAGGTAATAGGTTATAAGTTTTGGTTTATGTTAAGGTTATTCGTTTAGGTTTAGGTTTAGGTTAAGGTTTAAGTTTAGGTTTAAGTTATAGGTTTTGGAATTTGAGAATGGGTTTGGGTTTAAGTTATAGGTTTTGGTTTTAGTTTAGGTTATAGGTTTTGGGATTTGAGAATAAGTTCAGGTTTAGGTTATAGGTTTTGGTTTTGGTTTTGATTTTGGTTATAGGTTTTTGGATTTGAGAATGGGTTATGGTTTAGGTTTAGGAAATCGGATTCAGGTTCGGGATTAGGTTTAAGTTTGGGTTTTTAAGTTTAGGTTTAGGTTTAGGTTTAGGTTAGGGAGTTGAGTTTAGGATTAGGTGTAGGTTTCGCTTAAGGGAATTGAGTTTAGGTTATAGGTTTAGGGAAAGGTTAGGTTTAGGTTATAGGTTTTGGGATTTGGGAATAGTTTCAGGTTATAAGTATAGGTTTAGGTTAGGTTATAGGTTAAGGTTTAGGGATAGGTTATAGGTTTTGGTATTCGAGAATGGGTTCGGGTTTAGGTTATAGGTTTTGGTTTTGGTTTTGGTTTAGGTTATAGGTTTTGGTTTAAGTTATAGGTTATAGGTTTAGGATAAGATTTAGATTTAGGTTTACGTTATAGGTTTTGGGATTTGAGAATGGGTTCGGGTTTAGGTTATAGGTTATAGGTTTTGGTTTTGGTTATAGGTTTTGGGATTTGAGAATGGGTTCGGGTTTAGGTTATAGGTTATAGGTTTTGGTTTTGGTTTTGGTTTTGGTTATAGGTTTTGGGATTTGAGAATGGGTTCGGGTTTAAGTCATAGGTTTTGGTTTTGGTTTTGGTTTAGGTTATAGGTTTTGGTTAAGCTCATAGGTTATAGGTTTAGGATAAGGTTTAGGTTTAGGTTTAGGTTATAGGTTTTGGGATTTGAGAATGGGTTCGGGTTTAGGTTATAGGTTATAGGTTTTAATTTTGGTTTTAGTTTAGGTTAAAGCTTTTGGGATTTGGTTTAGGTTATAGGTTTTGGTTTTGCTTTAGGTTATAGGTTATAGGTTTAGGATAAGGTTTAGGTTTAGGTTATAGGTTTTAGGATTAGAGAATGGGTTCAGGTTTAGGTTATAGGTTTTGGTTTTGGTTATAGGTTTTGAGATTTTTGAATGGGTTCGGGTTTAGGTTATAGGTTTTGAAATTTGAGAATGGGTTCAGGTTTAGGTCATAGGTTTTAGGATTTGAGAATCGGTTCGGGTTTAGGTTATAGGTTTAGGTTTAGGTTATAGGTTTTGAATTTGAGAATGGGTTCGGGTTTAGGTCATAGGTTTTGGGATTTGAGAATTGGTTCGGGTTTAGGTTATAGGTTTTGGTTTTGGTTTTGGTTTAGGTTATAGGTTTTGGGATTGGAGAATGGGTTCAGGTTTAGGTCTTAGGTTTTGGTTATGGTTTTGGTTTTGGTTTAGGTTATAGGTTTTGGTTTAGGTTATAGGTTATAGGTTTAGGAAAAGGTTTAGGTTTCGGTTATAGGTTTTTGTATTTGAGAATGGGTTCGGGTTTAGGTTATAGGTTTTGGTTATGGTTTTAGTTTAGGTTATAGGTTTTAGGATTTGAGAATCGGTTTGGATTTTAGGTTATAGGTTTTGGGATTTGAGAATGGGTTCGAGTTTAGGTCATAGGTTTTGGTTTAGGTTATAGGTTTTAGGATTTGAGAATCGGTTCGAGTAGAGGTTATAGGTTTTGGTTTTGGTTTTGGTTTAGGTTATAGGTTTTGGGATTGGAGAATGGGTTCGGGTTTAGGTTATATGTTTTAGTTATGGTTTTGGTTTAGGTTATAGGTTTTAGGATTTGAGAATCGGTTTGGGTTTAGGTTATAGGTTTTGGTTTTTGTTTTGGTTTAGGTTATAGGTTTTGGGATTTTAGAATGGGTTCGGGTTTAGGTTATAGGTTTAGGTTTAGGTTTTGGTTATAGGTTTTAGGATTTGTGAATGGGTTTGGGTTTAGGTCATAGGTTTTGGTTTTGGTTTAGGTTATAGGTTTTGGGATTTGAGAATCGGTTCGGGTTTAGGTTATTGGTTTAGGTTTAGGTTATAGGTTTTGGAATTTGAGAATGGGTTCGGGTTTAGGTCATAGGTTTTGGGATTTGAGAATGGGTTCGGGTTTAGGTCATAAGATTTGGTTTAGGTTATAGGTTTTAGGATTTGAGAATCGGTTCGGGTTTAGGTTATAGGTTTTGGTTTTGGTTATAGGTTTTGGGATTGGAGAATGTGTTCTGGTTTAGGTCTTAGGTTTTGGTTTTGGTTTAGGTCTTAGGTTTTGGTTTAGGTTATAGGTTATAGGTTTAGGATAAGGTTTAGGTTTAAGTTATAGGTTTTTGGATTTGAGAATGGATTCGGGTTTAGGTTATAGGTTTTGGTTATGGTTTTAGTTTAGGTTATAGGTTTTAGGATTTGAGAATCGGTTCGGGTTTAGGTTATAGGTTTTGGTTTTGGTTTTGGTTTAGGTTATAGGTTTTGGTTTAGGTTATAGGTTTTAGGTTTAGGATAAGGTTTAGGCTTAGGTTTAGGTTATAGGTTTTAGGATTTGACAATGGGTTCGGGTTTAGGTTATAGGTTATAGGTTTTGGTTTGGGTTTTAGTTTAGGCTATAGGTTTTGGGATTTGGTTTAGGTTATAGGTTTTGGTTTAGGTTATAGGTTTTGCTTTATGTTATAGGTTATAAGTTTAGGATAAGGTTTAGGTTTAGGTTGTAGGTTGTAGGTTTTAGGATTTGAGAATAGGTTCAGGTTTAGGTTATAGGTTTTGGTTTTGGTTTTGATTTAGGTTATAGGTTTTGAGATTTTAGAATGGGTTCGGGTTTAGGTTATAGGTTTAGGTTTAAGTTATAGGTTTTGGGATTTGAGAATGGGTTCGGGTTTAGGTCATAGGTTTTTGTTTTGGTTTAGGTTATAGGTTTTAGGATTTGAGAATGGGTTCGGGTTTAGGTCATAGGTTTTGGTTTTGGTTTTGGTTTTGGTTTAGGTTATAGGTTTTGGTTTAGGTTATACGTTATAGGTTTTGGGATTTGAGAATGAGTTCGGGTTTAGGTTATAGGTTATAAGTTTTGGTTTTGGTTTTAGTTTAGGTTATAGGTTTTGGGATTTGGTTTAGGTTAAAGGTTTTGCTTTAGGTTATAGGTTATAGGTTTAGGATAAGGTTTAGGTTTAGGTTATAGGTTTTAGGATTAGAGAATGCATTCGGGTTTAGGTCTTAGGTTTTGGTTTTGGTTATGGTTTTGGTTATAGGTTTTGAGATTTTAGAATGGGTTCGGGTTTAGGTTATAGGTTTAGGTTTAGGTTATAGGTTTTGAAATTTGAGAATGAGTTCGGGTTTAGGTCATAGGTTTTGGGATTTGGGAATGGGTTTGGGTTTAGGTTATAGGTTTTTGGATTGGAGAATGGGTTCGGGTTTAGGTCTTAGGTTTTCATTTTGGTTTTGGTTTAGGTTATAGGTTTTGGTTAAGGTTATAGGTTATAGGTTTAGGATAAGGTTTAGGTTTAGGTTTAGGTTATAGGTTTTGAGATTTGAGAATGGGTTCAGGTTTAGGTTATAGGTTATAGGTTTTGGTTTTGGTTTTAGTTTAGGTTATAGGTTTTGGGATTTGGTTTAGGTTATAGGTTTTGGTTTTGGTTTAGGTTATAGGTTTTGATTTAGGTTATAGGTTATAGGTTTTAGGATTTGAGAATGGGTTCGGGTTTAGGTTATAGGTTTTGGTTTTGGTTATAGGTTTTGAGATTTTTGAATGGGTTCGGGTTTAGGTTATAGGTTTAGGTTTAGGTTATACATTTTGGAATTTGAGAATGGGTTAGGGTTTAGGTCATAGGTTTTGGGATTTGAGAATCAGTTCGGGTTTAGGTTATAGGTTTAGGTTTAGGTTATAGGTTTTGAATTTGAGAATGGGTTCGAGTTTAAGTCATAGGTTTTAGGATTTGAGAATTGGTTCGGGTTTAGGTTATAGGTTTTGGTTTTGGTTTTGGTTTAGGTTATAGGTTTTGGAATTGGAGAATGGGTTCAGGTTTAGGTCTTAGGTTTTGGTTTTGGTTTTGGTTTTGGTTTTGGTTATAGGTTTTGGTTTAGGAAAAGGTTTAGGTTTAGGTTATAGGTTTTTGTATTTGAGAATGGGTTCGGGTTTAGGTTATAGGTTTTCGTTATGGTTTTAGTTTAGGTTATAGGTTTTAGGATTTGAGAATCAGTTTGGGTTTAGGTTATAGGTTTTGGGATTTGAGAATGGGTTCGGATTTAGGTCATAGGTTTTGGGATTTGAGAATGGGTTCGTGTTTAGGTCATAGGTTTTGGTTTAGGTTATAGGTTTTAGGATTTGAGAATCGGTTCGGGTAGAGGTTATAGGTTTTGGTTTTGGTTTTGGTTTAAGTTATAAGTTTTGGGATTGGAGAATGGGTTCGAGTTTAGGTTATAGGTTTTGGTTATTGTTTTGGTTTAGGTTATAAGTTTTAGGATTTGAGAATCGGTTCGGGTTTAGGTTATAGGTTTTGGTTGTTATTTTGGTTTAGGTTATAGGTTTTGGGATTTTAGAATGGGTTCGGGTTTAGGTTATAGGTTTAGGTTTAGGTTTTGGTTATAGGTTTTAGGATTTGAGAATGGGTTCGGGTTTAGGTCATAGGTTTTGGTTTTGGTTTAGGTTATAGGTTTTGGGACTTGAGAATCGGTTCGGGTTTAGGTTATTGGTTTAGGTTTAGGTTATAGGTTTTGGGATTTGAGAATGGGTTCGGGTTTAGGTCATAGGTTTTGGGATTTGAGAATGGGTTCGGGTTTAGGTCATAGGTTTTGGTTTAGGTTATAGGTTTTAGGATTTGAGAATCAGTTCGGGTTTAGGTTATAGGTTTTGGTTTTGGTTATAGGTTTTGGGATTGGAGAATGGGTTCTGGTTTAGGTCTTAGTTTTTGGTTTTGGTTTAGGTCTTAGGTTTTGGTTTAGGTTATAGGTTATAGGTTTAGGATAAGGTTTAGGTTTAAGTTATAGGTTTTTGGATTTGAGAATGGATTCGGGTTTAGCTTATAGGTTTTGGTTATGGTTTTGGTTTAGGTTATAGGTTTTAGGATTTGAGAATCGGTTCGGGTTTAGGTTATAGGTTTTGGTTTTGGTTATGGTTTAGATTATAGGTTTTAGGTTTAGGTTTAGGTTATAGGTTTTAGGATTTGAGAATGAGTTCGGGTTTAGGTCATAGGTTTTGGATTCGTTTTGATATTTTTTTCAAAAATGTTTACAACATTTAGCGATGAAAATTTTCGTTGCTAAAAGTGACTTTTAGCTACGAATTTACTATTTCGCCACTAAAAGTAAACTTTTAGCAACGAATGTTTTTTTCATTGCTAAAAGTCACTTTTAGCAACCAAAAATATTTCGTCACTAAAAGTTTCGTCGCTAAAAACCCCTTTTCTTGTAGTGTTGGTGGCGGTAAAGATTGAATGGTTAAGTCCTAGAGAAGGTGAATAGGACCACTTCAATTTTTCCATTTAAAAACTTAATCGTCTAGGTAAACTAGTATTCCCATTAAAATAAGGCTTCCAAGCCAAAGTGAGTCCTCCAATCACATATAATATATGTGATATTCCAATTCAGGCCATTCCAAAACTTAGGTGAGAAACACTGCATCATCTTAGCAGTATTAGCCGTGACCATGGATCGTACACTGAGGTGTAGTCCATCTGACTTTTGGATTGGGATAATATTTGGGGACGTCAATTTTCATCCAAGGCCACATCTAATCCATGGTTTGGATGAGGAACACCCATTAGAGTGGCAAGACACAGTCATGTACATGGCATAGTTGGTATCCTCTCTCTCTCTCTCTCTCTCTCTCTCTCAGCAAAAAGACTCGGCGTCTCGCACAGACTCGTTGGGTCCTGAGTCAAGTTGTCGAATTGCCCGAGTTGGGGTGACTCGCAGTGTTGAGTCGAATTGGGTCCCACCGAGTCTTAAGTCAAATCGTTCGAGTTGCACCCGACTCGGACGACTCATAAAACCATGCTGTCGCACGCACACATAAATACCTACCTACTGCCTACATACATGTGTATGACATGTGGAGTGTTCGACTGATGCTTATTATTATTATTATTATTATTTTGAGTTGCTTACCTGTCTTTTTGCAAGCATATCCACTAGGTTCTGTGGGGAAGAAGGTAAAATGCATCATTTGAAGGTTTATAAAAGGGGTTTAACTGCTGCAGCTCTTAGGCATTGGCGTTTGGACACTCCAAAATTCCAAAACCCCTGTTTCTGTGGGAAAATGAAGGCCAGCTTCCTTCTCTTTGTGGTCTGTTTGGGAGTCCTTGCTGTTTGTAATGCAGGTGATCTGCGGAAGCAATTCTACAAGAAAAGCTGTCCTCTTGCTGAGGATATTGTGAGGAACATCACACAGCAGCGCGTCTCCGCCAACTCGGCATTGCCGGCAAAGCTCTTGAGGATGCATTTCCATGACTGCTTTGTTAGGGTAATGAAAATATTTATTTTTTAGAGGTGTGATCTAGTTGGGTTCCGGTGGGCCACGTCGGTTGAAATCACTGCCGTCCAATGTCCAGCTGGATCCTACGCGTGTAACAGCCGTTGGATTAGAATTTGGACGGTTGTGATATGGAATGACAGACGCGGTTTGGCTAGCGACACTGCCACAAGTCAGGTGGCTAGTGGTCGGTGCTATGTGGACCCCAACATGATGTATGTATTTTATCCACGCCGTCCATCCATTTTGAAAGATAATTTTAGGCGTTGATCCCTAAAATGAGGCAGATCAAAATCTTATATGGACCACACCATGGAAAAACAATCTTGATTGAATGTCCACCATTAAAAACCTCCTAGGGCCCACTATAATGGTTATTTGACATCTAACCTGTTGATTAGGTCATACAGACTTGGATGAAGGGAAAAAATATATATCAGCTTAAGAAGTTTTTACTGGTCGGCGTTCAATCAACACCGTGCGGTCCACTTGATATTTGTATCAGCATCATTTTTGGGCTCATACCATAAAATGATCTGAAAGAATGGGCGGACGGCATGGATGAAACACACACATCATGGCGGGGCACACACAGCACCGACCACTAGCCATTGGCTGAGTAGCCGATCCGTTTCCGTGAGTTTGAGGGTGGCCATTTTATTTAGTTCTTGCTAACTCGTGTTTTCATGTATTTTACCTACACGCACACATTCCATCCAATCTGCGTCGTTCATCACGTGGGCCCTCTGGTGCTGTGCCATTTCCCACGTCCGATTGACACGTCAGCAACGGTGGACCTTACGAATAGACATGTGATCCACGTGATGACCCACATCATGTGACCATTTCATTTAGTTTTTGTTCCGTTTGTGCGATGTTAGTAGTGTTTTCATACAATGGCTGCTGGGCGTGTTTCCATGCAATCTGTGTCGTTCATCACATGGGCCTGCCGTGCTTGTGCCATTTATATACGCACGTGACCCACGTGATGACCACCCTAGGCTGATTTCTGGACCATATATGGTACATACAGTATGCGTACAACTCGACGAACGGCACATACGCAATACACATGCTGTATTGGCACATGTTGGTGATCATATCAGTCTCTACGTTCTCCAATCCATGCAGGTATTCATAAATGCATGCACGTGTATTAGCTACTTTTACTAGCAGTTATACGGGCCACCTGTTTTGTAGGGATGTGATGCGTCGGTGTTACTGAATTCTACGGCGAATAACGCAGCTGAGAAGGACGCAATTCCTAACCTTTCATTGGAGGGTTTTGATGTGATTGATGAAATAAAGGCCCAGTTGGAGCAGACATGCCCTGGAGTGGTTTCATGTTCAGATATCGTGGCTTTGACTACTAGGAATGCCGTTTCATTTCAAGTGAGTTTTGATCATAATTTATCTGATCACCATTGGACGGTGGCGATGGGTGCACTCACCAGTTTTTTTGGAGGTGTTGGGCCTACCTACCACACTGATTAAGTCTGCCATCTTGTCGTTGTTAGATGGGGATAGTCGCTTGTGCAATGGATATTGTTTAGCTGTGCACTCTTTGGACACTAGTAACTATGGTACGGTCACGATTGGATGGTGGTGATGGGTGGGGCCCACCACTCGCTAGATAGTCGGTTTGTGCACCTAGTTGCTGATGTAAAGTCACGATTAGATAGTGGTGATGGGTGGGGCCCATCACTTGCCGGAGAAGCAATTTGTACACTAGTTACTGATCTATGCAAACAAGATTAGATAGTGGTGGGGGGTGGGACCTACCAGTAATTGGAGAACCTTCTCCATATTCCACCATTACTGAAACAATCCCAACAATCTAATTAATGTAACTTAAACGGGGGACTATTTTCAAACGTCCATTGGATGGTCACCAATCAGATGGTCCGCATTGCCCCAACATCTTTTTGAATTGTGGCTGACCCGTGGTGGAATTCACCATCTGGACCATTCAATGGTGCCCAACACACGTGTGGTGATGAAATGACATCCGTTCCCCCTCGAGCACATGTGCGGTTCTCACGTGCCAATCTTGCAGTTCAACAGATCCATGTGGAAAGTGCTGACCGGCAGAAGAGATGGAAATGTGTCACGTGCGTCGGAGGCCCTAGTCAACATACCTGCTCCTTTCTCCAACCACCCTCAAGCAAAACTTCGCCAACAAAGGCCTCAACGTCCATGATCTCGTGGTCCTATCAGGTACATGGAACAAGAGCATCTGAACCGCTTGTTGCTATCAGTCACCCCGAATTTTTATTGCAAGTACACTTAAGGGAAGGTCTGTCAATGGGCCGGGTATGGGCTGAAATATTAGTCCCGAGGGATTGACCCAAACAAAATTTAAGCCCTTTTGTTAATCCGGCCCAAGTGCATTTTGGTAATATTTCATATATGATGGGCCACACCTAATGAACAGCCCCGATCTTCGAGAAATGTGACTAGCCGGGCTTGGGCTCGAGCCTGTTTGGTTCGGCCCCTCAAGGATCCGGACCCTGGTCAGGCTTAGGTTTTACTTTATGGGTCTGGTCTGTCTGGTACAAAACTCATCCCAGTCTGGGTCCTGCACTTTGGTAGCCCTCCTTAAGGACCGTACATTAATCTTGATCTGATGGTGGCCATAAGTGGGTCCCACCGATCACAAGGTTGGTGAGGCCAAATCCAAACTGGTTTCAAGTTATGGTCCCTGCTCCTCAAATCCCAATGATCAGAGGGGCCAGCGAGCTCCAAATAACGGTTTACACTCAAAGATCGAAAAAACGATTAAGTTGGACAGTTAAGATTGTACAATTTGTGCAAGTGGTGCGTTGTTTTTCGCTGTGGATCATACATATTGAGATGTGCTGGATGAACGGCTCTGATCGCAAGGGTGGCCCGCATAAACAATCTTCACAGCTATAAACACATTTCAGTTATGTAAGTTTTTCTGATATTAATGCATTAACCCAAGAAGGATTATGGAACGTGGGTTTTGGTGGGCCCAGGTGCACATACAATTGGAGTGGGCCACTGCAGTGTCTTCAGCAACAGGCTCTACAACTTCATAGGGAAAGGGGATGCAGACCCTTCTCTCAACTCAACCTATTCAGCTTTCTTGAGAACCAAATGCCAGACCCTATCAGACACCACAACCACTGTAGAAATGGACCCTCAGAGCTCCCTCTCTTTCGATAGCAATTACTATGTGATCTTGAAGCAAAATCAAGGTCTCTTTCAATCCGATGCAGTGCTCTTGACGAACAAAGGTGCGGCCAAGACCGTTGATGAGCTGACCAACTTGACTGATTTCTTCACTGAATTCTCACAATCTATGAAGAGAATGGGAGCAATTGGAGTCCTCACGGACAGTTCGGGAGAGATTAGGAAGAAATGTAGCATTGTTAACTCCTTGTAAGAGCAATTTGGTTTGTAGGGCCCACATACTGAGATTGTCTGACGATTTTAAACATTGATTTTCTTGGTACTGCAATAAATAATCTGTGGTCTAATAATCACATTTCAGTGATCATCTTGACCTTCGATTTTTAGAGTTAAATGTGAGTTCATTTTCTAGGTTCCACTATAAATAAGCTAGGGGTCCAATAATCACGCTTGGGTGATGATCATATTGATTTATTTTATTTTTTGGAGTTGAATGCGAGCCAATTGAAAGTTTTCTTTCCAATGTTCTAAATTCATCCACAAATGTGTTTTTAATAGCCATTTTCTTTTGAATAATGAGAGTTCATTTTCTAGGTTCCACTATAAGCAAGCTAGGGGTCCAATAATCAAACTTGTGTGATGGTCACTTATAATTTATTTTATTTTTTGGAGTTGAATGCGAGCCAATTGAAAGTTTTCTTTCCAATGTTCTAAATTCATCTACAAATGTGTTTTTAAGACCCATTTTCTTTTGAATAATATGAGATTTGTTGTGAATTGCTAAGATGGTGTAATGATTTTAACCGTCCATGTTCGTGGTACTACATAAATAAGCTATTGGCCAATAATTATGCTTCAGTGATTATCTTGGCTTTTGATTTTTGGAGTTGAATGCGAGCCAATTGAAAATTTTCTTTCTAACATTCTAAATTTTTCTAAACATGGTGATGTAGAGAAATTTCATTTATATTAGTCTAAGATTAGTACAGGATCACCAGCATGTGTGGCTTCTTTGGGACCCACATAGTGAGATTAGTCCAATTATTTTAACCTTTCATATTCTTAGTACTACCATAAATAACCTATGGTCCAATAATCAAGCTCAGTGATGACCTTGGCATTTGATTTTTGGAGTTGAACTTGAGACAATTTAAAATTTTCCTTCCAATCTTCTAAATTCATCATCACATACTATTGATGGGAATCATTCATTTAGCATAGCTTCAAACTATGGTGGCCCATGTGGCATAGCATCTAGAATATGGATGGTTGAAATCATTGGACCATCTAAATATGGGCCCCAATGAGCCTACATATGCTGGTGATCCTGAGCCACATAATTAAGCCAACTCATCATGTGTGGTTTTAGATGTAGATGTGGTTAACTAAAATGTTTGATCCTTTTATAAAAGAGAAATGATCCATAGCTATCATAGCACTCCAAGTTATAGTGCTCCTAGTTAGATCAGGATACTTGGACTGCCCAAATGATCAATCTGAGCCGTCCGTTATTTCTGGCACAAGTTCGGCATTTACTGGCGTTCACAACTGCCGACAAAGACCAAGAAAACTGTCGAAAAATCCTTTGCCTGCGGTTAGCTAACAGCCGGTAAAGGCTTTACCGACGGCCAAGACCTTTACTGACAGTTGTACTGGACGCCACTAAATTGTCAGCTTTTGCTACACGACTAGAAAAGCGGTCAAAAGCTACGGATAAAATCTATAGCTAAAGATGAATACTCCACAATGTGACCGTATCCATAGAGCCACTACAAGAAATAGGATTTTTACCAACGAAACTTTTACTGACAAATTTTTTTTCATAGGTAAAAAGGACTTACCAATAGAAATTATTTTTGTTGGTAAAAGTTTACTTTTACCTACGAAATTAAAATTTTACTTTTACCGACGAAAGCTGTAATTTCATAGGTAAAAGTAGTTTTACCAATGTCAATTTTCGTTTCTAATGGTTATTTTTATTTTTTGAAAAAAAAAAAATCAAAAAAATTACTTTCGCCAATGAAATTTACTTATTCATAGGCAAGTGTTTTTCCCGACGGACATGAACCGTCGGCAAAAATCAGGTACGATGTAATTACTAAACCTATTTTCATTGGGAAGTGTTTTTCTCAACGGACATTACACGTCGGCACAAATCCGGTACTAACAGTTTTCTTGGTAAATGTGTTTTTACCGATAGACATCAATTGTCGGCAAAAATCCGATACAATGTTATTACCGATGAAAACCACTTCTCGTCGGTACAAGTACTTTCCATGTTGGAAAAAAACTGCTAGGATGTTAATACCAACAAAACACCAATCATCAGTAAAATTGTTTTTCCGACGGACATCAACCGTCGGCGTAAATCCTGTACAATTTAATTACCAACGAAAACATCGTTGAGTGACGGTAATATTGTTTTTTTACCGACGAACTCAAACCGTCGGGAAAAGGTTCCTGCCACCGACCAAACTCCTATTGACTGGAAGCACGACAGTTTTGCCGACGAACTCAAACCGTCGGTAAAGGGCTCCCGCCAAAGCATCAGTTTTTCCAACGTACTAAAACCGTCGAGAAAAGGTTCCTGCCAAAGCATGTCAGTTTTTCCGACGAACTAAAACCATCGGGGCTGTGACCGAAAGAATGACATTTTTTCCGACAAACTAAAACCGTCGGGAAAAGGTTCCCTCAAGGTTTGCCGACGAACTGAAACCGTCGGGAAAAGGTTCCTGCCAGGTACTAAAAATTCCCGCCACAATTGAAAAAACACTTTAAGCAAAAAGTGTTTTTACTGACGATTAATTTCACAGGTAAAGC
The DNA here is from genome assembly GCA_037074715.1 of Magnolia kwangsiensis. Taxonomy (NCBI): domain Eukaryota; kingdom Viridiplantae; phylum Streptophyta; class Magnoliopsida; order Magnoliales; family Magnoliaceae; genus Magnolia; species Magnolia kwangsiensis. Next base: position 24,498,247 of record CM073588.1, read on the forward strand.
AGATAACCGTCGCTAATTGCTTTTACCGACAAACAAGAGCCGTCGGTAATAATCCTCTGTTTTTCTATATATATATATATATATATATATATAGTTTTTATATCATATGAGTGAATTTTTATTTTTATTTTTGTAATTAAAAAGTAATATTTTAATGATTTGTAATATCACATGAAAAAGAATATTGAGAAGTTTAAAATTTTAAGTTTGTGAAAATTTTTGAAAATAAAATACTGCTTTTGAAGAAAAGAAAATCAGCATTTTGAAATTATTAAGAAAAAATTTAAAATATGAGAAAATATTTGGAAATTTTGAAAATAAAAATTCAGAATTGTATTTTTTTTTAGAAATAATTTATAATAAAAATGTTATTTTGTTAAAATGTTTTCAAATGTTTTCAAAAATATACATTTTATAATAGAATTTTATTTTTAAATAGAAATTAAAATTTATGTTTGAAAAAAAAAATTACTAAATTATTAGGCACATCCACTAATTGTACCTTTAACCATTTTTGGACAATCTAATCAGTCCAGATTGAAGAGTAAATAACTTCAAATGTTTAAATCAAATTTCACTAAAATTGTTGAATAATCTTGTATGCCCAGTATCTTTTTCATATGTAACCTGATCGGGACGAATAACTAGTGAAATTGAGTATTGATCAGAAAAATAGAGTGAATGGACCAAACAGGTAAAATGAGCAAATATTTTGGTCAAAATTGTAACCCAACTTTATTGACCTCGTGAGAACCTAAGTGTTGATGTAAGTTTTGTGGGCTCCATCATAATGTGTCGAACATCAACACCGTGAATTTAATGTCTCCCTTCAGGTTATGAGAAATGTAAAAAATCATCCGTATATGAAACTCAGGTGGGCTATGCCATCTAAAACCATGTGAAGACATCCTAAAAAATATAAAAGAACTTGGTGGGGCCCACGTGAGTTTTGGATGCGGCTGAAACTTGGTCTGACCCCTCATCCAAGCGGGACGCACATAATGAGTGGGTTGGATATCTGAATCACATTTAGCCAAGCCTAATATATGATTATGAAAGGAAACCCCTCTCCACTCCATTTAGGTGATTTACTAATTACCTTGAGTTAACTTTGTGTGGTCTACCATTAATTATTTATTTTATCCACTCCGTTCATCCATGTTAACAGATGTTTGGGGTCTAAAGAACAAAAGGAATCATGTTCAAAGCTCAAGTGGACCACACCACAAGAAATAGTGTGATTGAACCTCTACCATTGAAAAATTCTTGGAGGCCATAAAAGTTTTGGATCAAGCCGATGTTTGTGTTCTCTTCATTCATATCTTTTTGATATTATGAACAAGTTGGATGACAAATAAACATTACTATGGGCCCAAGGAAAGTATCAATGGTAGAAATCATTATTTCACATTGTTTCGTGTGGCATGGTCCACTTGAGTTTTGGATTTATCAAAAATTTGGGATCAACCCACACCGTTCATCCATTTTTTGAGATCATTTTAGAGAATTATCCAAAAATGAATCATGTCCAAAGATTAAATGGACCGCACCACAAATAAGGGGAACAGATTGGCTACTGCTCCTGACACTAGCCAATGGCTAGTGGTTGGTGCTACGTGGGCCCCACCATGATGTATGTGTTTAATCCATGTCGTCCATCTATTTTTAAAGATCATCTTATGGTTTGAGACCAAAAATGAGGTGTATCCCAATCTGAAATGGACCACATTACAGGAAATAGTGTTGAATGAGCATCAACTATTAAAAACATTTCGGGGGCCATAAAAGTTATGGATCGAGATGATTTTTGTTTTTCCTCTTCATCTAGGCCCGTATGACCTAATAAACAAATTGGATGCCAAATAAAATGGTACAGTGGGCCTTACGAGGATTTTAACGATGGATATCCAACTACTATTGTTTTCATGTGGTGTGGTCCACCTGATATTTATACACCTCTCATTTTTGGGCCCCACCATGATGTATGTTTTATATCTACACCTTCCATCCATTTGTAGAGATCATTTTAGGGCAATATCCAAAGAACGAGTTAAATCCAAAGCTCTAGTGGACCACAACATAGAAAACAGTGGGACGGTGATGCCCACCGTTAAAAACTTCTAAAGGCAATAAAAGTTTTATATGAAGATGATATTTGTGTTTTCTCATATTTCATGTAATTTTTAACTTTCGAACAGGTTGGATTTCAAATAAACATTACGATGAGCCTTAAGATAGTTTCAATGGTGGAAATCACTATCCCCACTATGGTGAGGTGCACTAGAGATTTTTATCTGCCTCATTCTTTGGCTTATGACTTAAAATGATATCTCAAAATGGATGGACGGTTTGGATATAACAAATACATCATAGTGGGGCCCACAAAACTTGGTGACGTCACTGATAATAGGGTGTCCAAGAGACCCTATGTCAGCGACAGAAACGGATTGACTACTCTCCCTGCCACCAGCAATTGCCTGGGTGTCAGTGATCTGTGGGCCCCACCATGACTTATGTATTTCATCCATTCCTTCCATCTATTTTTTAAATCATTTTATGGCATGAAAGAAAAAATGAGGTATATCTCAATTGCAAGTGGACCACTTTACAGGAAACAGTGTTGAATGAACGTTGAACATTAAAAATGTTCTAGGGGCCATAAAAGTTTTGGATCAAGCCGATATTTATTGTTTCCCTTCATCTAGGTCTGTACGACCTAATCAACATATTGGATGTCAAATAAACAGTACAGTGGGCCTTAGGAGGATTTTAATGGTGGATATCCAATCATTATTTATTTCCTATGGTGTGGTCCACTAAGATTTGCATCCCTATCATTTTTTATATAAAACCCTTAAATTCTCTGAAAAAAATGGATGAACGGAATGGATGAAACACATACATCATGGTGGGGCCCATGGAGCACCGACCACCGGCCACGGGGCTGGTGTCAGCGGGAGTAGCCAATCCGTCTAGGACGTGGATTTCCTGCTAAAGCCTTTCGCAGGAAGTTCCAGCGTAAGGATTCTAGGTGGGGCCTGTTGTGATGTTTGTGAGAAATCAAAGCCGTCCATCCTTTTTTCAACCTCATTTTAAGATAGTCTACCAAAAATGAGTAGGATTCAAAACTCAAGTGAGCCATAGAGATGAAACAATGGGGAAAGGAATGCCTACCGTTGAAACCTTCCTAGGCTCTACCTTGCTGTTTATATGCCATCTAAACGGTTTATAAGGTCATTTTCACTTAGATAAAGTGAAAAGACCAAAAAAGTTATATCATCAAAAATTTTTATGGGCATAAAAATATTTCAATGGTGGTCACTAAATCTCCACTGTTTCCTCTCGTGTGGCCCATTTGAGTTTTTGATTCTCCTTGATTTTGGTCCCATGTCATAAAATGAGCTTAAAAAATGGATAGAGGGGTTAGATTTCACACAAACAACAAAGTAGGACCCACACGAAATCTTGCACAGAACTTCCTGCGAAAGTCTTCCGCAGGAAATCCGCGTCCGTCCGTCTCCACTCCTCGCATCCTTATCTCTCTCTCTCTCTCTCTCTCTCTCTCTCTCTCTCTCTCTCTCTCTCTGTATCTCTCAGTCCTATCTCTCTCACGCATCCTCTATCTCTCTTTGTCTCTCTTGGCCCTGTCTCTCTCATGCATCCTCTCCCTCCTCTGTCTCTCTGTATCTCACTTCCTCTCTCTCGGAACTCTCTCGGGCGGACCATTGCCGAACGCCCTACCCACGCAGTGAGGGGTAGGGATTTAGGGACCGTGAGGTATCTCTCTCTCCCTCTCTCTCTCTCTCTCTCTCTCTCTCTCTCTCTCTCTCTCTCTCTCTCAATCTTTCTCAATCTCAATACCGATTTAGGGATTTGGGGATTTAGGGATTTGAGGATTTAGGGGTTTGGGGATTTGGGGATTTAGGGGTTTAGGGATTGAGGGATTCCCGTTCCGAAAATTTGCCCATTTTATGATTCTCATATTTAAGATGGGTTGGAAGATTTTCGAAACTACATTCTCTTCCAACCATTATATTGTTGAAAAGGATGAAAAAGCCTCTACTCTCCTAATAACTCTTTCCCAGTATCCAAACAAAAGAACTGGATTTCTAAGAACTTTTTCAGTACCAAAACATGTAGACAGAATCCCTTTCATTTGGAAATTCTAGACACATATTCATGACTCCTAAGATTCGAGAAATCCATACAACCTCTTATATATTAAACGTCGTAGGCATGTTTGATCAAAATGCATAATTCTCTACATGGAAAGTTTGTTGTTTGTTGAAAACTTGGAATGTTTATGTTCATGTGTATGTTTTTAGAGGAATATTAATATGCAGGTCACTGCCTATTAATTTTATATTTGGCTCCCTCCTCACAGCGATCGGATCTATTGTTATTGTGGGCCACCACATGGACAGGCCATATCTCACAAAGCAGAGGGATTGAACTCTGGTTCATTGTATTAATTTCCTGCAAAAAGAATAGTTAGAGCAACAGTCCAACTCAGATATAACACTGGACTCTCGGCGTGCTGAAAGCCAATGGAAGATCAAGAAGATGAATCAAGAAGATGAACAGTTAGAGCACATCACAACTAGAAACTGACGGATTTAGACTGAACCTCTTATATCAGGTTGGAACTGAGGTCTTTGGAAATGAAAAAGGTTTATGCCCCCCTAAGGGCCCTAGTTGAGGTGATGGAGGTACTTACTAGAGATGCAGCTACTGATGGGGTGGGCAGACAGATTAATGAAGAGGTGAACTTTTCTTATTCCTAGTTCTGGACTTCTAACTTGGAGATACACATTTAACACATTATGCTTAGTTTGTACTTCTAATACTTATGCGGTTCAGAGCACCTTTAGCTTATCTTTTCTATTTTCTATTTTATATTTTTGTTTTTTCCAAGTGTTCAAACCAGATGCTATTTAGAGCTAACAATTCATTGTATCCCTTTTAATTGCAGTTTCAATGGATCTTTTTTTTTTTTATTTTACATGTCCTTTTCTTGTTTCCTATGAGTTTTTTCAGTTTATTCAATTCTTTCCAGGATATATTTTGAAATTTAAAGCTACTAAACTAAGGCAGTCAACGTACTCGAGCTTAATATTCCTGAAATTCCATGGATTCTAAAAGGTGGGGACAAACTCATGGACTAAGCTGATCTCACACAGATGCCATATTGGGAACGTCTGTGATGGCATGTTAGGGGAGTTGGACTATACATGCTTTTAGGATGGCATAACTTGTAATTCATGTTAAGGTGGAACTAACATAAGTGAGGAGAAACTAACATAAGTGAGGAGGCTCATTACATCTTCAGGAAGATGGTGACTGTTGTTCCTTTTTCATCTAGCAGTATAACTCCGAAGCTAGAAACATCGGGCTTAACAGAAAATAACCCTCCCATCGCATACTCTGGTGCCATGTATCCGCTGTCCAAAATTCACATGATCAAAGAAAGATTAGAAGCACCTAATAGTTATATCTATTGCCCAAAAAGAACATAACATACTTACTATGTGCCAACGACTCGGTATTGACCTGACTCTGATTTCCTCCAAAAATCCTAGCCATTCCGAAGTCTGATATCTTTGGGTTCATCTCCTTGTCTAATAAAACATTGCTAGCTTTTAGATCCCGGTGAATGATTCTAAGCTGAGAGTCTTCATGGAGATAAAGAAGGCTCGTGCAATTCCACCAATAATGTTTTAACACCGTTTCCAGTCTAACTGAACTCGCTTGCTTGGATCTGGGTAGATGGAGGAACAACGATCAATTCTACCACATCTTGAATAGATGAATAATATTATTAGACCATAATATTATTATGGTCTATGTCATGTTAAAGAATTTTCTATAAACTGAAATTCCACTGCAAGGACTTTTCTCAACCATATTTGTGGTTTTTTTTTTTTTTTTGGGGGGGGGGGGGGGGGGGGGGGGGGGGGGGGCGCTTGTTTCAGTTAAGAAAGATAAAGAAAGCTGATGCGACACTGATAGGAGAACTTACTCCATGCAATATCATTCCCTTAGATGCACCGGCTTTAACCAACGCCATTGGATTCTTCCCTGAGGTAAGTTTCTGCCTCTATTTCATGTTCGCTTGCTAATTTTAATCAACACTATCACATCCTTGTCTGAACTATGTTTTCCACAGCTCCTTGTCAAATTCTTCATGAGTCACCCTTTCAAAAATCATCTCATGAGCTAGATGTTTTGCCTTTAAATTTCGAAGGGATCATATTTTCACAAGTGTATTTTATTCTACTTGATTTGCTGGGGATAGATATGCCTATTTGGAAACAGTCTTTGTTCAATTCTGACTTTGTATCTGTGGCAACTTTTCCAGGTTAAAGCTGCAATATCTGCTATACGATACACTATAAACTTACCCAGGCTTCCTTCTGATTTTGAGGTTTCTAATTTGCGAAAGTCAGATATGTTTGATCTCCTGCAATTTGTGTTTGGTTTTCAGGTATTTGTATTCAGGCCCCATCTTTTTGATCTTTCTTAACATTCCGTTGATGAACATATGAATTGTAGATACTATCAGTAATGTCGACCAGTCAAGTAAAAATTCAACACCATTCAGATTTCATCCTTCATTAATTTATTGCTTGATACATGACCAGTTTTATTACGGGAAACTAAAATATAGATCAAAGCATGGGCAGAGACTACCCAGTGCATAGTGTTCTTAAACCCTTATCTCACTATGCAATTTGTCATCCTGTTGTTTCATGAGGAACATGAAGAATCAAAAGCACTAAGAATGAAAGCACCACATCCTGTTTGTTTCTTTTTCATTTTCCTTTTTTTAAATGGCCACATCATGTTTGTTTCTTCAGATGAAAAAATCCTGTTTGTTTCAGCGTTCATCTTACATTTACTTATTGAAAAATTTATGAACTTCATTAAGGCAAAGCTAAAATATACATTGTGTAGGTAGAGACTGCCAACATGTAATGAACTACCATTAAAATTTAGTTTCAGTACTCCCTGTGGTGGCTCTATCCATTTGGAAACAATGATTCATCTTCTTAATCTTTTGTTTGTAATTGCATATGCCTAAATTTACACCAAATGTGCAGCATGTAATGCTTTCCTAAACTAAATGAGAAATGTAAGTCAATCCATGGGCACCAATCACATGGCCATTCTCATGTTTTGCAAAATGTTGTACTGATGCTCAAGCGGAGGATTATAGGCCCTTGTATAATGTTAATGTGCAAGCTTGTGATAGGGTCTTTCCTCCTCAGTTCAGAGGAGAGACGGTGCAGTGGTTGAAATTTCAAAGGGTTTCATCACGCTGCTCAACCGGTCGTAGGTGGCCTTTGACCGGTCGTGGGAGGCGCTTGACCGGTCGTGGGTTTGAGCCCTGGCATGACTCAAAGTCCAGCGAGTTATTGCTAATTTTCTCTGCGGTCTATGACCAGTCCTGGGTGAACTACGACCAGTCGTAGGTGAGCTATGACCAGTCGTAGGTAGCTAGGACCAGTCCTAAAATTTTCAAGACCAGTCCTAGGTTACGCAGTTTTTGTGAAAAATTACGGATTTGAGTCCTTTCACAACAGGGATGTGGAAAGGAGTTTCCTAAAACTATAAAAAGGGTCTCTAGGGTTTTTCTAGGGTATGAGAAAAAAATAAGAGGGTTTCCTAAAGGCTTTGCAAGGGTTTTACTAACGTCCTTAGGGTGTAAGAGAGAGAGAAAAGAGAGAGAGGAAGCTTGTGGAAGGGAGCCATCGTCTCAGCACTTCTACGTCCTCGTGATCGGTGAGATCTCTCAGTTTTCTTTTTATTCTCTTATTGTTTATCCGCTCCTGCATGAGTGACGAAGGTTGTAAACGTTCTACTTCATAGTGGATTGTTGATCTGGATGAGGTCCTGTGGTTTTTACCTCTTTGAGGGTTTTCCACGTAAAAATCTCTTGATTGTTTTCATTGCATTATTATCCCATAATTCTAGTTTGTTCGGGAGGCTAGATCCTAAGGTTTTGTGCAAGGTCCCCAAAAAAGTGGTATCAGAGCGTTATGTTCATTGAACGAGTAGGATCGGTTTGGAGTTATGGAAGGTGGCTCATCAAGGATGATCAGCCTCAATGGTTCTAACTGGACCATATGGAAGGCTAAGATGAAGGACTTGATTTATTGCAAGGATCTATATTCTCCAATTTTAGGCATATCAGCAAAATCCAAGGATATGTCTGATGATGATTGGAAGAAGTTGGACCGAAAGGCGGTGGGATTTATTAGACAATGACTAGATGATTCTGTATTCGAACATGTGTCTACGAAAACCTCAGCCGCTAGCCTATGGCTGAAACTAGAAGGGTTGTATCAGAGGAAGACAGCCGGTAATAAAATCTTCCTGATAAGGCGACTTGTGAATCTCAAGTTCAAAGATGGTGGTTCTGTGGCCTAGCACATGAATGAGGTCAGTAATATAGTGAACCAGCTCTCCTCTATGAAGATGATCCTGGATGATGAATTGTAGGCTTTACTATTGCTTAGTTCGTTGCCTGACAGTTGGGAGACATTGGTGGTGTCTCTAAGTAACTCCGCGTCAGACGAAAAGATATCCATGGAACAGGTTACTAGCTGTCTCTTCAATGAATACACAAGGAGGAGTCTCAGGGGTCTACTCAGCAAGAGGCACTTGTGACACAGGAACGGGAGAGAGGAAAGAACAGGAAGGGCAGGAAGGCCCGAGATAAATCAAGAGGCAAGTCGAGTAATAGGAAAGACGTTAAGTGCTGGAATTGTGGCAAGAAGGGCCACAAGAAAGGAAAAGGAAAGGAGAAGAAAGATGAATCAGATTCTACTGCGGTCACTTCAGATGGCGACGTTGTTATTATTCTTTTCACAGATCATGATGTTTATCTCACGGCTACAGGTCAGGACACCGACTGGGTGATTGACCCAAGAGCTTCTTTTCATGCGACTCCACGCAGGGACTTCTTCACAAGCTATAAGTCGGGTGACTATGGGACCGTGAAGATGAGAAATTCTGGCGTATCGAAGATCGTAGGGGTCGGTGATATTTTTGTGAAGACCGATGTGGGTTGCACATTGGTTCTCAGGGATGTGAGGCATATCCCAGACCTTCGCCTCAACTTGATGTCGACAGGAAGGTTGGATGATGATGGCTATGAAAGCTGATTTGCTGGTGGGTGCTGAAAGCTCATCAAGGGTTCGTTGATCGCAGCCAGAGGAAAGAAGTGTTGCACCCTGTACAAGGCAAGTGTCAGTGTATGCAAGGGTGGGTTGAACGCAGCGGAAGATTCGAGTATAGACATGTGACACAGGCGTTTAGGTCACATGAGTGAAAAAGGGCTTCAGCTACTAGCGAGGAAGCGGCTCCTTCCATATGTGACAGGTATACCTCTCAAAACCTGTCTTGCTTGTTTATCAGGGAAACAACATAGAGTTTCATTCATTAAAACTGCTTCTCATGTTAATAAAGTGCATGCATTAGATTTGGTTTATTCTGATGTGTGTGGTCTTATGAGGACAAAAACCTTGGGTGGGGCATTGTATTTTGTTACTTTTATAGATGATGCATCTAGTAGGGTTTGGGTTTATGCATTGAAATCCAAGGATGAGGTCTTTGGTGTGTTTAAGTTGTTTCATGCTATGGTCGAGAGAGAGACAGGTAGATCATTGAAGTGCATCCGCACTGACAATGGTGGTGAATACATTGGCGACTTTCATGAGTACTGCAAGTCCCTAGGTATACGACATGAACAGACGGTTCTCAAGACCCCCCAGCATAATGGTGTAGCTGAGTGAATGAATCGCACCATTGTTGAGAGAATCAGATGCATGTTATCCCATGCAAAGTTGCCCAAGATGTTCTGGGGAGAAGCAATGCACACGACGGTGTATCTGATAAACAGGTATCCATCAGCCCCATTGAATGGAGAAGTACCTGAGAAAGTGTGGACTGGACAGGATCCATCGTACAGTCATCTCAGGGTGTTTGGATGCAGGGCATCCGTTCACGTACCGAAGGACCAGAGGTCCAAGCTCGATATGAAGATCAGGTAGTGTGTGTTCTTAGGGTACGGTGATGAAAAGTTTGGTTACAACTTGTGGGATCCAACCGAGAAGAAGCTCGTCAGGAGCAGAGATGTAGTTTTCTTTGAAGATCAGTGTATAGAAGACATTGGTAAGCCAAAGAAGAATCAGCTTAGTTCAGGTGAGCTAGAGGACATGGATCCTGTTATTCCTCCCATGGTGCCTGATGATGGGGGAGTATAGCGAGGTGCAGAGGACAAGGGGGTTCCTATAAAAGATGGACCGGGGGAGCAGCCCCCACTTGATTCACCTGTTGAGCCACAGGTGAGGAGGTCATCTAGGGACAGGCAGCCGTCCAAGAGGTACTCACCGCATGAGTACATTATGCTGACTGATGGGGGAGAGCCAGAAGATTATTATGAGGCCCTAGCCGACGAGCATAAGGAGTGGTTGAAAGATATGCAAGAGGAGATGGAATCCTTGCATAAGAACCACACCTATGACATGGTGAAACTGCCTAAGGGCAAGAAAGCTCCGAGCAATAAGTGGGTGTTCAGAAAGAAGGTTGAGCAGAAGAATTCACAGACGAGGTTCAAGGCTAGACTTGTGGTAAAAGGGTTCGGTCAGAGAAAAGGCATAGACTTCGAGGAGATATTCTCACCAGTGGTGAAGATGACATCCATAACAGTGTTACTTGGGTTGGCGGCTAGCATGGATCTGGAGATAGAGCAGTTAGATGTTAAAACTGCTTTTCTCCATGGTGACCTGGAAGAAGAGATCTACATGCATCAACTAGAGGGGTTCGAAGTCAAGGGTAAAGAGCATATGGTGTGTAAGCTAAGGAAGAGCTTGTATGGGCTGAAACAAGCTCCACGACAATGGTACAAGAAGTTCGATTCGTTCATGTTACAGCATGGGTATGACAGAACGGAGTCGGACCACTGTGTGTTCAAGCTCAAGTTCTCAGATGGTAATTTCTTAGTTCTGCTCTTATACGTTGATGACATGCTCATCATGGGAAAAGATATCAAAAAGATCGACAGGCTGAAACAGGAGTTGGGCAAGTCTTTTACGATGAAAGACTTGGGCCCGGCTAAATAGATTCTAGGAATGGAGATAACCCGTGACAGAAGTAACAGGAAGCTTTGGCTGTCACAAGAGCGGTATATTAAGAAAGTCTTAGAGCGGTTCAATATGAATGCAGCGAAGCCGGTCAATACTCCACTGGATGGTCACTTCAGATTGAGCGACAAGAAGTGTCCCAAGACGAAGGCAGAGGTGGAAGAGATGTAGAAGATACACTACGCGTCAGCTGTAGGAAGTTTGATGTATGTTATGGTGTGTACACGCCCAGACATAGCATATACGGTTAGTGTTGTCAGCTGATATCTTACCAATCCTGGAAAAGAACATTGGGCAGCAGTGAAGTGGATACTACGGTATCTAAGAAGCTCATCCAGGTTGAGCCTATGCTATGTGACGGTAAACCTGTGCTAGAGGGCTACACAGATGCAGATATGGCAGGCGACATAGAATCCAAGAAGTCTACATAGGAGTTCATGTTTACGTTTGCAGGGGAAGCGATTTCTTGGTAGAGAAAGTTACAGAGGGTCGTAGCATTATCGACTACAGAGGCCGAGTACATTGCAGTCACTAAGGCATGTAAGAGATGCTTTGGATGAAGAGGTTCCTATAAGAACTTAGCCTAAAGCAGGAAGAGCACGTGGTCTATTACGATAGTCAAAGTGCTATACACTTGAGCAAGAATCCAAGTCAGCACTCCAAGTCGAAGCACATAGAGATTCGGTATCACTGGATCAGATATACTTTGGAACAAAAGGTATTATAACTTGAGAAGGTCCACACGGACGATAATGGGTCAGACATGATGACCAACGCTTTGGTCAAGGGCAAGTTTGAGGTTTGTAGAAACCTTACTGGCTTGAAGAAGGTGAATTCCTCATGAGTCGGAAAGGGAGAGATTTGATAGGGTTTTTCCTCCTCAGTTCGGAGGTGAGACGGTGCAGTGGTTGATATTTTGGAGGGTTTCATCACGCTGCTCGACCGGTCGTAGGTGGCCTTCGACCGATCGTAGGAGGCGCTCGACCGGTCGTGGGAGGCGCTCGACCAGTCGTGGGTTTGAGCCCTGGCATGACTCAAAGTCCAGCGAGTTGTTGCTAATTTTCTCCGCGGTCTATGACCAGTCCTGGGTGAGCTATGACCAGTCGTAAGTGGTCTACGACCAGTCGTAGGCGGCTAGGACCAGTCTTGAAATTTTCAGGACCAATCCTAGGTTACGCAGTTTTTGCAAAAAATTACGGATTTGAGTCCCTTCGCAACAGGGATGTGGAAAGGAGTTTTCTAAAACTATAAAAAGGGTCTCTAGGGTTTTTCGAGGGTATGAGAAAAACACAAGAGGGTTTCCTAAAGGCTTTGCAAGGGTTTTGCTAAAGGGCTTAGGGTGTAAGAGAGAGAGAGAAAAGAGAGAGAGGAAGCTTGTGGAAGGGAGCCATCGTCTCAGCGCTTCTACGTCCTCGTGATCGGTGAGATCTCTCAGTTTTCTTTTTATTTTCTAATTGTTTATCCGCTCTTGCGTGAGTGACGAAGGTTGTAAACGTTTTACTTCATAGTGGATTGTTGATCTGGACGAAGTCCCGTGGTTTTTACCTCTTTGAGGGTTTTCCACATAAAAATCTCGTGTGGTGTGTGATTGTGTTTTGATTGTTTTCATTGCATTATTATTCCATAATTCTGATTTGTTCGGGAGGCTAGATCCTAAGGTTTTGTGCAAGGCCCCCAACAGCTTGGGCCTGAAATTAAAGGTCTTATGTGCTTTTAGACCCAATGACTTAAATGGGCCAAACTCGGGCTGATCTACATTAAAGGTTTTATTATAGGTAATATGCATATTCCATAAAAGAAGATCCAATTAGCTTCTTTTTTTCTCATGTACAACCATGTTGATTTAATATTCTAGATTTCTTCTTATCCTTGATTTAGCTTATCATGATATTTCTGTTAGGTTGATACTCATTTTTAGGATTTGTATTATGCTCATAAGTTTCTTCCCTTTTGAGTCGTCTGTTGAGAATTCATGTTCAAAATACACCTTGGTAGTGTCCAAGCATTTATTTTTGTGTTTCATGTTTAAATTGATAAAAAGAAGGAAATCATGATTAAGTCTTATTTTTGCTTTTTTAAGTTTATGGGTCTTAGTCCAACCTTGAAACGGGTTTGACTATATTAAACGAGATTGCCGAGCTTGTGGCATTGGTTGCAATTTTGAATTTTAGAGGTATGTCTCGAGAACTTTCAAATTTCAGATTACCTCTTTATTTCTATGGATTGGTTATGCAAAATGTATGACCCAAAAAATGGTGTATAAATTTTGGTTATGATCATCCATTAGAGGTTGAATTTTAGAAAATGGTGTCTTGGTATATGCTCTTTCTATATGTTAGAATTTGCTCTTTCCCTGCACCATTCTAATTGAATATGCTCTTTCCCTATTGTTAGAATTTGAAATACTGGTAGGGTTTTGGTATAAATGAGATATTCTGGTTCTCACAATCTGATTCTTGTCAGCTTGAAGAGATGGATTTCCTTAGTGTTCTTCAAATGATTCTTTCCCTATTGTTAGGTTCATGTCCTTAGCTGTGCACTGAGCTTTTTATATCAGACAAACCTGTTCTTGCACCAACTCAGGAAGACTTGTTGAAGGCCCTGTTCTTTGTTATTGTAGGTGTGGATGGTGAGTACTCAACTATGCTGCTGTAATTGTTTAAGGCGTTGAATTTTTTCTCTCTTTCAATGGTCATCATCATTGAAGCTCAGTCTCTTCTAATAGTTAATATGGAAAATTATGATGTAAAAAGCTCAGTCTCAGCCTTTGTAGTCTTCCTTTTTTCTTTTCTTTTTTTCTTTTTTCTTTTTTTCCTAAAATAGACTTCATAGAAAAAGATGAGAAACTTAGGTGGTTACTAACTTCGCTATCAAATCGAGGTTTTGTCCATTAGGAATTTCAACTGTCTGTAACTCAACGACACTGCCATTTCATATTTTCTTAGAAAGCATTGACCTTTTACATGGCATCCAAACACACCTTAAACTCACTTGTCAATTTGTAAGTGTTAAAATGGAGAAGCAAGTCACTAGAAATGGAGCAGTACGAAGTATTTGAGCAGATTGGGAAAGGAGCTTTCGGTTTCGCTCTTCTTATGAGGCATAAGCATGAAAAGAAGAAGTGAGAGTATAGCCATTTGATTTTCATTATTTTTTCTTCCCACCCTCTCAGTTGTGATAGTTTATATTGAACTTGAGAATGTTTCCTTTTGTTTAGTTATGATTTGACTGGTTTTTCTCTCGATTTTTTGTTCTTTTTTAAGGTATGTCTTGAAGAAGATTCAGTTTGCCCGTCAAACTGATAGGTGCCGCAGGTCTGCTCATCAGGAGGTGAGTTCTCTTTCTATTTGTGTCATTCATTTATATTTTGAGCGAGATGGTCCCTTCGTTCAATGTCATGAAAATCATTTTATTATAAGCTCCTTTTATGTTTTGCCATGTTGAGTTCCTTGATGGAATTATGTTGTCAGCCTTAAGGTAAAGGTTGCCCATTCATGAGATCCCTAGGAGTGCATAGATTGAGAAATACAAGATTTTGAGTGTAACTATAGAGAAATTATGACATGAATACATGAATCATTCACTTATACATGTAGGGAACATTGACAATTTCTGTAGGTAGAAAAACCAGACAGCTAAATGTTTGGGTTTGGGTGTGGGTCTTTGAATCACTTAAGTACAAAATGACTTGAAACTCATTGCCTTTTGTGGTAAATGGTGATTGGTCTACAACTTGAATGGTTTTCCTTCAGAGAATATTTGAAATTTGCTTGCTTCGATTGTATGTTGGAAATATGAGGGCCGAAGTTGATCTTACATGCCACATGCAGTGCTTTAAGATGTTAATGGTTCTTCTAACCTTGTAGATGGAGCTTATTTCCAAAGTGCGCAATCCATATATTGTGGAGTACAAAGATTCTTAGGTAAGGTCAGTAATTTATACCAACATAAAACCATTTTCTTATTTCCTAAATCACCATGCAATCATTGACATTAAAGTAAAAAATAAGGGAAAATCAGTTGAAAGTGACAGAACAAAGTTTGTTTTTTCAACTTGTCTATTGCAAATTTGCAATTTCTATATTCAATTAGGGGCTGTTTGGATTGGTGGAAATGGAAAATAAAAAAGTAGCCAAGGAAAACACCCATCTTTTTTGTGTTAAAATAAGCTCTTTGTGGATTAAAACACTTGATTTGGGCGACTTGGATGAATCAAAGTTCTCTAGGCCATTTTGGAGAAAATTTGAAAAAGATGCAAGTCTTCAACTTCTTTTCTTTCTAGTTTCTTGCTAGAATAGATATAGGATGAATTTTAATCCATGCAGTATATTAGGTCTTTTAATCCAATTTTCATTGCAGGGATTTTTTTTTAAAATCCATGCAGTAGATTCCAATCTTGCTGGAATTTTTTTTTTGTTTGATTTGAACTGTTTATGTTCTTACCACTACCATATAGACATGGCTCATATGCATAGAAATCACTATCTTTGGATTGTTGTTCTCTTATAGGTGGTTTCTTATAGGTGCTTTTTCTCAGTTTCGTGTTGTTTTGCTGGTGGTTGCTTGCTAACTTTAAGGACTTGATCAGGAACAAAATCAAGAGTTGGCCACCTAACGGTATGTATTTGTTTTATGAAGCTTAAGTTGTATGATGAAATGTATATCATTGCACACCATGTATATTTGTATGTATTTTACATCTACCTGGCCATTTTAATGAGATGCTTCCATCTGTAATTGTTTAAAATAAAAAGGAACCTATTGTTGGTTATATTTATTTCCAACAAAACATTGGCGTCAGTGGTGTCTCCTTAAGGCCTGCATATTCGAGGGTGTGTCTAGTAGTGCATGCGTGTTGGTGTCACTTTGTGTCTCCTTAAGGCCCGTTAGCAATGATTTGCTATCAGCTAAATGGCAACTATTTTCCATTTTATTCTCCTCCAATAGCAACAGTTGTCTATGATTACACTGGTACTTACGTCCCTTGTTTCTGAGCTTTAGTTGATGATGTTAGAAAGTTGGTTCCCTTATCTGAATGTAGTCATTCTATAATTTATTTTTCAGGTTTTTGACCAAAGGTGGTATGATGATTTTAGCGACATGGTTGAGGTATGATGATTTTAACGACATAGTTGAGCAAAGCAGCTCTTGAAGAACAAACAACTGTTATTCTTATCATTTTTAAGGTGCTTATTTTATTGCATGATTAGATTTATAATTTGCTTTGTCTGATATAAAAAGGCTCACCCTAGATTGGAACATATACACAGGTTCTTATCTTTGCCAATCCACCGAGGGTCAGCCCAAGCCCAATCCATAATCTTTGCCCAGTTTTTATTTATCTATTGAATAGGCTACCCAAGTTTCATATTCTTTTACTGAGTTTCCTTGCAATTTATTATTTATTTTTATTTGTAATCTATTATTATAAATATTTTTCTGGAATGGTTGTCAATTTGTTTATTCTTTCTTCATCTCATTTTCTATTGTTGGAAGAACTCATGCTGTATCATTTGTTTTTGCAATAATTGATGGGACATGAGGACTTTGAGTTTTTGATTATTGTGTGTTGCTTTGGTTTTCAATAGGAACTTACAATTATTTTACTCACACTTCTTCCAGTGGCTTGCATTAACAACGACAACAATGAGAATTTGGATTTTTCAGTGGGCTTGAAGGTACTACATCCTTGAGAACTGTTTAGCTCATGTCAAAATGCTAAATGTATTCTTGAAATATACATGTCTTTTTTCTCTCTCCAGTGAATAAAAAGCATTTCATATTTTCAACAAAAATCAACTAACCTCTAGGACACCAGGCTTCCTTGCCAAAAAACATGGACTGTTGGATATTTTAGAACAAGGTCGTTGAGGAGAATATAAACAATCTGCTAGGTGTAGTAATGGGCCAGGAATCCAGGCACTGTAGGGCAAGGAATGCAGTTCTGGACAACTGAAGAACAGAATTTACATATTTTAGTTGTTGTTGACTGCTTTTTTAGTCCATTACTGGTATTTTCATTGTAAATGTTATCTTGAAGGTTTTCCATGTCTTTTCTATTCCTTTTGCCTAGAGTTTGATCTTGGAATTGTTTTTTGATCAGTAAGCACTTTATTAGAAAGTGTAAAAAAAAAAAAAAAAACAGCTTCAACAAAAAATAAAGTGATAAAATCATCCAGCCCCAAAGAAAATATCGCTGAAATCACAAAAATCTTGCCAATCTCGTAGCAGGTCTTCTTTTTTGAGCCTGTGAATGATTTTAAAACCAAAACTGAGGCTATAACTCTCCTTTGCTCTTTTAAAGACCTTTCTTGGGAGTTCTTCTTTGTTTCCAAAAGTTTTGTTGTTCATCTAGTTGCTTTTGCTGCATGATCTAGTTAACACTTACAATCAAAATCTCATTCCACATTGATGTAAATCTTATTTCTTTGATTTTCTATTTGAAGTCTTAAATGTTCAGTTTTTGGAAAAACTGCATTCAATTTACATGCTTTTTAATGCTTGAAGACATACTGGAAGGATCATTCATTTGTTTTCTTTAGTAATTATTTTATTTATGTTACAACTCTATGGGCATTATAAAGGGATTATTTGTCCATTTGTTCACTTACTGATTGTTGACTAAAAAATTTCGGTTTGTTTAAATCCTACCTTTCCATGTGTTATTCGTTATAGGCTCTGGAATGGAAATCAATTATCCGGTTCTTTGCCCGATGAGCTTGGTTTTCTTCCTAACCTGGACAGAATACAAATAGATCAGAACCATATATCGGGACCAATACCAAAATCATTTGCAAAGTTGGAGAAATTAAAGCATTGGTGAGTGGGCTTTGATTTGCAATGCCACTTTTATTTGGCACAAAAGTTTAACCATTTTGATATAATAATCTGCTTTCTTTGGCAGGCACATGAACAATAATTCAATCAGTGGGGAAATTCCACCTGAGCTTTCCAAATTACCAATTCTTGTTCACTTGTAAGTTAAGCTAATGTTTTTTTTTTTTTTTTTTTTTTTTTTTCTATTTGTATTACATTCAAGGTATTGGAAAATGAATCTTTGCAGCCTTCTGAACAATAACAACTTATCTGGGAGCCTTCCACCAGAGTTATCTCAACTGCCGAATTTGCACATACTGTATGTTCTTTATAGCTTTTCTGAAGTGTAACTTTTAATTTGGTTTCTTGACTTTCACTGATTAATTGATGCTTGTTTCCCTTCCAGATTCATGCATATCATCTTCTTCTTCTTTTTTTATCCTTGTATCCAACTTTCTAAACCCCACTTAGCAAGCTATGCATTTACCGTGGCTACGGTACCAATGGCTACGGTTGTACTGTGGGGCTAGTCATAAATCCGTAGCTTTTGACCATTTTTGCAACAAAAACTGATGATTTAGTGGTATCCAACACAACTGTCAGTAAAGGTCCTGGCCGCAAGTAAAGCCTTTACCGACTGAGGCTTTACTGGCTGTTAGATAACCGTGGGCGAAGGCTTTGTTGGTGGTTTTGATCGCCGGTAAAGGCCAGTTTTCTTGTTAGTGATATTTTACCTACGAAATTTTACCTACGAATCATTTCGTAGGTAAAAGTTTGCTCAAGAATTTTTACTTACGTCAAATTTTGTAGGTAAAATGTCTTCACACACTTTGTACCTACGAACCATTTCGTAGGTACAAGTCTACCTACCAAATATTTTGTGGGGTAACAAAATTATTAGCTACGAAAACTTTCATAGGTACAAGTCTTAACACAGCTTGCACCTACGAAAAATTTCGTAGGTAAAAGTCTTAACAAAGTTTGTAGTTACCAAAATGTTCGTAGGTAATAGTCTTAACACAGTTTTTACCTGTGACACATTCCGTAGGTAAAAGTTTTAACACAGTTTTCACCTACGAAAACGTTCGTAGGTAAAAGTCTTAACAAAATTTTTGGCTACAAAAATATTCGTAGCTAAAAGCTTTAATACAATTTTTACCTACGAAAATGTTTGTAGGTAAAAGTCTTATCGACATTTTTAATTTCATAGGTAGAAGTCTTACCATTGTCAACGATGACATTTTTCATTGGTAAAAACCTTTAGCCACGGTCTATTACCGACGAAAGTTTTCGTAGGTAAAACGTTCTACGAAATAATATCCGTTCTACGAAATAATATCATTTACCTACGAAATCTTTCATAGGTAAAAGTGAAATTTCTTGTAGTGAGCAAATCTTTCTCATTAATAAATAAATAAATAAATAAAAGAGTGAAATTGAAGACAAATTTCTGGTTCTACCTTCGCTGTGTTCCAAGGCCGAAAACAGCAACAATAGATCCTAGTTCTACCTTTGCTATGTTCCAAACTACTCCAAATCTAAAAAAATGTGGGCCTTATATGTACAGTTTATTAGGCCAAGCAAATGCTTATCCTCCTTATATATAACAGCCACGAGCCAGCTAATTCCATCTCATATATAACACAGCAATAGTAATATCATAATACTCATAACCAGCTACCTACCATACATTAATCCTCCATTACCTGGTCTGTTTACTGGTTGGTGCATTTCCTCAAGTTCAATACATGTAGAAGAATATCTCTTCTAATTTTTCCAGTTTATGAGATAAACATATGAAACTGAAGGCAACACAATTATGTCTGCAATTCAGTTAAAAAAATTGCTAACCCAACTGTGGATGAAGCATAACGGAAAAAAAAATGCAATGAGAAAATAACATTCGATTTTCACTTTTGAAGTTGGACCACTTACTATCTTACTTTTAGCCGGTTGCTAGGTAGCCGTAATTAGATAGTTAGGATTGTTTGATTCATGTAATTATATGCTCTGTCCACAAATGACGTGCCAAGATTATATTACCTTCCTTTTGTCACTAGCCTGAAAATAGAAAACTTTATAATCAACATTCCACATTTAATCTGTCTTACCGGACAAAATCATCCACCATGGGGCCCACTGCATGATTGATTTTAGCAGGATCTTCCATCCATTCATCTAGTGTCCCGCCATGAAGTATGCTTATAGCTCAAAAGTCTCAGTTTCTGAATTGTTGCGCTGCATCCATTCATGTAGCATAATTTGTGCCCATCAACTTACTTCATTTCATGGGTTAAATCACTTACAAGAACATGTTAAATAAAAACTCAACCTATCTGAATAATGAATTATCCAAAATAATAAGCAGTAAAAAAGAAAAACCAACAATCAGTAATTACATACCTGGGCAACCTTGATTGAATTCAGAGTAGCCCAAGTAACTAAGAATTCTAAAATCAGATCGTTGAAACAATTCTACTATTTGATTTTGCAAGTAAATGCACTTCTTTTAACAAATTAAGGATTTGTGTGATTTTGTTGAGCCATAAAATGTCTAAGATAGTGAAAGTGTTTCATCTAATGATTTTATTTTATTATTTTATTTTTTAAGTAATGCATTCATGATTGCTTATTAGACTATGTTTAACAGTTTTGATATCAGATCTGTTCGGGACCAGCTAGGAATATTGTTTGATTCATGTGATTATATGCTCCGTCCACAATTGGGACCTACAATTGGGATGGTCTAGATATAGCCATACATCACTGTCAGATCTTGTGGGTTTGGTGGTATCATAGGTCCCCATAAAAGAAAAGCAAACTAAGGTAAAAGCAATATAGCAGGTAACTTCATTAACAAACAATATGATGATGCAATCAGGCCACCTATGATTGACATATACAAGTAGAAGTCACAAACTACAAAGTAACAGCCCTTAAGTCCCTATGTTAAAAAATAATGCAAAAAAGAGTACAAGAAACATAAAAAGTTACCATCTTTAGTTCTTGTGCATGCCTGTGACCTTAGTAGATGCTGTGAGGAAAAATAACAAGTTGTGAAATAAGAAATATCACCACTTTCGTGGTATTCATCATTAAAGAAAAAGGGAAAAATAACCTGGAACTGCATTATGAGGATTCTGTTTATGAACTTTGCCAAGCCCACAATATTCATACATTAGACATGAGATAATTAATGATGCACAGATTTGTGAAATTACCTCGGTGACTTTGGATATTTAAAACTTCAAAGTGGTGATGTTAGTAGTGTTTATCAATAATGGTGATCAGAGAAATTTAGAAATATGACAAACCAGAAAAAAAATTATCCTTCCATAAGAAGTTAGCTAAAGGTATTGCAAATACAACACTTCTGACTATTCCTTAAAGAACTAATGAATCAAGTCATCAAAAAAGCAAATAACCATGACATTATGCTCCTTACAGTTTCATGAGACAACAAAAAAGAAAAGAAAAGTCAAGAGTGTGCCAAATTCTCAACCCTTATTTTCGCTTATGAACTCATGAAGGGCTATCTGTTTAACTACTTTGGGATCCACATATGAGACTCCCTCCCTTAGAGCTCATTTTTGCTACACAAATCCAAGAGGACTTGAAATGCAAACAGTTTCTAAAAATGGGTCCCGCTAAAACCATTCATGTTGTCCTCGAGTGGAGAGAAGCCCATCCTTTCCAACTGTTTTTTCTTAGGAGCAGTGTCAAAGAACCACAGATCATTATCAATGAAATGAATTCACAAACTGCATAAGTAGAAACACCTATGTTTGGGACTACCCAAACATCCATACTTCAAGAAAGCATGAATCATTTTTGCTGCCTTAATTATCCGAAGCTTACCTTTTAAAAGATGCTTGGTGCTTGTGGACTCAAGTCTATTGTCATGAGATAAAAAGAATTCATTTGAAAAGATTAGCCTCATTTACTTTTAGTAAATGCATGAGCGGAACATAATTTTGATGGAATAATTAAAGATATACTTTTAGTAAAAGAGTCATACGCTGCTAGAGTATCAAATAACTCCCTATATACGTAATGCGCGTCTCTTAACAGTATATATAGGTATTCAACAATGACAAGTGGGGCCCATAGCCCAGTAATATGTACCATTTATCTATTGATTACCATCATTATAATTACCAAAAATCAATTATCAGCCTTATCATAGTCATGTCAATAGTTATACATGCTACATCAGGCAGTTAAAATAGAAGATATATGCACAAATTTATGAATGAGCCATTCAATGGAATGATTATTATAAGCATAAAGGCCTACATACAAATTTTTCCACAAAGGCCAATATGAATATTCATATACAAACTGTAGAATCCATAAATATTAGTAGCAAGTCCACATTGAAAGAAAGTCCAATACTAATTCCACAAGCTGTACATGGAAGTCTTGATCTTTTATCAGTTGAAAGCAAAACCACATTGAAAGCATGTCCAATACTAATTCCAAGCACGAGCATCGATTGGAAAAGCAACACCAAGTCCTCTGACATAACTCTTCAAATAGAAGATAGGATCTGAGCACTTGCATTAGACATCAAAATAAATTTCTCCAGCCTGAAATTTGGATTGAAACATCTACCATCTATTTTTTATGGTCTTGAGAAGGCAAGGCAAATCATCTATATAATATAACAACTCACAACTTGCACTTTGCAGCTTCCTAAAATATATAACAGATAATTAGGATGAAAATTGCTTTTTTATTAAGCCACATTAGGTAATTCAAAATGGTAGAATAGAAGCAGATTAAAGTGCAGTATTCGTGCAATAAAAAAAAAAAAACTTACTTTCCCCATGTGTGTACATATCAGTGCCACATCTAGGTTATATTATGAGCCATATGCCTGCTCAATAATCCATCGATATTTTTATAAATAACTTATTCTAACGATGACAAGTTTAGCTCTCGTTCAGCATTTTCTTGCACATAAATCAAAGGCCATGAACTTCCCAGATTTGCAAGAGAGTCAGTTTTTATATATTTGGAGGACTTGTGCTACATGAAGAGATTTAGATGTCATGCCTCAAAACATCAAGGTAATTATTACAGATTTTTACAATGATATGCAGAGAAAAAGTTCTGTCATGCATTTTCTACTTTCGAATGGGGGTGGAGGGCACTGGTAGAGAGTTGATATAAGAAACGAACGTTCGTTTCTTTTAACTTTTTCTAGTGGCTGCTTTTAATTAGTGCAAAGAGTTCCCCTAACACCACACTTTTGGTGCCGCTCATTTCCTTCTATCATCAGCAGCCACACAAAGCCCAATGATTCTTACCTTTGCCCGTGGTTCGTATTGGTCATCGGCAAAAAAAAGAGTCGGTAATGCCCACTTTCTTGTAGTGACAACAACAACAACAATAAGGCTGTATTTCCATCCAATTACCATACACAAGCATACAGAACTTAAGAAGTTTGAATATACCATTAAAAAACTTAATAACACCAATCCTATTGGAACTCATTAACAACTGACTCAAAATGCTGAATAAACATTCAAATCAAAGCTCTAAGAAGAAGGCAATCAACCTGTATGTAACAAATCTCTGTCAGTTCTTGTCAATTGAAAATTTTCTTCCACATTCTGTACTGGGTTTGTGCTGGAAAATATTGAAAGAAAAATCATCATAAAACAGGAGGGTACAGGAAACAATGATATGGAGAACATCTGAACAATGATGCCGATAACTGCATCAGGGTCATATAGAAGTTTGCATACAGCATCAAAATGTCTAGCACTAGATATTTGGTGATACTGCAAACTCCAACTGTAACCCAACAAAGACATTTTCCCTAACTAATTAAGCAAGAGATCTCTTTAGGTGTATAGAGCTTGTCAACCAAATGAATTGTAAAACTGTCAACACCAGCCTGTGCCAATTATAAGCAGTGTATGACATCAAAGAAGCAGGCATCTTGGAAGTTCTTCTTACCATTTCCTGTAGTAAGAAAGAAAATGTCTCCTATTGTGTTCCAAGCAATCTCGTTTACCTGACCATAAAGCATTTTGTGTCTAAGCAGCAACTAACTTGGAAATAATGAATATCAGTGAGTTCAAAAGACAGGACTTATCCTTGAAAGGCAACGGTAGCAAGAAGAATTCTACAAAATGAAGATGTGCCTTGCAACTTTTTAGTTATAGAAATGTACACTATTGAAATCTTTCTAAATCTGACCATGATGTTTACATGGTGTTAAGAAATGTTTACATGTTTCTCAATCTACACAGACCATGTAAAAGGAGTGATTGTGAAAAAAGAATAAGAAAAACACTTGATTAGATGAGACCTGCCAAGAAGTTCAAAAGAAAAGAAAAAAAAAAAAAGAAACAAGTTTTTCACCTACTGTGCAAGTCCTATCTGATCAAAGTTAGCGTGCACATCAATTGACTCCCACAGCCTCTCATAGTCCTCCTCTTCAACATAGATTTCATTCAAAGCCTCATTTACAACAGCTATGTTGTTGCTCTGGACCGCGATCATGTATGGCTTTACAAGAAGCAGATGACCAACCTGAAACCCATAAAGAAGGAATACATAACCAAAATGAATATGAACACAGCCTAAACCTGGCAATGCATCTAGCAACAAGAGGGAGAAACAAATGATTCCAAATGCAAAATTGATCAAATCCAAATGCTCTGCATCAGAAATCACAAACACACACCTTCCGCATTATGTCCACAACACAAGTATGGTCCACACGGAGTGTCAGCACATTGAGAAAATCATTAACAAGGTCAGATGCTCCTGCAAGTAAAAGTGCACTGCGCGCCTTGTAGTAAAGCTCAACATTTGTGACTTTAACAGCAACATCTTTGAAGTGCATGTACATGTGAATGGATAATTTCTGCATGAAAGTATTTCGAAATCAAATGAATGGATGCTACTCACGATTAAGATTTTCAGATAGAGGTATGGGAAAGGCATGGTAAAAAAAATACTTTCTTAAAAGAAAGCCTCTCTCTTTTTAAATACACCATCTGATCTGGTTGGGTAGTGATAAGATTCATTAAACCTAATACACAGGTTGGTAAATATTTTAATTAGGAAAATGATCCAGTTTGAAGTAGCCATTAGCTAGATGTTGAATCGTTTTTTCAACGGTCGAACTTTTTACAAGGCAGACTTGAAAGTTGAAAATACAAGAGAACTAAACATTTCTAGTTCCACGATTACTCATTTCCAAATTGTCGCAACTTAATTACCACAATCAAAGCCAGTTGAACATCCAAACACGACCTAATCATGCATTGAAGCATATAGAAGTAACACATTTCTGTTACCAGCTACTGATCATTTACAAACCCTTGGCCATCATGGTCATGTTTCAGTCATATATGCTGGAAAAATAAAAGACAGTCCCCACCTAATCCTGTCCTAAAATAATAATGAACTAACAGCAACAAAATAGAAGTTCTGCACAAACATAAGCATCACACAACAAAAGGTCGCAAACTTTGGAGCTGGCAAGGACTTCCACAATTAGTTGCTGACAACCGTGTATTACTGAAATGCTCCCAAGTTCCCAACTCAATCTATCGACATACGGATGCACACCAAGTAAACATGTTCTTCTTTATGGTTTTCCTCATAAATAGGGCAATCTTAATCTGCCAATTTGTAGCCTATAGAAGCAGTTAAGAAGAGAAATTGAACAATGGTCCATATTCAACCGAAAAAGATCCAATGTGAGAGAGTTTTTGGGCATTCCCCATCCACAGTGAGACTCAATAGCCCAATAAATAGATTGTTGAAATGTGAGACCCACTTGTCTGGCATGGAATTGAAAATAGTTACTTAAAATAAAATGCATGACTAGTCAAATAGGAACAATGAGACTCGTAAACCCATGAATTTCTGCAGTTGAGGCCCTAGGAATTTAAAAACCCAAAATGAAAGTTACCGTTTTCTAGCATTGGAGAGCCAAATTCGAAGAAACAAAACAACCAAATGCCATTTCAAAGTCATCTTCCAGAAAGAAAGGAAAAAAGGAAAAGAAAAGAAAAATCCACTTGAGTTCTTTGGAATCCGTACCATAAAGCTTGAGTTGTGTTTCAAGATCACGGATCCCACCCGAACAACCTCCACTACTGCCATCGGGTTGTTTATCAATCAACCGGCTTCTTTTCTTGGTCATCGTTTCTTCAAGAATTCAACTCAACAAACATAAAAATACTATCAAACAGATCCCAAACCAATTTCCAAAGAAACCCAACTTCAATTCAATGAAATCGTCAATGAAAACAGAGAATTCTGCATGAAAAATAACACTAAAAAACAAACCTTTTTCTATGGCACTCTTGCTTTGCACCAAGGCCTCATCTCTTTTGGTAAGCTTCCATGACAAATTAATGTGCATGATAACCATCAATCATTTTTCAGCAATGATCCACATCAAATGTCTACTTACACACACAACACAATTAGATAATGATATTTAGACAATCACTGTAAGAGTATCTTCAATTACAGCTACAAGAACATTTGTGTCTAGGTCCCATAAAGTGAGAACATCTTCTGCAGCACAAGTCAATGAACATTGTTATGAAGGAGAGATTGAGGCATAGATATGCCAAATTATATAATGTATATATGGAAATGCTTGTAAAAGGACCTAGGACCACCTTGACCTTCATCTCATCAACAAGAGTAATCAGAAAAATTATTACTGATTAATATACTAGACTAAAAAACAATAATAGAAACAATGGAAGAACGGATACTTACATCATACTGATGAAGGTCCATTTGAGTTCCTAATCATGATGATGTCTAGCTGAAGGAGCAGATACAAAATGCAAGTAAGCCACATAACAGGAAAAAACAAAAATGAAGAATGAACACCCACCATTGAAACATTCATGAGGACATATAAATTTTGAACCAGGCTAGTATTTGTGTTTTCAGTTTAGAAAAGAGGCCATCTCCCTCTTCTCATAATAGCTTGCACTTCTCTATCTATTTCCTTTCTCCTTAGGTTATCTTTTATGGGCAAAAACCTGCAGCTTGATATTGCACACAAGATGGGGTAAGATAGAATGTCTTGAATTTCTGGATCCTACAGTAAACTGAAATGAACATAACAAGGAACTAGATTCAATAAGCCTTCTTTATGGATGAGTCCTAGAAGAATGACCGTCTTTATTAGAAGGATATCTAATTGGATATGGGAAAAATAAACAACTTCTAAATTACTGGTGCAATCAAATGAGTTGAGAAATGTTTACCCTATATCCATAGAGTGCTTGCCAGGAATATCATCCAGTGAAAAGAAGCACCTAAAACCAAAAAATAAATAAAAATTGGTTGCAGGCCCTGTAGAGCTTTTAGGTTACAGGAACTGATGAAGGGAGTGCTATAAACGGATAGGGAAAAAAAAAAACCAATAGTCAAAGAAGGCCGCAAAAGAAATGTCAAGATCATAACCAAAATTTATACACCATTTTCTAAAATTCAACCTCTAATGGCTCACTACCTCCAAAAACCTAGTTTCCCATATATTTGCAAGAAAAAAAAAAAAAAAAAAAAAAACTGATTTGTAGATAAAAGAAGGCCGCAAAAGAAATAGGAGTACAGACTTGCATATCCCATCTTTTATCGAAATTCCTTTCAAGGCAATATAGGTCATGTTGCTATATATATGATTCAAAACCATCCAAGATTTTCAAACATAGTTTCTAGAATCCAAACGTATACAAAGGAAAAGAATAAAAAATAAGAAAAAATATACAAAATACACAATCCAAAAAATGCATTCTATTAACCTGCAAGAAACAAAATGAAATTGAAAATTACAATGGACATACATTTTGCATAACCAATCCATAAAAATAAAGAGGTAATCTAAAATTTGAAAGTTCTTGTGACATACCTCTGAAATTCAAAATTGCAACCAAGGCCACAAGCTCGGCAATCTCGTTCAATATAGTCAAACCTGTTTCAAGGTTGTACTAAGACCTATTAACTTAAAAAAGCAAAAATAAGACTTAATCATGATTTCCTTCTTTTTATCAATTTAAACACGAAACACACAAATAAATGCTTGGACACTACCAAGGTGCATTTTGAACATGAATTCTCAATAGACGACTCAAAAGAGAAGAAACTCATGAGCATAATACAAATCCTAAAAATGAGTATCAAGCTAACAGAAATTTCATGATAAGTATAGTTTCCTACTAAAGTTAACTAAATAAAGAAGTAGCACCATGAACTAACCTGATCAAGTCCTAAAAGTTAGCAAGCAACCACCGGCAAAACAACACAAAACTAAGCAAAAGCACCTATAAGAAACCACCTATAAGAGAACAACAAAACTATGTGTTGTCCAAATATAAGCATACTGTTTGCATACTGTTTACTACTCCAAACAAACAATATCAACTCACCTAAGGCCCTGGTTGGTAGACACCTGAAAAATGAGTTGATCTCATTTTGGTTAACAGAAATTATGCATTAATCTTGATCTCCAATAGATGATGAGTTCATGTTAAAAGTGATTATGTAATACAGATAACAATATCTAATACATAATTATTGTTAACTAAAATGAGATGAACACATTTTTGCATCTACCAAATAGGTACTAAATGTGTCAAATAAAATTGCAGATTCAACTAAACAAAAAATATGAAGTAGAATTGCTTAGTCTATTTGTTCCTAATATAAAGAAGCATAAGAATTAACATCTTTTAAGACTGAGATTATTGGCATTGTTAAGCCAGCATTTATTACATGATTAGAAAGCCATTGATCTAACAGATGAGCAAGATCATGATTGGGAAGGCATTAGGACAAGCCTTGAGATTGGATCTAATAGAATTTCAAGCACATAGATTTCTAAGTCTCATTGTAAACCTTTCTCAAAAATACAAGTACAAAAGGTTTCCTCTAGAGCTGTTGTTGATGAAAATCATCCACAACCAGCTGCATCTGGGGCCCACTGTTGTGTGTTCATGGGAATCCAACCTTGTCCAGAAGGTTTGTACCACCATGAAATTGGGAGGCACCAATAATTAGGTTGATCCAATTGGAGGGCTTTGGGTGGCTTTCCATTATTTTTCTATGATGTGGCCCACCTGATGATTGGGTCAGCCAGACTTTTTATGCACCCCACTTTCATGGTGGGCTATCCCTACTAGACAGGTTGGATGCCTTACACACCATGGTGGGACCATAAACACAAGACAAGCTGTAGATGATTCTCATATACAAAAGAAGCATTGGTACTGGGGAAAAAAAGTGCATGCCAACCCTAATAAGGGTTTCGACAATGCAAATCCCTAAAAAGGGATTCGACAATGCAAATCCCTAATTAGGCATTCGACCATGCATATTCCTAATTAGATATTCTAAATTGCAGAAATCAACAACAAGAAGGGAAAAGCCTTACATCATACTTGAGAATCGTTGCCTTAATCAGTTGCCGATATGCAAAATAGAACCTCTTCACCACCCCTTCAATCACCTTAAATGCCTACAACAGACGGATCTTTGATACATCGCCCTTCCTATGGAAAAGTGCCAATGCTGCTTCTTGGATCCGGGGCCCACCCTTCGGGTCCACCTCCACGCCCAAGATATCCGGCACTCTCTGCTTCAGATCCTTCGATGACCACTTCAGTTTGATCAGAGCCATTGATCTGAAACAGAAAGCTTCAGATTCGTTCGTCGCTTTGATTGAGAGCTGGTTTTTGAGGCGGAGGAAATCGTCCAGGTCCATCAGGAGGTGTAGATCTTCGACCTCTGTTAGAAGCTTCCAGATTCGCTCGAGCAACCAACAATCACTTGCAGCCTTCTCATATTCCTTTTCTTCCACCTGATCCCGAATCCGCTGCAGCAGTTCTCACACGACGAAGATCCAGGACTTTAGGATCTAGTGGATGGTGAAGAGGATCTCGTTTTTGAAATTTTTGAGGCTTCTGAGGGGCTTTTTCAGGGCATGGAGATCGAACAGCTTACAGACGAGATCGTACTCAAGGTTCGATTTCCCAGCGAAGTTTGGCTCGCCCAACCCGAGCGTGAACGACGATCCTTGCATCTCGCACTCGATCGGTAAAGCGATCTTCCTCGCTACGTCCACCGATTCACAAGAGGGAAGGAGAGCCAGAGGGAGAGGAGAGGGAGAGGGAGAGGGAAGGAGAGGCAGAGAGAGAGAGAGAGAGAGAGAGAGAGAGAGAGAGAGAGAGAGAGAGCAAGAGACGGTGCAATAGGTTAGGGCTTTTTTTTTTTTAATTTATCGGACCCTTTGCCTGCGGCCGTTAAAACTGGCTGTGGGCAAAGGGTTACCCCATCGGTCGGCCAAGCTCTGTTTTGTTGTAGTGATCCACAATTCAAAAATCACACTGATTAGACGATTCTAACCATCCAATCGACAGATAATAATATAGATGGCCATCATTAATGGAAAAAAAAATCAATCAGCAATTTGAGCCATCTATTTCTAGAGGTCAATCATGGATTGCTTATGATTTCAAAGAATCACTTCTATCAAACAATCAAGCCCATCCAACCGATGTTTTGAAAATGGATTGATATAAAGGCCAACAAATGGATGGATCAGATCATCCAATAGCATGATTTTCACCTAACATTCCATGAAATTCGTGTGACACCGTGTGCACAATCCATACTGATAAACATAGAAGCACTGCATGTTAACTTTTACATACAACCCATCTTCCCAATAACATTTCATGTTTGTAGGACATCCTAGCCGTGCAGAAGCTGATCCATGCTAATGACTTTTACCAGCCATTTATATGGTGGGCCCCATTTTCGATTGGTAGGATCTAACTAAGGTATGGGCCATATTGGGGCCCATTGGATTAGTCACATATATAATCAAAAGTTGCACACCCACTTCTACGATTGCTTGATAAAAGAAAACCAATTGCTTGATATTACCACATTAAACGGTCCATAATCCTTTGATTGACTCGAAATTAACTCAACTCAGCAAGATTTCAAGCGGAGACTCGAAACTTGGTATTGGGCTTGACTCGGCATGGACTGGGAAAGATTTAGTGTGTCTACTCAATTGTTACTTTGAGTTACATATTTATATTATTTACATATGTCTAGTCTACTTAATTGTTACTTTTGAGTTACATTTTGTATTATACATGTACTATCTATATAAAATATCTATTAGCATTCATAATAATTTTAATTTATACAGCTCTATCAGCAGGCCCCTTCTTTTGTAACTTAAGAAGGTCTCTCATGGCCCAATTATTATTAAAGCGTTCTCTACTATAGAATTTGGCCTTCAAGTAGGTTGAGTTGAGTCTTTGAGTCAACCCGACTTGGCTAAACAACGAATTGCTATTTGTACTAGTTGGACATGGAATAAAATTAACTTTTAACCTTGAGAAATGCTCAAGTGAGAGAGTGCTCTAGAAGCATTATAACTTATAGTGGTCCTAGTTGCATAGGCTCACTTGGATTGTCTAATTGATCAATTTTAACTTTCTCCTAAGTTTAGAATGTTGCAATATGTCTTAAATTTGAACGTTCACGACCGGTCGTGAGTCAGGTTCGACCGGTCGTGGGAGCGGATCGACTAGTCGTAGTTCGCTCGACTCAAAGTCCAATGAGCATAAAATTTTGGAGTCTGAGGTGCTCGACTAGTCGTGGGTCATTCTCGACCGGTCGTGGGTGGCGCTCGACCGGTCGTGCAGTCCACTCGACCGATCGTGGTTATGCAGATTCGTTCCACGATTTTGTGCGGATTGTGGATTTTGAGTCCTTTCACAACTGGGATGCGGAAGGAAAGTTGCCCAAACTATAAGTAGGTGTTCTTAGGCCTTTTCTAGCGTATGAGAAATAATTCTAAAGCTTTCTAAAGGAGTTCTAGGGAAATTAAAGGGTGTAGTAAGGGTGAGATTCGAGGTTGTTCAAATCGGGTAAGTCCTCTCTCTTTGTAATTTCTATTTTCATAGTGGAGATCTGTCGTTTTATGTTGTGATTTTTTTCGAAAGGGTTTTCCACGTTAAATCTGTGTGTTCTCTTGTATGTGCTTGGTGCCATTGAATTGCTATCTTAGATCTAGATCCGTGTGATTCCGTAGGTCAAAATTCTCAACAAGTGGTATCAAAGCTATCGTTGGGGCATAGATCTGAATCTGAGGGATTAGTAATAATGGTGAGCACTAGGTATGATATTGAGAAGTACTCGGGGAAAAATAATTTTGAGTTATGGAAAATCAAGATAATGAGTTCCTTAATCAAGCAAGGCAAAGATGGTGCTCTTGAGGAGCGAAAGTCTACTATGACTGATGACGAGTGGAATGCTCTTGATAAGAAGGCTTTATCATCGATCCGTTTATGTCTCACGGATGAGGTTCTCTACAACGTCATGAGGAAGAAAAATGCAGCTAAGTTAGGGGTGAAGTTAGATGATGTTTATGCAAAAAATCCTCTGAAAATCGCCTGCACTTGAAGCGACAATGGTATAACTTCAAGATGGTAGAGGGTGGAGATCTAGAGGCTTACATCAGCAATTTTCATAAATTAGTTTACAAATTGCTGGATATGGAGGAAGTAATGAAAGATGAAGAACAAGCATGTATGTTGCTGAATTCTCTTCCGGCGTCTTATGAGTCATTTAAGGACACAATGTGCAGCATGAATAAAACCCTGAGTGTCGACACCGTTATCTCAGCCCTTCAAGGGATGGCTATGAGATAGCTAAACAGCAACATGGGGACATCTCTGATGCACTGTTTATAGTAGGTAGGAATTCTAGACAAGGTATATGTTCTTCAGGTTCTAGATCCAAATCCAAGGGCAAGGGCAAAGGAAAGGTAAAGTGTTGGAACTGTGAGAAAGGACATGTGAAGAAGGATTGTGAAAATCCTAAATCGAAGAGGGAGAATTCTGAGGCTTCATACAGGGAGGCCAACGCTGCCACGTCAAATGGATGTGATGGTGATGTTTTATCTGTATCTTCACTCAGACGGCCATATGATGATCGTAAGGACTAGTGGATGTAGACACAGGGGCATCTTTTCACATGACTCCTCAGCGGAGTTGGTTCACCAGCTACAGGAAGTGCGATGGTGGACAGGTATTTATGGGCAATGACATTGCCTGCAATGTTGTGGTTGTTGGTTCGGTGCACATCAGGATGTTTGATAGGGTGAAGCATACCTTGACAAATGTGAGGCACATTCCTGATTTGAAGAAGAATCTGATTTTTCTTGGTGTACTTGAGGTAAAAGGATGCAAGTACACAGGTATTGATGGTGCGCTTAAGGTATCTAAGGGGGCATGGGTAATCATGAAAGCGCAACAACTCGATAACATATACAAGTTGATCGGGAGCACTTCAAAAGGTGGATCTGCAGTGAATGTAGCGAATTCCACCTCTACACGTGTGTAGCATGTTGGGCATGACCACATGAGCGAGCAGGGCAGAAAGGCTGAGACGCGCGGATAAAGATACAGAGCAGGTGGAGCAATCACCTGTGAGAAGAATCACACGGCATGATCGCAGGATATCGGTGAGGTACATGGACGATTATAATATTGCAGGGGATTCATCTTCTATTTAGACGGCTTTAGGTAAGCCTGGTGGTGAGAAGTGAAAAGTGACTATGAGCAATGTAATGGATTCGTTGTACCAGACCAACATATGGGAGCGGGTGGAGCTTTTAGTGGACCGAAGAGCAGTTGAATGCAGATGGATCTTCAAAAGGATACAACATAGATACAGGGCAAGGTTGGTAGCGAAGGATTATGATTAAAGAGAAGGGATCGACTTATCAGAGATATTCACACCAATGGTATAACAGGTATCTATTAGATCCGTGATTGGCGCTGGTTGGCCAATGTGATCTTGAGTTGGAAAGATGGATGTAGAGTCTGCACTTCTGTAAGAGAAAGTGAAGAGCAGATTTACATTAAGCAACCAAAGCGGTTCGAAGTTAAAGAGGCTGAGAAAAGACTTTGCAGGAGGTCGTGGTTCGACCTGTCGCCTAGGTAGCGATTTGATTCTTTCATGGATGAAGGATCGAGGGACTGCAAAGATGGTTCTTGACATTGAGACTGAAAGAGTAGACTTTAGTAATTATAGGAGGAATACCTTGTGTGTAGGTATTGATCAAGGATGTGATGGGCCAAATAAAGTCAGAGAGCATTCCCTGTGCGTCTCTCCTCAAATTTTCCTCAGGACATGTCCCAAAATAAATAAGGAAAAATAAGATATCTCATGAGCCTTATTCGAATGCGGTTGGCAGTGTATGCCATGGTCTGAATTAGACCGGTTATTATTCACTCCCCAAGTGCAGGGTTGTGATGTAGTAATAAACTCGGTAAGATTGAGGTTGAATCCCAAGGGACTAAAACCTGTACGTTATCTAAAACTAACTAGAGCAAGAACTAGAATGAAATGAAATCTAACTCAAATGTTGTAAGACCCGTATCTTGGTCCGTACCTTTTCGTACACTTCCGCGGTCTTACCGGTCGAATTCTGGCAACTTTCGACCCTTAAACTATATCGACGCGCGACCCTGATTCACGTGCCGACAACCCGAGTCGACTCAACCCGAGACCAATACCATAGCGACCGCACCATCGCCGCGGTTCCGATACCGCGACTCGCGCGCCAAGGCGATACCCTGGTCAAGAGTTATGGGCCAACGTTCGGTGCGAGAAAATGCCGCGCGTTGCGAAAACTAAGGGAATCTCTACGATGTGTCACATCAATCACATCAATCCCATCAATCAATCACCCATCAATCCATCACATGTCAAGTACACATCACTTCCATCCCTTTTTCCCAAGCAACCACAAAAGTCTTCACCACCCATACCTCTCTTACACAAAAAGCCACAAAAGTCTTCACCACCCATACCTTTCTTACACAAAAGCCACAAAAGTCAAGTTTTTCTTACACAACCATCACTCACCCATCCATCCATCACTCTCTCTCTCTCCCTTTTACATCACTCTCTCTCTTTCTCTTTCTCATTTCAAAACTCCAAGCAAATTCCAACTCCATACGTTTGGAATTTTTGCAAAAATCCCTAAGCTCCAAGTGGCTCACCTTCCTACCCCATTATCTCCCATCTCAACCCTCCATTCTTCATCTTAACCATTGAAGTTGAAGCCAAGGTGCCAAGGAACCCTTAGGAGCGAGAAGATCGGACGGTGGGTGCCTCTATAGGGTAGATTTATTTGTTTTTATGGTGGACCAAGTGAGGCCCACTGATCAATGGTGTAGATCTCACTTGGGACCCTAATACGTGACCGATGGACCACTTGGATCACCATGATCATTCCATGATGGGACCATTCTCCATGGACCCCATCATGATGCCTATTTTCATTTGGAAAGGTCATCTAGACCATCCATATTGGTGGAGAAAGGATCCCCACCGTTGATCTTTAGTTTTGATGGTCACGTGTGCGAAATGACCCATTTGATGTATGATTTCATGTATGG
Organism: Magnolia kwangsiensis; assembly: GCA_037074715.1. NCBI lineage: Eukaryota > Viridiplantae > Streptophyta > Magnoliopsida > Magnoliales > Magnoliaceae > Magnolia > Magnolia kwangsiensis. The sequence goes on from CM073588.1 coordinate 24,533,696, forward strand.
GAGGGCCCATAATGACGGGGTCCCTCCATCACAAGCCGTGTCCCACTCTCCATGTCTCTCTCTCTCTCTCTTTTATTTTATTTTATTTTATTTTATTTTCTTTTATGCAATAGGATGGTGTGGCCCACTTGGGTGGATCCCACCTTGATGTATTTATTTTATTCAAGCGGGGCCCACCTTAAATGTTAAACCCATGTCACCCATCATGTGGTGACCCACTTCATCAGGGCCCACCATTTAAAATAAATTTTTTTTTATACTGGACGTTGTAAAAAAAAAAAAAAAAAAAAAAAAAGGAAGAAAGAAAGGGAAGCCTTTGGGTGGCCCCCTTGCATAGGCCACACCCTGATGTTTATGTCCGATCCAAGCCGTCCATCCTCTTACCCACGACATTTTAGCCGTTGGGTAGAAGTTGGGAGCTGATCCAATCACCTGGTGGACCATAGCGCCAAATATTGCGCCCTCACCATTCAACTCTATTTTCTTATTTTATTTCACTTCCTAAGCTCAAAAAAATTTGAACTTTAGACTCATTTCGTCTGTTTCGGGCCGCTGATCGCAATGGCCGAGGCGGATTTCACTTTAGCGGGCCCTACATGCGAAAAACCTCGAGAAAACAGTTTTTTCTCAAATTTTAAAATTCAAGAGGCAGAGCCTCTGGTTGTCAGTGGGCTGGCAGCGCTGCACGCTGCTTCGTGCAGCCGTCCAGGCGGGCGGGCGGCGTCCAAGCCAGGGACCCATGGCTCCAGCCGTGGGCCCCACCTTGATGTTTATATGACATTCAAACCGTTCATCGGGTGGGCCACCCCCTAAAGTGGCCCCCCTCCAAAAATGAGTCAGATCCAAAACTCAGGTAGCCCACACCACATGAAATAGTGAGTTTGTACAACTACCATTGAAATCTATTTTTGGGCCCACAGAAATTTCAGATCAATCTGAAATTTTTATTCTCGCTTCATACAGGTCTGGGTGACCTTATGAGCGGGTTGGATTTCAAATAAATATTACGGTGGGCCACATTTGTGGGACCCACGTAAATGTATATATTTCATTTTCACCGTCCACAGCCAGTGGACGGTGAGACTCACCCTGTTGCATGGGTTTTACACACGTCGTCCATCTGTCTTGATGATGGGGCCCACTGCCAGCTACCCATATTATTTTCTGTGGAACCCACCATTATATATTTATGTATGTTATATAGTTTAAATGTATATTTTATAATATGAAAATTGTAGTGGGCCCTAGACCATGTGTCCCTATGAATAGTTTGGATGGAAATAAATGTTTTGTAAGGCCCATGAGTCGGGACCCACTTAATTTCAAAAGGGCTATGGGCTAGGCCCATTTGATTTATAAAATGCTTATGGGCTGGGCCCATTTGATTCATTTAAGGCCTAAGAATTTGGGCCCATTTGATTCATTTTTGGCCTAAGAGCTTAGGCCCATTTGACGTGTTGTAAGTCCATGGGACTAGGCCCATTTGATGTACTTCAAGGCCCATAAAATTGGACCCATTTGTCGCATTCTTAAAGCTCATGGAAGTGGACCCATTTGTTATATTGTAAGACCCATGAGACTACACCCATTTGATTAAAAAAAAAAAAAAAAGGGGGTCCATGGGTTTAGGCCCACTTTGATATGCATGCAAGCTCATGGATTAGGCCCATTTGAATTGTTTAAAGCCTAAGGATTTAGGCCCATTCGTCTCATATAAGGCCTCTGAGTTGAGGCCTATTTGATATACATTTGGGGGCCCAATTGGTGTGACCCATTTGATACATATTAGACTCTTGTGACTAGGTCCAATTGATGCAATCCAAGGCCCACGGGTTTGACCCATTGCAAGGCACATAAGACCCATTAGTGTGGTCCATTTATATGGCCCATCTGATGAATAAAAGGCCCATAAGTTATGGCCCATTTGATATATATGTAAAGCCCAATGGGATGAACCTAAGGTCCATTGCAATGTGTAATCCCAATACAGGTTATGTAGCGACGTTTAAGAAGATCGTGCCTTGGGAGCAATATTGGTTTGATGTCCACATTGTGAGTGTAATGTTGGTTGGATGTCCACATTACGACTCTCCTTAGGGCCCATTACTGGGCTGTACTTATTGTATATATAGGCAGTCTAGGTCCATCTCCATTGTGAGATAGTTTATTTTATTACATCATGTTTAGTACAATTTCATGACTCATGATCATACGCATCATATGTATGCTTGACGTGAGAATTGTCTGATCATAGCATTTGCCTTCGGGCAGGTTGTTTATGGGCTCCCGGTTAGGCGGTGTTGCCCTACATGAGCGCACGGTATGCGCAGGATTGGTTGCATGACTGGATAGCGTGATTCATGCATTCCGCATTTGTGTGACTTAGTTATTGTATGCCCTAGCGACATCAGGGCCGTAGCCTCCACAGACGCATCGTGGTTGGCAGGATTGGATACCGAAAATCTTGTTCTACATGGGGTACTATAGATATCCCTGGGTGAAATCCCTAAACCCTTATGGTACCAAGAGGTTGCTCCAACGTCTAGACTGAGTGGGTAGATGAGCGTTGAGTGCCGATTACCAGACGGTTACGCTCTCCACTGTGTTGTGGTCGGTTGGGAGGGGGTGCGGCCTTACCCGCCTGAGAGTAGGGGGCAATGCTAGGTTGAGTTTGACCAGCTCGAGGAATGGGTCCGCTATCGACGAGTCGCGCCCGATATTTGGCAGACGGATAGTGAGGTCTCTTCCACTTACCTTATTGCGTGCGATGTGGCGGAAAACTGGTTTAGAGTATACTAGACCCCGGTGATATCCTATATTTGAGTTGTATTGATGTGTGGACATAAATGAGGACCTGTATGCTTGAGTTGCATTGTACATCGCATGGCCTTGGGATGGCCGTTACATTCATGTCTGGCATTGTATAGCCTTGGTATGGCTCATGATATCATGGTTCCATTTGCATATTCCGCATCAATCTGACATTGCATGTACATATTACTACCTTGCGCACACACTTTCACCACCCTCTAAGCTTTCTGTAAGCTTATGCACGACCGTTGCGTGCAGGTGACGTTGGATCGCAGCAACGCTGAGGCAGGAGCACGTTGCTGAGCATTTTGAAATTTTTGTACTTTGTCATTGTATTTCCCTTTATGCTCATTGTACTTGTAAAGTTTTTGATCATAGTGGAAATGTAATGGAATTCTTGGTTGTTGTTTGTGGGTTATGCCTTTGGTTATGCTTATTACGAATCAAACTGATATTGAAAATCCTCCTCGTAGCATCCCAGGATCGGAACCTGGAGAATGGGAGCTAGGAGCCGAGAATGGGGTTTTACGGAGGCTGTCGGTGCCAGATTCGGCGATCGGGAATTTTATGAGCCCGGTTTCCGAGTTTGGGGCTTGACAAATGTAAATTGAAGAATAAGTTTAAAATAATTATCTAAAACTTTGGAGAAATTCAGAGGAGGGAAACTAGGGATTAAGAGGATCCACTTGTAGAGATCAAGGAGATCTTACGCATGCTTCAAGAATCATGAAAATTAACTGAACTTCCTTTGATATAGTTTTAAAGAGATGAAACGTATATGAATTAGAATGGATTCTACCAAACCATGCCCAGGAGATAAAGAAAACAACATAATTAAACTAATTACCAACCAATCAACAATGCATGAGGTTTAGGAAGGGAACCGTCATCCGACCATGCCCATGAGACTATGGCGAACAACAGGGCTTCCTGATGTCATAAATATAAAAAGGAAATGAGCATGCTCAAAGCCATCGCAGACCCATTGTAATTTTAGTCACAATAGACCATTAAAAACTAAAAATATTTCCTTAAATAAACTATAATCAACATCGGTTCAATATAAATAAGAAGCGCACACAAAAGAGCCCCCCATCACACTACAAGCTTCACCTCTTAACCCTAGCTAAGAGGTTTAACCACACATGAGTGGACTAGATCTCATGAATTTAAAATAATAATAAAAAAAAGCAAATAAAAAAGAACTTATAAAAATAACTCTTACAGTCTCCCTCCCTCTCTACTGACGTTCCACGTCCTGTCTCTTGGATCCCTCCCCCCCACGTTTCTCTTTTTCTTTCTTTTATAGGGAAAAAGGACGTTGGCTAGGAGAGAGCGTGTGAGACCCGTATCTTGGTCCGTACCTTTCCGTACACTTCCGCGGTCGTACCGGTCGAATTCCGGTAACTTTCGACCCTTAAACAATATCGACGCGCGACCTGGATTCTTGTACCGACAACCCGAGTCGACTCAACCCGAGACCAATACCATAGCGACCGCACCGTCGCCGCGGTTCCGATATCGCGACTCGCGCGCCGAGGCGATACCAGGATCAAGAGATATGGGCCAACGTTCGGTGCGAGAAAACGCCGCGCGTTGCGAAAACCAAGGGAATCTCAATGATGTGTCACATCAATCACATCAATCCCATCAATCAATCACCCATCAACCCATCACATGTCAAGTACACATCACCTCCATCCATTTTTCCAAGCAACCACAAAAGTCTCCCAAACCCATACCTCTCTTACACAAAAAGCCTCAAAAGTCTTCACAACCCATACCTCTCTTACACCAAAGCCTCAAAAGTCAAGCTTTTCTTACACAACCATCACTCACCCATCCATCCATCACTCTCTCTCTCTCCCTTTACATCACTCTCTCTCTTTCTCTCTTTCTCATTTCAAAAAAATCCAAGCAACTAAAATTGCAAGGGGCTCCCACGTATGGAATTCCCCAAGTCCCTCTAAGCTTCAAGTGGCCCACCTTCCTACCCCAAAATCTCCCATCTCAACCCTCCATTCTTCATCCTAACCGTTGAAGTTGAAGCCAAGGTGCCAAGGAACCCCTAGGAGCGAGAAGATCGGACGGTGGGTGCTTCCATAGGGTAGTTTTTATTATTTTTATGGTGGACCAAGTGAGTCCCACCGATCAATGGTGTGGATCTCACTTGGGACCCCAAAATGTGGCCGATGGACCACTTGGATCATCATGATCGTCCATGATGGGGCCATTCTCCATGGACCCCATCATGATGTTTATTTTCATTTAGAAGGGTCATCTAGGCCGTCCATATCGGTGGAGAATGGATCTCCACCGTTGATTTACATTTTGACGGTCCCACGTGCAAGGGATCCATTTATTGTATGTTTCATTGCAAGGGAGGGCCCATAATGACGGGGTCCCTCCATCACAAGCCGTGTCCCACTCTCCATCTCTCTCTCTCTCTCTTTTATTTTATTTTATTTTATTATATGTTATTGCAATGGGAGGGTGTGGCCCACTTGAATGGATCCCCCTTGATATATTTTATTTTATTCAAGTGGGGCCCACCTTGGCTGTTACTCCCATGCCACCCATCAGTGGAGCCCACTTCATCAGGGCCCTTCACTTTCAAAAAAAAAATATATAATAAATAACCTTAAAACCGTCCAGACGCTGGACGTCTTACGGAAGGAAGAAAAGGGAAAGAAAAGGAAGCGTTTGGGTGGTCCCTTAGTGTAGGCCCCACCTTGATGTATATGTTTGATCCGAGCCGTCCATTCCCTTACTCACTTCGATTCAACCGTCAAGACAAAGAATGGGACTGATCCGAGTATCTTGTGGGCCACAGCATGGGAAACATGGACGGTTTCCATTGAAAATTTTTCTGGTGTGTCTAGGCCTCAAAAAAATTCGAACTCCGGACTCTTTCTGTCTGTTGCGAGCTGTAGAACACTAAGGATGGGATGGATTTTCAAGAAGCGGGCCCCACACATGACGTTTGGCAGAAAAATGAAATTTTGAAGAAAGGGAGAGAAGGTGGTACGTTTGCCACTGACAGCCGCTGCACGCTGCACGCGGCAGCGTGCAGCGCCCGGGCGAGCGGGCGGGCAGCAGGAACCCACGGCTCCAGCCGTGGGCCCCACCTTGATGTTTGTATGTTATCCAAGCCGTCCATTGGGTGGGTCCCCATCTCAGGTGGGCCCCCTTCGAATTTCAGGACGATCCAAGGCTCTGGCAGCCCACACCATAGAAAACAGTGGACCTGAATGCCTACCATTAGAAACCTCTTTGGGGCCCACAGAAGGGTTGGATCAAGCTGCAATTTTTACTGACCCTTCATACAGGTCTGAGTGACCTTATGAACGGGTTGGATTTCAAATAAACATTAAGGTGGGCCACATTTGTGGGACCCACGGTGATGTATGTGATTCATTTGCACCGTCCACGGCCCGTGGACGGTGAGACTCACCCTGTTGCAGGTGTTTTACACACGCCGTCCACCTGTCTTGATGATGGGGCCCACTACCAGCTACCCATATTATTTTCTGTGGGACCCACCATTATATCTTTATGTATATTATGTAGTTTAAATGTATATTTTATATTATGAAAATCGTAGTGGGCCCTAGACCATGTGTCCCTATGATTAGCTTGGATGGAAATAAATGTTTTGTAAGGCCCATGAGTCGGGACCCATTGAATTTCAAAAAGGGCTATGGGCTAGGCCCATTTGATGCATTTTAGGCCTAGATCTAGGCCCATTTGATGTGTTGCAAGTCCTTGGGACTAGGCCCATTGGATGTACTTCAAGGCCCATGCTCTTGGACCCTTCTGTTGAAATTTTAGAGCCCATGGAAGTAGGATATTTGATATATGGTAGGACCTATGGTACTAAACCCCTTTTTGTTTATAAAAAGGGCCCATGGGATTAGACCCACTTGATATGCATGCAAGCCCATGGAGGTAGGCCAATTGTTATATGTAAGGCCTAGGGATTTAGGCCCACTTTGACATACGTACAAGCTCATGGATTAGGCCCATTTGAATTGTTTAAGGCCTAGGGATTTGGGACCATTCGACTCATATAAGGCCTCTTGGTTGAGGCCCATTTGATATACGTTTGAGGGCCTAATTGGTGTGGCCCATTTGATACATATTAGACTCATATGACTAGGTCCAATTGATGCAATCCAAGGCCCACGGGTTTCGACCCATTGCAATGCACATGAGACCCATTGGTATGGCCCATTTATGTGGCCCATCTGATGAATAAAAGCCCATAGGATATGGCTCATTTGATATATATATATATATATAAGATCCAATGGGGACAACCTACGGTCCATTGCAATGTGTAAATCCATCATAGACTAAGTACGATGTTCACACCGATCGTGCCTTGGGAGCAATGTTGGTTTGACGTCCACATTGCGAGCGTAATGCTGGTTGGATGTCCACATTACGACTCTCCTTAGGGCCCATCACCAGGCCGTACTTGCTGTGTCCAGGCCCATCTGCATCGTAAGATAATTCATTTTATTATAACATGTTTAGTATAACCATGATCATGCGCATCATATGTATGCTCGGTATGAGGATTGACTGATCATAGCATTTACCTTCGGGCAGGTTGATTATGGGCTCCCGGTTAGGCGGTGTTGCCCTACATGAGCGCACGGTATGTGCAGGATTGGTTGCATGACTGGATAGCGTGATTCATGCATTCCGCATTGTGTGACATGGTTATTGCACGCCCTAGCGACATCAGGGCCGTAGCCTCCACAGACGCATCGTGGTTGGCAGGATTGGATACCGGAAATACTTGTTCTACATGGGGTACTATAGATATCCCTGGGTGAAAGTCCCTAAACCCTTATGGTACCAAGAAGTTGCTCCAACGTCTAGATCGAGTGGGTAGATGAGCGTTGAGTGCCGATTACCAGACGGTTACGCTCTCCACTGTGTCGTGGTCGGTTGGAAGGGGGTACGGCCTTACCCGCCCGAGTGTAGGGGGCAATGCTAGGCTGAGTTTGACCAGCTCGAGGAATGGGTCCGCTATCGACGAGTCGCGCCCGATATTGGCAGACGGATAGTGAGGTCTCTTCCACTTACCTTATTGCGCGCGATGTGGCGGCAATCTGGTTTAGAGTGCACTAGACCCCGGTGATATTCCATACTCTGAGCTGTACTGATATGTGGACATTGATGAGGATCTGTATGCTTGAGTTGCATTGCACATTGCATGGCCTTGGGATGGCCGATACCATACATGTCTTGCATTGCAGAGCCTTGGTACGGCTCATGACGTTTTGGTTCCATCTGCATATTTCGCATTACTCTGACATTGCATTCATATTACTACCTTGCGCACACACTTTCACCACCCTCTAAGCTTTCTGTAAGCTTATGCACGACCGTTGCGTGCAGGTGACGTTGGACTGCAGCAGCGTTGAGGCAGGAGCGCGTCGCTGATCATTTTGGAGTTTTCTGTTATTTACCATTGTATTTCCCTTTATGCTCATTGTACTTATAAAAATTTTTGATCATAGTGGAAATGTAATGGAGTGCTTGGTTGTTGTTTGTGGGTTATGCCTTTGGTTATGCTTATTACGAATCAAACTGATATTTAAAATCCTCCTTGTAGCATCCCAGGATCGGAACCTGGCAAATGGGAGCTAGGAGCCGAGAATGGGGTTCTACGGAGGCTGTCGGTGCCGGATTCGGCGATCGGGAATTTTGTGAGCCCGGTTTCCGAGTTTGGGGCGTGACAGAGCGTAAGCTCCTTACACACATTACTGCGTATTGCGCTATTTCTGCGTAAGCTTGCTTGCGTTTGATCAGAATATGGGACAAAAGATTTTCCCACTTTCTCGATCCAACTTCTTGGACAGATTCAACACCCCCCTCTGGATCTTCTGAACGGTTCAGATCTTGCATCTGATCACAACCAAGGTCGCACAATGGGCCGTAAAAACTGGACGCAGGATCTCTATTTTGCGCAGCCAAAAAGCATCGGCAGCTGCGTTTGATCTGAGATTGAGAGCTGAGATCACCTATTCTAGTAATTTCGACTGCATAGAAAGGGTGAAAATCCCCTTCTCTGACTTTTAGACGGCATGGATCATGCATCTGGTCAAAGATGAGCTCACGCAATGCCCCACGGAGGCTGAATTTCACGGATGCAGAGCTTGCGCACAGCGCTTGAGCTGTGAACGTCGGTGGGCCCATTATCGATGTCATCATGGAAATCCACTCCATCCATTTGATTCACGTCGAAAAACCGTTCGGGAAGGGACACTTTTGGATTGATTTCGGCATGTCTCACAGGAGTTTTCTCACTGCCGTTCATCTTCCATTTGGACTTCAAGAATATGTACCGTCGGCTTCTAATGGACAGTCCTGATTGCTCATTCGGATGAAGGTGGTGGGCCACAACTCGTCACAGCGAGCGATCATCCACTCGCGCAACAGAGAGGAGAGAGACTCCTTGGAATTGGAAAGTCGGGTCAACCGATCTGACCGGTCTTTCCAAATCGGTACACCATGGTTGTGCACCTTCTGTGCACACACATCCATGATCATGGGGCCCAGCGTGATGATTATGGGATATCTACTCCAGCCATCTGTTTTCCCTTCTGACTTCAGGGGTTGAGACCAAAATTGAAGCATATCCGGAAATCATGTGGGCCCCAAACTAATGAGTTGTGGGCTGATCTGTCTTTTGGGCTACTTTCATAAGGATCCAACGGCTGAATTTCAGCGTGTACGGCTGATTTATAGTCCTCAGGCCATATATGAAGTTTCGAGTCAAACGGATGGTGAGAACGCCGTGATCTTGCAGTTTGGACTCTTTTTAGGCCCATGTAACTCGAATGGCTTGATTTCTTCTGATTTTTGGCGTGTACTTTCCTCGATCTTGGTCCCCTGGGGTATGTCCCTTACCTTGGAGTCATCAAAGCATTAAATGCATGCTTTAAGCACCCTGTTTCAACCCAAGCTCGTAAATACACCCTACATCACAAACACGATTAAATCGGGCCGTTAAACACTACCATGTTCATAAATCTAGGCAATAACTAGGGTCTAATATGCAATATTTGACCCTCAACACAACCTCCAACCAGCATTTTGCTAGTCCTGAGCAAAGTATGCGAAAAATAAGTTGAGATTTGCAGGAGAATTTTTATGAACTCAAGTGATTTTTGAAAAACAATCCTGATACGAGAATTATAAGATTCATGAATGTTAGTTATTACTTTCTCCTGGAATCAAACGTACAGTAAACTTCATAATCAAGTTCAAAGTATTAATCCATCAATTAGAAAAATTCTAAATATTGAGTTCCATGGGTGCATAATGTAATCTCGGCTTATCAACATTAAGATTCAATTCATTATTTCATGATAGCATTGGTAACCACAAGAGCATTCATGATACCCAGAATTTTTCTCATAGATCATCTTTTCATTCTTTCAACTTTTGATTTTTCTATCAAAAGTAACGCCAAGGAGGAGACTCAAGTCCTTACCTATAGGGAGAAAACCTATGGTAAAGACCAGTCACTTATTAGTTTTTTGAATGTCAACCTTGGGGAATCAAACTTTCATCTGTAGGGAGCAAACCTATGGTGAAGACCATTCACCCAACCCTGGGTATTTTCTTTTTCTCCAATTCTTCTTTATTGATCATGATAGGTAAATTTTCCAAGATGGTTCCTTTCATGCTTAATGATTACTAAGTTAACCCTTCGATATCAAAATGAAACCTTAATGTGAAAACAAGATGTGACATGTGAAATTATGATTCAATCAATGTTTACAACTTCTAATTCTGGATTAATAATTCAAACTTAACTGTGAAATCCAATAGATACTGAATCCAAGAGTCATAAATTACTAACATCACGTATCTTGAAATTTTAAGTCACAGATGGATGTCAAAATTGCCTCGAATTCACAAGAATTTTCAGAAAATTTTAATTTTAATTTTTTAAAAAATTTCCCAATTTTTGCTCAAGACTGAGAAAACACTAATTAGGTTTCCTAATCTCCCACCCCCAACTTAAAATCTACATTGTCCTCAATGTAAAAAATATAAATATGTAATGCACATGGGACAATGAAAGTAAAGAAAAAGTGATAGGAAGATAGTACCTGGATGATGAATCGAGAGAGACTTTCCAAGAGATCGGGGCATGGAAGCTGGTCAACATAAGAGAGAAAGCAAAACAAAAATAACAAAAAAATAAAATTCTACCTATTTCACTTTCGCAGGTGCTCTTGATTGCATTTAGCATATGAAAAATCCTTTAAACCCCTAGGTTGCCCCTAGTGGACGAGTTGTAGTCTCGTGAGGGTTTGCAGCAATGTTACCCATAAACATAAAACTAGAAAAATGAAATAGAATGAAAAGTTGGGTTGCCTCCCAGGAGTGCCAAGTTTACCATCTTCAACTAGATAAATAAAGCAAACTACCCTAGTCCTATGAAAGCGATAAACCTACATATACCTCCATCAGACTAGGAGATCAATCCTGGTAAACAAGAGCAGTCAGAGGCATGGACATGTCCTCTAAATCAAATTTCTCAACAAATAGTTTTAATCGATGTCCATTTACTTTAAACTCCTTGCCATTGTTGGGATCTCTTATTTCGACGACCCCATGAGGATAGGCAGTAACAACAATGTAAGGGCCGGTCCAACGAGATCGAAGCTTACCCGAAAAGAGATATAGTCGAGAGTTGTACAAAAGGACTTTCTGACCTGGCGTGAATAATTTTCGGAGAATATGTTGATCATGAAACGTTTTCATCCTGTCCTTGTAAATTTTTGAGTTCTCGTACGCATCGTTCCAAATTTCTTCAAGTTTATTTAATTGAAGTTTGCGTAGCGAGCCAGCGTTGTCCAGATTGAAATTCATACTTTTGATCACCTATTATGCTTTATGTTCTAACTCCACAGGCAAGTGACATGCCTTCCCATAGACAAGTCTAAAGGGAGATGTTCCAATAGAGATTTTAAAAGCAGTACGGTATGCCCATAAGGCATTGGTCAATCGAGTTGACCAATCCTTACGATCAGGGTTAACTGTTTTCTGTAGGATATGTTTGATCTCTATATTGGAAATCTCAGCTTGTCCACTTATCTGTGAATGGTATGGGGTGCTCACCTTATGAGAGATACCATATTTCTTCATTAAGCTCTCGAATGGTCTATTACAAAAGTGTGAGCCCCTGTCACTAATGATGGCTCGAGGGGTCCTGAACCACGAAAGGATATTCTCTTTTAAGAATTTAATGATCGTGCGATGGTCATTATTTTGGCACGGAATTGCTTTGACCCATTTAATGACATAATTACAGCGAGCAAAATATACAAATTTTCAAACGAATGGGGGAATGGTCCCATAATATCAATGCCCCAACAATCAAATGCTTCTATGATAAGGATGAGATTTAAGGGCATCATATTTCGATGGGACAATGCTCTTAATTTTTGACAACGCTCACAAGCCTTGCAAAACTCATGAGTGTCCTTGAACATGGTGGGCCAATAAAAGTCACACTGTAGAATCTTGGCCATGGTCTTTTTAGCAGAAAAGTGACCACCACAAGCCTGTGAGTGACAGAAGGAGATGACACTCTGATGCTCATCGTCTGGCACACATCTCCTTAGGATTTGGTCTGGGCAATATTTAAATAAATATGGATCATCCTAGAAAAAGTTGCGTACTTTAGTAAAGAATTTCTTCTTATCTTGTACAGTCTAATGTGTCGGTCTAGAACCTGTGGCAAGATAATTGGCAATATCAGCAAACCAAGGTGAATGGGAGACTCTGAACAGTTGTTCATCAGGGAATATGTCATTGATATGGGTCACCTCAAGGGAATCAGAGGTATTAAGGTGAGAAAGGTGATCGGCCACTACGTTCTCTACTCCCTTTTTATCTTTAATTTTCAAATCAAATTCTTGGAGTAGAAGGATCCATCGTATCAGGTGGGGCTTAGAATCATTCTTAGAAAGAAGATACTTAAGTGTCGCATGATCTTTGTAGATAATGATCTTGGATCCGATCAGGTAGGACCTAAATTTGTCCAAAGTGAACCCCATGGCTAAGAGTTCTTTTTTTGTAGCCAAGTAGTTCACTTGGGCAGGATTTAGAGTCCTACTTGCGTAATAAATGACGTAAGGCCGCTTATCTTTTCTCTGACCTAGAACTACTCCAAGAGCATAATCAGAGGTGTCGCATATAAGTTCAAAAGGAAGACTCCAGTCGGGTGGCTACATGATAGGCGCAGTGGTTAACATGCCCTTAAGCTTAGTGAAAGCTTCTTGGCATTGCTCAGTGCATTGCTCAGTCCACTCATATGGTGCATCCTTTTGAAGATGATTACATAAAGTACAAGAGAGGAGACTAAAGTCCTTTATGAATCGTCTGTAAAACCCTGCATGACCTAAGAAGGATCAGACGTCTCTGATGTTCTTGCGTGGAGGTAGGTTAGAGATAATATCGATTTTTATCTTATCTACCTCGATTCCCTTGGACGAGATGATATGCCCAAGGACAATTCCCTTTTGAACCATGAAATGACACTTCTCCCAATTAAGTACCAAATTATTTTCTTCACATCTTTTTAGCACACATTTAAGCCTCTCTAAGCATTCGCTGAAAGATGAACCAAAAATAGAGAAATCGTCCATGAAGACCTTTAAATATTTTTTTCCCATTTTAGAAAAGATACTCATCATACATCGCTGAAAGGTGGCAGGGGCATTACATAACTCGAATGGCATCCTTCTGTAAGCAAAGGTTCCATAGGGACATGTAAATGTGGTCTTTTCCTGGTCCTTAAAGGTGATTTTAATCTGATTGTAGCTCGGATACCTGTCAAGGAAACAATAATAGGAATGACCAGCTAGCCTTTCCAAGATTTGATTAATGAAGGGCAAAAGAAAGTGGTCCTTTCTTGTGACGATATTTAACTTCCAGTAGTCAATGCACATTCTCCAACCAGTAGTAACTCTTGTTAGTATGAGTTCATTATTAGCATTGGCTACGATGGTGATCCCGGACTTCTTAGGAACCACCTGAGTTGGACTCACCCATTGACTATCAGATATAGGGTATATGATACCCACATCCAATAGTTTGAGAACCTCATCTTTAACCACTTCCTTCATATTTGGATTTAGTCTACGTTGTGATTGCCGAACAGTCTTTGCATTATCTTAAAGATATATGCGGTGAGTACAAATTGATAGGTCGATTCCCTTGAGGTCCGCTATCGTCCATCCAAGAGCTCCCTTATACTTAAAGAGAGTACCTATGAACATACTCTCCTGCTCTTTCTCCAGGTGGGCAGAGATCACCACCGGTATGTCTCATCTTGACATAAATAGACATATTTCAAATCAGAGGCAAAGGATTTAGGTCAAGCTTCGGCGGCTTGAGGTTAGACGGTAGAGGCACTACATCAGTTTGGGGCAACTCTTCAAATTGTGGCCTCCACCGGTTAATTTCAAGTACCGGTGCAGTATCGAGTATGACACACATCTCCCTTATCATGTCATCATCAAAATCATAGGAGTGGGTTAGGCACGTCTCTAGAGGATCAGAGGATAAGGCAAGAGGCATTCTATCTTCCATAAAAGAATCAATCATGTTAATGTCATGAAAATCGTCATCATCCTCTGAATTGCTGCCGTTATTGAAAAAGATGTTTGACTCCAAAGTCAAATTTTTAAAAGACATAGTCATGACGCCATTCCTACAATTGATAATCGCGTTTGAAGTAGCAAGGAATGGGTGACCAAGAATGACGGAAATCTGAGTGCTCATGTTATTGATGGGTTCGATATCCAAGATGATAAAATCTATAAGGTAGTAAAATCTATCGACCTGGACTAACACATCCTCGATTATCCCTCTTAGTACACGAATAGTGCGATCAACAAGTTGTAGTAAGGTCCGGGTGGGTTTTAATTCACCCAAACCTAACCGTTTATATACCGAGTAAGGAATCAGATTGACGCTCGCTCCTAAGTCAAGAAGTGCATGATCAATTCGATAGTTCCATATTACACGTGATATGGTTGGGCTACCGGGATCTTTGAATTTCTGCGGCACGTCTTGCTTCAGGATGACACTCACTTTCTCAGTCAGGAAAATTTTCTTTTGAATACTCTGCCATCTTTTGGTCGTGCATAGGTCTTTCAGGAATTTGGCATATGAAGGTATCTGTTTTACGATATCAAGTAGAAGAATGTTGACTTTCACTTGTTTCAACACCTTTAGGATATCCTGAGAGTTAGAGAGATGTTTTGGTGCAACCAACCGTTGGGAGAACGGAGCAACTGGCTTCTCTAGAAGTTTCGATTCTAATTTTTGTGGGGAATCATTAGATCCATCATTGTTGTCCTCTTCTGGTTCTTGAGGCTTTTCGGGCCTAACCGAAAGAGTTTTATCAATAACTTTCCCACTCCTAAGAGTGGTGATGGATTTAACGTGCCCCATTTGATTTAAAGAGCTGGAATCACTTATCTCATACTGCAGTTTAGGATTGGGGAGTGGTTGTGCAGGAAGCATCCCCTTTTCTATAGCCGTCATACGTGAATCCATCTTTTGTATAAAATCTCGCATTGTCTGAATCAGCTCTTGCATGGAATTTTGAATCGGTTCTTCTTGAGGTCTCCCCTGATTTGGATTTTGATTGAAGAAACCTTGAGGGGTAGCAGTTTGTCCATTACTCTAACTAAAATTAGGATGATTTTTCTAACCAGGATTATACGTGTTATAGGTCGGTCCATTGAAAGGTCTTTGATAGTTATTTACGACATTGGATTGTTCATTCAACACTTCTCGAAAAGCAGGTATTGTAGGAAAATTTTTAGTTGTATGAATGTTGCAATCACAGATGCCGCAAACACTTTCATTAACCTTATCCTTCTTCCCTTCCATGGCCTCAAATTTTCTTATGAGTGTAGTCACTTTATACTTGAGGTCATCTTCTTCTTTCAAGAAATATAATCCACCTTTCTCCTTAGATTGAGTCAGCCTAGACGTGGTGTTCGAACTTGGGCAATAGTCCCATGATTGAGTTTTTTTAGCAAGACTATCGAGGTAATCCCACACCTCGTCAACATTTTTATTAATGAATTCTCCATTACGCATTGTCTCAACCATTTGGCGTATGGAAGATGTCAATCCATCGTAGAAAAAATTTATAATGCGCCACATTTCAAAGCCGTGTTGTGCGCATGAACTAACCAAATCCTTGAACCTTTCCCAACATTGGAAGAATGTTTCATCTTCCTTTTGGGTAAAGTTCATGATTACTTTTCTAAGGGTAATTGTTTTATGATGTGGGAAAATTTTCTTTATGAATTTCCTCTGCATGTCATTCCATGTGCCAATGGATCTAGGACGCAGTGAATGTAACCACATCTTGGTCTTCTCTTTCAAGGAAAATGGGAAGAGTTTCAGCCTAATTGTATCCTCTGATACATTAGGAAAGTATAAGGTGGCTATAATTTCGTCGAACTCTTTCAGATGTAGATACGGTTTTTCAGACTCAAGCTCATGGAACTTAGGAAGGAGTTGGATAACCCCTGGCTTGATGTCCATCTGTCCTATATTTTTAGTAAAAAACATGCATAAGGGTGTACTCACCCCCGCCGATTGTAAATAATCTCGTAAAGTATGAGGCGGGGGTGCTTGTTGCACCTAATTCTCATCATGTACTTCCTCAACCCTAGGTTGGGGTAGTGCTTCAGGTTGATTCGCATCCATAACCTCAATTAACTTAGGAGAATTCGAGTGGTGTCTAGTCCTGTGATGGACAGTTAACCCCTCGACTAATCCTCCTTCAGTCAAGAGACATCGAGTGTTGTCACGGGCCCACTTGGGCATGAAACACTCACAGCCCTAGATTTTAAACTCTAAACCTAGACCTAAGAGAAAGGAAGAAGTGGAAATCTAGAAAATAAAAAGGAAAGATGGAAAGAAGTTACCGGTTTTGAAGTCCTAGGTTAACTTACAAAATAAAACAAAATAAGTTAGTTTCTAAAAATAGAAAGTCTAAGGTTAGAAATTTCCTAATTAGAAGTAAACTAAAAAAGAAGAAATTCCTAAAAAAGAAAGTAGAAAACAAATCAGGAAAGTCTTAAACTAGAAAGTAAGTTAATAAAAGGGATAAGAAAAATAGAAATTAGAAATTAGAAAGAGCTTACTAAATTAGAAGTTTCTATCTTAAAAACCTACAAAATAAATAGGTTAGTTCCTAAACAAAAAGTCTATAGAAAAATTTTAAAAATAGAATACGAAACAAAGTTAGGATTCCTAAAAGAATTAGAATTAGAACTTGCTAAAAAGGAAATAAACCTAATCTAGAAATAAAAAGTAAGAAGTTAAGAAAGAAGTTACCAATTTAGAAACTATTTCAGAAGCTTACAAAATAAGGAAACAAGTTAGTTTCTATAAATCAGAAAAACCTAAACCTATATTTAGAAAAATCCTAATTTTAAACTAATTTTAAAACTAATTAATTTTAGAAATGCAACCATCAGTCTCTGGCAACAGCGCCAAAAACTTGTTCACTCTCCAAGTGGAGGGTTGTGATGTAGTAATAAACTCGGCAAGACCGAGGTCGAATCCCAAGGGACTAAAACCTGTACGTTATCTAAAACTAACTAGAACTAGAACTAGAATGAAATGAAATCTAACTCGAGTGTAAATTGAAGAATAATTATGAAATAATTATCTAAAACTTTGGAGAAATTCAGAGGAGGGAAACTAGGGATTCAGAGGATCCACTTGTAGAGATCAGGGAGATCTTACGCCTGCTTCAAGAATCATAGAAATTAACTGAACTTCCTTTGATATAGTTTTAAAGAGTTGAAAGGTATATGAATTAGAATGGATTCTATCACCAAACCATGCCCAAGAGACAAAGCAAACAACAGAGTTAAACTAATTACCAACCAATCAACAATGCATGAGGGTTAGGAAGGGAACCGTCATCTGACCATGCCCATGAGACTATGGTGAACAATAGGGCTTCCTGACGTCATAAACATAAAAAGGAAAGGAGCATGCTCAAAGCCATCACAGACCCATTGTAATTTTAGTCACAATAGACCATTAAAAACTAAAAACATTCCCTTAAATAAACTATAATCAACATCGGTTCAGTATAAATAAGAAGCACACACAAAAGAGTCCCCCATCACACTACAAGCTTCACCTCTTAGCCCTAGCTAAGAGGTTTAGCAACACATGAGTGGACTAGATCTCATGAATTTAAAACAGAAAAAAAAAAACACCAAATAAAAAAGAACTTAAAAAAATAACTCTTACAGTCTCTCTCCCTCTCTACTGACGTTCCACGTCCTGGCTCTTGGATCCCCCCCATGTTTCTCTTTTTCTTTCTTTTATAGGCAAAAAGGAAGTCGACTAGGAGAGAACGTAAGCTCCTTATGCACGTTGCTGCGTATTGCATTGTTTCTACATAAGCCTTCTTGCGTTTGATCAGAATATGGGACAAAAGATTTTCCCACTTTCCCGATCCAACTTCTTGGACAGATTCAACACCCCCCTCTGGATCTTCTGAATAGTTCAGATCTTGCATCAACTCACAGCCAAGGTCGCACAATGGTCTGTAAAAATCGGACGCGGGATCTCTGTTTTGCGCAGCCAAAAATGCACCGGCAACTGCGTTTGATCTGAGATCGAGAATCGAGATCACCTATTCTAGTAATTTTGACTGCATAGGAAGGGTGAAAATCCCCTTCTTCGACTTTTGGACGGCATGGATCATGCATTTGGTAGAAGATGAGCTCACGCAATGCCCCACGGAGGCCGGATTTCACTAACGCAAGGCTTACGCACAGCGCTTGCGCTATGAACGTCAGTGGGCCCATTATCGATGTCATCGTGGAAATCCACTCCGTCCATTTGATTCATGTCGAAAAACCGTTCGGGGAGGGACGCTTTCGGATTGATTTCGGCATGGCTCGCAGGAGTTTTCTCACTGCCGTCCATCTTCCGTTTAGACTTCAAGAATACGTACCGTGGGCTTCTAATGGACGGTCCTGATTGCTTATTCGGATGAAGGTGGTGGGCCATAACTCGTCACAGCGAACGATAATCTGCTCACACAACAGAGAGGAGAGAGACTCCTTCCTAGAATTGGAAAGTCGGGTCAACCGACTCTGACCAGTCTTTTCAAACCGGTACAGTGCGGTTGTGCACTTTTATGCACACACACCCATGATCATGGGGCCCAGCGTGATGTTTATGGGAAATCTACTCCAACCATCTGCTTTCTCTTCTAACTTCAGGGGTTGAGACCAAAATTGAAGCATATCCGGAAATCATGTGGGCCCCAAACTGATGAGTTGTGGGTTGATCTGTCTTTTGGGCCACTTTCATAAGGATCTACTCGCTGAATTCAACGTGTACGGCTGATTTATGGTCCTCAGGCCATATATGAAGTTTCGAGTTAAACGGATGGTGAGAACGTTGTGATCTTGCAGTTTGGACTCTTTTTAGGCCCATGTAACGCGAATGGCCTGATTTCCTCTGATTTTTGGCATGTACTTTCCTCGATCTTGGTCCCCTGGTATATGTCCATTGCCTTTGGTGTCATCAGAGCGTTAAATACATGCTTTAAGCACCCTATTTCAACCCAAGCTCGTAAATACACCCTGCATCACAAACACGATTAAATTGGGTCGTTAAACAGTACCATGTTCATAAATCTAGGCAATAACTAGGGTCTGATATCCAATATTTGACCCTCAACAGTTATTTCATAGGCTATTAGTGTTGTGAGCAAGTACCCTGACAAGAAATATTGGGTAGCAGTGAGATGGTAAGAAGACTACGTCTTTCCATTTGAGAAGACAGGAGCAAAGGTGGTTGAGCTTGTGCATTTTGATATGGCAGACATGCTCAATTAGATCATTCCTACAGGGAAGTTCAAGTTCTGTGTAACTTCTCTGGGCTTGGTAATGGTGTAAAAGAAATATGGAGTGTGCACTAGAAGTTATGATGTGATATAGAAATATGAGATTGAAGACATAGTGGAGATTGTTGCAATATGTCTTAAATTTGAACATACACGACCGGTCATGGGTCAAGTTCGACCGGTCGTGGAAGCATCTCGACTAGTTGTAGCCCACTCAACTCAAAGTCTAGCGAGCATAAAATTTTGAGGTCCGAGGTGCTCGACTAGTCGTGGGCCATGCTCAACCGGTCATAGTTACGCAAATTCGTTCCGCAATTTTGTGCGGATTGCGGATTTTGAGTCCTTTTGCAACTGAGATGTGAAAGGAAAGTTGCCTAAACTATAAGTAGGTGTTCCTAGGGCTTTTCTAGTGTATGAGAAATAATTCTAAAGCTTTCTAAAGGGGTTCTAGAGAAATTAAAGGGTGTAGCAAGGGTGAGATTTGAGGTTGTTCGAATCGAGTAAGTCTTCTCTCTTTGTAATTTCTATTTTCATAATGGAGATTTGTCACTTTGTGCCATGGTTTTTTCCCGAAAGGGTTTTTCACATTAAATCTGTGTGTTCTCTTGTATATACTTGGTGCCATTGAATTGCTATCCTAGATCTAGATCTGTGTGATTCCGCAGGTCAAAATTCCCAACACAGAACCCATTCCATTTTCTATCATGTCAAATTCATACAGATCCCAATATTATCCAATCCATTTGTGGAAATCTACATGGTGTTAATCTTGCAGAAGCCTTTTGTGGACTGTAGGTGTGAAGATGAGAAAGATAAATGAGAGAAAATGAAGTGAGAGAGAAAGATGAGGGAGAGAGGTTGTAAACTTGGGTGAGAGAATGTGATGTGTTTATGGTGTAAACATAACAATCTCTCTTTATTTTTATAATGTTCAAGAACGTCTACAACGCGTATCCATATTGGCCCAATAGGCCTCAACATGGGTTGGGCTTATTACACTACTTGTTTATTCAACTCTTTTATACAACTTTATTTAACTCAAGTTGGAGCATCCTAATTTTCAACACTAAGGCCAGGGAGCATCGATCCTGAGTTTCAACTCAAGCTAGGTCTCCATTCATGGCTACCAGGGATCGAGTGCCCATGTGGTGTGAGTGGGTGTGTGAATGTGTGGGGTGTGTGTGTGTGTGTGTGTGTGTGTGTGTGTGTGTGTGTGTGTGTAAAAGTACCCTGATACCTAACTTGAAATAAGGGCTAACATACTACTCTAAGAAAAATATATTTTAACATCCCCTCAAATTTAAAGTACTCTGGAAAAATAGGAACTTGAGTTTGGAGTGTCACATTCAATATTTATTCAAAGAAAAAAGAAAATAAAAGGCAATGTAGCTGAATAACACAGGCTATGACCAGTAGTGAAGGTGACAAGACGATGAATAACTTCACACAAATAGGTACTGCAATTTGAATGATGAGAACAACAGGTACTTTTTTCTTTTATTGATGAATAGACATTCTTTTTATTTAGTATTGAATAGTATTATTAATTAGGTGTGTAGATCGTCATCATTTACTTTGAGATCATGTAGAATTTTTACCTTGGTTTAGTAGGCTAGTTTACCTACATAGGTAAACTACTCCTGAATGTACAAGAGAAATACAATTAGAGTAATATTAATACATTGAGGTTTGAATCACCCTCTATTGTAAAGAATAGAGAATGAGGATACGAGTGATGAGACATTGTATTTTCTTTCAACCCTAAACGACTGAAGATGAGACTGATAAGTTAAAATAATTATTCTATTGCTTTTCTATGAGATGAATGTTATGGCTTGAATAAAAGTCAGGTTGTGATGATATTAGATGAGTCATACTTCATGTGTGACGACCTGCATACTATAAACCTAACATATGTGTATTATTGTTTAATTGATGGTGTAGATTGTATCAACATGTTCTGACCTATTATCTATATATTACTTTGATTTGAACTAATTATCATAACATGCAAGTAGCCAGTCTCATAGGTAGTTATTTGTTTCTTTAGATATCTTCTTGTATATGAAAGGATGAGATTGAGTATTGCTATTTAGTGTACGATGACAAAGGTCATTTGAATAGCCAAACTCAATTATGCTAGGAAAGTGCATTAGCCAATTGTAAATTACACGTTTATGTGAGAAAGATCCCATGACAAGTACACTAAAATTTTAGAACTATTTAAATATACTTAAAAACTTATCTACCAATAATATTAACTTTTTGACAATTTTTTTAAACAATATTCTTTTCAAAAGTATATGTATTATAATATTTTTTAAAAAAAAAAATAAAAATTCAAATCGATGTTTGTGAAAAATTAAAATTTTAAAATAACTCAATAAGTTAGATAAATGGGTTTTTAAACCAAGTACTCCAAATCAGAGTCAATTCTATCAGGTGTGATCGTGAGGAATAGGACAAGCATTGCAAAGTTTGGGTTCTTGAGTGGTAGTTACATAGTCCCTTAGTACTCAAATACCTATGAGAAGACAACAATGTTCTAACTGGTCACATGCCTCCAATTCTTATAATCATAATATTTGGTTTTGATTTTTATGAGTTGAGATAGATGGATAATATATATTGTACCCATATCACAACGTGATAAAGTGGAAGATGTTGGATATAAGCATTTGGGGCCTACTTATGGTCCTACTAGGTGAGTCCCACACATTTTTCTCTTCGACCCATTTTTCATATTTCCTTTGAAGTTTGAATTCGTGTCTTAAATTTAAAGTTAAAACTCATTCAGATTCAAGTAAAAGAAAGATGAAATTGGATGAGATGGGATACGCCTACCTCACTCAAACATTCTGATAATTCTCTTTAAAAAGGAGGAATCCCTCGTACTATCTTCCTAACAAGGATATCTTTTCATAGAAAAATAGAAATGAGAGTTTAATACTCATTGTCCATTTGTCTCATCTTATACACAATTTAACCCATTGATCGTAATCTGGAAGCCATCTTAACCCTAGAATCGCAGGGGTAATCAAAACCCCTTTACTCCCATAATATTTACATGGACTTCTGATTGTTTATCGCATATCTTTAACTTTTACGAAGGTTCCAAAATTGTATAAACCATCAGACGTCGAATCATTTTTTTTTCAGACGTTGAATCTTAAGACACTTATTCGGCGAACTTTCATTAGGATAACTTTTTTTCCTAAAAGAAGTTTGAACTTTGATACATGTTGTCTGAAACCACCAGGCGTGGAAGAAACCTCAGAATGATTCAAACATGCAATAGAGAAAAGGAAATTCGAGCAATCATAAAGAACACCTAGATTTTACATGAAAAAAATTTTCAAAAAAAGAAAAAATCATGACACCAAGCAACAAACAATCCACTACGAACAGAAAGTTATAAGAGATGGAACAACTTACAAATTCAAAAAACCCTAGTTTTCTCCCTTCAAAACCATTTGGCTCTTAAGCTCTCACATTCATAACCCTAATTTCCAATTACAAGTATACTTAAACCCCCCCATGCAAGATTAGGAAGCAAATTGTTCACTTATACAAAACCGATGTGAAATATCGATTGAACGATCAATCGATCGTATCCAATTAATAATCTTTGATTGATCAACACCTCATGTTCGATCAAATCGAACATTCCCAAAAGTGTGTAGAGAGAAAACTATTTAATTTAGGATTTTCTCAATCGATCGATGCTATTGTCAATCGAACTGCATTAGATTGAAGATAATCAACAATCTCCACCATTGTTTCAATATTGCATCTCCACTGTTCTAAGCTATTATCACCATTTTAAAATCTCTGCATACCTCAATCATCACTTTATGTGCTTAATCCATCTTCACCAAGCCAAGAGAAGTTGAGTAAAACTTAAACTTCTCTGTAAGAACCACTTTCGTAAGCATGTCTATCAGATTTTTACTGATGTGAATCTTCTCAAGAGTAATACTTCCTTCCTCTATGATCTGCTAGATAAAATGATGACGCGCATCAATGTGTTTAGTTTGGAAATGATATACCAAGTTCTTTGTCAAACTGATCTCACTTTTACTATTACAATACACATGAACGATTTTTTACTGAAGCCCCAACTCATTTATCATTCCTTTCAACCAAATAATTTCCTTCAATGATTTCGTCACTACCATATATTCAGCTTCAGTTGTAAAAAAAATGCAACCATAAACTCAAACTTCAACATCCAATTGATCGCTTTACCTACTAACACAAACAAGTAACCAGAAGTCGACCTTCTATTGTCATAATTCAAATCCACATAGCCTACTAGATTCTCCTTAGATGAAATGAATGTCAAGGCATAGTTAGTCGTACATTATATGCAATGAAGTAGTCATTTCACTACCTCCTAATATTACTTATCTAGGTTTGATATTTATTTGATTACAACACCCAATGCATATGAAATATCCGATCTAATACATACTAAGGTGTACACAAGACTACAAACCATGCTTGAGTAGGGCACATAAGACATACTGCTTTTCTTCCTTTGACGAAGGACATTGTTATGAAGAAAGCTGAAAGTTAGCAGTGTGGGGTGTGCTAATGAGTTTAGCCTTATCAAGTCCAAACTTGACTAAGACCTCAATATACTCTTCTTAAGATAATTATAGCCTTCTCATTTCCCTATTTCTATATAAGTAGATGCCGAGAATCCTTTTTGCAGCCTCTTAGATCTTTTGTTTCGAATGTCCTGGATAACTGAGCTTTCAATATGTTGATTTCAGACATGTTATGTCTGGTGATAAGCATGTCATCAACATACAATACCAAATTAATAATTTCTCCATAACTCAATGAACTAAACTAGATGCAATGATTGAACTCACTTTGATAAACTATTGGCTCAACATGAAAGAATCAAACATTTTGTACCATTGCTTAAATGACTGTTTCAGGCTGTACAATGATCTCTTTAGCCTATAAACCATATTCTTTGCTCCTTACACCTTGAACCTTTTAGGTTGTTTTATGTATATCTGTTCTTCTAATTTTCCATGTAGAAAAATATTCTTTATATCCAACTGTTATAGTTACAGATTGTATTGGGCAACTAATGCCAATACGAATATAACAGATACTTGCTTAACCATAAGTGCGGATATCTTATTGAAATCGAAACATTCTTTCTAAGCATACCCATTTTCAACCAATCCGGCATTATACTTATCCAGTTTCTTATAGAAAATTTATTTACACCTAATTAATTTCCTTCTAACGGGTAACTCCATCAACTCATATGTTTCATTCATATATGGAGAATTTATCTCATTATGCATCAATATCATCCACTGTATCTCAATGGTACTTTACGATTCCTTAGTGAATTTCTCCTGATAGGTGGTGCCACCACCTATTCCTATACATCTTCCTATAACTCAACTTCTTCAGGTGTTTCATCTCGGTTTATTTTAACATCAACAAGTGATTTTTTTTATTTTTATTTTTAGTTTCCTTGTGTTCATCCTTCCGATACCAGGAACCTTCACCGAATTTGATGTTTTGTGAAACCCGATCATACAGTTTGTACCGTTCACTTTATCACCATAGCCGATAAAGGTAGCATTTTTAGCCATTTAGTGTAGCTTATCTCTCTCGATTGATGATACATGAGAGTAAGCATTGCAACCAAATATTTGCACTTTCGAGTAGTCAACTTCCTGACCACTCCATACTTTCTCTAAAATTTTACAATCAATCGACGTACATGGAGATCGGTTCATTAAATAACAAGCTAAGTTAATGGCTTCAACCTATAGGTCCTTTCATAACCAAACATTACTCAATATACTTTGGGCTCTTTCTAAAAGATTCTTATTCATATGCTCTGCTATACCATTATGCTCAGGTGTATGCCTTATTGTCTTATGCCTCACGATTCCCCTATTCTTATAAAATTGATTAAATTCTTTATAAGTAAACTCTCTTCCATTATCAATCCTTAGAACTTTTAGTTTTTTCCTAGATTTTTTTTCAACCATAACCTTCTATGAATTGAAAGTAGCAAACATATCATATTTATGTTTTGGAAAATAACCATTTTTTATTATAGAGAAATCATCATTGAATGTGACAAATAATGACGAGCCTCCTCCAGAAACAATAGGCGACGATCCCAACACATTAGAATGCACATAGTCAAGTTGTCCTTTACTAATATGCTTCCTAGTTTTAAACAAAAATCTTAGTTGTTTAACATATATGCAATGCTTACATATATATAAATAAATAAATTTAAAGTAGGAATTAAACCACGATTGAGAAGTACCTTCATACTGCACTTGCTTATGTGGCCTTGACACGTATGCCACACATGCGCTGACGTGGATTCCTCTATAGATATTGCAGCTCTGCCCGATATAGTGCTTCTGATAAACCTGTAAAGGTTTCTGCTCATCTATCCCTTAATAACAGTGAGTGACCCTTCAAAAACTTTCAGGACACCTTTGTAGTCGACAAATCTACATTCGAATGCCTCAAGAGCTTCTAGAGATATCATATTCTTCTTCAACTTAAGAACGTTCTTTGCATCTATTCGAGTACGCTCCACCCCATCAAACATTCTTATATGAACCTATCCAATTCTAATCATTTTACAAGCATAATCGCTGCCCATAAGAACCAGGCTACCATCATACTCGTACATGGCAAACCAACTCCAATGAGGACACGTGATACGATGCCCTCATATCCAAAATTCACTTGTTACACAAGTATTTGACCTTGGACACATACAATACATTACAATTGCTCCTCTTCATTGGATTCCACTGAATTGGCCTCTTTTAGTGAGGTATTTGAATTCTTATCTTTCTGAGTTTTGGAATTTGTGCAATTCTTCTTTATGTCCATTCCTGACATAATTCCAATAGTTTAACTTTCTTTTACCCTTCGACTTGGACCTCGATCGTGACTTCCTCTTCTCTCGCTTAGACAATTTCCCCCTAGCAACCAGTGCACTTGTAGACATACCTTTCCCCACCATTATATTCCTTCTCTACTACTTCGACTGAAGGGCCAAGCTAATGATATCAATGTCCAAGGTATCCCTATCATAGAACAAAGTTTCCACCAGATTCTCATAGGAATCTAAAAGGGATGTCAACACGATTATTCCATACTTTTGTAAACTATTTTGTTGAAGACGTTGATGTATTTAGAGAGATCTGTCTCTTTTTCCATCTTTAGAGTGTGCAGTTGTCTATTCAGATATAAGATGATTATAGAGAGACTTTGTTATGTAGATGCTCTTTAACTTTGCCCATAGGCCCGCGGTAGTCGTCTCATTGATGACATTATAGAGGACTCCATTGGCCAAGTACAATTAAATTGTGCTAATCACCCTCTGATCAAGCTTATTACAATCCTCTTCTTTCATTGATTTGTTATGCCCCCTAGACCATGTATGAAGTTTTAGGCCGAATGGATCATTGGAACCATGTGATCTTGAATCTTGGACAACTTTTGGGACTCGGCTTGATTTTCTCGGATCTCTGTCATGTAATTCCATCAATCTTGGTCCTTTGGAATCCTGTCCATTGCCTTGGTTACTTCAGAGCGTTAATTTCATGCTTGTAGTATCCTTTTTCAATCCAAGCTCCTGATCACACCCTACATCAAAAATGCGATTAAAATACAACATTAAGCATTAACATGTTGGTAAAATCAAGTAATAATCAGGGTCTAATATGCAATATTTGACCCTCATCATAACCCCCAACCATCATTTTGCTAGTCCCGAGCAAAGCACGCAAAAAATAATTTTAGAAATAAAAAATAATTCCTGTAAACCCGAGTGACTTGTGAACAAATAGTCGAGATGCGAGAATTCTAAGTTTCATAAATGGTGAGTAGAATTTTCTTTTGTGGAATCAAGCTCATGGTAAACTTCATAATCAAGTTTAAAATATTAATCCATTAATTAGAAAATTCTAAACATTGAGTTCCATGGGTGTAAGTGTAGTCTCGGCTTACCACTGTTAAAAGATATAATCATCAATTTCATGATATCATTGATAATTAACAAAGGAATTCATGACAACCAAAACTGAAACCAACACTTGCCTTACAGAATAACTTTTCATTCTACCAGCTTTTGATTTTTTTAATGAACAGCAATGCCAAGAAGGGGAATCAAATCCTCACCCATAGGGAGCAAACCTATGGTGAAAACTAGTCGCCTAACTCTTTCTAAATGTCAACCATGGGGAATTAAATTTACACCTATAAGGAGCAAACCTATGGTGAAGATTATTCGACTCACCCTTTCAATTCTTTTTTATAAACTGATGCTAAATTTTTCTCAGGGTGGTTCCTTTCATGCTTGATAATCACCAAGTTACAATTCCATATCGAACTGAAACCTTAATGTGTAAGCGAGATGTATCCTATGAAATCATGTCTCAATCAATGTTTAAAACTTCTAATCATGGGTTAACAATTCAAACTTAACTGTGAAATCTAACATATGGATGAATCCTAGAGGCTGAAATTACCAACATTTGTATCTTGTAATTCTAAAATCGCAACTATCCTTCAAAATCACTTTGAATGCACGAGAAATTCCAGAAAAATTTAAAAATTTTCACAATTTTTCTTAAGACAATTTTTCTCAAGGCCAAGAAAATACTGATTCGGTAATCTAATCTCCCGCCGCCAACCTAAAATCTACATTATCCTCAATGTAAAAGAAATAAGCATGCAATGCACATGGGACAATGAAAGTAAAAGATGAGTGATGGAAAGATAGTACCTGGATGAAAGAATCAAGAGGCTTTCCAAAGATATTAGCATAAGAGCAAGTTAGCACAAGAGAAAAACCAACAAAATAAAAATAAAATAAAAATAAAATCCTACCTACATCACTTTCGCAAGTGCTCTCGATTGCATTTAGCATATGAAACAAGTCGTTAAATCCCTAGGTTACCCCTACTGGACGAGTTGTAGTCTCGTGAGGGTTTACAGAAATGTTAGCCACAAATATTGAAGTAACTAACTAGGAAAAAGAAATGAAATGAAAGGCTGGGTTGCCTCCCAGGAGCACTAAGTTTAACGTCTTCAGCCAGACAAGCGATGCAAGCAACCATGGACCATGAAGTAAATAATCTTGATAACTTGGGTCCTCCAAATAAATTTCCTCAACATCATGCTTAACCAATCCCAAACTTTTTGGGAACAACTTGAACTGGACTGACCCACGTGCTATCTGAAATGGGGTAAATGATACCAACGTCTAACAATTTTGGCATCTTCACCCGAATGACCTCTTTCATGTTAGGGTTGAGCCTCCTTTACATTTCATGTAACGTTTTAGCATTTTCTTCAAGATGAATACGATGCATACACACAGTGGGGTTTATTCCCTTTATGTCCGCTATTGTACACCCAATAGTTATCTTATGTTCTCTAAGAACATTAAGCAACTTACCATCATGTTCCTTATCAAGGTTAGAAGCTATGATGACAGGTAGGGTTTCAGAAGGACCTAAAAATGTATACTTGAGAGTTTTAGGTAATTGTTTAAGGTTAAGTTCGGGTGGTTTCTCAATAGGTGGAACCAGTTTAGACTCGAATGGTGAAAGAAGTTCCACTTTAGCTTTCCATTTTGTAGTATCCATTATAGGATTAGAGTCGAGAAATGCATTGTCTTCTTGGATGAAACTTTATATATCAAAATATATGCCACAATGTGTTAAACAAGTCTCAAGTGCGTCTTTGGAAGATTTAAGGAAAGAGTTATGCACCAGACTCTTAATCATGTCTACTTCAAATATATCATCCGAGTCTGCTGGTTGTTGTCTAGCATTGAAAACATTGAGTTTAATCTTCATGTTATCAAAAGACAACTTCATAACTCCATTCCTGCAATTTATGATAGCATTGGATGTGGCTAAGAATCGACGTCCCAGGATAATCGGGATTGGACTAGTAGGATTTTAGACAGGATGAGTATCTAGAATGATGAAATCCACTGGAAAATAAAACTTATCAACCTTGATTAGCACATCCTCAATAACACCACGGGGCACCTTGATAGATCTATCAGCTAGTTGTAGTATTATTTTGGTTGATTTCAGCTCACCAAATCCTAGCTGCTCATACACAAAATATGGCAACAAATTAACGCTCGTCCCTAAATCAAGCAATGCCTTCTCAATCTTATGGTCTCCTATGATACAAAAAATGGTGGGAGCTCCTGGATCCCTAAATTTAAGAGGAGTGTTGTGTTGAATCATGGAGCTAAGTTGCTCCGCAAGGAAGACCTTCTTGTGAACATTCAGCTTATTCTTTTGAGTGCATAATTCTTTAAGAAACTTAGCGTGCAACGGAATGTTAATTTGCACTTTCTTAAACATGTCCAATACTTCATTAAAGTTGTTTTCTTTCTTAACTGGTACCAAACATTAAGGAAAAGGTGCTTTAGGCACATAAGTGGCACATGAGTGGTTCCTGGAGAGTCAGATTACTTTTGGGCTTTGGATGCACTAGTATATCTCTCCGCTTCAGTTTGGTCTTCCGATTTGGAATTTGATTCTTCCCTAGGCATCTCTACTTTGTTCTCGATCTGTTTTTCGGACCTAAGGGTAATGATTGATTTGGCTTGCTCATGATATTGTTCTTGGTTTGAATTAGAGCCAATCTCATACTGTCCTTTTAGATTTTTCACAGGTTGGCTAGGAAACTTACCCTTCTCTCTCTCACTCAATATGATAGCAAGTTGACCCAACTATACTTTCAGCTCGGCAATGGATTGTGCATTTGCATGTAAGCTTAGCTGGTTAGCTTGTAAAGTTTGTTAGGTGTCTTTTTAAAAGTAAAGAAAACTCTGCATAAAAAGATTGAGTGTATCTTCAAGAGATGGTTTCCTTGATTGTGAAGGAAGTTGTTGATATGGCGAAAACTATTGAAATTGTTGATTTTCAACTTGGGGGTAAGGTTGCATAAGAGGATTTTCAGATGGTCCTCCTTGTTGTGGTCTTTTTGCCCAAGAAAAATTTAGATGTCTAACCAACCCTAGATTGTAGGTGTCTAAGTAAGGATCACTCCCAATTTTTTGAAAAGTATTCATAGCATGCACTTGTTCAGAAAGAAATTCTAGAAATGATGCACCATATAGACAAGACTGCGTAGGATGGGCGGGACTGGAACATATGACATATGACTCGATTTGAGTTATTTTTGGAGGTCCATTATTTAGGATCAAAGCATCAACTTTCTTTGTTAGGCTATCAATCTTGGCATAAAGATCTGGCTTGACTCCTATCTCATATATACCACATTTCTTCTGTGTTGGGGACTTCTTTCACCTCTATTTGAATAATCCCATTGCTGGGAGTTTTCACACAAGGTTTCAAAGAAATTCCAAGCTTCGACATCACTTTTGGTCATGAATGACCCTCCACTGGTGGCATCAACCATGCGACGGTTTAGGGTGTCAGACCGTCATAGAAATATTGAACCTATTGCCACTTCTCAAAACCATGGTGTAGACATTTGAAAGTGCTCACCCTCTTTTTGTGTAAATTAGTAATTTCTCTATGGAGAGCATTTGTTTTGTGAATAAGGAAGAACTTGTTTAAGAACTTCTTAGACAGTTAGTCCCATGTAGTGATAGACCCAACTCCTAGAGAATTTAACATGTTTTTACCTTATCTTTCAAAGAAAAAGGAAAAAGACATAAACGGATCGAATCATCTGAAAATTTTTGAAACCTAAATGTAGAGTAAATGTCTAGAAATTCTTTCACATGATAATATGGATCCTCCTTACCTAAACCATAGAATGAGGGCAACAATTGTATGACCCTAGGTTTAAGTTCAAAGTGTGTTGCCGTGGTAGGTGGCAATACTATGCATGAAGGCGCATTAAATTGGACAGGAGCTGAATAATATCTAAGAGCTTTAATTCCATTCTCGTCCACCATTTCAAATAGAATGTCTCTAAATCTTCTACAAAATGTTCTTTCTATTTTAGAATTAAAAGGTACTAGTTCTATGTTCAGAGATCTACGTCCTAGCATAAATTGAGTTTTTACAATGCAAGAAAGAAAGCTAAACTAAGATGCAACCTAAGAGAAATAAAACTAGAACTAAAAATTATGAATTCTTAAAAACAAGAGGAAACTATGCAAACAAGAATTGGAAGAAAGAACCCGAAAAAGGAGATGATTAATGTCTGAAGAATTGGGAGCTCCTCCTGCACTTTGAAGACAATTTTATGTTTAGCTTCCTTCCTCAATTCCTGAAAAAAAAATATAAATAAAAATAAATTAATTTTTCTAAAATGATGTGAGAAAAATCCTAAGACTATAAATTATGATAAGAGAGAATCCTAAATCCAATTGGACCGAAACAGTCCTTGGCAACGACGCCAAAAACTTAATATTTTATTTAAACCAATCTAATTTAAATGATTTTAAACTCGCAAGTATACGAATCAGATATAGATATAGTACGTATTACAAGATCGTTCCTACGAGGACTGGTTGTCACAAATCGAATTTTACGATTCTTCTTAACTAATCCAACAAATAATTGAGCTAATGATTATGTAAACTAATGAAAATCAATATAAAATAACTGAGAACAAGGAGAAAAATTCAATCTAGGTGAACACTAGGACTTTTGAATCCATCCCTAATTATCCTAACCCTTGTTTTACTTATTGATTCACCCTAATTCAGATTGATATAAATTTAATAAATAAAGCACACTCTATGTCCTTGGTCGGGCACACAGAATGTATAATTCCTTAAAGCATAAGGATCACATCTTTTCATCCATGGTTAGGCATGAATAGATGTAAATTTCTATCTCTTTCTCTATAGGAAAACCTGTTCATGATCAGACACAAGCACGTAGAATACGATTCCAAACAACATCCACATCTAGACTTTGTTTAAGCTCATAGAATGGAGAAGTATGGAGTTTTCATTTAAGCACACTAAAGAAAGAAATAAATCAATCAATTCAGATAAATACTACGCCAAAACAGTGAAAAAAGAATGGTTGAAAACCGTCTCAAAAGGTCAAAAAGGATGGTCCTGGACAGTCGCAATGGCCATCAAATTTTGACGTGTCGTATTTTTTAAAGGATGGCCATAAACCGTCTCTAAAGAAGGATGGTCATAGACCGTCTATAATGGTAGGTATTAGTGGACTTATAAGGATGGTCTATGACCGTCCGTAAAAAGGATGACCCATGACTGCCAATAAAAAGGACGGTTATAGACTGTCTCGTATGACCTAAGAAAGACAATCATAGACCATTTCTTATGAACCAGAAAAGGACGGTCATGAACCGTCTCTTATGAGTCTAAAAAGGACGGTCATGAACCGTCTCTTATGAACCTAAAAAGGATGGTCGTGAACCATCCTTTAGAAGGACAGTCTTCAGTCGTCTCGTATTTGCATATACACCTGTTCATATCATATTCTTCTTGATATACACCTGTTACAACATCGTATTCTTCCTAATATACACCTGCTATATAATATATTTCATCATATTCACATTCACATCCATCTAAACCCAAACTACGTAAATCTATCCAAACAAAAAGTACATTCATCCAAACATAAACTACATCCATCCAAACACAAACAATATACACCCGTTACAATATCATATTCTTCCTAATACAACATCGTATTCTTCCTGATATACACCTGTTATATAATATATTTCATCATATTCACATTCACATCCATCTAAACCCAAAATGCATAAATCCATCCAAACATAAACTACATCCATCCAAACACAAATAATCTTATCCACATTACATTCATTCACGCATAAATACGCTCACACCAACCCTGCAAAACTCCAAATCATGAGCCACAATACCAAACAGTTTCTCATCCAACAAAAACCAAGACTAAATCATAATATTTATACTCTATAGAGACTCCCAAGGTGAAGACTTACCTATAGAATATGATACGATGAGGCTTCTGTCCCGTTGCTTGCCTGAATGCAATCAGTTGTTCTCTGTTAAATACTATAGATATTCTTTAAACACTGAATTCAAACACTTACAGATCATACAAAAATAGAGGAGAAAAAGACTTACCGGATCATCCCTTTGTTCATAGAACCTCTCTGAGGATCCTACATAACTTGAAAAAGATCTCTTATCAGCTCTTGCTTATGCGGTTGTGCCGAGAACAACTTCAAAAGAGGCAAAAGAAGAAACACATCAGACATTCAAAGTTCAACAACTTCAAAGAATCATAAGCCTTAACATTAATTTTTAAGGCAACATTTTCGAGATACTGTTTATTGACTCTGGATGCCTGTCTCGGTTGGCAACACTACGACACTATGCCCAACTCCGTTTCACAAACACGTTTTATCTTTCCTGCAAAATCAAAAAATAAAATGCTTTAGTTGATTCATTCCATCTCTCTAGGATTTAGGGTCTTGTTTGCACTCACCATATGAACCACTCATGTCAGGTAAAATGATAATAAGCAATTGGAGATGTTTCTTCTTATCTCCACTTTGTAGGTTTGCAATGGCTTGTTTGTGTACATCCATCAGAGCCATCTCAATCCTATTAGGGCGATCGGTTTTAGGTTTAGGTTTAAGTTTTAGGCTTAGGTTTAGGTTATAGGTTTAGGTTATAAGTGCAGGTTATAGGTTTAGGTTAGGTTATAGGTTAAGGTTTAAGGAATTGAGAATAGGTTAAGGCTTAGGTTTATAAAATCGGATTTGGGTTCAGAATCAGGTTTAGGTTTGGGTTTTCAAGTTTAGGTTTAGGTTTAGGTTAGGGAGTTGAGATTAAGATTAGGTGTAGGTCTAGGTTTAGGGATTTAAGAATACATTTAGGTTTTAGGTTTAGGTTTAGGTTTTAGGTTATAAGTTTAGGTTTAGGTTTTAGGTTTAGGTTAAGGTTAGGTAATAAGTTATAAGTTTAGGTTATAGGTTATATGTTTTAGTTTAGGTTTAGGTTATAGGTTTAGGTTATAAGTTTAGGTTTTAGGATTTGAGAATAAGTTTAAGTTAAGGTTAAGGTTAAGGTTATAAGTATAGGTTTAGGTTATAGGTTAAGGTTTAGGTTTAGGTTATAAGCTATAGCTTTTGGGATTTGAAAATAGTTTTAGGTTTAGGTTATAGGTTATAAGTTTAAGTAATTAAGAATAGGTTTAGGTTATAGGTTTAGGGTGTGGTTTAGGTTAAGGGTGTGGTCCCTACAAATACAAATATAAACACGCCCTGTCCAAATGGCTACGCCCCTCAAATGCTATCCATAGGAAATGGACAGCTTCATTATGGTCATAACAGCGGTTCCCACCTTCCAAGGATCCCCACTCATCCGAATAGCTCCAACGCACATTCGGATTTTCTCCATTAATTTTGAGCAAATACATAAACAAGGCCTGTCCAAATGGCTAGGCCCCTCCAATGTTGTCCATAGGAAATGGACAGCTTCATCATAGTCATAACAGCGGTTCCCACCTTTCAGGGACTCCCGCTCATCCGGATAGCTCCGACGCACATCTGGATTTGCTCCATTAATTTCGAGCAAAAAAATAAACATGGCTTATCCAAATAGTCAGGCCCCTCCAATGCTGTTCATAGAAAATAGATAGCTTCATCATGGTCATAACAGCAATTCCCACCTTCCAAGGACCCCCGTTCAACATCCGGATAGCTCCAACGCACATCTGAGTCTGCTCCATCAATTTCGGGCTAATACATTTAAAAGCAACATAAATAT
Source organism: Magnolia kwangsiensis (assembly GCA_037074715.1). Taxonomy (NCBI): domain Eukaryota; kingdom Viridiplantae; phylum Streptophyta; class Magnoliopsida; order Magnoliales; family Magnoliaceae; genus Magnolia; species Magnolia kwangsiensis. The sequence continues at coordinate 24,569,233 of CM073588.1, forward strand.
ATCTAAAAGCATCTGGATACCTGGGGAAGGCCTCCCATATTTGTATTGTTGGTTACTCATCCCTTTGTCTACAAGCCATAATTGACCAACAATTTCTATTGTTACGTGTACTCTGAAACTAACACAAATATAACTAGAAAACAATATAAGGAATAAGAAAAAATGAATTTACTTGTACACATCATTAAATATTTCCCTATAAAGAAGTGATATTATATCTTTGATAGCCACAACCTGTATGACAGAAAAAAATGCAACCGATACAGTCTGTTACAATTCAAAGGAGAAAAAAGATTTGTGGTTACACCGATATTCTAGTACACTACAAACGGCTGCCTACGTACCTAAAAAGTCAGATTGGGATCAAGCCACTACGTAGTTCTTTTTAATTAACCAAGTTACTAAAGGTCATAAATTTCATATTTAACAAAGTATCATTGGATGTCATCTCAAATCGTTTCTGGTTGGTGAATTTTAAAAAATTCAAATACACAATCAATGTATATTCTTGTTACATCTCGTATTGCAACAAGAGACAACGTTCTGTCAATACTTCGGTTACATTTGAAATTGAAATCCTTTAGTAACTTGGTTAATAAAAATAAATGACAATAAGCCATAATAAATAAAAAAGGATGCTAAAGATTATATAAATAAAAAAGGCAACTTGATCAAAAAAGGATTTCAGTGAATAATCAAGTTTTCGTCATACAAATTACCAAAGCATGTCCTATATGGACCCATCCATTAGTGGTTCACCACAAGTGGGCCCCATGGGCCATGTCCAACAGATCAAGCATCTATGAAGTTCATGCCCGTATAGCATATATGCACCATACACCGGAAGAACATCTCATCTGCTCTGCCATGGATGGGCCACTAGCGCAAAATTGTTGTGATTGGACTATCCTAACCATCTTTAAAATGAACCCTCTTCTCACTAAATGACAATAGTTACTAACTTACGATCATGCAAGCAGTGAGATTATTGGACTATGGACAATTCACTTCCTAATGAACATTTTTTATCTCATTCACTTATGCCCCATGCAATCCATTGACTTAAACGCACTGGGGTCCACTCCCGTTATATATACTGCAAATGTTTGAACGCAGTAAACATAAGAAATTATAATTTGAACCAAACATAATTAGAAAAACTCACATATGCTTCAATGATTGATGTTTCTCAATGGTGGATGGGATAGTACCAGAAAGCATATTGTTTCTTAGGACTCTGTACAGAAAGCATAAAAGTAATTTGAGTATGTCATTTTAACTTTACGAGGCAGGGAGGAAAAAAGAAAAATATGATCTAACAGATTAGTATTACTACACGTGCTGAGATCATATGGTCTTACAAGTTGATTAAAGACATCATATTCTCAATAAAAGAATGATGAGCTCCCGTTGGAATCGTTGGACATGTCACTGAGCCTCCTATATGATCATGGTTAGCTTAAGGCTTTGTTAGGAGAAAAATAATTTACAATTTTGAGTCCTACTTTCAAAATCAAAATGATATTCACATGGATATAAAAGAGCTATTTCCTTATTTCACTACACAACATAAAAGAGACCCATTTTGCAATCTTTGGAAATTCTACTTGGGGTGTGTTTAGTTTCACCAAACATCATGAAATTTCACAATGTTTAGTGCAACCAAACACACCCTTAGAGCACAAATTCCAATATCAAAATTTAGAAATGTGAAGGAACTATTAGAAGATTAAAACAAGTTAATAAACACTAACAGTCACAAATTTTTCAGTAAGGTCAAATTAGTAAAACTCGATCGTATGGGACCCTCAAAAGCATTGCCTTCCGTACTGCTGCATCAACATTTTCAGCGTTGCAAATACTCTTTAAAGAAGTATACCATGGCATATCAAGAAAATGAGATATTCTAAGTGCACTCGCTATGTTACTCATATAGTAGGTCCCACTTGCGGGTAAAAAAAAAGTCTAGTTGTCCACATTTAATGTACACGGGTGGCCCACTAGATGACCAATCATTGAACGTGGTGGAAATTCCAATCCACATTCAGAACTGGATGTGGCACCAAACCTACTTTTGAGTGTGGATATAATTCATGTACCACCAATGGATGGTGGGAGACTTCGGTGTGCAATTCCATGCAAACCAAATTTACCAAATGAGAAGACAGAAGTTATAATCAGTGTAGAACTCATGAGTACTAGCTTACAAATTGGTGAGAGGCCAACTCCCAATGAAATCAAGTATATTCCCTGTGAAGTTGTTATTAGATGCCCACCTGAAATCCAATCATATTTTCCACCACAAAGGCAGATATTAATAAATTAAGGGATAAGAAATGATAGACAAGTAACAAAATTAAATTGAACCATCCAAAATATGGCCCCACAGTAGATGGGTCATAACCCAAAAATCAGATCAATCGAATGATATCCTAAGCTCTGGATAATGGGCATTAGTCTGCTTTGACCATTGCGAATTTTTTTCATTTTAATGCCCATTGGATTTCACACCATAAGTTGTACTACTGATCCAAGAGCAATCTTAGGTAAGGCCTATGATTTTGATGGTTTCCATGCTGCTCATAATCTCCGACTCTTACAAGGTTTTCATGTTTCTCAAGTAGGCAAATGTTAAAGGAATCTACTTAGCCCACAGCTATCAATGTATATGTGAGAAGCAAGTTCTAATACCCGTATCTTAGTCCGTACCATTCCGTAGACTTCTGCAGTCTTACCGGTCGAATTCCGACAACCTTCGACCCTTAACCGATATTCACGCGTGACCCTGATTCATATGTCGTCAACCCGAGTCGACTCAACCCAAGACCATTACCATAGCGACCGTGCCATCGCTGCGGTTCCGATGCCGTGACTTGCGCGCCGAGGCGATACCCTGTTAAGAGATGTGGGCCAACGTTCGGTGCAAGGAAAATGTCGTGCGTTGCAAAACTCAAGAGAATCTCTACGAGATATTACATCAATCCCATCAATCAATCAATCTCATCACATCACATATCAAGTACATGTCAAGTACACATCACCTTTCACCCATACCCAAGCAACTACAAAAGTCAAAAAAGTTCTTACAAGCCCATGCTTTTCTTACACAAAAGGCCACAAAAGTCAAGGATTTCTTACACACCCATCACCACCACATCAAACATCTATCACCCATCTCTCTCTCCCTTTACTAGTCTCTCTCATTTTCAAACTCTCTCCCAAGCAAGAAAAAAATCCCACGTATGAGTCTCTCCCTCTCTTCTAAAAACTCTAAGTGTGGCTCACCTCTCCATCCAAAGATCTCCCATCCTAGCCATCCATTTCTCATCTCCTCCATTGAAGTTGAAGCTAAGGTGCTAAGGAACCCATAGGAGCAAGAAGATTGAACGATGGGTGCTTGTTAATATTAGTTTTCATGTTTTTGAGATGGGCCAAGTGAGGCCAACTGATCAATGGTTTGGATTTCACTTGGGACCCTAAGTTGTGGCCGATGGCCCACTTTGATCATCATGATCATCCATGGTGGGGCCATTCTCCATGGACCCCATCATGATGTTTATTTTATTTAGGAAGGTCATCTAGAGCGTCCATATTGGCGGGGAAAGGATCTCCACCGTTGATCTTCGATTTAGGTGGTCCCATGTGTAAAGGGACCCATTTGATTGTATGATTTCTTCAAGGGAGGGCTCATAGTGGCGGAGTCCTCCAACACAAAGCGTGTCCCACTCTATCTCTCTCTCCCTCTCTTTTCTTTTAATTATTTGTTTTGTGTGATGAAATGGCCTTATGGCCTACTTGGATGGACCCCACTATGGAGCATGTATTGAATCCAAACCATTTAAAGGTGAGGCCCACTTTACACATGTATTGTAACCTCACCACCTCACCAGGTGGTGGCCCACCTAAACAGGGCCCACCCTAAATGTATTTGATAAGGGCAAAAAAAAAAAAGAAGAAGAAGGAAAACGTCTAGGGACGTTGCTGGATGTGGAAGGAAAGCACATATATTGGCTTGGCTTTTAAAGGTCATTGAGGTCGCCCACTTGTATAGGACCCACCTTGATGTTCGTATCCAATTCATACCGTCCATCCTATTCCTTGGACCATTTTAGGCGTTGAGCCAAGAGTTGGGGTTTATTGGAAGATTTGGTGGGCCATAGCGTTGGAGATTGCATTATCACCATTCATAGATCATTTTCCTATTTTATTTTATTTTCTAAACATAAAAGAATATCCTATATTAGACTCATTAGATCTGTTACAAGCCAAGGAAGACAATGGACGGAGTGGATCTACTTGTTGCGGGCCCTAGATCTGAAAAACCTCCGAAAAAAGGGTTTTCCAGATTTAAAAAAAATCATATAAGAGGCAGTGGCTCTGCCTCTGACAATCGTGCAGCGGGCGGTCGAGCAGCATCCCACGGCTGTTGTCGTGGGCCCCACCATGATGTATATGTAAATCCAAGCCGTTCATGAGGTGGGCCCCCTCCTCCGGTGGGCCCCCTCCAAGTTTCAGCCGATTCCAAAACTCAGGTGGCCCACACCACAGGAAACAGTGGAATTGAACCTCTACCATTAAAATCTTTTTTATGGGCCACAGAGGTCTTGGATCAAGGTGAAATTTGTTTTCCCCTTTCATCCAGGGTTGTGTGACCTTATCAACGGGTTGGATTTCAAATAAACATTGAGGTGGGCCCCACATGGGACCCACAGTGACGTATGTGTTTTACATCCACCATCCGGGCGGACGATGGTACCCAGCATGATGTATCTGTTTTACATCCATCGTCCAGTGGACGGTGGAGCCCTCCGTGATGCATGTGTTCTATCCGCACCGTCCACCCCTGGACGGTGGGACCCACCATGAGTATGTGTTATATCTACACCGTCCACCCTGGACGGTGGGACCAGCCCCACCCCCTTGGCCCACATAACCTTACCAATAGGTTGAATAGTAAATAAACATTGCGGTGGTTCTCCCCCTGGTTGGGTGGCAAATAAATATTATAGTGGCCCCCCGGCCTACATGCTGGATGGCAAAATAAACATTACAGTGGGCCCTTTGCCATTTTGGATGGAAAATAAACATTTCAATGGGCCTCTAGGCCCATGGGATTAAGCCCATTGGACGTATCTTAAGGCCCATGGGATTGGACCCACTTGACGTATTCCAAGGCCTATGGGTTAGGCCCATTTGATATGTATAAAGCCATGGGATTAAGCCCATTTAAGACACATAAGGCCCATGTGCTTAGGCCCATTTTGATATACTCTGAGGCCCATGGATTGTGACCCATTGCAATGTACCTAAGGCCCATTAGTGAAGCCCAGTAATGCGGCCCATTTGATAAATGTGAGGCCCACTAATGTAGCCCATTTGATGTAATAAAGGCCCAATAGGATGTATCTATGGTCCATTGCAATGTGTGAACCCAACATGGTTTGTGTAATGATGTTTACTACGGGCTATGGCTTGGGAGCGACGGTGTTTTGATGTCCATATTGCAAGTTTAATGTTGGTTAAATGTCCGCATTACGACTCTCCCTAGGGCCTAGTAATAGGCCCGTACTTGTTGGGTATAGGCCGTCCGGGCCCATCCGCATTGTAAGGATAGTTCATTTCATCATAACATGTTTAGTATAGTTTCATGACTCATGATCATACGCATCATATGTATGCTTAATATGAGAGGTGACTGATCATAGCATATGCCTTTGGGTAGGTTGTTTATGGGCTCCCGATTAGGCAGTGTTGCCCTACATGAGCGCACGTTACGTGCAAGGGTTTGCTGCATGATTGGATAGTGTGATTCATGCATCTCGCACTGTGTGATATGGTTACTGTACACCCTAGCGACATCGGGGTCGTAGCCTCCACAGACGCATCGTGGTTGGAAGGATTGAATACCAAAAATCTTATTCTACATAGGGTGCTATAGATATCCCTAGGTGAAAGTCCCTAAACTCTTATGGTACCAAGAGGTTGTTCCAACGTCTAGACCGAGTGGGTAGATGAGCGTTGAGTGCCGATTACCAGATGGTTGCGCTCTCCACTGTGTCGTGGTCGGTTGGAAGGGGGTGAGGCCTTACCCGCCCAAGAGTAGGGGCAAAGCTAGGATGAGTTTGACCAGCTCAAGGAATGGGTCCGCTATCGACGAGTCGAGCCCGATATTGGCAGACGGATAGTGAGGTCTCTTCCACTTACCTTATTGGCGCAATGAGGCGGCAATCTGGTTTAGAGTGTACTAGACCCCGGTGATATCCCAGATTGAGTTGTATTGATGTGTAGACATAAATGAGGATTTGTATGCTTGAGTTATATTTCACATCGCATGGCCTTGGGATGGCCGATATCATTCATGTCTTGCATCGCATAACTTTGGTACGGCTAATGGTTTTTATGGATCCATCTGCATATTCCGCATTACTCTGATGATATTGCATGTTCATATTACTACCTTGCGCACACACTTTCACCACCCTCTAAGCTTTCTATAAGCTTATGCACGACCGTTGCATGCAGGTGACGTTGGGATGCAGCAGCACTGAGGCAGGAGCGCTTTACAGATCATTTTGGAGTTTTTATTCTTCATCATGGTATTTCTCTTTATGCTCATTATACTTGTAAAGTTTTTGATCATAATGGAAATGTAATGGAGTTTTTGGTTATTGTTTGTGGGTTATGCCTTTGGTTATACTTATTACGAATCAAACTGACTTTGGAAATCCTTCTCGTAGCATCCTAGGATCGAAACCTGGCGAATGAGCGCTAGGAGCCGAGAATGGAGTTTTATAGAGGATGTCGGTGCCAAATTTAGCGATCAGGAATTTTGTGAGCCCGGTTTTCGAGTTTGGGGCATGACACAAGTATAGATCATGAATCCAGTTGTACAATTTGTTTTGCTATTATCAGCTAGAGGAATGCTCACACCATTTCAATGGACTGGAAGTAGCTGGCCATTGAGTTACATTCTTCAAATGATTGAAGCAGTTAACATGGCTAAAAGAGTGCTTTGAACAACCATGTAAATGAAAATAATAATAATAATAATAATAATAAATAAAAAGCATCCAGGAAGGGAATTTAACTCATTCCAGCAACCACTCAAGACTAATATTTTTCTGTTACCATACCACAGTAAAATAATTCACCATTCAATCTCAGCTGCATCAAAGCTTCCTAACTCCTCTTTTATGAGGAAAGGTTAAAAAGAAAGAGTCTAACTGATTGCACGATAATTTACAGTCCACTTAGAAAATAAATTCCAATCTTTGATGTGCATGTGACATCCATCCTTGTCTAATAAGTTGGCCCAATTATTGGGATTACATTATGCAAAGATCACCACATCCTCCCACCAAGTGGACTACACTTGTATTTTGTTACTTATTAATGGTAAATATTACTGTTATGGTGTGGTCCACCTAATGAGTGGATGGGTTTGATTTTTGTACAAGGCTGTTTTCATGGTGGAGCCAACCTAAGGATTAGACGTCGCAAAAACATAATAGGCTGGAAATAATTCAATGGGTAGACAGTAACTTATAGTTTGACTTGAAAGCTTATGGAATGAAAAGTGAATGAAAAGAAACCAAACAAATATATGACATACTAATCATTACGATGGATGGAAAACTTGAAATTCCAAACGCACCATAAAATATTTCTGAACAAGAATGATTAAATAGAATAATAATAATAATAATAATAATAATAATAATAAACTTACAGATATTTCAGACTTGTCAAATTCCCCAGCTTGGGTGGGAGTGAACCAGAGAAGTTATTTATGCGCATATTCCTGAAAAAAATAAAAATTAATTGTTTCATATCCCAGCATACCTTGTTTTTTCCTGAAATCACTTACAATAACCTTCAACAATTTTCTGTTATTTGAGAACTGAACACGCACATGGAAGTACGCTAACTTGTGGTGCAACCAAACCTTTCCCGCCAACGTGTTGTTTGTGCGAAACATCCATGCCATGCCAATATCAGGTCCTAGGATGAAGGGGAGAAAATTAGGTGGGCCCTATGGTAAGGACCGCACCATCTTAGATGAGGCTGGGGCCACACCTAATTGACCCCATGGTGATGATCATCTAGCTCAAACAATCAGATGGGTCCATCATTAAGTTGGCCATGCCTAGATGTTCAGTCACTGTTGCTTATCCACTCATTCCAACGGTGCAGCCCACCTGTTGATAGGTCTAGCCTAATTTCTGTGCCAGGTATCTTCATGGTGAGGCCTACAATTTTGAATGTTGTCGATTCCCCACAGGAGTAGCATGTTGGTGGGAAAGATGTAGCTTCATGACAAAATGTGCTGCACCACCTGAACGATTCAAACCGTTCATCTAGACGCTCCCACCATAGATGGCCCATCTGTAAATAAAAAAAATAAAAAAATCTGTCCTCACCCTTTCATATCAGCAATGATGATCTCCAACCAATGAAATTCATTTCATAATTTTTTTTTCTGAAATTTAAAAATAAAATACCTATCTTAGAAAATTATCAGCAATCATATAGTAGATTCTGAGAGCAGACACATTTCATCAAACACATGTTGTGCACACCTTAAACATTCACAACAAATGATGAATGGCAAGACTATTCACACCTTAAACATTCACAACAAGCCCTAATCCTTTTCCCATTATAGAGATTAGGAAATCCCTAATTCCAACATTGTATCCTCTAATAATCTGCGGATTTAGAGATCTAAAAAATAAAAACCTAAATAGAGAAATGAGTACCTAGCCGGGGAAGAGATGAAGGGCAGGGGCTGCTAGCCACACCAGATCTGGAGATGATGCAAGTGAGGAAGAGAGAGAGAGAGAGAGAGAGAGAGAGAGAGAGAGAGAGAGAGAGAGAGAGAGAGAGTCGGGGTAGGAAGAAGCCGAGAGTCGCGCGGGTGTCTAGGACCGGGATGGCGAGAGAGAGAGAGAGAGAGAGAGAGAGAGAGGGAGCGCGGCGAGAGGGGGCAGAGGGAGGGCGGTGAGAGAGCGTGGTGAAATGGGGAGAGACATTGGGCACGGCTCTGTTTTGAACCGGCGCCAAATTTGGGTGGGACCGTGGCTGGTGGTCGGTGCTCTGTGGGCCCCACCATGATGTACATGTTTCATCCACTCCGTTCATCCATTTTTACAGATCATTTTAGTACTTGATACAAAAAACGATAAGGATATAAGTCCTAGGTGGGCTACACCACAGGACAAAAATAATGAATGGATATTCACAATTAAAATCCTCCTAAGGCCCACTGTACTGTTTATTTGACATCCAATCTGTTAATTTGGTCATAAAGACCCAGATGAAGGGAAAAAATAAATATTAGCTTGATCCAAAACTTTTATGGCCCCCAAAACATTTTTAATGGTCAAAATTCATTCAACACTGTTTCCTATAATGTGGTCCACTTGAGATTGAGATAAAATTCATTTTTTTTAATCATATCATAAAATGATATATAAAAATAGATGGATGGCATGAATGATACACACATATCATGGTGGGCCCCACAAAGCACCGACCACCAACCAATGGCTGGTGTCAAGGGGAGTAGCCAATCCGTTTCCCATCATAGCAAACACATGTGATTTAATCTCCATTTTTCCTACCATATGGTCCACTTTAGCCTTCGATCTAGATGATTTTTGATTTTATGCCCTATAATAATATTTTAAAATATATAGATGACTTAGATAAGACAGATATATTTTTTTAGGCCCTATAGGGCCCCTTATACCCTAAGCGTACTGAGTAAATCCTGTGGGGCCCACCATGATTTATTCATTTTATCCACTCCATCCATCCATTTAAACATATAATTTTATTACATAAGCTCAAAATTGAAGCCTATAAAAATTTGAAGTAGACCACATCATAGGAAACAATATAAATTGAATGTCTACCATTGAAAAATTTTGGGAGGCCACTAAAGTTTTGGATCAAGTTGATATTTTAGTTTTCCCTTCATCCATGTATTTGTGATCTATTGAACAGGTTGGATGACAAATAAAAATCACTATAGACCATAGGAAGATTTCAATGGTGGAAATCATTATTCCCACTGTTTCCTGTGGCATGGTCCACTTGAGCTTTGGATATGCTTTAATTGTGGACTCAACGACTAAAATGATCTGGAAAAATGGATTGACGGTGTGGATAAACCATAACTTTGGGCCACGAGCTTAAAAAAAAAGTTAATCCATGACTTGGGTGGGCCATACCACATACTATAGTTGAGAGGGTTACCCTCCCATTAAAACATTCATAATCATTTATTGGGCCCACCTGGACGTGGTTCATAGATCCGGTCCATTCATTATGTGTGTCCCACTTGGATGAGGAGTCAGCCCAAGTTTCATACACATCCAAAACTCATGTGGGCCTTACCAATTAAATGCTTTTATATGTTTTACGGATGTCTTCACATAATTTTAGATGCTATGGCCCACTGAGTTTTGTATAAGACTGATTTTTGGACTTAAAGGGGACACATCAAATTCATGGAGTTGATGTTCTACACACATCATGGTGGGGCGCACATGGATTAACCTCATCGGAAGTTCCCATGAGGTGAGCTTATAGTACTATGTCACTATTTAGGTAACTCCTTCATGAGTGATACTCTAACCGTGTAGGGCCCACCTTGATATATTTTATGTATACTGACACCGTTCATATATTTTTCCATCATATTTTAGGATGTGATTTCAAATCATAAGAACTCAATAATCTCAGGTGGGCCATACCAATCAAAACAATGATGAATAACTATTAAAAACCTTTTGAAGGCCATAAAAGTTTTGGATTAATTTGATCTTTGTAGTTTACCTTCATCTAGATCTTCTTTACATTATCAACAAGTTGGATTGCAAATAAACATTACTAAAATCTTACGATGGGCTCTTTATAATTTTTAATGGCAAGGTACTTATTATCATTCTTTCCAGTGGTGTGGTCTACTTAAGATTTAAATCTACACAATTTTTTATATCCGGCTCAAAAATGGGTTAGAGAAACATAAGGGCGGTAAGGATATACAACACATCATCAAAATCTCATTTTTATTATCTAACTTTTCAATTTTTCTTTTCAAAATACAAAAGCTAATTTTCTTTTTTAAAATATATATTTTTTTACAATTTGTCAATTTTTTCACAATTTTGTTTAATTTCTTAAATTTTCTTTTTCAAAATATCATTTTTTTAATCTCACTTTTGTTATATAACTTTTCAATTTTTCTTGTCAAAATAAAAAATCTAGTTTTCTTTTTTTTTTTTAAATATATATTTTTTTACAATTTACCAATTTTTTCACAATTTTGTTTAATTTTTAAAATTTTCCTTTTCAAAATATCATTTTTTTTATCGAAATCTTGTTATATAACTTTATAATTTTTCTTGTCAAAATAAAAAATCTAGTTTTCTTTTTGAAAAAATATATATTTTTACAATTTGTCAAATTTTTCACAATTTTGTTTAATTTTTAAAATTTTGTTTTTCAAAATATCATTTTTTAATCTAACTCTTCAATTTTTCTTGTCAAAATACAAAATTTAGTTTTCTTTTTTAAAATAAATATTTTTTCACAATTTTGTTTAATTTTTAAAATTTTCTTTTTCAAAATATCATTTTTTTGTCGATTTTTTTTTTTCAAAATTATCAACATTATTCATAGTTCTTAATTTTTATTTTTTTTCAAATCTAGATTTTTATAAAATCACAGTTTTTTTTTCAAAATTTAAATTTTTCTTAAACATTATTAATTATTTTTCTAAGCTTCTCAACTATATTTTTACGATGTGGTCCACTTGAATTTTAGATATGCTTTAATTTTAGGCTCATGTTTTAAAATGAGAAACGGCATGCTGCTATGAAGGTCGATGGAGGGCTCTATCAATCCATCAGTGATGTGTGTGTTTTATCTATGTTGTTAATCTATTTTAATTTCTCATTTAGAAGTATGAGCCAAAAAAAGGAGCCAGTTCTAAGGCTCAAGTGGGCAACACGTGATAATAATGTCATTGTTAAAACCTTCTTAAGGGCTGGTATGATATTTACTTTCTAAATACCAGCTTGATCAAAAACTTCCATGGTAACAAGAAGTTTCAACAACAGTCATCCACTCCCGACTATGGTAAGGCTCACTTGAGCCTTGAATCTGCCTACTTCTTAAGTTCATGCCTTATAATGATATGTTAAAATGGACTTCTTGGGTTCATGCCTCGTAATGACATGTTAAAATGGATGGACGGCATGGATAAAACATATAAATCATAGTGGCCCCATAGAGCTACCGAGTCCGTCCTCAGTTCAGGTAGGATGCAATCCGCGCCTCAACCATTGAGGGATTGTTTGATTTTTCAATTCACGGGTAAGCAACACGTAATGATTATTTCCTTACCTTACTTATTTCAATGTTTGGTTTGACCGTTTTTTTTTAATGCAAAAATGAGAACGCCACAATAAATGTATGGGTCTTACCGTGATGCATATTGCTTATCCATACCGTTTATCTATTTTGTCTAATAAATTTATGGCATGAGCTAGAAAATGAGGCATATCCAAAACTCAAGTGAACTACGCCATGGGAAAAGGACAATTGAACACTTACCATTAAAAACATTTTAAAACCACTTTGTGGTAAAATAGATGGATGGAATGAATATATCGTATAAATCATCTTAAGGTCCACATATTTAAAACTAGCTTTTTGTACTGATTTCAATGTAAAAAGTTCTCTAAATTTTCAAAAATGGTGAAATGATAATAATTATCCATTTCAAGGATATTTACACGCACACCTTGCATGGCTAAATATTTGAACCGAGCATTAGAGACGGTTTAGGACCGTCTCTAATAGAGACTAAACCGTCTCTAATAGAGACACATGAGTCATATATTCCGCCGAACGTCGTTCTTGCCAAGGTTGTATGTCTTTTTTCAGCCTACTCAAATCCAAACCATTGGGACCCCTTAGAGGCTCCAACCAAGGAGCGCGGAGATCCCAAAAACGCATAGTTTCTCCTCCGAAAATGACGTCTCCGGTCGGGGAACGCATTAGATATTTACCTAAACCAATAGGTCCTTGAGCAGATCCCACGTTAGCCCCAAGACGTTAGTCTCTAACTAGAATCTTTGATAGGGCTATAAGATGGTCCTTGACAGTCTCTAATAGAGACGGTCCTAAACCATCTCTAATAGAGACAGTTTTTGACAATCTCCAATAAAGACGGTCTTTAAAAGGGCTATAAGACAGCTAAGGACCGTTTCTAATAGAGAGTTTTTGACAATCTCAGTATATAAGTAAAAGACGACTAATGACCGTCTCTAATGCAGACGGCTAATGACCGTCTCAGATGACCGCATATAAGACGGTCAAAGACCGTCTCTGATGCAGATGGCCAATGACCGTCTCAGATGACCGCATATAATACGGTCAATGACCGACTTAAATGATTTGTGGGTGTAAAACATTTTAAGACAATATTAGGGACGGTCAAGAGCCGTCTAAAATTTTAAAGACGGTTTACGGCTGTCTCTAAATCGTCTTTAAACCAAAGAATTTTAGAGACGGTCCACAACCGTCTCAAAATTCGTCATTTTTTTTCATTTTTCACATAGTGAAAATCAACACATAACAAGAGTCATTCAAATTAGGGGCTTCATCTTAGCCCTAGCTAAAAGATTAGAAACTCATGGATTCAACTAGAAAGAAGGAAAAATATAAATGATAAAAGAAAAACATCCTTCCAATCTCTCCCTTCTTTCTTCCTCTCTCTCTTACTTCTCCAAGCCGAATTCTGATGCCTCTCCCTTTCTCTTTTACTCACTTCCACCAAACCAGATCTGGATCCCCTCTCATGTCTTCTTTCTCTCTTTTTTATAAGCAATATAGGTGGTGGAGTGGAGAATCGACCTTGGTGGAATCGGTCTAGACAAAAGGTAGTGCGTGGAGCGGTCAATGGAGAGATCTTTATGCACCAACGTGCGTAACTTCTTTATGCAGCCAAGAAGGCACGCAAAACACGGCCTACATCCCTTGCTTCTTTTCAAAAATCAACGTCCCTTAGGGTATTTTTGGATGAGGTACACGATGGACGGATTAGATCTTTCATCTAATCAATAATGGTGGGCCACAACATTCTGGAATGTCCGGAACTCGCCGATGTGCGAAAATAGAAGGCCCTGCGAATTCTCTTATGCTATTCTGATGGTGGGGTCCACTTTACTTCTGTTTTGATAAATCTAAGCCATCCATTAGATGCAGGACAAAATTTCGGTCGGGAAAAGTCAGTTTGTACTTGGATGTAGTCCGGCCCAAGGAAGAAAATCGCACTGCACTAGTTTGAACATTGCAGGACTACTTGCTTATGACCTCTGTGGCAGGCACATGTGCTTGCATTAATGTATGATGTAAACGTGGGTTCGACCTTTTCAAGCCCCTCTACAAGATGGACGACTTGGATCGTTCGCGTGGGCCATGATAGTGGCCCACCAGCGTCCGCAAAATCCGTCTGTCGATCGGTTACGCAGCAGCATTACGAAGGAAGAAGGAAATTTCCTTCTTTTTTTTCTATCAAATATGGTCAAACCGTCTCTGCGTTTGCCGTGCACGACTAGTGCACTTGTGCACTATGCACACCCGTCTCATATGGGGTCCACATATGATGTTTGTGAGAAATCTACACTGTCCATCTACTGCATCATCGAATTTAAGGGGTTGAGACCACAGTTGAAGCATATCCGAAGATTAGGTGGGCCCCAAATTAGGAATTTGGTTTCAAATCTGTCCGTTGGATCACTTTCACAAGGATCCGAGAGCCGAAATTTGACGTGTACGGTTAATTTATACCCCTCAGGCCATGTATGAAGTTTCAGGCTGAATGAATGGTTGGCACCATGTGATCTTGAATCTTGGACAACTTTTGAGCCTCTTTAACGTGAATGGCTTGATTTCCACGGATCTTTGTCATGTAATTCCATCAATCTTGGTCCTCTGGAATCCCATCCATTGTCTTAGTTACTTCAAAGCGTCAATTCCATGCTTATAGTATCCTTTTTCAGTCCAAGCTCCTGATTACACCCTACATAAAAAAAATACGATTAAAATACAATGTTAAGCATTAACATGTTGGTAAAATCAAGTAATAATCGGGGTCAATATGCAATATTCGACCCTCATCAATGGTATGGGTACAGTTCCCATTGGTGGGTATGCGCAACGCCTGTACCAAGCCTGTTGGCCACCCCTACCACAAATTTATTTTTATGAGTATGTATTTTTTATTTTTTATTATCTTTTGTAACGGTGGACTAGTACTACCTAGAATGCTTTGTTACTTTCTCATTTTGTAACAGGCCACTCTCATTATTGACACTGTACAGACAATCATAGATTGCTTATGCAAAGAAGTATTTATGTTCGTTTATATTGCTGCAGGAGTAGATGAGTTCAACAACGGTTCCTTGCCATTGGAGGAAGCGCTGCAAGACGACATGAGGATCGACTACCATCATGGCATGCAAGGTGAGATTTTGGATCTTCTTCTTTCATCTTTCCAATGATTGTCTATTGTACATGTCCTCATTGATGTGTAATTCCATTATCTTGCCCATGAAAAAAGAAAAACCCAAACATGTCAAACATATGAGAACGTAAACATTCACTATCCAGAAAGTCCAATGTGGTATGTGATGTGACAATTGTGATTTTTTTTCCTTTCATCTTTCTAGTGATTTTCTATTCTACAACCATATATAATTCTTTCTTTATTTTCTTTTCGTACCATTAGAAGGACAAAAAATAAACCCGAATTTGTTAAATATGAGAACAAGAAAGGAGAAAATTAACTGAAATTCATTAAATATTAGGGTTTGTTTCTCTGTTGATCTGATTGAATTGTGATTAGTGTCTGAACTAAAAATGATCAAATTGGGGTTATACCTTCTTCAGTATTAATATTAGGGGTTGGGCTTGGAGTTAGAATTACATCATTGTCAAGCATAATTCAAAAGATTGTAAGCTCAACTTGACTTCATGATTTAATATTTAAGTTAGATAATTGGAAAATGTTTGGGGTAACATGTATAGTGTCCTGGTTGAAGGCATTACTCTCCCCACTAGAGGTGGGAGTTTTGAAGCGCCCTAACTTTTACTATTGGACACCTTGACCATGTGAATGACTCTACCTAAGTCATTGGCTGAGTTTAGCTAAAATGGTTGATCTATTCTGTTTTTGCAAATTTAGTTGGTATTGCTATACCTATATTAGTTGGTATTTTGAATAGTTGAATGTTTATTTTGTCTTTGGCTGTTGTAGATTTTGCTTGTTCAGAAATGAGAAGATCAGGTGTATGCTCCCAAGTATTTTCTTTCTTTTTTATGTCATCTTGTCGTCATCTTTCTCTATAATTTAATTCTTCAGTTTCGGGGCATAGCTTTTTCATATGAGTACATGTTTGTATGATGAATTGATTTTTATCCATGTGCAGTAAGCTTTCGGATCAAAGCGAAGCTGAGAATATGTAACACCCCGAAAATCGGGGGTCGGGTAGAAACCCAACTCCCGAGTTTCAGAACGTCACTTATGAAACATAGATAATGATAAATGCATGTTGTCTATAGAATGGCATTAAACAAGATTGAGACTAAGCCAAAACAACATATCATACTCCAGAGACAGTTAAATTAGCAAGCGAAAGACTGTGATAAATACATAAAATATATAATTAATTGTAAGTATCCAGAGTGTGAACATGTTACCAGGTTAATTAAGTACATGTATACTCCAAAAATGGAAAGAAAAGAATATACATGAGTGCTCCAAAACTATAAAATGACAAGTGTCAAGGCATCTACTCAACCTCCATGTAATCCCGTCGATCAGATCACACATAAAGGAGGGATCCTCCTCATCATCATCAAGTCCAGCTCTACCTCGCAGGCCGTGCCATCATTTGCAATTACAAAAGGGTCTGGTGGTGTCCGAAAACACCGTCCCGTAACGTGGGAGTGAGTGATCAACTCAGTGGAAAAATAGAGCAAAGATTAACATGTTATCAAATCAATCACGCGTTAATAGTAAAGAAATTAATCAAACATTCCTAGATACTATTGTTAATGCAATATGACATGACATGATGGATGCCCTCACCGACATTCTCCCTCATACTACACCATCTGCGTCCGCGGCATTCTTGCGTACCGCTCAGTGCTCCACATCTTCCAGGCACATGCAATGTAATATGGATATAATTACCAAGTTATTATTAGTCCTTTTCATACAGCAATATTGGGAAACTAAGGTACCTTTCTTATATCAATCCCAACACAGATCCTGTCTAGGGTCGTCACTCCTAGTAATCTCATACGATGTTATATTTATAGCTCGCTGCAAGGGCTGTCAAGGCTGTTGCTCGCACTCGTTGCGCCTCTCCCCCATCACTTTATCAATACAGGCCTAATTATCCTTAAGACTGCATCAGGACTCGTCGCCCCCATACGGTGTCAGGATAAACTCAAGGTCACTACAAAGGGCTCGTCACCTGATCAGTGTAGGCCGACAGCAAGAATATAGTGTCCCATACCACCATAATCTGCTCAGAGTAGGGTGCTCACTGCTTACTATAGGGAGGTTTGTGGCCCCAGCGTAGGCCGACAGCTCGACCACGGTGTCCCATGCCACCATGCCAGGCTCATGAGTCTTTATGGATCAAGGTACCATAGTTAACAGGGTTTCCAATGGTAAGTTCAGTACCCTAGGTACAAACAGTTATGACTCATACATGGTGAACATACAATGGCCAGTCGGGTTACTTGACGGGCTCGACTAGCAAGAGCGCATCTCAAGCTGAGCGACATGAAGTGCATAAAACACTTCGTGTGGCCTAACCACTGCCGCCAACCCAAAACACGACTCTCGTTCATCGACGTGTCCTTCGTGGCAAATAGAAGCCAACCACGAATTCAATCCATTACCGACTGCCTGGACTAACGTATAACCCCAAGCATTTGTGCACAACATCAGTAATCATATGTGAGTAACAGAAATGAAATACAACAATACAAGCATGTTGACAACGTGTTATAACATACAACTTAAGCAAATAATCCCACACATGCATTTCATATAAACAATGAAATCAATACATATAGCCAACATAATAGAAATCGTTTACATCAGCATATTACTTGAGAATTCAATCTCAAAACTCATACACTACCATTTACTCAATACATACTAATACAAACATTTATACAAACACTTAGACTACACACTTTAGTCTACATAGCGTATGTCGACTCAAAGTGCGCTTAAGGGCGAATCTCTTTGTCAAACCAATCATGCACGTATTCCTAATATTCTAACACGATAAATAGCCATAGCAATTATTTCAGCAAAATGCGGACGTATACTGTATTTCCTACAAATACCCAAAATGCCCTAAATCTCATATTTTTCATACATTTACGAAACAGAAAACGGACAGCTGTTGTACATGTCAAACGGCGTCGCCGTCGATAATCTACTATTAAACGACATTGAAAGCGTTGAAATCATCCAATCAAAGCGTCTAAAATCTACACCTTTTTATCCTAGATGTGTATCGTTCCGAACGGAGCGTATACATTTCGTCTACGGCGAACAGGCGACCTAATACATAAGATGTATAAGCTACTTCGCTATTGGAATTGAAGGAACCTTAAATCAGCAAGTGGTTAGGATTTTTCTTACCTAGAAATGCGTTGGAATCACCGGCAAAGTGATTTGAACGAGATGCTTAGGCACGTGTAGCAGTTGCAGCAAGTGGCGGGAAGATCTCTCCCACACTCTCTCACAATCTCTCACTTTTTCTCTCTCTCTAGCTAGGGTTTCTAGCAAATTCGGATGGGTGAGATAAGTGAGGGTTTAAAGCCCTTTTATAAGCTAAAACCTTCCCAAATTAGACTTGGGAACAAAGTTCACTTGAGGAATAACCAAATCGGGGTTGTTCTGGTCCAAAAGAGCATTTCGGAAGGTCCCCTGGTCGAACGCGGTCGGACTTAAGCTCATGGTCGCTGGATATTGCTCACACCCAGTTTTTAGTCCGGCAGAGTTCATAGATCACACGTGGCGGTCCAGTTTCAGTTCAGCGATCATCGCACCTAGATCAGGTCTACAAGTCTCATGATATGAAAGAGAAATTTTTCCTGATCCGAGGGTGTAATTTGGCTGAATTCTGACGGTCAGAACGCTTAATAATAACGTGCCAAGTCACGTGCCAGATTTGGATTTAAATTTCCAAATCTAACCCTTTTCTTACTCTCTTCACTCCAGGCTCAATGAAATAGCCTCTGAACGTCGGTTGGGCTTGATTTTCGAAATGATTGTCAAGTCCAGCTAAGCGGTCATAACGGTCTAAGATTGTAGGTATCGGACTTTCGACGCGCGGTCTAGATCCAATACAAAGTTTCAAAGGGTTCCTGAGAGCAAACAGGTTTAGAGTTTGATCCAAGATTTTAGGGTATTGTAACGTCCTTGTTTCTTCAAGTTTTGGGTCTTGTAGAACGTATTTAAAGGGTTCAGGGACAATTTCGCAGCTACTCTAGCGTAGCGCTAGCTAACTTACACTTAATTTCTAAAGGAATTAATCCTAAGTGATTTCTTTGGCTCTGGAATTAGGTTCTGAGAGGTTACCAAGGTGTTATGGTTGACCCATTGCCTAAGGACGTCTAATCCCAGGTTGGCAAAAAATTCGGGGTGTTACAGAATAGAGTGTTAGTTGATGACAAATTGATAACCAGTAGAAGCATATCTATGGAGTTCTTGCTTGCGATTCTTGATAAGCTATTTGGCTGTGAGAAGGCATTAGATCTTGCTATCGATGAGAACTTTAAATAGACATATAACTATTATGTTGGCATTGTACTTTTGTGAATGGATTAAAATGAATGACTGTATTTGATTGAATGAATGGACGAATGATTTAGCTATGAAGTATTTATCTATATTAACTTATATGAGTTGATCTATCAGGGCATGTACTACAATGGTAAGAGATGCCATTATTATATTTTATTAAATTAAAAAAGCAGTAGCTATGGCTATTAACCGTAGCCCTTTATCTAGAAACCGTAGCTGTCCCTAATTTCTGTCTATTGCTATGGTTCTCACACTACTTTTAGCGACAAATATAATCCGTAGCTGTATATACTTTAGAGCTACGGAAAGTATTGCTACAGATTTAATCTGTACCCATTATTTCTATGGCTACGAATTAAATCCATAGCCATATCTTTAAGACTTATGATTACGACACCAATGGCTATGGTTGTGCTACAGACTCTAACTGTAGCCATAAGACTTTAGCTATGGCTTTTATCCGTAGCGTTTGCCCAATTTTCTGGTAGTGAATGTCCACTTTTCCTTTTTGGTATTATAGCTGATTTGAAATTAACTGAATTGTGGAGGTAGGGAGTTTAGAACTAAGTAAACTAGGAGTTCATCCTCAATCTTAAGGCCTAATGCACGAATTTTGACCACTACATCAGACAACCCACCAATGTACTCCCTAATATTTCCTTGACCGTTATAGATGGCTTGAGTTAGCTTATGCAGAAGCGAACTCAGCTCAGATTTATTCGACCTTATGAATCGGTTCCCTATGTTTGTTAGGAACTCTTTTACTTTCTCAGTGTTGGGTATGACACCCTGCATGGTCTCAAAGATCGATTTCTTTATGATCTTGAGACACATTTTGTTTGACTTAGTCCAGGCCTTGTAGTAAGCCATTTCTGAATCCGTACTTGAGTCAGATGGAACGGGAGACTCGGCTTCCTTTAAGGCCAGGTCCAAGTCCATGCAGCCTAGGACTATTTCAATAGACAATTTCCATTTATGATAGTTAGACCCAGTAAGAAAAGGTTTGGAATTCAATTGGTTTGAAACATTGGAAACAATCATAGCTGAACAAATAAAGCATCACACTCACATTAATAAATGAACAAGCCACACATATTATTACATGAATGTAAACCATAAACATTATGCATGTATAAACATTCGATTGATTCGGGCCTTCAATCAAATGACCTAGAATGATGATGAGCTATAATCATTAAATTCTGGCAAGAGCCTAGCGTATCATTGCGATTTCTCCTTTGCGCGAAATTACGACATACAAGAGGCTCTGCTGAACATGAAACTAACTAGTGCTAGCGAAATAAATCTAAAACGTCCATTACCTTTATGCAAAATAAATATATTAAAGTTATATCACCATCACTAATCACTTCCCCCCGCTTATATCCTACTAAGTGATGATACCTCTTTATTCTGATCATCGCCCGCTATGGATACGAACGCAACTGAATGCAATCCTAATATAGATGGTCACTGAATTCCATAAACTGAAGTTTGAAAGAAAAAAAATTTCACCGATTGTGGCCACTTTGGTGACTAACACAACCAGCTCCAATCCCATTCCCAGACCCAAGGATTGCTAGTCCTGCCCACAACGGACCACTCTAAAATAGTTCTGATTTGGCCCAAAATACAACTGATGTTAACTGCCCGTAAGCTCAAAATATTCTATAGTGATGGTTGGATTAAATTCTTAATAGTCAATGACTTAATATTAGCCTCGAACAGATGGATAATGGCCCTATTTTGAACTAGATCAAAAATTGAACAGTAAATTTAACCATATTTATTAAATTACACGGGTCATTTATCAAAGAAAACACACCAACCATATGTTAGTTCAATTGGATTTTACTTTTACTGAAAAGATGGCCAATGTATAAATTAAAGGAGTCCATATAGAACTTAATCAATGCTCAAAACTTAGCCCAATTAATAACCTAAATCATTATCAATGAACGATGGGTCCAAAAATATCTAAAGATGATTCCACAGGGTTCAAAGATAAATTTAACATTAGGTCCAAGATTAGGCTCAATATGAACATCAAAATAGGCCCAAGGATTTCATTAAAATCTTGCCAAAACATCCTGGCCTGATGGAAAAACATCATAAGGCCTTAATAGGCCTGGAGCCAAGCCCATCTCAAATCATAGAAGGAGGCTCATCAACTAGCTTAAAATAATTAGCAAATGGGCCCTAAGATCGGGCCTTTGAATTTTCCCAAACAAGCCTTGAAAGCAAGGCCTGGAATCGGCTTGAAGCAGGCCCTAAAATAAGGCCTGAGATCTACTGAAAACGAGCCCAAATCATTGGAACCAAGCCCAGTACCTCAGCCCATATGGAGCACAATGACAAGCCCTAACATCGGAACTGGGATTCGCTGAAAAGAGGCGCAACGGCCCATTCCACGGGCCTAAGCACTGGACCCAATGGACAGGTCCAAAAAGGTAATGCCTTTCCAAAAGGAAACTGCTGCTCTCAGCCATTTCCGAAAATGAAGCCGCACATCTCTACCGCAGCAGGGTTGGAAAAACCCTAGCCGCAATAGCCTCTCCCTGTTTCTTCCTTAGTCCCGATGCCGTCGCACCTCTCTGTAGCGACCATTAGCCACGGTCGCGGAAATCCATGGCTGCAAGAGGTGATTCTACTGACGAGCCCATTCTAAAGAGATCGGAGATCATCTCTGATTGGGAAGACCGACCACCATCAACATCGAAGAATAGAGATGGGTTGCGTCATTAATGGTGGTCGTCGGTGCTAGAAGAGAAAGACATGGAGATGGGGAGAGGGTTCGCCTTTGTCGGGCATAGCTGCCAACATCGGTGCAATCCGATCTGGTTGTTTTGTTTTGTTAAAATAATTTTAAAAAAAACTGAAACGAGGCTCGACGGAATCAATGGCCGTGGACCCCTAAACTCTGTCGCTGTCGCTATTGGCAGCCAACCACGATCGGTGTCCCTTCCTCACTTGCTGACCGACACATGAAACAGGGTTGCAGTTTGGTATATGTGTGCCAAGGACATAGTTTTGACGCGGACAAGGTTTCGGGATTGCACTCTGGTAGTCATGGTGCTGCCAGGATTTTAGGATGCATGGATGTTGGTTTTCAATCCGATTATCTTAATGGATTATTATTCATTTCCACGGCCCATGCCGAGACTACTACTCCACACAACTTGTATTACACAAAGCTGATCCGTGCACAACATTCCGAACACGAATCTCATAAGAAAACTCTTAGGTGGTGCAAGATCCACCATACTTCAATGAGTGCCGATCGATTCTACTATATCGATGCATAGATGACTCTGATATCAAATGTTATATCCGTATTGTGGAATTAACGGATCATCAATAATGGAGATTCAAAATCATAATATAAAAGTATACCTGATTAGGAAGATATTCCGCCAACAGGAATCTTGATCTTCCACACCTCATATCTCTAGAAGAACCTTCAATAGAGGGCTAGAAGCTTACCTATCACATTTTTCCGTTTAAGATCTCCACACCGTAGGTTTTCATATCTAGCTTAATAACCTAGTATAAGGATATCAGTTCAAGCATCCCGTCCCAAACCTTTATACAATGATCACAATTGTAATGGGATCAATCTAAATAATTCAACGGTCAAATCTGAACCAATAATCATGTGTGACCCACCTAATAGGAGTTTGACAACATGCAATAAAAAAATGAAAAATGCAAGCAACAATAGATAATACAAATATTTTATATAAAAACACTTTTAGAAAAAAATTACTGCACTAAACAATAAACAATCTACTATGAACACAAAGTTATAAGAGATGGAACAACTTACCTATTAAAAAATTTTAATTTTTTTCTTTTCTTTTAAAACCCTTTGGCTCTCAAGGTCTCATGTTCCTAACCCAAATCCTCAATTACAAGTGCACTTAAATACCCTCTTATAACGTTAGAAAATAAAATATGCATGCATTTACACAAAACCAACCGGAATATTAATCGATTGAACCATCGATCCATCTACTGACGGATGATCTTCTATCGATCGTACATGGAACATCCAACGTACTCAAAAGTGCCTAAAGACCAATGATTAACTAGAAACCTTCATGAGATTGAAGGGCACTCAATCAACAGTACATCGGTAACAAGCACAGGGATGTATGTCCTGGAAACGGATTGGCGACTCTCCCCTGCCGCCAGCCAATAGCTGGTGGTTGGTGCTCTGTGGGCCTCACATTGATGTCTGTGTTTCATCCATGCCGTCCATCTATTTTTATAAATCATTTTATTGTACGAGATAAAAAATTAGAAATATGAAAATCCTAGCTGGACCACATTACAGGAAACATTTTTGAATGATTGTCGACCATTAAAAACTTTTTGGGGGCCATAAAAGTTTTGGATCAATCTGATCTTTATTTTTCTCCCTTCATCTGGGTAGTTATGACCTAATTAACATATTGAATGTAAAATAAACAGTACAGTGGGCCTTAGGAAGATTTAAATGGTGAATATCCAATCACTATTATTTTCTTGTGGTCTGGTCCACCTGAGATTTCTATCCAAATAAATTTTGAGATAAAGCCCTAAAATTATCTGTAAAAATGGATGAACGGATCGCGGAATGGATGAAATACATACATCATCGTGGGGCCCACAGAGCACCGACCACCAGCCACGGGGCTGGTGTCAAGGGGAGTAGCCAATCCATTTCCTATGTCCTTGAATGTATTGACTTCTAATTAAATACGCAAATAAGAAAAAAATATAGTCATGTTTTCTCCACTGATGATCCCACATTGGGAAATTCTGTGTGGGGGGCAATTCATCACATGTGAGGTTGAAGAGCTGATTTGGGGCACGTGTGAGATCCAAGAGCTTCATAAGGTGAGGCCCGCTTTGAAATTCTCTAGGTCCCAAAATCAACAACTTCTGCTCATTGTATGGGTCCCGTTTGTCTGTCGAACTCACACCGTCGATTATCTTTATTCTTCTGACCGTTCACTTTTCTCGTGTACCAATGGCCTGACCATGTACTCATGGCAGTCTCATGTTTGGCACACGGCATACTCACGGTGGTTTCCATCTGGTGAACGGTCTGGATCTCATTCAAATCTGCCACGTGGCACTAATTCCCTTTATAAATCTCCATGCGAATGCGCTCAACGATTCTCTTAATTTGGAATATATAGTATGAGAAATGCGGAAGCGATATGCGGGAATCGCCTGTCAGCGGCCATATGCGCTTCAACGGGGCTAAAGATGTACACGAGCAGAGTGAGCTCGGTTACTCACATGACTCGACTCTTTATGAGTTTGAACCAAGCATATGTGAGTTTTTTATACTCATTTTGATTTTGAGTAGAGTACAAGCTGGGTACTCAGACTTGATACTAGACTCGTGTGATTGACTTGATACTTGATTCGGTACTTGACTCGTACTCGAGAGTATATATACCCATAAAAAAAAAAAAAAAAAAAAATCCTACTCGACTTTAGTCGTTTTCAATAGTATTCCGAAACCTAAAATTCCTTTCCTTCTCTTCCAGCACCCATTCGAAAAAAATCCATTCTCTCTCTCTCTCATCCCCTTGTCCAGTGTTGTCCGCTGTCCGGCTTATCCCTTTTCTTCCCTCTCTCTCTCTCTCACTTCCTTGTTCGGCGGTACTCATCTCTGCGCCCTGCCTGGTGCCCTTGTCCAGTGCCGTAACTCATCCATGCCACTTGTTCGGTGCTACAGCTCGTCCCTATTACTCGTCCGTCATCCCTGCCCTGCACGCAGCGTGTTGGTCGTTCCTACCGCAGCTCGCTTGGTAATGTGTGGCTTTGGTTTATTTTTATTTTTTATATATATATTGTTAATATATGTCAGAAATTAATTTATTATCATTTTTTTGAAGTATTATGTGGTGTTGATTTATTGTTATTATTATTATTATTATTTATATAAAATTTTAATATATGTCAGAAATTATTAATATATGTTAATATAACTAATATATGTTAATATAGAAATTAACAATTGGGACTCGACTCAATTACTCGAACTTGATTCGATTTTTGCTCGTACTCCAACGAGTAGAGCACGAGAAGAGAATCCATGCTCGATGTCCGAGCAAAGCTGAGTACGAGTAGGACTTAGCCAGTACGAACCGAGGATAAGCTGGGCAATACTCGGCTCTACTCAACTCATGTACAGCTCTAATTGGAAGGCATGTTTTTAGGACGGTATGAAAAGAAGTACATGGTTTCATACATATGCGATGTCATTTATGGTGTCATTTTAATGCATAAAATGCCCCACCGTGATGTCGGTTAAACCTACTCTGTCCATCAGTTGATCCATCTTATCTTATGATGCTAATTAAAATATCAGGGTCAAACCAAACTCAAATGCACCTAATCACAGGAAAAGTACCATTGAAACCTTCTTGGCATCCACCCTGATGTTTACATACCATCCAATCCGTTCATAAATTGAGTCCCATCAGGATGAAGGGCCAAAAAATCCTGATCTAAAACATCTATGGCTCCAAGAAGGTTTTTGTGGTGGGAGTTCCTGTCTCCACTTCTTTTAGTGTTGTTGTGCGCTTGAGTGTTAGATCTGTTTAATATTTGAGTTCACTACTAAAATGTGGTGAATCAAATGATGGGCGGACCGGATTCATTGTATTAATTACGGTGGACCCACAGAGCTTTTATTAGCTGCACGGTTCATTGCGGACAGATGGATGCAAATCATCCTTAGTGGAGATTCGCGCGGATCGCCATAGCATTCTCGTACGTATTAGCTGTTGTTAGAGTTGAACAGATGGGAGCGGGTTCCGCGGCTCCATGTTATTCGGAACATGTTGCACGTATTGACCCTGCAGACATGGAATCATGTGTGGGGCGCAATGTGACATTTGTATTATATCCATTCGGTCCATCTGTTTCGCCAGCTCATTTCTAGGAACAAATCCAAAGTCGAGGGTAAAAAGATACTCAAGTGTGCCACAGAACCAGAAAGAGTGATGAATGACCACCATCCCATCAAAAGTTCTTGGGTCCCAGGTAAGTTTTTGATGAGGCTGAAATTTGTTTTTATACTTGATCCTGGTAGGAATCATCTTATGAATGGGATAGATGGCCTATAAATATCACGGTGGGCCCCTGGAAGGTTTCAACAGTACTCATTTCTGTGAATTTGTGTTTTGTTACACCCACATGTTTAGTCTAATTTACTAAAATGAGCTGCAGAAATGGATGGACGGAGTGGATATAATACAACCATCACAGTGGGCCCTACCGAGCTTGAGGTTACTGGGGTGAATGGCATCACCCAGAATTCGGCCGTTTAGATCTAAACCATAAATATCATATTTACAATAGTTAAAACGCCATGATTCAAAACTACAATGTTGGGCAATTCTAGCCCCTTAATTAGTGGCGAACCAATGAACAGAGAATGGTAAGGAAAGGTCCACATGAACTTGGGCCCATCAAAGTTTTAGATCAAAGTAAAACTTGGGCCGGGGGGTTTCATGAGGTGCTGCTTCACATGAACGGTTCAGAATTTAGATCCACATCAAATATGATGGGTTCTCAAAAAAGTACGTACGTAGTAAATAGGAACTGGTTCGCAGATGAGCGTTTCCGTGTGTGTGTATATATATATATATATATATATATATATATAGAGCTCGGTAAAAAAAATTAAAAAACTAGACATATCCAAAGCCCAAGTAGACTACACTAGAGAAGGCAGTAGATATTGAACGTCTAACATTGAAATCTTCTCGGTGTTTTTCCCTTCATCCAGGTCTGTTTCACGTTGTGAACGGTTTGGATGGCAAATAAACATCATGGTGGGTATATGAATGTTTCAATGGTAGGAATTATTTTCTCTACTTTTTTATTCGTGGTGTGGTCCACTTGAGGTTTGGATATGAATCATTTTGGCTCATAACTTAAAATGATCTCGCCAAACGGATGGACAGCGTGGATATAATAAATACATCATGGTGGATCCCACAGAACTTGACGATGTCAACACACCATGGAGGTCGGTGGACAGTACGCAATTAGGGGTGTCAATGGGCCGAGTTCCGGCCTGAGAAATCAGACTGTAGAATTAGCTAGACTGGTCCGACAGCCCGGCCTGAAACAGTTCAAAACTTGGGCCGAGATGAATCCAGGGTTCGGCCCATTGACAGCCTTACACGCAATCCGCTTCCGTTGATTCCATGACTCACCTAACCATGGCCCACTCGTACAGAAGGGAAACCTTATCGGACTATCTGTCCGTTTGACCATCTCTCTCCCAGCATCTCTCCATGTGTTTACCACAGGAATGATCTCAGGGTTGAGCAAAATGGAAATGATGTGTATCAGAAATCCAACCCTTCCATTAGTTTCTACCCCTGATGTTACACCCAGAGCCAGAAAATCACCCCGATCCATTACACAGGCAGGCGACACCACAGGGAACAGTGCAGAGGGGATGATCACCATTGGTTTATGAATGGGGCCAGTATGATGTTTATATGTCATCTAATCCATTCATCATATTTGTCCCACCTGGATAAAGTGACAGCGAAAAAATTCAGGCCATTCCAAAATCAAGGGGATCACACCACGTAAATTTAGCAGTCTTAGTCATGATCATGGAATATAACTTGTGGTGTGGCCCACCTGAGTTTTGGATCAGCATAATTTTGGAAGGCTTCTACTGTCATCGAGGATCACATCTAATGCATATATAGTTCGGATGTCAAACACCCGTCACAATGGGTCAGCCACACAGTCATGTACATGGCATAGTCGAAGCCATTGGATCCTCTCTCTCTCCAACTGCAAGTTGCACCCAACTCGCTCGGACGTACACAGATATTCAAGGAAACGGATTGGCTACTCCCCCTGCCACCAGCTCCCTGGCTGGTGGTCGGTGCTCTGTGGGCTCCACCATGATGTATGTGTTTCATCCATTCCGTTCATCCATTTTAACAGATCATTTTATGAGTTAATACGGAAAAAAAGAAGATATAAATCTCAGGTGGGCCACACCATATGAAAACAATAGTGATTGGATAGCCACCATTAAAATCCTCCTAAGGCCCACTATACTGTTTATTTGACATCCAATATGTTGATTAGGTCATACAGGCCCAGATGAAGAGAAAAAACAAAGATCAGCTTGATCCAAAACTTTTAAGGCCCCCAAAATGTTTTTAATGGTCGACCCTCATTCAACACTGTTTCCTGTAATGTGGTCCAGTTGAGATTTTTATATAAATCATTTTTGGATACATGCCGTAAAATGATATTTAAAAATAGATGGACGGCATGGATGAAACAGATAAATCATGGTGGGGGCCACATGACACCGACCATCAGCCATTGGCGTGTCAGGGGGAGTAGCCAATTCGTCTCCAATATTCAAACACCCACGTACTACGTACATGCATGCCATGTGGAGGGTTTGACTGAAGCTGATTTTTTATTTTTTTTTGCTTATCTGTCATTATGCAAGCATGTGGTGTGGGGAATAAATAAGAATACATCAGTTGAATGTTTTTTATAAAAGAGGCAGCATTTCTGCCGCTCTATGGCATTGCCGTTTGAACACTCCAAAATTCCAAAACCCTTGTTTCTGTGAGAAGATGAAATCCAGCTTCTTTCTCTTGGTAGTCTGTTTGGGAGCCCTTGCTGTTTGTAATGCAGGTGATCTGCAGAAGCACTTCTACGAGAAGAGCTGTCTTCTTGCTGAGGATGTCGTGAAGAACATCACGCAGCAGCGCGTCGCTGCCAACTCAGCATTGCCGGCGAAGCTCTTGAGGCTGCATTTCCATGATTGCTTTGTTAGGGTAATGAAAATCTTTCCTTTTTTATACGTAGCGTCGGTTGAAATCGCCACCGTCCATTGTCCTGTTGGATCCTGCGCGTGTAACAGCCGTTGGATTGGGATTTGGACGGTTGTGGTATGGAGTGACAGTGAGGCTGTTTTATTTAGTTCTTGCTAACTAATGTTTGCATGTTTTTACCTACATATGCACATTCCATGCAATCTGAGTCGTTCATCAGGTGGGGCCGCCGTGTTTGTGCCATTTCCTGCCCTCCGACACGCACATCATCGACTGGTGGTCCATACTTTATATGCGCACGTGACCCACATGATGACCACACTAGTCTGATTTCTGGGCGATGACACATACACGCGCGGTGGGTCCAACTCGACAAACGGCACACACCCAATACACACATGCTGCATTGGCACGTGCTGATGATCATTGCGGCGCCCTACGTCCACCTATCCATGCATGCATTCATACGTGTACGTACAAAAAAGTTACGTGCATGCACGTGTATTAGCTACTTTTACTGGCAGTTATGCGAGTCATGTGTTTTGTAGGGATGCGATGCTTCGGTGTTACTGAATTCTACGGTGAATAACACAGCTGAGAAGGATGCAATTCCCAACCTTTCATTGGCGGGTTTTGATGTGATTGATGAAATAAAGACCCAGTTGGAGAAGACATGCCCTGGAGTCGTTTCATGTGCAGATATTGTGGCTTTGAGTGCAAGGGATTCCGTTTCCTTTCAAGTGAGTTTCGATCACAGCTTGTTTTATCGTCATTGGACGGTGGTGATGGGTGGGCTCACCAACTTCTTGGAAGGTGTTGGATCCACCCATCATCACTGATTTCGTCTGCCATCGTATGGTGGTTAGATGGGGGATGGGGGTCGTCGCTTGTGCAATGGATGTCTAGCTGTACATTCTTTGGACACTATTAACTATGGTACGATCACGATTGGATGGTGGGGATGGGTGGGGCCCACAATTTGTTGTAGAGGCAGCTTGTGCATTCGTTGATGATGTACAGTCACGATTGAATAGTGGTCATAGGTGGGGCCCACCACTTGCCGAGAAGAGGTTTGTATACTAGTTACTAATATATACAATCACGATTACTATATACCTTCTCCATATGCCACCATTATCGGAGCAATCCCAACCATCTGGTAAGTGTAACTTAAACGTGGCGTGATTTTCAAACGTCCATTGAATGGTCACCAATCAGATGGTCTGGATTGCCCCAACTACCTTTTGAAATGTGGCCCATCCGTGGTGGAATCCACCATCTGGACCACCCAATGGAGCCAACCACACGTATGGTGGTGAAATGACAACCGCTCCCCCACGAGCACATGTGCGGTTCTCACGTGCCAAACTTGCAGTTCAACAGATCCATGTGGGATGTGCTGACCGGTAGAAGAGATGGAAATGTATCACGTGCGTCGGAGGCCCTTGCCAACATTCCTTCTCCTTTCTCCAACTTCACCACCCTCAAGCAAAACTTCGCCAACAAAGGTCTCAACGTCCATGATCTCGTCGTCCTATCAGGTACATGGAAGGAGAGAATCTGAACCGTTCGTTGCTATCAGTCAAACCGAATTTTTACTGCAAGTACCCTTAAGGATATGTCTGTCAATGGGGCCATGCATGAGTTGGAATATTATGCCCAAGGGACGGCCTGATAAAAAATTTAAGCCCTTCCATTAATCCGACCCAAGGGCATTTTCGTAATATTTCATACATGATGGTCCACACCTGATGAACTGCCCCGTTCTTTGAAAAATGTAAGCAGCTGTGCTCGGGCTTAGGTTTTATTTTATGGGCCGAGCTTGAACGGAACTCCGCCCAGTGCTCCTTAAGGACCGTTCGATCTTGATCTGATGGTGGCCATAAGTGGGCCAAAGCTGAACTAGTTTCAAGTTATGCTCCCTGACCAAGTCCCAATGACGGGAGGGTCCAGCGGGACCCACATGGCCTTAAAACCAAAAGATAAAATAGAAACAGGCTAAGGGTTTACACTCTAAGATCAAAAAATTAATTAAGTTGGACGGTTAAGATTGTACAATTTGTGCGAGTGGTGCATTGTTTTTCACTGTGGATCATCCATATTGAATTGTGCTGGATGAACGGCTCTGATCGCAAGGGTGCCCACATGAACAATCTTCATATATAGCTATAAGCACGTTTCAGTTATAGTAAGTTTTTCTGATATTAATGCATTAACCCAAGAAGGAATATGGAATGTGGGTTTTGGTGGGTCCAGGTGCACATACAGTTGGAGTGGGCCACTGCAATCTCTTCAGCAGAAGGCTCTACAACTTCACAGGGAAAGGGGATACAGACCCTTCCCTCAACTCAACCTATGCAGCTTTCTTGAAAACCAAATGCAAGAGTCTATCAGACACCACAACCACAGTAGAAATGGATCCTCAGAGCTCTCTCTCTTTCGACAGTAATTACTATGTGATCTTGAAGCTAAACAAAGGTCTATTCCAATCCGACGCTGCGCTCTTGACGAACAAAGGTGCGGCCAAGACCGTTGATGAGCTGACCAGCTTGACTGATTTCTTCACCGAGTTCTCACAATCTATGAAGAGAATGGGAGCGATTGGAGTCCTCACGGGCAGTTCGGGAGAGATTAGGAAGAAATGTAGCATTGTTAACTCATCGTAAGAGTGATTTGAATGCGAGCCAATTGCAATTATCTTTCCAATGTTCTAAATTCATCCACAAATGTATGATTAAGAGCTATTTGCTTTTGAATAATATGAGATTCGTTCTGATTTGCCAGTGTGTTTCTATCCGTCGGGGCCCACATGCTCCAATGATTTCAACTGTCCATGTTTTTGGTATATACTACCATAAAAAAGCTATTGTCCAGTAATCACACTTCAGTAATGATCATATTGGCTCTTGACTTTTAGAGTTGAATGCAAGTCAATAGAAATTTTTATTTCCAATATTCTAAATTTATCTAAACATGGTAATGAAGAGAAATTTAATTTCAAGTAGTGTAAGAGTAGTAGAGGATCGCCAGCATATGTGGCTCCATTGCGGCTCACATACAGAGATGGTACAATTATTTTAACCGTTTATAATCTTAGTACTACCACAAGTAATCTATGGTCTAATAATCAAGTTCATTGATGATCTCGGACCTAGATTTTTGGAGTTGAATTTGAGCCAAATTGAAACTTTTCTTTCCAATCTTCTAAATTGATCATCACATGGTGCTAATGGGAATCGTTCGTTTATTAGAGTTTCAAACTACAGTGGCCCATGTGGTGGAGCATCTAGAATATAGACGGTTAAAACCATTGGGCCATCTCAATATGACTCCCGATGAGCCTACATTTTCTAGGGATCATGAGCCGCGAAAAGCCAACCTATTTTGAAATGTAGATGTGTGTTCACGCTCTCCACGTGAGGCCGGCAGGCACACACCATGGGTGTGGCGTGGCGTGAATATTGATGTTCCTTTGAATTTTAGATTGGTTGTAGTTAGGGCTCAAAATAGTGCATTTGGAAGACATGGAGTCGTTATTATGGGTGTGGCGTGGCGTGAATATTGATGTTCCTTTGAATTTTAGATTGGTTGTAGTGTGGGCTCAAAATAGTGCATTTGGAAGACATGGAGTCGTTATTAGCCGGTATAGGCTCAAAATCTACGGTCGGATAGACCCATAGAATAGTCTTGGGTTGGGGAATCAAAGATTGCCCAATCAAGATGTTCTGGAATATAGTCTAAAGACAAAGATTCTAGGTATTGACCTCGGAGATGAAGAAGAAAGGTTATGCATCCTTCTTTGCACACATTTACATGTTGTCTCTATTTTACAAGATTTTAATATTTTTAGAGATTTTCAGAGTTCTAGATGGTCTTATTTAACTAATTAGTCAATTGGTGACAATATAAAAAACTAACTAGTAAACTGTCGTTGTCAGATGTCTTAAATTTGATTTTCAGTGTTCGATGACATCGAGCAGGCTTCGAAGTCATCGAAGCCAGCTCGATGACATCGAAGCCACTCGATGTCATTAAGTATTTTTAGGATTTTCACCTCTGTTCGCTGGATAGTTTTTGTCATTCTTCGATAACATTTACACAATTTATTATTTTTTTATTATTATTATTATTTTTGCAAAAACACAGATTCTATGATTTTTGCTTTTGATTTTGTTTAGGTTTCTTTCTAAAGCTATATAAAAGGATTTATACAGGACTAGGAGGTATTCCAAGGCTTTCTAAAAGGGTTCTAGGGCTTTCAAAAGGGTTTTAGGGTTTCAAAGGGGTGGAGCAAGGTTGAGATTTGAGGATTGCTAAGTCTGGTAAGTTCTTTCTCTTTGTAATTTTTACTTCATAGTTAAGATCCATCCCTTTGTGCCGTGATTTTTTTCCAAAAGGATTTTCCATGTTAAATCTTTGTGTTCTTGTGTTTTCTTGGTACTCTTGGATTGTTATCCTAGATCCATCTCTATGTGATTTCACAGACCAATTCCAACAAGTGATATTAGAGCAATCCTTGGGACATAGATTTGAATTGGAGGATTAACATCAATGAGAAGTACTAGGTATGATATTAAGAAATGCTCTGGAAAAAATAACTTTGAGTTATGGAAGATCAAGATGATCAGTTCCTTAACCAAACAAGGTGAGGATGGTGCTCTTGAAGAAAGAAAGCTACTATGAATGATGATGATTGAAATACTCTTGATAAGAAAGCCTTATCCTCAATCCATTTATGTCTCACGGATGATGTCCTCTATAATGTTTTGAGGAAAAAAACTACAACTAGTTTATGGGCGAAGTTAGAGGATATTTATGCTAAAAAAATTCACTTAAAATCGGCTACACTTAAAAGTACAATTGTTGACCTTCAGATTGACAGAGGGTGGATATGTGAAAGCCTGCATTAGTAATTTTAATAAACTGATTCGCAAATTGTTGGACATGGAGGAAGTGATAAAAAATGAAGATTAGACATGTATATTATTGAATACTATCTCACCTTCATATGAGTCATTCAAAGACTCATTGTGCACCGAAAATAAAATCCTAAGTGTGGACATCGTTATCTCAACCCTTCAAGAGAAGGTCATAAGAAAGATGAACGGTGGCTTAGGGTCATCTTCTAATGCACTGTTTATAAGGGGAAGAACTACTAAGCGAGGTATATGATCTTCAAGACGTAGATCCAAATCCAAGGGCAAGGCAAAAGAAAATTAAATTGCTGGAATTGTGGGATGATTGAAAACATGAAAAAGGATTGTAGTAATCCTAAAGTAAATAAAGAAAACTCAAAGGCTTCTTCCAGTGAGCCAATGTTGTCACATCCGATGAAGAAACAAGTGGAGGTGATGTTCTGTTTATGTCTATGATCGGATGAAAATCATAGAGATGAGTGAATCCTAGACACAGAAGCATCATATCATATAACTTCTCATCGAAATTAGTTCGTTAGTTACAAAGAATGCGATGGTGGACAGGTCTTTATGGGCAATGACAATGCCTGTAATGTTGTGGTTATTGGTACGGTGAGCATCAAGATGTTTGATGGGATAGAGAGTACCTTGATTGATGTTAGTCATGTTCCTAATATGAAGAAAAGCCTAATTTCTCTCGGTACACTCGAGGTTGTAAGGTGTAAGTTTATTGGTCTTAATGGTGTCTTTAAAGTTTTAAAAGAGGCACTTGTGGTTATAAGAGCGCAAAGGCACGAAAACCTTTACGGGTTGATTGGAAGCACTTCAACAGGTGGAGCGGCAATGACTATTGCAGATTCTATATCTGCACATATGTGGCATACTTGTCTGGGCTACATGAGCGAGCGGGGAATAAAGGTACTATATGATCATTGTTTGATTCCACCTTTTAAGAATTTTGATTTAGATATATGCGAGCATTGTATATATGGTAAATAATCTAGATTATCTTTTAAATCTAGAAAACATGTATGTAAGGGAGTACTTAATTATGTGCACTCTGACATATGGTGGTCATCGCCAGAAGTTTTCGTTGGACGGTCTTCATGGTTTGTTTCATTCATTGATGACTACTCCAAGAAAGTTTGAGTTTATTTCATGAAATAAAAATCTGAAGTTTTCATCATATTCAAATAATGGAAGACTATGATAGAAAAACAGTTAGGGTGAAAAATAAAAGTTTTAAAGATTAACAATGGTGAAGAATTTACTTCCACTAAGTTTAATAAATATTTCAAAGATGAAGGGATCATTAGGCATGACACAGTGTACCACACGCCCGAACAAAATAGTTTGGCTGAGTGGATGAATCGGATTTTCTTGGAGAGGGCCCAATGCATGTTAAGTAATGTTACGTTGGGTAAGGACTTATGGACTGAGGTCGTTAACATGGCTTGCTACTTAGTGAACCGATCTCCATTTATGATAATTGAATGTCAAATCTCAAAGGAAGTATGAAATGCTCATAAACTGGACTAGTTAGATTTGCACATACTTGGTTATGAGACATACTCTCATATACCGTCAATTGAGAGAGAAGCTATACTATAGATAAAAAAGTATATCATTGTTGACTATGATATTGGTGTGAAAGGTTATAGGTTATTCGACAAGGTCACACGCAAGGTCATCACTAGCCGTGACGTCAAATTCGATGAAAGCTCCCTATTCTACAAGAATGATCGGAGGAACAAGAGGAGTACATCCAGATTGACATACATAATACTCAGGCAGAGACGGATGTACAGGCAGAATACAGGAGTAGGTGGAGTAGCCACTTGTGTGAAGAAACCCATCGCGTGATCACAGGTTACCGGCAAGATACAGGGATGACTCTAATATTACATAGCCCTCATTACAGATGAGGGGGACCCGTCTACTATTCAGGAGACCCTTAATGAACCTAATGCAGAAAAGTGAAAGGCGGCTATAGGCAATGAGATGGACTCATTGCACAAAAACCACACATGAGACCTGGTGAAGCTTCCAGTGGGTCGAAAAGTGATCGGAGGTAAGTGGTTATTCAAAAGGAAATAAGATAGATATAAAGTAAGGCTAGTAATGAAGGGATGTGCTCAGAGAGAAGGAATCGACTTCATAGAGATATTCGCGTTAGTGGTTTAACAAGTATCCATCAAATTAGTGTTGGTGCTGATTGTCCAATATGATTTCGAACTAAAATAAATGGATATCAAGACTACATTCTTGCACGAGGAATTGGAATAGCAGATCTACATGAAGCAACCAGAGGGCTATAAAGTTAAAGGGGGGAAGAAAAATGTTTACAAGTTAATGAGGTCGTTGTACAACCTTAAACAGTCGCTTAGGTAGTGATATAAAAAATTGATTCTTTCATATTGAGTCAGAAATTTACTCAGAGTGAATATGATCACTGTGTCTATTACAAGACACCAAGTGATGAAAAATTCATCATCTTAGTATTATATGTTGATGATATGTTGATCGCTTATCTTGATATATCTGAAATCAACATACTAAAGACTAACTTATCAGGGACATTTGAGATGAAAGATATGGGGGTTGCAAAGAGGATTCTCGGCATAGATATTCATAGAGACAAGAAGATGAACAGTCTTTGGTTATCACAGATAGAATACCTTAAAAAGGTGTTGATTAAGTATGAGATGGAGCAGACAAAGCCAGTGAGCATTCCTCACACAGTTTACTTCAAGCTTTCCTCATAACAATGTACTAAATCAAATGAGGAAAATAGGTTGTCTCATATGCCTAATTCGAATACTGTTGGTAGTTTAATGTATGTCATGGTCTGTACGAGACCAGAAATTTCATAGGCAATTGGTGTTGTAAGAAAATACATGTCAAACCCCGGCAAGCAACATTTGGAAGCAGTGAAATGGCTGCTTCGATACATTTGAGGTACAAAAGACTATGTCTTAACTTTTGAGAAGACATGGGTAAAGCTGGTAGGCTATGTGGATTCAGACTACACTGGCAGTGTGGACTCCAGAACGTCGACTTCAGGTTATTCATTTATACTAACGGGTGGAACAATTAGTTTGATGTCAAAGCTTTAGTCTATGGTTGCTCTTTCCACGACTAAAGAAAATATATGATAGTGAAGAAGCGTTTAAGGAAGGTGTTTGGTTAAAAGGTATGATAAATCAGTTAGGGCTTCAGCAGGAGGCCGTGTCTGTTAATTGTGATAGAGTAAGTGCTATTAATTTGGTTAAAAACTCTGTTTATTACTCACATACTAAGAACATTGATGTTCGTCACAATTTTATCTGATAGGTTCTTGAGGAAGGAGGCGTAACACTGGAGAAGATTCATAGTAGCGTGAATCCAGCAAACATGCTCACCAAGGTCCTTCCTATAGAGAAGTTCGAGTTCTGTGTAACTTCTTTGGGCTTGGCGATGGTGTAAAAGGAGGACGGAGTGTGCACGAGAAGCATTAATGAAGCTATGATGCGAGGTAAAGATAAGAAAAGAGGATAATAAGTTATATATTTGAAGATTGAATACATGGTGGAGATTGTTATTGTCAATTGTCTTAAATCTGATTTTCACTGTTCGATGACATCGAGTAGGCTTCGATGTCATCAAAGCCACTCGATGCCATCGAGTATTTTTGAGATTTTCACCTCTAGTCGTTGGACAGTTTTTGTTATTCTTCGATAACATCGAAGGTTTTACGTAGATTTTTTGTGGAATCTACAATTTTTGCTTCCGATTTTTTTTAGGTTTCTTTTTAAAGCTATATAAAGGGATGTATATGGGACTAGGAGGTATTCCAAGGCTTTTTAAAAGGGTTCTAGGGTTTCTAAAAGGAGGGTTTTAAAGGGGTGGAGCAAGGTTGAGATTTGAGGATTGCTCAAGTCTGGTAAGTTCTTTTTCTTTATAATTTCTGCTTTCATAATGAAGATCTGTCACTTTGTGCTATGTTTTTTTTTTCCTGAAAGGGTTTTCCACATTAAATCTTTGTGTTCTCTTATATTTGCTTTGTGCTCTTGGATTGTTATGCTAGATCCATCTTTGTGTAATTCCACAGACCAATTCTCAACATAAACTACCACTCAATCCAACCCATTACCAAGGAGATTACAATGTCTTAATTTAGAGAGGATTTTTTTTTTGAAAAATAATCATTGCAAGAAGAAAAGAAAGAGCAAGTATGTAGCACACAAATAAGAAAATAAAAATAAATTATAAAATTAAGTAACACTTAATTTCTAATACACTAGGATCCAAAATTTCAACAGGTTGTAGAGCATATACTCAAAGGTCACTTGAATGATAAGCATTAGATGTATAAGAAGACAGTGTAATATAAAAAAGGAAAATAATAATGAATGGTCAAATTGTCACCCATACATGTGAAGATGTGCAAGGAGGAGAAGAGACTTACGACACTCTTAAGAGAAGATTGTGAATCTCAAGTCTTGACCCTACTCCGATTAACTTGAACCATAGAAATGGCTTGAATGCTTGTATAGATTATGTTGCAAGGCTTGGGTGACTTGGATGGATGGTTGAAATGACTTAGATGGGTTGCTGAGATGGCTTGGATGGGTGCTCTCTCTCTCTCTCTCTCTCTCTCTCTCTCTCTCTCTCTCTCTCTCTCTCTCGATCTCATTCTTGTCATTCTCACTCCCACTTTTCTTGCATTCACTCTCACCAACTCACTTTTACTTAAGTTTAAAGTGTGTAGAAATGAGAAGGGGAGAGTCTATTTATAGATGATAACATGCTTCTTCTTCTTTTTTGTAATAGGTGGCAACTTTAAGGACAAAACATGTCATGTAAAGCGAATTAATTCGCTAAAAGACATGTGGCACTTTGGGTTACCTAGATAAATGGAAAAATCTATAATTTCACCATTTGGAGAGGAGAATTAATTGTTTTAGCCCTAGTTGGCAATCAAATTGCTGCCAAATCTCCAAGTCTCTCTCCCAGCCACCTTAAAGATCCTAGAGATTTGTGCATAAAGTATGGCGAATCATTGACATTGGGTGGAAATCCATTGTCAATTTTGTATACTTGAGAAAATTTACACACTGTGATGATCTCCAGTGGGCCCTGAACTACTTGATGGGCATGGGCGGCAATCCTATTACTACCTAGATGGAATTTGCACATTATATTTTTTTAGTGGGTCCATGTGGTCTTGCAAGTTACATGTGCCTTATTATAGATTCGATTATGGGGCAATTGGGTAAGCTTTCTTAATAGTTTAAATTTCTTAGACATCGATTTTAGTTCAAGATGAGCTCATGGTTGTTAGGGTGTCGTGCCTACCAATTTTTCTCTTTAGCGTAGGTTGCTTGCACTTGAATGCTAAAGAGATAAAGACCCCACCATTCTAGCTGGGCTTTATTATGGTCTAAACTAGTTGTTTTTTTGTTAATTGAAATCTTAAATTCATATAATGAGAAAAGAATTACATGATCTAGACATTCAGGCATCCCGCAAAGCAAAAAGAACTTTGGGGCACCTATCATAAGGCCTATACAGAGTTGCAAATTCTAATTGCACCCAAACCCACCCTATCTAGCATGACCTAACCTCTGAGGGGGAGGCTCAGAGGCCTCCCTGTAAATTCTACTATCTTGGAGTTCACTGCCTTCTCAGGCTAGACCATCAGTAGGCCGTTGACTCTCCTCACAATATGGAGAAAGCAAATATGTAAGACCCTAACCCAAGTATTCACGACGTTTCTTTAGGTCATGCACTCCTACCGGTTGAATTTCGGTGACCCGTGACCTGGAGATTTCATTTGTGATGCCCCTTGAGTTCGGTCATATAGACCCAACCTGTTTCTACCCGACACCTATGCTATTGCGACGACATAGCTATCGCGGTTCTAACGCTGCATCTCGCACGTTCGTCCGAGTTCTAGATCATGAGATATGGGGTATACATCATGATGGACTATTTAGTATGATTGTGGGGCTCACCTAGGGTGGTGTGCACGTTCTTCAAGGTGGCCTACTCTATTGCACGTTTTCCCAACACCTACACTACCTACGCCACTTACACCACCTACACTACCTACACCTAACCTATAGCCACCACCTACCCCACATTTGCTAGCTAATGATGAGATTTCTCTAACCAATGCCTCCCTTTTCTAGAGAAAACATCATTTCTTTTCTCTTCCCAAGCCCTCGTCATGACGACCTTCCTACAACCACTCCCTTCTCTCCTTTCTCCCTTATTTCTCTCTCTCCCTCTCTATTGTAAGATCTTGGATGTCCACACCTTGCTCTCCCATTCCAGCCCTCCTTCCTCCTATTTTCTCTCCATCCTTCCATCACAAACTCATCTTGGCCTTTGATCTTGCTTCCTTAGTGCCTAAGAAGCTTGAAGTTGAAGTTTAGTAGAGATCCAAGAGGTGGGTGCTCCTCTAAGATAAAAATCTGATTCCCATGGCTTAGATCTTCTTCTTTCTTTCATGAGGGAGTTGTAAGACCCACCAATAATGGTGGAGATCCTACACAATCCCATGCGTGTGGCCAACGGCCCACCATGTGCATGCATGATCCATGCATGAGGCCTTTCTCTATGGACCCCATCATGGTAATTTTTCTTAATATCATGGCATGATTGGATCATCTAGACCTTAGAACCTTGGTGGGGATGACATCCCTACCATAGATTTTGATTCTAGGCCCATGCATGTTTAAGATCTAAGATATACTTGTAATATATGCATGATGTATGGTTGTGATTGATTTTGAAGGGCTCATAGTGGCGGAGCTCTTCTTGTGGCTGGAAGTTTATTTTTCCCTTGTAGATAACCTCTGATTATGTGTGTGTGGCCCACCTTGTGGACCAATAAAAATTCAGACCATCCATGGAGGTTGGACGTTCATGACAGTCCACATTGGACATGTGGCCCCAAAAATTCACCCAAATAGGGGCACATGTAAGGGGTTTTTATTTTGGGGAAGGTCTGGATGTTTGTGGGGCCCACTGGGGTGGTCCATATCACGATTTTTTGGTATTAAATCCCATTTTAAATGATGTTTATATTTAATTCTTTTCAGTTATATGTTGCTATCCAGAATTGTCTGGATAGATTTTTGGGTCAACTTGAGGCCAGATTTTGGGGCTTTTGGTGGGGAGTTTTGTACCAAGTAATATATGAATTTTGAAGGTGTATGTCCCACCTATATGCATGCCAAATTTCAGCTTCAATTGATCTCATTTGGTTCTCTAAAAGAGTGGGCCAATATGGGCATGTTGCTGGATTTTCTGTTACAAATTTCAGCAACATTGTCTCACATAAAACCATAATTTAAAAATATTTTCCCTGATGGTGGGCCATCTTTATAGACTTTTCCTTGTTGTATAGATGATGAAGGACCTTGGACCTAAATTTTCATATTTTTAGAGGCCCTAGACCCACTCCATTAGAGTGCCCAAAGTCGGTACAACAACATACATTGCTAAAATTTTCTGCTACCTTGTTGTCATCTTGAGTTGTAGTTGATTTTGGG
Organism: Magnolia kwangsiensis; assembly: GCA_037074715.1. Lineage (NCBI taxonomy): Eukaryota > Viridiplantae > Streptophyta > Magnoliopsida > Magnoliales > Magnoliaceae > Magnolia > Magnolia kwangsiensis. The sequence continues at coordinate 24,611,441 of CM073588.1, forward strand.
CCCCATCCCAGCTGGACCTGTGTATGTTTATTGGGGCCCACCTCTAATGTATATGAGGTCCATGTGGACCATGTATGTGGGGCCAACCATTTAGACCAGCGTCCCCTACTGGATGTCCAACATGGTGGACTGTTCATGGGCTGGCCCACCATGACGTATGTTTTGTGTCCATGCCATGACGTATGTTTTGTGTCCATGCCATCACCCCCCCCCCCCCCCCCCTTCTATGGTGGTCCACATGGAGTGTGGGACCACCCCAAGTGGACATCCCATGTAGGGCCACCTCAGGGATGTGTGGAGCCCACTTTGATGTGTGTATGAGCCAGGATGCTCAGGCCTTGGGATGCCCAGGCCATGGGTTGCTCCTGGGCCTGCAGCCCAGTAGCAAGCTCACCTATTTTATGTGTACCATCTTCTTTCTCTATCTCTAGGGCCCCATTGTAAATATTGCTGGCCCTTATGGAAATATTTTCCACATGTTTTAACAAGTATATGGGCTTCAGCAGTCCCAAATTGTTGATGGACTGAAAATTCAGTAAGGGCCCAAATGAATATTATTTTGGACTCAATTGTATGAGATATAGGGCCCACCTTATTGAGAAAGGTGGGGTGCATGATGCATACCTATTTTGGTAATATTTTGGGCTTGATTAGTGCCCTTTTTATGCCTGATTAGTGCATAGTTCTGCTACCCCTTTCATTGGTCCTTGTGGACACAACTATGACCAGATTTTTGGGACTTCCTAGTAGGCCCAGAGTGGGCTGGAACGTCCCACCTTGGTCCAGCCATGTTGCACTATGCCAAAACGGTAAATTTGCGACGTATTTGCAAAAATCATTTGGTTTAATGACAGATTTAATCCGTCTCTAAGAGAAAAAGGTCCGTTGCTATGCCTGTCTTTCTCAAAAAACCAGTCCAAATGTCGCAGAATTTTGCGACGGACCAAAATCTGTCGTTAAAATCTGATTTACGACGGATTTTGGTCCGTCGTAAGTTAGCGACGGACTAAATCTGTCGCAAACAGTTGCAAATTCCTGCCCAAATACCAAACGCGACGGTTTTCAGTTGCTTTTGCGATGGATCATGGTCCGTCGTAAAAGGACTTTTGCCTAAACAATTTTTTTTAGAATACAGTGGAAAATCATGTTTTTTTCTAGTCTAAGAATTGTTTTTTTTTTTTTAAATACAAATTGTGGTTTAATTGTACATATTTGTATTTAATATTATTTTTTAACAATTGATTGAATGCAATAAATAAATAAAAATTGCTTTTATATCAAATGAATGGAAATTATTAATTTTTAAAAATTTAAAACTAATATTTAAATGATTTGTAATATGACATTAAAAAAACCATTGAGAAGTTAAAAAAAATTAACAATGTTTAAGAAAAAAAATGAGATTTTGAAAAAATAAAAATCTATTTTGTGGGAAAAATAATAATATTGAATAAAGTTGATAATTTTGAAAAAAAAATAATTTGATTTCGAGAAAAAAATAATATCCTAAAAAGAAAATTAAAATTTTTTTTAAAAATGTGAAAATTTTGACGATGTTGAAAAATTAAAATATTTTGAAAAAGAAAACGAGAGTTTGTATTTTGAAAAATAAAATAAAATTGAGAAATTTGAAAAAAATAATTTACAAGTTTTTTAAAAAAATGCTTTAAAAAAATAGAGAAGTTAGAAAGAGTTGAAAATTTTAAAATTAAACAATATTAAAGAAACATTTTGAAGAAGCTGAAAAAAATTCATGATTTTAAAAATAATTAAAAATGTTAAAAATTTGAAATTAAAAGAAAAAGTTATTTATAAAAACATTGAGATTTTGAAGAAAAAATTATATCATTTAAAAAAAGAAAATTGAAAGTTGAAAAGAAAATGATGCTTTTGAAGAAAAAAAATCGGCATTTTGGAATTTTTGAGAAAAAAAATTTAAAATTTGAGAAAATTTTTGAGATTTTGAAAATAAAAATTCATAATTTGAATTTTATTTTTTAAAAATATTTTATAATAAAAATGATATTTTGTTAAAAGTTTTCAAAGAAAAATTAAGCCTAAAAAATATACATTTTGAAAAAAAAATATGTTATTTTTAAATGGAAATTGAAATTTATCTGTGAAAAAACACCTGTAGCCTCATCGGGGTGAGTAACTTGTCAAATTGAGGATATTGACTAGTGTAATAGAGTGAATGGACTAAATATATAAAATAAGTTAAATATTCTGATCAAAATTGTGACTCAACTTATTGACCTAACGAGAACTTTAGTATTAATGTTAGTAAGTTTTGTGGGCCCCATCATGATGTGTGTCAAACATCAACACCGTGCATTCAATGTCCACTTTAGGTTATGAGATATCTCAAAAATCATCCGTATATAAAACTCAGGTGGCCCATACCATCTAAAACCATGTGAAGACACCCTAAAAAATATAAAAAGCACTTGGTGGGGCCCACATGAGTTTTGAATGCGGCCGAAACTTGGTCTGACCCCTCATCCAAGTGGGACACACATAATGAGTGGGTTGGATATGTGAATCACATTTTTGCAAGCCTAATATATGATTATGAATGTTTTAAGGAAACCCCTCTCCACTCCATTAAGGTGGGTTGGACACACATAATGAGTGGGTTGGACACACTAATTACCCTTAGCATACTGAGTAAACTCTGTGGGCTCCACCATTAATTATTTATTTTATCCGCTCCATTTATCCATGTTAACAGATAATTTGACGTCTATAGAACAAAAAAGAAGCATATCTAAAGCTCAAGTGGACCACACCATAAGAAATAGTGTGATTGAACCTCTACCATTGAAAAATTCTTGGAGGCCATAAAAGTTTTGGATCAAGCTGATGTTTGTGTTTTCTCTTCATTCATATCTTTTTGATATTATGAACATGTTGGATGACAAATAAACATTACTGTGGGCCCAAGGAAGGTATTAACGGTGGAAATCATTATTTCACATTGTTTTGTGTGGCATGGTTCACTAAAGTTGTGGATTTACCGAAAATTTGGGATCAACCCACATCGTTCATCCATTTTTTGAGATCATTTTAGAGAATTATCCAAAAAATGAATCATATCCAAAGATTAAATGGACCGCACCACATATAAGGGGAACAGATTGGCTACTCCCCCTGACACCTGCCAATGGTTGGTGGTTGGTGATCTATGGGCCCCACCATGATGTATGTGTTTAATCCATGCCATCCATATATTTTTAAAAATCATTTTACGGCATGAGACCAAAAAATGAGGTATATCCCAATCTGAAATGGACCACATTACAGGAAAGAGTGTTGAATGAGCATTAACCATTAAAAACATTTTGGGGGCCATTAAAATTTTTGGATCGAGATGATTTTTGTTTTTCCCCTTCATCTAGGCCTGTATGACCTAATAAACAGATTGGATGTCAAACAAATAGTACAGTGGGCCTTAAGAGGATTTTAATGATGGATATCCAATCACTATTGTTTTCATGTGGTGTGGTCCACCTGAGATTTATATCAAGCTCATTTTTAGGGATCAACCCTAAAATGATGTTAAGAAATGGATGGATGGTGGGGATAAAACATATACATCATGGTGGGGTCCATAGAGCTTACTAGATCCAAAGCTCAACCGAATTTTTTTATTGTACAGTGACAATGTGTGAGTTTTGTATTTGATGTAAAATAGTGGTGACTCATTCATAACAATAGTGGCAATGAGATGGTGTTATCCAGACTATCTAAATAATGGGTCTAGTTGTAAATGGCTAATATTTATACTTGAAAGTGCACCTGCTAGTGCCCTGGTTTGTCAATTACCGTATGTGTTGAGTCAGTCGATTTGCAGAGCCTCACAGGAAGAACAATTCAAGCGCCTGCCTCAACCGGATGTGCAAAAGCTCGCCATAGGTAAATCATAGCCTCACATCTCATGTCCCAAAACACCAGGTGATTAAAACCTTTAAAACAACTTAGAACATATGATGATTTTTGGGTAAGTGAACTTTTTCAAAAATAAAAAAATCTCTAAGTTTGCTTACCCTGTCGATTGTATCGATACATATTTCAATATGATCGACCTGTGCTGTCGATGTCCTCGACACTTGATTGATACTATCGATAAGAGGACTAAAAGTGTCCAGCAACTGCATACTCATCTGGACAGATTTATCGATATATCGATACATATATCGATATCATCTATATTCAAATATCGATCCCATCGGAAGTGGCTCGATAATATCAATAGACAGATTTTCGGCGCCCCTATTTTTCTTAAAAAAATTACTATGTGCTTCGATAAATCGATGTCCTTTCCGATTCAATCTGAATTCAAATAACGATCATATTGGAAGGTCATCGATCATATGGATAGTGGGCGCACTTTTCTTCCAGCAGTATTTCAGGATGTTTTTAACTTTGATCGGGGGCCACTCGAGGAAATCGATATTCTTATGTCGATGCTATCGAGGCCTAGTCGATTGGATCGAGACTGGACACAAACTGTCCAGTGTGCATATAGGTAAATCTATACGATTTATCGATCCCATCGACACGGCCTCTGATATTATCGACATTCAAATTCTTATGACATCGGTTGTTCTCCGATCATATCCTAAAAACCTAAAATATTTTCAAACTTGTCTCTCTCATTCTTTAAATATTGATAGATTGATCTCAGTATCGATGGAATCAGAGTTTAAAATCCGATGACATCGACATCAGTATTGATGTCATCGACCAGTTGGCTAAAGGTTTCAAAAGCGTATGACATTTGAGTTTGTGTTATTGAGCGGACAGTCGATCCCATCGAGAGTATGCACTCAATGATATCGAACTCTGTCATAAATATGACCGTTTTATATCCGCTGGAACCTTTTGCCTATATAAAGAGAGACTTGTCTACAATGCTGGTAGAGAAAGAAGAGAGTGCTTTTGTGTATTTTACCTTTAAATCATATACCCAAAGCCCTTTCTCTCATGAGATTTCATCTTTCCAATCCACTCTCATTCATTGATATTCAATAGAGTGGATTGAGAAATAAACTTCCGCATTCAAGGATCCTCCAGCAACTATCTTAATAGCGTATCATTAAGCTGGGATACCTTGAATGAGTAGATGATAGGAATCACATTATCTTCCTTATAGGAAAATTCTAAGAGAGTGAATTTCCATCCAAAACCTTGACCCAACCTGAAGTCAAGTACTGGTACATCTTTTGTGTTGCGGATTAAGGGAGTCAAAGACTCTTCAATAACAAGGAGGAGATCTTCGTCATTGCACTAAATGAGACTCATCAACTTATCTGTAAGTATCTAGAGTCCAGAGGACACTTGTGATCATTCCTTCCTAGAATTCGGTATTGAGTGTTGGTCACCCTTTGAAGTCCTCGTAGGAGCCCTCCGGTGGGAGTGTACGTAGTGGGTGCGTTGTGTGGACCCTTGCTCTGTGGAGAGCATAAACATCTGGTTTGAGGTGAACCAGTAAAACCTTCGGTTTGAGGTGAACCGGGTAAAACCTTGGGTTTTGATGTGAACTGAGTAAAACTTTGTTAGGGTCTTAGGGAAGATCCTTAGCCAGTGTGCCTAAATGTGGGTGCGTTATATAGACCCTTTCTCTATGGAGAGCATAAACATCTGGTTAGGAGTGAACCAGTAAAACTCCACGGTTAGAGGTGAACCGAGTAGAAACCTCCGTGTAAAGGTTGAAGGTGAACCTGATTTAAAACCTTAGGTTTGAGGTGAACCCGAGGAAACCTCAGTGAAATCCGGTACACTCAAGGGTTGAGTGCGGCAACTGGGAGTGGAGTAGACAAGTAGTCGAACCACTATAAAAATGATTGTGTTTGAGATTGTTATTACTTTTCATTTGTGTGATATTTCTTACATGCTTTTATATCTGATTGTCTAAGATCACATCTCTTACACACACAGTCATATCCATCACAATCTTGTATGCTACTTGTTTATCTTTCAAAAAATTTGTGATTGGATCCTCTACAAGGCTTGGAAGCCAGTAGAGTTACATTTGAGTAATCCTGATAATTTTATATTTGATAGGATTAGTGCAATAGGATTTTTAAATATATTATAAAACTTTAAAAAGTCCTATTCACCCCCCTCTAGGACATATTGGCATATTCCTACTTCAACTCAAGCGGTCTTCACCGCTATTTCAATACTTATTTCCTATATAAGACTATCTTAATCATCTTTAAATGGTCCATTATATGTATGGCTTTTAACATAGTTTATTTTATAAATGATGGAAAACTCACACTTGACGGATTTGAAAGTTAAATCTCATTTTAGAAGAGGATTTCCGAATCCATCTTCCAAGCAGAGGAAGCAGCGTCTTCATTCAAACAAAAGTTGTTAGAGTTCCTCTTTTGACATTCATTTACGCTGCCAGGAATTTGTGATCGGGAGATTTTCAGGTACCTCGTTTCAATTTCCTCCTCTTTTTCATTCTATGACTTATCATAATAGAAGAAAATCTTTGCATTTTGGTGTAAATTTCCCGGAGCAGCGATTTTTAGGGTTTCATATACGCCATTTATTTTTTCCATGGTTTTTTGCATTTTCCTTCTTTCGAATTTTTTGGTTTTCTCGAGTTCTTTTTTCATTTGAATGTCTCAAGGTCAAGCCCCTAGCAGCTTTGGCTATGATTGATGAGGGGATCTTGATTGGAAAATAGTTGCAATATTGTTGGACGATCCGAGAGCTTCGCTGGTGAACGATGTTGCCGATGTTGGGAAACATTTTCTGGTATGAAATATTATCATTATTTTCTCCTCTGATAGTAGGTATTTTACATATGTTGGATTAGTTATAATGATGTGTCCTTTCTGGATATTGGAGACAATATTGGATTTGTAATCATTTCTAGATATATGTGAGCATAGCCCACATGGGATGTCTGCCAAATGTGGACGGGAGCTTGTCTACCGGTAGATGAGAAATGATTGAGATTGGACCCAACGCTTTATCATTGCATTCTTATGGAGCAGATTTTGAGGATTGGGGTGTTTAGCCCATCTTATCATGTCAATTTTGTGGAATACATGGGCTCTGCTTCTGCGAAATGCAGATGTCCTCGTCTTATTTTATCTCATTCTCATACTGGGTACATCTAATGGGCAGGCTCTACAGCTCTTCCAGATGTGCTTATGTAGTTGGTGGAACATGTCAATCTGCTTCATATTATTTCATTAGTTAAGGAGTATGGTGCTGATTAGGTTAAGAGGCACATTGTTTTAAAAGTCATTGTTGTTTATGTGGAAACAAATCTGGAATTTGCAGACCAGATCTATCTCAAGTTTAGAACAATTAAGATATGTGCATCATCATCATCTAATAAGCCTTTTCCCAACGCACGTGTGTGTAAATATTCAAGTTGCCAACACTTGCAGTAGCAAAACCATAAGCAGGATGCAATTTAGTATGGAACACAGGAAAAGAAATGGAAATGTGTGAAAGGGATGGATGCTTTAAGATTTTTACCAAAAATAAAGGCATCTAGAGGAATCTAACCCCTAGATGATTGGAACATCTTGCTCCTAAGGGGCCGTTTGGATGTAAGCAAAGTTGTGTTGGCACAAGCTGCCTAGGACATGCTATCTTTTTACAAGCCATGTTGTCTTGGAAGGTCAGATTGTCCTGCAATAAGCAATCTGATAGCAGTGAGACCACTCTAGGTCTCCTATTGGATGGTCAAATGGTCCTGCATCATTAGTGCCTTTTAATTTTTGAGGACGGAGATTGAAGTGGCATAATCCATATATCGTATTTGCAAATGTTTGATCATTGTGCGCTAATGCATAAGAATCCTTCACTTTGATTATATGGATAGGTATTTTTCAAGTGGTAGGAAATGCACATAGCAGTCTTACCCATATTGCACATATTGCAACTTTTACAGTCACCACATTAGCTTGACAGGTTCAAGAAAATAGGAGTTGTATAAAAATAATGTTTTAACCCTGTTGTCCATATGTGCTATGAGTGATGCAGTAGAAAGAGATATGAAGTTGTTGGTGAGAAATGAACATGTAGTTATCTAATTCTGCTGATGGAAATGTAACAGTTCCGTTATGCTTGTTGGATTTATATCCATTGACAGAATCATGGTTCATTCTTTCCAAGTTTTCGGAATATGTTAAACAACTATCCATGGAGAAATCAGTAAGCTTGGGTTGATGATGGACAAAGCCATATCCCATGAATCCCTTCTCTTGTTTCTGCAAGCTCATGTCTGATATCTCAGTCAATTCAGAAATTGAAGAGCTTGGGCATTCGGCATCTTCTGTAGAAAACAGCTCCAAGAATTCCTCACACCCCTTTCTTTTTCTATTTTGGGTATTTTTTTGCTGCATGATGTTAATTATAGATGTTTTAGCTTTTGAAGGAGGCCTAAATTTGGTTATTTTTGTCTTTAATCAAGGAATAGAAGTGTTGTATAGATTACTTATAAAGGGTCTTTTGTATCTTCTCTGTTTCTGTTTTTCTGTCTTTTTTATGATTTTTTCAGTGCTTCTTTTTGTAATTTTTGGGAATTTTATCTTTTAAGCATGCCTGGTTTTTTACCCTTGAAACCAGCTTGGGTTTTGTGGTTTTCCCTATTTTCTTTTGTTTTGGCTTTTGTTTTGGTATTGTATTTTTTCTTTTAATTTATCTAATTTCTTTTCTGCTTTTTCGGGGTTCTAATTGACAATGATGATTGTAAGAATGAAACCGCTATTCAGGTATCCTGGAATACCTTTTCACTAATTATTGGTTTGGTTTTGTGTTGGGAATTTGAATCAGAAGAGAGAAATATTCAGGTTTGGTTTATAAGATTTGTCTAGTTATTTTTTTTTAAAAAAATAAAAATAAATATTATATATTGAAAGAAGGAAATCATCTATTCTGATCCTTAAAGTTTTTTTAAACTGTATGGAAAGTTAGGATAGATCTCTGTCCAAGCATTATGAAGCTTATCCCATTGAAAATTCCATGGCGGGAACCAATTAGTTCCTCAAAGTTTCATGATTGATAATGAATGTAATCTATGAGAAGGGATACGCCATGCAAACTATTGGTTAGTGGCTTCGATGGTCTGTTTATCATATGAAACATCTATCCCTATTGTTAGTAGTGAAATCAAATTATCTCTAGTTAATGTGGAACTCCATCATGAAATTGTTTTTACTGATTTTGTCATGTTTTGTAAGTGCTAGCTTCCTTGTAACCTGTGTGAATCCTTTTAAGGGATTGAGAGGGCGGGAGGGATCATTGCCTTCTCCCCGGATAATTTTAAGTTAAATAATGATATTTCTTTTAAATTTTAAATCAGAGATAAGTTAATGATGCATTAGAATCCAATTTGCACCCAGCACTCTAATAGATATGGGTGCCCATTTAAGGTAAGGTTCACATGGCAAACATGTAGTGATTGGGACTCATTGATCTTGTGGGCTAATCAAGTGATTTTTTATAGGCCAAAAATCACAGTGATTGGATAAATCTAGCCATCAAATTTTAATGATTAAATGCAGTCCGTTGCCATAAGAATCACTCATTTTTTTCAGGTAAATAGCGGATGCTATGACTCACCTTGATTTTGGGATATCGGCTGTCCATCTGATGGACCACAAGAATCACAGTTCCATTTATTACATGCTTGGTTGTATGGAAGGAACTCATGTACTCCCTATCTCCTAATAAACACGTCATAGAGGGAAGGTAAAACGGGGAGTAGATTAGGTGTGACCCTTACCATGGGGCCGACCTTGATATATGTATTTTATATCCATGCGGTCCATTTGTTCTGCAGATCATTTTAGGACATGAAACTAAAAATGAAGCAGATTGAATTCTCAGGTGGACCATACCATAGTAAATGGTGGTGATTGATCACGAATGAACCATAAGCATTTTATAACAAGATGATATTTGTTTTTTTCTTTCCTACATCCAGGTTTTTGTGACCTTATCAATAGGTTAGATTGCAAATAAACATTACAGTGGGACCTAGGAAGCACTTAATGATATGGCTAAAGATATCAGGTTTGGCTTTGCTTTGGCATCACTTTCACCAATTTTTCTTTTGGTATTCAATCACACAATCTGGTGCATCTATATCCTTCTACTTGCATTTGTTTCTTACAAGATTCATGGTTCTTTAAGGCTCTTAGACCTAGTAGGTTGCATTTATAATGGGTGAGCTGAGCTTGTTAAAAAGCTTAAATGGAAGTTTGATGTCACAATTCTGCTCTACCTCTTATTTTCTGCACCTTTTTCATTTTTCTTATGTACAGAGTTTTTCTAGCCCTACATTCCCTTACATCACCCACCTGTTAACATAGTTTTAAATTATGTCCGATACAACTTGGTGCCGTCTAGTCTTATCATTTTTGGTTTGACCTGAAATGAGTCACCTGACTGATTAGGGACTGAAACTGGGACAAATGGATCTATGCGGGATTAAAATGGATGAGATGGGGTGTAATCATTATTTGGTTCAGACCAAAAATTAAATAGGAATTCGAGTTGTTAATGGAAATGTGCATTTAGACAGTGCTTGCCTATAACATTGGACTTGCTCTTGTACAGACATTGTGCCGAATGTTTATCATCAATGCTAGGACGATGAAGTCTTTTATCGATACAAAAACCACTTCAAAGATTCATGTACTCTCAATGAGGCTTTTCTTCTATTTGTATTTAATTAATTAATGTTCCGTCTTCTAGAAATACTGTGACAATGTGTCTAGCAGTAGTTTTTGACATGCTTCTCTAATTTGGAAGGGCAGGGTTCTCAGAGTTTGATGAATATGTTCCCATGGTAGACAAAGCCGTGGATTCAAGTTGGAAGAAAGTGTCCCATTAAAAGCTCCTGTCTCCTAGAAGTTTGCAGGTATATATATTAGATTTCATTAGTGAGTTGCAGGCTTTTGCAAGTCAATGGGTATATGTTGTTATATGAGGTATCATATTTAGTGGATTCCATTTATGTGCATGTATTTTTCATATGAGGTATCATATAATGCTTTGGTAGGAACCTTTTGGTTTGATGAATAGGATTCTTATTAAACAATCATGTGAATAGGATTTATTTTGTGAATAGAATTCTTATTAAACAATCGTATGAATTACTTTTTGAACGACTATCAGGTGTAAGATTCAAAAATAATAATGATAATGAAAGTGACAATATATATATGTTTTTAATTTACAGACATTTTAGCGATGGACCAAATCCATTGCTAATTTCTGATTTGGGTCTGTCGCTCTCCTCATATTAGAGACGGGTAATGATGACGATTTTTTAATTTTTGTGACGAATTTTTATTTTTTTTTTATTTTTTATTTTTTTTATTTTTTGCGACGTATCTTATCCGTCACTACTATACGATGGACCATATCCATTGCAGATTAAATGATGGATTTTATCCGTCGAAAAGAAAAAATGATCCAATAAACAGCAACAAACTAAGCGACGGACGAAATCCGTCGTTTATTTGGTTTTATGACGGATTTGGTCCGTCATAAATTTGTGATTTTGGCATAGTGTTAGGCTGATTTCCACCATTTAGATGAACTTGTGGGCTAGATAAAGGTGGTTTTGAGCCCTTGGTTGCCCACTTAAATATGCGATATACTAGTTTTTGGGCTCATGTAAAGGGGCCCATTCCACCCAACCTGGACTTGTATTTAGGCCATGCATTTGTGCCTATGGGCTGCCCCTTAAGTTCACATAAATGTATGGCTCTTGTAGTCAATAGGGCATGAGCTTTGGGCCTTGGTTCCCCTCCTTGGGCCATGATTGTTAGAGGTAGTATTGGGCCTACTTATGCCTTTTGTGGGACATGTGTATATGGTTTGGATATGGGCCTTGGGTCTTATGTTTATGTCGTTTGTGGATTATATGCCTTGGGGAAATGGTGATTGAAATTCCCCATTTGGACCCCTCTAGGCCCATTCTATCTAAGTGTGGTTGAATGGCCACCTTAGTCCCTTGCTAGACCCACTCCTTTATTACCATTTAAGGCCCATAGCATCATCTTCTTAGCCTAGTGTGCCACCCCAAACCTTTGGGCCCCCACTAATAGTGTGTATCCTCCACATTTTGAGAAATTGTCTAAGTATTTAGACTAAACCTTGTTAGAAAAGGGTACAACATCACCGCATGACATACTTAGTTATCTTCATGACCCATTCCCATATGTATCATATGTGTGCTTGATGTCATTGGTCATGGTTTATGCCATTAGGGTAGACTGTATGGGACTCCCTAATTGATGGAGTGACCCTTATGAGTGCATTGTATGCGCAAAGCTGATGCATGGTTGATTGTTGTGATTCATGCATTCCGCATTGCATGACATGATTATTATTGAAAGGGCCTAGCTATATGCCCTAGAGGGGGGGTGAATAAGGCAATGCCAAATAAAACTAATAATAGCGGCATAATAAATAAAATAAATCACAATGCTAAATTTAAAGTAATCTCAATAGCCTAAAATAAAGAGAATGATACTTTATCAGTAAGGACAACCTTACACCAAAAACCAAAGGTTTAAGGTAGGACAACCTTATTTCTAGAGCGTCCTTGTATCACAAACCAATGATGAATAAAAAGTAATTAAATTAAAATAACTTGCAGAAATAAATCCTAAGTTATTACAACATTCATCCACACTTGCTTGAAATAAAATGATTACAACATTCATCCACAAACACAAACCACAAAACTGAATGAATAAAGATATGAAAGAATAAAGCACATCCACAACACAACGATATATAGTAGTTCGCCTGTATGTACACCAACTGTTATCCAACAACCACACAGAATGCTACTCCACTCCTAATATCCTCACACAGGGGATATTAGCATGCACTATCAAAATAGGTTTCACAGGTTCACCTAAAACCTTCACAATTGTGTCTTTGATCTCGGGCTTACACAATCCAAAAACCCCCACAATCTGAGTTTTCTGGCTCTCCTCAGATAAACAATACAATGAGATTTTTCTGACAAATCTCAAACAAAACCAAAGAAAGTAAATTACAAAAATGTAAAATACCCAAATCACCTTTTGAAGTAGCCCGGTAGAACCAATCAGAGTAGAATTTCGATTCAACGTTCAAAGTCCAATACTCACTTTAAGAATGGTTCTAAGTCTAATTGATTTTAAATCAAAAGGGCTAGTTCTATTTGATTTTGAATCCAAGAAGAAGGAATAGCAGAAATTCCCCTTTTCTATTGAGATTGGAATGTAGATCAAAATCAAATTAAAAAAAAGCTAGAAAAAGGAATATTAAATAAGCACAAAGTAGCTTAAAACAAACACAAACTTATCTCAGAGTATAGCCTAAAGAATTCTTGAATAGAGTTGAATTGAATTGCTAAAACTCTGAAGTTCGTGCTCTATTTATAGCCTGAAAAATCCCGTTTACGACTAGTCTTAGGATCCTAGGACTGGTCGTAGCTTCAAAGATTTTCAAAGATTTTCGTGGGATAAGAATTTTCTGTTCCACGACCGGTCCTGGGTAACCTATGACCGGTCGTGGGCCACCTATGACTAGTCGTGGGTCACCTACGACCGGTCGTAGGACCCTCAGTTTAGTTACTAGAGTTTGAGTCATAGGGTTAATACTGGTCGAAAGATGACTCGTAGAACTCACAGGACTGGTCGTAGGATGTCCAGGACTGGTCGTATGACAACCAGAAAGATCTAAAAATCTTCAACAACCTAGGACTGGTCTTGAAAAACTTAAGACTGGTCGTAGCAGAGCTAAGACTGGTCTTGAAGTCCCTAGGACTGGTCTTAGAACAACCCAAACAAGCATATTAAAATATATGAATTATGTATCCAGAATGATCTACAGTAAAGCCCATCCTAAGGTCAATCTAAGGTCAAACAAACCTTAAAAGTGAGATGGACATTGAAAGTCTGTACACTCAGATGACCCTTAAGAGAAGCTTGAGAATATACGAATCTTGTAGTAGGCCTTCTTGAGCTTGATCTTGACTTGAACAAAGTCTTCTTAATCTTGATTGTATCTTGAACATGCATAATTGAAGACTTCTATTCTTGAATTCTTCATCCATGACTTGAAACTTTCTTCATTTAAGATCTTGTCTTGAAGTCCGATGTCTTGAAGCAATGAATAGTCTCAAACATGAAACAAGATATACAAGACATAAATATAGATTTTGGCATGACAAAATTTGACAACCAAAGGGATATGAAATCATAGAACTTACAATCTCCCCCTTTGTCAAATTTGTGACAAAACACATAGCATAAAGAATAAGAAGGAATCATGAGCCATAAAATCATAAATTACTCTACTCCCCCTGAGTAATACAAATACTGCTCATGTAACCAATCAATAACATCAATACAATATATTCTCATCCACATATCCTTCTCATTCAATCAATCCAAATCAATTCAAATTACTCCCCCTTTCCATCTTTCCATACTATTCCCCCTTTACCATTCTACTCCCCCTTTCCATCTTTCCATACTACTCCCCCTTTACCATTCTACTCCCCCCTTTTGTCACAAAATGACAAAGAAAAGTTACAATAAGAAAGAGAACATCAGCATAGAGAGTAACAATAAGCAAATAATGAGAAAGACATAAGAAAGGACATAACATATTTTAAAATACAAACCAGAAACATCTAGCTATTATCAATCCACAATACAATATCCAAAAGACAATACAATAGTCAAAATAAAAGATAATGTTATACTATCCAGAAGATAATTTGCCTAATCAGATCCAGAGGAGGGAGTATGGATAGTCAGATCAATCTGGTGTAAGCCCCTATTGATGCGACGAAGATATTTTCGCATGTACTTAAATTGCATATCATGGGCTATACTCATGTTATCAACCTTCTCCTCCAATGCACGAAGGCATGCATCATGACTAGATGGATCGTAATCGGGATCATTTGGCGAATTAGTTTCTATATCATCAAATAAATCATCCATATTAGCATCCTGTTGAGGAAGATCGCTAGCTTCCCCTTCATTTCCAGCTTCACCACCAACACCACCTTCATCTACTTGGCCAGGAAGCAAATCCAGCTTCATCTTATTAAGATTGGAATTGTTGAAGATAAGATGATGAATTGGTGCCTCATTAATAGGTTTATCGACAAGCATGTGAGTGGATAAAATAGTCATAAGATAACCAAACAAAATATCATTATGACCCGGATGGAGACGAAACTGAATAATGAAATAACAAATCAGAGAAGAAAAACAGACCATGGTACCAGAAGCAATATAATGCAACACACGAACCATGAAAGAAGTCAACTCGATTTTATTACCGGACCGAGGATACACATTGAAAATGAAGAAACGATGTAACACTCTGTATCTAGATAACAAATACTTTGAAGGGAGTGCATTCCCTTTGTGTGTCCATTGTGCATCAATTTTGCATAAATCTCTTGTTAACATGCATTTTTTCGATTCAGATGGTTTGTCATATAAAGTATGAATCGTTATACCTTCATCATTAATAGGTATATCCATAATCCTGATATCAAATGACGGTCTACTTCAAATTTTTCTTCTCTAGTATCAATTGAAAATGTTAAATTATCAAGAGAAAATTCTAAGATGCATGCTACCATTGATTGGGTAATGGACTGGTATGCATACCCACCCCAAAGCAAAATGTTAGTCCAGCCAACAGATTCAAGGAGAGGGACAATACCATATGGAGCAATATGATTGAGATCAGCGGTATGCTTAACGATAACATTACGGACACACAGATCCCGTACATCTTGAGAATCATCTTTGGGTGACCGAAGGTGCCGTTTAGTTATCGGTGTAGATCTAGATGAAGATGGACCACGGGATGTTTTCTTTTTTCCTCTAGCATCCATATTCAAAAATATATACAAAGAGCAAAAGAAATGCACAAAAGAAAGGATGGGTTTTCTCTAGATCAACAAATTGAGAAGAAACCCTTAAAAAAAAAATAACAAGAGATGAAATCTAGCTACAAAATGATCAAATTAAAGCATAGAGAGCATGAATCTTCAAGAAAAATGATGAAATAGGACTCACCTTAAAGAAAAATAAAAAATCCTATAACTGGTCGAGCCACGACTAGTGGTAGGTCGGAGTGGAAATGAAGAAGAAGGGGATTTTCTCCAAATATATCACATTCACGAGCTCCACGACCGGTCGAGTGTGGTTCACGACCGGTCGAACCACGACTGGTCGTGTACAGCCACGACCGGTCGAGTATCAACCAAAAAAATCATTTTTAATGTAAAAATTTAAAATTTAAATATAAATATTAAATATAATACACTATGATACATGCAAGGAAGTATATTCAATGTAAAATGCACATACCAAGATCAAATTTTAATTTATTAAACCTGCTTTTGTCGAGCGATTTAGTAAATATATCAGCAAGTTGATTTTTGGTTGGTATATATTCAAAGGAAATAACTTTTTCTTCAACCAACTCATGAATGTAATGATACCTAATGTCAATGTGCTTAGTATGTGAATGCTGGATTGGATTTTTGAAAATATTTATAGCACTGGAATTATCACAATGTAAGATCATTGAATCTTGATTAATTTCATAATCGCTTAGCATGCGTTTCATCCAAACTAGTTGTGTACATGCATATCTAGCAGCAATATACTCAGCCTCAGTAGTGGAGAGCCATATTGGGCTTTGCTTCTTGCTGAACCAAGAAACTAAGTAATTTCCAATGTAAAAACAACCACCACTGGTTGATTTTCTATCATCGATATTACCGGCCCAATCAGCATCTGAGAACCCAACTAATTGAACACTAGTATCAAAAGGGTACTATAGACCCAGATTTATAGTACTTGCGACATATCTAATAATCTGATTAACACTAGTAAGATGTGATTCCTTAGTATTAGACTGATATCTCGCACAAATACCAACACTGAATGCGATATCAGGTCTACTTGCAGTTAGATATAACAAACTACCAATCATACTACGATATAGTTTAGGATCTATATCTTTACCTGTAGAGTCTTTTGAGAGTCTTAATGTTGTACTCATAGGAGTATTAAAGTTCTTACCATTCTCAAATCCAAACCTTTTAACCAAGTTTGAAGAATATTTGGTTTGGGAAATGAAAATTTCATCAGGTTGTTGTTTTACTTGCAACCCTAGGAAGTAATTTAGTTCACCAACCATGCTCATTTCGAACCTTGATTTCATAAGATCTGTAAACTCAATAGACATGTTAGAACAAGTTGATCCATAAATAATATCGTCAACATAAATTTGAACCATCAAAATATCATTGTTATGCTTTTTAATAAAGAGTGTCTTATTGACACTACCTACTTGAAAGCTATGACTAAGTAAGAATTTAATCAATTTCTCATACCATGCCTTGAGTGATTGTTTTAGACCATAAAGAGCCTTTTTAGACGAAATACATGGTCAGATAACTTGAGGTCTTCAAACCTTGAAGGTTGTTCAACATACACTTCTTCATGTAAATCGTCATTCAAGAAGGCGCTCTTTACATCCATCTGATAAATCTTAAATTTTCTAAAGCATGTGATGGAAATAAAAAGTCTGATTGATTCAAGACGAACGACGGGAGCAAAGGTTTCATCGTAATCGATGCCTTCAATCTGAGTGTAACCTTGTACAACCAGTTTAGCCTTGTTTCAAATTATATTTCCAAGCTCATCAGACTTATTTTTAAAGATCCATTTTGTTCCAATAATGTGTTTATCTTTAGGTCTAAGAACAAGATACCAGACATCATTACGAACAAATTGATTAAGTTCATCCTACATAGCAACTATCCAATTTTCGTCAGATAGTGCTTCTTTCATGCTGACCGGTTCTATTTGGGATGTAAAACAGACATAATTACATATGTTCTCAAGTTTTTTGTGAGTACGAACTCCAGTGAGAGGGTTTCCAAGTATTTGATTGGTTGGATGATCTTTGACAGTCCTTGGTTCAGATTCTTTTTGACTTGATGAGGTATCTTGATTGTCGATAATAAGAACTTCATCATCATCTGAACTCGGAGCTGGTGTATTCAAATGATCATCAATGACCACATTGATGGACTCTTGAATCACACCAGTTCTCTTATTTAGAACCCTATAAGCTCGACTGTTCAAAGAATAACCAAGAAAAATATTTTCATCACTTTTCATATCAAACTTTCTCAAATTTTCACGATCACGTAAAATATAATACTTGCTGCCAAAAACTCGAAAGTATTTGACAGTAGATTTCTTTTCAAACCATAATTCATAAGTAGTCTTATTATCAGATTTACTGGTATAAACCTTAATAATAATATAACATGCGGTATTAACTGCTTCAGCCCAAAGATTTCTAGAGAGCTTCATGCTATTCAACATAACATTAGCCATATCCTGAAGCACTCTATTTTTTCTTTCAACTATACCATTTTTTTGAAGTGTTTTGGGCGCAGAGAATTCATGTGATATTTTCAGATCAATACAGAATTTTTCAAAACTACTGTTTTCGAATTCAGATCCATGATCACTATGGATCTTACTAACATGAGAACCTTTTTTCATTTTGGATTCGTTTGATGACCTTTTTCACTTCATCTAGGGTTTCAGTTTTATCTTTTAAGAACGATACCCAAGTGAATCTAGTATAGTCATCTACGATAACCAAGATGTATTTTTTGCTTCCTCGACTCTTCGATCTAGTTGGTCCAATAAGATCCATATGGAGAAGCTCAAGTGGTCTAGATGTGGTATTGGAGTTCACTTTCTTGTGAGAGCTCCTAGTCTGTTTGCCCAACTGGCATTCACCACATTATTTGTCTACTTTTTACAATTTGGGTAGAACTCTAATTAGTTCTCTTTTGCTCAATCTAAATAAGTTCTGATAGTGTACATGTCCACGGCGTTTATGTCATAATTCAGTCTCATCAGTATGGACCATGTGACACGATTGAGTAGATGAGCTTGCATCACTAACGATGTAGCAGTTTTCAGAAGTTCTACGACCAGTTAATATAACAGAACCCTTTTTATTAAAAATCTCATAACCTTGATTAGAAAAATTCACACAATGGTTGTTATCACATATCTGAGAAATGCTAAGTAGGTTGTGTTTCAAGCCCTCAACATACAAAAGATTTTTAAATAAGGGAAGGTTATAAAGCTGAACCGTACCTTGGCCAATGATCTTATAATTGCTTCCATCACCAAATGTGACTGACCCATCAGTCATATCTTTTAGATAGGTGAATAAAGCTTTGTCACCTGTCATATGTCTCGAGCAACTACTATCTAGGTATCACTTTGAATGGCTTGTAGCATTGAAAGCAGTGTGGGTAACCAAGCTGACAACTTTAAGAACCCATTTTAGAACTGTTTTAGGTTTAGGAGTATAGATGGTCTTTTTATGTCTGTTGTTATAGGAGTAACCTATAGAGTTAGACTTTAATAGCTCCTTGAGTAGATTAATTATTTTTTCAGCTAAAGGATTTCGGTTTTAAAAATTATAGTTGACATGGCCACCTTTAGGTTTTTGAAAAGACCTTGAATTTTTGGAAAAACCTTGATAAGTATTCTTTTCTTTTGAGGTTGAAGACTCTCCTTTTACAAATTTAGGAGCAATGTTCTTTTGTTTAGGAGATGTATTCTTATCATAGCCCAACCCGGATCGATCGCCACATTTTCTTGATCCGGACAATAATTTTTCCAATTTTGGATCACCTTGGGCATATCTCCATGTGTCTTTCAAACTCAGAAGAGAAGCTACCTCATTTTTGAGTTTCTCATTTTCGAATTTCAAATCTTCATTTTAGGAGGTTTTGAAATCTAAATCATATTTGGTCTTTTCAAAAGAATCGGAAATATGAGACTTTTCTAAAACAAGAGACTCATAATCTTCCTTAAGATTAGAAAATTTTTCTTTTTGTAATTTAAGCTTAACGACAATTTTACAACTCTCTTTATAAAGGGCATTATAAGCATTCTGAAGATCATCTTCATTATCGCAATCACTATTCAGATTTTCTTCACTAGATATATCATCATTATCTGAATAGGTGATTTTGGATAGAGTCATAAGGGCTTTAACATCTTCGCCCGACTCGGTTTCAGAATCTTCTGATTTAGAAGAGGATTCAGAATCAGACGATTCATCCCAAGTAGCCATCATGCTTTTCTTTTTTGATTTGTCCTTTTTAGGATATTTGTTAGCTAAGTGCCCATACTCTTGACAGTTGTAACATTAACTATCTTTCAAGGATTTTTGAGTTCTAGGTTTAGATTGTCTCTTATCATTTGACTTTTGAAAATCAACTTTTTTCTTGCTTTTGAAAATTTTGTAAAACTTTTTTGCTACAAGCGCCATATCATCTTCAAACTTTTCTAAATCCGAAGTGCTGTCTTATGAAACATTTTTAGATGATTTGAGAGCAATTGATTTTCCTTTAGGAGCTTTAAAGGATAACTCATATGTTTGAAGTGAACCAACTAGTTCCTCAACCCTCATGGTATCCGTATCACGAAGTTCCTGAATCGCGGTCACTTTAGAATTGAACCGTTCAGGAAGTGAGCGTAGTATCTTTGTGCACACTTTATTTTCTGGGATTCTATCACCAAGACCCCACATAGAGTTCATAATGTCATTCAATCTAGTATAGAAGTCCATAAACATTCATTCTCCTCCATATGAATTTCTTCAAATTTAGTTGTGAGGAGTTGGACTTTAGATTTCTTGACAATAGATGTACCCTCATGTGTCATTTCTAATACATCCCATGCTTGTTTTACATTTTCACAAGAGATGATTCTTTTGAATTCATCTGGTGATAATGCACAAGTGATTGCATTTAGTGCTTTTGCATTGGCACTACTTTCACTTTTCTGAAGTGTGGTCCAAAGAGAATAAACCGTTACTTTCATTGATTTTGAACCATCGCCATTAGTTACTTCAGTGATAGGAGGGTTCCATTCATTCACTATGGCCAACCACACACTTTCATCCAAGGATTTGAGGAAGATCCTCATCCTGGCTTTCTAATAGGCATAGTTTGTGCCATTAAAAGGTGGTGGCCTAGTGACTGATAGGCTATCAAAATTTGACATGTTAATTTAGCTTAGATTGTTAGCTCAGGAAATAAATCCAATAAATAAACAATAAGCACGAGCTATTAGGTTTTGATACCACTTGAAAGGGCCTAGCTATATGCCCTAGAGGGGAGGTGAATAGGACAATGCCAAATAAAACTAATAACAGCACAACAATAAAAGAAATAAAGCACAATGCTGAATTTAAAGTAATCTCAATAGCCTAAAATAAAGAGAATGATACTTTATCGGTTCTAAGGACAACCTCACACCAAAAACCAAAGGTTTAAGATAGGACAACCTTATTTCTAGAACGTCCTTGTATCACAAACCAGTGATGAATAAAAAGCAATGAAATCAAAATAACTTGCAGAAATAAATCCTAAGTTATTACAACATTCATCCACACTTGCTTGAAATAAAATGATTACAACATTCATCCACAAACACAAACCACAGAACTGAATAAATAAAGATATGAAAGAATAAAGCACATCCACAACACAACGATATATAGTGGTTCGCCTGTGTGTACACCAACTGTTATCCAACAGCCACACAGAATGCTACTCCACTCCTAATATCCTCACACAGGGGATATTAGCATGCACTATCAAAATAGGTTTCACAGGTTCACCTAAAACCTTCACAATTGTGTCTTTGATCTCAGGCTTACACAATCTAAAAACCCCCACAATCTGAGTTTTCTGGCTCTCCTCAGATAACCAATACAATGAGATTTATCTGACAAATCTCAAACAAAACTAAAGAAAGTAAATTATAAAAATATAAAATACCTGAATCACCTTTTGAAGTAGACCGGTAGAACTAATCGGAGTAGAAGTTCGATTCAACGTTCAAAGTCCAATACTCACTTTAAGAATGGTTCTAAGTCTAATTGATTTTAAATCAAAAGGGCTAGTTCTATTTGATTTTGAATCCAAGAAGAAGGAATATCAGAAATTCTCCTTTTCTATTGAGATTGGAATGTAGATCAAAATCAAATAAAAAACAAGCTAGCAAAAGGAATATTAAATAAGCACAAAGTAGCTTAAAATAAACACAAACTTATCTCAGAGTATAGCCTAAAGAATGCTTGAATAGAGTTGAATTGAATTGCTAAAACTCTAAAGTTCGTGCCCTATTTATAGCCTGAAAAATCCCATTTACGACTGGTCTTAGGATCCTAGGACTGGTCGTAGCTTCAAAGATTTTCAAAGATTTCCGCGGGATAAGGATTTTCTATTCCACGACCGGTCCTGGGTAGCCTACGACCGGTCGTGGGCCACCTACGACTGGTCGTGGGTCACCTACGACTGGTCGTAGGACCCTCAATTTGGTTGCTGGAGTTTGAGTCGTAGGACTAAGACTGGTCGAAGGATGAGTCGTAGAACTCACAGGACTGGTCGTAGGATAACCAAAAAGATCCAAAAATCTTCAACAACCTAGGATTGGTCCTGAAAAACTTAAGACTGGTCGTAGCAGAGCTAGGACTTATCTTGAAGTCCCTAGGACTGGTCTTGGAACAGCCCAAACAAGCATATTAAAATATATGAATTACGTATCCAGAATGACGTACAGTAAAGCCCATCCTAAGGTCAATCTAAGGTCAAACAAACCTTAAAAGTGAGATGGATATTGAAAGTCTGTACACTCAGATGACCCTTAAGAGAAGCTTGAGAATATACGAATCTTGTAGTAGGCCTTCTTGAGCTTGATCTTGACTTGAACAAAGTCTTCTTGAGCTTGATTGTATCTTGAACATGCATACTTGAAGACTTCTATTCTTGAATTCTTCATCCATGACTTGAAACTTTCTTCATTTAAGATCTTGTCTTGAAGTCCGATGTCTTGAAGAAATGAATAGTCTCAAACATGAAACAAGATATACAAGACATAGATATAGATTTTAGCACGATAAAATTTGACAACCAAAGGAATATGAAATCATAGCACTTATAATTATTTTCCTAGTATCATCAGGGCTGTAGCCTCCACAGGGGTATTGTGGATGGCCGTGTTTGGACACAGGAAATGATACTTAAGCATTTGAGGCATATAGGATGACCCTAGGTGAATCCATAAACTTCCACGGTACCAAGGAGACGCCTTAACGCCAAGACCGAGTGAAAAACACGAGCACATGAGGGCCTTGTACTGTTAGGTCGTGATTCCCACTATTGCGAGGTCAGTTGAGATGGGGTTTGACCTTACCCGCCTAAGTGAGAGGGTATAGCTAGGCTGAGTCTGACCAACTCGTGAATAGATCCGCTATCATCGAGCCTCGCTAGTGATTGGCTGTCCACAGGCGAGTAGTGAGGTATCCTACGCTCGTTTGACTATGTAGGTCTTGCAGAGCGGCAGTCATTCCACAGTGTACTTGACCCCAATGGATTCTTTATGATGGAATTATACTTGATATGTGGATTGGATATGAGAACTGACATTACTTCGCATTGCATTTGCATCGGCTATATAAGCCTTATATTGCATCGCCTTAGTATGACGCCCAATACTCATGTGTTGCATTGCATAACCTTGGTATGGCTTATTGCATTCGTAACTTAGCTTCGGTATGGAAAGAGGTGTTGGTATTGTTCATTGTCTCTTCCTGCATCCTCCTTATTCTTTTAAACACCATTATCACACACTTACACCACCCTCTAAGCTTTTTATAAGCTTATGCACGATTAATGCATGTAGGTGATCCTAGGTCAGTGCAGTAGCGGAGGAGCTGTGGATTGGATTGGATTGGCGTGAGTTGAGGACCTATTGTAGACCTTTTCATCCCTTCTTTCTATTTTATGTATTTTCTGTTGAGCCTTGTACCTGTACAGTTTAAATTCTTAGTGGATTTTACAGTGTGTTCCTTGTTTATTTTTTGAGATTTACTTGCTATAATCTTGGGTATACTCAATTGAATCGGATTTATGATATAAAAATCCTCTTTGTAGGATCCCATGATCGGAACCCATCTCAAGAGCCGAGAATGAGGTACTACGGAGGCTGTTGTAGACAGAACTGGCTATCGGGTTCCTTGTGAGTCCGATCACTGAGTCTGGGGCGTGACAAAATCAGTCCCAAGTTCTCCAAGCTTAAAATGCGGGCAACCCAATACTTCCAATTCCAAGCCGGATTGGCCTTGTCGTTGATAGAATCAATCACTATCTTTGAGTCAGATTCTACTTCTACCTTCACGAAACTGAGGCTGAAAGCAAGGGCTAGACCTTCATAAACTGCGCAGATCTTAGCGTTGTTATTAGATCTTGTCCCATTGCCATTTGAGAACGTAAAGAGGAGAGTTCCAAAAGCCCCTCTACATATATCACCTCCACCAGAAGACCCTAGGTTCCTTCTGGTGGACCTGTCAATGTTTAGTTTCACCCAACCTTCTCTTGGACAAATCCACTTTACAACCTAGAATTCCTTACTAGCGGAGGGAGTTGTGGGCATCCTCAACCCTCACAGGGTAAATTGATCGACCCACGAGAGGGATGAGGAGTTTGCTTCTCCTTTGATTATCCAGACTAGCCACCATTTGACTTTGGACAGAACCGCCAACACTGAAGCAGACTTCCCTTTGAATTTGGCTTCATTCCTTGCTTTCTAGATCTCCCACACGATAAAATAAGGGGTGAGCCTACATAGAGAGGTTATGGGTGTGCTAGGGGAGATAGTCATCCACCATTTCCTTAGCCTTCTTGCACTGAGCTGATGGGCTTCTGGACCACGTCAAAAAGCTTCTTAAAGTGCTGCCAAACTTTCGCAGTGAGGGTCTCATTGATGAGTAGATGATCCAACGATTCTATGTTGGGGTGCTAGATAAGAACTTGGAGACAGCAGACACATCTCGAGGCCATGGATATCTTGCTAGCTTGGATTTCGTCGTCGACTAGGATAGCCCCTAACAGCAGTCCCTAGACTAGTTGTTGCCTTAGTGTCGGTATCAACTAATTGTCTGATGAAAAGATAGTTCACACATACCGTGAGGGCTAAGGAAAACGTTTCTATTATCTTTATGTTTTCTATTGTATTATGGGTAACTAATCATAACCCTTTCAAGTCATGATTGGTAATTGTCTGGAATGTTATTGAATCTAGATAGTAGTTACCCCTATAATTTACAGTTATGGGGATCTGACTATTGTTTGAATTTACGGTGTTCCTTACATAATCACCCTAGGAGTACTTGTTTCCTGGTTGTTAAAGTGGTTAATTGTCCTATGATTTATGCGACCTTATAAAGAACTCATTACACCAGTTTGGTTCAGCGGACAAAATATGTTCATTTTGGAGGGCTTCCAAAAATGGGCCAGCTCTTATCGAGTAGTTTTGCAATCATCTCATTGAGGAAACCATCACCCTTGATGCATGAAAACCTCAAACCATAATCAATTAGAGAAAATGAGTCACAATGAAAGAAAGAAGCCAAAGCTCCTCCGATAAAATAAAATAAAATAATAATTAGGAAGGGAGATGATGATGATGCACGTGCCCATGACAGCAATACCCGAAGAAAAATGGGTATAAAACATTAGAAAGAAAGGAAGATGGGACCAGAGATAAGATAAGTAGGCTAAGACAAAAGGAATGTGTAGAGCTCATTGATTTAAGAAGATGCTCAATAGTAAGAATCAAATTCTAGCATGCAGGAATCAAATTCTCACTACTTGGAATTGACATGTCAACTTTGTCATAAGAAAGGCACAGTAAATATAGGGAGTTGCAACATAAAGAGAGCATGTGTTGAGGGTCAAATATTTCATATTATCCCCCATTTATATCTTGGCTTTATAAACCTGATAATGCTTAATGTTCTATTTTCTCATGTTTGTGTTGTAAGGTGAATTTAAGAGTTTAGATTGAAAAGGGTGTTAAAAGCTTAGATTTTATGCTCAAGAATCACCAAGGCAAGGGATGGATCTTAGGAGACCAAGATTGAAGATTTTACATGCTAAAGATCTAAGAAAACCAAGCGAGGAATGGCGACAATCAAAGATTTTAAGTGAATAAAAGGAATCCTGAAATTATCCTAAAAAAACATATTTTAAAACTCTGACTCATCTTGTAGAATTGCGCAAAGTGAAGTCTATTTTGAGAAACTACACAGAGCAAAGTCTATTTTAGCAAACTGCGTAAATTTTAGGTAGTTTCTAGAGTTTTTCAACTAGGCGCGAAAGTTGGAGTTACACAACTATAAATAGGACTCCCTAGGATGTTTCTAGGCATCTTTTAAGGTTTAAGGTGTGGAGTAAAAGGGTGAAGAAGTCGTCACCAAGAGTTTTTCTTTTTCTTCTTTGGTTGTTTTCATGTTTTTCTTAAGATACTTTGGTCTAATCATATCTATGGTTGGCTAAACCTCTTAGCTAGGGCTAAGAGGTGAAGCTTGTTGTCACGCCCCAAACTTAAAATCTGGGCTCATAAAATTTTCAATCTCTGAATCTAGCGCCGACAACCTCCGTAGTACCCTATTCTTGGCTCCTGGTACCCATATACCAGGTTCCAATCCTACGATTGTACAAGGAGGATTTTCAATATAAATTTATTCCATAATAAACATAACCATAAGCATAACCCATGAACAATAACAAGAACACCATCATAAAATCCACTATGATATAAAAACTTGAGTACAAAGAAAAAAGAAAATACAATGATAATAACAACGAAAACTCTTAAAGCTATATGGCATGCTCCTAGCTCAATGTTGTTGCTGCATCCTAACGTCACCTGCACGCATTAATCGTGCATAAGCTTATAAAAAGCTTATAAGATGGTGATAGTGTGTGCGCAAGGAATCACTAAAATAATATAGTATCAGAGTAATGCGAAAACATATGAGTAAGTCTATGAATGCTATCAGCCATACCAAGACTATGCGATGTAAGACATGAATGTTATCGACCATACCAAGGCCATATGATGTAAGGCACGAATGTTATTGGCCACACCAAGTCCATACGAAGCGATGCAAGGCCTACATAGCCAATGTCATATGCAAGATGCAACTCAAGCATACTAATCTACATATCAATCTAGCTCATCTCTATAGCATCATAGATCAGTACAGTTCTCTTTGGATAATCATCAGGGTTTAGTATGGTATACACTAGATTATCACCCCACACTAGATGCACAACCATACAATTAGAAGAGACCTCACTACCCGCTTGACTAGCAGTCTGTCAATAACTACCCAGCACATTAGTAGTGGACTCATTTACGAGCTAGTCAGACTCAACCTACCAATAACCCTCTTCTCTCCAGGCAGATAAGGTCACACCCACTTCTAACCGACCATGACACAGTGGGAGATGCTGCCTCCTGAGATTCGACCCTCATGCACTCATACATCCACTCGGTCTAGATATTAAAGCATCCTCCATGTTACTATAAGGGTTTGAAGACTTTTACCTTGGGACATCTATAGCACCCCCATGCTTTAATAAGTATTTTCAGTGTCCAATCCTACCATCCATGCTATACGTATAGAGGCTATATCCCTGATGTTGCTAAGGCGTACAATAATCATAACACACAATGCAAGATGCATGAGTCACATAATCCAATCATGCATCAATCTTGCGCGTACTGTGTACTCATGTGAGATAACTTCACCTATTAAGGACTTCCATAAATAACCTGGCACTAACATATGCAATGGTCAACCATATTTCATAACAAGCATGCAAATGATGCGTATATGCATGAATCATGAAGCTATACTATCACGTACTCATAATCGGTATCAATAATCAACCTATAAATAAGGTGAGGTCCATAAATAGACAATAGATCCATAACATGAGGGTCAGTCCTCAACTGTGGATATACCAAATTTAATAGCACAGATCCCTCCGTCTATGGTGATGATAAACTCTCCTCATATCAAGGTTGGGCCTAGGTGGCCTACCTGTAATCCTATAGATCTGGAACAGGCTTCCTTCACCATACTATCATATAGCTCGCTAAATGCCCTAGGGGGCCCAAATAAGTCCTAGATGGACTCTAAGATTAAAATAATCCTACTAGTAACCAATGGGGGCCCAACATCTTGGGTTAGCCCAATAAGGATAGATGGATCATACAAATATCAATGGGGCCCAATGATTTGGGTCAACCCACTAAGAGAAGGATGAGAATGGGCTTAACAAAGGGCATAAGGGAAGGTCACAATGTAGACATTTAATCATTATTGTCCATTCAATATATACATTTAACTAACATTGCTCCCAAGGAGTGGCCCACATAGAGCCAAACATATAGTGGGGTCCATGGCCTCACACAAGGGCCTCATATACAACATAATGGGCCTCACACAAGGGATTAACACACTTAAGAATGAGCCTCACACAAGGGCCTAATATACTTCACAATGGGCCTCACTCAAGGGCCTCATATACAGCCTATTAGGCCTCACTTAAGGGCCACAAATACATCGTATTGGGCCTCACACAAGGGCCACGTATGCGTAATATTGGGCCTCATACAAGGGCCACTTATACATCATATTGGGCCTCACACAAGGGCCACTTATACATCATATTAGGCCACACACAAGGGCCCATGGGCTAGACACAAGGGATGGATAGTGAGTGCATCACATACATCATAGTGGGCTTGATGAGGCAGCCCATATAGTCTAAAAAATAAATGGACAACATGTTAAATGTACACAACCAGGTGGACCTCACAGATCAGCCCAAAGGTCCAGAAAAATAGCTAGACGGTGTGCTTATAATATACACAATAAGGTGGGCCTTATGCATCACAAAAATGGGCCTCATGAGATAGCACATGGTCCAACCAAAATAGATGGGTAGTAATGTAAATATATCAAAGTGGCCCTACACAATGGGCCTTAATTGGATGGCCTGGATACACTATACACATCATGGTGGGCCTGCACAATCCATATGGGTCCCACCGAATGGACAGCTAGGATATACAATGGATATATCATGGTGGGTCCCACGTCCAGGCAGTGGACGTACAACATATCCATCAAGTGGGCCTCACCATCTACTAATGGACGGATGGCTAGATATACAACACATACAAGGGGTGGGTCCCACCGTCCAGAGGGCTGAACGGTGTGGATAAGACCCATACATCATGGTTGGCCCCACATGGCACCATCCAAAGATGGACAGTGTGAATATAGAATACATACATCAAGGTGGGCCCCATGTCCTGTAAAATGGATGAACAGTATGGACATAACACATACCTCATGATTAGACCACAGAACTTGTTGACATCAATGCATGCAGCAACATTGTTACGTGGGACCCACCGTCCCACATGGACGGATGGTTGGGATATATATATATATATATATACATACACACACACACACACACACACACGGAAACGCTCACTTGTGAACTAGTTTGTACATACTACATATAAAATTTTTTGAGAACTCATCATATCTGATGAGTTTCAAAAATCTGAATGGTCCACATAATGCAGAACCTCATGAAACCCCCTGGTATGAATTTTTACTTTGATCCAAAACTTCGGTGGGCCATGAAAAATGCAAACAGTTTCTTCCCTTGATTTGAATTTCTCTTTGCTATAGTCCACCAGTGGGCGTGAGATCTGACCCTAGTTTTATGTGTGCATGCATGTGTGTATGCATTATGTCCATTTCGGTCCTACGGTCTTACTGGTCAAATTCTGGTGACCCGCGACCCTCAGATAGAGTTTGCAGTCATCCTTGAGTTTAGTCATGTAGACCTGACTCAGATTGTCCCGAGACCTATGCCATTGTGACCGCATCGTCGCCGCGGTTCTAACGCCACGTCTCATGCGTAAATCTGATATGTCCATCAAAAGTTATGGGTCACGCATCATTTGGACCATTGATCACTTTTTTGTGGGACCCACATAATTACACATTTCCCCATGTGCACATTTGCCAATGGTGATGACATCACCATTTCCATGATGACCTATGGCCTACTCTATGGACCTATAGCCACCAAGCAAGCATGGGATTCCTTTCTCCAAAAATAATCATGAGTTGTTCTTTTCAAAGCCATCATGAGCTACCCTATCCCATGAGCACTCCAGTATTTCTCTTTTCAAGTTCACCTTTTTCTAAGAATTCCATCATTTTACTTCTACAACTCTCCCATCTCTCTCCCTCTTTCTTCATTTCTCTCTTCTCCTCTTTGCAAAAGGCCCTCCAACGTCCACCATTGTTGAAATTTCTAGCCCTCTTTCCTCTCTCCTCCCCCTTAATCTAACCCTCTAAATCACATCATCACCATAGAATCTTCTTCCTTGAAGCTTGGGGAGTATGGTGGTTGAAGAATCTTTAAGATCCATCATGTAGGTGAGCATGTAGAATAGATTATATTATTTTTATTCATAGATCTTTTGTTGTTTCATATGGAGGGTGTATGACTCACCACATCAATGGTTGAGTTCCTACACCACTCCTTGGATGTGGTCTTTAGCCACTACTTCCATGCATGTGATCTTGATGGGGCCATTCTCCATGGACCCCATCTTGATGAGATTTCCTTTCATCTTTGCATCATGGGTCATCTAGACCTTAGATTCCTAGCTGTAGGGCCCATACATGTATGGGATCCTCTTTGATCTTGCATGTACATGTTGTTTCCTCACTACACCAAAATCGTCAATCTGGTACGGTTGAGCATTGGTTCAAAAATGGCTCTAAGCCGTTCTTGATTTGACACGGTAATCAATCATACTAGAGTCATTGTGTTATGCATTGTTCTTTCTACTGTTTGGTTGGTGTGTCCCAATTGAGGGTTTGATTTTCTTATTTCTTATTATTTTATTTTATTATTTTATTTTGAAACAGATGGACGGAATGGATTAGATTAAAAAACTCTTGAGTGGATCCCACAAGGCCCAAGAGGCATGTTGCTCTATCTGCCACAGACTACTGATGGGTTTTAAACACTTCCTTACACCAAAAGCCCTATAATGCCTCATTTCGCATCTCCATCGCGTCTCCGTCTCCTTCTTCATCTCCCTCTCCCTTCCAATCTCAACCCCCTCTCTCAATCTCCCTCTCACTCTCCCTCCCTCTCTCTCGATCTCCCTCTCCCTCGATCTCCATCTCTTTCAATCTGCCTCTCTCAATCTCAACCATCTCTCTCGATCTCCCTCTCCTGATCTCAACCCTCTCTCTCTCTTGATCTCCCTCTCCTGATCTCAACCCTCTCTCTCTCTCTCTCTCTCTCTCTGTCTCTCTCTCTCTCGATCTCCCTCTCATTTTGTGTAACAGGTGTGAAGCCTCTAGCATAAGTGGTGAATGCGCCAGTTACTACAGATCAGGGCCAAGCTGCTACTCCAGCAGTGCTTGCAGTGGTCATTGCTCTTGGCCTTGCACTAATCTTCTTACAGCCGCTAGGGCGAAGAATCATGGCCATCGAGTTCTATAATGGCATCAATGACCTCAATAATGTCATCTTTCCGGAGGTCCGTGGAAGCTCTGCCAAGGTATTTTTGTAATTTTACCATCTTTCTTGCCTTTTTGTCATTGTAATTGGTGATTTGGGAGTTAGGAAGTCAAATCCACTCTCGAGGTTCACCATGAATGAGTTCAGGTCAACGATTGGGGTCAAGTTTGAAACTCAGAGCTTGAAAGTCAATGAGAAGGTCACCAAAGCTTAGATTCTTGGTACGACTGAGCAAGAGAGGCGATCTTCTTCAAAACCCCTCTGTTTCCATTTTTCTAATCACTATTTTTTTAATATCTTGGCATGATTTTGTCTATGCGAAGCTGTAGATGCTGATTTGGGTTGGCAAGAAATGTTCTTTCTTTTATAGTATTTAGAGTTTGAGATCTGTAGCATTTTCTTGATGTGGATTTTTGGGAGTATATTTTTTCTTATTTTTTTAGTTATAAAATGGTATAGATCTGGAATTATTAGTTGATGCTTCTTCCATGTGAATTTTTTAGAGTATATTTTTCCTTTAGTTTTATGATAGTCTGTTCTATTAGTTCTTGATCTAGATTAGTTGATTTCATAGACACATTTACATTTGTTAGATTGAGTTCCTCACCTTTGTGACTTTTTTATTTAACGTACTTGATAACTCATATTTGATCTGTATGTTGGGACCTCTTTGATTGATATGTATGTAAAATGTTGTTAGATTAATGATGCACACATACTGTTCGATAAAATGCTCATGAGAGATGTTTCTTCCTGGAACGCTCATCAGATCAAACTTTGTACGTCTTTATCATGTTATGACCTTTAATCCGAAGTGTTCTCTGGAGCAGATCTTTAGGTGGGTCCCATTTGCCACCCAATGATGAGTATTTGTAGCTAGATCATTAAAGCATGATCTAGCCCTAAGCTTACTCCTCAACACAACACAATGTAGGTCTATAGGTGGGTCCTGCTGAGCATCAAATCAGCGTACTTAAGTCACAATCTCAGCTTTGAGCTTCTTTTCAACTGGGCCTCATGAGATCTCAATTCCATCTTTCATAAGTTGTTTCTTACGTGATATCACTTGAGTCTTTCAGGAGTTGTTTCTTGACAACAAGATTCTATCTTCAACAATATGCAGTTCATTGTCAAACGGGTGCTCCTGGAACAATAATTCTTTTAGCTCGTATCAAAGGGCCCTAACCCTACACTGACCCTCAATCTGTGCCCCCAGAATGGGTTGATTTCTATATTAAAGCTCAACTTGTGGCCATTGGCACGCCTTAAATCAAACTGTCCTGATTAAATTGATCATCATCCAAGAATCAAAGTGGTTGTAGAATCCTAACCTTTGGCTAGTGAACACCAGTTTGAAGTAGTTAGATCAATGGATAACATTTGCTTTAATAGGCCATTAAATGGTCATCTACATAATTCTCAGTTTATTGTCCATCTATCATAATTTGGACAGTTTCGCCGATTTGGCTACTAGTTGCCATGAGATCTCTATGAGTTGGGGCTGGTAGATTCCAAACTTTTTTCCATTTGAGTTTTTATTTATTTATTTAAATATTAGTTATCAAAGAAAAAAAATCACATTTAATTGAAAATTCAGAATCAACTCTACAATGGATTCCAATTCAACTAAACCAGGAAAATATTTATAATCTTTTATAACTCCAAAAAACACCCTGAGAATTAAAAAAGAAGAAGAAGAAAAAGCATTTAATGCTTTGAGGCAATGAGACTAGCAAGATTGCCTAAAAATCTTAGAACTTCCTCTCCTAGTGATGAGATTAGTTCAGATTTTAGGATCCGCTTAATGCATGGCACGAATCTTGTGTAAGTATGCCACAACTCACCTCTTAAATATTCCAAGGTATAATCCTTTTGGATTCTTATTTATGAATAAGACTGATAAGGGTGGTTAAAATTCTTATTTTGGTAAAATATTTTTATATTAGTAGTTATCATATGGTTGAAGGGGTGATTGGAGCTTGGCTGGTGGATGTGTCAGTAGTTGTTATGTGGCTGGTGGATCTATCTATTTGTAGGGTGCTCTTTAATCTTTTTGTATTAGTAGCTTAGGTATGCTGAAAGCAACCCACAATATGCTGAATCCAGCATTTTCTTGGTCAAAATCCAACAACTTCAGGTATTTACCTAACAATAATAACAACTAAATTATGAAAGAGTACTTGAAGAATCACTTTGTCATAAGCTCCTTTTTATTTTCTTTTTCAAGTTTAGGCAGCAATTCATAGTAGTGGTGGTAGTAGAACTTCTATTTCTGAGGGCGTGGAAGCATCTGCCATTTATATTCACTTTAAGGCAGCAGTGGGTGAGGTAATAGATCCTTTGTTTCAAGTTGACTGCTTCATGTACACATTAGCAGGATACCACATGCTAACCATGGGATGGATGCTTAAGTTATACTTTTCTTTTCCTTTTCTTTTTTACGTTAGCTATTTGAGCTGACTTTATTGTTGGTTGGTTTTTGTCCTTCACAATTAGCTTTTCTTTGTTGAGTTTTATACATTGTATTGAGATCATGTTTTAGATTAATGACACTTTTTCCCACCATTTTTTATGATTTCTATAGCTAATTGATTACACGTGTGGATTGAGCAATTTTCTTACCTTGTACATTGCAGATCTCACTTCCACGAGGCACATTGGCACGTGCAAGAAAGTAGAATTCAAAATTGTACTTTTGCAACTGTATGTAGCCAGGATAGGGTTTTGTACTTCCAAAACTATTAAGTAGTGTTTATTGGTTGACCTTTCCAAGCTCTTAGTGATCTCATGACTAGTGAATTGTCTTGTTGGTTTTATGATATTTATAAGTGGGAGTAGGATTCAATCTTGATATATCATATTATTAATTATAATGTTAAAAAATAGATTATAAGTGGGAGTAGGATTCAATTTTATGATATTATGTTTTTGGCACCAATAATCAGTTTGTAAAGGCAATATTGACAGGTAAAAGAAAATCATTAAAATTGTTTAGGTAGTACATAAGTTTTCCAAAAAGAAAGAGAAATTTAGATTTTTTGCTAATGGTTTGTGTTCTATGTCTTTATGTAGCCCTGTATGAAGATTCAGTTTAGAGTCTCATCTTTTGCAATTCACTTACTTGAGAAGGGAACACAGGTTAGTTTTTTCTTCTATATCACATGATTCTACTGATAAAAGATCAAAAAAAAAGAAGAAGAAGACAAGCTGATACAGATGCACTCAGAAAATTTTCTCTAATCTGATTACCTTTAGTAAATTAGGATATATATCGCATGATACTTATTCACCACTCTGATGTCCCACACACTTGCTAGATTGGCACATGTGCTGTGTGAAACAATGTGTTTGGAGGTAACAAAATTTTTAAAATCTGAGTTCGTACATTTTTACTTAGCTTCTTTTGTGAGAAGAACAAGTAGTTCTTTTATTAGACATGGGTTCCAACGAGTCACTGAGCGATTCATTCGATGAGGCCTGCTTGGGGTAAGTGTGTTATCCAAAGAGCCATTGGCTAGTGACTAATGGTAATTTAATATTACTTTTATTGGAAAAAGGTGTCAGTGCCAACATAGCCAATTCAGTCATCGCTTTTTTCTTTGCATAGACTGGATTGATAGAAGTCACTTTTTCTTATTAGATATGTAGATACCTATGTTTTACAAAGATAATGTCATTGTCACTGCTAATATCATAGCATTCTCACCTTTTCTTCATCATATAAATATCTTTCTCAGGTTGTTGAATCATTTTACTTCTATAAACATGACCTTGCATGCAGCAGGGTCTAAAATCCCATACTCACATGGTCAATGGTCAATCCTAGTCATATTGCAGAAACTAGTATGATTCAGGCAAGCCACACGAATCTGTTCAAAACTTTGGTTTGCATGATCCATGTTTGGCTTCTTTGACATGGACCAGTTGCCTGTACGACTTTGCTGATATGCATAAGTCTTTGGTACATAGCTAACATATGCTCATTTGAATTATTTATCTGCCATTTTTGTTGGATTAAGAAACACATCATTTGCAGGTTAGCTCTCATTACACAAACTGTATATGTAAGGCAGTAAATTTTGTTAACTTGACATGTTCGACAAAATGCTAGTCTTCTACTAGTTGTAATAAATAAAGGAAGCTTGATTGTGAACATTGTACATTTATTCTTCTATAGACATGAACACATAGTTATATAAAGTTTGTTACTAGTATGCTTATCTGTGTCCTTTTTTCTTTTTTCTTTTTTCTTTCCACAGACAAGCACACAAATACATATATATTAATTTATATATATTGTATATTGAAACCTCTAACAGTCAGTTGACGATCACAATACATGTTTAGACTGTCACTACACAATGTATGCTTACCTAAGAATGGGTCCCTTTTCAGCAAATCGATTGCCTTAACATGATTTTTTTTTTCAGTCGGTAAATGCCATTCCTAGAGCATACTGCTCCACTTCTTACTAGAATGATAGTGTTCATTATTTGCATTGTAGGAAGGAAATGAGTGCATATTATTTGGAGCATTCTACAATTAATCATATCTAAAAACAGTTTGAAATTTTGAAGAAGAACCTCGCTCCTTACTTTCATTGGGCCTTGTAATTCCTGTATATGTTTTGGAAGAACCATCAACAACTTTGTTCATGATTGTAATTGTTTGATTTTCTAATGTTTCGCTTCATATTTTCTAGTTGAGGGAATGTCCACGCACGCCTGGTAAAGTGCTCAACTCATTGACTAATTACTCCTGTAGATTATAAATGTATAAATTTCGTTATATAATTGACTTGGATATATTGATCAATCAAATGTTGTACATAAAACATTTAGTAACTCTGCTTATGGAAAAGAAAAACTTATCACTTTGACCGCACCTGACACTGTGCAAATTCTATTGCCATTGTTTTCAGTGTCTTGTCAGCTGGTTGGAGCAATTTATTGGTTTCCTTAAATCCAATGACAGAGAATGATCTAATTGAAAACGAAATCTTATTTATCTTTATTTTTGTTCATGCTTTGGTAACAAATAAGTAGAACTAGTGAATCATCGTCATCAACATAATTTCATCCTAGCTAAAACATTTTATGATGTTTCCCTCAATTTTTATGCCACTTTTGATAGATTTACTTTTACACTTCAGGTCATTGGAGTTTTGGTGCAAATTTTGCCTAGAATGAATACATCTTTAATTATATATTGGCAACAAACAAGGAAATTCAGGTCATACATCTTTAATTTTGGCATTTTCTTCATGGTTACTCTTATTGAAAATTGCATGTTTAGGAGTGCAAAGTCCAGTTTTGTTTTTCTTTATCTGTAAAATACAAAAAATTTCAATACTAACTAAGAAACATGGTTCAAGGTTTCAATTCTTAATGGATTCATCATGGGAGGAAGGGTTGGACTTTCCATACATGGGAAGTTTCGAGTTGCTACAGAGAATTCAGAGCTTACTCTCCATTTTATAGAACTTGAAATCATTATAGAATTTTGCACCTTTCAAAGTAGAATATGGCACAAGTGCAAAAGAGTCGAGCTTTCCATCAATATGTGTCAATATGGCACAAGTGCGAAAGATTCGAACTTTCCATCAGTGGGCCACACTCATTCTATCTCATGAACCAAAACTGTAAAACAAAATGGATGACTAGAAAAAAAAAACTCATTTTAACCAACCATTTTGTTTAGTACATTGTCACCTGCTAGAGGAGTGAAATGGCCTGATTTTTTAAAAAAAATTTTGAGCTGGAAGATCTAAATCGGGTCAGGATACTGCTGAGAATGTGCCATGTGTGTGCGAGAGACCAAGGGCATTCCTCAGGTGGGCCTACCATGTATGTGCCAAAACCCAAATTTCAAGTATGTATGGTCATCAAATGGGCCATGTGTACAAAGAAAGGATGGTTAGGAGAATTGATCAGTGGTCCACACTTGATGACTGGATTGGTTTGATTTTTAGGTACATTTTAGGAAGTTGGATTGAGATCCTACTTTCATGGGTTGCCATAGGAGCACTTAAAAGCATTGCACTTAATGGAGACGGTTTCTAAATCATTATGTTTGTTCTAGGGCTGATGAATGGAATGTCAACAAATGGGCATGGGAAGGGACATTAAAAGTAATCAGCAGAGGGGAGGAGTGCATTATCAAGCTTGAAGATAAGACCACAGGTTCAATAATCTTTTAGTTACAATTTAGAGGAAAAGAAATTGATGCAGTCTTAGATAATACCATTACTTCTATTAAGCACATGGAATGTTTTAAGCAGGAGAGCTTTATGCACGAGCATTTCTGAGAAATGGGGAGCCACATCCAGTGGAGCCTGTGATTGACAGTAGTAGGTTTGGCTCCGTTTGTTATTGGAACTAGGGTTAGTCTATGATATCTCAATACTCAATTAGATGGGAAAATTACAGTTTCCTCAATTATGTGTTTGCCTTAAGTTCAAATTACTGATATTGTAATAAGGTATGAGTTTTCATCTCTGGTTACTCTGATGCTACTTTTTTATTTGGTTTCAATCCACCTCAGGTTGGTTTGCCATTTGCAAATGGCATATGTGTTTGTTGATTGAAATGGTCTCTTGTACGATTCTAGTATACTTTTCAAGAGATTAGATAGAGAAATTAGTGTTGTCATTTTTTTTGTATTCACATTTTGTATGAGTTGAGCCATTGATTTAATAAATTATGAATGAAGTTTACATTGGTTTCTTTCACAAACAAATTGACTGAATTTTTAGTACATTTAAATTCATAACATCACTGGTATAGTTTGGATTCATGCCGACTGTTTTAGTAGCTGTTGTTTTTCTTTTTTAAATCAAGTTTGAGGAGAGAAGCTCTCCTAGGAAGGACATTGGAGCCGCTCACACGGTCTGTGATTTTAGGTAAGTCTTGTGATTGGAAAATTGGATTTTCACTACTATTTTTACCCCAATCCCAATGTTAGTCTGAATTAGAATTTCTACAATTGGCATTATTTTAGTGTTTGGTTGACTTAGAGGAGGCTTTGGGTTGGTCCGGACTGGATTGAGGTTGTTTTAGGATTAGGCTTACGTAGACTTATATGGACTTGGATGGGATCTTAGGGTTTCATATAATCCATTCGATTCCAGTGCTATCAAACACTGGATGGGCCTCCTTTTCTGTTCAATCTATCATCACATCACCATAGTGTTCTCTATTTACTTGAGAGAATGATCACATATGTTCGGACATATGGTAATTATAACAAGATTTGAGCTATGTGGGGCCCATCATGTTAGGCCTATATCTCAAAATCGAGCTTAACCCATAACTCAAGTGGGCCACACCAAAGTGAATAATAAGGGAGATAAGAGACGAGACATGCAAGATTCATGGTTCAGATTCCACAAACCCATCATAGGTGGGCTCCAAACAGCTGCGCTTCAATTGATCATTCCCCATCTACATATATCAAAGGCTATCTCAAAACACATTCATTTAATATCACCAGCTAGAAACCTGTGCAATCTACCATTAACCTTAATCATGTTACAACCAGTTGTTTTACTAATCCATGCATCATTCATCACAACCCTCCATCATGGATTTTATATGATTTTATTAAGAAAGCTTTTGTTAGATTTGTGCTTTAGTAGGAGTCTAAAACAAAATTCCTACTTTGTTCTTCAAAATTGGTACAGGAAAAAAAGGCGGCATGGACAGAGGACCAAACCATTTCTTAAAGGAAGCGCTCCTACTCAATTAGCATTTTTTGGAAGATGAATACCCTATGTGTGCATTTGTAGCATGTAACATTCTCTCTCCCTTTTAATTTTTTTTTAGTAAGTTGCACAGTTTGATTTTCTTCAGCACAATTGCAGTCAAACACCTATAGTCAATATAGCAGTAGTTCCCTCTTAACTAATAAAGGTAATTTGGTGATTATGAAATGGTGATCTACCTGTCACTTTTGTAAATGTTAGTAAAGATGGGATCCACATTCCTTTCTTTTTCATACTTCACCATGGTTTGACAATGAAAACAAATGAATTGCTTCCTGAACATGTAGCATGCAAAGAAATGACATGTTTACCTAATCATTTGCAGATCACATGCACAGTCATGAAATCCTACCTGATCACCTAAGAAGAAGATGCTCATGAATTTTTGAGGTCAGGTGTTTAAACTATTTCTAGAGTTTATGTTGCATCCATCTGGACATATATTTTATCATTTCAAATGCATGTAATGATATCCTGTTAATGAGTGATTTTGGCAGGTATGCTATTGATACAATGCAATCTGTGTGCCTTAAGGAAGCTGGTGTAAATGCAACAAACCCTTTGGCAACAAAATTTTGTACTGAGTACTGAATAGCTACTAGAAAGTTGAATGGTTATTGCAGATAAGGTGCATGAAATGCCAAGGCAAGTCTGAGAAGCATGAACGAATGATGGATCTAATTGTTGAGATACATGAGGATATTGGAACTCTTGAAGAAGCACTTGCACAATTTATGGCTATTGAAATCTTGGATGGAGACAATAAATACCATGGTAGTAGGTTGTTTGGTGCTTGTCTGTTTTGACTTAAAGATGTATATTGCAGTCACTAGGTGCCAGGAATGACATAATGCCAATCATCATTGTCTAAACCTTATCCTGACTAATTGGGTTTGGCTACATGAATCATGTTCCTTCATTCACTCGATCAAGGACCATATCGTCATTTAAATTGTAGGTCAGAAAGTCTTTTCTCACACGCTCCACTCACATCCTTCTGGGCCTTCCTATTGCCTTTTTAGAGCCTTGAACCAACTCTCTCCTAACAGGTGCAGGAGAATCTTCCCATGGTGAGGCTGATTTTGTAGCCATGGACACAAAGAAGAGGGGGTGGAAAGGTGGGCCAAAAGCAGCCAGTTCATAGGAAGTCCATTGATACATTTGGACAGAGAACATCACAGTATAGAGATGTTACAAGGTCAGTAGGAGCCCTCTTTCTCTCATGTTTTTTGGTTGAGTTTTTTGAACAAAAGAATTGCATTTATTTACGATACGCGTCAAAAATCTTCTAAAGGGCTTCTTTTTTTCTTTTGGCAGTGGCGGTTTCTTTGTCTGTTGAAGATTTCTCCGCTTTCGTAGGCGGTATTTTATATGATAAAGAGACAAAGGGATGGAGGTAATGATAGGAGAAAATGGAGTAAAGAAATAGTTGGTTTTTCCTCTGTCGTGATGTAGGTGCAGCGTTTGTCACCACCCTTAAACGCCCACAAGATGAGTGTTTCAATCATCGGAACTGTTCATGTTCTAGAATGTATGATAAATGAGCCAGATTAAGAAACTTACATAGAATGAGTGTTTGTGACTGTCCTTGTCTATTTTTAAGTTTAGAATGATGAAAAAATTATTTTCAATTGGTCACATTTGACTCCAAAACTGAGGAAGTGGATTGTGTCCTGTCCCCTCGAAGATAATCCGTCTGGATAGGTCTCTGTGGGGCCCATCGTGATGTAAGGGTTTTATCCATACTGTCCATTTTGCCAGATATGAGCCCAAAATTGAGAGGATGTAGATGGTTCCAACTGCATGAGGGCTTGGTTCGTTTTGCGTGACTCATGACCATTGTCTATCGCCGCCAGTGGGCCCACATGTTGGGTGTTACGATGATTGGAACTGCCCATCTATTGTCTTGTTCTTCTGTGTAATTATCTAGCATATAATACAAGTAGATTACATACCCCACTCTCTCTCTCTCTCTCTCATACAATGAACAAAGGGGTTTAAAATTATTCTTAAAATTCTGTCCTAAAATCTGACCGTTGGCAACATTAATAAGCATTCAAAACCATTTCAAAAATTATGCCTAAAATGTGGCCATTGGCACTAGAACGGTTTAAAACCGTTCCTAAAATTCCATTTTTAAAAATTGAAACGGTACCAAAAAAGGTTCTGAACCATTCCTATTTTTCTGTGATGCCTCATTTAGGAACGGTTTAAAACTATTCCTGAAGCATTTAGGAATGGTTTTAAACTGTTCCTAAATGATGATTTTGGTGTAGTGCCTTCATTGTGGAGGGTTCGTAGTAGCAAAGCTCTCCCTATGGCCGGCATGTTTCCTTTCTTCTTCTCTTCTCCCCCTTCTGTGATTTGGATGTGATGATTGCATGGCCCACTTGATGTGCCATGCAACCAGGATTTTTAGATTTTTTGGACTTCCAGGCCCAAGTTGCTGGATGCCTAGGCCCAACTATGTTACCTAGTTTTGTTGCTTGATTTGAAAGGCCTTTGGGCCTGATTTCTTGGATTATCTTGGAAGGGACTTAGGCTTGAGAGTTGTGTGACACATCAAGGTGGACCCCACCTTGTTGAATCTGTGATTTATTTCTCGTTTAGTAATTTTATGGGCTGATCTAGATAGCAACATGTTGCTGTTTAGATTGTTGGAATTTTTTTTATGCTGTAATGTATGGGATGTAAGTCTTGTTTGTGGCTTCTTTTTCCTTGATTTATTAAAATTTTCTTTAAGGTGTGGACCCCACCTGAAAGTATGATAAACCTCACCTTCAAATGTCCCTGTTTGATCACTCAAAAGGGTGGACAAAGGAGGGTGGATGGTCCAGATTTTTCTGGACTGTCCAGCCACGCTGTTTGCTGGAAAAACATAAATATCTGCCTGATTTTGAAATGGTGGGCCACCTTTGTGGACGTCACCTTGCTATATACTTGTATATGAAGGTTGGCCTTGAATTTTTCTAAATTTACATAGACCTATGCCCCTCAAATGGGGTACAAAAGTCAGGGACAACAGCATTACTGTAGAAGAAAAATAAAATCTGGACCTTGCTTTCCATAAATTGCATGAGTTAAATAAAATATTTTTACTATCTCAAAAATTCTAAACTTTTTCAGAGAGGTTTCCCAGCCATGGTAGGACCTAAATGCTAAATTTTAGGGCCAATAGACCTCATTTGGGCATCCAAAAGGGTAGACCAATATAATGGGCTGCCAGAAATTTCTGTTGTGCAGTCCAGCAGCATAGTTTCATAAAAATAAATTTTAAAAATATTTTCTCAAAAGGTGGGTCATATTTTTGGGTCCCACCTTATTTTAGGCTTGATGAGGGACCTTTAGTTCAAATTTTAAGAATTTTGGAGGCCCAGAACCTACCCATTTGGAGGACCCAAATTTAGGACAGTGGACAACTATATTTCTAGCAACATTCCACCTTGTACAGGTTGGAATTCCAAAATTTATTAAAATACTTTTTGGTGTCTAAAAATCATGAAAATTTATAGTGAGGTGGCCCACCTATGGTGTGACCTACATAAAAATATTTGGAGACAATGGACCCCTGTATACATCATGGAAAGGGTTGGACTGGCCCACCAAGTTGTGATGTCCAGGTCAGTCCGATATTTTGGATAGACTGATTTGTATAAATTAATTAAAATACTTTTAGTTATCCAAAAATTACGAAATTTTGTAGAGCTATAGACCACCCATGGAAGGACCAACATATAAATTTTTAGGGCCATCAGGCTTCTGTACCGACTGTGGTGAGGCCTAAAATTTAGATAAGTTTTGGGCCAAATACCCAGGCCCGTAGGATTAACCACTATGGGACGCCCCTACCTTAGGTTGTTGGGCCTGCATTCCAACGGCATGGCCCCACCTGAAGTAAGTGTTGTATATCCCCCTTCTTATTTGGTGGGGCCCACTGTGATGAGTGTGGGTCAGCATGGGTCAGTAACCCATCCAAATTAGATAGATTTCTGGACTCCAGCAGGCTCAGGAAATGAGTGGGCAGGATTTCCAGTAAGGGGCCCAAAATTGCTACATAATTGATTGTGTTGGAAATTTTTTTGGCCCACCAGATTTAAAGGAGTGTTGTACACACTCCTTTCCTTAATTCTTTGGACATTTTTGAGCCTAATTAGTGCCTTTTAAGGCCCATCTTTGAGGTGATAATATGGACTAGCCTTAACCAGATTTTTGGTAGTTTTATGGGACTTTTGGGCTGGAAATCTATTCCTAGAGCCCAAGATCGTGCAGGGCCTGAACTTATTTTTTACAGGCCCAATGAGCCATCTACAAGTTGATCATGTATATCTATTAGCCTTGATGCCCTCACGAAATGCTTAATTATGGGTTGACTTGTAAGGCCCACATAAATGCATATTGTGGAAGGCCTTGCTACGTCCTTAGGCTGATGTGGTAAGGCCCACCCTGTCGGAATAGGTCTTACTCATGCGTATTCTTAGACTTATGGGCTGCCCTCAAATCCATCATAATGTAGGAATTGTATGACTTTTATTTTGAGCCATTTCTTTGGGGCCCATTATGTGATATAGTATATGCATGGCTGCCTTTTTTTTGTTAGTGAGTAGGCCTTATGGAATCAGTTCTTTTGGATAGGCCCATTAATCTTGGGCCTCAAAGCCTTTACACCCCCATCTATTGTGATGGGCTTAGGGGTAATATTATGCAAGAAGTTGGGCCCTTGGCCGCCCATTAAAAATTGACACTATACTTGGGCTAAAAAGTGATGCCCAACTCACTTGTGTAAAATATGAGAATTTCCCATATAAATGAACTACCGGGCTACCCATGAAGCCCACCACAACATATGGGCTTATCGCCCTTATGGTTGGGCTTAAAACCTCACTTGAGGGCCCACTAAATGACCTATAATTTGGGCCTGGAGTATGGTCTATTAGAACATACATTGCTTAGGCCTTAGACCTTACATTATATGCGTAGTGGCTACCTTTTGGGACTCAGCTAAGGTTGGATGTCCTCCTTGGCGGCCTTAAGATAGGCCCATAGAAGACCTTATAGGTGGTTGAAGGCCCACCTTGGGCCTGATTAGGACCGTTCCTCTTTAGGATCATGACTCTTTTAGCTTGTAGGTCGTCCCAGATTAACGGACCCTCACTAAAGGATTTCTCTTCTCCTTAAGAGCACCTGTTTATGTGCCTAGACCTTATCCCTCCTTAGGACAGGGGATTTTATATTTTATAGGTAGCACACTTACATGATCCATACGCATCATTTATATGAATTAATTACATTGTGTGGTGGTCATTGAGGGATGAAGTTTC
Source organism: Magnolia kwangsiensis (assembly GCA_037074715.1). Classification (NCBI taxonomy): domain Eukaryota; kingdom Viridiplantae; phylum Streptophyta; class Magnoliopsida; order Magnoliales; family Magnoliaceae; genus Magnolia; species Magnolia kwangsiensis. The sequence continues at coordinate 24,656,094 of CM073588.1, forward strand.
TCCCCTCGTGCACATTGTGTGCCTACTATTAATGCATGTTTGTATATATGACTCATGCATTGGCATCACATTTCATGATGATACTTCCTTTACTTCATCAGGGCCTTGCCTCCACAGGAATGTCCGTAGATGGCCGTATGTGTGGACATTAAAAATATAAATTAAGCATACCGGGTGCATAAGATGCCCATGGGTGAAATTCTCAAAACTTTCATGGTACCAAGGGCATGCCCCAACGCCATGACCAAGTGGAAGCTATGTGCGCACGAGGGCCTTATATCATTAGGTCGTGACTCCTGCTGTTGTGTAGTCAGTTGGGTAGGGATGTGGCCTTATCCGCCTATGAGGGAGGGCATTATTAGGCTGAGTCTGACCAGTTCATGAAATGGGTCCACTACCGCCAGGCCTTATTGGTGATTGGTTGTCCATAGGCAGGTAGTGAGGTCTCTTATGCTAGTTCGATTGTGCGGGTTTGTAGAGCGGCGGTCATTTAGCAGTGTAATGGACCCCGGTGATTTCCTTATAATTGGAAATATACTTGACATGTCGTTTGGATATGAGCACTGGAATTACTTGCATCGCATTAGCATTGGCTGTGTAAGTCCCTTCATGCATTGCCTTGTATGGTATCCAGTACTCATTGCATTGTATTCATGATAAGCCCTGGTAAGGCTAGTGATTTTCTCATTGAGCATGTTTCTCTCCTTGTATCTCCTACTATTCTTCTATGCATCATTATCACACACTTTCATCACCCTCTAAGTTTTCATAAGCTTATGCACGATTGATGTGTGTAGGAGACTCTAGGCAAGTGTTGTAGTAGCAGAGTGTGGAGTAGAGTTCAGCTTCGAGACTCCAGTGTTGCGGACTTCTTCCTCTTTTTCAATTTCCTTACATATGACCTTTTGGACCCGATGTAAACTTGTAAAAGTTCAAATTCATATTAGATTTTATGATGTGTGCCTTGGTTATTCTCATATATACTTATTGTGATCTTGGGTATGCTCGTATTGGAATGATTATACTATTATGAAAATCCTCCTTGTAGGATCCCATGATCGAAATTTGCCTCAGGAATTGAGAATGGGGTACTATAGAGGCTATTGCGGCCAGAACCGGCCATTGGGTTCTTTGTGAGTTCGGTTACCGATTCTGTGGCATGACATGAGTTGGTATTAGTGCATAGTAAGTAATTCTGGAATAACTCAGGATGACATTGCATGTCTGCTAAGCGCATAGGACAAGTAGTGTCCCGAGACCTTTCCTTTCGCTCTGTATCAAGCATAATTGTCCTGATTCTTCACGCCACCATTATTTTATAGACGATGCTGCCTAGACATGACACTCATGGTCGTGGTTCCCGTGGTTGCGATACCTGTAGATGAGGCACCCGAAGTACCCATCCTACTCGAGCACATCCTACTCCTATTGTTGAGGATCTGATTCCAAAGGTCTCGATCCACCTTGTTCATCCAGTGGAGCCTGTAGCACCCGCTCCTTCAGTTGCTCTAGTTTCTCCACCTATTCCCCCTCCTCAGCCTATTGTTCTAGTTACTAAGGCTCCTACCCCTATGGCCACACCCGTGCCTCTACTTAAGGCGAGTGTCGTCCTTACTTTTTCGACAGTACCCATACGAGTTGAGCATTTTTAGCAGTTGATACAGCTTATAACTACTGCATTGCAGACCGTCAGCTAGCTGCCGCTCAAGTTTTTGGGCATTCTGATTTGCCACGTGTTAGTGCGATAACCTTAGAGTTCTAGCAGTATGATCCTCCGAAGTTTAGTGGTGACTCTGACCCTTGTGCCGTCGAGGCTTGTGTACTGAGATTGTGAGGATTTTTAACACTATACAGTGTCCTACAGATCAGAGAGTATCCCTTGCTACCTATCTTCTTCAGGGTGAGGCCCGTCATTGGTGGTCATCCGTATCTAGGATGGTCAGGCCTCAGTTCGTTTGGACATGGGAGGAGTTCATGATCCGTTTTAACTAGAAGTTCTTCCCTGAGCACATTGAGATCCAGCGGGTGATCGAGTTCGAGACCCTAGTGCAGGGTGATTTGTTTGTTTCTCAGTATGAAGCCTATTTCTTAGCCTTGTCTAGATTTTCTCCTCATCTCACCAGCAATGAGAAGATGAGGGCCCGTCATTTTATGATCGGTTTGCGTCCTGCCCTTTGTTGTTGTGTAGTAGGGCATTGTTTGGAGACATTCGATTAGGTTGTTCATCGAGCACTGGTTTATGAGGAGGACTGGGCTATGAACTAGAGATCGAGAGAGCAGAGTTTCGGTGGAGACCGGAAGAGGAGAGAACCAGCCGACAGTTCCATGCAGCACCGTCAGCAGAGATATAGGGGCAGATCAGGGTTTTGACAGCCTGCAATTCAAACAGTAGCTTCGTCATCATCGTCAACATAGCCAGCCACTTCACCTTTCGGGCCCTTTTCTGGTGTATACTTCGATTGTGGACAAGCTGGGCATCAGAGGCATGAGTACTCTCTCCTTATTCAATAGTAGAGGTCATCGCAGTTGCCCCCACCTCATCTTCCTTAGCAGCAGCAGCTGAGAGCACAACTTCCACCCACCACTCTTAGGGTTCCTCCTCAGCAGTAGAGGCAACTAGGTAGACCTCCTCAGAAGATACTGCAGTAGCCGCAACACCAGCAGAGGGGATATCCGTATGTTTGGTCCTTGGGTCCAGTATGTATAGCAGCTCAGCAGGCTCAGACTCAAAACCCTCAGTCTTTCAGTTTACTTCCCCTACCAGCTTAGGGCCATTTCTATTTTGCATAGCAGGCGCCAGGCCAGGACCCACAGTCATCGACTGGTAGATTCGTTGAGGATATTCTTCTTATTTCTGCTTGCATTGCTCATGTTTTGTTTGATTTTGGCGCTTCCCATTCTTTTGTGGCCAAGCAGTTTTTCCAATTGATCGATATTCCATCAAAGTTCGTGTCTGAGGCCTTGACCGTTTTGACTCCTATAGGGAAGTCTATTGTGTTGACCCATCGTTGTCCTTCTTGCTTGGTGCTAGTGGGTGAGATGTTTCTTTCTATCGATCTATTCGTATTGCCGATGATAGGATTTGATGTGATTTTGGGTATGGCCTAGCTTACAAAGTATTGTGCCATCTTAGACTGTACTGCAAGGATAGTTACGTTTCATATTCTAGACTTGCCAGTATTTCAGTTCGTCACCAAGCCTAGAGGAGAACCGTTATCTAGTTTCTTAGCTTTAGTCGTTGAGAATTCTGTGGCAGAGAGTATTAAGTATCTGTCAATTTTTTGTGAGTACCCAGATGTATTTTAGGAGTTTTTGAGTTTACCGCCGCATCAACATGTGGAGTTTCAGATTGATTTGGTGCCTGGTACCGTGACTATCTCAAAGGCCTCCTACCGGATAACACCGTTAGAGTTGAGAGAACTGCAGGAGCAATTGGATGAGCTCTGAGACTTAGGTTTTATTTGACCCAACTGTTCACCTTGGGGAGCCTCGTTATTGTTTATGAAAAAGAAAGATGGTTCTTTGCGGCTCTGTGTGGACTATCGCGAGCTCAACAGAGTCACCATCAAGAACTGATACTTGCTTTCCCGAATTGATGATCTGTTTGATCAGTTGCAGGGTGCACAGTATTTTTTTTAAAGATAGACTTGCATTCCGATTACCATCATATTCGGGTTCGAGAGGAGGACATTCCGAATACAGCTTTCCAGACATGCTATGGTCACTTTGAGTTCCTGGTCATGTCATTCGGACTGACCAATGCACCTGTCGTATTCATGTAGCTGATGAATGAGATTTTTCAGCTGTTCCTCGATCAATTCGTGGTGGTATTCATTGATGATATTCTTGTATATTCGAGGACCCGAGAGGACCATGTTGAGCACCTGTGGATTGTGCTTAGGACCCTCCATGCCCACCAACTATATACGAAGTTGGAGAAGTGTGAGTTTTGGTAGGAGGAGATGAGGTTCCCGGTCATGTGTGATGAGAGAGGGTGCCGTTGTGGACCCCTCGAAGGTTGATGCAGTGCGTTAGTGGGGTCAGCCCACAAACGCGTCCTAGATTCACAGTTTCCTTGGTCTAGCGGGATATTATCGACGGTTTATCGAGGGTTTCTCCCGTATTGCAGCACCGCTGACCCAGTTGACGCGAAAGGGTGTAGAGTTCATCTGGAGTGAGGCCCACGAGAAAGTATTTACAGAGTTGAAGGACTGCCTCATGTCTACTCCTGTTCTCACTCTTCCTGATGGGAGTGAGGGTTTCGTTGTTTTTACCGATACCTATAGAATTGGTTTGGGTGTTGTCCTAATGTAGCACGGGAAGCCAGTGGCATATGCCTCATGCCAGCTCAAGGTTCATGAGCTGAATTGCCCCACTCATGATTTGGAACTTGCAGTAGTTATCTTCGCACTGAATGTGTGGAGGCATTATTTATATGGGGTCAGGTTCAAGCTCTTTTCAGATTATAAGATCTTGAAGTATCTAGTTTCGCAGTTCGAGTTGAACCTGCGTTAGAGGCAATGGATCAAGCTGTTAAAAGAGTATGATTTTGACCTTCAGTACCACCCGGGCAAGGCAAACGTGGTGGCAGATGTGCTTAGCCATCAGTCGTCAGCCGCGAGGCCTGGAGGTACAGATGATGGTGTGAGAGTGGCAGATGCTCGAGGATGTTTTAGAGTTTGACTTTGAATTCGGCCTGCAGTCTTCCATTATTAAGCTTACGAGCTTTTCAATTCAACCCTCTTTGGTGGCTAGGGTGATCAAGGCTCAACAGACGAACGAGTCACTTCAGGAGTATCGAGCAGAGGTTGCATCAATGGAGTAGTTAGACTAACAGATTGGTTCTGATGGTGGATTATGCTTTAAAGGCCGATTATGTGTCCTGGATGTGCTAGAGTTGCATCGTAATCTGATGACCGAGGCACACCGTTCGAGGCTTACTATTCACCCAGGCTCCATCAAGATGTATCATGATATGAGGAGGCAGTACTTTTGGCAGGGGATAAAGTGCCAGATTACGAGTTTTGTGGCTGAGTGTGACATATGCCAGCATGTCAAGGCTGATCATCAGAGACCCCCTGGTCCCTTGCTGCTGTTGAGCATTCCAGAGTGGAAGTGGGAGCACGTATCGATGGACTTCATCATAGGTTTGCCGAGGACTCAGCGCAGTCACGATACCATTTGGGTTATCGTCGATCGTCTGACGAAGTTGGATCATTTCATTCTAGTGCATACTTCCTGGTCTATGGACCGGTTGGAAAGGATATTCATTAAGGAGATAGTGAGACCACAAGGCATCCCAATTTCGATCGTTTCAGACCGATACTTCAGATTTACGTCTCAGTTTTGAAGGAGTTTCCAGCAAGGGGTTACTTTGCATCTCAGCACCTCTTATCATCCGCAGACGGATCGGCAGACCGAAAGGGTCAACCAGATCCGTGAGGATATGCACAAGGCTTGTGTGATCAACTTTGCGGGTAGTTGGGATGATCATATGCGCCTAGCCGAGTTTGCGTATAACAACAATTATTAGGTGACTATCATCATAATTCCTTTTGAGGTACTTTATGGTAGACTGTGAAGATCTCCTAGTTGTTGGACCGAAATTGGAGAGTGTCATCTTTTAGGTCCCGAGCTTATACAGCAGACGTCGGAGGCTATTGATGTTATCAGGCAGAGGATGCGCACAGCTAAGAGCCGACAGAAGATTTTTGCTGATATCAATGTCGACCCCTCGAGTTCGTAGTCGGGGATATGATATATTTCAAGGTCTCGCCTATAAAGGGCATGGTTCGCTTTGGTGTAAAGGGCAAGCTCGCTCCGAGATTTATTGGACCTTTTGAGATTACCGAGCACATAGGCGTTGTGGCCTATAGGCTTGCCCTAACTCCTGAGTTATCCGCGATCCACGACATGTTCCATGTTTTTATGTTGAGGAAATGTGGGTTGGACACTATTCCCGTGATTGATTGGCAGCCACTCGAGGTCCATAAGGATGCTTCCTACATTAAGTAGCCGATTTGTATTCTTGATCGGAAGGAGTAGGTCTTTAGGACCATGCTCATTCCCTTGGTGAAAGTGTAATGGGGTCATCATTTGGAGGCCGAAGCACCTTGGAAATACGAGACCAAGATTAGAGAGTGTTATCCCCATTTATTCAATGATTGATTGCTTGTATTTCTTACATTGCCTTCTTTTGTGTTTGAAGATTGTGGTGTATATATATATATGATGATGTTTATGCATTTTTTGTTCCAGTTTTGTTAATTTTAAAGATGAAATTTCTTTATTGGTGGGGAGGATTGTGAGATCCGACCCTAGTTTTCATGTGTGCATGCGTGTGTCCGAGTATATATTCCATCCATTTTGGTCCCGCGGTCCTACCCTCAGATAGCATTTACGGTCATCCTTGAGTTCGGTCATGTAGACCTGACTCGAATTGACCCTAGACCTATGCCATTATGACCGCATTGTCGCCACGGTTCTAACACCGCATCTCATGTGTAAATCTGATATGTCCATCAAAAGTTATGGTCGCGCATCATTTAGACCGTTGATCACATTTTTGGTGGGACCCACATGATTTCACGTTTCCCTATGTGCATAGTTGTTAATTGTGATGACATCACCATTTCCATGATGACCTATGACCTAGTCTATAGACCTATAGCCACCAAGCAAGCATGGGATTCTTTTCTCCAAAAATAATCATGAGTTGTTCTTTTCAAGGCCATCATGAGCTACCCTATCCCATGAGCACTCTAAGTGTTTCTCTTTTCAACCTTACCTTTTTTTAAGAATTCCATCATTTTACTTCTACAACTCTCCCATCTCTCTCCCTCTTTCTTCATTTCTCTCTTCTCCTCTTTGCAAAAGGTCCTGCAACATCCACCATTGCTGAAATTTTCAGCCCTCTTTCCTCTCTCCTCCCCGTTAATCCGACCCTCTAAATCACATCATCACCATAGAATCTTCTTCCTTGAAGCTTGGGGAGTATGGTGGTTGAAGAATTTTGAAGATCCATCATGTGGGTGAGCATGTAGAATAGATTACATTATTTTTCTTCATAAATCTTTTGTTGTTTCGTATGGAGGGTGTAGGACTCACCACAACAATGGTGGAAGTCTAACACCACTCCTTGGATGTGGTCTTTAGCCACTACTTGCATGCATGTGATCTTGATGGGGCCATTCTCTATAAACCCCATCTTAATAAGATTTCATTTCATCTATGCATCATAGGTCAACCAAACCTTAGATTCCTAACTGTAGGGCCTATGCGTGTATGAGATCCTCTTTGATCTTACATATACATGTTGTTTGCTTCATTGTGGAGGGTTCGTAGTAGCGGAGCCCTCCCTATGGCCAGAATGTTTCCTTTCTTCTTCTCTTCTCTCCCTTCTGTGTTTGGATGTGATGATTGTGTGGCCCACCTGATGTGCCATGTAACTAGGATTTTCATATTTTTGAGACTTCCAGGCCCAAGTTGCTGGACACCTAGGCCCAACTATGTTGCCTAGTTTTGTTGCTTGATTTAGAAGGCCTTTGAGCCTGATTTCTTGGATTATCTTGGAAGAGGCTTAGGCCTGAGAGTTGTGTGACACATCAGGGTGGACCCCACCTTATGGAATTTGTGATTTATTTCCCATTTATTAATTTTATGGGCTAATCTAGACAGCAACATGTTGTTGTCCAGATTGATGAAATTTTTTAAAGCTGTAATATATGGGTTGTAAGCCTTGTTTGTGGCTTCTTTTTCCCTTATTTCTTAAACTTTTCTTTGAGGCGTGGACCCCACCTGAAAGTATAATAAACCTCATCTTCAAATGTCCCTGTTTGGTCACCTAAAAGGGTGGGCCAAGGAGGGTGGATGGTCCAAATTTTTCTGGACTGTAAAGCCACACTGTTTGCTAGAAAAACATAAATATCTGCCTAACTTTGAAATGGTGGGCCACCTTTGTGGACCTCACCCTGCTGTATACTTATATAGGAAGGTTGGCCTTGCATTTTTTCAAATTTACATAGACTTGGGCTCACTCAAATGGGGTGTAAAAGTCAGGGACAACAGCATTGCTGCAGCAGAAAAATAAAATCTGGACCTTGCTGTCCATAAATTACATGAGTTAAATAAAATATTTTTACTATCCCAAAAATTCTAAAATTTTACAAAGAGGTGTCTCACCTACAAAATTGTAGGGCTAATGGACCCTATTTTAGCATCCAAAAGGGTGGGCCAACATAGTGGGTTGCCAGAAATTTCTGCTGTGCAGTCCAACAACATAGTTACATAAAAACAAAAATTTTAAAAAATTTTCTCAGAAGGTGGGCTTTTCTGGATCCCACCTTATTGTAGGCTTGATGAGGGACCTTCGGTACATATTTTAGTAATTTCGGAGGCCCAAAACCCACCCATTTAGATGACCCAAATTCAAGACAGTGGACAGCTATATTTCTAGCAACATTCAACCCTGGACAGGTGTCACGCCCCAAACCTAGAAATCGAATTCATAGGAATTCCGAACGCCGAATCTGGTGCCGACAGCCTCCGTAGTACCCCATTCTCAGCTCCCAGTATTTATATGCCAGATTCTGATCCTGGGATCGTACAAGGAGGATTTTTTATTTTTTTTTTAATGTACATTTAACTAGTAATAAGCATAACCACAAGATTACCCAATTCACAAAGGCAACATCATCATCACATATCCACTAATATAATCATTTAAGTACAACACTGAAAGGGAAATACATAAATAGAAAATCAAGCTCCAGAAGACCACTGCACTCTCCAAGCTCAACACTGCTGCAACCTAACATCACCTGCATGCATCTATCGTGCATAAGCTTATAGAAAGCTTAAAGGGTGGTGTAAGTGTATGCACAAGGTAAGTGTCAAGTATTCAATACAATGTCATAATCATATAATACCAAAAAACTGGTAATCTATAAACCATACAATGTCTGAGTAAGCAAAAACATTAATAAGATAATGAATTATCAGAGTAAGCAGAAGTATGGACAAGTCTATAAGTCAATCAATATCAAAATACGTAATATAAAACAGTTATGCAATTAGGAGTCATAAAGAGCCAAATATTAGATGCCAAGGATACAATGTAATATCCAAATCCTGCTAAGTCTGTCTAGGCCATATAAGTACGGAAACATAGCAACTCAAAATGTCATATGCCTGCGGATGTAATGTAATATGCGATGCGAATGAAATGACCATGCTGGAGTGTGAAGTCGGGATGATAGTGCGTAGTATCGCAGGCTACGGGGTCCACCACAAGGGACTTCTATCCAAACCAGTCCCATACCTAAATTTGGATAAACAGACTCAACGTGGTAAACTCCTGATCTCAGGTTACCCAACCTAAATCCTTGTCATAACGAAGGTACGCAACAATTAGTTACGCACCACCAGCCCGAGTGAATAGTGAATGAATGAATGAATATGTACTCCTAGTTAATAAGTCAACATATCAGTACAGTTCCTCTCTAGAAAATCACCGGGGTCTATTACACTCCAAACAAGATTGCCGCCCCATCGCGCGCAACAAGGCCAATGGAAGAGACCTCACTATCTGCCTGCCAATATCGGGCCCGGCTCGTCGATAGCGGACCCATTGTAAGTGCTATGATTTCATATCCCTTTGATTGTTAAATTTTGTGGTGTTAAAACTTGTATCTATCTTGTGTGTCTTGTGTTTGAAGACTATTCATTGCAATCAAGACATATCAAGTCATTGCATTTCAAGACAAGATCTTAAATGAAGAAAGTTTTCAAGATATGAATGAAGAATTCAAGAATAGAAGTTTTCAAGATTGCTTGTTCAAAGATTCGATCAAGTTCAAGTTTAGTAGAAGACTGTGTCAAGTCAAGATCAAGCTCAAGAAGGCCTACTACAAGATTTGTATATTCTCAAGCTTCTCTTAAGGGTCATCTGAGTATACAGACTTTCAATGTCCATCTCACTTTTAAGGTTTGTTTGACCTTAGATTGACCTTAGGATGGGTTTTACTGTAGGTCATTCTGGATACATAACTCATATATTTTAATATGCTTGTTTAAAGTGTTCTAAGACCAGTCCTAGGGACTTCAAGACCAGTCCTAGTTTTGCTATGACCAGTCTTAAGTTTTTCAGGATCAGTCCTAAGTAGTTGAAGATTTTCAGATCTTTCTAGCTGTCCTACGACTAGTCCTGGATATCCTATGACCAGTCCTGTGAGTTCTACGACTCATCCTTCGACCGGTCGTAGACCTACGACTCAAACTCCAGCAACCATTTTTAGGGTCCTACGACCGGTCGTAGGTGACCCACGACCAGTTGTAGGTGACCCACGACTGGTCGTATACCTCCCAGGACCGGTCATGGAACAGAAAATCTTATCTCGCGGAAATCTTTTGAAAATCTTTGAAGCTACGACTAGTCCTAGGATCCTAAGACCAGTCGTAGATGGGATTTTTCAAGCTATAAATAATGCACGAACTTCAGAGTTTCTATACTTCAATTCAATTCTATTCAAGCATTTTTTAGGCTATTCTTTGAGATAAGTTTGTGATTATTTTAAGCTGCTTTGTGCTTATTTAATATTCCTTTTGCTAACTTATTCTTATTTGATTTTTATCTACATTCCAATCTTATTAGAAAAGGGAAATTTTTTATATTCCTTCTTCTTGGATTCAAAATCAAATAGATCTAGCCCGTTTGATTTAAAATCAATTAGACTTAGAACCATTCTTAAAGTGAGTATTGGACTTTGAACGTCGAATCGAACTTCTACTCCGATTGGTTCTACCGGGCTTCTTCGAAAGGTGATTCAAGTATTTTACATGTTTTGTAATTTACTTTCTCTGGTTTTTATTTGAGATTCGCCAGAAAAATCTCATTGTATTGGTTATCTGAGGAGAGCCAGAAAACTCAGATTGTGGGGTTTTTGGATTGTGTAAGCCCGTGATCAAAGACACAATTGTGAAGTTTTAGGTGAACCTATGAAACCTATTTTGATAGTGCATGCTAATATCCCCTGTGTGAGGATATTAGGAGTGGAGTAGCAATTTGTGTGGCTGTTGGATAACAGTTGGTGTACACACAGGCGAACCACTATATATCGTTGTGTTGTGGATGTGTTTTACTCTTTCATTGTTTTATTCATTATGTTTTGTGGAGAGTGTTGGTGGATGAATGTTGTAATCACTTCAACCAAGTGTGGATGAATGTTGTAATAACTTAGGATTTATTTTCTGCAAGTTATTTTGATTTTCTTGCTTATTATTCCTCATTGATTTATGATACAAAGGACGTTCTAGAAATAAGGTTGTCCTACCTTAAACCTCTGGTTTTTGGTGTAAGGTTGTCCTTAGAACTGATAAAGTATCAATCTCTTTATTTTAGGCTATTGTGATTATTTTATATTCAGCATTGTGCTTTATATCTTTTATTATTCCGCTGTTATAAGTTTTATTTGGCATTGCCCTATTCACCCCCCCTCTAAGGCATATAGCTAGGCCCTTTCAAGTGGTATCAGAACCTAATAGCTCGTGCTTATTGTTTATTTATTGGATTTATTTTCTGAGCTAACGATCTAAGCTATATTAAGATGTCAAATTTTGAAAGCCTATCAATCACTTGGCCACCACCTTTTAATGGCACAAACTATGCTTATTGGAAAGCCAGGATGAGGATCTTCCTTAAATCCTTGGATGAAAGTGTGTGGATGGCCACAGTGAATGAATGGAATCCTCCTATCACTGAAGTTGCTAATGACGATGGTTCAAAAACTATGAAAGTAACGGCTTATTCTCTTTGGACCACACTTCAGAAAAGTGAAAGTAGTGCTAATGCAAAAGCACTAAATGCAATTACTTGTACATTATCACCAGATGAATTTAAAAGAATCATCTCTTGTGAAAATACAAAACAAGCATGGGTTGTATTAGAAATGACACACGAGGGTACATCTATTATCAAGAAATCTAAAGTCCAACTCCTCACAACTAAATTTGAAGAAATTCACATGGAGGAGAATGAGATGTTTATGGACTTCTACACTAGATTGAATGACATTGTAAACTCTATGTGGGGTCTTGGTGATAAAATCCCAGAAAGTAAAGTGTGCGCAAAAATACTACGTTCACTTCCTGAACGGTTCAATTCTAAAGTGACCGCGATTCAGGAACTTCGTAATACAGATACTATGAGGGTTGAGGAATTAGTTGGTTCACTTCAAACCTATGAGTTATCCTTTAAGGCTCCTAAAGGAAAATCAATAGCTCTCAAATCATCTAAAAATATTTCTCAAGAGAGCACTTCGGATATAGAAAATTCCGAAGTTGATATGGCACATTTAGCAAAAAAGTTTTACAAAATCTTCAAAAATAAGAAAAATGTTGATTTTCAAAAATCAAATGATAAGAGACGATCTAAACCTAGAACTCGTAAATCCTTGAAAGATAGTCAATGTTACAACTGTCAAGAGTATGGTCACTTAGCTAACAAATGTCCTAAAAAGGACAAATCAAAAAAGAAAAGCATGATGGCTACTTGGGATGAATCATTTGATTCTGAATCCTCTTCTAAATCAGAAGATTCTGAATACGAGTCAGGCGAAGATGTTAAAGCCCTTATGACTCTAGCCAAGATCACCCTTTCAGATAATAATGATATATCTAGTGAAGAAAATTTGAATAGTGATTGCGATAATGAAGATGATCTCCAGGATGCTTATAATGCCCTTTATAAAGAGAGTTGTAAAATTGCTGTCAAGCTTAAATTACAAAAAGAAAAATTTTATAAGCTTAAGGAAGATTATGAGTCTCTTGTTTTAGAAAAATCTCATATTTTCGACTCTTTTGAAAAGACTAAATGTGATTTAGATTTCAAAACCTCCAAAATTGAAGATCTGAGATCCGAAAATGAGAAACTCAAAAATGAGGTATCTTCCCTTCAGAGTTTGAAAGACACCTGGAGATATGCCCATGGTGATCCTAAATTGGAAAAATTATTGTCTAGATCAAGAAAATTTGGCAATCGATCCGGGTTGGGCTATGATAAGAATACATCTCCTAAACAAAAGAACATTGCTCCTAAATTTGTAAGAGGAGAGTCTTCAAACTCAAAAGAAAATAATACTTTTCAAGTTTTTTTCAAAAATTCAAGGACTTTTCAAAAACCTAAAGGTAGTCATGTCAACTTTAATTTTCAAAACTGAAATCCATTGGCTGAAAAAATAATTGATCTTCTTAGGAGCTATTAAAGTCTAACTCTATAGGTCTCTCCTATAACAATAGACAGAAAAAGACCAACTATACTCCTAAACCCAAAACAGTTCTGAAATGGGTTCCTAAAGTTGTCAGCTTGGTTGCCCACACTGCTTTCAAAGCTACAAGCCATTCAAAGTGGTATCTAGATAGTGGTTGCTCCAGGCATATGACAGGTGACAAAGCTTTATTCACCGATCTTAAAGATATGACTAAAGGGTCAGTCACATTTGGTGATGGAAGCAATTGTAAAATCATTGGCCAAGGTACGATTTAACTTTATAACCTTCCTTTGTTTAAGAATGTTTTATATGTTGAGGGCTTAAAACACAACCTTCTAAGCATTTCTCGGATATGTGATAACAACCATAGTGTAAAGTTTTCTAATCAAGGTTATGAGATAGTTAATAAAAAAGGTTCTGTTATATTAACTGGTCGCAGAACTTCTGAAAATTACTACAACGTTAGTGATGTAAACTCATCTACTCAATCATGTTACATGGTCCATACCGGTGAGACTGAATTATGGCATAAATGCCTTGGACATGTACACTATCGAAACTTATTTAGATTGAGCAAAAGAGAACTAATTAGAGGTTTACCAAAATTGTAAAAAGTAGACAAAATATGTGGTGAATGCCAGTTGGGCAAAAAGATTAGGAGCTCTCACAAGAAAGTGAACTCCAATACCACATCTAGACCACTCGAGCTTCTCCACATGGATCTTATTGGACCAACCAGATCGGAGAGTCGAGGAGGTAAAAAATACATCTTGGTTATCGTAGATGACTATACCAGATTCACTTGGGTATCGTTCTTAAAAGACAAAACTGAAACCCTGGATGAAGTGAAAAAGGTCATCAAACGAATCCAAAATGAGAAAGGTTCTCTTGTTAGTAAGATCCGTAGTGATCATGGATCTGAATTCGAAAATAGTAGTTTTGAGAAATTCTGTAGCAATCAGGGAATATCACATGAATTCTCTGTGCCCAAAATACCGCAACAAAATGGTATAGTTGAAAGAAAAAATAGAGTGCTTCAGGATATGGCTAATGTTATGTTGAATAGCATGAAGCTCTCTAGAAATATTTGGGCTGAAGCAGTTAATACAGCATGTTATATTATTAATCGGGTTTATACCAGTAAATCTGATAATAAGACTGCTTATGAATTATGGTTTGAAAAGAAACCTACTGTCAAATACTTTCGGGTTTTTGGCAGCAAGTGTTATATTTTGCGTGATCGAGAAAATTTGGAAAAATTTGATACGAAGAGTGATGAAGGTATTTTTCTCGGTTATTCTTTAAATAGTCGAGCTTATAGGGTTCTAAATAAAAGAACAGGTTTGATACAAGAGTCCATCAATGTGGTCATTGATGATCATTTGAATACACTAACTCCGAGTTCAGATGATGAGGAAGCTCTTATTATCAACAATCAAGATACCTCATCAAGTCAAAAAGAATCTGAACCAAGGACTGTTAAAGATCATCCAACCAATCAAATACTTAGAAATCCTCTCACTGGAGTTCGTACCCGCAAATAACTTGAGAACATATGTAATTATGTTTGTTTTATATCCCAAATTGAACCGATAAATGTGAAAGAGGCACTATCTGACGAAAATTGGATAGTTGCTATGCAAGATGAAATTAATCAATTTGTTCGTAATGATGTCTGGTATCTTGTTCCTAGACCTAAAGATAAACACATTATTGGAACAAAATGGATCTTTAAAAATAAGTTTGATGATCTTGGAAATATTATACAAAACAAGGCTAGACTGGTTGTACAAGGGTACACTCAGATTGAAGGTATCGATTATGATGAAACCTTTGCTCTAGTCGCTCGCCTTGAGTCAATCAGACTTTTTATTTCCATCGCATGCTTTAGAAAATTTAAAATATATCAGATGGATGTAAAGAGTGCTTTCTTGAATGACGATTTACATGAAGAAGTGTATGTTGAACAACCTTCAGGGTTTGAAGACCTAAAGCTATCTGACCATGTATTTCGTCTCAAAAAGGCTTTCTATGGTCTTAAACAAGCACCCAGGGCATGGTATGAGAAATTGACTAAATTCTTACTTATTCATAGCTTTCAAGTAGGAAGTGTCGATAAGACGCTTTTTGTTAAGAAGAATAACAATGATATTTTGATGGTTCAAATATATGTTGATGATATTATTTATGGATCTACTTGTTCTAACATGTCTATTGAGTTTGCAGAGTTAATGAAATTAAGGTTTGAAATGAGCATGGTTGGCAAACTTAATTATTTCCTAGGGTTGCAAGTAAAACAACAACCTGATGAAATTTTCATTTTCCAGACCAAATATGCTTCAAATTTGGTTAAAAGGTTTGGATTTGAGAATGGTAAGAACTTTGATACTCCTATGAGTACAACATTAAGACTCTCAAAAGACTCTACAGGTAAAGATATAGATCCTAAACTATATCGCAGTATGATTGGTAGTTTGTTGTATCTTACTGCAAGTAGACCTGATATTGCATTTAGTGTTGGAATTTGTGCTAGATATCAGTCTAATCCTAAGAATCACATCTTACTGCTATTAAACAGATTATTAGATATGTCGCAAGTTCTATAAATTTGGGTCTATGGTACCCTTTTGATACTAGTGTTCAATTAGCCGGGTAATCAGATGGTGATTGGGCTGGAAATATTGATGATAGAAAATCAACCAGTGGTGGTTATTTTTACATTAGAAATTGCTTAGTTTCTTGGTTCAGCAAGAAGCAAAGTTCAATATCGCTCTCCACTGCTGAGGCTGAGTATATTGCAGCTGGATATGCATGTACTCAACTTGTTTGGATGAAACGCATGCTTAGCGATTATGGAATTAATCAAGATTCAATGATCTTATATTGTGATAATTCCAGTGCTATAAATATTTTTAAAAATCTAATCCAGCATTCACATACTAAGCATATTGACATTAGGTATCATTACATACGTGAGTTGGTTGAAGAAAAAGTTATTTCTTTGGAATATATATCAACCGAAAATTAACTTGCTGATATATTTACTAAACCACTCGACAAAAGCAGGTTTAATAAATTGAAATTTGATCTGGGTATGTACATTTTACATTGAATATTCTTTCTTGCATCATAGTGTATTATATTTCATATTATATTTGTTTTAATTAATTTTTTTTTTTTGCATAAAATGTGTATTTTTGGTCGATACTCGACTGGTCGTGGATGTACACGACCAGTCATGGTACGACCGGTCATGCATAACACTCGACCGGTCATGGTACTCATGAGCATGATATAATTAGGGGAAAATCCTCTTCTTCTTCATTTTCACTTCCACCTTCGACGAGTCGTGGCTCGACCAGTCATAGAATTTCTTGTTTTTCTTCAAGGTAAGTCCTATTTCATCATTTTTCTTAAAGATTCATGCCCTCTATGCTTTGATTTGTTCATAGTATAGCTAGATTTCATCTCTTGTTGGGTTTTTTCAAGGGTTTCCTCTCATTTTGCTGATCTAGAGAAAATCCATCTTTCTTTTGTACATCTTTCTTGCTCTTTGTATATCTTTTTGAATATGGATGCTAGAGGAAAAAAGAAAATATTCCGTGGTCCATCTTCATCCAGATCTGCACCGATAACTAAACGGCACCTTCGGTCACCCGAAGATGATTCTCAAGATGTAAGCGATTTACGTGTCCATAACATTATCGTTGAGCATGCCGCTGATCTCAATCACATTATTCCATATGGTGTTGTCCCCCTCCTTGATTTTTTTGGCTGGTCTAACATTTTGCTTTGGGGTGGGCCTGCATACCAGTCCATTGCTCAATCAATGGTTGCATGCATCTCTGAATTTTCTCTTGATAATTTAACATTTTCAATTGATACAAGAGAAGGGAAATTTGAAGTAGACCGTCATTTGATATCAGGTATTATAAATACACCTGTTAATGATGAAGGAATACCGATCCATACTTTATACAAAAAATCATCTGAATCAGAAAAATGCATGTTATCTAGAGATTTGTGCAAAATTGATGGACAATGGACTCACAAAGGGAATGCACTCCCTGCAAAGTATCTATTACCTAGTTACAGAGTGTTACTTCGTTTCTTCATTTCAAATGTATATCCTCGGTCCGGTAATAAAACTAAGTTGACTTCTTTCATGATTCGTGTGTTGCATTCTATTGCTTTTAGTACCAAGGTCTGCCTTCCTTCTTTGATTTGTTATTTCATTATTCAGTTTCGTCTCCATCCGGGTCATAGTGATATTCCGTTCGGTTATCTTATGACTGTTTTAGCCACTCACATGCTTGTCGATAAACCTGTTAATGAGGCACCAATTCATCATCTTATTTTCAATAATTTCAATCTTAATAAGATGAAATTGGATCTACTCCCTAGCCAAATTGATGTTGGTGGTGATGGTGGTGAAGCTGGAAACGATTTCCACAACAAGATGTTAATATGGATGACTTATTTGATGATATAGAAACTGATTCACCTAATGATCCAGATTATGATCCACTTGGATATGATGTACGCCTTCGTGCATTGGAGAAAAAGGTTGATAACATGAGTATAGCCCATGATATGCAATTTAAGTACATGCGAAAATATCTTCGTCGCATAAATAGGGGCTTACACCAGATTGATTCGACTATCCCTGCTCCCTCCTCTGGATCAGATTAGGTGAATTATCTTCTGGATAGCTTTATATTTTGGATATGTATTATGGATTATGGTTTGATAACATTATCTTTTGGATATTGTATTTTGGATTATGGATTTTGGCTTGATACTTCAAGTTTATATTATGTCCTCTCATATCTCTTTCTCATTATCTGCTTTTTACTTTCTATATTCTCTTTCTTATTGTGCCTTTCCCTTGTCATTTTGTGACAAAAAGGGGGAGTAGTAAGAGAGTTAAAAAATGCTAAAAAGGGGAGTAATATGGAAAGGGGGAGTAAATTTGTTTAAATTGTTTAATTGAGAAGGATATGTGGATTGAAGTCTTAAAATTTTCATGTTGTGTACTGTTTATATGAGCAGTATTCGTATTACTCAGGGGGAGCAGAGTATTTTGTGATTTCATGGTTCATCATTCCTTATTATCTTCTTAGCTATGTGTTTTGTCATAAATTTGACAAAGGGGGAGATTATAAGTGCTATGATTTCATATCCCTTTGATTGTTAAATTTTGTAGTGTCAAAATCTATATCTATCTTGTATGTCTTGTGTTTGAAGACTATTCATTGCAATCAAGACATATCAAGTCATTGCATTTCAAGACAAGATCTTAAATGAAGAAAGTTTTCAAGATATGAATGAAGAATTCAAGAATAGAAGTTTTCAAGATTGCTTGTTCAAAGATTCGATCAAGTTCAAGTTTAGTAGAAGACTATGTCAAGTCAAGATCAAGCTCAAGAAGGCCTACTACAAGATTTGTATATTCTCAAGCTTCTCTTAAGGGTCATCTGAGTGTACAGACTTTCAATGTCCATCTCACTTTTAAGGTTTGTTTGACCTTAGATTGACCTTAGGATGGGTTTTACTGTAGGTCATTATAGATACATAACTCATATATTTTAATATGCTTGTTAGGAGTGTTCTAAGACCAGTCCTAGGGACTTCAAGACCAGTCCAAGATTTGCTACGACCAGTCTTAAGTTTTTCAAGATCAGTCCTAGGTAGTTGAAGATTTTCAGATCTTTTTGGCTATCCTACGACCAGTCCTGGACATCCTACGACCAGTCTTATGAGTTCTACGACTCATCCTTCGACCGGTCGTAGACCTACGACTCAAACTCCGGCAACCATTTTTGGGGTCCTACGACCGGTCGTAAGTGACCCACGACCAATCGTAGGTGACCCACGACCGGTCGTATACCTCCCAGGACCGGTCGTGGAACAGAAAATCCTATCTCGCAAAAATCTTTCTAAAATCTTTGAAGCTATGACCAGTCCTAGGATCCTAAGACCAGTCGTAGACGGGATTTTTCGGGCTATAAATAGTGCACGAACTTCAGAGTTTCTGTACTTCAATTCAATTCTATTCAAGCATTCTTTAGGCTATTCTCTGAGATAAGTTTGTGATTATTTTAAGCTGCTTTATGCTTATTTAATATTCCTTTTGCTAACTTATTCTTATTTGATTTTTATCTACATTCCATTCTTATTAGAAAACGGAAATTTTTGACATTCCTTCTTCTTGGATTCAAAATCAAATAGATCTAACCCGTTTGATTTAAAATCAATTAGACTTAGAACCATTCTTAAAGTGAGTATTGGACTTTGAACGTCGAATCGAACTTCTACTCCGATTGGTTCTACCGGGCTTCTTCGAAAGGTGATTCAGGTATTTTACATGTTTTGTAATTTACTTTCTCTGGTTTTTGTTTGAGATTCGCCAGAAAAATCTCATTGTATTGGTTATCTGAGGAGAGCCAGAAAACTCAGATTGTGGGATTTTTGGATTGTGTAAGCCCGTGATCAAAGACACAATTGTGAAGTTTTATGTGAACCTATGAAACCTATTTTGATAGTGCATGCTAATATCCCCTGTGTGAGGTTATTAGGAGTGGAGTAGCAATCTGTGTGGCTGTTGGATAACAGTTGGTGTACACATAGGCGAACCACTATATATCGTTGTGTTGTGGATGTGTTTTACTCTTTCATTCTTTTATTCATTATGTTTTGTGGAGAGTGTTTGTGAATGAATGTTGTAATCACTTCAAGCAAGTGTGGATGAATGTTGTAATAACTTAGGATTTATTTTCTGCAAGTTATTTTGATTTTCTTGCTTATTATTCCTCATTGATTTGTGATACAAAGGACGTTCTAGAAATAAGGTTGTCCTACCTTAAACCTCTGGTTTTTGGTGTAAGGTTGTCCTTAGAACTGATAAAGTATCAATCTCTTTATTTTAGGCTATCGTGATTGTTTTGTATTCAGCATTGTGCTTTATATCTTTTATTATTCCGCTGTTATAAGTTTTATTTGGCATTGTCCTATTCACCCCCCCTCTAGGGCATATAGCTAGGCCCTTTCACCCATTCCTCGAGCTGGTCAAACTCAGCCTAGCTTTGCCCCATCCACTTGGGTAGGTAAGGCCGCACCCCTTTCCAACCGACCATGACACAGTGGGAGCCACGGTCTAACAGTATACAGCCCTCATGCGCTCATACATTCACTCGGTTTAGACGTTGGAGCAACCTCTGGAACCAAGAGGGTTTAGAGACTTTCACCCAGGGATATCTATAGCACCCCATGTAGAACAGATTTTCGGTGTCCAATCTGGCCATTCAAGAAATATCTATGGAGTCTACAACCCTAATGTCGCTAGGGCATATGGTGGTCATGTCACACAAATGCGAGATGCATGAGTCACACAGTCCAATCATGCATCAATCATGCGCATACCATGTGCTCATGTGGGGTGACTCCACCTATCAGGGAGCCCCCTGAACAACCTGCCCTATGCCATATGCAATGGTCAATCGCATCTCATAAAAAACATGCCGATGATGCGTATGAATATGTATCATGATATTATGCTATCATATACTCATAATCAGTACCAATAACTGGCATAAAAAAAATTGATCTCGACAATGTGGACATTTAACCAACATTACCCCCAAAGAATGGCTACATAGAGCTAACATATAATGGGCCCACGGCCTCACACGAAGGCCTAATATACAACACGATGGGCCTTACTCAAGGGTTTAATACACATCACGATGGGCCTAACATAGATCACAATGAGCTCCACCGCCTGGTCCTCAAATGCATCACAATGGGCCTCATCACATAGACCTCGACAATCGGAATCGACCTATAATTAAAATTAGAAAATCGGTCATGTCAATCAGAATCAGCAATCGGTCACGACGATTGGGATCGATCGTTAATCAGAATCGACAAATTGGTCACATCAATCGGTAATTGGTCGCGACAATCGAAATCGATCGATATTCAGACTCGGCAAATCGGTCACGATAATCGAAATTAGTTGAACAAGGCCTAAGGGAAGGTCATAATGTGGGCATTAAACCATCATTGCCTATGAATGTGGCCATTAAACTAACATCGCTCCCAAGGAGTAGCTCACATAGAGCCAAACATAAAGTGGGCCCATGACCTCGCACAAGGCCTAATGTACATCGCAATGGGCCTCATACAACTACCATGAGCCGTATCAATGGGCCGCACCAACGGGCCTCATATACACAACAGGTGGTCCCTGCTCATGGGCCATAAACACACAATAGGTGGACCCTGTACATGGGCCTCACTAAGTGGGCCACATATACATCGTATTGGGCCCCACCCATGGGCCTCGAATACATCACAATGGACCACAACCCATGGGCTTCAAATACACAATAGATGGGCCCTGCACCTGAGCCTCATACATATCAAGTGGGTTACATCCACGGGCCGCACCAAAGGGCCTCAAATATATCCAGGTGGCCCCATGGATGGGTCGTAAATACATCAAGGTAGGGCCCATCATAACATTTATTTCCTATTCAATCTATTCATATGGTCACAGAGACCTAAATTCAAGAGGAAAACAAATATTATATTGACCTAAAACTCCTGTGACCTAAAAGGATTCCAATGGTAGCCATTTAATCTCCGCAGTTTTCTATAGTGTGGTCCACTTGATAGATTGACGGTGTGGATCTCACATATTCAACCAAAGTGGATCTCACCGTCCAGCATTCTGGACGGTGCAGATACAACATATACATTAAGGTGGGGTCCACAGATGTGACCCACCAGCAAAAAGGATGGATGGTGTGTATACAGCACGCACGTCGAAGTAGGAGATGTCCCGCTGTTCTGGGGTAGATGGACGAACGCTGGATATAAAACACGTACGTCAAGATGGGTCCCATACAATTTGGACGGCCCAGATAAAATACATAAATCATGGTAGATCCCATAGGCCTTCCATTGAACGGTGGTGGATCAAAGCACCCGTCAGGTGGCCCTGCAGTTACTGGACAACACTCCAGCAGCATGCACCAATAGACGGTCATGGATGAAACATACATCAGTGGTGGGACTGTTGTCTACTGACCCACACGCTGGCCGTTGGTCCCAGCCCTAACATGATTTGGAAAACTAGATGGGCGGTGTGGATGCATCCCGCAATGGTGTGGAGCCCACGCACGTGGACTGAATGGCATGAATAGAACACTTACATAATGGTGGGTCCCACGTCCATACAATGGACGGCGAGGACAGAACAGATACATCAGGGTAGGTCCCATCAAACAGTTGGACGACGTGTATTTAAAATATTTACAGCAAGGTGAGGCCACCGTCCAGGAGATCTAGACGATGAAAATATAATATGTACATCAAGGTGGGTCCCACCCACACGTGTGGGATGGGCTCCACATCCCAAGACAGATGGGCGGATGGAGAAACACATACCTCGTGGTGTGGCCCACGTCCTCAAAAGGACGGACAGTGGGGATTAAACCCACGCATCATGGTGCATCCCACACCTGCATTGTCCATATGGACGGGGTAGATATCATACGGACCCACAGATCCTGCTGGCGTCATATACAGCAGGTGGGTCCCACATGGGGCCACTATATCATAATATTATAACATATATTATACTATATTATAATATATATTATATATTATATTATATTATGTTATAATATAAGATACATGAATTGGGAATGCATCCAGTGTCCATCGCCCATATATGGACGGACGGCCTGGATGAAAAAATACATATATGCAAGGTGGGTCCAATCCACACGTGCAACACATGTGGGTGGACCCCACACGTGCCAAAAGGATGGACGGTTTGAATATAATATATGCATCAAAGTGGAGTTCACAGCACTATCCATCACCTTGGACGGTGCAGATAAAACATATACATCAAGGTGGGTCCCATCACCTGCACGTGTCACACATGCAAGGTGGATCCAGGTGAGGATGGTTGGATATAACAGATACATCAGGTTAGACCCATGGAATTAGCCAACGCAGCACAACAGCTGCTTGCTGCAGGCCCATCGTCCAGAGGACGGCTAGGATTTATAGATACCCTACGATGGTCCCACGTGCTGTACTCAGCACATTAACAAGGTGGGCCCCACGTCCCCTGCATGGACGGGGTGGATTGCGTATAAACATCAAGGTGTGTCCCATATGAATGGGGTCCACCGTTAGATGGATGGTGTGGATATCACACACATCATGGTAGGTACCCACCATGGTAAGAATGGAGTGGATGTACACCATATCTCATGGTCAAGGTCCACTTGGCCTGCTGACGTCTGCAGCTGCCAGCTGCATGTACTGGCCACCGTCCATCAGACAGATGGCCTATATGAAAACAGATGGACGGTGTGGGTTCTGCACATCAATACAAGTGGGTCCACGTGTATGTTCTGCATGGTTACAAGCATCACGTGTAGGCCCCAGCTGGGCAGACAGCATGAATATACAACATATGTATTTGGTGGGGCCCACTGTCACGCCCTAAACTCGAAAACCGGGCTCACAAAATTTTTGATCGCCGAATCCGGCGCCGATAGCCTCCGTAGAACCCCATTCTCGGCTCCTAGCTCCCATTCGCTAGGTTCCGATCCTGGGATGCTACGAGGAGGATTTTCAATGTCAGTTTGATTCGTAATAAGCATAACCAAAGGCATAACCCACAAACAACAACCAAGAACTCCATTACATTTCCACTATGATCAAAAACTTTACAAGTACAATGAGCATAAAGGGAAATACAATGGTAAAGAATAAAAACTCCAAAACGATCTGCAACGTTCTCCTGCCTCAGCGCTGCTGCGAACCAACGTCACCTGCACGCAACGGTCGTGCATAAGCTTATAGAAGCTTAGGGGGTGGTGAAAGTGTGTGCGCAAGGTAGTAATATGAACATGCAATGTCAGAGTAATACGGAATATGCAGATGGATCCATAATATCATGAGCCGTACCAAGGCTATGCGATGCAAGACATTAATGGTATCGGCCACCCAAGGCCATGCGATGTGCAATGCAACTCAAGCATACAGATCCTCATCTATGTCCACACATCAATACGGCTCAAATATGGGATATCACCGGGGTCTAGTACACTCTAAACCAGATTGCCACCACATCGCGCGCAATAAGGTAAGTGGAAGAGACCTCACTATCCGTCTGCCAATATCGGTCGCGACTCGTCGATAGCGGACCCATTCCTCGAGCTGATCAGACTCAGCCTAGGATTGTCCCCTACTCTCGGACGGGTAAGGCCGCATCCCCTTCCAACCGACCACGTTACAGTGGAGAGCGTAACTGTCAGGTAATCGGCACTCAACGCTCATCTACCCACTCAGTCTAGACGTTGGAGCAACCTCTTGGTACCATAAGGGTTTAGGGACTTTCACCCAGGGATATCTATAGTATCCCATGTAGAATAAAATTTTTGGTATCCAATCCTGCCAACCACGATGCGTCCGTGGAGGCTCCGACCCTGATGTCGCTAGGGCGTACAATAATCATGTCACGCAAATGCGAAATACATGATTCACGCTATCCAGTCATGCAACAATTCCTGCGCATATCGTGCGCTCATGTAGGGCAACACTGCCTAACCAGGAGCCCATAAACAACCTGCCCGAAGGCATATACTATGATCAGTCAATCCTCATATCAAGCATACATATGATGCGTATGATCATGAGTCATGAAATTATACTAAACATGTTATAATGAAATGAACTATTTTATAATGCAGATGGACGTGGACGGCCTATACACAATAAGGACGGGCCTAACAATGGGCCCTAAGGAGAGTCGTAATGTGGACATCCAACTAGCATTACACTCGTAATGTGGACGTCAAACCAACATTGCTCCCAAGGCTCGATCATCGTAAACATCGCTACTTAGTCTGTATTGGAATTACACATTGCAATGGACCGTAGGTTCTTCCCATTGGGCCTTACATATGTATTAAATGGGACATATCTTTTGGACCTTTTATTCATCAGATGGTCCACATAAATGGGTCACACCAATGGGTCTTATGTGCATTGCAATGGGTCAAAATCCGTGGGCCTTGGATTGCATCAAATGAGCTTAACTCATGGGTCTTAGAGGTAATGAATGGGCCACACCAATTGAACCCCATATGTACGCCAAATGGGCCTTAACCCTAGGCCTTGTATGCATATCAAAGTGGGCCTAAACCCCTAGGCCTTACATATATCGAATGGGCCCACTTCCATGGGCTTTAAAAATGCAGCAAATGGGTCCACTTTCATGGGCCTTGAAGTACATCAAATGGGCCTAGTCCCATCGACTTGAAACATATCAAGTGGGCCTAAACCCATAGGGCTTAAATATCAAGTGAGCCTAAGCCCATAGGCCTTAAATATCAAGTGAGCCTAAGCCCATAGGCTTTACATATCAAGTGGGCCCAAGTTCTTAGGCCTTAAATGAAACAGATGGGCCTAGCCCATAAGCATTTCATAAATCAAATGGGCCTAGCCCATAGGCCTGTTACAACTCCAATGGGCCTAACCCATACATGAGTGGCCCACCTAATCAGCCACTCATGCCTTTTATAATTCCACCAAGCGGATGGACGGCCTGGATGCATCACATGCATCATGGTGAGTCCCACTGTCCAGTGGACAGTGCGGATAAAGAACATACATCACACCAGGCCCCACCATCCGCTGGACGATGGAGGCAACACATACTCAAGGTGGGTGCCACCGTCCGCCTGGACGGTGGTCTTGAAACACATGCATCATTGTGGGTCCCATGTGGGGCCCACTGCACTACTCAGATGCCATCCAACCCGTTCATAAGGTCACTCGGACCTGGATGAAGGGAAAACATAAATTTCAGCTTGATCCAACACATCTGTGGGCCCCAAAAAGATTTCAATGGTAGACATTTAATTCCACTGATTCAAGTGGTGTGGGGCACCTGAATTTTGGATTGGTCTGAACTTTGGAGGGGGCCCACTTGAGGAGGGGACCCACCATATGAACGGTTTACATGGCATATAAAGATCAAGGTGGGGCCCACGGCTGGAGGCCGTGGGTCCCAGCTGTCGGCCCACCCGCCTGGGAGCCGTGCAGGCGCTGCCAGCGCCACTGACGCAAGCAGCACTTGCTGCCTCATCCTCTCTCTCTCTCCTTAATTTCATTTTTTTGCCAAAAATCATGCGTGGGGCCCGCTACCTGGAAATCCACTCCAGCCATAGTGTTTACAGCTTGCAACAGACAAAAAGAGTCCGAAGTTCGAATTTTTTTATGATTAGAAAATGAAAAAAAATTAGAAAGGGATCCTTGAATGGTAATGATGCGTTCTTCGATGCCATGGCCCACCAGGTCTTCCAATCAGCCCCAAACTTCTACCCAACAGTTAAAATGCTATAGGTAAGAGGATGGACGGCTTGGATTGTTTAAATACATCACGGTGTGGCCTAAGCAAGTGGACCACCAAAGGCTCTTCTTTTCTTCTTTCCCTTTCTCTTTTTTTTTTTTTTTTGAAACGTCCAGCGTCCCAGACGCTGGACGGCTTAGTCCCTTTAAAAAAAAACTCATTGTGGTGGGCCCTGATGAAGTGGGCCACCACTGATGGGTGACGTGGGTACAACGTATATGATGGGCCCCACTTGAATAAATCTTGTACAAAATAATATCTCAAGGTGGGGTCCATTCAAGTGGGCCACACAATCCTATTGCATAAAATAAAATAAAATAAAATAAATAAAAGAGAGAGAGAGAGACATGGAGAGTGGGACACGCTTGTGATGGAGGGACCCTGACACTATAGGCCCTCACTTGCAATGAATCATACAACAAGTGGGTCATTTAGCATAAGGGACCATCAAAACTTAAAATCAATGGTGAGGATCCTTTCCCACCAATATGGATGGTCTAGATGACATTTCTAAATGAAATAAACATCATGATGGGGTCCATGGAGAATGGCCCCATCATGGAATGATCATGATGATCCAAGTGGTCCATCGGCCACAACTTAGGGGCCCAAGTGAGATCCACACCATTGATCGGTGGGTCTCACTCGGCCCATCATAAAAACAAGAAAGAAACTACCCTATAGAGGCACCCACCGTCCGATCTTCTTGCTCCTAGGAGTTCCTTGGCACCTTAGCTTAGATTTCAATGGTTAAGATGAGGAATGGAGGGTTGAGATGGGAGATGATGGGGTAGGAAAGTGGACCACACTTGGAGTTTGGAAATTTTTAGAGAAATCCTCATACATATGGAGCTTGCTTGGGGTTTGAAATGAGAAAGAGAGAAAGAGAGAGAGTTGTAAAGGGAGAGAGAGAGAGTGATGGATGGATGTGGTGAGTGATGGTTGTGTAAGAAAAGCTTGACTTTTGAGGCTTTTTGTGTAAGAGAGGTATGGGTTAGGAAGACTTTTGTGGTTGCTTGGGAAAAGGGATGAAAGTGATGTGTACTTGACATGTGATGGATTGATGGATTGATTGATTAATGGGATTGATGTGATTGATGTGACACATCATAGAGATTCTCTTGGGTTTCGCAACGCGCGGCGTTTTCTCGCACCGAACGTCGATCTACAACTCTTGACCTGGGTATCGCCTCGACGCGCGAGTCGCGGCATCGGAACCGCAGCGACGGTGCGGTCGCTATGGTATTGGTCTTGGGTTGAGTCGACTCGGGTTGTCAGCAGATGAATCAGGGTCGCGCGTCGATATCGGTTAAGGGTCGAAGGTTGCCGAAATTCGACCGGTAAGACCGCGAAACTCTACAGAAAGGTACGGACCAAGATACGGGTCTTACAGCTCTCCCCTCCTTATAAAAATTTCATCATCAAAATTTACACAAGCATCGCAACTAAGCATTACTCATGAAAAAGAAACGTCATAATATCATTATATTGAATCGGAGATAGCATACAAAATACATCACATGATCAACCATCAAAGAGATGAGGATAACGCTATCGAATCTCAGCCTCACGCTCCCACAAAGCCTCCTCTACAGAATGGTGACCCCACTGCACCTTCACCAACAGAATGACCTTGGTTCTGAGGACTTGCTCCTTCCGATCAAGGATACGGACTGGCTGCTCAATGTAAGAAGCGTCCTCACGAACTTCCAACGGCTGCCAGTCAATAACGGGAACTATGTCTGACCCACACTTCCTCAACATGGAGACATGGAAAACGTCGTGGATGCCAGACAATTGTGATGGCAAGGCAAGCCGATAGGCCACGGCGCCAACGCGTCCAGTGATCTCAAAAGGTCCTATGAATCTTGGGGCAAGCTTGCCCTTCGCTCCAAATCGAACTACGCCCTTCATGGGTGAGACCTTGAGATACACATGGTCCCCTACATCAAACTCCAAGGGACGACGCCGACGATCAGCAGAACTCTTCTGTCAGCTCTGAGCTGTGCGCATCCTCTGCCTGATGATGTCAATAGCCTCTGATGTCTCCTGCACAAGCTCGGGACCTAGGAGACGGCGCTCTCCAACCTCAATTCAATAACTCGGTGATCTGCATGGTCTGCCATACAGTGCCTCAAAAGGAGTCATGCCGATGATCGTCTGATAGCTGTTATTGTATGCGAACTCAGCCAATCGCAGATGCTCATCCCAGCTACTCCTGAAGTCAATCGCGCAGGCCCGAAGCATATCCTCAAGTATCTGATTGACCCTCTTGGTCTGGCCATCGGTCTGCGGATGGTATGCGGTGCTGAGCTGCAAATCAGTCCCCATCGCTCGCTGGAAGCTCCCCCAAAACTGAGACGTGAACCTCGAGTCTCGGTCAGAAACGATCGGGACTGGAACGCCATGCAGTCTCACAATCTCCTCAATAAATAATCTCGCATGACGGTCCATAGACCAAGTCACACGCATCGCAAGGAAATGTGCCGACTTTTTCAGACGATCCACAACAACCCAAATGGCGTAATGACCGCGCTGAGTCCTCAGTAAACCCATAATGAAATCAGTCGACACGTGCTCCCACTTCCACATTGGGACGATCAACGGCTGCAATAGACCAGGAGGTATCTGATGATCGGCCTTGACACGCTGGCACGTGTCACACTCGGCCACAAAACTGGCGATCTGGCGCTTCATCCCCGCCCAAAAATACTGTCGCCTCATGTCACGGTACATCTTCGTCGAGCCCGGGTGGATAAAAAATTACGATCGATGTGCCTCGGTCATAAGATCTTTGCGCAACTTTGGAATATCCGGGACACATAATCGGCCTCTGAAACGAAGTCCACCGTCTGTACCAATCTTTCAATCTGCCTGACCCTCAGATGTAGCCTCAACCATGTAACTCTGCAACGACCCATCAGTCTGATGAGCCTCGATCACCCTAGCGACAAGAGAGGGTTGAATCGACAGGCTCGATAACTGTACGATGGAAGACTGTAGGCCGAAC
The DNA here is from genome assembly GCA_037074715.1 of Magnolia kwangsiensis. Lineage (NCBI taxonomy): Eukaryota > Viridiplantae > Streptophyta > Magnoliopsida > Magnoliales > Magnoliaceae > Magnolia > Magnolia kwangsiensis. The sequence continues at coordinate 24,685,813 of CM073588.1, forward strand.
TCAAAGTCAGACGCTGCAATATCCTCAAGCATCCGCCACTCCTGCATCATCATATACGCCACTAGGCCTCGTGGCTGACAGATGAGGGCATCTGCCACCACGTTCACCTTGCCCGGGTGGTACTGGAGATCAAAATCATAGTCTTTCAGGAGCTCCATCTAGCGCCTCTGTATCATATTCAACTAAGACTGCGAGAAGAGGTACTTCAAGCTCTTGTGATCAGAGAAGAGCTCGAACCTAACCCCATAAAGATAGTGCCTCCACACCTTCAGTGCGAAGACAACTGCAGCCAGCTCTAAGTCATACGTATGATAGTTCAGCTCATGGACCTTGAGCTGACGAGATGCAAAGGCTACTGGTCTCCCGTGCTGCATCAGGACAGCACCCAAACCGATATGCGAGGCATCAGTGAATACAATAAAGCCGTCACTCCCAGAGGGAAGAATGAGGACAGGATTGGACGTCAGACGGTCCTTCAACTCCGTAAATGCTCGCTCCCAAGCGTCATTCCAAATAAACTCTGCGCCCTTCCGAGTCAACCTGGTCAGCGGGGCTGCAATACGAGAAAAATCCTCAATGAAACGTCGGTAATAGCCCGTCAAGCCAAGGAAACTACTGATCTCTATCGCAGTCGTGGGCTGGCCCCACTGACGCACTGCCTCGACCTTCGAGGGGTCCACTGCGACACCCTCCCTCATCACCACGTGACCGAGGAACTTCACCTCCTCCTGCGAAAACTCACACTTCTCCAGCTTCGCATAAAGATGGTGTGCACGGAGGGTCTGCAAGGTAATCTCCAAGTGCTGCTCATACTCCTCACGGGTCCTTGAGTAGATCAGAATGTCGTCGATGAAGACTACAACAAACTGATCCAGATATGGGCGGAAGACCTCGTTCATCAGCTGCATGAAGACCGCGGGTGCATTGGTCAGTCCGAAGGACATGACCTGAAGCTCAAAATGACCGTAACGCGTCCTGAATGCCGTCTTTGGAATGTCCTCATCTCGGACTCGAATCTGATGATAACCAGAACGCAGGTCAATCTTCGAGAAGAACTTTGCACCCTGCAGCTGGTCGAACAAATCATCAATCCTAGGGAGCGGGTACTTGTTCTTGATCGTGACTTTGTTGAGCTCGCGATAGTCAACGCAGAGCCTCAACGAGCCATCATTCTTCTTCACGAAGAGTACCGGCGCTCCCCACGGTGAACTGGGACGGATAAAACCCAACTCTCACAACTCGTCCAACTGCTTCTACAGTTACCGTAACTCTGACGGTGCCATACGATACGGAGCCTTCGAAATAGGCGCAGTACCGGGCACGAGATCAATCTGAAACTCGATAAGTCGACGAGGCGGTAATCCCGGAATCTCCTGGAACACATCGAAAAAATCGTATACCACGGGCAAATGGTCGATGCAAGCGGCAACAGGCTCCTCTATGGTGTAGGACATCAAACAAGACAACCGCTCTCCTCTGGCCTCTGTAACGAACTGAAACTGTGGCACGCCGGGTATACAGAACGTGACTGTCCTCACAGCGCAGTCCAAAATGGCATAATACTCAGCAAACCAATCCATGCCCAGGATGACGTCGAACTCGGACATCGGCAAAATAAACAAATCGGTGGGCAGGAAGGTATCCCTAACCAGAACGGGGCAAGATGAGAAAAATCGTCTCAACACTTCAGTCCTCCCCAAGGGAGTCGATACTGATAAGCTCTCACCAGCAGACTCCAACGGTAAGCCAGCAGATCGACAGAAGCACTCTGCCACAAAAGAATGCGATGCACCAGAATCAAACAGCACATGTGCAATGCATGCAGAGACTGAAAGTATACCCTCAACAACTCCTCCGGATGACTGCGAATCTTGCTGAGCCGCATAGAATCTAGCCTGAGCTGGCTGGGGAGGTACCTGTCCCCTCTGAGCGTGCTGCTTCTGCTGCTGATAGGGTCGCTGAGGCGGTCAAAACTGTTGCCTCTACTGCTGTGGCCTCTGAGGCTGGTAATGATGCTGATGCTGCTGCTGAGGTGGCCTCGGTAGTGGAGGCTGCTGTCGCTGCTGCTGTGGGGGTCTCTGCTGCTGCGGTGGAGGCTGCTGGGGAGCCCTCTGCTGCTATGGACCTCTCTGCTACTGCTGGGGGCTGGGACACTCCCATGAACGGTGTCCCGTTGCACCGCACCTGAAGTAAGTGCCGGTGAACTACCTCTGAGGTGGTGGTGGAGGTGTTGCTGGTGCTGATGGTGCACGGAAAGCTGGGCGACCTGTGCACCTCTGCTGCTGTGGTCGACGCTGCTGGGAATCACTGGAAGAAGCCTGCCTCTTCCGGTCTCTCCTCTGACCACGATCAGACTGAGAACCGGCCCACTTAGTCTCATAAATCTGAGCTCTCTGCACTACTGCGCAGAAAGTAGGGAGCTCATCCCAATAACACGACCTCAAAGGCCGTAACGTAAGTCGTGCTCGAATCGGCGGGCCTTCCTCTCCTCGTCATCAACCATATACAGTGTGAATCTCGATAGTGCCACAAAATGGGCCGCGTACTGTGCCACAATCATGTCTCCCTGCACCAGAGTCTCGAACTCTAAGGCTCGCTGATGACGGATATAATCGGGGAAGTACTGCTCCTCGAATCGGTCAACAAAGTCCTCCCATGTCCAGACATAATCAGGTCCGGCAACACGGGTAATAGAGGTCCACCAATGCTCGGCCTCACCGTGGAAGAGAAATACTGCTAACCGGACGCGCTGCTCGGTCGTACATGACATGGTATCGAAAATCTTCTCCACATCGGAGCGCCATCTCTCTGCTACGGTCGGATCTGGCTCACCCTGGAAACGTGGGGGATCAAACCGTCTGAACTCACGAAGTAAGGCGCTCGCATGCTCCTGCTCTGCCTGAGCTGGTGAAACAACTGGGCGTCTGCCCTGTCCCTAGAGTGCCGCTGTCACAGCCTGTAACATCTGCTGTAACTGAGAGGCACTCACAGTCATGGTCGGCTCCGCATCGACCTTAGGTGGAGGAATGTCATCCTCAGGGAAGGGAGCAGGGATCTCTGAGGGTGGAACGGGAGACACAGGTGGTAAAGCTAGAGCCTCAGGTGGTGAAGTAGAATCCTCAGGTGGTGGTGTGGGAGTCGATAGGGTCACCCTCCCAGGCGCCATGTCCTACAGGAAAGAGCGAAGGCGCCTATCAACTTCAAAACTCTCGAAGGTATGCACGTTAACAGTCTGTAATGGAAGGTTGCTAAGCTATCCAAACTTCAGAACTTAGCCATTCTATACTCATAGCAGACATGTAATGTTGTTCATGTTGTTCTCGGTTATTCCCAAGTTATGCTCTGATACCAACTTCTGTCACGCCCCAAACTCGAAAATCGGGCTCACAAAATTTTCGATCGTCGAATCCGGCGCCGACAGCCTCCGTAGAACCCCATTCTCGGCTCCTAGCTCCCATTCGCCAGGTTCCGATCCTGGGATACTACGAGGAGAATTTTCAATGTCAGTTTGATTCGTAATAAGCATAACCAAAGGCATAACCCACAAACAACAACCAAGAACTCCATTACATTTCCACTATGATCAAAAACTTTACAAGTACAATAAGCATAAAAGGAAATATAATGGTAAAGAACAAAAACTCTAAAATGATCTGCAACGTTCTCCTGCCTCAGCGCTGCTGCGAACCAACGTCACCTGCACGCAACGGTCGTGCATAAGCTTATAGAAGCTTAAGGGATGGTGAAAGTATGTGCGTAAGGTAGTAATATGAACATGCAATGTCAGAGTAATGAAGAATATACAGATGGATCCATAATATTATGAGCCATACCAAGGCTATGCGATGTAAGACATGAATGGTATCGGCCACCCAAGGCCATGCGATGTGCAATGCAACTCAAGCATACAGATCCTCATCTATGTCCACACATCAATACAGCTCAAATATGGAATATCACCGGGGTCTAGTACACTCTAAACCAGATTACCGCCACATCGCGCGTAATAAGGTAAGTGGAAGAGACCTCACTATCTGTCTGCCAATATCAGGCGTGACTCGTCGATAGCGGACCCATTCCTCGAGCTGGTCAGACTTAGCCTAGGATTGTCCCCTACTCTCGGGCGGGTAAGGCCGCACCCCCTTCCAACCCACCACAACACAGTGGAGAGCGTAACCGTCAGGTAATCGGCACTCAACGCTCATCTACCCACTCGGTCTAAACGTTGGAGCAACCTCTTGGTACCATAAGGGTTTAGGGACTTTCACCCAGGGATATCTATAGTACCCCATGTAGAATAAAATTTCTGGTATCCAATCCTGCCAACCACAATGCGTCCGTGGAGGCTCCGACCCTGATGTCGCTAGGGCGTACAATAATCATGTCATAAAAATATGAAATACATGATTCACGCTATCCAGTCATGCAACAATTCCTGCGCATATCGTGCGCTCATGTTGGGCAACACTGCCTAACCAGGAGCCCATAAACAACCTGCCCGAAGGCATATACTATGATCAGTCAATCCTCATATCAAGCATACATATGATGCATATGATCATGAGTCATGAAACTATATTAAACATGTTATAATGAAATGAACTATTTTACAATGTAGACGGATGTGGACGGCCTATACACAATAAGTACGGGCCTAACAATGGGCCCTAAGGAGAGTCGTAATGTGGACATCCAACCAGCATTACACTCGCAATGTGGACGTTAAACCAACATTGCTCCCAAGGCTCGATCGTCGTAAACATCGCTACTTAGTGTGTATTGGAATTACACATTGTAATGGACTGTAGGTTCTTCCCATTGGGCCTTACATATGTATCAAATGGGCCATATCTTATGGGCCTTTTATTCATCAGATGGTCCACATAAATGGGTCACACCAATGGGTCTTATGTGCATTGCAATGGGTCAAAATCTGTGGGCCTTGGACTGCAGCAAATGAGCTTAACTCATGGGTCTTAGAGGTAACGAATGGGCCACACCAATTGAACCCCATATGTACGCCAAATGGGCCTTAACCCTAGGCCTTGTATGCATATCAAAGTGGGCCTAAACCCCACTGATGAAGTGGGCCACCACTGATGGGTGACATGGGTACAACGTATATGGTGGGCCCCACTTGAATAAATCTTGTACAAAATAATATCTCAAGGTGGGGTCCATTCAAGTGGGCCACACAATCCTATTGCATAAAATAAAATAAAATAAAATAAATAAAAGAGAGAGAGAGACATGGAGAGTGGGACACGCTTGTGATGGAAGGACCCCGACACTATGGGCCCTCCCTTGCAATGAATCATACAACAAGTGGGTCATTGAGCATAAGGGACCATTAAAACTTAAAATCAACGGTGGGGATCCTTTCCCCACCAATATGGATGGTCTAGATGACCTTTTTAAATGAAATAAACATCATGATGGGGTCCATGGAGAATGACCCCATCATGAAATGATCATGATGATCCAAGTGGTCCATCGGCCACAACTTAGGGGCCCAAGTGAGATCCACACCATTGATCGGTGGGTCTCACTCGGCCCATCATAAAAACAAGAAAGAAACTACCCTATAGAGGCACCCACCATCCGATCTTCTTGCTCATAGGAGTTCCTTGGCACCTTAGCTTGGATTTCAATGGTTAAGATGAGGAATGGAGGGTTGAGATGGGAGATGATGGGGTAGGAAAGTGGACCACACTTGGAGTTTGGAAATTTTTAGAGAAATCCTCATACATATGGAGCTTGCTTGGGGTTTGAAATGAGAAAGAGAGAAAGAGAGAGAGTTGTAAAGGGAGAGAGAGAGAGTGATGGATGGATGTGGTGAGTGATGGTTGTGTAAGAAAAGCTTGACTTTTGAGGCTTTTTGTGTAAGAGAGGTATGGGTTAGGAAGACTTTTGTGGTTGCTTGGGAAAAGGGATGAAAGTGATGTGTTCTTGACATGTGATGGATTGATTGATTGATGTGATTGATGTGACACATCGTAGAGATTCTCTTGGATTTCGCAACGCGCAGCGTTTTCTCGCACCGAACGTCGGTCTACAACTCTTGACTTGGGTATCGCCTCGGCGCGCGAGTCGCGGCATCAGAACCGCAGCGACGGCGCGGTCGCTATGGTATTGGTCTTGGGTTGAGTCGACTCGGGTTGTCGGCAGATGAATCAGGGTCGCGCGTCGATATCGGTTAAGGGTCGAAGGTTACCGAAATTCGTCCGGTAAGACCACGGAAGTCTACGGAAAGGTACGGACCAAGATAAGGGTCTTACACCCACTGTCCAGATCTGGACTAAACGGTGTGGATCAAAACCACACATGTGGACTAAATGGTGTGGTCCACTGCGCAGACGGTGCAGATGGAGCCCATACATTACGGTTGGCCCCACTAACCAACGTCCATGTAAATGGACAGTGCAGATGGCAGATGGGACTCATAGAGCTTGCTGACGTCTCTTACAACAGCAACATGGCTGGTGTGTGGCATACAACAGCCAATCCCTTTTCCAATTTAGGTGGGTCCCAAGTGGGGCCCACCATAATGTTTATATGTCATCCAACGGTTGATAAGGTCACACGGACCTAGATAAAGAGGAAAAACAAACTTCATAATGATCCCAAACGTCCGTGCTAACCCAAAAGGGTTTCAATGGCAGACGTTCAATTCAACACTGTTTCTTGTGATGTGTGCCACTTGAGCGTCAGATCAGCTCCATATTTGGAGAGGGCCCAGCTCAAGTGGTGGCCCACCTAATGAACGGTGTGGAAATCAAACATACATCATTGTGGGACCCACGGCTGGGGCCGTGGTCCCTGCCCCGTCCGCGCGTGCTGCCGCGCTGCTGCGTTGCTGCTGTTGTCAGGGGCAGCAGGCGCTGCCCCCTTAGGTATATAAATTTTTTTATTTTTAGTTTTTGAAAGAAATGATTTCCTGTGGTTTTTCACAGGTGGGGCCCACATAAAATAAATCCAACCTGTCCATTGCATTCTGTGGCTCTAGACCGTCCAAACGAGTCCAATATCTAATGTTTTTCCGGCGCATAAAAATGTCAGGGTGATTTTCGACGGTAGAAACTACTATTTTACAGGTTTTGGCCCGCCTGAAGATCGGATAGACCTCAGTTTTCGGCTCAACGCCTAAAAGGACCTGGAGAATGAAATGTCGCGTAGATTAAACACATATGTCAAGGTGGGGCTTGCACAAGAAGCCCACCCAATTTTTTTTTAATTTTTTTCTTACTGGCGTTAATGCGCCCACTGTCAACACACACTTCACTGGGAAGCCCATCCAGCGTCCCTGGACGCTGGACGACTGCATGAAACACATTCAAGGTGGGCCCCACTCATAGATTGTGTTGTCTAGGTGGGCCACCCAAATGGTTAGATGGTGTGGGTAATATACACATCAAAGTGAGGTCCATTTAATGAACGGTTTGGACATCTCACAGCTCATTAAGTGGGCCACACAATCACATCTTCACACAAAAAATAAAGGAAAATGAGAGAGAGAAAGAAAGAAAGAAGCACCCACATTATGATCTTGAACTCCTTCCTCCAAGAGGTCTTAGATCTCTAAGGAAAGGATTCCGACGGTTGAGATTGGTTTTTGAAAGGTGGAGATGGGAGGTATGAAGGTGGGCCACATTAGCTCTCTCATGGGGAGCTTGGACGTGGGTTTCTTGGGAGGAAAAATGAGAGAGAGAGAGAGAGAGAGAGAGAGAGAGAGAGAGGATGGGAGAGGAGTAATGGGGTGTGTAAGAGATGAGATGGAAAGGTTGACTTTGGGGATGGTGTAGTGTACTTAGGGGATGGGATAGGGTACTTGACTTAATGGTTATACTTTTGACAAGTGAAGTGATTGATATGATAGAGTCTCTATGGGTTTGCAACACGCGATGTTTTCCTTGAACAGAACCTGGGCCCACATCTCCTGGCCTGGGTATCACCTCGGCACGCATGACGCGGCATCGGAACTGCAGCGACGGCGTGGTCGCTAGGGTACAAGTCTTGGGTTGAGTCGACTTAGGTTAACGACATGTGAATCAGGATCACGCATAAATATTAGTTAAGGGTCGAAGGTTGCCGAAATTCAACCCGGAAGACCGCGGAAGTTTATGGAATGGTACGGTCTAGGATACGGGGCTTACAACAGGTTAGAATTATGAAATTTATTAAAATACTTTTGGGTGTTTAAAAATCATGAAACTTTATAGGGAGGGGGCCCACCCATGTTGGAACCCACCTACAAATGTTTGGGGCCAATGGACCCTTGTGCACATCTTGTTAAGTGCTGGACTGGTTCACCATGTTTGGATGTCCAGGTCAGTCCGATTTTCTGGACAGATTGATTTGTATAAATTAATTAAAATACTTTTAGTTATCCAAAAATTATGAAATTTTGTGGAGGTGTGGCCCACCCATGGAAGGACCACTAAGGTTAGTCCAAAATTTTCAGGGCCATTGGGCCTTTATACTGACCATGGTGTGGCCTTCAATTTGGATCAATTTGGGGCCAAATACCTAGGCTCATAGGACTAACCACCACGGGATGCCCCTACCTTGGGTTGTTGGGCCTGCATTCCAACGGGATGGCCCACTTGAAGCAAGTGTTGTATATCACCCTTCTTATCTGGTGGGGCCCACTGTGATGAGTGTGGGTTAGCATGGGTCAGTAACCCATCCAAATTAGATAGATTTCCAGACTCCAGCAGGTTCAGGAAATGGGTCGGCTGCATTTCCAAAAAGGGGCCCAAAATTGCAACATGATTGATTGTATTGGAAACTGTTGTGGCCCATCAGATTTAAGGGAGTGTTGTACACACTCCTTGCCTTAATTCTTTAGACATTTTTGGGCGTAATTAGTGTCAATTAAGGCTCATCTTTGAGGTAGTAAGTCTTAGGAAATTGGATTTGAAAGAAAAAGGGAAGGAGAATCCAAATGATAATCATTAGTATTAATTAGATCAGGTCCTAGCCTTCAGCCAAGTCTTCTTACCGAGTTATCTCGGTTAGGCTCGATCCTAGGTGACCTTTCAAGATTCGTTGGAAAATCAAGGATTAGGATGGAAGGATCGAAAAATCTTTACCTTAGGACATAAGGAAGTTTTGGTGTAAGCTGTGCAAATAGGCAGTTGTTGCGGCTCCTCGTTCTTCCTTCTTTCCTTTCTTTCTTTTTCTTTCTTTCTCCCCTGGCCAGACTCTCTCTCTCTCTCTCTCTCTCTCTCTCTCTCTCTCTCTCTCTCCCTCTCTCTCTCTCTTTCCTTGCTTTCTCTTCCACAGTCGGACGACAGTCCCTTTTATAGACCAAGAGAACTTTCCAGGTCCCTATGTTGGTTCTCAGCTACCCTGCATAACTATTATGCAGGGAGCCTTGGAAATCCTCTGCAAAATCTTTTTGTTGCGCAGTGGAGACCGAACGTAATACGGTGATCTTTTGTTGTCTGATCAGCCAGATTTTTTGGAGGTTCGGTCGGGTCATGGCCATTCTGTCCAATGAACGGTCCAGATCTGCTTCATCACCTTGGCAGTGGGCCCCACCGAATCCTTGCATGGTGCCAAATTGCATACCTGAACGCGGAAGGATGTGCGAAATAGAGCTTTGGCCGAACCTAGCTACGGACCAGATCGTGCACACATGCAGGACTTCTTGGTTGGGAAATCGATTGCTGTATGGTCGGATTTACCGTCCGGATGTGATGGACAGTCCGGATTGATCCTTCGATCATCTACAGTGGGCCACACTTTCATCCAATCGGACCTGTGGTTCAGCATGCGTAATAGAGGGAGAAATCCCACTTAAAGCGGGATTCCATCGGGTTGTTTGACCTAATCTTGGTGCTCCGTCGGTGTATGAGTGCGGTGCATGTGCACTGTAAGTGGGACCCCTAGTGATGTCCTCTAGGAAAATCCACACCATCCATTAGTTCATTCTCCTATCTAAGGGGCCATGTTCCAAAGTTGGCACATATCTAATGATCAGGGGATCCCAGATCCCATGATCATGGCTCCTTCCTACGTTTAGACCACATCTTTGATCATCTAAGGGTTGGAATTTGTTGTGTACAGTTAATCTATCCTGATTGTGCTTGTCATCAGCTTATTACACATTTTGGATCGTGACAATTCACGTGATCTTAGAGTTTGGGTTTAAGGTGATGGCATTTTCATAATTTTTTCTGATTTAGGAGTTTTGGGAGACCCGATGGTTCCACATGATTGTACACATGTTTCTAGGTAATTTTCGTAAAAGAAGTCATATCTACATTGTTATGAAAGGGGAAGTTATTTACTAGTTTGTTGTTGTGGTTTAATGTATACATGATCTTATTTCCAACTCAAGGGTAGATTCCTTGATGTTGGTGTCGTTCTCAAATACGTTTAGCTTTTTCTTTCTTGGTAACGCTCGAGAACTTTTGGTACTTGAGTATCAAAAAGTTCGGGTGTTACAATAGGTTTAGGTTTAGGTTGTAGGTTTAGGAATTCAGGTTCCAGTTTGGGTAATAGGTTTAGGTTATAGGTTTAGGAATTTGGGTTCGGGTTATAGGTTTAGGTTTAAGTTATAGGTTATATGTTTAGGTTGTAGGTTGTAGGTTATAAGTTTAGGTTATAAGTTATAGGTTATAGGTTATATAGGTTTAGGTTTAGGTTATACGTTATAGGTTTAGGTTTAGAATTAGGTTTAGGTTTATGTTTAGGTTATAGGTTTAGGAATTCTGGTTCGGGTTCGGGTTCAGGTTTAGGTTTAGATTTTCAATATTAGGTTAAGGTTAAGGTTATAGGTTATATGTTTAGGTTTATGTTGTAAGTTGTATGTTTAGGTTTAGGTTATATGTTTAGGTTTTTGTTGTAAGTTGTATGTTTAGGTTTAGGTTATATGTTATAGGTTTAGGTTATATGTAACACCCCAGATTTTGAGGGTTGAGTAAATCTCTACTCCTGAGATTTACATCCCTTATGCAATATGGATGATGATGATCCGATTTTGTCCATATTAATGAGTTAAGCATGAGTGAGATTATACTAAAACAACATATCATACTCGAGATATAATTAAATTAAGCGAGTGAAAGTCTGAAACATATACATTCAAGTATGTGGGAGTCTCACAAACCTCCAGAGTATGATTACATAACCAGGTTTAATATGTACAAGTGTTGTTCCAAAATATACAAAATATGGAAGAGTTAATGTGTCCACTAAGCAAAGTATCCTCGTAATCCCTGCGTATCGACACGAGGTCTACATAGACCTGCCTGAAAGCTGAAAATAGGAGAACTCCTCCTCCTCATTCATCGTATAGACATCATTAGCACCTGCATCTAAATCAGGTTCTTGTTGGTATTTTAAAACATCATCCCAGGGTGGGAATGAGTAGCTAACTCAATGGTACTATAAGGTAAAAGTTAATATGTTATCAAGTCAATCAAGCAGTAATGATAAGGCAATCATAACAATCACTTCCTAACTACTCTTGTTAATGTAAGAATGAAGTGCAAGTAATGATGTATGACCTTGCATCAAAGCTCTCTCACAGTCGACTTCGACAGCCTATTTCGCGCATGACATCACTGCCTTCTATGCAAACTTCATCTTCATTAAGGCACATCCTAACTAATGCAATGCAATGCATGGGCGTGTTAGCTGAAAATTTAATTAAGTTTATTCATACAACAGATTTGAGAAACTAGGGTACCTCCCTTTATATCAATGACCCAAACTGAAGGATTCATCTAAGTTTGTCACTCTTAGTTAAGCACATACGATAGGTAAGTTACACTCGCGGTCACTAGGGGAGGCTCGTCACCTCAGCGTAGGCCGATAGAACGAACACGGTGTCCCATACCACCATGCTCAGCTCATGAGTCTTGGTTACTCACTGGTCACTACGGGGAGGCTCGTCCCCCAGCGTAGGCTGACAACACGAACATGGTGTCCCATACTACCATGTCTGCCTTATGAGTCTTAGCGGATCATGGTACCATGGCTAGAGTGGGCCTTTACATTGGTGAGGGGTACCGTAGATTCAAGCAGTACTGTCCATACATGGTAAACACATAATAGACCAATTAGTTTGTTAGGCTAGTTCAATTAATATAGGTATACGCTGACTTAATCGAAATGGAGTACATAAACACCCCTCGTGGCCTAACCACTGTCGACAATCATCATGCGACCCGGATTCATCGAGTATACCCAATGTGGCGAGATTAATTCGGCCAGCCGAACGAAAAACTATTACCGATCGCCTGGGCTACGCTGTAGCCCCAATCTTATTCAGATGCAACAAATAAACACGTGATTATCAATTCAGCATTTAACAAACAATCCGAGTAATTTCCTCATTTGAGCATTTCATCAAACACATTGATCATGTTACCAAACATGTGTAATTTATCAATGCATTGCGTAGAAGCAAGTGTGATTACATTAAAGGAACTACACATATGCGTAAGGTAATAAAGAATCCTATTTTAATACTCGTACCAAATACAAAACATCAATAAATTTCTCATTCAGACAATTCATTAAACATTTATGAAATGACCAAGTTATATATCCTTAAAGGGGGGGGATGAATAGGACTATGCCAAATTTAAAATAAATACAGTGAAAAAATAAAAAGATAGCCAATATAAATAACTAATTTCAAACTCCAATGGAGAATGAAATGCAACCTCAAAATTCAAGTCTTGAGAGGTTGATACAAATTACTTTCTAAGGACAACCTTACACCATAAAAACAGGATTTATGGTAGGACAACCTTATTTCTAGAAAGGTCTTAGTATCAAAAACTCAAACTGAAGAGGAATAAATAAACAGCAAGGAACTGAAATAAATTACAAGAATAGAAATCCTAAATTATTACAACATTCCCCACAATGCTTGAAATGTAAATATTACAACATTCACATCCTCACATACATCCCTCAAATGAATAATCAAATATAGGAAAATAAATCACACAACCACAAAACACAAGGGATTATAGTGATTTGCCTGTGTGTACACCAACTGTTAATAAACAGCTATACAACTATTCCACTCCTAATATCCTCACACAGTGGATATTAGCGTTCACTATCAAAATAGGTTTTCTAGGTTCATCCAAAACCTTCACAATTCTGTCTTTATCTGTGGGCTTACACAATTAAAAAAATCCCACTTCTGAGTTTTCCCGGCTCTCCTCAAATAACCAATACAATGAGATTTTTCTAGCAAACCTTAAAAGAAAACCAAATGAAAGTAAATTACATAAACATAAAATACCTGAATTTCTCCTTTGTTGTAGCAGCCCAGAAGAACCAAGTCAGAGTAGAGATTTGAATGTCTAAATTCAATGTCCAATACTCACTTTACAATGGTTCTAAGTTCTAATTGATTTTAAATTAAACCAGATGGGCTAGCTTTAATTGATTTTGATTCTCAAAAAAAAGAAAATAAAACTTCCTCTTTTAAGATCAGATTGGAATACACGAAACAAAATCAATTTAAAAAGCTAAAGGAAGAGAATATTAAATATGCACACTTAGCTTAAATGGAGCATAGACTTATCTCTCAAAATGCCAAATTAGATTAGTGTGAATCATATTAATTATTTTAAGATTCATGCTCTATTTATAGGTGAGAAAAATGCATCTTTGACTGGTCTAGAGATTTCTACGACTGGTCGTAGAACCAACTGATATTTGAAATTTTGAGGGCAATAAGATAAGACGGTTTCACGAATGGTCGTAAGTCAGCTACGACTGGTTGAAGGTCTCCCACGACTAGTTGAATTTCAACATTGTAGTTTAAGTCGTAGGTTTACGACTGGTCGAAGAAGCAGTCGACACTGTTCATACGATTAGTCGAACAATCTCCAGGACTGGTCGAAGCCTAACAAGAATTTTTAAATTTTTGCAACAAACTTATGACTAATCCAAGAAATTCTTAGACAGGTCAAAACAGTGCTAGGAATAGTCAAGCAAGACCCAAGACTAATCTTAGAATAGACCAAATTCCCATAAATAAAACATATGAATTATATATCCAAAGTGACCTACTCTAAAGGTCAACCTAAAGTAAGTCATACCTCAAAAGTGAAGTAAGGACATTGAAACTTAAAGACAAGTGACCTTAGAGAATAATGAAGCTCGAGATCTTGGTGGAGCTTGAACTTGTCTGGAACTAAGTCGTACATACTTGCATTCTCGAGTCTTGACTTGTGAACAACACATGTCTATCGAAGCTGATCTTGTGAGACTTTTGTTGTGACTTGACATGTCTTGAGTAGAGCTTTGTTCTTCACAAATGCAAGCTTCATAACAAGATACAAATAGTGTCTTTGTGTAACGCCCTGAAAATCGGAGGTCGTGTATAAACTTAACTCCCGAGTTCCAGACCGTCACTTATGCAACAAAAATGATTATGATTCAATGTTGTCTAAGTTAAAGCATTCACATGAGTAAAAGTATACCAAAACTACAATTCATACTCTAGATCCAGTGATAAAAGCAAGCGGAAGATTAAAGAATATATATATCACTATATGGAAAAATAAAGTAGATCTCGACTATCTCTAAAGTATAAATACATCTCCGAGTCTCATATATATGTAAATAAACAAAGTCAAAATGTCAAAAGTAGTCCCACTGAGAAGTCCCGTCAATCCAGGCCGCCTAAGCAAAGCCGTCGTGGTACTGCATGTATGAGAACTTGTCCTGGTCCTCATCATAGTCCGGCTCTACCTCCTGGATCGCAGCCTCACCTGCATCTAAAACAGTGTCTGGTGGGTGTTGCAAACACTATCCCATAACGTGGGAGTGAGTAGCTAACTCAATGGAATAATAGAACAAAGATTAGCATGTTCACAATTCCATCATGCGATAATAGTAAAGAAGTAAATCAAACAATCCTAATACTATTGTTAATGCAATATGACATGACATGATGGATGCCCTCACCGATGTTCTCCCTCATACGGCACCATCTTACGCCCGCGGCATGCTTGCGTACCGCTCAGTGCTCCACATCTTCCAAGCACATGCAATGTGATGGTGATATGATTACCGAGTTATTATTAGTCCATTCAAACAGCAGGATTGAAAAACTAAGGTACTTCCCTTATATCAATCCTAACACAGATCCTTTCTAGGGTCGTCACTCCTGGTAATCTCATACGATGTATATTTTATAGGTCGCTGCAAGGGCTTTCAGGGCTGTTGCTCGTACTCGTTGCACCGCTCCCCCATCACCTTATCAGTACAGGCCTACTGTACTCTCACTGCTACGGAAGGGTCGTCGCCTCCCATAGACTCAGAATACGCTCGTAGTCATTACAAAGGACTCGTCGCCTGATCAGTGTAGGCCGACAGCAAGAATATAGTGTCTCATACCACCATAATCTGCTCACGAGACATAGGTGCTCACTGGTCACTACGGGGAGGTTTGTGGCCCCAGCGTAGGCCGACAGCTCGATCACGGTGTCCCATATCACCATGCCCGGCTCATGAGTCTTTATGGATCAAGGTACCATGGTTGACAGGGTTTACAATGGTAAGTTCAGTACCCTAGGATCACGCGTTATGACTCATACAGGGTGAACATACAATGGCCAGTCGGTTTACTTGACGGGCTCAACTAGCACGAGTGCATCTCAAGTCGAATGACATGAAGTGCGTTAAACACCTCGTGTGGCCTAACCACTGCCGCCAACTCCAAAACACGGCTCGCGTTCATCGACGCGTCGTTCGTGGCAAAGATAGGCCAACCACGAACTTGCTCGGTTCCCGACTGCTTGGACTAAGTATAGTCCCAAACAATTATGAATCCACATCAGCATTCATGTAAGAGTAATGGAAATGAAATACAACCATGTGAGCATGTTAACACATGTTATAACATACAACTTAAGTAAATCTTCCAACGCATGCATTTCACACATACAATGAAATCATGCATATAGCCAACATGTAGGAAATCATTTACATCAGCATATTAATTGAGAAATCAATCTCAAACTAATTCATAATACCATTTAATTCAATACATACTAGTATAAGTATTTATACAAACACTTACACTACACACTTAAGTCTACATATAGTATGTCGACTCAAAGTGCGCATTTGGGCGAATCTCTTCGCCAAACTAATTATGCACGTATTCCTAGTATCCTAATGCGACAAGAAGCCATGTCAATCACATCAGCAAATTATGGATGAAAACAGTAATTCCTACAAATGACTAAAATGTCCTAAATCTCATATTCTTCGTCTACTTACGAAACAGAAAACGGATAGCATGACGGCGTTGCCGTCGATAATCTACTATTAAATGACATTGAAAGCGTTGGAAACAGTCAATCAAAGCATCTAAAATCCGCACCCTATCTCCTAGAAGCGTATCGATTCGAACGGAGCGTATACGCTTCGTCTACGGTGAATAGGCAACCTAATTTACAAGATCCACAAGATCCATAAGCTAACATGCTATGGAAATGAAAGAACACTAGATCAACAACTATTTAGGGTATTTTCTTACCTAGAAATGCGGAGAAATCACCGGTCAAGTGATTGGAGCGTGTTGCTTAATCACGTGCAACAGGTAGCACAAGCAGCAGGAAATTCCCTTCCACTCTCTCTCACAATCTCTCACCTTTTATCTCTCTCAACCTAAGGCTTTTTCTAAATTCGGATGGGAGAGAGGAGTGAGGGTTTCAAGCCCTTTTATAAGCCCAAATATGCCCAAAACAGGCTTGGGAACAAAGTTTACTTGATACCTAACCAAATCGGGGCTGTTTCGGTCCAAAAGACCATTTCTGGTGGTCCCCTGGCCGAACGCGATCGGACTTAAGTTCATACATGTCGGATGTCACTCACATCCCGTTTTCAGACTAGTAGTGTTCATAGATCGCACGTGGTGGTCCAGTTTCAGTTCAGCGGTCACCGCACGTAGATCAGGTCTGCAAGTCTCATGATATGAAATAGAAATTTTTCCTGATTCGAGGGTATCATTTGGATAAATTCTAACTGTCAGAATACTTAATAATAACGCGTCAAGTCGTGTGCCAGATTTGAATTTCAAATTCCAAATCTAGCCCTATTCTCACTCTCTTCACTCCAGGCTCAATGAAATAGCCTGCGAATGTCGGTTGGACTTGATTTTCGAAATGATTGTCAAGTCCAACAAGGCGGTTCTAACGGTCTAAGATTGTAGGTATCGGACTTTCGACGTGCGGTCTAGATCCAATATAAAGTTTCAAAGAGGTCCAGAGAATAAACCGGTTTAGAGTTTGATCCGAGGTTTTAGAGTATTATAGCGTCATTGGTTCGACTCGCATTGGGTCTTGTAGAACGTATTTAAAGTGATCAGGGACTATTTCCCAGCTACTCTAGCGTTGCGCTAGCTAACTTATACTTATTTTCTAAAGGAATTAATCCTACGCGATTTCTGGTCGAGTTGGTACTCAAGTCCAAGTACGAATTTTTTCAGGGCGTTACAATCTACCCCCCTTAACAAATAATTTTATCCTCGAAATTAGTACCTTTTCGTATTCCTCGAGAAGCTGTGGGTAGTTCTTTCTGATCTCGGCTTCTGTCTCCCAGGTAGCCTCTTCCTCAGAGTGATGCGTCCACAATACCTTCACAAGGGAAATCACTTTGCTACGCAGTACCTGCTCCTTCCTGTCTAGGATACGCGTCGGTTGCAGGATATATGTAACATCCTCTCCTAACTGCACCTGCTCCCATCTGATGATATGAGAAGGATCAGAAACGTATTTCTTCAGCATAGAAACATGAAATACGTTGTGAACACTCGCGAGAGGCGTGGGTAAAGCCAAACGGTATGCCACTGTTCCCACACGATCGAGGATCTAGAATGGACCAATAAATCGCGGTGCTAGCTTCCCCTTCTTCCCAAATCGAAGGACTCTCTTCATAGGGAAAACTTGTAAAAATACATGATCCCCAACCGTGAACTCTAGCGGCCGCCGTCTCGTATCGGCATAACTCTTCTGTCTGCTCTGCGCTGTGAGAAGCCGACGTCTAATAATATCAATCTTCTCCGACGTCGCCTGCACTAACTCTGGGTCAATCAAGCTACGCTCACCGACCTCTGCCTAGCAATGCGGTACGCGACAAGGTCGCCCATACAACGCCTCGTAAGGTGCCATACCGATACTAGCCTGAAAATTTTTGTTGTACACAAACTCTGCATATGCAAGACAATCATCCCAACTGTCCTTGAAGTCCAATGCGTAAGCTCGCAACATATCCTCTAAGATCTGGTTCACCCGCTCTGTCTGTCCGTTTGTCTGTAGGTGGAAGGCAGTACTGAACTTCAACTTCACACCCATAGCCTCCTGAATGCGAGTCCAGAAAATAAAAGTGAACTGCGTGTCTCTGTCCGACACGATCTCCAATGGAACTCCATGCAGTCGCACGATCTCTTTGATGTACAGTCTAGCCAGCTCGTCTGTAGAGTTAGTGACTATGATCGGTAGGAAGTGCGCAGACTTCGTCAGACGGTCGACGATCACCCATATGGAATCATGTCCCTTCCTCGTCTTCGGCAGCCCTAAAACGAAGTCCATAGAAATGAAATCCCACTTCCACTCTGCAATCGGCATAGGCTACAAGAGTCCAGGTGGTCGGCGATGCTCTGCCTTCACCTGCTGGTAGGTGAGACAACGGGACACGAACTCTGCTATGTGGGTCTTCATACCTTCCCACCAATAAGTCCTCTTCACGTCGCGATACATCTTCGTACTGCCTGGATGCATCGCGAATCTGGTACAATGCGCAGCCTCGAGAATCTCTCGTCGTAAGTCAGGGACATCTGGGACGCATAGGCGGCCACGATAACGTAAGCCCCCATTCGTGCCAACTCGTCACTCGGCGTTTGCATCATCACTGGCCTGCTCTCGAAGCACAGTTAGATGCGCATCATCCCTCTGCGCCTAGATGACCCGGTCATCGATCTGAGATCGCACCTGTACATGTGCGATGAACTCATACGGCTCCTCTACAGTGAGTTTCTGCTCAAAGTCTCACAAAAACTCAACCATATCCCACTTAGCAACCATCAGCGGAGCCATAAACTCTATAGCCTTCTTGCGGCTCAACGCTTCAGCCACAAGGTTCGCCTTCCCAGGATGGTAAGAGACTTCGAACTTGAAGTCCTTCAAAGTCTCCATCCATCGCTGCTACCTCATATTCAAGTCTCGCTGAGTGAATATGTACTTGAGGCTCTTGTGGTCGCAAAAGAGCTCGAACTCCTCTCCATAGAGGTAATGTCTCCAGAGTCTCAGTGCGAATATGATGACTGCCAACTCTAGGTCGTGTGTAGGGTAATTCTCCTCGTGCTTCCTTAATTGTCTCGAGGCATACGAAATTACCCTATCCCTCTGCATAAGGACACAACCCAGACTAACGCTAGACGCGTAAGTGTATATAGTGTATCTAACCCCCTGCTCTAGTAATACTAACACAGGGGCGGACGTAAGCCTGTCCTTCAGCTCCTGAAAAGCTGACTCCGCCTTGTCATTCCAGGAGAACTTCACGTCCTTCCGTGTCAACTGAGATAGAGGTCTCACGATCTTCGAGAAATTCCGAATGAAGCGTCGTTAATAGCCAGCGAGACCCAAGAAACTCCTCACCTCAGTAACAGAACCAGGCTACTCCCAGTCCTGAACTGCAGCTACCTTAGACAGGTCAACTGCCATGCCATCCTTGGACACCACGTGTCCCAGGAACTTCACTTCCTGCTTCCAGAAGTCGCACTTCTTGTATTGTGCGAACATCTAATGCTGTCTGAGTGTATCCAGGACCAAGCGCAAATGCTCCTCATGCTCCTCTCCACTCCTGGAGTATACCAAAATGTCGTCAATGAACAGAACGATGAATCGATAGAGGAAAGGCCGAAATACCCGGTTCATCAGATCCATGAACATGGCTGGTGCGTTCGTGAGACCGAACGACATCACAAGGAACTCGTAGTGGCCAAAGCTGGTCCTGAATGCTGTCTTCTGCACGTCCTCATCCCTGACGCGCAACTGATGATATCCTGACTGAAGATCAATCTTCGAGAAGTACTGCGCTCCTCTCAACTGATCAAACAAGTCATCGATCCTGGGTAAAGGGTACTTATTCTTCACCGTGATCTGGTTCAGCCTGCAATAATCAATACACAATCGCATCGAACCATCCTTCTTCCTTACGAACAGGACTGGTGCTCCCCAAGGAGACACACTAGGCCGTATAAGGCCAAGCTCCAGCAAACCGTCAATCTGCGTCCTCAACTCCTCCATCTCACACGGTGCAATGCGATACGTCGACAGTGAGATGGGCGTGGAACCAGGTACCAGATCGATAGTGAAATCAATCTCTCGTCGAGGCGGCAAACCAAGGATCTTCCTGAACAGATTCCCGAAATCACAAACGACTGGCGTATGCTTAAGCATCTGTGCACCAGCATCCCGTAGTAAAGTAGCGTAGCTAAGTATGCGGAAGGGGAGATTTATCCGCACTGAAAATGTAAAGGATGTGCCCTCTGGCTCGTAGGCAATCACAATACGAGTCTCGCAGTCAATCTCGGCCCTCCCTGTAGTCAACCAGTCCATGCTAAGAATGACGTCGAGATAAACAAGAGAGGGGTCGACGACCAGATCAAGAGCCATCGTCTTGCCCCCCAGATCCACCAAACAGCCCTCACACATCAGGGTGACATCTGTAAAGGACCCGTGAGCTGTATAAACTCGCACCCCATCCATCTAATAGTCGGCAACCCAATGCGCCTGACTATGGCACGTGATATCAATGAAATCGTGGATCCTGTGTCCACCATCACAAGAATAGGAATACCTCCGATGTGGACGGTGACCTCAAAGGCCGAATGCTGAGAAGTCTCTGTCGCAGCTGCCTCAGCTGTCAAGGCGTGCACCCGCGCCTGCTGTGGCCAGTTCGGCCGCTGTGCCTTGGGCCATAGAGGCAGCCTGATCTGAGATACCAGAGGTCTGAAGGAAGGGTGCGCAGGAGCTAACCGTAAAGGCGGTGCTGATATAGCCTGTGGGCATGTACGATCGATCTTTTGCGGTGGCGAGAACCCACTGTCCCGCATCCGAGCAAAACAACTCTGTGCCGAGTGGCCCAATCTCCCACAATAGGTACATGACAAATCGGGGCACCGCAACGGTGGTACTGGCGCGGTAGCCATAGAAGGAGGGTCGCCGCGAGGTCTCTTGCCTGCAAAGGGCCTGTCCTGCAACTCTGGTCGTGGCCTAGGGGCAATAGGGCCACGAGATCGGGTAAGTCGATCCACATCCTGCTCTGCCCGCATGGACATGTAAATCAGCTCTGCATAGGAGGGAATGCTCACACAGCACATCTTTGACCGAATATCCGGTCGCAAACCCTTTGAAAAGCACCGTATGCGCATCTGCTCATCTACCAGAATAGTCGGGACGTATCTGCCCAACTCAGTGAACCGATGCTCATACTCAGTGACTGTCATGCCTCCCTGTCTGAGGCGCAGAAACTTGTTCTCCCGATCATGCCTATACGTCTGGGGATAGTATTTCTTGTGGAAGTGAAACTCGAACTCTGCCCAGCTCCGTATGTAATCGGCGGCAACAGTCCACAATACACTGTCCCACCACAAGCTGGCCTCTTGCTCGAACAAGAACGTAGCCAGCTCGACCTGCTCAGCCTCTGAACAATGTAACATCCGCAGTATCTTCGACACACGGTCGAGCCAATACTCGACCTCCTCGGGTCTATGAGAACTCGTAAAAGTGGGAGGTCGTAAGCACTGAAATTGCTCCAATAAGCTCCGTGTGTCTGCGGCATTCTCCGCAGGGTAAGCAGGTGGTGCAGGATGAGCCATGCCCTCATCCTGAGCATAAGTATAGGCATCCTCAACTGGATGCGCAGGTGGTGCAGGTGGAGGCACACTCTCACCCTGGGCTAGAGCCCCCACAATCGTAGTCAGGAGCTGTTGCTACTGCTGCTGCATCATAGCCATCATCTGCTCAAATCTATCTGGAGGTGGAGCAGGCTGTGGCATGTACTGCATCGAAGAAGACGCGCGGTACTGCTCTCTGACGGGCGGTGTGAATGGCGATGGTCCAGCTGCAGGACCAGTAGTAGGCTGAGACGCACGTGTTGTCTCAAGAATTGAGCCCACAGCAGGGTTCGCATGAGCATCAGACTGAGAAGGAGCATGATCCATAGGCTCACCCAATGTAAGCTGAGCTGCGCTCCATGTAGCCTTCGGCGGCATTCCCTATATTTAAAATAGGGCGCAACCTTGTCAGTCTCAATAGTACAAACAGACCACAATCATTCATATAAAGAGTCAAAGGCATTTCATGCATTTTATTTAATCAAAATTGTCACAATACAAGGGATATCTCCTTACAAGCATCATGACAAGAAGTACATGGGAACTAAGACAGTTAAAGTTACAACAGCAACATAAGAAAACTACTAGCCTTATCAGACTTACACAACATAAAGCAGGAAACGACTAACTGCTAACAACAATATCAAAGATCTCATCGCTAGTCTGAGTCGGGTGACGGAGGAGGAGCACCCTTATCCTGCAAGCAGCA
The DNA here is from genome assembly GCA_037074715.1 of Magnolia kwangsiensis. NCBI lineage: Eukaryota > Viridiplantae > Streptophyta > Magnoliopsida > Magnoliales > Magnoliaceae > Magnolia > Magnolia kwangsiensis. Next base: position 24,708,411 of record CM073588.1, read on the forward strand.
CAGGATCGCCTTCAAGGTGCGAGTCACCTTGCCGAATTTTCTCTTCATAACGGCCTTGGTATCCTCGACCTTAGCCCGTAGTTCCTGAACTTCCCTTCGCAAGGTGACCTGGTTCTCCTCAATTTGGGCAATGCGATCATCACCAGTAGCCTGAGCAGAAGGAGGAGAGCTCTCATCAGTATCCTAAGCCTCCTCTTCTACCTCTTCCTGGACTTCTTCCTCAACTTCTGCTCCAAGTTCTCCCTCACTTGGATCCTCTTCCTCATCAAAATCATCTTCGCTATCCTCCTCAAGATGAGTCTCAAGGTACTGAGACCCGATCTTCATCTTGACCATGGTAGACTCGTCAATGCTGTGAATCGGAACTGGCAACTCCGGCCCAAGTCTGTAAGCAAACTCAAGCGTGATCTTACATATCAGTCGGCCAAAAGGAAGTGACTCAGACGTTCTTCTTGATTTCGCTATGAGGATAATCTGTCGTAAGATGAAAGTGGCCATACACACATTCTCTCCCTGGGCCACCTAATACAAGAAATCAACCATAAGGCGCGTACACTCAATGCGATTTGTCGACCTGGGATACACGTTGAACGTGCAAATGTGGTGTAGCAGGCGTAAATCATCAGACATATGAGATGCCTTGAGGCTATTATTAGGCTGTCATGGAACCAGTTTACCGCATAGGAACCTGGTACGACGATCTCGCTCACGCCTACTCTGTAAATTCTTCGCACTGGGATGAACATCACCAAGGGGCACGTTCAGAAGTCGCGCTATCAACCGAATATCAATCGTAGCCATCCGGTCTCTACCAAAAGGAATCTTGAACTGCAATGGCTCCAATGTAGGACTCTGGATACGAGCGTATAAGGCATGAACGGTGCTTACATTAGCACGAGCACGAGCTTCAAATAGCGGACTCCAATGCGCAGCTTCAATGCGCTCGAACAACAGGAATTCGCTGAAGAGTCGCCCTTCCACGTCTGCCTCAAACAACACCTTACGGTCAGTGTATTCACCGTGAGGCATCTCTGCTAATATCACTCACCCAAGTTGAGTATGGGGATCCAAATCCCGCTTTGTATGGAACTCTCAGGCTGTGCTTGGACTTGCGGCGGTGCTTGAGCTAGCGGCGCCACCCCTCGGTCTTCTTGATTGAGTAGGGTGACTAGGCCCAGCCTCATCCGTTGCGGTCTTTCTATTTCCCATCAAAGAGAGGATGGTGGAGAGACATAAAAGACCCAAAATGGCTTCAATAAAAGCCATGAAAAATGGGAAAAAGGTAAGGAAATGGCTGTCCAAACTGAAAAAAGGAGATCTAGGTGTTGTAGAGGGATGCTTCAAGCTCTCCTAGGATGAATTTTCAGAAAGAAAAGAGAATGAAAAAGGGAAATGGAGCTCCTCACGATTTCAGCTCGTTTTGGGGGTTGTAGGAGCTCCAACGGATGAGATTTGTAAGAGGGAGAGTTGTAAACTGCAATGGAGTGATGGAGTGGGGTCATTTTCAATAAGGAATGAGTTTGGAAAGGATTTTGGATCACGGTTTTGAGAGAGGGCAGCAGAAAATGTGAAATGGAGCTAGGGAAGGGGACTGTTGTGAAGGAAGTACCCCATTTAGGGGTTTTCTATGGACGGACCATACGTGGGGGGAGGGGGGGGGGGGATGTACTATCCAAAATACCCCCACGCCCCAAATTTTACAGCAAGTGGGGTCTATCGGGCTGCTATGCATCACCGGATCGGCCGTGGCATCGCCGACCATCTCGCACGGTGGTAGGTGGGATCACATGGGTCGGGTCCCCCCTGGCCTAGGGACTCCAAAAATATATGGGCCCCACCTTCTTTCATTCTAAATTACCCTAGGGAGGTCCAAACATGCATTCGGGGCTTTCCGGGGCCAATTTGTAAACCTGAATGCAATCCCCTATCATGCAGCATATGATTTTGGGGTATAAGGAACTAATACATCCATCTAGCCCACTATTTGCTAAATATTACAAACTTAGAATGGCCTAATGGCCAGTTTTCATGAAATTTTACTATTCACTGTAAAATTTTATCAAAGTATGATTTTATATCATTTTCATATTAGGATCGATGCCTAACATGAAAAGAATAATAAATAATTGAAGAATGGAGTGGTGAGAGGAGAATTTTGAAGAATTTAGGTGAAACGGGGTTTTTAAGCCCTAGCGATTGAATGTAAGGGTTGTGGTTGTCCCACAGCCCAAGGATTCACATTTATGGGTTTAGAATCATTCAAAGAATGTCTCAACCCACCTACCTACAACCTAGGAGTTACTCAGGTCGCTCCACGCGACCCTAGATGCGTTACGGACTCGATCGCGCGATCGATACGAATAGACTTCGCCTATTGGTGAATCTGTGATCCTATAAGTGTTTCTAGACCCTTCTCGCACCCACCTAAGTTAAAGGAAGCGATAGCGTACGTCGCGTGACCATAAACCAGGCCCGGTATAATCTTATTCAAGCTCTGATACCAACTTATAACGCCCTGAAAATCGGAGGTCGTGTATAAACTCAACTCCCGAGTTTCAGACCGTCACTTATGCCATAAAAATGATTATGATTCAATGTTGTCTGAGTTAAAGCATTCACATGAGTAAAAGTATACCCAAACTGCAATTCATACTCCAGATCCAGTGATAAAAGCAAGCGGAAGACTAAAGAATATATATATCACTGTATGGAAAAACAAAGTAGATCTCGACTGTCTCTAAAGTATGAATACATCTCTGATTCTCATATACATGTAAATAAACAAAGTCAAAATGTCAAAAGTCGTCCCACTGAGAAGTCCCGTCAATCCAGGCTGCCTAAGCAAAGTCGTCGTGGTACTGCATGTATGAGAACTTGTCCTGGTCCTCATCATAGTCCGGCTCTGCCTCCTGGATCGCAGCCTCACCTGCATCTAAAACAGGGTCTGGTGGGTGTTGCAAACACCATCCCGTAACATGGGAGTGAGTAGCTAACTCAATGGAATAATAGAGCAAAGATTAGCATGTTCACAATTCAATTATGCGATAATAGTAAAGCAGTAAATCAAACAATCTTAATACTGTTGTTAATGCAATATGACATGACATGATGGATGCCCTCACCAACGTTCTCCCTCATACGGCACCATCTTACGCCCGCGGCATGCTTGCGTACCGCTCAGTGCTCCACATCTTCCAGGCACATGCAATGTGATGGTGATATGATTACCGAGTTATTATTAGTCCATTCAAACAGCAGGATTGGGAAACTAAGATACTTCCCTTATATCAATCCCAACACAGATCCTGTCTAGGGTCGTCACTCCTAGTAGTCTCATACGATGTATATTTGGTAGGTCGCTGCAAGGGCTGCCAGGGCTGTTGCTCGCACTCGTTGCACCGCTCCCCCATCATCTTATCAATACAGGCCTACTGTACTCTCACTGCTACGGAAGGGTCGTCGCCTCCCGTAGACTCAGAATACGCTCGCAGTCACTACAAAGGATTCGTCGCCTGATCAGTGTAGGCCGACAACAAGAATATAGTGTCACATACCACCATAATCTGCTCACGAGAAATAGGTGCTCACTGGTCACTACGGGGAGGTTTGTGGCCCCAGCGTAGGCCGAAAGCTCGATCACGGTGTCCCATACTACCATGCCCGGCTCATGAGTCTTTATAGATCAAGGTACCATGGTTGACAGGGTTTACAATGGTAAGGTCAGTACCCTAGGTTCAAGCAGTTATGACTCATATAGGGTGAACATACAATGGCCAGTTGGGTTACTTGACGGGCTCGACTAGCACGAGCGCATCTCAAGTGGAACGACATGAAGTGCGTAAAATACCTCGTGTGGCCTAACTACTGCCGCCAACTCCAAAACATGGCACGCGTTCATCGACGCGTCGTTCGTGGCAAAGATAGGCCAACCACGAACTTACTCGGTTGCCGACTGCCTGGACTATGTATAGTCCCAAACAATTATGAATCCACATCAGCATTCATGTAAGAGTAATGGAAATGAAATACAACCATGTGAGCATGTTAACACATGTTATAACATACAACTTAAGTAAATCTTCTAACGCATGCATTTCACACATACAATGAAATCATGCATATAGCCAACATGTAGGAAATCATTTACATCAGCATATTAATTGATAAATCAATCTCAAACTAATTCATAACAGCATTTAATTCAATACATACTAGTACAAGCATTTATACAAACACTTACACTGCACACTTAAGTCTACATATAGTATGTCGACTCAAAGTGCGTATTTGGGCGAATCTCTTCGCCAAACTAATTATGCATGTATTCCTAGTATCCTAATGCGACAAGAAGCCATGTCAATCACATCAGCAAATTATGGATGAAAACAGTAATTCCTACAAATGACTAAAATGCCCTAAATCTCATATTCTTCGTCTACTTACGAAACAGGAAACGGACAGCATGTTGTACATGTCAAATGGCGTTGCCGTCGATAATCTACTATTAAACGACATTGAAAGCGTTGGAAACAGTCAATCAAAGTGTCTAAAATCCGCACCTTATCTCCTAGAAGCGTATCGATTCGAACGAAGCGTATACGCTTCGTCTACGGCGAATATGCAACCTAATTTACAAGATCCATAAGCTAACATGCTATGGAAATGAAAGAACACTAGATCAGAAACTATTTAGGATATTTTCTTACTAGAAATGTGGAGAAATCACCGGCCAAGTGATTAGAGCGTGTTGCTTAATCACGTGCAACAGGTAGCACAAGGAGCAGGAAATTTCCTTCCACTCTCTCTCACAATCTCTCACCTTTTCTCTCTCTCAACCTAGGGCTTTTTCCAAATTCGGATGGGAGAGAGGAGTGAGGATTTCAAGCCCTTTTATAAGCCCAAACATGCCCAAAATAGGCTTGGGAACAAAGTTTACTTGATACCTAACCAAATCGGGGCTGTTTCGGTTCAAAAGACCATTTTTGGTGGTCCTCTGGCCGAACGCGATCGGACTTAAGTTCATACATGTCGGATGTCGCTCACATCCCGTTTTCAGACCAGTAGTGTTCGTGGATCGCACGTGGCGGTCCAGTTTTAGTTCAGCGATCACCGCACGTAGATCAGGTCTGCAAGTCTCATGATATGAAATAGAAATTTTTTCTGATCTGAGGGTGTAATTTGGCTGAATTCTGACGGTCAGAACGTTTAATAATAACGCATCAAGTCGTGTGCCAGATTTAAATTTCAAATTCCAAATCTAGCCCTATTCTCACTCTCTTCACTCCAAACTCAATGAAATAACTTGCGAATGTTGGTTGGACTTGATTTTCGAAATGATTGTCAAGTCCAACAAGGCGGTTCTAACGGTCTAAGATTGTAGGTATCGGACTTTCGACGCGCGGTCTAGATCCAATACAAAGTTTCAAAGAGGTCTAGAGAACAAACCGGTTTAGAGTTTGATCCGAGGTTTTAGAGTATTATAGCGTCATTGGTTCTACTCGCTTTGGGTGTTGTAGAGCGTATTTAAAGTGATCAGGGACTATTTTCCAGCTACTCTAGCGTTGCGCTAACTAACTTACACTTATTTTCTAAAGGAATTAATCCTACGCGATTTCTGGTCGAGTTGGTACTCGAGTCCAAGTACGGATTTTTCCAGGGCGTTACACTTTGACACCACAAATTTGACAACAAGAGCTAGCAACTATATTACAATTTGGACTATAATTCACCAAATATATTAACTAGGTGAGTTACAACATATATTTTAGTAATTCCTTATATAGAGAGATCAATATAAATATAACCATGATTAATCCTAGGTCACCAATTATGACAGGCCCAAATCATATTCAAATGCTCATAAACATTTTGACAAACACATGGAATGTATCTTTTGATTAACATAGTTCATACATGTATATTATACTGAAATCGACGTATCTAGGACAATACGGCAACAATCAAGTCAGGTATAAATCATTAGTTAACATTGAAAGCATTGATAACCATAACCTAAATGTTTATAGTCCGTACCTTTCATCGGAATACTCGATTCAGACTCGGTTAAAATTCTCTGTTCCTGAAAATGAAATGTCGTGCACCTATACATTGAAATAGGTTAGCTAGTTTATCGATTACACAATCTGGATCTCTATGACAAGATTAGGGTTAGGGTTTCTTACCCAAATCTTAGCTAAATCAGAGTGTAGAGTGTAACGGGGAGGTGATTCGAGACGTGGAGTCATGGGAGAGAAATACTACAACAATCTCCCAAGATCTCTTCTCTCCTTCCTCCTTTCTCTCCTTTTCTCTCTTCTCTCTCCTAGGGTTTGGAAAAATTCGTATGAGATAGAGGTGGGGTGAAATAAGGGCTATATATAAGCCCAAAAGTGATGCAAATGGCCCCAGGGCCACTATGTACATAGGTTATACCCTTTGGGCAGTTATTTTTGACAAACAGGGCTCACAGGGAGGCCCATTACTCACCTACATCATATGGTAAGTTTCCTGACAATGGATTTATGCCTAGATGTGGTTTCGACAGGATTACATAGGCTGATCGACCGTAGAGGACCCATGTTAGATCAACGGTTATGCTTAAACAATCGGGGCCACAAGTATACGGATATGTGCAGGGAAATTTTCTTTTCCCATGGGTGAAGTTTGGTTAGAAACTAACAGTTCAAAATCCTTAATTTCGCATGTGAACGAATGACTCAATTTACTTGAGTTTCATTTCAATTTCTAAAGATATTCGCATTTCTCACACACTTTACTCAGGGCTCATGTTGTACATTTTTGGACACCATCTGGGCTCGATTCCTGCGATGGTTGTCAAGCCCAGTAAGACGGAAGTAGTCCTATAGTTTCACGGTCATCGGATCCTCAACGTGCAGTCTAGGTTTGATACAGAGCTTCAATGTACTCCCGATAGCAACTAGCTCTTAGGATTTCTCCTAGGTCTTTATGTAATGTTGAGTTAGTGGTATTAATGATTTTAGGCCTTCTCATTTATGAAAATGGTGGCTTGAGCTTAATCCACCGATTATTTAGTTTAGTACTTAACTAAATTCTGCCTAAATTACGACAGGATACAATCCTTGGTGGTTCTGCTTAAGGTGGTACTCGGGTCCTTGTACGAATTTTTTCGAGACATTACATTATAGGTGATAGGTTATAGGTTGAGGTTTAGGTTTAGGTTTAGGTTATAGGTTATAGGTAATAGATTAAAGGTTATAGGTTATAGGTTATAGGTTTAGGTTTAGGTTTAGGTTATAGGTTATAGGTTTAGGTTATACATTAGGTTTAGGTTCGGGTTCAGGTTTAGGTTATAGGTTTAGGAATTCGTGTTCAAGTTTAGGTTATAGGTTTAGGTTTAAGTTATAGATTATAGGTTTAGGTTTAGGTTATAGGTTTAGGAATTTAGGTTCGGGTTATAGGATTAGGTTTAAGTTATAGGTTATAGGTTTAGGTTTAGGTTGCAGGTTATAGGTTTAGGTTATATGTTATAGGTTATAGGTTATAGGTTTAGGTTTAAGTTATAGGTTATAGGTTATAGGTTATAAGTTATAGATTAAAGGTTATATGTTATAGTTTATAGGTTATAGGCTATAGATTAAAGGTTATAGGTTATAGGTTATAGGTTAGAGGTTTAGGTTTAGGTTTAGGTTTAGGTTTAGGTTATAGGTTTAGGTTATAGGTTTAGGTTTAGGTTCGGGTTTGGGTTTAGGTTTAGGTTTTCAAGATTAGGTTAAGGTTAAGGTTATAGGTTATAGGTTTAGGTTTAGGTTGTAGGTTGTAGATTTAGGTTTAGGTTATAGGTTATAGGTTATAGGTTTAGGTTATAGGTTATAGGTTATATGTTATAGGTTTAGGTTTAGGTTTAGGTTTATGTTATAGGTTTAGGTTTAGGTTTAGGTTATAGGTTTAGGAATTCAGGTTTGGGTTCACATTATCATTTTAAGTTTAAGTTATAAGTTATAGGTTTAGGTTATAGGTTTGGGAATTTGGGTTCGGGTTCGGGTTCAAGTTATAAGTTTAGGTTTAAGTTATAGGTTATAGGTTTAGGTTTAGGTTATAGATTTAGGTTTAGGTTTAGGTTTAGTTTAAGTTATAGGTTATAGGTTTAGGTTTAGGTTTAGGTTATAGGTTTAGGTTTAGGTTTACGTTATAGGTTTAGGAATTCAAGTTCGGGTTCGAGTTCAGGTTTAGGTTTAGGTTTTCAAAATTAGGTTTAGGTTAAGGTTATAGGTTATAGGTTGTAGGTTGTGTGCTATAGGTTTAGGTTATAAGTTATAGGTCATAGGTTATGTTATAGCTTATGGGTTTAGGTTATATGTTATAGGTTATAAGTCATATGTTATAGATTAAAGGTCATAAGTTATAGGTTATAGATTATATGTTATGCCAAATAGCTGTTCCCACCTTCCAGTGACCCCCGCTCAACATCCGGATAGATCCGACGCATATCTAGGTCTGCTTTATCAATTTCGAGCTAATACATAAACACGAGCCTGTCCAAATGGTCAAGCTACCCATATTGTTATCCATAGAAAATGAACATCTTCATCATGGCCATAATAGCAGTTTTCACTTTCAAAGGACTCTCGCTCAACATCTGGATAGCTCCAACGCACATCCAGGTTCACTTCATCAATTTCGAGCTAATACATAAACACGGGCCTGTCCAAATGGCCAGGCCACCTATATTGTTGTCCATAGGAAATGGACAGGTTCACCATGATCATAACAGTTGTTTTCACTTTTAAAGGACCCCTGCTCAACATCAAAATAGCTCAAATGCACATCCGGGTCTGATCTATCAATTTCGAGTTAATATATAAACATGGGCCTATTCAGATGGCCAGGCCACCTATATTGTTATCCATAGGAAATGGACAGCTTCGTCATGGTCATAATAACAATTCTCATCTTCCAAGGACCACTGCTCAATTAATTTCTAAATTAGTTATCCATCAAAGGCTGAATAGATTGTAATACTTTCATATTCCCATTTAAATGTCCACGCTGAAAATTCGGTAGCATCTCCCCATCCCTCTCCAGATAAGTTGATTTTACGTTATATTCTAATGCTAAATATTTAAAGCAATGTAAAGATATTTGACATTGGATACAAAACGAAAGAAACATATCTAGAGAGAAACGAGGAGATAGACCGCGAATGAGGCATGAACATTTAAATAGATTATATGAAAGCATACTATCTATCTAACCTTGAACTCTCTAAAATAGAAAAATTTGAGTGATTTCTATGCCACCAAAAACACACCATATTTATGTATAGCCACATAAAAATCCTCAAAAACACACCACTAATAGGTAGTGAATTATTTAAGCTACCACTAATATATTTTCATTCTTAGTGATCAAATTTCCAACCAAACAACTTCCCACAAAACAAATGTGATTAAGAAGTGTAAGATGCCAAATATATTTCTATATTATTTAAGAGGAAACGAGAAAAAACCATGCAGACTAGTTCCTCCATACAAACTAGTTCCGAAGGAGAGGAACCATCAGTTTACATTAGGGGAAAAAAAGATAAAAATAAGCACAAAACAGGTTCACAGTCGGAATAACAAATGTAAATGTCAAACTTACAAAGTTTCCAACCAGCAATTGTTCCTATTGAGGATGGAATAGGTCCATGGATGTTGTTTCCACTCAAGTTTCTATACAAATAGGCACGTGACAAAAAAATTAGTAACCAGGTAGAGATTTTTTTAAAAAAATGCAGAGGGCAAAAAAACACTGAGCATTCTATCATATGTTGAGGTATGAGTAAGAAGATGAATGCATAGGATTATGCAACTATTTTATTAAGATTATATTACTTAGATATTGTAAAACTTAAGAGAGATAAAGATTCACATTCTTACTCAAGGCTCCAGATAAAAAGAAATGGGTGAAATTTGAAGAATATACATGCTTAGCAGATGACGTAGCCTAGATATGTCAATTGGCAAGAAACCCTTCAAACCTTGAAGAATATACATGCTGTGCAGATGACGTAGCTTGGATATGTCAGTTGGTAAGAAACCCTTCAAAAAATTTTCCCACCAGCAATCACCCAAAAAAACAAATGAGTTCATCCAAATATAAGATATTACAAATACCAAGATAGTTTCTCAGCACAAGCACACAAGAAAAACAACTTCTAGGTATTATGTGTCATCTTCCTGTTCAAGCATAAGGTTGTAATTAGAAACTGCATCAGGGAAATAATAAATGATCCTAAATGTTCCCTTCAGACAAAAAACAAAACTGAAATTATCAGAGGTTAGAACCATTCTATATTCAAAAGAATTTCATTTTACAACTTCATCTATTGTGAGTTTTCTAACTCAGATACCATTTTATAAAGACCATTGCTTGAATCTCGATACGATCCATCAAGTGCATACAAAACAGTTCACTAAAATTGTCAAAAACATTGCTAAAAGAAGGGTTACGTGTATCTCCTCAGATCACAATTCACTGACCAGTGATCACAGTTCCTAGACCACAGTTAATGGCAGGTAAAATGATCCTAGTTAGCTAGAGCAGAGTTTACTCATGATTTTGGTTCTCTAATTCAATAGTTCATATTCACTTGGTTCTCGAATTTGAGTTTACTTGTTACTTCATTTAACTTGTTCTAGATCACTATAGTTTGCCAATCCCCTTGTAAAAAATGTTGTAAGCATACGAGCAAAGAATGATTCTATTAACAGTAACAATGAAAACAAAAACAATGGTTACAGTAATTAAATAAATAATTTTTTTTAAAAAAAAGATGGTAGTATACTAATATCCAAGCAATAATGAGAAATATTTTACTTGCAACCCATAGTAAGACTGCAAAATAATCATTCTACATCATGAAACTCAAAAATCAAGGTCAATTCTATTAGTGCTCAATTCACATTTGCTTAAAATATGGCAAAATGCCTTAGAATGAAACGAATCCTAAACTCACTTGACTATTAATGAATCTCGTCAACGTTTGACATCCAAGAATCCTTATATTGTCTCCCCGCTTGTTATCTAAAAGTTCAAGAATCACATTAAGTAAACTGATAGCGAAATAAGCCCTGTTCAACATTGAAACTCAAACATGATTAAGGGCTGAAATAATGTGAAATTTAGTATAGCATCAAATGCTCATGAATGTGTGCATATTTACACCTGACCAAGTTCTGTGGGCCCATTCAATCACCAATGTTTCATGTGGTGTGGTCCACCCACTAGACGGATCTCAGCAATGGACAGCATAAATAGAACATATACATCACACTGGATTCTGCAGTCCCCAATGATGAATTGCTTACCATTTTTTATGTGGGGCCCACCCAATTTTTTTATCAAACTGATCTTATTGTTCTCCCTTAATCCAGGTCTATGTGACCAAATTAATGAGTTTATTTGGCAAATAAACTCTATGCTAGGCCACTATCACATGGGATAGCGGGCCCCATAGTGTATACATGTATTGGCCCCACCGTGGCCCATTCCATTGATAGCCTTAGGGTCCATGGACACCATTAAAAACTTCATAGGGTCTAATGTAAGGTTTATTTTCCATCCAACCCTAAATCCCTAAATCCCCAAATCCCTAAATCCCTAAATACCAAATCAACGGTATTGAGATTGAGAGAGATTGAGAGAGAGAGAGAGATACCTTCACGGTCAACCGAGCTTCAGAGAGAGAGAGAGAGAGGGCGTGCGTGGGTAGGGCGTCTGACAACGGTCCACGAGAGAGAGAGGAAGAGAGAGAGAGAGAGAGAGAGAGAGAGAGAGAGAGAGAGAGAGAGAGAGAGAGATACCTCACCGAGCTTCAGAGACAGAGAGAGGGCATGCATGGGTAGGGCGTGCGGCAACGGTAGGGTGGAGAAATTAGAGAGAGAGGAAAAGAGAGAGAGAGAGAGAGAGAGAGAGAGAGAGAGAGAGAGAGAGAGACGAGAGGGTGCGAGAAAGATAGAGAGAACAGAGGGTGTGAGAAAGAAAGAGAGAGTAGAGGCTGTGAGAGAGAGAATGGCATGGATTAGGGCGTCTCTCTAGATGCCCTAATACATAACATTACCAAGTTTTGTGGGCCCCACTATGATGTATTTGTTATATCCACACCATCCATCCATTTTAAGACATCATTTTATGTCATGGGCCAAAGAATGAGACATATTAAAATCTGAAGTGGACCCCACCACAAAAAACAACGGGGAGAGTGATTCTCGCTGTTGAAACTATCCTAAGGCCCAACGTAATGTTTATTTGAAATCCAACCAGTTCAAACGTTTTTTTTTTTTTAAAAAAAAAACACGAAATAAGGGAATACACAAATATTAGCTTGACCAAAAACTTTTGTGGCCTTTTGAAGTTTTTAATGGTGGGCGTCACTGTCCCACTGTTTTTTATGTTGGGGTCCACTGGAGCTTTGGATTTAACTCGTTCTTTGGATATTGCCATAAAATGATCTCTCCAAATGGATGAAAGGTGTGGATATAAAACATACATCATGGTGGAATGAGAGATATATAAACATTAGGTGGACCACACCACATGAAAACAATAGTGATTGGATATCCATCATTAAAATCCTCGTAAGGCCCACTGTGCTGTTTAATTGACATCCAATATATTGATTAGGTCATACAAGGCCAGATGAAGGGAAAAAAATCAGCTTGATCCAAAACTTTTATGGCCCTAAAATGTTTGTTAATGGTTGACGCTCATTTAACACTGTTTCCTAGAATATGGTCCACTTAAGATTTGAATATATCTCATTTTTAGTCTCATATCGTAACATGATCTGTAAAATAGATGGATGGCATGGATGAAACGAATACATCATGGTGGGGCCCATGGAGCACCAACCATCAGCCAGATGAAGGGGAAAAACACAAACATCAACTTGACTATTGTTTTTAAGAAGAAAAATTGTCTAGCCGAGTGTTATGGAAGAATGGATACCCAGGTAGTTAGAAATTGCATAGGTTGCATGCTAGTAATTCAACTGTTAAGATTATGGTAACAAGAACAAAAAATTACACTTATTAGGTTATCTGAAAATCGGATAGATGAACATTTGTTTGTAATTACACTTATTAAGTTATTTGAAAATTGGATGGATGAACATTTGTTTGTAATTATGCTTATTAGGTTTTCTAAAAATCGCATGGATGAACATTTGTTTGTTGGGCGGTAAAAAAAAATGAACATAATCTAGCTTCAGATGTGTGACATGAATTAAAAAGAAAATTGTTAAAATAGCATCATATGTCAACATACCTAGATGAAGGAAAATAATAATAATTAAAAAAAAATCAGCTTCATCCAAAATGTGGTGTGGTCCAACAAAAATTTAGATATGCTTCATGAGCTGACAAAACGGATGAATAGTGTGGATATACAATACTTACTTCAAGGTAGGCCCAACAGTTAGGGCCACACCTAAATTGATAGGTATATAAAGATCATTTTATGACTTGATCCCAAAAATGAGAGGTATATAAATCTCAGGTGCACCACACCACATGAAAACAATAGTGATTGGATATCCATTATTAAAATTCTCCTAAGGCCCACTGTACTGTTTATTTGACATCCAATATGTCGATTAGGTCATACAGGGCCAGATGAAGGCAAAAAACAAAAATCAACTTGATCCAAAACTTTTATGGCCCCAAAATGTTTTTTAATGGTTGACGCTCATTCAACACTATTTCCTGGAATGTGGTCCACCTAAGATTTGGATATATCTCATTTTTAGTCTCATACTGTAAAATGATCTGTAAAAATAGATGCATTGCATGGATGAAACGAATACATCACGGTGGGGCCCACGGAGCACCAACCACCAGCCATTGGCTGGTGTCAGGGGGAGTAGCCAATTCGTTTCTGTATCTGTAAGGTGTCCCTTGGACACCCTACTTTCACTCACGTACACCTCACAAATTCTGTAGGCCCGACTATGATGTATTTGTTATATCCACACCATCCATCCATTTTGTGATATCGTTTTAAGTCATGAGCTAAAGAATGAGGTAGATATAAATCTGTAGTGGACCCCACCACAGAAAACATCGGGGAGAGTGATTCCTACTGTTGAAACTATCTTAAGGCCCATCGTAATGTTTATTTGAAATCCAACCTATTGATAAGTTAAAAAAATACATGAAATAAGGGAAAAGACAAATATCATCTTGATAAAAAACTTTTGTGGCCTTTGGAAGTTTTTAATGGTGGACGTCACTGTCCCACTGTTTTCTGTGTTAGGGTCCACTGGAGCTTTGGATTTAACTCGTTCTTTGAATATTTCCCTAAAATGATCTCTCCATATGGATGGAAGGTGTGGATATAAAACATACATCATGGTAGAATGAGAGGTATATAAATATCAGGTGGACCACTCCACATGAAAACAATAGTGATTGGATATCCATCATTAAAATCCTCGGCCCACTGTACTGTTTATTTGACATCCAATCTATTTATTAGGTCATATAGGCCTAGATGAAGGGGAAAAACAAAAATCATCTCGATCCAAAACTGTTATGGCCCCCAAAATGTTTTAAATGGTTGACGCTCATTCAACACTGTTTCCTATAATGTGGTCCATTTCATATTGGGATGTGCCCCATTTTTGGGCTTATGCCATAAGATGATATTTAAAAATAGATAGACGACATGGATTAAACACATACATCATGGTAGGGCCCACGAAGCACCAACCACCAGCCATTGGATGGTGTCAGGGGGAGTAGTCAATCCGTTCCTCTTATTTGTGGTGTGGTCCATTTAATCTTTGGATATGATTCATTTTTTAGATAATTCTCTAAGAATTATCTGAAAAAATGGATGAATGGTGTGGGTTGATCCCAAATTTTTGGTAAATCCAAAACTCAAGTGTACCATGCTACGTAAAACAGTGTGGAATAATGATTTCCACCGTTGATACCTTCCTTGGGCCCATAGTAATGTTTATTTGACATCCAACATGTTCATAATATCAAAAAGATATAAATGAAGAGAAAACAGAAACATCAACTTGATCCAAAAATTCTATGAATGTTATTTTTAATGGTGGACGTTCAGTCCCCACTTTGTAGTCCACTTAAGCTTTGGACCCGCCCCATTTTTTTGGTTAATATCTTAAAATAATTTGAAGAAAGCGTTGAACGACATGGAGAAAGTCAATCCATGAATTAGGTGGGCCAAGAACATAAAAATAAAGTCAATCCATGACTTGGGTGGGCCACACCATATAATATAACGGAGAGGGATTTCCTGTCAGACCCTTAACCTGGTATCTATTCTATTCCATTAGGTCTCGCGGTCCTACCAGTTGAATTCTGGCAATCCGTGACTTATAGATTTTATTTGTGATTATCCTTAAGTTCCATCTCATAAACCTAATCCGATCCGACCTGAAACTTGAGCCATAGCGACCGCATCATCGTCGCGGTTCCAACGCTGTATTTTATGCCTTAATCCGAGTTATAGACCAAAGTTGTAAGCCGCGCATCATTAGGACCATTGATCATGATGTGGGGCCCACCTTATGGTCATGCACATTTTCCTAGGTGAACCCACCTTAGGTTCATCATTTCCCATGAGAGTTACTTATAGCCTACACTATCTAGACTAGGTTGATAACATCATCCCTATGAGCATGCCTTACATGTAATAAGTACAAACATGCTTTCTTCTCTTCCCTAGGCTCTTACAAAGCCATCATTACACATCTCTCTTTCTTATCTCTCCTCCCTCTTTCTCTCTCTCTCTTCATTTTCATCTCTCCTAGCAAGAGAAGCCATGAAGTCCCAAGCTAGAGAAAGAAACTCATAAAAAATTTGACCACATTCCACTATAAATCCCTTGTAATCTAGCCCTTGGAAGCCCATCTCCACCATTGAAAAGGATCCTAGAAGGCTATAGAACCCCAATGTGGAAGAAGGAGATCTAGAGCCTTGAGGTGGGTGCTTCTCTCTCTCTCCATGTAGATGTGGCTCACCTAATGTGTGTGATCAACTGGTCTAGACCATCCAGCAAGTGAGACGGCTTGACTGTCCCCTAGACGTTGGTTAGCCCACCTTACTGTAAATGTGTACATGCACATCATCCATCCATTTTTTTGCATATTAGTCAAGTCATAGGCCCCCAACCAGGCGGCAGATCTGACATTCCTTGCACAACAGTAGGTTGCTGCCTAACCTCCCAACCGACCTTGGTGCTAGTCGAATGATTGAAGGAAAAACACAATATCTGCTTGATCCGGTAGTTGGCGGGCCACATGCATGGACCCAACCTTGATGTGTGCAATATATCCACCGTCCATACAGAAGGACCGGCCCACCCTTGCTGCCCACCGTCTAGGGGTAGAGGCCCACTGTGATGTATGTGATCCACCAGCCTGTCCTTCAAGGAAGGCCTGGACGAAGGGAGGAAACAGATATCAGTTGGATCTCCAACCTTGCGGCCACTATGTGGACCCCACTGGGATGAATGTCTTTGATATCCCTGCCGTCCATCAATTGCTCGCCTAGAGCATGGCCAAATGGGCCAGAAATAACTAGACCTGCTGTTGTTCAGCAGCAGGCCTGACGTAGAGGAAAACTCAAATATCAGCTTTTATTTAAAAGCTGGTGGGCCACTCACGTGGACGGCACCTTGGTGTATATGTACTGATTTCACAGCGTCTATCTAAGGAGATCATTTTAGGACGTGGGTCCCTGTTTGGGACAGGACCTGCAGCAAAACTCTGTCAGCCACGGGCCCATGGTGATGTTTATGTTTAATACACTCTGTCCATCCTTGTTGTGGCCCATCTGGACAGATCCCACCCTCTTGGTGGACCGTCTACAGGTGGGACCCACCATGTGTATGTATTTTATCCATGCTGCCCGCCGGACAGAGCATCTTGCTGTCCATTCTAGGCAGGCTTATTTGGAGGGAAACCACAAATATCACCTTGATTCCAACAGGGTGGCCCACTTACGTGGACCCCACCTTTTTATGTGTTGTATCCACCATCCAATAGCATGGGACGCACCATGGTGTGTTTCATCTAGACCATTCAGCCAGGGGATTTCCAGCAGCAGGGGCTGCCGGACTGTATGCAGGGAAAATAAATATCAGTTTTATCCAAAGCTGAGGTGGGCCACACGTGTGGACCCACCACTGATGTATGCATTTTATCCGTACAGTCCTCCATCCACACGTGGACAGTGGGACCTAGGTTAGGTATGTGTTTTACATATAGGCCCTTCGTCAGGAGCCTGGGTGTGGGACTCCACAATGTTTGTGTTTTTTCTAAGTTATCCACACATGGATAGTGGGACCCACCACAATGTATGTGTTGTATCCACACCATCCATCCAACTCCCCAGCTTATTTTAGATGTTGAGCCGAAGGATGAAGCCAATCCAAACCTTTGGTGAGCCACATCATCAAGTAGACTATTTTAACAGTGATAAATTGTTAGGTCCGTTGTGATGTTTCTGTATGCTAAAAATGTTGAATATGGGGCTTGTAGACCCATCACAAGCTGGAGGACACAACCACCAGAGTGGACCCTCCTAATGTGGGCCCCACCTATGAAAAAACGCAAGTAGACAAAAAAAATAATATGTTAACGCTACGGCCGCCAGCGTCTAGAGGACGCTGCAGCAAGCAGCGTCCTACTACTTGTAACAATGGGTAGGGACCATGGGTCCCAGCCATAGGCCCACCATGATGTATGTTGAGCATCCACACCGTCCATTTGATGGACCCCCTTTAATTATTAGGATATCCCAAAAATTAGCCGTACATGGAACTCAGGTGGCCCACACCATCAAAAATCATGCGACGACGTGCTAAATCATATAAAGCACTTGTTGGGGTCCATTTGAGATTTGAATGCACCTAAAACTCAGTCTGACCCCTTAACCTAGTGGGACACACATAATTGATGGGCTGGATTTGTGAACCGCGGCTTGATGGGCCCAACAAATGATTATGAATGCTTTAATAGAGGGTAAACCTCCCAATTGTTGGGCATGGTGAGGCCCATACAAGCCACAGACTGACTTGATTTTAAGTACCAGGCCCACCATGTATATGTATTTTATTAAGCTTATCCATCTGTTTGAACGCCCAATAGGCCAGTAGCACTGCCGGGCTGACCATCCACTAGAGTGGCCCACCTTGCTATATGCATTGTATCCACGTTGGCCATCTGATTTGAGGGACCCATTAGTGATGTGTGGGGCCCCCACACTCCCCACCAGTCTCTCTTCCCGGCCTGCTTTACAGTGTGGGCCCAAATTATATGCACTAGACTTAAACCTCAAGTGGATGCCCATCAGAATATGTGTTGGGCTGGGGCACCCAACCGTGGCTGCCTTGTGAGGCCCACCATGATGCGTGTGTTGTGTATACACTATCCACCTATTTTTCCCATCATTGTAGGGCCATGGGCCCCATTGAGAAGCATATCTAAATTCCAAGTGAACCACACTAAGGGGTAATGATGATTAAGCGCCCACCATGAGCTGCCCCGTGAGGCCCGCCATGATGTATGTGCCATACTTACCTTGTCCATCCATTTTTCCTGGGCCATGGGCTGCCTTATGCGGCTCAATATGATGTATATGTTATATCCATACTATTCATCCATTTGGGGGCAATGGGCCGCCTTGTGAGGCCCATCATATATAAGTAGTATGCATGTGTTGTCCATCCCTTTTCCCAGATTGGGTATGGGATGTAGACCCCATTACGAGTTAAATTCCATATTCAAAATGGGTCATACCATATTCATGCTAGCCACCTTTTGGTGAGACTCATTTATGATGTACAAGGGCTTCGTTTGTTGTATGATCGGTTGCCCAAGGTACAGTTGTGAGGCCCACCTGGATGTGTGTATTGGAAATACACTGTCTATCCATTTTCTATGCCATGAGTTGTCCCATGAGGGCCTGTTATGATGTATGTGTTGCACATGCTGCCCATCTATTTTTTTGGATTTTAGGGACCGTCCCATAAGGGCCCAATGTGATATATATGACTGAATCTTTGTCGCCTCCCAACTTTCCTAGTTTTGGGCTGAATTATAAAGCACACATTGGTGGATGTTGGTTACACCTTGGCCATTTAATTGGGGCATGTGGGTTGCCCATGAAGTCTAACATAATCCATGAGTAGGACGTTCTCCTTGGCCATGATGTTTTTGGGCCATGGGCTGCCCCTCATGAAGCCTATCTGATGTATTTAGGCCTTGGGCCATTACTTGGAGCCCAACATGGTGTGTAGAATATTATAGATAATGCCCATTTATTTTTCAGCTATTATGTGGGCCATGGGCTGTTTCATGAGAACCTTGTATGAAGCTTATAGTATGTGGCCCAAATGTGATGCATATGAGGCCCTTGAGCAAGGCTCAATATAATATGTTTATGGCCCTTGTGTGAGGCCCAACATGATATGTTTATGGCCCTTGAGTGAGGCCTAATATGATGTATTTATGATCCTTGTTGAGGCCCAATGCGATATGTGAGAGGCCCATGTAATGAGGCCATTGTAATGCGTAAGTCCATTATAATTATGTTTGTCCAATCATTCTCTTGGTTAGGTTAGTAGAAGCCTTGGGGCCCCATCATGATAGATTCTATGGGCCATGTCTTGAGAGCAATGATGGTTAAATATCTACATTGTAAGAGCAATGGTGGTTAAATGTTCATCTCGTTATCCTCCCTAGGGCCTATTGATTAGCCCCATTCTCATTCCCTCCTTAGTGGGCTAGCCCAAATGGATGGGCCCCCACTATTATTAATATGATCCATCCCACCTTATTGGGTTATCCCAATTCTTTAGGTCTCCATTGATGTTAGTAGAAGTACTCAAACCTGGAAGCCCATTATTTGGCCCATGAGTAGGCCATCTAGATCTACCCTTGTTGTGAGGCCACTACATCATCACTGTAGATGGTAGGATCGGTGGTATTAGATTTTTTATATCCACCATTGAGAACCGATCCTCATGTTACAAATTTGACCTCCAGTCCTTTTAGGGACCCAGCCGTATATAGGCCGATTATTGATTTCGACTATGTTAGTATCCGCACTGGGTATGTGTTAACATAGCATTATGTTTGAATGAGGCCCATGAGATTAGGCCCCTTGTGATGGTATGAGGCCCATTGTTTATGTGAGGACCATTGTGTTATGATAATGTAAGGTCCATTACAATGTGTAAAGACCATTGTGTTGTGAGGGTATGAGGTCTATTGCGAATATATGAGCACGAAGCCCATTGTGATTGTATGAGGTCCATGGCGCGAGACTCGATATGTTTGTGTGAGGCCCATTGTGACTAGATGAGGCCCATTGTGATGTGAGATGCCCATTGTGATTGTGTGATCAATCATTGTTAAGTTCGATAATCATGCATAGCTTCATGTTACATGTCATACGCAGTAAATGTATACGTGTTATAAGGAGTGATCATAGCACATGCCATTAGGCAGATTATTACACAACTGGGTGATATGATGTGTATATCTCAACACTTTATGATATGACCACCGTACGCCCTAGCGACATCAGGGCCATGACCTCTACAGGCATGTCGTGGATGGCCAGTTGGGACACCGAAAATGTTATCGAGCATTTAGGGCACTTAAGATGTCCTTGGTTGAAACCCCTAAACCTCCATGGTACCATGAGATGCCTCAACGTCGAGACCAAGTGTAAAATATGAGCACCCGAATACCTTTACCTTTAGGCCGTGTCTCCCATTGTAACATGGTCGGTTGGGAGGGGGTGTGACCTTACTTTTCTGAGTGAGGAGGCATAATTAGCTGAGTTTGACCAGCTCGTAAATGGGTCCGCTACCGTGGAGCCTTATTGGTGATTAGCTGTCCATAGACAGGTAGTGAGGTCTCTTATGCTCACTAGGCTATACGGCTTGGAGAGCGGTAGTCAGCAAGTAGTGTACTAGACCTTGGTGGTGATCCCAGAGACGTACTATTTTGATATTGTGATGACTCATCACTGTTACACAAGTAAACGGGAATGTGTGAGCAGATGTTGATGTGGGCGGGGCCTAAGGGCCTGGGTGAGTTACTAGTAGTTGGCAGGCTACTGTGCACACAATGAGGCGGAACCTTGTCCCACATCGGACAATATGGCGGTCACATGTGGACTTGCTAGTAGGAGTTGCATAGTTAGCTTTTAATCCATTTATTCATTCATTCACTATACACTTGAGCTGGTGATGCGCAACCAAATCATTATGTGTATCTTTGTAATGGATAGGATTTTGGATGGGCACGTGACCAACCCGAGATCAAGAGTTTACCACATTGAGTCTAGCTATCTAAATTTAGGAATGAGACTGAATTGGATAGAAGTCCTTTGTGATGGACCCCCATCACTTGTGATATTACGCGCTATCCTCTCGATTACACACTGTTTCTTGGTTATCCGCATTGCATACTCTGATATCATATGATTCATCCTCAGCATGTAACATTTGGTTTACTGTGTTTTTGCATGGCCTAGATGAGGCTGATGATATTCGTGGCTCATTAGGTATTGCATATTGTATTGTATTCTCAGTGATTGATATTTGACTTACTATGTTCCTACATTGCATAGCTGATCTATATTACTTCCTCAGTTTATGATGCTGGCTTATTATGTCTTTGCATTGTATATCCTAGATAATGTTGTTAATATTTCTACAGACTTGTTAATATTTTCGCTTATTCTAATATCTGTGTGCTCGGCACTTATCTTGCACACACACTTACACCACCCTCTAAGCTTTCGATAAGCTTATGCATGATAGATGCATGCAGAAGATACTTGGACATAGCTGATCTATATTACTTCCTTAGTTTATGATGCTGGCTTATTATGTCTTTGCATTGTATATCCTAGATAATGTTGTTAATATTTCTACAGACTTGTCAATATTTTCGCTTATTCTGATATTTATGTGCTCGACACTTATCTTGCATACACACTTATACCACCCTCTAAGCTTTCGATAAGCTTTTGCATAATAGATGCGTGCAAAAGATACTTGGACATAGTCATAGCTGAGCAAGAGAAAGAGCGTGCGGCTGAGCTTTGTGAAGATTTTACTATATGCATATATTTTCTTTCAATATTGTAATCAATGATTTATTATAGTGGATATGTGATGATGATGTTGCCATTATAAATTGGGTACACTTATGGTTATACTTATAGAAAAAAAAGGGTTACTTATAAATCCTCCTTGTAGGATCCCAGGATCGGAATCTGGCGTATAGGCGCTGGGAGTAGAGAATGAGATACTAAGGAGGCTGTCGGCGCCAGATTCGGCAATCGGAAACTCTGTGAGCACGGTTTCCTAGTTCGAGGCATGACATTTTCTTAAAACATTCATAATTATATATTGGGCCTGCCTAAATATGATTCACATATCCAACCCACTCATTATGTGTGTCCCACTTGGATGAGGGGTCAGACCAATTTTCAGCCGCATCCAAAACTCATGTGGGCCCCACCAAGTGCTTTTATATTTTTTAGGATGTCTTCACATAGTTTTAGATGGTATGGCCCACTTAAGTTTCATATACATATGATTTTTGAGATATCTCATAACCTAAAGGGGACACATCAAATCCACGGTGCTGATGTTCGACACACATCATGATGGGGCCCACAAAACTTACTAACATCAATCTTAGGTTATCACGAGGTCAGTAAGTTGGGTCACAATTTTGACCAGAATATTTGGCCCATTTTACATGTTTGGTCCATTCACTCTATTTTACTGATTAATACCCTCAATTTGGCTAGTTACTCGCCTCAATCAGGCTACATATGAGAAAGATATTGGGCATACAAGATTGATAAACAATATCAGTGAAATTTGATTTAAACATATGAAGTTATTTACTCTTCAATCTGAACAGATTAGATTGTCCAAAAACAATTAAAGGTTCAATTGGTGGATGTGCCTAATAATTTAGTAATTTTATTTTTCACAGATAAATTTCAATTTCCATTTAAAAACAACATTTTTTTCTTCAAAAATGTATATATTTTTTACTCTTTTAACAAAATATCATTTTTATTATAAAATATTTCAAAAATAATTAAAATACAAATTCTGAATTTTTATTTACAAAATCTCAAAAAATTTCTCATATTTTAATTTTTTTCTTAAAAATTTCAAAATGCCGATTTTTTTTCTTCAAAAGTATCATTTTGTTCTCAAAATTTTTCTCAAACAATGTTAAATTTTTTAAACTTCTCAATATTCTTTTTCATGTGATATTACAAAACATTTAAATATTACTTTTTAATTATATAAAAAAAAATTCCACTCATATGATATAAAAACTAAATATATATATTAGATTTTTGCCGACGACTTATGTCAGTCGAGAAAAATGCTATTACTGACAAAAAACAATTTCGTTGGTAAAAACATTATTATCAATGGTTTTGGTTCATCGGTAAAACTCTTACCGCGAAAATTTTCTAACTTAAAAATTATAACATTATTCTCGATGAAAATTTTTGTCTGTAAAAACATTATTACCTATGGTTTTCAGTCGTCAGGAAAACATTTACAGATGAAAAAAACTTTCGTCGGTAAAAGTAGTGTTTTACAGACGAAATTTTTTTTGTCAATAAAAACATTATTCCTGACGGTTCTGGTTCATCGGTAAAACTCTTACCGTGAAAATTTTCTAACTTAAAAATTATAACATTATTCTTGACGAAATTTTTTTCATCGGTAAAAATATTATTCCCGACAGTTTTGGTTCGCCAGTAAAACTCTTACCATGAAAGTTTTCAAGATAGTGCGAAAATTTTCCTACTTAAAAATAAAACATTATTCCAGATGAAATTGTTCGTCGATAAAAACATTATTACTAACGGTTTTTAGCCATTGGGAAAACATTTACCAATGGAAAAAAATTTCACCGGTAAAAGTGGTGTTTTATCGACAATTTTTTTTTTCATGAGTAAAAATATTATTCTCGACGGTTTTAGTTCGTCGGTAAAACTTTTACTGTGAAAGTTTTCAAGGTAGTGCCAAAATTTTCCAACTTAAAAATTATAACATTATTCCCGATGAAAATTTTCGTCGATAAAAACATTATTATCGACGGTTTTCAGCCATCAGGAAAACATTTACCATCAAAATTTTTTTCATCGGTAAAAGTAGTGTTTTACCAACGATTTTTTTTTGTTAGTAAAAACATTATTTCTGATGGTTTTGGTTCATCAGTAAAACTTTACCGCAAAAGTTTTCAAGATAGCGCGAAAATTTTCTAACTTAAAAATTATAACATTATTCTCGATGAAAATTTTCGTCGGTAAAAAGATTATTACCAACGGTTTTCAGCTGTCGAGAAAACATTTACCGATGAAAAAATTTCATCGGTTAAAGTAGTGTTTTACCGATGAAAATAATTTTATCGGCAAAAATTTTGTCGGTAAAAGCCCTATTTCTTGTAATGTGCCTTGAGTTATTCTCAAGTTATACTTTGATACCAAATCCTGTCACTCCCTAAACTCAGAAACTGGGCTCATAAAATTTTTGATCACCAAATCCGACTCCAACAACATCCGTAATACCTCATTCTCGGCTCCTGACGCCCATATACTAAGTTTCAATCATGGGATCCTACAAGAAGGATTTTCAGTGTAAATTTGTTCCATAATAAGCATAACCACAAGCATAACCCATGAACAATAACAAGAATATCATAAAATACATTGTGATAAAAAAAAACTTAAGTACAAAGCGAAAAGGAAATATAATGATAATAAAATAGCTGTGAAGACTGCTTAAGTTGAGGTAGGAATATCGCAATATGTCCTAGAGGGGGATGAATAGGACTTTTAATAATTTTATGATAATTTAAAATCCTATTACATTAATCCTAACACCAAGCCTATATTAGGCTTACTCAAGAGTAACTCTACTGGCTTCCAAGCCTGATAAAGGATCCAATCACAAACTATTTAAGAGATGAACAATATGCAAACTAGTTTATGATGGATATGACTGTGTATGTGTATGAGGTGTGATCTCAGATATTTAGATATGAAAGTATTAAAGTAAATCACATAAATAAAAGAAGAGCAATCTCAAACACAGTCATTTTTTAGTAGTTCGACTACTTGTCTACTCCACTTTTGGTAACCGCACTCAACCCTTGAGTGTACTTAATTTAACTAAGGAGGTTTTCTATGGTTCACCTCAAACCTAAGGTTTTAAATCAGGTTCACCTTCAACCTTTACAGCCTACACTTAGGCTGACTGTTTATGCTCCCTAAGGGTCAACACATAACACCCAGTTTTAGCCACACTGCCAAGGATCCACACAAGGAACCTTACTGTTTATGCTCTTATGAGCAAGGGTCAACACAACGCACCCACTTTTAGGCACACTGGCCAAGGATCTTCCACAAGTACTTAACTATTTATGCTCTTCATAGAGCAAGGGTCAACATAATGCACCCACTACGTACACTCCTGTCGGAGGCCTTCTAGAGGACTTGCAAGGAGTGAGAAATACCTTAAACCCAATCCTACAAAGGAATGATCACAAGGGTCTTCTGGACTTTAGTTACTTACAGATAAGTGGATGAGTCTCATTCAGCACGTTGTCGAAGATCTCCTTCTTTGTTGATGAAGAATCTTCTACTTTCTTGATCCGCAACACAGATGATGTACCAATATACAACGTCGGGTTGGGTCAAGGTTAAGACGGAATTCTACTCTCTTAAATATTTTCCTATAAGGAAGATAGAGTAATTTCAGTCATCTATGCATTCAAGGCATCCCAACTTAATGATTTGCCCTTAAGGTAGTAGTTGGAGGATCCTTGAATGCGGAAGTTCATTCCCTAATCCACTCTATTAAATATCAATGATGAGGGTGGATTGGAGGATGAACTCTCATGAGAGAAAGGGCTTTGGGTATATGATTTAAGGTAAAATACTCAAAATCACTCTCTTCTTTCTCTACCAACAATAATTGACAAGTCCTCTTTATATAGGAAAAAGGTTCCAATGGATATAAAATGGTCACATTTATGACAAAGTTTGATATCATCGAGCGTATACTCTCAATAGCATCGATGGTCCGCTCGATGACATAAACTCAAATGTCATACACTTTTGAAACCTATTGCCAACTGGTCGAGGGAATCGAAACATGTGTCGATGTCATCGAATTTCAAACTCCGATTTCATTAATGTGAGGCTCGATTCCTCGACATTTGAAAATGAGAGAAACTTGTTTTGAAATATTTTAGGTTTACAAGAATGATCGAGGGACCTTCGATATTATCAGAATTTAAATGTCGATGATCTCGATAGCTGTGTCGAGGCATCAATAAATCCAAGGGATTTTCATTTAAGCTTACTGGATAGTTTCTGTCCCTGTTCGATGCCATCGAGACTGTACTGATATCATCGATATTTGAATATCGATTCTATCGAGTGACCCTTGACCATAGATAAACTCTCCTGAAATATTTTACTAAAAATATTGTGTCCAAGACCGATATCATTGAAGACCTTCCAATATCATCGAAATTTGAATTCTGATGATATCGATGGTACTTCGATATATCGAAGGTCTTCATAATTTTCCTATAAAAAAGAGGGACACAAAATACTCTGTTGCTGATCATATCGAGTCTAGTCGATAAACTCGATTTTCAAATATCGATGATATCGATAGGGGTATTGATACATCGATAATTCCATCCAGATGAATATGTGGTTACTGGACACTTTTTATCCTCATTCAATTTTATCGATTGTGCTTTCGAAGACATCAATAGCATACATCGATTTTATCGAACCTGATATCGATAAATCGACAGAGCTAGAAAACTTAGAGATTTTCTAATTTTTGTAAAAAAAAATTTCTAACCCAAAAACCCTATGATATTCTAATTTATTTTAAGGGTTTTATTTGCCTGGTGTTTTGAGACATAGGATATGAGGCTTAGATTTACCTGTGGCAAGTTTGCACACATCCAGTTGAGGTAAACACTTTAAATTGATATTCCTATGAGGCTCTGCATTCTGACTGACTCAACACTCACGCTAATTGACAAACCAGGGCACTTTCAGATAATAATAATAAAAACTCTCGAAGCTTTGCAGCACGCTCCTAGTTCAATGCTGTTGTGGCATCCTTACATCACCTGCACACATTAATCATGCATAAGCTTATAGAAAGCTTAGAGGGTGGTGAAAGTGTGCACACAAGGTATCAATACAAGAATACTATATCAGAGTAATGTAAAAACATACGAGTAAGTCCATGAATGCTATCAGCCATACCAAGGCTATGTGATGCAAGGCATGAGTGCTGTCAGCTATTCCAAGGCCATACGATGTAAGGCATGATTGCTATCAGCCACACTAAGGCCATACAAAGCGATGTAAGGCCCACATAGCCAATGTTATATGCAAGGTGTAGTTCAAGCATATCAATCCACATATCAATCTAACTCGTCTCTGGAGCATCAGAGATCAGTACAATTCTCTCTATATAATCATTGGGGTCTAGTACACTATACACCAGATTGCCACCCTACACTAGACGCACAACCATCCAAGCGGAAGAGATCTCACTAATCGCCTGACTAATAGTCTGCCAATATCTACCCAGCACGTCGATAGCGGACCCATTTATGAGCTGGTTAAACTCAACCTAGCAATAACCCCCTTCTCTCCGGGCAGATAAGGTCACCACCCCTTCCAACCGACCACGACATAGTGGGAGATGCGGCCTCTTGGTATTCGGCCTTCATGCGCTCATACATCCACTCGGTCTAGACATTAGAACATCCTCCATGATACCATAAGGGTTTGAGGACTTTCAACCTGGGACATTTATAGTGCCCCCATGCTTTAACAAGTATTTTTAGTGTTCATTCCTTCCATCCATGCTATATGTGTGGAGGCTACAGCCCTAATTTCACTAAGGTGCACAATAATCATAACACACAATGCAAGATGCATAAGTCACACAATCCAGTCATACATCAATCATGCGCGTACCATGCACTCATGTGGGACAACTTTGCCTATCAGGGAGTCCCATAAACAACCTGCCCAATGGCATATGCAATGGTCAACCACATTTCATAACAAGCATTCAGATGATTTGTATGGGCATGTATCATGAAGAGATATGATCACATATTCATAATCGATATCAATAATTGGCCTATAAACAAGGCAGGGTCCATAGATGGACAGCAGATCCATAACATAAGGGTCAATCCTCAATTGTGGATATACTAAATCTGATAGCATGGATCCCCCCATCTACGGTGATGATGAACCCTCCTCATATCAAGGTTGGGCCTAAGTGGCCTACCTATAATCCTATGGATCCGGAAAGGGCATCCTTCACCATACTATCATATAGCCTGCTAGATGCCTTAAGGGGCCTAAATAAGTCCTAGATGGACTCCAAGATTAAAATAATCTTACTAGTAACCAATGGGGGCCCAACATTTTGGGTTAGCCCAATAAGGATAGATGGATCATGCAAATATTAATGGGGCCCAATGATTTGGGTCAACCAACTTAGAGAAGGATGAGAATGGGCCTAACAAAGGGCCTAAGGGATGGTCACAATGTGGACGTTTAACCATCATTGCCCATTCAATGTGGCCATTTAACAAACATTGCTCCCAAGGAGTGGCCCACATAGAGTCAAACAAATAGTGGGGCCCATGGCCTCACACAAGGGCCACTTATACATCATATTGGGACTTACACAAGGGCCCATGGGCTAGACACAAGGGATGGATAGTGAGTGCATCACATACATCATAGTGGGCTTGATGAGGCAGCCCATATAGTCTAAAAAATAAATGGACAGCATGTTAAATGTACACAACCAGGTGGGCCTCACAGATCAGCCCAAAGGTCCAAAAAAATAGCTGGACAGTGTGCTTACAATATACACAATAAGGTGGGCCTTATGCATCACAAAAATGGGCCTCATGAGATAGCACATGGTCCAACCAAAATAGATGGGCAGCAATGTAAATATATCAAAGTGGCCCTACACAATGGGCCTTAATTGGATGGCTTGGATACATTATACACATCATGGTGGGCCTGCACAATCATATGGGCCCCACCGAATGGACAGTTAGGATATACAATGGATATATCATGGTGGGTCCCATGTCCAGGTAGTGGACGGTGTAGACGTACAACATATCTATCAAGTGGGTCTCACCATCTACTAATGGATGGATGACTGGATATACAACACATATAAGGGGTGGGTCCCACCGTCCAGAGGAATGGACGGTGTGGATAATACCCATACATCATGGTTGGTCCCACATGGCACCGTCCAAAGATGGACAGTGTGAATATAGAATACATACATCAAGGTGGGCCCCACCCCACACGTGCAGCACGTGTGAGGTGGGCCCCACGTCCTGCAAAATGGATGGACAGTATGGACATAACACATACCTCATGATCAGACCACAGAACTTGCTGACGTCAATGCAGCAGCATTGTTGCGTGGGACCCACCGTCCCACATGGACGGATGGTTGGGATATATATATATATATACACACACACACACACACATGGAAATGCTCACCTGCGAACTAGTTTGTATATACTACATACGAACTTTTTTGAGAACTCATCATATCTGATGAGTTTCGAAAATTTGAACGGTCCACATTAAGAAAAACTTCATGAAACCCCCTGGTACGAATTTTTTCTTTGATCCAAAACTTTGGTGGGCCATGAAAAATGCAAACAGTTTCTTCCCTTGATTTGAATTTCTCTTTGCTATGGCCCACCAGTATTTTAGATCAGGGTGAAAATTCACCCCCTAAGGTTTCATGGGATTCCGCATCTTATGGACTGCTCCGATTCGACACCCATGACACATGTGCAAGGTGTGCACGTGCGTAGGTGAGCATGCCTCTATATATATGGGGTGAGTCCCACCATTCAGCAGCTGCACAGTGGACCACACATTCATCATAACAGGCACCACGTCCTATAGATGGCCTGAATGAAAAACATACATTAGGTGGGTCCACTTGTGTGGCCCACATAACTTTGCAACAAAGCTAAAATTTGTGTTCGCCTTCGTTAGGGGGCTAGATGTTAGCAAGGTGGGCCCCACGGGTTGTCGGTACGGATGAAACATATACATCATGCATGGAGTCCATGTGGGTGGGCCACCCGTACAAAAAATCAAGTTGATTTATGTGTTTTCCCTCATCCAGATTGGCCTAAAAATGGGTAGCAAGGTGGCCCAAAAATCTGGATGTGTGACCATCCCATGTATGAACAGCAACATGCATCATTAGGTGGGCCATCATACAAGTAAAGAAAGAGAGAGAGAGAGAGAGAGAGAGAGAGAGAGAGAGAGAGAGAGAGAGAGAGAGAGAGAGAGAGAGAGAGAGAAGAAAGAAGAACGAGTGATGGAGGGACCCCGCCACTATAGGTCCCTCAATACATGCATCATACACCATACATTCATTAAGGTGGGTCCCATGCATTGCATGGCCCTCAAATCGATAAATCAAGGTGGGGATACCATCCCCACCATAAATCAAGGGTTTAGGTGACCCATCAATGGCATGAATTAACTCAAAACATCATGATGGGGTCCATGGAGAATGGCCCCATTATGAATCATGCATGCATCAAGGATTGGCCATTAACCATATCCAAAGGGTCAAATAGGATCTCCACCATTGATTGGTGGGTCCTACATGATCCTAAGCAAGAAAATCAAAGAAAAATAGATGATCTACCCTAAACATGGCATCCAACTGGGATCTTGAACTTTTTCTTCTTCCCTAGTGCTCCAATGCTCCTAAGATGATCCTTTAATGGTGGAAATTAACTCTTGATGATTGGATTGGTGGGGAATATAGATGAAAGGGGCTAGATTTTTTTTTGGAGATTGGTGAGACGTTGGGAGCTCTCTCTCTTGCTAGAGAATGAGAATGAAAGTGGGAAAGGAAAGAGTGAGATGGAGGGAGTGTGGTGTAGCTTCCTAAGCAATGAGTGGTTGTAAGATAATAATTAGTTTGTAACGGGTGTGGCTCATGGGGAAGAGAAAGGTAATCATGGGCTAGGCACTAGGGTGGCTATAGCTAGGTTGATGTCATCACCCTCATGATTACCTAGGGAATGGTGCCATATGGGATAGGTGGGTCCCGCAACATGCGGTCCACTGTCATTATAATGCATGGTCCAAACTTATGATTTAAGAGTCGGATTGACGCACAAGACGTGGCATTAGAACCGTGGTAACGACGTGGTCACAATTGTATGGGTCTTAATTTGAGTCAGCTCGAGTTTACAGGATGTGACTTAGGATTGCGCACAAATGTTATCTATGGATCGAGGGTTGTCAAAATTTGACGAGGTGGATCGCGGGATCCTAAGAAATGAAATGGTCACTAGGACATAGGCCTGACACTTGTAGCATGATGGGATGTTTCTATTACTTTGATTAATGTTTATGTTGAACTCTATGGATTCTAATTGGGATGTTTCTATTGCTTTGATTAATGTTTATGTTGAACTCTATGGATTCTAATTTGATATTTATAAAATATATACTTTCGATTTTTAATGTTTTATTATGACTCAAATTACAGTAAATCTATAATAATTTTGAGCATCTTCTTTTCATGATTTGAGATTGTGAAATTAGTAAGTCTGTTGTTCACCATCGTCCCTTGGGCATGGCAGAGTGATGGAATCCTTCGTAATCTTCACAACTCTCTTGTGTTGAGATTATTGGATTGGTAAATCCTGTTGTTTGCCATTGTCTCCTCGGCATGGTTTGGTGATGGAATCCCTACCAATTATCATAGTTCTCCTTCATTGAGAATTAGGTCAATGGAAGTTCAGATTTGGTTTTATTGATATATTTTCCAATTGGATAGGATAAGATTTCAATTCTAATTGTGTTACTTCTAGTTAATTTCAGAAATGTACAAGTTTCAGTCCATGTGGATTCGACCTCGGTCTTACCGAGATTATTACTACATCACAACCCTCCACTTGGGGTTGTGAACAAGTTTTTGGCGCCATTGTCGGGGATTGACGGTTGCATTTTCTAGATTTAATTAGTTTTGAAATTATGTTAAGATTAGGATTTTTCTACTTTCTACTTTTAGATTAGGGTTTTTTTCAGAATTATTTTAGAAACTAACTTAGCTTTCTATTTCTAGGTTTAGAAACTTTCCTTTAAAAAGAAAAAAAAACTAATTTACTTTCTAATTCTATGATAGAAACTTTCCTAATTTATTTTTAAAAATTTATTTATTTTTTATAGAAACTTTCCTAGTCCATTTTTAGAAACTAATTTCCTTTCCTTTTTCTGTTTTTGGAAACTTACTTTTCTTTCTATTTCTAAATTTAGAAACTTTCTTAATTCATTTTAGAAACTAACTTCCTATTTCTAGATTTAGAAACTTTCTTGATCTATTTTTAGAAATTAATTTATTTTTAGAACTAATTTTTTATTTTATTTTTAGGTTAGGATTTTTCTGATTTTTTTTAGGGACTAATATTATTTTCTATTTTGTAGGATCCTAACATAAAAGTCTCTAAACCGGTAAGCTCTTTCTAACTTTTCTTCTACTTACTTTCCATACTGTTGTAGGAATTTTTTTTCTTTTATTTTATATTAGGATTAAGTTCAGGATTAGGGTTTCACCATGTATATGCAAGAGTGGGAACACTACCAAAAAACTGGGAAAAGGCTACGGATAAAACCCATAGCTAAAGGTTTATGACTACGGTTAAAGTCCGTAGCACGACCGTAGCCATTGGTGCCGTAGCCATAGGTCTAAAACCTATGGCTACGAATTTAATCCGTAGCAATAGAAATAATGGATACGGATTAAATCCGTAGCCGTTGCTTCTGTAGCAGTAAAATATTTACTGCTATGGATTATAATGGTAGCTAAAAGTTGAGCAAGAACCGTAGCAATAGGCTTAAATTAGCAACGGCTACGGTTTTCATATAAAAGGCTACGGTTCAAAGCCGCAGCTATGAAAACTATAGGTACGGATTAAAGCTGTAGCAGAGTTGTCCGTAGCTTTAAATTATATACAACTACGGATTATATCTGTAGCTAAAAGTAGAATGAGAACCGTAGCAAAAATTTAAATTAGCAAGAGCTACGATTTTCAACAAAGGGCTACAGTTAATAGCCGTAGCTAATGCCTATTGTTAATAAAAAAAATTAAATAGTAATGGCAGTTCTTACCATTGTAGTTCACCCTGATAACTCATATAAACTAATATAGATAAATACTTCATGACTAAAGCAATCATTCATTCAATCAAACACAATCAATCATTCATTCAATCAAACCCAATCATTCATTTCCATTCACAAAAGTACAATGCCAACATAATAGTTATATGTCTATTTAAAGTTCTCATTAATAGTAAGATTCAATGCCTTCTCGCCGCCAATCATGCATATGGTCAAGCTATAAAGTAAGGCCAACAAGAGCTGCACTAGCAGACAAGTTCCTAAAATCAACTCTCCAGTCCTTGTCTGTCATCCTGCATCACGAAAAAGATCACAAGGTGTCCATAAGACAAGCCAATGTGCACAAAACAATAATGATAGGACCAAGGATGGCTCCAATTTGTCATGGTTATGAGTGTTCTAATCAGGACTTAGAAGGTAGAGAAGTCGGGCTTGACAATCATCTGATGAGGCAGCATGTACACGCCACATGTGGTAACATGACACAATAGGTCTGAGATCCGATCCATCCATCAAGACTTCAATAGCCTCATAGGGATCACACAACTAAAAAACAATAGAAGAATCACTCATTTGTATTGCAACTACATCCCATAAAGAAACAGAAAGCACTACATATTAGATGAAGTTCAATATGTCAGCAGGAAACCCAATCTGGAGGGCCCGAAGACCATCTTCTTTTTATAAAAGATACAAGAAAGACAAGGCATATGATCCATACTTGCAAGCCTATGGGAATGACGCTGGATGTGCCTAAAGTGGGGTGTAGTTTATAACCTGCATTATGGAAAAGAAACAGTTAGTCCCAATGTATAAAATATCCTCTCAAACAGGGTATGTACCGCCCAATGCAAACTAGTTTTGTCCATTAACAATACAGGATCACATTACATTGCAAATGAGATATTATAGCTGATATTTTAATTGTTTTGATGTATCATCACCATGCCACCTGTACAATAGATTAGTAGCCCCACAACACCTTTGTCATACAACTCTCCTACCTCTAAAACAAAGCCAAAAAAGGCCCTAAGTTCAGAATATAAAAAAGAAAAAAGAAAAAGAAAAAATAAGAGAAGCCTTGAAACAAGTATGATGCATGTGCTTTATCCATGCTGTGCATCTATTTATATAAATCATTTTAGTTGGCAAGCTAAAATTGTGGCAGATCAAAGGCTCAAGTGGACCAGAAGTTGCACTCAAATAAGTTCGACATGCCGGATCAGTAGACCAACATTTAATTTTGAACCATGGAAAGTTAAAATACTATACCTGATAAATGGCCCACATCTCAAACATGTGTTGTCAGATCGTTGATCAAATGGTGATTTTCACACCCTCACATGAGGAGTGCCTCATTAAATCATAACCTTTTTTAAAAGGGGAAAATGAGGAAAAACTTTAATAAAGTAGCAGAGAATGATGGATAATATACAGGCGCTTAGAAAATTAGAAATTGCATACCGGGCATAAAATTATTGAAATTAAACTTCCCAAATTATGGGTCCTAATTTAGATGTTTTGTGAACCAAAAATTACAGACTTATGTGATTACCTTAGTATCAGATTGGTCGACATGTATCAGACAGTTAAAAATGAAAAAATAAAAAATAAAAAAAAATCCAATAATCCTATTTCAAGAAACATATGTACGAATCAGAGGTCATGATTTCTCAACCAATATGATTTTAGGACAATGACTTCGAGACAATGGGTCACACAATTCAATCCAGTTTTAATTTGAGTTCATGTATGCCTCATGTACATTGCCTGATGAAAGCCCATCCTTGCACCTGATTTCTCCATTAGAACTATGTACATGGTCTACACATAAGTCAAGTACATATATATATATATATATATATATATATATATATATATAAACTAATTAAGAAAAACTAATCATACTATTCTCATGAAGTGGGTAGCTTTCATAAATCAAGTTTGAAATGGACCAAAATTTCCAAGGTGGTAGATTTTTTTTTTAATCTGCCAGTAGATTAAGCTGAACCCAATGATGATGATGATGATCTGTTTTAGATCCATCAGTGGATTAAACTAAACCTGGTGATGATGATGAAATGGAAAGCCATAAGTTCTAATGAAGACTGTTGGCAAAACAGAAGCAACAATGAATGCAGGAAAAAAAGCACATAAGTTTTCTTGTGTGCAACTATAATTCTCTTGGATATGCAACCCACCACATGAAACAGTAACTCTACCCCAACTTATACAATACCCATTCTTGATACCAGCAACCTTTTGTTCCAACATACAATACCCATTCCTTCATCTACACATGAAAACAAAACATCAAGAAAATAGCATCTCACATGCATGCTACTAAGAAGACCACTCACAACAACTTAGTAAAAGCTGTGAACTACCTAGCAAAATTAACTCAAAAATTTTAGCCAAATTTATAGTTTTGCATCAACAAAAAATCCCTATGATGTCTAATAGCTTCAGTCAAGTTATAGGTCGTACTCCCTTCCTGTTGAAATGTCTTGAGATAAAGATTATCACATGTTCTGATCAATCTGAACTGATTAATAGACTTGCCCAGTCTGTAGATGAACCAACAAGGAAAATATTGCAGTTGTTTTTTGAATACCTCATCTTGATTGAATCAGTCTAAATTTTAAACACCACTAGCAAGTCCACTCGGTCGGTTATTGTAGCTAAGAAGAGAGAAACATAATAGCTATCACTTTAGTGGCAGACCAAGCTATTTCCTGAACAACAGTTTCCATACTGAGAAAATGCACAGCATCTTCCATCATTTGGCAATAAAATGTAAATCTAATCCAATTAAAATGAAATGAGGACAGTAACGTGCACTAGACAATTAGGATACAAGAAAATCAGATTTTCAACTTTATGTACTGGAACAAGACTGCAAATGATAAAATGAGATGCAGACAATTATTACAAATTAAACCTAAAATTCCTCACAAACAAGCATACACAATCACATGTAGAATGCCAATCTTGACATACCTAGATGTTATTCCCCAAGAATTAGGTTGGTCCACTCATCAGGTGGGCCACAGGTTATGAAACAAATATACGGCTAAAAAACTTGGTTGAAGTGTCTTTACCCATCCAACTACTTCTAAAATTATAGCCCACCTGCTGAATGGACCAGATTTACTTTCATGACATGGTCAAAACAACCTGATGAAAAGCTTGGACATTGCACTTGGATGCTGCAATGGGACAATTGCTTTATGTATAGTGGTCAAAGCTACCACTCCTAGCTCCAGATAAGCCAAACCTACATTGAGTAAGCAAGTTGGGGAAGGGATTCTTCACTATGAAGAGATGTTCTGCATATAAAGTAAAGTTCAGGTTGGATTGGGTTAAGGATTTCAAACCCAACTTAGGTGAGGTTGAGGGTCGGAAACCCAACCCCAACCGAACATAACCCAGAGTTCAGGTTGGGCCAATCGGGTTCAAGTTGACCCAACTGAAGTTGTAAACTTATGGTGCACACTTCATGGAACTGTATGAAAACACCCATTGCACAAGCATTTCTCTATAACAATATGACAAAGAAAAACTAGCAGTTTAATGAAAGAAAAGATCTCACCAAGCTGGAATTTGACTAGTTGGTATTTATTTCTCAAACTTCTATCTTGAAAGCATAACAATGCAACTGATAAATGTGAAAGCAATGTTTGAGAATGAACTAGCTGGTGGAATGTCACGTCCCAGACTCGGTAACCGGACCTCACAAGGAATCCGATGACCGGTTTTGGCTGCAACAACCTTCGTAGTACCCCATTCTCGGCTCCTGAGGCAGGTTCCGATCCTGGGATCCTACAAGAAGGATTTCCACAATAATATAATCATTTCCAATACGAGCATACCCAAGATCACAGCTAGTAAATCTGAGAATAACAAAGGCACACATCACAAAATCCACTATGAATTTAAACTTTTACAAGCTTACATCAGGTCCAAAAGGACATACATAAGATAACAGAAGGAAGAAGGAAGAGAATCTGCAACACTGGGTCCTCAGATCGCACACCTATCCAAGCGCCGCTGCTAAGACGCCAACTTACGATCTCCTGCACACATCAATCGTGCATAAGCTTTTAGAAAGCTTAGAGGGTAGTGAAAGTGTGTAACAATGGTGCTCAGAAGAAGATAGAGAATGTAGAAGGAAGTCACGATCAATACTAATACCACTAACCTTACCAAGGTGATCATGAACATAAGAAGCTATGCTAAGGCAGTTATGATAATATAGGAAGTCATACCAAGGCTATATAGTGCAATGCGTAATGTAATGCAATGAGTACTGGGCGTCATGCTAAGGCGATGCAATATGAGGCTTACACAGCCGATGCAATTGTAATATTACGAAGTAATGCCAGTGCTCATATCCAATCCACATATCAAGTACATTTTCATCATAAGGAAATCATCGGGGTACAGTACACTACAGGATGACTGCCGCTCTACAGACCCCACACAGTCAAATGAGCGTAAGAGACCTCACTACCCGCCTGTGGACAGTCAATCACTAGTAAGGCCTGAAGGTAGCAGACGCATTCACGAGCTAGTCAGACTCAGCCTAGCAATGCCCTCTTACATCGGCGAGTAAGGCCACACCCCAATCCAACGGACTACACGACAATGGGAGTCGCAGCCTAACGGTATAAGGCCCTCATGCGCTCATATATTCCACTTAGTCACAGCAATGAAGCATATCCTTGGTACCATGAAAGTTTTGAAAATTTCACCCATGGGCATCCTATGCACCCGGTATGCTCAAGTAACATTTTTGGTGCCCAAACATGGCCATCCATGATGTATCTGTGGAGGCTACAACCCTGATGAAGCAAGAGCGATAATGCTCATATGCTATGCAATGCTAGATGTATGAATCACGCAATCAACCATGTATCAATCTCAAGCATCCAACGTGCTCAAGAGGGGATACTACATCCCTCAGGGAAAGTATCATGCAGTGCCCAATGACACAATATGACCACACGTACATAGTGTCAACCAAGCATACAATGATGTACATGGGCCATGAAGATGGGTCTAGACGCATTATGCGATGATACACAAAGTAATACACTCCTCCTATCCAAGAAGGGACCAAGACTTGGTATTTAGACAATATTCATAAGGAATCTCACCTCTAGTGGGGGCCCATTTACCTGGGATAACCCACGAGACTAGGTATACAAACTATGGGTATAAACAATATAAAAATAATCCTAACAAGAGTCTAAGATGAGTATCCAATCACTCTTAAATACAACCGGGCCTAGAGGGGGTCCATAATGGGGACATTTAACCACCATTCCCCAAAAAGGCATATCAACCATGAATGATATAGATAGAAGGTCCAAGGCCTACATTAAAGATAAAAATAAATATAACCAACCATATATACATATATATATTCCTCATAATAGGCCATAAAAAGATAAAATACCACTTTTAACAACATGAGCCCCAAGAGGAAATTAAGGCCCAAGGCTCAATTCCCAATGGCCATAGAATCCATGCATTGAGTCAGACTTGGTGGGCAGCCCGCGTACACAATATACGACTAAATAAGTTTAAGTTTGGATGAAAAAGGCCCAACTACATCAGCCCAATAACTTAACAATTTAAGTGGGCAATTAAGGGCCCAATACTATCATTGTCTTAGCCTACAAGTCCATCAAATGGTGGAAGCTGGCCTAATATATGGTTAGGCCCAACTGGGATGACTCTGCCCACTCTGGGCCTATGGGATGCCATAAAAAATTTGATCTAAGATGGGGTCCTCATCTGATCACTAAAGGTGACCCCAAAGAATGCACTAATAAAGCCCAAAGATTATAAGCATGTAACACACACACAAGTTCTCAATATGGTGGGCCCCACAGCCAAATAAAGTTTTAACCATAAAAGTTTACATTTAAGGCCTTTTGATAAACTTTTGGCCAGTTTAACTTCCTACACCTGCTAAGGTCCAGAAATCAGTTAACTATGTGGAAATAATCTCATGAAAGCCAACTATATTCGCTGAGGGACCCCACCAGATGGAGAGTGTGTATATATCATGAAAAGATCAAGTGGGCCTGTTACTAGATTGTGAGTCCAGCAGTAACCCAAGGTAAAAAATATATCCATAATCGGGCGATCCAAGGCTTGGATGGCCTGGACCAAACATGCGTTAAGGTAGGTTCCACATACATACATATTAAGCCCTAAACAAACGACATAGGGTCTATGGTGGGCCTTTAACCATCCATAGAGAAACTCATGAGCCTACCTTAGGATCACCCAGGAGGACATTCAACCTCAACTGGCCTCCAAGAGGTAGCCCGCCATTACTCATATAATATAAGGTCTAAAGCCCACACAATGCATGGCCTACTGGGCCATACACCAAGCCCAACTTATGGGCCAAATAGTGGACCCTCAAGTAAGGTTTGGGCCCAACTACAAAGGTCGTAATTCCACATATTTTGGTGGGCTTCATGGGCAGCCTACAAAGGCCCAAATACATACACATTAAGCCCTGAACAAACGGCCTAGGGTCTATGGTGGGCCTTTAACCATCCATTGAGAAACTCATGGGCCTACCTTAGGATCACCCATGAGGATATTCAACCTCAACTGGCCTCCAAGAGGTAGCCCGCCATTACTCATATAATATAAGGTCTAAAGCCCACGCAATGCATGGCCTACTAGGCCATACACCAAGCCCAACTTATGTGCCAAATAATGGATCCTCAAGTAAGGTTCGGGCCCAACTACAAAGGTCATAATTTCACATATTGTGGTAGGCTTCATGGGCAGCCTAGTAATTCATTTACATGGACAAGTTTTACATTTAACACAAGTGAGTTGGGCCTTACTTTTAGCCCAAGTATAGGGTCAATTTAATGGGCAGCCAAGAGCCCAACTTCTTGCATATTATTGCCCTTAAGCCCATCACAATAAATGGAAGAGTA
Organism: Magnolia kwangsiensis; assembly: GCA_037074715.1. Taxonomy (NCBI): domain Eukaryota; kingdom Viridiplantae; phylum Streptophyta; class Magnoliopsida; order Magnoliales; family Magnoliaceae; genus Magnolia; species Magnolia kwangsiensis. The sequence goes on from CM073588.1 coordinate 24,748,709, forward strand.
TAGCCCCAAGATAGATGGGCCTATCCAAAAGAAGTGAGTCCAAAAGGCCTAATCACTGCCACAAAAGGGGTGGCCATGCATATACTATATTACATAATGGGCCCTAAGGAAATGGCCTAAAACAAAAATCATCCAATTCATACATTATGGTGGACTAGATGTCAGCCCATAAGTCCAAGAATACACAAGCGCGAGACCTATGCCGACAGGGTGGGCCTTGCCTCATCAGACAAAGACTTAACAAGGCCCTTCACAATATGTATTTATGTGGGCTTTGAAGTCAGTCCATAATTAAACACTTCATGGGGGCATCAAGGCCCATTAATACACATGGTCAGCTTATAGACAGCCCATTGGGTTTATAAATCAATAAGGTCACTCCTTGCACAATTTTGGGTTCAAGAAAGAAGTTCCCAGCCCATTGAGCCTATAAAACTATTAAAAATTCTGGTTAAGGCTAGCCCACAAAATCACCACAAAGGTGGGCCTCAAGGGGGCACTCATTAAGCTCAAAATATTTAAGGAAGGAAAGCAATGAGTGTATGCAACACTCTCTCAAATCTGGTGTGCCACAATAGTTCCTAAACAATCAACCATGTAGCAAATTTTGGACCCCTTGCTGGAATTTCAGCCCACCCATTTCTTGGGCCTGCTAGAGTCCAAAAATTTATTTAATTTAGATGGGTTACTAATCCATGCTGATCCACATATATCAGAGTGAGCCCCACCAGATAAAAGAGAGATATACAACACTTACTTCAAGTGGGCCATACCATTAGAATGCAGGCCCAGCAACCCAAGGTAAGGGTGTGCCTGGGTATTTGACCCAAAACTGGTCCAAATTGCAGGCCACACCACGGTAGGTACAAAGGCCCGATGGCTCTGAAAATTTATAGGGTGATCCTTCGATGGGTAGGTCACACCCTCATAAAAATTTATAATTTTTTTACATCTAAAAATAATTTAATTCATTCAAATAATACAATCTGTCCAGAAACTCGGACTGATCTGGACACCATATTTTAATGGGCCAGTCCAGCCACCACCATGATGTGTACAGGCGTCCAATGGCTTCAAAATTTTTTAGGTAGGTCCTAACATGATTTTAACACATTTCTATAATTTTTTACAATTTTTAGACACTCAAAAGTATTTTAATAAATTTTAAGAATATAATCTGTCCATGGTGAACTATTGCTGGAATGTAACTGTTCTAAATTTGGGCCATCCAAATGGGTAGGTTCTACGCCTCCAAAATTCCTGAAATTTGGACCTAAGGTCCCTCATCAAGCCTAAATCAATATGGAGCTTAGAAATATGGCCCACCTTCTGAGAAAAATATTTTAAAAATTTTATTTTTATGGATCTATACTGCTGGACTGCACAGCAGAATGTTTCTGGCAATCCACTATGTTGGACCACCTGTTTAGATGCCCAAATAGGGTCCATTGGCCATACAATTTGTAGGTAGTTCATAACATGGGTGGACCACATCCCTGTAAATTTTCAAAATTTTTAGACACCCAAAAATATTTTAATAAATTTTGAATTTTCAACCTGTCCAGGGTGGAATGTTGCTGGAACAGTGCAGAAAATTCAGACTGTCCACCCTACTTGGACCACACTTTTGGGACCTCTATCAAGATCATATGGGGCTGAAATTTGGAGAACATCAAGATGAGATACCCAAATTTCAGAAAAATATATTTGATGGGTACAAAAGGTCCCCTAATCAGTCTTAAATTCAAGCCCAAGTCCAACAAAAAATCTGTCCAGAAATTTCTGGACAGTAATGCATGCATGGAATAAAATAAATTTATGGGCCTATAAAGGAAGGGATTGGCCCATAAATTGGATGTCATGGCCCACCCTAGTGGGCCCCACAACTTTTTAGAACAAACTCTCAAATTTTTATCCTTGCAAGAATATTTAAGGTGACAAAAATAGGCTTTTGAACCATGGTGTAGGTTAAGTATAGATGTCCCTTTCTTCCTGGGCTTTTTCTTTTGGGCAATCTAGGCCCACTAAGTGGACCACACATAATGTCATCAGATTGCTAACTAAGGAAAGAGAAGGAAGAGCATCCGGCCATCAGGGGAGGGCTCTGCCACTATTGAGTCGTCCCCACACAATCACAACCACAAACAATAATATAAACACATTGTACAACTAGATCTTATGATGCATGCCTTAGATCTTTAAAATGAGTGGTTGGAATGCCATCCCAATCACATGCAAGGGCCTAGATGACCCATCATACTTAGAAAAATAAGACAAATCCACATGCAAGGGGTCCATCAAGGGAAGAATTTCATGCATGGACATGCATTTACAATGTGGGCCTCATGGCCACATCTAAATGGTTGTGTAAGATCTCCACCATTAATTGGTGGGTCCTACACATCCAAATGAGTGTAACACCCCAGATTTTTGCCAACCTGGAGTTAGACGTCCTTAGGCAATGGGTCTACCATAGCACCTTGGGAGCTTCTCAAAATTCAATTCCAAAGCCAGAGAAATCATTTAGAACCAAATTCTTTAGAATTTAACGTGAATTAGCCAGCGCTACACTAGATTACCTTTGAAATAAGCGCCAACCACTTTAAATACGATCTGTAAGACCCAAAACCTCTAGAATTGTTGATGCTACGTTACCCTAAAATCAAGGATCAAACGCTAAACCGGTTTGTTCTCAGGAACCCTTTGAAACTTTGTATTGGATTTAGACCGCGCGTCGAAAGTCTGATATTTGCAATCTTAGACCGTTATGACCGCTTTGCTTGACTTGACAATCATTTCAAAAATCAAGCCCAACCGATGTTCTGAGGCTATTTCATTGAGCCTGGAGTGAAGAGAGTGAGAAAAGGGAAAGATTTAGAAATTTAATTCAAAATCTGGCTCATGTCGTTGCGCGTTATTATTAAGTATTCTGACCGTCAGAATTCAGCCAGATTTCACCCTCGGATAAGGAAAAATTTCTCTTTCATGTCATGAAGCTTGTAGACCTAATGTAGGTTCGATGACCGCTGAACTGAAATTGGTCTGCCACGTGCGATCTGGGAACTCTATCGGTCTGAAAACTTGATGTGAGCAGGATCCAATGTGCATGAGTTTAAGTCCGACCGCGTTCGGCCAGGGGACCTCCCGAAACGCTCTTTTGGATCGTAAGAGACCCAATTTGGTTATAACCCAAGTATACTCTTGTCCCAAGTCTATTTAGATTAGGTTTTAGCCTATATAAGGGCTTTAAACCCTCTCATATCTCTCCCATACGAATTTGCTATAAACCCTAGAAAGAGAGAGAGAGAAAGAGAGAGATTGTGAGTGAGTTGTGGGAGAGATTTCCTGCCACTTGCTACAGCTTCTGCCCATACTTAAGCACCGCATTCAGATCACTTTTTTGGTGATTCCAACTCACTTCTAGGTAAGAAAACCCTAACCACAAGCTTTTTTAGGGATTCCTTTGTTACAACTAGCGATGTAGCTTATGTATCTTGTGATATAGGTCGCCATAACGCCGTTGACGAAGTGTAGACATTCTATTCGAATCGATACACGTCTAAGGCAAAAGGTGAGGATTCTAGACGCTTAGATTGACTGATTTCAAAGCTTTCAATGTCGTTTAATAGTAGATTATCGATGAGAATGCCATTTGACATGCAGAACATGTTGTCCGTTTTCCATTTCGTATACGTATGGTGAATTTGAGATTTAGGGTATTTTAGTCATTTATAGAAAATACTGTATACATCTGTATTTTGCTGAAGTGATTGCCATGTGATTTTGTCGTGTTATGATATTAGATATGTGTGTATAATTTGTTTGGCGAAGAGATTTGCCTTTATGTGCACTTTGGGTCGACATACGCTATGTAGACTAAAGTGTGTAGACTAAGTGTTTGTATAAATGTTTGTATTAGTATATATTGAGCCAACGTTGTTGTAGATTAGTTTTGAGATTGAATTCTCAATCAAAACGATGATGTATATGATTTCCTCCATGTTTTCCATATAAATTGATTTCCTCATATATATGGAATATACGTGTTGGTTGATTTGTTTACGTTGTATGTTATAACATGTGTCAACATGCTTGTATTGTTTGAACTTCAATTCTAGTACTCTCATATGATAATTAATGTTGTTTACAAATGCTTGGGGCTATACATTAGTCCAAGCAGTCGATAATAGATTTAAATTCGTGGTTGGCTTCTATTTTTCAATAAGGACGCATCGATGAACGCGAGTCGTGTTTTGGGCAGGCGGCAGTGGTTAGGCTACACAAAGTGTTTCATACACTTCATGTCGCTCAGCTTGAGATGCACTCGTACTAGTCGAGTCCGTCAAGTAACCCGACTGGCCATTATATGTTTACCTTGTATGAGTCATAACTTCTTGAACCTAGGGTACTGAACTTACAATTGAAAATCCTGTTAACCATGGTACCTTGATCCATAAAGACTCATGAGCTAGGCATAGTGGTATGGGACACCGTGGTCGAGCTGTCGGCCTACGCTGGGGCCACAAACCTCCCCATAGTGACCAGTGAGCACCCTACTCTGAGCAGATTATGTTGGTATGGGACACTATATTCTTGCTGTCGGCCTACACTGATTGGTGACGAGCCCTTTATAGTGACCTTGAGTTTTTCCTGACACCGCATGGGGGCGACGAGTCCTAATGCAGTCTTAAGGATATAAATAAGCTTGTATTGATAAGGTGATGGGGGAGAGGAGTAACGAGTGCATGTAACAGCCCTGACAGCCCTTGCAGCGACCTATAAATATAACATCATATGAGATTACTAGGAGTGACGACCCTAGATAGGATCTGTGTTGGGATTGATATAAGAAAGGTACCTTAGTTTCCCAATACTGTTGTATGAATGGACTAATAACAACTCGGTAATCATTATCCATATCACACTGCATGTGCCTGGAAGATGTGGAGCACTGAGGAACGCAAGCATGCCGTGGGCGTAAGATGATGCCGCATGAGGGAGTATGTCGGTGAGGGCATCTATCATGTCATTTCATGCCTATATTAACAACAGTATTTAGGATTGTCTGATTGCTTGCTTAACTATTATCGCGTGATTGATTTGATAACATGCTAATATTTGCTCTATGATTTCACTGAGTTGATCACTCACTCCCATGTTATGGGACGGTGTCGCGCACACCAACCAGTCCCTGTTTTAGTTACAGATGATGATGCTGCTTGTGAAGTGGAGCTGGACTTGATGATGATGAGGAGAATTTCTCTTATATGCGTGTTCTAACCGACGGGATTACAAGGAGGTTGTTTAGATGCCATGACACTTATTATTTTATATTTTTAGAGCACTCATGTATATACTTTTTATCATTTTTAGAGTATACACGTATTTAGTTAACTTGGTAACATGTTCACACTCTGGAGACTTACAACAGTTCATATATTTTATATATCTATCACATTCTTCCGCTTGCTAATTTAACTGTCTCTGGAGTATGATATGTTGTTTTGGGTTAATCCACTTCATGTTTTATGCACTATTATGGCCAACATTCATCCATCATTAAAAATGTTGCATAAGTGATGTTCTGGAACTCGGGAATTGGGTTTCTACCCGACCCCTGATTTTCAGGATGTTACAGATGGTATCTGAGTATGATTTGGATTAAAATGGACCTAGGTTATGGTAACACAATGCACACTGATACACTCTGACTTAGGAAGGGGGCGATGGAACTTAGAAACCACATTAGAATCTCAAGTTTCGCTGACAGGTGAGATTATACGATAATTTAGGCCGTAACGTATCTTTGGTCGCGTGAAGTGACCTAAGTCGACTCTAGGCCATCAGTCGATGGGTTTGAGTCATTCCTTGAGGAATTCCAAACCCAAAAATGAATGTTCTTAGGTTGTGGGTTGATCACAACACCCTACAGTCAATCGCAAGACCTAAAACCCATGTTTTACCCATTTCCTTCAAAATCTCTCCTTTCACCACCTCATTCTTCAAATTTTTCTAAATCCTTTCATACTATGCATAAGTACTAACTTCTAAATGATGGAGAATCATGCTTGAACAAAACTTTACTATAAATAGTAAATATATGTATAAATGGGACTTTTTATCATTCCAATTATGGAATCTTGTGGAATAAGTGGGTTAGTTGGATTGATTAGCCTCTCCTACCCCAAAATCATATGTTACATGATGCATAAACACATTCCAGTTTGTAAATTGGCCTCAAAACGCATCAAACGGAGTCATGGGCCTACCCACACTGATCTAGAATGATCCATGGTGGGACCCACATATATTTAGGGTCCTTAGGACAGGGGGACCCAGCCCAGATGGCCGGGCATCTCCGAATTACAAGTTGGTCGGCGCGGACCTCGCCGTACAACGGGTCTGGATCGGGCTGGGCTTCGGGCCGACGTCAGTTGGGGGCTAGTGTAGCCCCTATACATAGGGGCCGCCCGTTAAAAGTGTCCCAAAACACCACTTCCTTCACTAAATCCCCTCCCAAGCTCTCCCTTCTCCACGTTTTGCTGCCTCCCTCTCAAATCCTGTCTCCAAATCACTTTCAATCCCATTTTCGGCCACAACCGACGCCACTCCATCGATTCATAGCCATACACAGTCTCCCCTCCCTCCATTCTCATCGATTGGAGCTCTTACACCCTCCATTTCAAGAAAAACTCGTGTAAGCTTCAAACCCAACCCATCTCATCCTTTTACCTTTGAAATCCTAACCATTTGAGGCATGTTTCACTCCTCTATAGGACCTAGATTCATGGCAGCCCATTTGGATAGACCTTTCACCCCCTTTCCTTCATTTTCATGGCTCTTTTAAGCTAGTTATAGCCGTCTTCTCAATCTCTCCGCTTTACCGTCGGGCAAGACCAAATACGGTAGCTTAGTCCACAAATAATGACCATCTGGTGCTAGGACTTCTAAAGTTTTGGACCTAGAGTTAGTACTCCTAGATTTGAAAGATCTGACGATATAGGAAATCCAATTTCAATTAGATAATCTTGACTTTAAGCGATAGAACAATCCCCTGTAGTAGAAGTGGTATGAAACCATTTAGCGTATAGGCTTAGGTTTTGGATTATATCTAGTGAGTTATAGGCTAGACTACTAGTTGAATTAAGCAGCGTAAAGCCTGTATATGCTAAGGAATAGTAGGTTAAATTTGGTTGGAGTAGAACCTCATTCTTTCGATAGATCCCCTTAATACTTATAGACTTCTGTTATAACCCTTAGGAAAGTTATTTTTACTTAGAACCATTCATTCTCAGGGAAAACTTATACATCCCTAACATTGACCTTAGAATAAATCAGCACACCCCTTAGAATTTTCATTAGAATTGCCTTCCCCAAGGGCTTATTGCATTTGGGAACGCAGAGTAAAGGAACTTCATATATAAGTGAAGTATTCGCGGTTTGAATTGACTTCTCAATCCTACTAGTTGCCAATGAATCCAATGCTCTGATCAAGCAGAAGATCGGCATCGGCTAGGATTAAGAACTGATACAACGAATTTTCTGTCAGAGTCTAGGCAGAAAGTCTATGTATCCGACTCATACCTAGTACACAACTTTTCTTCCGAGTTGGCCCGACCATCTATAACCAAAAGTTATTTCTTTGCCTTTGGGAAATGTTGAAAACATATAGCCAATAGAGATTAGACATCTTGCCGCAAGCTCACACCTTCCCCTGAACTCAATCACAATAGATATTAGGTTTCTTTTTACAACCCTAGGTACCAATGCCATATAATGCATCATTAGTAAAGGAAGACCAATGTAGTGAGAAGTTATTTCTCATTTCATATAAAGGATAGGCCCTAAGTTACGCCTAGTTTCGATATACGGATCGAGACATAGATTCTTGAACCTTAAGTAGAACCAAGTTTTAAGGGGGGTAGAACGTACCGAGACTAATCTAGTTAGCATTAGCTAACGCAACCGTTGGATCAGAGTAGCGCAGCGGAAGCGTGGTCGGCCTCTTCCCCACTGGCCCAGGATCGAAGAAGTTGGTTTAGGTTATACGTAAGGTTAGGTCATTAAATAGGATTTGAACCTTCCTTAGAATGTCAATAATAAAGTCACTCTAGGGACTCATTACCCTTTGCCAATTTCGGGGATGAAATTTTATTTTAAGGGGGGTAGATTGTAACACCCTGTATTTTTGTCAACCTGGAGTTGGACGTCCTTAGGCAATGGGTCTACCATAGCACCTTGGGAGCTTCTCAAAATTCAATTCCAAAGTCAAAGAAATCATTTAGAACCAAATTCTTTAGAATTTAACGTGAATTAGCCAGCGCTACAGTAGATTACCTGTGAAATAAGCGCCAACCACTTTAAATACGATCTGTAAGACCCAAAACCTCTAAAATCGTTGACGCTACGTTACCCTAAGATCCAGGATCAAACGCTAAACCGGTTTGTTCTCAGGAACCCTTTGAAACTTTGTATTGGATTTAGACCGCGCGTCGAAAGTTCGATATTCACAATCTTAGACCGTTATGACTGCTTAGCTGGACTTAACAATCATTTCAAAAATCAAGCCAACTGATGTTCTGAGGCTATTTCATTGAGCCTGGAGTGAAGAGAGTGAGAAAAGGGAAAGATTTAGAAATTTAATTCAAAATCTGGCTCGTGTCGTTGTGCGTTATTATTAAGCGTTCTGACCATCAGAATTCAGCTAGATTTCACCCTCGGATCAGGAAAAATTTCTCTTTCATGTCATGAAGCTTGTAGACCTGATGTAGCTTCAATGACCGCTGAACTGAAACTGGTCTACCATGTACGATCTGGGAACTCTATCGGTCTGAAAACTTGATGTGAGCAGGATCCAATGTGCATGAGCTTAAGTCCGACCGCGTTCGGCCAGGAGACCTCCCGAAACGCTCTTTCGGATCGTAAGAGACCCAATTTGGTTATAACCCAAGTATACCCTTGTCCCAAGTCTATTTAGGTAAGGTTTTAGCCTATATAAGGGCTTTAAACCCTCTCATATCTCTCCCATCCGAATTTGCTATAAACACTAGAAAGAGAGAGAGAGAGAGAGAAAGAGAGAGATTGTGAGTGAGTTGTGGGAGAGATTTCCTGCCACTTGCTACAGCTTCTGCCCGTGCTTAAGCACCGCATTCAAATCACTTTCCTGGTGATTCAAACTCACTTCTAGGTAAGAAAACCCTAACCGCAAGTTGTTTTAAGGATTCCTTTGTTACAAGTAGCGATATAGCTTATGTATCTTTTGATATAGGTCACCATAACGCCGTTGACGAAGCGTAGACGTTCTATTTGAATCGATACACGTCTAAGGCAAAAGGTGAGGATTTTAGACGCTTAGATTGACTGATTTCAAAGCTTTCAATGTCGTTTAATAGTAGATTATCGACGAAAATGTCATTTGACATGTAGAACATGCTGTCCGTTTTTCATTTCGTATACGTATGGTGAATTTGAGATTTAGGGTATTTTAGTCATTTATAGGAAATACTGTATACATATGTATTTTTTTGAAATGATTTCCATGTGACTTTTTCGTGTTATGATATTACATATGTGTGTATAATCTGTTTGGAGAAGAGATGTGCCCTTATGCGCACTTTGGGTCGACATACGCTATGTAGACTAAAGTGTGTAGACTAAGTGTTTGTATAAATGTTTGTATTAGTATATATTGAGCCAACGTTGTTGTAGATTAGTTTTGGGATTGAATTCTCAATCAACATGATGATGTATATGATTTCCTCCATGTTTGCCATATAAATTGATTTCCTCATATATATGGAATATATGTGTTGGTTGATTTGTTTACGTTGTATGTTATAACATGTGTCAACATGCTTGTATTATTTGAACTTTCATTCTAGTACTCTCATATGATCATTGATGTTGTTTACAAATGCTTGGGGCTATACGTTAGTCCAGGTAGTCGGTAATAGATTCAAATTCGTGGTTGGCTTCTATTTACCACGAAGGACGCATCGATGAACGCGAGTCGTATTTTGAGAAAGCGGCAGTGGTTAGGCCACACAAAGTGTTTCATACACTTCATGTCGCTCAGCTTGAGATGCGCTCGTATTAGTCGAGCCCGTCAAGTAACCCGACTGGCCATTGTAAGTTCACCTTGTATGATTCATAACTACTTGAACCTAGGGTACTGAACTTACCATAGAAAACCCTGTTAACCATGGTACCTTGATCCATAAAGACTCATGAGCCGGGCATGGTGGTATGGGACACCGTGGTCGAGTTGTCGGCCTACGCTGGGGCCACAAACCTCCCCGTAATGACCAATGAGCACCCTACTCTGAGCAGATTATGGTGGTATGGGACACTATATTCTTGCTGTCGGCTTACACTGATTGGTGACGAGCCCTTTGTAGTGACCTTGAGTTTATCCTGACACCACATGGGGGCGACGAGTCCTGATGGAGTCTTAAGGATATAAATAGGCCTGTATTGATAAGGTGATGGGGGAGAGGAGCAACGAGTGCATGCAACAGCCCTGACAGCCCTTGCAGCGACCTATAAATATAACATCGTATGAGATTACTAGGAGTGACGACCCTAGACAGGATCTGTGTTGGGATTGATACAAGGAAGGTACCTTAGTTACCCAATACTGCTGTATGAATGGACTAATAACAACTCGGTAATCATTATCCATATCGCACTGCATGTGCATGGAAGATGTGGAGCACTGAGGAACGCAAGCTTGCCGCGGGTGTAAGATGGTGCCGCACGAGGGAGTATGTCTATGAGGGCATCCATCATGTCATTTCATGCCTACATTAACAACAGTATTTAGGATTGTCTGATTGCTTGCTTTACTATTATCGCATGATTGATTTGATAACATGCTAATCTTTGCTCTATGATTCCACTGAGTTGATCACTCACTCCCACATTACGGGACGGTGTCTTGCACACCAACCAGTCCCTGTTTTAGTTGCAGATGATGGTGCTGCTTGTGAAGTGGAGCTGGACTTGATGATGATGATGAGAATTTCTCCTATATGCGTGTTCTGACCGACGGGATTACAGGGAGGTTGTTTAGATGCCATAACACTTATTATTTTATATTTTTAGAGCACTCATGTATATCCTTTTTATCATTTTTGGAGTATACATGTATTTAGTTAACCTGATAACATGTTCATACTCTGGAGACTTACAACAGTTCATATATTTTATATACCTATCACATTCTTCCGCTTGCTAATTTAACTGTCTCTGGAGTATGATGTACTATTTTAGCTTAATCCACTTCATATTTTATGCACTATTATGGCCAACATTCATCCATCATTGAAAATGTTGCATAAGTGATGTTCTGGAACTCAGGGGTTGGGTTTCTACCCGACCCCCAATTTTCGGGATGTTACAGATGGTATCTGAGCATGATTTGGATTAAATTGGACCTGGGTTATGGTAACACAATGTACACTGATGCACTCTGACTTAGGAAGGGGGCGATGGAACTTAAAAACTACATTAGAATCCCAAGTTTCGCTGATAGGTGAGACTATACGATAATTTAGGCCGTAACGTATCTTTGGTCACGTGAAGCGACCTAAGTCGACTCTAGTCCGTCAGTCGACGGGTTTGAGTCATTCCTTGAGGAATTCCAAACCCGAAAATGAATGTCCTTAGGTTGTGGGTCGACCACAACACCGTACACTCAATCGCAAGGCCTAAAACCCTTGTTTTACCCATTTCCTTCAAAATCTCTCCTTTCACCACCTCATTCTTCAACTTTTTCTAAATTCTTTCATACAAGGAATAAGTCCTAACTTCTAAATGATGGAGAATCATGCTTGAACAAAAATTTACTATAAATTGTAAATATATGTAAATGGGACTTTTGACCATTCCAGTTATGGAATCTTGTGGAATAAGTGGGTTAGTTGGATTGATTAGCCTCTTCTACCCCAAAATCATATGTTACATGATGCATAAACACATTCCATTTTATAAATTGACCCGAAAATTCTTCAAATGGAGTCATGGGCCTACCCACGCTGATCTAGAATGATCCAGGGTGGGACCCACATATATTTAGGGTCCTTAGGATAGGGGGACCCAGCCCAGATGGCCGGGAATCGCTGAATTACAAGTTGGTCGGTGAGGACCTCACCGTACAACGGGTCTAGATCGGGCTGGGCTTCAGGCCGACGTTAGTTGGGGGCTAGTGTAGCCCCTGTACATAGGGGCCGCCCGTTAAAAGTGTCCCAAAACACCACTTCCTTCACAAAATCCCCTCCCAAGCTCTCCCTTCTCCACGTTTTGCTGCCTCCCTCTCAAATCCTGTCTCTGAATCACTTCTAATCCCATTTTCGATCACAACCGACGCCACTCCATCGATTCACAGTCTCCCCTCCCTCCATTCTCATCGATTGGAGCTCTTACACCCTCCATTTCAAGAAAAACTCGTGTAAGCTTCAAACCCAACCCATCTCATCCTTTTACCTTTGAAATCCTAGCCATTTGAGGCTTGTTTCACTCCTCTATAGGACCTAGATTCACGGCAGCTCATTTGGACAACCCTTTCACCCCCTTTCCTTCATTTTTCATGGCTCTTTCGAGCTAGTTATAGCCGTCTTCTCGATCTCTCCGCTTTACCGTCGGGCGAGACCAAATACGGTAGCTTAATCCACAAATAATGACCATCTGGTGCTAGGACATTTAGAGTTTTGGACCTAGAGTTAGTACTCCTAGATTTGAAAGATCTGACGATATAGGAAATCCAATTTCAATTAGATAACTCTAAGTGATAGAACAATCCCCTGTAGTACAAGTGGTATGAAACCATTTAGCGTATAGGCTTAGGTTTTGGATTATAGCTAGTGAGTTACAGACTAGACTACTAGTAGAATTAAGCAGCGTAAAGCCTGTATATGCTAAGGAATAGTAGGATAAATTTGGTTGGAGTAGAACCTCATTCCTTCAATAGATCCCCTTAATACTTATAAACTTCTGTTATAACCCTTAGGAAAGTTATTTTCACTTAGAACCATTCATTCTCAGGGAAAACTTATACATCCCTAACATTGACCTTAGAATAAATCAGCACGCCCCTTAGAATTTCCATTAGAATTGCCTTCCCCAAGGGCTTATTGCATTCGGGAATGCGGAGTAAAGGAACTGTATATATTAGCGAAGTATTCGCGGTTTGAATTGACTTCTCAATCCTGGTAGTTGCCAATGAATCCAATGCTCTGATCAAGCAGAAGATTGGCATCGGCTAGGATTAAGAACTGATACGACGAATTTTCTGTCAGAGTCTAGGCAGAAAGTCTATGTATCCGACTCAGACCTACTACACAACTTTTCTTCCGTGTTGGCTTGACCATCTACAACCAAAAGTTATTGCTTTGCCTTTGAAAAATGTTGAGGACATATAGCCAATAGAGATTAGACATCTTGCCGCAAGCTCACACCATCCCCTGAACTCAATCACAATAGAGATTAGGTTTCTTTCTACAACCCTAGGTACCAATGCCATAGAACGCATCATTAGTAAAGGAAGACTAATGTACTGAGAGGTTGTTTTCCATTTCATGTTAAGGATAGGCCCTAAGTTACGCCTAGTTTCGATATACGGATCGAGGCATAGATTCTTGAACCTTAAGTAGAACCAAGTTTTAAGGAGGGTAGAACGTACCGAGCATAATCTAGTTAGCATTAGCTAACGCAACCGTTGGATCAGAGTAGCGCAGCGGAAGTGTGGTTGGCCTCTTCCCCACTGGCCCAGGATCAAAGAAGTTGGTTTAGATTATATGTAAAGTTAGGTCATTAAATAGGATTTGAACCTTCCTTAGAATGTCAATACTAAAGTCTCTCTAGGGACTCATTACCCTTAGCCAATTTCGGGGATGAAATTTTATTTTAAAGGGGGTAGATTGTAACACTCTGAATTTTTTCCAACCTGGAGTTAGACGTCCTTAGGCAATAGGTCTACCATAGCACCTTGGGAGCTTCTCAAAATTCAATTCCAAAGCCAGAGAAATCATTTAGAACTAAATTCTTTAGAATTTAACGTGAATTAGCCAGCACTACACAAGATTACCTGTGAAATAAGAACCAACCACTTTAAATATGATCTGTAAGACCCAAAACCTCTAGAATCGTTGACGCTACGTTACCCTAAAATGCAGGATCAAACACCAAACCGGTTTGTTCTCAGGAACCCTTTGAAACTTTGTATTGGATTTAGACCGCGCGTCGAAAGTCCGATATTCGCAATCTTAGATGACCGCTTAGCTGGACTTGACAATCATTTCAAAAATCTAGCCCAACCGATGTTCTAAGGCTATTTCATTGAGCCTGGAGTGAAGAGAGTGAGAAAAGGAAAAGATTTAGAAATTTAATTCAAAATCTGGCTCGTGTCGTTGCGCGTTATTATTAAGCGTTCTGACCGTCAGAATTCAGCCAGATTTCACCCTCGGATTAGGAAAAATTTCTCTTTCAAGTCATGAAGCTTGTAAACCTGATATAGGTTCGATGACCGCTGAACTGAAACTGGTCTGCCACGTGCGATCTAGGAACTCTACCGGTCTGAAAACTTGATGTGAGCAGGATCCAATGTGCATGAGCTTAAGTCTGACCGCGTTCATCCAGGGGACCTCCCGAAACGCTCTTTTGGATCGTAAGAGACCCGATTTAGTTATAACCCAAGTATACCCTTATCCCAAGTCTATTTAGGTGAGGTTTTAGCCTATATAAGGGCTTTAAACCCTCTCATATCTCTCTCATCCGAATTTGCTATAAACCCTAGAAAGAGAGAGAGAGAAAGAGAGAGATTGTGAGTGAGTTGTGGGAGAGATTTCCTGCCACTTGCTACAGCTTCTGCCTGTGCTTAAACACTGCATTCAGATCACTTTCTCGGTGATTCCAACTCACTTCTAGGTAAGAAAACCCTAACCACAAGCTGTTTTAGGGATTCCTTTGTTACAAGTAGCGATGTAGCTTATGTATCTTTTGATATAGGTCGCCATAACGCCGTTGACGAAGCGTAGACGTTTTATTCGAATCGATACACGTCTAAGGCAAAAGGTGAGGATTTTAGACACTTAGAATGATGATTTCAAAGCTTTCAATGTCGTTTAATAGTAGATTATCGACGAGAACGCCATTTGACATGTAGAACATGCTGTCCATTTTCCATTTCGTATATGTACGGTGAATTTGAGATTTAGGGTATTTTAGTCATTTATAGGAAATATTGTATACATCTATATTTTGCTGAAGTGATTGCCATGTGATTTTGTCGTGTTATGATATTAGATATGTGTGTATATCTGTTTGGCGAAGAGATTCGCCCTTATGCGCACTTCGGGTCGACATACGCTATGTAGACTAAAGTGTGTAGACTAAGTGTTTGTATAAATGTTTGTATTAGTATATATTGAGCCAACGTTGTTGTAGATTAGTTTTGGGATTGAATTCTCAATCAACACGATGATGTATATGATTTCTCCATGTTTGCCATATAAATTGATTTCCTCATATATATGGAATATATGTGTTTGTTGATTTGTTTACGTTGTATGTTATCACATGTGTCAACATGCTTGTATTGTTTGAACTTTAATTCTAGTACTCTCATATGATTATTGATGTTGTTTACAAATGCTTGGAGCTATACGTTAGGCCAGGTAGTCCGTAATAGATTCAAATTCGTGGTTGGCTTCTATTTGTCACGAAGGACGCATCGATGAACGCGAGTCGTGTTTTGGGAAAGCGGCAGTGGTTAGGCCACACAAAGTGTTTCATACACTTCATGTCGCTCAGCTTGAGATGCGCTCGTACTAGTCGAGCCCGTCAAGTAACCCGACTGGCCATTGTAAGTTCACCTTGTATGAGTCATAACTACTCGAACCTAGGGTACTGAACTTACCATAAAAAACCCTGTTAACCATGGTACCTTGATCCATAAAGACTCATGAGCCGGGCATGGTGGTATGGGACACCGTGGTCGAGCTGTCGGCCTATGCTGGGGCCACAAACCTCCCCGTAATGACCAATGAGCACCCTACTCTGAGCAGATTATGGTGGTATGGGACACTATATTCTTGTTGTCGGCCTGCACTGATTGGTGACGAGCCCTTTGTAGTGACCTTGAGTTTATCCTGATACCGCATGGGGGCGACGAGTCCTGATGCAGTCTTAAGGATATAAATAGGCCTGTATTGATAAGGTGATGGGGGAGAGGAGCAACGAGTGCGTGCAACAGCCCTGACAGCCCATGCAGCGACCTATAAATATAATATCGTATGAGATTACTAGGAGTGACGACCCTAGACAGGATCTGTGTTGGGATTGATATAAGGAAGGTACCTTAGTTTCCCAATACTGCTGTATGAATGGAATAATAATAACTCGATAATCATTATCTGTAACATCCCGAAAATTGGGGGGTCGAGCAAAAACTCTACTCCCGAGTTTCAAAATGTTATTTATGCAACATGGATTTGTATGATTGAATGTTGTCTGTGATAATGTATTAAACATGAGTGAGATTAAGCCAGAATAGCATATCATACTCCAGAGACAGTTAAATTTGCAAGCGGAAGACTGTAATAGTATGTATAACATATATAAACTGTTGTATGTCTCCAGAGTGTGAATATATTACCAGGTTATACACATACATGTATACTTCAAAAGTAAACAAAATGAATATACATGAGGGTGCTAAAAATATAAAATGACAAGTGTCAATGTATCTAATCAACCTCCCTGTAATCCCGTCAATCAGATCACACATAAAGGAGATATCCTAATCATCATCATCAAATCCAGCTCCGCCTCGTAGGCCGCGCCATCATCTGCAATCACAATAGGGACTGGTGGGTGTCCGAAAACACCATCCCGTAACGTGGGAGTGAGTGATCAACTCAGTGGGATAAGAGAGCAAAGATTAGCATGTTATCAAACAATCATGCGATAATAGTAAAGCAGTAAATCAAACAATCCTAATACTGTTGTTAATGCAATATGACATGACGTGATGTATGCCCTCACCGACGATCTCCCTCATACGGCAACATCTTACGACCGCGGCATGCCACACTCCCTAGAGTGCTCCACATCTTCCAAGCACATGCAATGTTATGGTGATATGATTTTCAAGTTGTTATTAGTCCATTCAAACAGCAGGATTGGGAAACTAAGGTACCTCCCTTATATCAATCCCAACACAGATCCTGTCTAGGGTCGTCACTCCTAGTAATCTCATACGATGTATATTTTGTAGGTCGCTGCAAGGGCTGCCAGGGCTGTTGCACGCACTCGTTGCTCCGCTCCCCCATCACCTTATCAATACAGGCCTACTGTACTCTACTGCTACGGAAGGGTCGTCGCCTCCCGTAGACTCAGAATACGCTCGCGGTCACTACAAAGGGCTGTCAGGGCTGTTGTTCGCACTCGTTGCACCGCTCCCCCATCACCTTATCAATGTAGGCCGACAGCAAGAATATAGTGTCCCATACCACCATAATCTGCTCACGAGTCTAGGTGCTCACTGGTCACTACGGGGAGGTTTGTGGCCCGAGCGTAGGCCGACAGCTCGACCACGGTGTACCATACCACCATGCCCGGCTCATGAGTCTTTATGGATCAAGGTACCATGGTTAACAGGGTTTACAATGGTAAGTTCAGTACCCTAGGTTCAAACAGTTATGACTCATGCAGGGTAAACATACAACGGCCAGTCGGGTTACTTGACGGGCTCGACTAGCACGATCACATCGCAAGTCGAACGACATGAAGTACGTAAAACACTTCGCGTGGCCTAACCACTGCCGTCAACTCCAAACACGACTCGCGTTCATCGACGCGTCATTCGTGGCGAAGATAAACTAACCACGAATTTGCTCGGTTACCGACTGCCTGGACTAGGCATAGTCCCAAACAATCATAGAATCACATCAGTAGTTGTGTAAGGGTAATGGAAATGAAATACAACCATATGAGCATGTTAACACACGTTATTACATACAACTTAAGCAAATCATCTTACACATGTCTTTCACACATATAATGAAATTAAGCATGTCGCCAACATATAGGAAATCCTCTCCATCAACATATTAATTGAGAATTCAATCTCAAAGTAAATCATAAGGAAATCATCAAGCACATGTTATAACATACAGCTTAAGCGAATCGCCAAGCACATGCATTTCATTCATATTATGAAATCATGCATATGGCTAACATGTAGGAAACCATTCACACCAGCATATTAATTGAGAAATCAATCTCAAACTAATTCATAACACCATTTAATTCAATACATACTAATACAAGCATTTATACAAACACTTACACTACACACTTAAGTCTACATATAGTATGTCGACCCAAAGTGCGCATTTAGGCGAATCTCTTCGCCAAACTAATTATACACGTATTCCTAACATTCTAATGCGACAAAAAACCATGTCAATCACATCAGCAAAATATGAGTAAAAACAGTACTTCCTACAAATGACTAAAATGCCCTAAATCTCATATTCTTCGTTGGTTTACGAAACAGGAAACGGACAGCATATTGTACATGTCAAACGGCGTTGCCGTCAAGAATCTACTATTAAACGACATTGAAAGCTTTGGAAACAGTCAATCAAAGCATCTAAAATCCGCACCTTATCTCTTACGGATGCGTGATTTTGAACGACGGAGAGTGTACGCTTCGTCTACGGCAATCAGACAACCTGATACACGTGTACATCAGCTACTATTCTATTTGAATCGAAGAAATCCCCAAATCAGCAAGTGGTTAGGGTTTTCCTTACCTAAAAGTGCGTTGGAATCGCCGGAAAAGTGATCGGAGTGAGTCGCCTAAGCTCGTGCAGCAGCAGCAGCAGTTGGCAGGAAAATCACTCCCACTCTCTCTCACAAACTCTCACCTTTTCTCTCTCCCAATCTAGGGCTTTTTATAATTTCGGATGGGAGAGAGGAGTGAGGGTTTCAACCCCTTTTATAAGCTTAAAAATGCCAGAAACAGGCTCCGGGACGAAGTTTACTTAGTGCCTATCCATTTCGGGGCTGTTTCGATCCAAAAGATGATTTCTGGTGGTCCCCTGGTTGATTGCGATCGGACTTAAGCTCATGCGTACCAGATATAGCACGTATTAAGTTTTCAGTCCGGCAGGGTTACCAGATCGCACGTAGCGGACCAGTTTCAGTTCAGCGGTCACCGCACAGCTGAAGGTCTCATGATAATAAATAGAAATTTTTCCTGATCCGAGGGTGTAATCTGGCTGAATTCTGACGGTCAGAATGCTTAATACTGACGCGTAAAGTCGTGTGCCAGATTTGAATTTGAAATTCCAATTCTGTCTCTATTCGCGGTCTCTTCATTCCGGACTCAATGAAATAGTCTGCGATTGTCGGTTGGACTTGATTTTCGAAATGAGTATCAAGTCCAACAAGGCGGTCCTAACGGTCTAAGATATGAAGTATCGAACTTTCGACGTGCGGTCTAGATCCAATACAAAAGTTTAAAGCGGTCCAGAGAACGAACCTGCTTAGAGTTTGGTCCGAGGTTATAGAGTATTATAGAGTCGTTGGTTCTACTCGATTTGGGTCTTGTAGAACGTATTTAAAGTGATCAGGGACTGTTTCCCAGCTACTCCAACGTTGCGCTAGCCAACTTATGTTTAGTTTCTAAAGGAATTAATCCTAAGTGGTTTCTTTGGCTATGGAATTGGGTTCTGAGCGATTTTTCAGGTGTTTTAATTGACCCACTGCCTAAGGACGTCAAATCCCAGATTGGCCAAAATCTGGGGTGTTACAATCTACCCCCCTTAAAACACAATGTCGTCCCCGACATTGGCGAAGGGTAAGGAATACTTTTCTAAGGAAGGTTCAATCCTACTTAATAACCTAATCGTACGTATATCCTAACTCAAAGGTTTCGACCTTGGGCCAGTGGGGAAGAGGCCAACCACTCTTCCGCTGCGCCACTCTGATCGAACGGGAGCGTTGACTAACCTAACTGGATTGGACTTAATTCGTTCTACCCCCCTTAAAACTTGGTTTTACTTAAAGTTCAAGAGTCTATACGTCGCTCCGTACATCAGAACGAGGTGCAACTTAAGACCTATCCTTGAAATAAATTGGAAAACAACTTCTCTACATGGTTTTCCTTGCTAATGATGCTTTCTATGGCATTGGTACCTATGATCATAGAGATGAGCCTAATCTCTATTATGGTTAAGTTCAGGGGCAGGTATGAGTTGGTGGCAAGATGTCGAATTCTCTACTGGCTTTAAGTCCTCGCCATTTCCCAAAGACAATGTGATCCTGTTTGGTTGTAGGTGGTTGGGCCATTACAGAAGAAAGGTTGTGTAGTGGGTCTGAGCCGGATACGTTGAACCTTCTGTCTAATCAGGACAGAAAATGCGTTGTATCAGTTCTTAATCCGAGTCGATGCCGATCCTCTGCTTGATCAGAGCATTGGATTCATTGGTAACCACTAGGAGTAAGAAATCGACTCAAACCGCGAATACATCTCTTACATGTAGTTCCTTTGTTCCGCGTTCCTGAATGCAATAAGCCCTTGGGGAAGGTAATTCTAAGGGGCGTGCTAGTACATTCTAAGTTCATTCTAAGGGATTTATAAATGGTCCCTAAGAGTGAATGACTCCCTCCTATGGGCAACAAAAGAAGTCTATAAGTCATAAGGGGATCTATCGAAGGAAGGGAGTCTCATTCCAACCAAATCTAACCTACTATCCCTTAGCATAAATAGGCCTTACACTGCCTAAGACAACTAGTAGCCTAGTTTGTAACTCAGTAGTTATAATCCAAAACCTAAGTTTATACGTTAAATGGTTCCATACCATTTCTACTACAGGGAATTCTTCTACTACTTAGGGTCAAGATTATCTAAATGAAATTGGATTTCTTATGTCGTCAGATCCTTCAAATCTAGGAGTGCTATCGCTAGGTCCAAAACGCCAAGGGCCTATTGGCCAGTAGCATTAAGTTGTATTAAATGGAACCGCATTCCTAATCCCATGTTGGGATAGGGAGTGGCATGCTTGGTAGGAGGGTGGGGTGGGATAAAAATTCATTTGTAGATTGAATCCGGGGAGTTACTATACTCCCAATCTGGGGACAGTACCTTACAGCGAAATGAAACGGCATGTATTCCATCTAACCAAATTTCGTCACAATATATGGAATAAAGTTCCACATGGATTATGACAGAGATGCATTCGGCTATGCTAAGCCCAAACCACTGGCGCAACACATTGTCTACCAGTGACATCACTAGACCCAATAACAATAAAACACAAAAATCCTTAAAACAAAAATCAAACAATCTACAGGGCAAAGGCATAGATGCCTAACTCTACCAAAGGACTTTACCATAGTCCCGACTTACCTTCTTTATCCCTGTCGAGTCTAATACTGTCTGTTGCTCACTAGAGCTCTCTCGGCCATATATTTTCAGTATCCCTTAAGCAAAGAAAATGGAGAAATAGGATTGAGAGGGAGGATGGTGAAAAGAGAGAAAAAGGCTAAAACAGCTTAATAATAGCCATGAAAAATGGGGGAAATGCAAGGAAATGACTAACTAAACTAGAAAAGGGAGATCTAGGCATTGTAGAAGGATGCTTCAAGCTCCCCTAGGATGTATTTCCAGAAAGAAAAGAGAATGAAAAAGGGGAATGGAGCACCTCACGATTTCAGCTCGATTTGGGGGTTGTTGGAGCTCCAAACGGCAAGATTTGCAAGAGGGAAGGCTGCAAACTTCAATGGAGTGATGGGGCGTGGTCGTTTTCAGCCAAGAATGGGTTTAGGAGTGGTTTGGAACCACGGTTTTGAGAGAGGGCAGCTAGAAAATGAAAATAGGGCTAGGGAAGGGGACTTTTGTGAAGGAAGTACCCCATTTAGGGGTTTTCTATGGATGAACCATACGTGGGAGGGGTGTACTACCCAAAATACCTCCACGCCTCAAATTTTACCTCAAGTGGGCCCACCTGTACGGCGATGCATCGTCGAACCGGCGATGGCATCGCCGACCGCCCGGTGATATGACCGGTGGGACCACATGGGTTTGGTCCCCCATGGTCCAGGGACCCCAAATATGTACGGTTCCCACTTTGGTTCATTCTATATTGCCCTATGGAGGCTAAAACATGCATTCAGGGCTTTCCGGAGCCAATCTGCAATCTCGAATACAAAACCCTATCATGCAGCATATGATTTTGGGGTAGAATGATCTAGTACATCCATCTAAACCCTTAGTTACTAAAGAAAGTGAAATTTGAATATCCTTATGGACATTTTTCATGAAATTTTACTATTCACTATAAAATTTTGTGAAAGTATGATTTTACATTATTTTCACATTAGGATTGATGCCTAATATGAAAAGGATAAGAAATAATTGAAGATTGGAGTGGTGAGAGGAAGAATTTTGAAGATTTTTGGTGAAACGGGGTTTTTAGGCCCTGGCGATTGAATACAGGAGTCGTGGCCATCCCATGGCCCAAGGATTCACTTTTACGGGTTTAAAATCATTCAAAGAATGTCTCAACCCACTTACCTACAACCTAGGAGCTATTCGGGTTGCTTCACGCGACCCTAGATACGTTATGGACTCGATCACGGGATCGAAATGAATAGACTTCGCCTATTGGCGAATCTGGGATCCTAGAAGTGTTTCTAGACCCTTCTCGCACCCACCTAAGTCAAAGGAAGCGACAGCGTATGTCGCGTGACCATAACCCAGGCCCAGTTTAATCCAAATCATGCTCTGATACCATCTGTAACATCCCGAAAATCGGGAGGTCGAGCAAAAACTCCACTCCCGAGTTTCAAAATGTTATTTATGCAACATGGATTTGTATGATTGAATGTTGTCTATGATAATGTATTAAACATGAGTGAGATTAAGCCAGAACAGCATATCATACTCCAGAGACAGTTAAATTTTCAAGCGGAAGACTGTAATAGTATGTATAACATATATAAACTGTTGTATGTCTCCAGAGTGTGAATATATTACCAGGTTATACACATACATGTATACTTCAAAAGTAAACAAAATGAATATACATGAGGGCGCTAAAAATATAAAATGACAAGTGTCAATGTATCTAATCAACCTCCCTGTAATCCCGTCAATCAGATCACGCATAAAGGAGGGATCCTCCTCATCATCATCAAATCCAGCTCTGCCTCGTAGGCCGCGCCATCATTAGCAATCACAATAGGGACTGGTGGGTGTCCGGAAACACCATCCCGTAACGTGGGAGTGAGTGATCAACTCAGTGGGATAAGAGAGCAAAGATTAGCATGTTATCAAATCAATCATGCGATAATAGTAGAGCAGTAAATCAAACAATCCTAATACTGTTGTTAATGCAATATGACATGACGTGATGTATGCCCTCACCGACGATCTCCCTCATATGGCAACATCTTATGACCGCGGCATGCCACACTCCCTAGAGTGCTCCACATCTTCCAGGCACATGCAATGTTATGGTGATATGATTTTCAAGTTGTTATTAGTCCATTCAAACAGCAGGATTGGGAAACTAAGGTACCTCCCTTATATCAATCCCAACACAGATCTTGTCTAGGGTCGTCACTCCTAGTAATCTCATACGATGTATATTTTGTAGGTCGCTGTAAGGGCTGCCAGTGCTATTGCAGGCACTCGTTGCTCCGCTCCCCAATCACCTTATCAATACAGGCCTACTGTACTCTACTGCTACGGAAGGGTCGTCGCCTCCCGTAGACTCAGAATACGCTCACGGTCACTACAAAGGGCTGCCAGGGCTGTTGCTCGCACTCGTTGCACCGCTCCCCCATCACCTTATCAATGTAGGCCGACAGCAAGAATATAGTGTCCCATACCACCATAATCTGCTCACGAGTCTAGGTGCTCACTGGTCACTACGGGGAGGTTTGTGGCCCGAGCGTAGGCCGACAGCTCGACCACGGTGTCCCATACCACCATGCCCGGCTCATGAGTTTTTATGGATCAAGGTACCATGGTTAACAGGGTTTACAATGGTAAGTTCAGTACCCTAGGTTCAAACAGTTATGACTCATGCAGGGTGAACATACAACGGCCAGTCGGGTTACTTGACGGGCTCGACTAGCATGATCACATCGCAAGTCGAACGACATGAAGTGCGTAAAACACTTCGCGTGGCCTAACCACTGCCGTCAACTCCAAATACGACTCGCGTTCATCGACGCGTCATTCGTGGTGAAGATAAGCTAACCACGAATTCACTCGGTTACCGACTGCCTGGACTAGGCATAGTCCCAAACAATCATAGAATCACATCAGCAGTTGTGTAAGGGTAATGGAAATGAAATACAACCATGTGAGCATGTTAACACACGTTATTACATACAACTTAAGCAAATCATCTTACACATGTCTTTCACACATATAATGAAATTAAGCATGTCGCCAACATATAGGAAATCCTCTCCATCAACATATTAATTGAGAATTCAATCTCAAAGTAAATCATAAGGAAATCATCAAGCACATGTTATAACATACAGCTTAAGCGAATCGCCAAGCACATGCATTTCATTCATATTATGAAATCATGCATATGGCTAACATGTAGGAAACCATTCACACCAGCATATTAATTGAGAAATCAATCTCAAACTAATTCATAACACCATTTAATTCAATACATACTAATACAAGCATTTATACAAACACTTACACTACACACTTAAGTCTACATATAGTATGTCGACCCAAAGTGCGCATTTAGGCGAATCTCTTCGCCAAACTAATTATGCACGTATTCCTAACATTCTAATGCGACAAAAAACCATGTCAATCACATCAGCAAAATATGAGTAAAAACAGTACTTCCTACAAATGACTAAAATGCCCTAAATCTCATATTCTTCGTTGGTTTACGAAACAGGAAACGGACAGCATGTTGTACAGTCAAACGGCGTTTTCGTCAAGAATCTACTATTAAACGACATTGAAAGCTTTGGAAACAGTCAATCAAAGCGTCTAAAATCCGCACCTTATCTCTTACGGATGCGTGATTTTGAACAGAGAGTGTACGCTTCGTCTACGGCAATCAGACAACCTGATACACGTGTACATCAGCTACTATTCTATTTGAATTGAAGAAATCCCCAAATCAGCAAGTGGTTAGGGTTTTCCTTACCTAGAAGTGCGTTGGAATCGCCGGGAAAGTGATCGGAGTGCGTCGCCTAAGCTCGTGCGGCAGCAGCAGCAGGTGGCAGGAAAATCACTCCCACTCTCTCTCACAAACTCTCACCTTTTCTCTCTCCCAATCTAGGACTTTTTGCAATTTCGGATGGGAGAGAGGAGTGAGGGTTTCAACCCTTTTTATAAGCTTAAAAATGCTAGAAACAAGCTCCGGGACGAAGTTTACTTAGTGCCTATCCATTTCGAGGCTATTTCGATCCAAAAGATGATTTCTGGTGGTCCCCTGGTCGATTGCGATCGGACTTAAGCTCATGCGTACCAGATATAGCACGTATTAAGTTTTCAGTCCGGCAGGATTCGCAGATCGCACGTAGCGGACCAGTTTTAGTTCAGCGGTCACTGCACGTAGATCAGGGCTGAAAGTCTCATGATAATAAATAGAAATTTTTCCTGATCCGAGGGTGTAATCTGGCTGAATTCTGACAGTCAGAATGCTTAATACTGACGCGTCAAGTCGTGTGCCAGATTTGAATTTGAAATTCCAATTCTGTCCCTATTCGCGGTCTCTTCAGTCCGGACTCAATGAAATAGTCTGCGATTGTCGGTTGGACTTGATTTTCGAAATGAGTATCAAGTCCAACAAGGCGGTCCTAACGGTCTAAGATATGAAGTATCGAACTTTCGACGTGCGGTCTAGATCCAATACAAAAGTTTAAAGCGGTCCAGAGAACGAACCTGCTTAGAGTTTGGTCCGAGGTTATAGAGTATTATAGAGTCGTTGGTTCTACTCGATTTGGGTCTTGTAGAACGTATTTAAAGTGATCAGGGACTGTTTCCCAGCTACTCCAACGTTGCGCTAGCCAACTTATGTTTAGTTTCTAAAGGAATTAATCCTAAGTGGTTTCTTTGGCTATGGAATTGGGTTCTGAGCGATTTTTCAGGTGTTTTAATTGACCCACTGCCTAAGGACGTCAAATCCCAGATTGGCCAAAATTCGGGGTGTTACATTATCCATATCGCACTGCATGTGCATGGAAGATGTGGAGCACTAAGGAACGCAAGCATGCTGCGGGCGTAAGATGGTGCCGCATGAGGGAGTATGTCGGTGAAGGCATCCATCATGTCATTTCATGCCTGCATTAACAATAATATTTAGGATTGTCTGATTGCTTGCTTTACTATTATCGCGTGATTGATTTGATAACATGCTAATCTTTGCTCTATGATTCCACTGAGTTGATCACTCACTCCCATGTTATGGGATAGTGTCGCGCACACCAACCAGTCACTGTTTTAGTTACAGATGATGGTGCTGCTTGTGAAGTGGAGCCGGACTTGATGCTGATGAGGAGGATTTCTCCTATATGCGTGTTCTGACCGACGGGATTACAGGGAGGTTGTTTAGATGCCATGACACTTATTATTTTATATTTTTAGAGCACTCATGTATATCCTTTTTATCATTTTTGGAGTATACATGTATTTAGTTAACCTAGTAACATGTTCACACTCTGGAGACTTACAACAGTTCATATATTTTATAAATCTATCACATTCTTTCGCTTGCTAATTAACTGTCTCTGGAGTATGATATGATGTTTTGGCTTAATCCACTTCATGTTTTATGCACTATTATGGCCAACATTCATCCATCATTGAAAATGTTGCATAAGTGATGTTCTGGAACTCGAGGGTTGGGTTTCTACCCGACCCCCGATTTTCGGGATGTTACAATGAGAGAGAGGAAAGAGATTATATGAGGAGAGAAAAGATTTACTTGATGAAGAAAGCACCCACCTAGATCAACCTTGAAATTTACATCACCATCACCTAGAGGCTCCAAGCAACATGGATCAATGGTTGGGATGAGTTTTCAATGGAGGGATTAAGAAGAAAAAGGAGGAGAAGGGGCTGGAATGGAGGGAAGAGGGGCTGGATTTTTTTTCAAGGGAGAAAGAAGGAGAGAAAATGAGGGAGAGAGAGGGATATAGTAAAGCAATCATTTGTTTTCTAGGCTAGGGAAGAGGATTGTAATCATGGCAGATGGGGGGAAGATCCAAAGGCTAATGATGGGTTTCTAGAGAAGGTAGCCTACTACTTAGGCTAGGAGTAGGTATGATAGCTTCTTTAGATAAGGGAGATTGGTGGGACCCACTCTTGAAAAATGAGCACATGGGTAAAGTGGGCCCCATATCATGATTAAGGGTCCAAAATTGTGCGGACCATAACTTTTGATGGGCACGTCGAATTTACGCATGAGACGAGACGTTGGAATCGTGACGACAATGCGGCCGCAATGGCACACATTTTAACTGATCTAAGTCGGGTCTTCATGACTAGACTTACGGATGACCACAAACACTATCCAAGGGTCACGGGTCACCGGAATTCGACCGGTAGGACCGTGGGACCAAGATGGACGGAATGCATACTCACACACATATGCACACATGCAAACTCGGGTCAGGTCTCACAATCCTCCCCACCAATAAAAAATTTCATCCTCGAAATTAATAAAATCAGAACAAATAAAATGCATAGCATCATCATATATGTATCAATCATCAAACAAATGGGGATAACACTCCCTAATCATGGCAAACCTGCGATGAGATCCATCGATACGTGCTCTCACTTTCACTTTACAACACTCAACGGCTATAAGGGACTAAGGGGCCTCAGATGAAAATAAGCTAGCAATCTGGCCTTGACACACTAGCTAGCATCACACTTAGGCACAAAACTAGCAATCTGGCCTACCATTCCTAACCAGAAATACTGCCTTAACAAGAAAATAAGCTCGACATCGGTAATACAAAATTATTCAGCGGGTAAGAACATCTCACTAACCAAAACGGAACACGATAATATCATTGACTTAACACAGCGATCTTCCCAAAAATGTCGATATTAATAATCTCTTACGACAGACTCTAATAGAAATTTGATCGAACAAAAGCCAATGGATACAAAAGAGGTGCGATGCACCAAAACACAAGACTTACATACAGAGACATTGAGAATACCCATAACGACTCCCCTAATAACTAAGAGTCCTACTGAGTCGTGCAAAATCAAGCCTGAGGTGGCTGGGGAGGTATCTGTCTCCTTTGTATCTGATGTCTCTGCTGCTACTGTGGTCACTGCGAAGGTCCATCTTGCAGTCTCGACCGCTGTCGGGGTCTCAGTGGCGGGAGCCACTGTCGTTACTGCAAAGGAAGAGGGCACTCACGCCTACGGTGTCCTGTCTGCCCACATCCATAACAAATTCCAGAAAAGGGCCTAGAAGAAGCTGTTATATGCGATGTTGATGCTCTGGTGGCTCGATAGGCTACGCACCTCTGCCGCTGTCGACGCTGCTGGGAGCTACTAGAGGGGGCCTACCTCTTCCGACCTCTCCTCTGATCATGATCCCTCTGCGAACTGGTCCACTCGGCCTCGCCCTGAAGTAGAAATACTGCCAACGGAGCACGCTGCAAAGTCGAATCTCGCAAAAGGGGGCTCGCACTCTCCTGTTCCACCTGTCCGGGTGTCTCAGGAATGGGCTGACGGGTCTGAAGAACATCAATGATGACCTGCATTAACTGCTGGAGATGCTCAACTGTTACAGGAATCGCCAGACAAGCGGGGGTAACACTGGCCTCTGACGGAGGCACAGGTTTGGCGAGAGCTTCAGGAATAGGTACAGCAGGCTCCAGAGGAGAAAAAGGAATCTCAGATGGTGGAGCAAAAGTCACTCGGATCACTGAAGCGGAATGAGAACCATGTCCATGGGCATCACGGCCACGGACGTCACCATCATGGGTACCTCGATTAGACGACATGGTCTACAGAAAGAATAAAGGTGATGGACACTTAGGAATTAGAATCCTTGAAGGCACAAACGAAATGAGGAAAACACACTCGGGACACTACTTGTCCTAAGCTCGTACAGATATGTGATATTATCCCAAGTTATTCCAAAATTACTTGCTATGCTCTGATACCAACTCTTGTCACACCCCAAACTCGGTAACCAGACCTCACAAGGAATCCGATGACCGGTTCTGGCTGCAACAGCCTCCGTAGTACCCCATTCTCGGCTCATGAGGCAGGTTCCGATCCTGGGATCCTACAAGAAGGATTTCCACAACAATATAATCATTTTCAATACGAGCATACCCAAGATCACAACAAGTAAATCTGAGAATAACAAAGGCACACATCATAAAATTTACTATGAATTTAAACTTTTACAAGCTTACATTAGGTCCAAAAGGACATACATAAGATAACAGAAGAAAGAAGGAAGAGAATCTGCAACACTGGGTCCTCAGATCGCACACCTATCCAAGCTCCACTACTAAGACGCCAACTTATGATCTCCTGCACGCATCAATCATGCATAAGCTTTTAGAAAGCTTAGAAGGTGGTGAAAATGTGTGACAATGGTGCTCAGAAGAAGATAGAGAATGTAGAAGGAAGTCACGATCAATACTAATACCACTAGCCTTACCAAGGTGATCATGAACATAAGAAGTTATGCTAAGGCAGTTATGATAATGTAGGAAGCCATACCAAGGCTATATAGTGCAATGCGTAATGCAATGCAATGAGTACTGGGCGCCATGTCAAGGCGATACAATATGAGGCTTACACAGCCGATGCAAATGCAATATTGCGAAGTAATGCCAGTGCTCATATCCAATCTGCATATCAAGTACATTTCCATCATAAGGAAATCACCGGGGTCCATTACACTACTAGATGATTGCCGCTCTACAGACCCCGCACAGTCAAACGAGCGTAAGAGACCTCACTACCCGCCTGTGGACAGTCAATCACCAGCAAGGCTTGAAGGTAGCGGATGCATTCACGAGCTGGTCAGACTCAGCCTAGCAATGACCTCTTACATCAGGCGAGTAAGGCCACACCCCTATCCAACCGACTACACGACAGTGGAAGTCGCGACCTAATGGTATAAGGCCCTCGTACGCTCATATATTCCACTCGGTCACGTTGTTGGAGCATATCCTTAGTACCATGGAAGTTTTAAAAATTTCACTCATGGGCATCCTATGCACCCGGTATGCTCAAGTAACATTTTCGGTGTCCAAACATGGTCATCCATGATGTATCTGTGGAGGCTACAACCCTGATGAAGTAAGGGCCATAATGCTCATATGTTATGCAATGCTAGATGCATGAATCACGCAATCAACCATGCATCAATCCCAAGCATCCAACGTGCTCAAGAGGGGATACTACGTCCCTCAGGAAAAGTATCATGTAATGCCCAATGACACAATATGACCACACGCACATAGTGTCAATCAAGCATACAATGATGTACATGGGCCATGAAGATAGGTCTAGACGCATTATGCGATGATACACAAAGTAGTACACTCCTCCTATCTAAGAAGGGACCAAGACTACGTATTTAGACAATATTCATAAGGAATCTCACCTCTAGTGGGGGCCCATTTACTTGGGATAACCCACGAGACTAAGTATACGAACTATGGGTCTAAACGATATAGAAATGAGCCTAACAAGAGTCTAAGATGAGTATCCAATCACTCTTAAATATAACCGGGCCTAGAGGGGGTCCATAATGGGGACATTTAACTACCATTCCCCAAAAAGGCATATCAACCATGAATGATATGGATAGAAGGCCCAAGGCCTACATTAAAGATAAAAATAAATGTAACCAACCATATACATATATATATTCCTCATAATAGGCCATAAAAAGATAAAATACCACTTTTAACAACATGGGTCCCAAGAGAAAATTAAGGCCCATGGCTCAATTCCCAATGGCCATAGAATCCATGCATTGAGTCAGACTTGGTGGGAAGCCCGGGTACACAATATATGATTAAATAAGTTTAAGTTTTGATGAAAAGGGCCCAACTACATTAGCCCAATAACTTAACAATTTAAGTGGGAAACTAAGGGCCCAATACTATCATTGTATTAGCCCACAAGTCCATCAAAATGGTGGAAGCTCGTCCAATATATGGTTAGGTCCAACTGGGATGACTCTACCCACTCTAGGCCCATGGGATGCCCTAAAAAATTTGATCTAAGATGGGGTCGTCATCTGATCACTAAAGTTGTCCCCAAAGAATGCACTAATAAAGCCCAAAGATTATAAGCATGTAACACACACACAAGTTCTCAATATGGTGGGCCCCACAGCCAAATAAAATTTTAACCATAAAATTTTACATTTAAGGCCCTTTGATAAACTTTTGGCCAGTTTAACTTCCTAGACCTACTAAGGTCCAGAAATCATTTAACTATGTGAAAATAATCTAATGAAAGCCAACTATATTCGCTGAGGGACCCCACCAGATGCAGAGTGTGTATATATCATGAAAAGATCAAGTAGGCCTGTTACTGGATTGTGAGTCCAGCAGTAACCCAAGGTAGAAAATACATCCATAATCGGGTGATCCAAGGCTTGGATGGCCTGGACCAAACATGCGTTAAGGTACGTTCCACATACATACACATTAAGCCCTAAACAAACAGCCTAGGGGTCTATGGTAGGCCTTTAACCATCCATAGAGAAACCCATGGGCCTACCTTAGGATCACACAGGAGGACATTCAACCTCAACTGGCTTCCAAGAGGTATCCCACCATTACTCATATAATATAAGGTCTAAAGCCCACGCAATGTATGGCCTACTGAGCCATACACCAAGCCCAACTTATGGGCCAAATAGTGGACCCTCAAGTAAGGTTTGGGCCCAACTACAAAGGTCATAATTCCACATATTGTGGTGGGCTTCATGGGCAGCCTAGTAATTCATTTACATGGGCAAGTTTTACATTTAATACAATTGAGTTGGGCCTCACTTTTAGCCCAAGTACAAGGTCAATTTAATGGACAGCCAAGAGCCCAACTTCTTGCATATTATTGCCCTTAAGCTCATCACAATAAATGGAAGAGTATAGCCCCAAGATCGATGGGCCTATCCAAAAGAAGTGAGTCCAAAAGGCCTAATCACTGCCACAAAAGGGGTGGCCATGCATATACTATATTGCATAATGGGCCCTAAGGAAATGACCTAAAATAAAAGTCATCTAATTTATACATTATGGTGGACTAGAGGTCAGCCCATAAGTCCAAGAATACACAAGGGCGAGACCTATACCGACAGGGTGGGCCTTGCCACATCAGACAAAGACTTAACAAGGCTCTTCGCAATATGTATTTATGTGGGCTTTGCAAGTCAGTTCATAATTAAACACTTCATGAGGGCATCAAGGCCCATTAATACACATGGTCAGCTTATAGACAGCCCATTGGGTTCGTAAATAAATAAGGTCAACCATTGCACAATCTTGGGCTCAAGAAAGAAGTTTCCAGCCCGCTGAGCCTATAAAACTATTAAAAATTCTGGTTAAGGCTAGCCCACAAAATCACCACAAAGGTGGGCCTCAAGGGGGCACTCATTAAGCCCAAAATATCTAAGGAAGGAAAGCAAGGAGTGTGTGCAAAACTCTCTCAAATCTGGTGTGCCACAATAGTTCCTAAACAATTAATCATGTAGCAAATTTTGGGCTCCTTGCTGGAATTCCAGCCCACCCATTTCTTGGGCCTACTGGAGTCTAAAAATTTATTAATTTAGATGGGTTATTGACCCATGGTGATCCACATATATTATAGTGAGCCCCACCAGATAAAAGAGAGATATACAACACTTACTTCAAGTGGGCCATGCCATTAGAATGCAGGCCCAACAACCCAAGGTAAGGGTATGCCTGGGTATTTGACCAAAAACTGGTCTAAATTACAGGCCACACCATGGTAGGTACAGAGGCCTGATGGCCCTGAAAATTTATATAGTGGTCCTTCCATATGTAGGCAACACCCCCATATAATTTTATAATTTTTTGACATCTAAAAATATTTTAATTAATTCAAATAATACAATCTGTCCTGAAACTCGGACTGATCTGGACACCATATTTTAGTGGGCTGGTCCAGCCACCACCATGGTGTTTACAGGCGTCCAATGGCTCCAAAATTTTGTAGGTAGGTCCTAAATGATTTTAATACATCCCTATAAAGTTTTACAATTTTTAGACACTCAAAATTATTTTAATAAATTTTAAGAATATAATCTGTCCAGGGTGAACTATTGCTAGAATGTAACTGTTCTAAATTTGGGCCATCCAAATGGGTAGGTTCTGGGCCTCTAAAATTCTTGAAATTTGGACCCAAGGTCCCTTATCAAGCATAAATCAACATGAATCTTAGAAATATGACCCACCTTCTGAGAAAAATATTTTTAAAATTTTATTTTTATGGAACTATACTGCTGGACTGCACAGCAGAATGTTTCTGGCAGTCCACTATGTTGGACCACCCGTTTAGATGCCAAAATAGGGTCCATTTGCCATACAATTATATGGTAGTTCATAACATGGGTGGACCACATCCCTGTAAATTTTTAGAATTTTTAGACACCCAAAAATATTTTAATAAATTTTAAATTTTCAACCTGTCCAGGGTGGAATGTTGCTGGAACAGTGCAGAAAATCCAGACTGTCCACCCCACTTGGATCACACTTTTGCGACCTCTATTAAGATTGGATGGGGTTGAAATTTGGGGAATATCAAGATGAGATACCCAAATTTCAGAAAAATATATTTTATGGGTACAAAAGGTCCCCTAATCAGTCCCAAATTCAAGCCCAAGTCCAATAAAAAATCTGTCCAGAAATTTCTGGACAGCAATGCATGTATGGAATAAAACAAATTTATGAGCCTATTAAGGAAGGGATTGGCCCATAAATTGGGTGTCATGGCCCACCCTAGTGGGCCCCACAATTTTCCAGAACAAACCCTCAAATTTCCATCCTTTCAAGAACATTTAAGGTGGTAAAAAGAGGCATCTGAACCATGGTGTAGGTTGAGTATAGATGTCCCTTTCTTCCTGGGCTTTTTCTTTTGGACAATCTAGGCCCACTAAGTGGACCACACATAATATCATCAGATTGCTAACTAAGGAAAGAGAAGGAAGAGCATCTGGCCATCAGGGGAGGGCTCTGCCACTATTGAGCCGTCCCCACACAATCACAACCACAAACAATAATATAAACACATTGTACAACTAGATCTTATGATGCATGGTTTAGATCTTTGAAATGAGTGGTTGGGATGCCATCCCAGCCACATGCAAGGGCCTAGATGACCCATCATACTTAGAAAAATAAGAGAAATCCACATGCAAGGGGTACATTAAGGGAAGAATTCCATGCATGGACATGCATTTACAATGTGGGCCTCATGGCCACATCTAAATGGTTGTGTAAGATCTCCATGATTAATTGGTGGGTCCTACACATCTAAATGAGAGAGAGGAAAGAGATTACATGAGGAGAGAAAATATTTACTTGATGAAGAAAGTACCCACCTAGATCAACCTTGAAATTTACATCACCATCATCTAGAGGCTCCAAGCAACATGGATCAATGGTTGGGATGAGTTTTCAATGGAGGGATTGAGAAGAAAAAGGAGGAGAAGGGGCTGGAATGGAGGGAAGAGGGTCTGGATTTTTTTGCAAGGGAGAAAGAAGGAGAGAAAATGAGGCAGAGAGAGGGATATAGCAAAGCAATCATTTATTTTCTAGGCTGGGGAAGAGGGTTGTAATCATGGCACATGGGGGGAAGAACCCAAGGCTAATGATGGGTTTCTAGAGAAGGTAGCCTACTACTTAAGCTAGGGGTAGGTATGATAGCTTGTTTAGATAAGGGAGCTAGGTGGGACCCACTCTTGGAAAATGAGCACATGGGTAAAGTGGGGCCCATATCATGATTAAGGGTCCAAAATGGTGCGGCCCATAACTTTTGATGGACACGTTGGATTTACGCATGAGATGAGGCATTGGAATCTCGACGATAATACAGCCGCAATGGCACATGTTTCAACTCGATCTGAGTCGGGTCTTCATGACTGGACTTACGGACAACCGCAAACACTATCCAAGGGTCACGGGTCATCGGGATTCGACCGGTAGGACCGTGGGACCAAGATGGAAGGAATGCATACTCACACACACATGCACACATGCGAACTCGGGTCGGGTCTCACATGGAACAAAAGTGCAGACTTGGCTTGAAGTTTAAACAAGCTCCAAGTTCCTATTCCAAACCCTTGATTATTCAAAATAGTCCCACTTGGACTTGGGCACTTTTCATATGATTGACAACTTATTCATCCATCCAGTCAAACCAAGCATGGAAAACGAATGACTATTCATGGAATCAAGTTTAGGCCCTTTCACACCCTTCACATTTCATGAAAGCCTTGAATTTCTCATTACCTAACATTGCATATTACTCTGTTTGAAGCAAAAATTACTATTGGTAATAGTGAGCTTTTAAGGGCACGATTAAGGTATGAAAAGCATTCCATATCGAACATGTGAACTTGCAAATAGGATATGTCAAACTAGAGGAACAAACCAACCCATGTAGAAAATGAAAGAGACTTGAAAGGAAAAGGCAACTCATCAATGAATAGGACTCCAGGGACAAGCTCCACTACCCCTTGTCAATATATCATCTGTTAACAGCTGTCAACCATGTGGTTTTTTCAGCAAGGCTTACACACTTCCACCATACCACTACGCATATATGTCCACCAGACTCGGTACTAATTGACTAAATAGGATGAACGAAATATCTACGGCTGCATTTGAGTGCACCAAATATCATGAAATTCCATGTCTAATCAGTCTAATTTGTTGCAGAATATCATGAAATTTCTTGATATTTTGTGTAACCAAACACACCGTAAAATAATGAATTTACATTAAAGGCCATATTCCATTCAAAGAACGAGTAGCAAAACCTTGTTAATTTCTTGTCATAGCCTCAAGATAAAAGCATAAATCGTAACTCTAGACAAATCAAAACATTGAAAGAGGAAATATATTGAATGACAGAATGAGGAAAATAGAATGGGATGAGAAAACTCATGAATCATGCAACAGAATCAAAGCACATTTTAGACGTGTTTATCTCTCTCTCTCTCTCTCTCTCTCTCTCTCTCTCTCTCTCTCTCTCTCTTCCTTTTTTCTTTTTAATTGATGATATTTTAGAATAGAACAACAATGAGCAGGAAGGAAGAGAAAAAATTCAACGCCCCCAAAATCATCATCATCATCATCTTAGCCATATCCCAATTAATTCGGGTTAGCTACATGAATCCTGTTCCAACACTCATGGCATAAGTCTGATGTCGGCTACCAAACTGATGCAACCCCCCTTTATCAGGGCTTGGGACTAGCAATGAGAGCACAAAACTCCCACAAGCACAATGTATGACTATTAAATAGGTTGATTACAATCACCGTGTTAATAGCATGGAAAATATGATAGCTAAAAACAAATTTAATAGAAATAAACATTTATACCCATTTCAGCAACTTAAAAATCCATATGAAAATCAACAAATAGTGAGATGACAAATAAAAAGTGAGTTGAAGATAACAAACAACGAGTTGACAAATAAAGAGTGAGTTGCAGACAGATTTTGAACCCATCAGTTGAAGATGGCAGTTTTCAAACCCACCATTTCTTTCATATTATCAATGCAAGAAACAACAATGACAACTGCAGCAATACATGGGTGTGTATGGACAACAAGCATATCAATCTGTTCACCTCCTCATATTCACATTCCACAGGGAGCATTGCAGCAAATTGATAACTAGTAGAGGCATACAATGAAGTTCTTCAAAAGCAATTGATATGACCTTCTTTTTCTAATCCAAGCTATGCTTTTCACAATAAGCCTTGTACTGAAAAAACTTGCCTCCACCAGTCTTCACATCCATGATACTTATTATTTACAGTATCAGGAGTTAAACACTCACAAACTTCTCTCATACCCAATGAGAATCCAAAAATTAACTCAGGAATGTCAGGGTTAGACAGATGCAGTGCCACAATTGGCTTAGCCATAACAAATTACAATTTTTTTTAAAAAAAAGAAGAATTTAGAAATAATTATTATTCAAATAAAATAGTACATTACCTCAGTCTTCATATCTATCCCATATATACAGAAAATGTTTTCAAATGGAGGTTTATCCCAAGGTGTAAGAGGATTTAGCACTGGATCACCACGATACAACCTAAAATTTACAGCATTAAAAAACATAAGCCTACTGGAAATGATATGACTCCAAAAATGCATATCATTAGTATAAGACATACAATCAAATAAAATAGCTTTTCCACCATCTACCTCAGGTAACAAGCCAATCCGCATCTGTAAAATCAAAGGTCAGAGGAGAACTTTAATCAGGCATGAAAGTGGAAGGGTCAAAACCTGCAAGCCATAGAAAAGTATTTACAGGCAATTTTTGGCATCCAAACACAGACTATAAATCATTTACCTATAAATCATTTACAGTTAACCCCATTTACCTGTCACCTTCTTCTCTGGCAAAAGAATAAAACTTGTCACCTTCTTCTCTAGAAAAAGAATAAAACTTGTCTCCTTCTTTTGCTTCTTCTCTGGCAAAAGATTTTAAAGTTATCAACGCATCCATAGGCAATTCAATGGCTTAGTAGCAAATTGGTGAAGCTAGCCAAAGAAAAGTTCTTACCATTGCTAAATCACAAGCATGACTATCTTCTTGGAGAAAATTGTATAAAATTACAGTACCTGAGTATGGATACAGCAAGGATCAGGTACAGCAGATCCCCTAAATCCAAATTTTCATGACAGATATAGCAAGGGATTGGTCAGAACTCATAAGATAATCATGTTATGGATTGCACCATATTTCATTGATGCTTTCTACCTTGCCTAGAACGAATGAAAGAAAGGCAAAAGGAAAACATTTTTATGGTGTCTCTCCTTTCTAGCAGTGGTGTGGTCAATCTAGAAAGGAAGAAACAACAAGTACTTAGAATTATTATGGACTGTTAGTTTAGAATTATTATATGGCTAAAAGCACAACTTATGGGGGTATTTATCGAATCAGTACTAGGTCTATACACAAAATATGTGGCATTTGTAATGTTTTCCAGACAACTAAGATTACCTGAAGGTTTTTTAGCCAAGAATGACAAGGGAAAAGCATGTACATACATACTTGCTGCTTCTGCTTCTTCTTCTACTGCTTTGGTGACACCTTTAAGAAGCAAGCCTAAAAAGGTAGAAAAAGATAAAAGTGAGTTTGAAAAGTCTTCACAGGCTATTCTGTATCAACATCAAGCAAACAAAGAACCTGTTATTACGTTGGTTTCCTGAAGTTGAGAAGCAAACAATAGTTAACAAGACTTTTTAGCTTCTGACTGTAGCGGTCATTACAGATACAAATGATAGGAATTTTGGAAATCTTAATACTAGCAGACATACCATCAACCTCATCCATAATTAACACAGATTTTGGATGCTTTGACCTGATTCAGAGGTAGATAGCATTAGAAAAATGTCAATTATTCTCTGAAACATTAGAATAAGCAGAACAAAGTAAAGACCAACCAGTCCATGTTAGAACTCAGAGCTTTGTCTAAGAGGGAGAGTTGGCAGCATTTAAATTCCCACTAAGGCAGTTTGCCTCCCTACTCCAACCAAAGCCAAATGAATGGTGCTCTGATGTCCTCATCAAAATCTTTCCACTAACTTAAAATGTTTTAGCTTTTGGCAAATTAGAAAATACATATGAATAAATCTCCCCTAGAATGAAGAAAAAACCCCAAAATTTTTCATATTATTAGCAAACATGACTTTTTAAACAAATGTGGGTGTTTCATTTTGGGTCCTTTATTTGGGGTTGGTTTTACATTATTTTTCAAGAAGACTATGAATCTTTAGTGAGAAGTTACATTTAAAAACAACAGTGTTTAAGTGCCCAAGAACGCTGAGGAGATTCAACTCATCTTAAGAAATGCTAAAGGGGGAATTTTAGTTACACGAAAAAGAAAGAGAAGTTGATACAAGCACATAAGAAATCAAGTACTCAAAAACTTGATCTTGTCTTTTAAAGTTGAAAAAATAAGATCATGCAAAAGCTTTCAAAACTCAATAAATTCGATCAAGGACTCAAAATGACTAGAAGAAAGAGATATAATAAGATTGTTAAACTAGAAAGTCAATTGAGCGTGCAAAAACTTGCAATTTTATGTTATTAACCTTAACATTCTAGTTGTATGAGAACATGGTCACTTTGGACTTTTGCTCCCATCAAGTCCATGATGAAAGACCAATAATTATGTTTGTCATACATGAACAGAATGCGTCAAAAAAATAAAATAAAATTTTAAGCAAACAAAGATGTTCCATAACTTAAATAGTGTTTCTTCTATCAAGATTTGAAACAGGAATTCTCATAACTGCTTGACAGAACTTCAGGCCAGCTACCTACATGACCTCAACCCTGCTTTTACCTGGTCTAGGGACTGGCTGGCTGAGAAATTGCTGAGGACATTTGAAATTCCATGAATTTGTAACACAGTATTCATGTGACAAACATTTTTTAAATCTTTTTAGTTTCACCAAGATATTCCCAATAATATCCTGAGAAAACCTCAAAATCTAAAATCTCCCTTGAATTCTACTAGCAGAGAAATTATTATTCAGATGCTTGACCCAAACTGAATCGAGAGGGAGATATGGCTGTGGCAACCCACTGTACAGATGAAATGACACTCTGCAAGTACTGTCAAGCCATGGACACAACGTTGTCCCAAAGGTGAATTTCATAAGAGAACTGGAAGGTGATTGTCAGCATAGAGCGCAGGCTAGAAGTGTTTGTAGAAGCATCTCCATTTCAAGAAAAAACTGAAACAGCTTTATTTCTAGTACAACACAAAAGAACCCCATTTTACAATTTTTTGTAATTCTACAAAGAACAAATTTTTTAGGACCACAAATAAAAGATATCGAGTCCAAACAAATCTGAATCAGATAGACTAACCAAACTGAGAAAGCAGTCAAAGAAGGCAAAACATGGAAGCAAAGCACCTCAACTAATTCAGTATTATGTAGAATTCCACCTCCATGAGGAGGAAATACATCTTATAGGCTTATAGCAATACAAAATTATTATGCATATGAAAACATTTTTCTTGTTCAGTTTTTTTCTACTGTTGATTCTTCACCCGAACATAAATGTTGTAGTCACAAATTTTAGCTTCAAAAGTTTAGCAACTTATTGATTGAATTCATTTAAATCAACTGGGCTTGCTGGTATTGGCTTTAATCTAATAGGAGGGTTAAGCTTTTTCTCATGTAACTCTTCTTTAGATAGAGCTGAATCTTACATTTAGGATGAGATTCTTTGTATAATGCAAGCGGGTTATCACTAATTTTTTTTTATTTTTTTTTTTTGAAGCAACAAAATCTTCATTAAAGGGACATGATGATGCTTAAAACATTTATCCCTTGCGAATTAAAACCTTGCAATGACCAATTGCTTTGCAAAAAAAAAAAAAAAAAAAAACTGTTTAAACATATGGAAGCTAACTGCTTACCCATATGGCCGAACAGCTCCCAAATTGGGCGGTGTATTCATCAGAGGGATGACAAATATATACAGTAGTTTTAACCACATTTGGAGAAGGGCAGATGGTAGAAAAAATATATATATGACCAATGCACAGTAAAAAACCCACTACACAAACTCATTGTTCTATCTTCCCAAGGCGGTTGGATCTACAGCTACTGTGTTTGCTGCTGGTTCATGCCCGTTTGCTGCTCATTCATGCCCTATGAGCGGCACTTTTTGAAATACTTTTGGTTGAAGGCTTCAGCACCATCAGGGTACTTCTCCTTAACATAGTTCTCCAGGCATTTAAGGTAAGAGAAATCCGCTCTAAAACCATTTGTGGAGACAACAAAAAAGCACCTGGTACCTTGGTATTTGTTGTGCTTACCAACCATGACATAGTCAATCTTTTCACCCATTTTTGTTGCTTTTTCAGGATGGTACTGAAAAACATTATCGAGTACCCAGGACTGATCTTCATCCGATAGCCAATCACCGTCATTATAGCTGGAATTATACAGAATTCATTCTGTCGACAATGAAATTGGTTCAACATCATTAAGAATTTTCTCTTCCTCACATGTGAATAGATCCAAGCGTCTTCTAGTGGCAGTGAGAATCCCATTAGCATTCCGACCATCAGGCCCCACAGGTGCAGGTGACTGGGTAGTACGACTTCTCTGGTTTCTTCGGTCACTCGCACTCGAAGAACCCTATCCAGGAGCTCTGGTCAGTCGATTTGACCAATCGTGTGCTTTATTTTCTTTCTAACTCCTGTCATCTGAAGACTTCTCAATAGGGGAAGAACTCCAAACAGGAGATCTTGTTAGTTGATTCAACTCATCTTGTCCTCTGTCTGAAGATCTCTCTGTATGGGTACCCTTTGGGCTCTGACTACCCCAGACGGAATTAGATTGACCATGCATCTTGTCCTTATCCCAAAAATGTGGTTTGGTAGATGAATCATTTGGTTGGTTCCAACAACTTACATCTTGGGATTTAGCATCTTCAACCCTCATTTCCTACATCATTTGATTTCCAACCTCCCCAGGGAGTAGATTGATCAGATTTCCAACTAAATTACCATTATATGTCTACTTTCATCAATCCAGAAATTGTTGCCGATAATAACATCGTGCTTCATGACATTATGTTGCCAAAAATCAAAAAAGCATTCCTTGTTTCCAAGGCGAAACTTTACATTTTGGGCAAACATAGATGTTTGACTTCAAGCATCAGCAAGTTCCTATACAAATAGGAGAAACTAATGAAGTCGATTACAAGCTAAACACCCGAGATGGTCTTACCATAAGACTATTAAGGCCAAATAGCTTGAGAGCTAGACCTTCAAGAATATTCTAGCAAGATCTTTTCGATGAAGATTTAAGTAATCCAAATTGAGAATGCAAGAATTATAGTTACCCTTAAATGAAGATTTAAGGATAAAAAAATCCAAACTTGAAAAATATTGGGAAACATGTGACCATATAACTCAGCTATTAACACAACAATTGTCATATGTCACTAGTGTGCTAGAATATCCATTAGATTATGGATATGAAATACCTAGCTTTGAAGATTCAATTAAAGTTGAACTACCAGTTCCCAATCAAAAAACTAAAGAACAAGTGGTTGAAGCAATAACATATCATGGTCGACACCCTCCAAGAAACAATTATAACAAAAGGAGACAACCAGCCAGTGTTTGATAGCTATAGCAATAGTTATCGAAAAGAAAAACTTTGGGAAAGAAGAATGAACTATCATCAAGATCATGAGCCCAACATAGGCAATATTGATCAAGAGATAAGAATAGATTTAGTTCAGACTAAACCAGTCAATGACAAAGGAGTCTATCTTACATGCAACAAGCTAGCCACTGCAACAGCAGAAATTTCTACTTGGAAAAATGCAATGGACATAGCAATTGGTTCGTATTACAATGAATGGGATGGTGATAGAAAACTATCTTATCTTGAAAGCAGTTTATTAGGGAATGCCAAAGTAGCCTGGCGAGTGTTTAAATTATCAACAAAATATGATCGTTTTGTTACAGCATTTAAAGCAGCCACTGGTGAAGGATCCCTATTTGAAGCCTTTCTCAGGCAAGAGATTTGTGGTATCACAAATCAAGAAAGAGAAAAGGATAAAAACAAGCAAAAAGCATGGCAAATGCTACAAAAGCTTGAAATCTGTTCAATGTTGTAATTCGAAGAATATGCAGAGACATTTAGCATCTTGTTCTGGATCTATAAAGATACAGAAAACAGGGAAATCCTGAGGTTGTTCTTCACTAATCTCCCTAGAGCATGGGGTGAAAAATCAACCAACGAGTTCGTTGAACGTGGACCAGATTCCATAGGAATTAGGATCCAGTTTATCAAAGAAAAACTCGAAACCTTTTGCCTTGACGCAAGAATGCACAAAGAAGCAAAAGAAAGCACAGCTAAATTATGTGCTCAGGTAGACTTACCTATCATTCGATTTGGATGTTCTACCAAGAAGATGGAGCCTTTCTCAGGTAAGAGATTTGTGGTATCACAAATCAAGAAATAGAAAAGGATAAAAATAAGAAAAAAGTGTAACACCCTGGATTTTGGCCAATCTGGGATTTGACGTCCTTAGGCAATGAGTCAACTAAAACACCTGAAAAATCGCTCAGAACCCAATTTCATAGCCAAAGAAACCACTTAGGATTAATTCCTATGGAAATTTAGCGTAAGTTAGCTAGCGCAACGCTGGAGTAGCTGGGAAATAGTCCCTGATCACTTTAAATACGTTCTACAAGACCCAAATCGAGTAGAACGTATGACTCCATAATACTCTATAACCTTGGATCAAACTCTAAACAGGTTTGTTCTCTGGACCACTTTGAAATTTTGTATTGGATCTAGACCGCGCGTCGAAAGTCCGATACCTCCTATCTTAGACCGTTAGAACCGCCTAGCTGGACTTGACACTCATTTCAAAAATCAAGTCAAACCGATAATCACAGGCCATTTCATTGAGCCCGGACCGAAGAGAGTGCGAATAGGGACAGAATTGGAATTTCAAATTCAAAACTGGCACACGACTTGACGCGTCAGTATTAAGCGTTCTGACCGTCAGAATTCAGCCAGATTACACCCTTGGATCAGGAAAAATTTCTATTTTATATCATGAGACTTTCAGCCCTGATCTACGTGCGGTGACCGCTGAACTGAAACTGGTCCGCCACGCGCGATCTGCGAACCCTGCCGGACTGAAAACTTAATACGTGCTATATCTGGTACGCATGAGCTTAAGTCCGATCGCATTCGACCAGGGGACCACCAGAAATCATCTTTTGGACCGAAACAGCCCCGCTTTGGTTAAGCATCAAGTGAACTTTGTTCCCAAGCCTATTCCGGGCATTTTTAATCTTATAAAAGGGGTTGAAACCCTCACTCCTCTCTCCCATCCGAATTTGCAAAAACCCTAGATTGGGAGAGAGAAAAGGTGAGAGTTTGTGAGAGAAGGTGGGAGAGCTTTTCCTGCTGCTGCTGCACGTGCTTAAGCGGCGTATTCCAATCACTTTGCCGGTGATTTCTCCGCATTTGCAGGTAAGAAAATGCCCTAGAAAGTTGCTGATTTGATGTTTCTTCTGTTCCATAGCTTGATAGTTAGTAAATCTCGTAAAACAGGTTCTCTTATCGCTGTAGACGAAGCGTATACGCTCCGTTCGAATTTCAACATCCATAAGAGAGAAGGTGCGGATATTAGACACTTTGATTGACTGTTTCCAAAGCTTTCAA
The DNA here is from genome assembly GCA_037074715.1 of Magnolia kwangsiensis. Lineage (NCBI taxonomy): Eukaryota > Viridiplantae > Streptophyta > Magnoliopsida > Magnoliales > Magnoliaceae > Magnolia > Magnolia kwangsiensis. The sequence goes on from CM073588.1 coordinate 24,793,207, forward strand.
TGTCGTTTCGTAGTAGATTCTTGACGGCAACGCCGTTTGACATGTACAACATGCTGTCCGTTTCCTTTTCGTAAATGAACGAAGAATATGAGATTTAGGGCATTTTAGTCATTTGTAGGAAGTACGGTTTACATGCATATTTTGCTGACGGGATTGACATGGTTTGTTGCCGCATTAGGGAGTTAGGAATGCTTGCATAATCAGTTTGGCGAAGAGATTCGCCTAGTTGCGCACTTTGGGTCGACATACTATATGTAGACTTAAGTGTGTAGTGTATGTGTTTGTATAAATGCTTGTATTAGTATGTATTGAATTAAATGATGTTATGTAGTAGTTTGAGAATGATTTCTTGATTAATATGCTAACCTAAATGATTTCCTACATGTTGACCATATGCATGATTCCATTACATGCATGGAATGTATGTGTTTGAAGATTTGCTTAAGTTGAATGTTATAACATGTGTTAACATGCTCACATGATTGTGTTTCAATTCCAATACCTTTGCATATATTGTTAACGTGATTTCATAGATGTGTGGGACTAGACTTAGTCCAGGCAGTTGGTAACCGAGCGAATTCGTGGCTGACTGGTCATAGCCACGAACGACGCGTCGATGAACGTGATTCGTGTTTAGAGTTGGCGGCAGTGGTTAGGCCACGCGAAGTGTTTTACGCACTTCATGTCGTTCGACTTGAGATGCGATCGTGCTAGTCGAGCCCGTCAAGTAACCCGACTGGCCGATGTATGTTCACCTTGTATGAGTCATAACTGCTTGAACCTAGGGTACTGAACTTACCATTGTAAACCCTGTTAACCATGGTACCTTGATCCATGAAGACTCATGAGCCGGGCATGGTGGTATGGGACACCGTGGTCGAGCTGTCGGCCTACGCTGGGGCCACAAACCTCCCCGTAGTGACCAGTGAGCAACTAAACTCGTGAGCAGATTATGGTGGTATGGGACACTATATTCTAGCTGTCGGCCTACACTGATCAGGCGACGAGCCCTTTGTAGTGACCGCGAGCGTATTCTGAGTCCACGGGAGGCGACGACCCTTCCGTTGCAGTAGAGTACGGTAGGCCTGTATTGATAAGGTGATGGGGGAGCGGTGCAACGAGTGCGAGCAACAGCCCTGGCAGCCCTTGCAGTAACCTACGAAATATACATCGTATGAGATTACTAGGAGTGACGACCCTAGACAGGATCTGTGATGGGATTGATACAAGGGAAGTACCTTAGTTTCCCAATCCTGCTGTTTGAATGGACTAATAACAACTTGGAATTCATATCACCATAGCATTGCATGTGCCTGGAAGATGTGGAGCACTCTAGGGAGTGTGGCATGCCGCGGTCGTAAGATGTTGCCGCATGAGGGTGATCGTCGGTGAGGGCATACATCACGTCATGTCATAATTGCATTAACAACAGTATTAGGAATGTTTGAATTACTGCTTTACTATTATCGCATGATTGATTTGATAACATGTTAATCTTTTCTCTATTATTCCACTGAGTTAGCTACTCACTCCCACGTTACGGGACGGTGTTCCTGGACACCCACCAGACCTTTTTGTGATTGCAGATGATGGCGCGGCCTGCGAGGCGGAGCTGGACTTGATGATGATGAGGAGGATCCCTCCTTTATGCGTGTTCTGATTGACGGGATTACAGGGAGGTTGATTAGATACTTTGACACTTGTCATTTTATATTTTTAGCGCACTCATGTATATTCGTTTTGTCTACTTTTGGAGTATACATATATGTATATAACCTGGTAACATATCCACACTCTGGAGGCATACAACAGTTTATATATGTTATACATACTATCACAGTCTTCCGCTTGTTAATTTAACCGTCTCTGGAGTATGATATGCTGTTCTAGCTTAATCTCACTCATGTTTAATACATTATCATAGACAACATTCAATCATACATATCTATGTTGCATAAATAATATTTTGGAACTCGGGAGTTGGGTTTTTGCTCGACCCCCCGATTTTCGGGATGTTACAGATGGTATCAGAGCATGATTTGGATTAAACCGGGCCTGGGTTATGGTCACGCGACGCACGCAGTCGCTTCCTTTGACTTAGGTGGGTGCGATAAGGGTCTAGAAACATTTCTAGGATCCCAGATTCGCCAATAGGCGAAGTATATTCATTTCGATCGCACGATCGAGTCTGTAACGCATTTCGGGTCGCGTAAAGTAACCCGAATAGCTCCTAGGTCGTAGGAAGTCAGGTTGAGACGACCTATGAGCAGTTTTAAACCGCAAAAGTGAATCCTTGGGCCGTGGGATGACCACGACTCCTGTAATTAATCGCCAGGGCTAAAAAACCCCGTTTCACCAAAAATCTTCAAAATTCCTCCTCTAAACACTCCAATTTTCATTTATTTCTTATCCATTTCATATTAGGCATCAAACCTAATGTGAAAATAACACAAATTAGTACTTTCACAAAATTTTACAGTGAATAGTAAAATTTCATGAAAAATGGCCATAAGGCCATTCTAACTTCACTTTATTTAGAAAATAAGGGTTTAGATAGATGTACTGGCTCCTTCTATCCTAAATTCATATGCTGCATCATATGGTTTGGTATTCGGGATTGCGATGTGGACCCGGAAAGCTCCGAACACATATTTGGGCTCATACAGACCAAAATACTATGAACCAAAGGGTGGGACTTAACTTTTTGGAACCCTGGGACCATGGGGGACCAGACCCATAGGGTCCCACAGGCCAATGTGAATGTCGTCCGGCGATGCCATCGCCGGTCGGGCGATGCATCGCCGACCGGCGGTGTCCAAATGTGCTGCCTTTCGGGCGCACGCCCTTAAATGGGATGCACATCATCCCTAGGTACCTCCCACCTCACAAAAACCCCCAAATCTAACCCCTCCTTCACAAACAGCCCTCTACATAGCCCTATTTTCGATTTTCAGCAACCCATTCCAAACTTCGGCGTCCCAAACCACTTCTAGGACCCTCCTTGGCCAAAACCGACCACCACCCATCACTTATTGAGTGTTGGCAGCTACTTTCCTTGAAGATCTCACCATTTGGAGCTCCAAAATCCCCCAAATAGAGCTGAAATCGTGAGGTGCTCCATCCCATCTTTTTGTTTGTATTTCTCCCTGAAAGTACAGCCTTGGGAAGCTTAAAGCATCCCTCTACGACGCCTAGATTTCCTTTTATCAGATTGAGCAGCCATTTCTCAGCATTTTTGGCATTTTTCATGGCTTTTGTGGAAGCCATTTTGGGCCTTTTGTCACTCTCATCCATCATATCTTTGATGGGTAAGAGGAAAACCGCGACAGACGAGGCTGGGCCGAGCCGCCCTGCTCGATTGAGAAGACCGCGGGGTGGTGCCGCAAGTTCAAGCACCGCCGCAGGACCAGCTCCAGTCCTGGAGTGCCGTACAAAGCGAGATTTGGATCCCCATGCACACCTTGGGCGAACAATTCTTTCGGAGATGCCTCATGGCCAATACACTGATCGCAAAGTGTTATTTGAGGCGGACGTAGATGGACGATTGTTCGGCGAGTATCTATTGTTCGAACGCATTGAAGCTGCTCACTGGGGTCCGATCTTTGAAGCTCGCGCTCGTGCTAATGTGAGCACCGTTCGTGCCTTCTATGCTAGCATCCAGAATCCTACCTTGGAGCCTTTGCAGTTCAAAATCCCTTTTGGTAGAGATCGGATGGCTACGATCGACGTTCGGTTGATTGCGCGACTTCTCAACGTGCCCCTAGGTGATGTGCATCCTAGTGAGAAGAATTTGAAGACTAGACGTGAACGAGATCGCCGCACCAGGTTTTTGTGCGGTAAGTTGGTTCCATGGCAGCCTAATAATAGCCTCAAGGCGACGTATATGTCTGAGGATTTGCGCCTGCTGCACCATATCTGCACGTTTAATGTTTATCCCAGGTCGACGAACCGCATTGAATGTACACGTCTTATGGTCGATTTCTTATTTCTGGTGGCCCAGGGAGAGAACGTATGTATGGCCACTTTCATCTTACGGCAGATAGTTCTCATAGCCAGGTCGAGAAGAACATCCGAATCGCTTCCCTTTGGCCGACTTATTTGCAAGATTGCACTTGAGTTTGCCTATAGACTTGGGCCCGAATTGCCGGTATCGATTCACACTATCGATGAGTCGACAATGGTCAAGATGAAGATTGGGTCGCAATACCGTGAAAATCAACTTGAAAGGGATAGTGGGGATGACTTTGATGAAGAGGAAGATCAAAGCGAAGAAGAACCTAGAGCAGAGGTTCAGGAAGAAGTAGAAGAGGAGGCTCAGGATACTGATGAGAGCCCTCCTCCTTCTGCGCAGGCTACTATCGACGACCGCATCGCTCGGATGGAGGAGAGTCAGACCGCTTTGCGAAGGGAAGTCCAAGAACTTCGCGCAGAAGTCGCTGATGCCAAGGCCGTTACAAAGAAGAAATTTGGCAAAGTGACTCGCACCTTGAAGGCAATCCTGTGTTGCTTACAGGATAAGGGTGCTCCTCCTCCGTCACCAGACTCCGACTAGCGATGCGATCTTTGATGTTATTATCAGTAGTTAGTTATTTCCTTCTTTATGTGTGTAAGCCTGTTAGGGCTAGTGCTTCGTTCATGTTGCTGTTGTTTAATTGTCTTAATTTCCATGTAATTCTCGTCATGATGCTTGTAAGGATATATCTCTTGTATTATGACAATTTTAGTTTCATGAAATGCATGATGCTTTTCGGCTTGTTATGTGAATGTTTGTGTTGTGGTTTGGGCTTAATATAGCCGAATTTTGTTGAATGGAATGCATGCCGTTTCATTTCGCTCTAAGGTATTGTCCCTAGGTTAGGAGTATTGTAACTCCCGAGATTCAGCCTACAAATTAATTGTATCCCAACCCACCCTCCTACCAAGCATGCCTCTTCTGATCCCGCTATGGGACTAGGAATGCGGTTCCATTTACTACAACTTAATGCTACTGGGCATATAGACCTTTGGGCATTTTGGATCTAGTGTTAGAACTCCTAGATTTGAAGGATCTGACGACATAAGAAATCCCATTTCCATTTAGACAATCTTGACCCTAAGTGATAGAACAACTCTCTGTAGTAGAAATGGTATGAAACCATTTAACGTATAAACTTAGGCTTTGGATTATAACTACTGAGTTACAGACTAGACTACTAGTTGCCTTAGGCAGTGTAAGGCCTAAATATGCTAAGGGATAGTAGGTTAGATTTGGTTGGAATGGGACTCCCTTCCTTCGGTAGATCCCTTTATGACTTATAGACTTCTATAGTTGCCCATAGGAAGGAACCATACACTCTCAGGGAACATTTATAACTCCCTCAGATTGAACTTAGAATGTACTAGCACGCCCCTTAGAATTGCCTTCCCCAAGGGCTTATTGCATTCGGGAATGCGGAATAAAGGAACTACATGTGAGCGATGTATTCGCGGTTTGAATCGACTTCTTAATCCTAGTGGTTACCAATAAATCCAATGCTCTGATCAAGTAGAAGATCGGCATCGACTCGGATTAAGAATTGATACAATAAATCTTCTGTCCTAGCTAGACAGAAAATCTATGTATCCGGCTCAGACCCACTATACTACCTTTCTTCCGTGTTGGCTCGACCATATACAACCGAACGGGATCACAGTGTATTTGGGAAATGGCGAGGACTTAAAGCTAGTAGAGAATTCGACATCTTGCCACCAAGTCATACCTGCCCCTAAACTTAACCACAATAGAGATTAGGCTCATCTCTATGATCATAGGTACCAATGCCATAGAACGCATCATTAGCAAGGAAAACCATGTAGAGAAAGGTTAAGGATAGCCCCTAAGTTGCGCCCCGTTCCGATATACGGATCGATGCAACGATTCTTAGACTTTAAGTAGAACCAAGTTTTAAGGGGGGTAGAACGTATTAAGTCCAATTCAGTTAGGATTAGTCAACACTGCCGTTCGATCAGTGTGGCGCAGCGGAAGAGTGGTTGGCCTCTTTCCCACTGGCCCAGGATCGAAACATTTGATTTAGGATATATGTACGATTAGGTTATTAAATAGGATTTGAACCTTCCTTAGAGAAAGTACTCCTTGCCCTTCGCCAATGTCGGGGACGACATTGTGTTTTAAGGGGGGTAGATTGTAACACCCTGGATTTTGGCCAATCTGGGATTTGACGTCCTTAGGCAATGGGTCAACTAAAACACCTGAAAAATCGCTCAGAACCCAATTTCATAGCCAAAGAAACCACTTAGGATTAATTCCTATGGAAATTTAGCGTAAGTTAGCTAGCGCAACGCTGGAGTAGCTGGGAAATAGTCCCTGATCACTTTAAATACGTTCTACAAGACCCAAATCGAGTAGAACGTATGACTCCATAATACTCTATAACCTTGGATCAAACTCTAAACAGGTTTGTTCTCTGGACCACTTTGAAATTTTGTATTGGATCTAGACCGTGCGTCGAAAGTCTGATACCTCCTATCTTAGACCGTTAGAACCGCCTAGCTGGACTTGACACTCACTTCAAAAATCAAGTCAAACCGATAATCACAGGCCATTTCATTGAGCCCGGACCGAAGAGAGTGCGAATAGGGACAGAATTGGAATTTCAAATTCAAAACTGGCACACGACTTGACGCGTCAGTATTAAGCGTTCTGATCGTCAGAATTCAGCCAGATTACACCCTTGGATCAGGAAAAATTTCTATTTTATATCATGAGACTTTCAGCCCTCTACGTGCGGTGACCGCTGAACTGAAACTGGTCCGCCACGCGCGATCTGCGAACCCTGCCGGACTGAAAACTTAATACGTGCTATATCTGGTACGCATGAGCTTAAGTCCGATCGCATTCGACCAGGGGACCACCAGAAATCATCTTTTGGACCGAAACAGCCCCGCTTTGGTTAAGCATCAAGTGAACTTTGTTCCCAAGCCTATTCCGGGCATTTTTAATCTTATAAAAGGGGTTGAAACCCTCACTCCTCTCTCCCATCCGAATTTGCAAAAACCCTAGATTGGGAGAGAGAAAAGGTGAGAGTTTGTGAGAGAAAGTGGGAGAGCTTTTCCTGCTGCTGCTGCACGTGCTTAAGCGGCGTATTCCAATCACTTTGCCGGTGATTTCTCCACATTTACAGGTAAGAAAATGCCCTAGAAAGTTGCTGATTTGATGTTTCTTCTGTTCCATAGCTTGATAGTTAGTAAATCTCGTAAAACAGGTTCTCTTATCGCTGTAGACGAAGCGTATACGCTCCGTTCGAATTTCAACATCCATAAGAGAGAAGGTGCGGATATTAGACACTTTGATTGACTGTTTCCAAAGCTTTCAATGTCGTTTAATAGTAGATTCTTGACGGCAACGCCGTTTGACATGTACAACATGCTGTCCGTTTCCTGTTTCGTAAATTAACGAAGAATATGAGATTTAGGGCATTTTAGTCATTTGTAGGAAGTACGGTTTACATGCATATTTTGCTGACGGGATTGACATGGTTTGTTGCCGCATTAGGGAGTTAGGAATGCTTGCATAATCAGTTTGGCGAAGAGATTCGCCTAGTTGCGCACTTTGGGTCGACATACTATATGTAGACTTAAGTGTGTAGTGTATGTGTTTGTATAAATGCTTGTATTAGTATGTATTGAATTAAATGATGTTATGTAGTAGTTTGAGAATGATTTCTTGATTAATATGCTAACCTAAATGATTTCCTACATGTTGACCATATGCATGATTCCATTACATGCATGGAATGTATGTGTTTGAAGATTTGCTTAAGTTGAATGTTATAACATGTGTTAACATGCTCACATGATTGTGTTTCAATTCCAATACCTTTGCATATATTGTTAACGTGATTTCATAGATGTGTGGGACTAGACTTAGTCCAGGCAGTCGGTAACCGAGCGAATTCGTGGCTGACTGGTCATAGCCACGAACGACGCGTCGATGAACGTGATTCGTGTTTAGAGTTGGCGGCAGTGGTTAGGCCACGCGAAGTGTTTTACGCACTTCATGTCGTTCGACTTGAGATGCGATCGTGCTAGTCGAGCCCGTCAAGTAACCCGACTGGCCGATGTATGTTCACCTTGTATGAGTCATAACTTCTTGAACCTAGGGTACTGAACTTACCATTGTAAACCCTGTTAACCATGGTACCTTGATCCATGAAGACTCATGAGCCGGGCATGGTGGTATGGGACACCGTGGTCGAGCTGTCGTCCTACGCTGGGGCCACAAACCTCCCCGTAGTGACCAGTGAGCACCTAAACTCGTGAGCAGATTATGGTGGTATGGGACACTATATTCTAGCTGTCGGCCTACACTGATCAGGCGACGAGCCCTTTGTAGTGACCGCGAGCGTATTCTGAGTCCACGGGAGGCGACGACCCTTCCGTTGCAGTAGAGTACGGTAGGCCTGTATTGATAAGGTGATGGGGGAGCGGTGCAACGAGTGCGAACAACAGCCCTGGCAGCCCTTGCAGTAACCTACGAAATATACATCGTATGAGATTACTAGGAGTGACGACCCTAGACAGGATCTGTGATGGGATTGATACAAGGGAAGTACCTTAGTTTCCCAATCCTGCTGTTTGAATGGACTAATAACAACTTGGAATTCATATCACCATAGCATTGCATGTGCCTGGAAGATGTGGAGCACTCTAGGGAGTGTGGCATGCCACGGTCGTAAGATGTTGCCGCATGAGGGTGATCGTCGGTGAGGGCATACATCACGTCATGTCATAATTGCATTAACAACAGTATTAGGAATGTTTGAATTACTGCTTTACTATTATCGCATGATTGATTTGATAACATGTTAATCTTTGCTCTATTATTCCACTGAGTTAGCTACTCACTCCCACGTTACGGGACGGTGTTCCTGGACACCCACCAGACCTTTTTGTGATTACAGATGATGGCGCGGCCTGCGAGGCGGAGCTGGACTTGATGATGATGAGGAGGATCCCTCCTTTATGCGTGTTCTGATTGACGGGATTACAGGGAGGTTGATTAGATACTTTGACACTTGTCATTTTATATTTTTAGCGCACTCATGTATATTCGTTTTGTCTACTTTTGGAGTATACATATATGTATATAACCTGGTAACATATCCACACTCTGGAGGCATACAACAGTTTATATATGTTATACATACTATCACAGTCTTCCGCTTGTTAATTTAACCGTCTCTGGAGTATGATATGCTGTTCTAGCTTAATCTCACTCATGTTTAATACATTATCATAGACAACATTCAATCATACATATCTATGTTGCATAAATAACATTTTGGAACTCGGGAGTTGGGTTTTTGCTCGACCCCCCGATTTTCAGGATGTTACAAAAAGCATGGCACATGCTACAAAAGCTTGAAATCTGTTCAATGTCGCAATTCAAAGAATATGCAGAGGCATTTAACAGATTATTCTGGATCTATGAAGATATAGAAAATAGGAAAATCCTAAGGTTGTTCTTCACAAAGCTCCCTAGAGCATGGGGTCTATTCTGGTGGGCAATTATCCACATTATTTCCTCTTGAAAAAAATCAGCGAATCTGTCGCTGGAATTCCTAAAGCCCCACTATGGGATGGGAATACGAAAGGGTTGTTAAACACTTCTAGAGAAGATTTTCTTGTCGTGTGGTCCACTTGAGCGGATCTAGAAACATACATGCTTCAACAACCCAGTTTCGATTCTACAGGTAGAGAAAGGATCTAATTGAGTCAAAAAGCATGAAAACTAGATTAGACATCAATCAATCACCAAAAACATGTAGAATTACACAATCTGGGTTAAAAAAGAGAACAAAAACCATCCAGCATCCAAGATTGAGAGAGACAGGGGTGAGATCTGATACCAATAGTGGGGATGGTGGTGACAATCTCTCTAAGCTTAAGCTTGTAAAGGATGGTTGTTTTACCGGCGGCATCAAGACCAACCATCAAAATCCTCATTCCTTCTTTGCGAACAGATGGCTGAACAGCTTCGTAAACGTGAGCCCCATTTCCACCTACAATCCAAAGCTAAAAAAAGCAAAATATAGAGATGATCAGACTAAATAAAAGGAAAGAAAGAGATGGAAGACAGAATGTCAGATCTGATTAAATCACTATAAATGAGAAGTAAACAAGAGAGAGAGAGAGAGAGAGAGAGAGAGATTAGACAAAGGGGTGCGGGAGATCGAGGGAGAGGGACGTGGGAGGGAAGTGGGAGATCGAGAGAGAGAGAGAGAGAGAGAGAGAGAGAGAGAGAGAGAGAGGGAGAAGGGGCATGGGAGATCGAGAGACAGAGAGAGAGAGGAGGGAATGGGGTTTTGTTCTGAGTGGTGGGAAATGAAACATTTTGTGGGAGGGGGAAAAGAAAAAGGCAGCGCGGATTCTACTTTTTTACATGCTACAGTCATGCTATGGTTTTAGACCGTAGCTAAAACCCACATGGACCGTAGCTATCATACCATCCTTTGCAGCCCCCTCCGCGTCCGCACGTATGATAGTCTTGGATGGACAGTCTTGTCAAGGGTTTTGTGGGGTCCATCGTGATGCATTTGATATAACTACTTCGTCCATTAATTTTGTAATTTTTTTATAAGGAATGACCCCAACATTTAGATAAATTGAAGGTTCAATTGAACCACACCATCAATCAATGGTAGGTATTAATCTCCACTGTTTCCTACCGTTTGGTCCACTTGAGCATTCGATCTACTTCATTTTTTGGACTCTTGCCCTGAAATTCTCTTTCAAAATAGATAGACGTATTAGATGGAGCACACCCATTTTAATGGGCCTCATAGAATCCCTTATGGGGCTATCATAGGCTCATTGAATGTTTAGAAGTGATACCTTTTAGCTACAGTTTATGGATCTTTTAGCTATGGTTTTAAGCTGTAGCAAATTAGCTACGGTCTATATCCATAGCTAAAAACTAATATATTTCGTAGCCTTTGATCATTTTTTTGGTAGTGGAACGTCAATATAGTTTTAGAGAATGAGAGAAATTTTGAAGGGTTGTCAGATGATTATGTTAGAAAACAACCTACGTCTCATAATTTTTCTAAAAACATCATCGAGAGCCAAATGGAAGACAATGCTCCGCCGGTTAAGAAATACTTATGCGATCATATGCAGGAAAATAATTACACCCCACGGATTAAGAAAACAGTGCGTGCGTGTTGGGGTTATCATAACTATGGGAGTGAGAATTATTATCACCCATCAGACAAGAAGAAAACAATGAGAGATTATATTGTGGGTGATAATATGTATCAATAACCTCAGATTCTCCCACCTATGACCCGTATGACTATAATTAGTGAAAACATCAATATTGGAAAGATGAACCAGAAATATATCATTGTGATAATTCTCTTGGGTCTTCTACCTTTAAAATCTAACCAGAAATGATCTAAGAGGATTCACTTTAGGGTTACACAGACGATTTTGATAGCATTAGAAAAATAATAGAAGCGCTTGCATCGCACCTCGATAAGCTAATGGAGGCTAGTTCACCCTAGCCTCAACCCAATCCAATTCTTCATTTCCAACTCCCTACTTATGATCAGTAGAAATATCAAGATTGAGAAGTTGAATCAACAATTCATGATAGTGACAATTCTCTTGGGTTATATACCTCTGAGATCCAACAAGAAATGATCGAAGAGAATTCACTTCAGAATTTCACACAAATTCTAGAGCTCATCCAGTAAAACACACTCCAAAGATTTCAAGAACTTATAAAAGATATACAATAGTTAGGTTCTTATGATGCAATTATGGAGAATATTGAAACTGAGAATGAATAGTTGGATTGTGTCAATGAGCATGCGATTCAATTTCCTAAAGAGCTGATCTTGATGATTGTCTAAAGGAATGATCAAGAGACATGGGTATCTTTCAAATATAATGATATTGACATGATCCAGTCATGTGACACACTTGACTTCAATGAGGAGGAAGAGGCTAGTTTATTTGAGCCTCAAATCAACCTATAAAAATAGTGTGAGAAAAGTGATCTCATCCCACTTGCAAACTGTACTAAATTGGAAGATGATAAGTATTGGGATGAGAATCACGAGTTTACAACCCAAGATTCACTAGTATCAATTTCAATTATGGTTCAGGAAAGTGATCACGAGGTAATGGAAGTTGTTGACCATAATGATCTATTTCACCCATCTGACACACTTGATTTAAATGTGGATGTGAGCCTCTTTCAATCGACCCTTCTTACTCTTTTGAGGCATGTGTAGACCACTCCCTTGATTTAGATTATAATATGATTAGAGAGATGGATGAGTCGCTCGATATGACTCTGGAATTTGAAATCACCTAGTTAAGGTCATTATCTGAGCTGTCAACCCTTGACGATATAGTGCCTCTACTGAGTAGTAGTAATGAACAGAATGTTCACATCAATGCGCCTACTGATCCACAATCTGTCTACACAAGGCAAGGTGAGATGTATCCGGTGACAATTGACTCTCACCAAGGTGAAGAGCAAGAGATCATGTTTCCCTCTATTCTAAGGGAAGACGAAGGAATCATTGGGCATATCATCATAGACCTTAATGTGAAAAATGAGCATCTCTTAACTGACTATCTCAACTCTCTGAAAGATTGCTTTTCATATTTTGCGGATTCAAATGATCCCATGATAAAAGAAATAATGGATGCCTTGCAAAATAATACCTCGGTGGTTGTTACTGACTGAGAGAATCCTTACTCTAAGGCCCCTCATTCCACAGATCTTGAATGTTTACCATTAAGGGAGGAGGAGTTGAAAGTTGAACCGAAGTCTGAAACTTCAGAATCTATTGAGACTACACCTACTAAGAATTTCTCTGAATTTTATCTACTTGTAGTGTCTGATTCACCATGTTGTACTAACCCTAAAACTTTCTCTATCTCAGGTGAATCATATGTACTTTGGACATCTCAGGAGACTAAAAGGAAACTTTATGCTAAGGTCCACAATTTTGTCTATAAATTCATGCTCTAGGACATCCAAGTCTATTGTAAAAAGGGCTTTTGAATAATCTTGTTGAGAAATCTACTAAGAATTTATCAAGATATTGGCTGGAGGAGGAACTTTGCAGCATGACTGAGAAGCTTTCCCTTATTTTCCTAGTTAAGTTTACTGCTTTCAAAGAATTTAGGATTATGATAGTTTATTTTCCACAATTTTAGGATAGTTTGCATTCTACTATTTAAGATAGTTTGCTTATTGTCCGTTGAGTCTTTTGTACTAACCAATCATACTAAGATCATTGGAAAAGCCTCAAAAATTCCTTCTTCAGGTATTATCTTTCCATCACTTCTCTTTTCTTGTTATTGCTTCTTTTGCATTACATGCTTATTTCTTTTACATTGAGAACAATGTAGATTTTAGATTGGAGGTGTGGATTAGACAAGCTAATCAGTGTTTTCTTAGTCTTTGAGCAAAAAATACAGAAAATTACTTTTTTTTTGAAAAATTAGAATTACAAGATGTTTAATATTGATGCCTTATGTCTCTTGGAGTTTAGTCACTTGGGAGATCTTAAAATTAAGTTAAGTAATTAACCCTCGATTAGAAGTTTTAAATATCGATTGAGTTATAATCTCACATGTCACATCTAGCTTACATAATAAAGTGTCAGTTTAATATCGAATTGTTAACTTGATGATTATTAAGCATGGAAGGAACCAACCTAGGGAATTTGTTCATCTGTTCAATAAGAAGAATTGAAAAGAAAGAAAAAGAAAATACCCATCTAAAATAATTGTTATGGTTGAAAAGGACTACCTATTAAAGATCTTTAAAAAGGTTGACATATCGTGAAAGCCATCGATGGAAAAAATCAAAAGTTGGAGGAATAAAAGCGAGAACTAAAAGATGAACTGTAAGACAAGTTTTGGTTTAGGTTTTGATTCTCCTAAATACTCTTTTAATTATCAATGTTATCATGAAAGTGACGAATTGAATCTTTGATTATGATAAGTCTAGACTTCATTATATACCCATAGAACTCAATGTTTAGAATTGTTCTAATTGGAGGATTAATGCTTTGAACTTATTTTGAAACTTACCGAGTGCTAGAGTTTAGGAGAAGGTAATGCACAACACGATGTATTTTAGAATTCTATTATTTGAATTGTTTTTAAAACCATTGAGCTTATAAAAATTATCATGTGGTTGTCGAAATATTTTTCACATACTTTGCTCAGGACTAGCAAAATGCTGGTTGGGGATTGTGTTGAGGATCAAATATTACATATTATCCCCATTTATATCTTGGTTTTATGAACATGATAATATTTAATGTTCTATTTTACTCATGTTTGTGTTACAAGGTAAATTTAAGAGCTTAGATTGAAAAGGGTGCTAAAAGTATGGATTTGATGCTCAAGAATCAACAAGGCAATGGATGGATCTTAGCAGGCAAAGATTGATGAATTCATATGGCAAAGATCTAAGAAAACCAAGTGAGGAATAAAGAGAATTAAAGATTTAAAGTGAAGAAAAGGAGTCCTGAAATCGTCCTGAAAAAATGTATTCTAAAACTCTAGGTCATTTTGTAAAATTGTGCAAAGTGAAGTATATTTTGAAAAATTATGTAGAGTGAAGTCTATTTTAACAAACTACATAAATTTAGGGTGATTTCTAGAGTTTTCCAACTAGGTGTGAAAGTTGGAGTTCCACAACTATAAATAGAACTCACTAGGATGTTTCTAGGCATCTTCTAGTGTTTAAGGAGTGGAGGAAATGGTAGAGAAGCCGTCGCTAAGAGTTTTTTTTCTTTTTCCTTAGTTGTTTTCATATTTTTCTTAAGAGACTTTGGTCCAATTATATCTATAGTTGGCTAAAACCTCTTAGCTAAGGCTAAGAGGTGAAGCTTGTAGCATGATGGGATGTCTCTATTGCTTTATTTTATGTTTATGTTGAACTCTATGGATTCTAATTTGATATTTAAGGAATACTTTTAGTTTTGAATTATTTATTGTGAATCAAATTACAATAGATTTATAATAGCTTTAAGTATTTTTTTTTCCTGATTTGAGATTAAGAAATTAGTAAGTCTGTTGTTCACCATCATCCCTTGGGTATGGTAGGGTGATGGAATCCTTCCTAATCTTCACAATTCTCCTGGTTTGATATTATGGGATTAGTAAATCCTGTTGTTTGCCATTATCTCCTAAGCATGGTTTGGTAATGGAATCCCTATCAATTATCATAGTTATTCTTCATTGAAAATTAGGTCAATGGAAGTTCAGATTTAGTTTTATTGATATATTTTTCAATTGGATAGGATAGGACCCCAATTCTAATTGTGTTGCTTGAATCAAGTAAGAGGGCTTCCTGATCACTACAAGTGGATCCTTGACACCCTAGTTCCTAGCTTTAAATTCTTAGTTTTAATTATTTTATTCACAATTACTCTCTCAAATACTTCATAATTAGTTTCACATCTTCTAGTTATACTTCTAATTAATTTAAAAAATGTACAAGTTTCAGTTCCCGTGGTTTCGACCTTGGTCTTACTGAGATTATTACTACATCGCGACCCTACACTTGGGGTTGTGAACTAAATGCCAACAAGAATCGATTCCTGTCAATTGATAGTTGTACATAGAACATTCTTCATAACAATGTTCATGGTTAGTACACATCCTGAGGCAGGAAGTGGGGCCTGATGGGATTTTGATTCCCGCTAGCCCTCTCTAGACCATTTTCTTAGGTCCTACAATAATTAAGGGAGCCTTGACACATTGTGTGCACTACGTGAAAAATGGAAAAAAAAAAAAAAAAAGGATAGATTTCGAGACCATTCTGGACCGTCTCCAAAATTACTTGGTTTAAAGA
The DNA here is from genome assembly GCA_037074715.1 of Magnolia kwangsiensis. NCBI lineage: Eukaryota > Viridiplantae > Streptophyta > Magnoliopsida > Magnoliales > Magnoliaceae > Magnolia > Magnolia kwangsiensis. The sequence continues at coordinate 24,809,078 of CM073588.1, forward strand.
CGCTTTAGAGACGAACGTAAATTGTCTCTAAAATTTTAGACGGCCCCTGACTGTCCTTAATATTGTCTTAAAATTTTGAACTTGCACAAATCATTTAAGACGGTCAAAATCTATTGTTAACTGCGGAGAAAAGATGGCTATAGACCGTCTGGAATAAAAGATGGTCTTTGACCGTCTTATATTCGGTCATCTGAGATGGTCAAAGACTGTCTGCATTAGAGACATCATCGGTCATCTTTTACTGGTAATCTGACACTGTCAATGATCATCTACATTAGAGACGGTCATTGACCATCTTTTACTCGAATCTGAGACTGTTAATGACCGTCTGTATTAGAGACGGTCATTAGCCGTCTTAATTTGAGACCCTCAAAGACCGTCTTAATTAGAGATGGTCATTAGCCGTCTTAATTTGAGACTATCAAAGACTATCTTGTAGCAGTCATCTGAGACCATCAAAGACCGTCTGCATTAGAGACGGTCCCAAACCATCTCTAATGCTCAAGTAAAAAATTAACAACAAAAAACTTATGAATTTTGAAAAAAAAAAATAGTTGAGAAGCTTAGAAAAAATAATTAACAATGTTTAAGAAAAATTTAGATTTTGAGAAAAAAAAAAAAAAAAAAAAAAAAGAAAAAAACTATGATTTTATAAAAATCTAGATTTTGAAAAAAAAAATTAAGAACTTGGAATAATGTTAATAATTTAAAAAATATATATATATATTTTGATAAAAAAATGATATTTTGAAAAAGAAAATATAAAAAATTAAACAAATTTGTGAAAAAAATTGACAAATTGTAAAAAAATATATTTTTTAAAAAAGAAAACTAGATTTTGTATTCTGACAAGAAAAATTAAAAAGTTATATTACAAGATTTCGATAAAAAATGATATTTTGAAAAGGAAAATTTAAAAAATAAAACAAATTTGTGAAAAAATTGACAAATTGTAAAATATATATATATATATATATTTTAAAAAGAAAACTAGATTTTGTATTTTGACAAGAAAAATTGAAAAGTTATATAACAAAAGTGAGATTAAAAAAATGATATTTTGAAAAAGAAAATTTATGAAATTAAACAAAATTGTGAAAAAATTGACAAATTGTAAAAATATATATATTTTAAAAAAGAAAACTAGATTTTGTATTTTGACAAGAAAAATTGAAAAGTTAGATAATAAAAGTGAGATTTTGATGATGTGTTGTATATCCTTGTCGTCCATATGTTTCTCCAACCCATTTTTGGGCAGGGTATAAAAAATTGTGTAGATTTAAATCTTAAGTGGACCACACCATTAGAAAGAATGATAATATAGTATCTCGCCATTAAAAATTATAAAGAGCCCATCGTAAGGTTTTAGTAATGTTTATTTGCAATCCAACTTGTTAATAATGTAAAGAAGATCTAGATGAAGGTAAACTACAAAGATCAAATTGATCCAAAACTTTTGTGTCCTTCAAAAGGTTTTTAATAGTTATTCATCATTGTTTTGATTGGTATGACCCACCTGAGATTATTGAGTTCTTATGATTTGAAATCACATCCTAAAATATGATGGAAAAATATATGGACGGTGTCGATATACATAAAATATATCAAGGTGGGCCCTACATGGTTAGAGTAACACCCATGAAGGAGTTACCTAAATAGTGAAATGGTACTATATTGTCACCTCATGGGAACTTCCCATGAGGTTAATCTGTGTGCGCCCCACCATGATGTATGTAGAACATCAACACCATGCATTTGATGTGTCCCCTTTAAGTCCAAAAATTAGTCGTATACGAAACTCAGGTGGGCCATAACATCTAAAACTATGTGAAGACATCCCAAAAACTTATAAAAGCATTTAATTGGTGGGGTCCACATGAGTTTTGGATGTGTATGAAACTTGGGTTGAGTCCTCATCCAAGTGGGACACACATAATGAATGGGCTGGATCTATGAACCACATCTAGGTGGGCCCAATAAATGATTATGAATGTTTTAATGGGAGGGTAACCCTCTCAACTATAGTATGTGGTGTGGCCCACCCAAGTCATGGATTAACTTTATTTTTAAGCTCATGGCCTACCATAGAATGGTGCATCTAATTGATGAGGCAGATCCAAAGTTCAAGTGGACTCACACCATAGAAAAGAGTGGGATAGTGACACCCACTATTGAAACCTTCTTAGGGCCCACCGCGATATTTATTTGAGATCCAACATGTTTATAAGTTAATACAGACATGGATGCGGTTGAAAATTGGTGTGACCCCTCATCTAAGTGGGACACAGGATATGTGAATCACAATTAGGCAGGCCCAATATATGATTATGAATGTTTTAAGGAAACCCTTCTCTATTACATTTAGGTGAGTTACTCGTTACCCTTACCAGAGTAATTAAACTCTGTAGGGTCCACTGTTATTTATTTATTTTATCCACTCCATTATCCATGTTAACAGATAATTTGACGTCTAAAGAACAAAAAGGAAGCATATCCAAAGCTCAGGTGGACCACACCATAGGAAATAGTGTGAATGAACCTCTACCTTTTAAAATTTCTTAGAGGCCATAGAAGTTTTGGATCAAGATGATGTTTTTGTTTTCTATTCATTCATATATTTTTTATATCATAAACAACCTTTAACTATTTTTAGACAATCTGATCAATCCAGATTGAAGAGTAAATAACTTCAGACGTTTAAATTAAAATTCACTCAAATTGTTGATCAATCTTGTTTGCCCAATATCTTTCTCATATGTAGCATAATCGGGGCGAGTAACTATAATGATTAATAAAATAGAGTGAATGGACTAGACATGTAAAATGGGTCAAATATTCTAGTCAAAATTGTGACCCAACTTATTGACACCCTGAGACTCTAAGAATTAATATTAGTAAGTTTTGTAGGGCTCATCATGATGTGTGTCGAACATCAAGACCGTGCATTTGATAGAAGTTTTGAATCAAGCTAATGTTTATGTTTTCCCTTCATTCATATCTTTTTGATATTATGAACATGTTGGATGACAAACATTACTGTGGGCCCAAGGAAGGTATCAATGGTGAAAATCATTATTCCACACTGTTTTGTGTGGCATGGTCCACTTGAGTTTTGGATTTACCAAAAAATTTGGGATCAGCACACACCGTTCATCCATTTTTTGAGATCATTTTATAGAATTATCTAAAAAAATGAATCATATTCAAAGATTAAATGGACCACACCATAAATAAGGGGAACAGATTGGCTACTCCCCCTACACCATCCAATGGCTGGTGGTTGTTGCTGTGTGGGCCCCACCATGATTTATGGCCCCACGATCATTTTTTTTTAACTTTTAAACCAGTTGGATTTCAAATAAACATTACGATGGGCCTTAGGATAGTTTCAACGGTGGGAATCACCCTCTCGTTGTTTTCTGTGGTGGGGTCCACTACAGATTTTTATTTGTCTCATTCTTTTGCTCGTGACTTAAAATGATATCTCAAAATGGATGGACGGTGTGGATATAACAAATACATCATAGGTTTTTATATTTTTAAAATATTATATATATATATATATATAATATTTTATATAAGTTTTTATATTCTTGGGGTATTTGAATATTGAAGCTGAAGTCCACGCTCCAAGCATGTTCATGTTTTTGTTTTACCATCTTGAGGAAAGGGCATAAATCCCATGTGCATTGGTGAATATGATAGTCATATATGAAAAATTGGAATGATACAAAAAGGATAAATTCTGTTCATGTTGATGTCAAAAATTTTCTAAAGGCTAGACATAAAACTGAGAAACAACTCCCAAAGTCTGTATGAAATTTTCAGTTATTAAACTGAAACAAGAATCAGGATAGAACAGAAAATAGCTCAATTAAGTTATCAATATTCAAATAGCCCTTAAAAGCCATTTGAAATGTTCCCATCTTCAATTCATCACATGTAAAATGGAAGTTTCTGGATGAGAACCAATCTTCCAGATTATGCATCAAGCAGTCCCTACAATGGAATATTCCATATATATAGCTATTGACCAACAAATGTGATCCAATCTTCCAGACTATTCATCAGGCTAGCTACGCAAGAAACAATCCCCATTCTATAGGAATTCAACATCTATAAAATAAAAAATTACAACTTAGAATACAAAATTCAAAGAAGAAGAAGAAATCACTTGAAATGTATCATAATGCATGATTAATGGTTCCATATGGCTGGAACTTGTTTTAATATTTCTGTGTGCTAATGTCATCTCATATCTAACTTGTTCATAAGCTCACATAGACATGAATGAAGGGAAAATACAACTATCAGCTTAGATCCATTCATAAACTCACACAGACATGAATGAAGGGAAAACACAGACTGTAAACCATTTACCTGTAAATCATTTACAGTTAGCCACATTTACAGGCATCCAAATGACCCCTTGGTGCCTTGTGGAGTGTGACAACTATCCTTTTTCCATAGCAAGTGACATTCGAATCGCATCTAAACATCTATGTTCTAAAAGCTCAACTCCACCAGGCCAAATTGACTCCAACTCAATCAGATTTCATGAAGACAGAACATATTTAAAAAAAAAATTTTTTTTTTTTTTAAAAAAACGATTTGGTCATAGATTGAGTCAAGACTCGTTAATGACCCAATTGACTCAACATGATAAAGTAAAAAAATCTTGACAGAACAGAATAAAACTGGACCAAGCTCAACTCGACTCACCAAAAATCAACAATAATATAACTTCAAATATTAGATATTAGTATATCACAGAGTAGTTTTTAATAGTTGATTATCATTGTTTGTTGTGTTATGGTTTACCTGAGATTTGGATCTACTTTAAATTTTTTTTCCAGATCATGCCCTAAAATGAGTTTCCAAATAGATGGAAGGTATGGGTATAAGGCACATACATCACAATGGGCCTCACAACCAGGGATCCCACTCACCTCAATGGATCCTTTATATATCCTTAGATCCCCAAAATCCTAAAATCCCCAAATCCCTAATTTATAAAATAATAATAATAATAATAATAATAATAATAAAAACCCAATTTAGGGTCACATTCAAATCTATAAGCCCTAAAATCCCTAATTCTGGTTGGATCCTCATATTCCCAAAATCCTCAAATCCCTAATTTGTAAAATTAAAAAAACCTCAATTCGGGGTCCACATTCAAATCTATAAGCCCTAAAATCCTCAAATCCCTAAATGAGGGTCCACATCATATCAAAAATCCATAAATTACTAAATCCCCAAATTTCTAAATCGGGATTGAGAGAGAGAGAGAGACCTCACGTTTGACAAATCCTTGTCAACCGAGCTTCAGAGAGAGAGAGAGAGAGAGAGAGAGAGAGAGAGAGGGGGGGTGGGGGCATGCGTGGGGCAGGGCATTTATGGATCAAAGAAACACAAGAAAGGTTAAGGAGACAGACACAAAGAGAGAGAGAGGGGGACACGGATTACCTACTGATAGGTTGAGAGAGAGAGAGGGAGAGGATTAGGGCGAGAGAGAGAGAGAGTGGAGAGGGGGACGTGGATTAGCTACTGACGAGAGAGAGAGAGAGAGAGAGAGAGAGAGAGAGAGAGAGAGAGAGAGAGAGAGAGAGCAGAGGTTCTCTGCTGGACGTGGATTAGATACAGGTTGAGTAGCGAGTTAGCTACTAAAGTGACGTCACCAAGTTCTGTGGTCCCCACTATGATGTATGTGTTGTATTCACACCATCCATCCATTTTAAGATATTATTTTAGGGCATGACCCAAAGAATGAGGCAGATAAAAACATTTATTGGACCTCACCACAGAAAACAGTGGAGAGAGTAATTCCCACCATTGAAACTATCCTAAGGCCCACCATAATTTTTATTTGAAATCCAACCTATTTAAAAGTTAAAAAAGACATGAAATAAGGTAAAACACAAATATCAGCTTGATCTAAAACTTCTGTGGCCTTCAGAAGCTTTTAATGGTGGGTGTCACTGTCCCCACTAATTTCTGTGTTGGGATCCACTGGAGCTTTGGATTTAACTTTGGATATTGCCTTAAAATGATCTCTCAAATGGATAGAAGGTGTGGATATAAAACATACATCATGGTGGGGCCCAAAAATGAGAGGGATATACATATCAGGTGGACCACACCACATGAAAACATAGCGATTGGATAACCATCATTAAAATCCTCATAAGGCCCACTATACTGTTTATTTGGCATCCAATCTGTTTATTAGGTCATACAGGCATAAATGAAGAGGAAAAACAAAAATCATCTTGATCCAAAACTTTTATGGCCCCCAGAATGTTTTAAATGGTTGATGCTCATTCAACACTATTTCCTATAATGTGGTCCATTTCAAATTATGTAATGCCTCATTTTTGGTCTCATGCCATAAGATGATCTTTGAAAATAGATGGGATGGCATGGATTAAATACATACATTATGGTGGGGCCCATACAACACAACCACCAGCAAATTGATGGTATAGGGGGAGTAGCCAATCTGTTCTCCTTATTTGTGGTGTGGTCCATTTAATGTTTGGATATGATTCATTTTTTGGATAATTCTATAAATTGATCTTGAAAAATGGATGAACGGTGTGGGTTGATCCCAAATTTTCGGTAAATCCAAAACTCAAGTGGACCATGTGTAACATCCCGAAAATCGAGGGTCGGGTAGAAACCCAACTCCCGAGTTCCAAAATGTTATTTATGCAACATAGATAATGTTAGATATATGTTGTCTGTAAAAAGGAATTAAACAAGATTGGAATTAATCCAAAACATCATATCATACTCTAGAGACAGTTAAATTAGCAAGCGGAAGACTGTGATAGTATGTATAACCTATATAAACTGTTGTATGTCTCCAGAGTGTGAACATGTTACCAAGTTAAATATATACATGTATACTCCAAAAATGATTAAAAGAATATACATGAGTGCTCCAATACTATAAAATGACAAGTATCAAGGCATCTAATCAACCTCCCTGAAATCCCGTCAATCAGAACACGCATAAAGGAGAGATCCTCCTCATCATCATCAAGTCCGTCTCCGCTTCACAAGCAGCGCCATCATCTGCAACTAAAATAGGGACTAGTGGGTGTCCGAAAACACCATCCCATAACGTGGGAGTGAGTGATCAACTCAGTGGAATAATAGAGCAGAAAATAGCATGTAATCAAATCAATCATGCGATAATAGTAAAGCAATAAATCAGACATTCCTAAATATTGTCGTTAATGCAATATGACATGACATGATGGATGCCCTCACCGACGATCTCCCTCATACGGCACCATCTTACGCCCGCCGCATGCTTTCTTCCCACAGTGCTCCACATCTTCCAGGCACATGCAATGTAATGTGGATATGATTACCAAGTTATTATTAGTCCTTTTCATACAACAATATTGGGAAACTAAGGTACCTTGCTTATATCAATCCTAACACAGATCCTGTCTAGGGTCGTCACTCCTAGTAATCTCATACGATGTTATATTTATAGGTCGCTGCACGGGCTGCCAGGGCTGTTGCTCGTACTCGTTGCACCTCTCCCCTATCACCTTATCAATACAGGCCTAATTATCTTTAAGACTGCATCAGGACTCGTCGCCCCCATGCGATGTCAGGATAAACTTAAGGTCACTACAAAGGGCTCGTCACCTGATCAGTGTAGGCCGATAGCAAGAATATAGTGTCCCATACCACCATAATCTGCTCAGAGTAGGGTGCTCATTGATCACTACGGGGAGGTTTGTGGCCCCAGCGTAGGCCGACAGCTCGACCACGGTGTCCTATACCACCATGCCCGGCTCATGAGTCTTTATGGATCAAGGTACCATGGTTAACAGGTTTTCAATGGTAAGTTCACTACCCTAGGTTCAAATAGTTATGACTCATACATGGTGAACATACAATGGCCAGTCGGGTTACTTGACGGGCTCGACTAGCACGAGCGCATCTCAAGCTGAGCGACATGAAGTGTATAAAATACTTCGTGTGGCCTAACCACTGCCGCCAACCCAAAACATGACTCGCGTTCATCGAGGCATCCTTCGTGGCAAATAAAAGCCAACCACGAATTCAATCCATTACCGACTGCCTGGACTAACGTATAGCCCCAAGCATTTGTGCACAACATCAGTAATCATATGTGAGTAACAGAAATGAAATACAACAATACAAGTATGTTGACAACGTGTTATAACATACCATGTAAGTAAATCAACCAACACATGTATTCCATACATATAATGAAATCAATTCATATAGGCAACATGGTGGAAATCATATATATAGCATATTGATTGAGAATTCAATCTCAAAACTAATTCACAACACCATTTACCCAATACATACTAATACAAACATTTATACAAACACTTAGTCTACACACTTTAGTCTACATAGCGTATGTCGACCAAAAGTGCGCATTAGGGCGAATCTCTTCGCCAAACAGATTATACACGCATATATAATATCATAACATGATAAATTTACATGTCAAGCATTTCAGTAAAATACGGACGTATACAGTATTTTCTATAAATGCCTAAAATACCCTAAATCTCATAATTACCGTACGTTTACGAAACGGAAAACGGACAGCATGTTCTACATGTCAAACGGCATGCTCATCGATAATCTACTATTAAACGACATTGAAAACTTTGAAATCAGTCAATCAAAGCGTCTAAAATCCGCACCTTTTACCCTAGATGTGTATCGATTCGAACGGAGCGTATATGCTTTGTCCACGACGAACAGGCGACCTAATACACAAGCTACATAAGCTACATCACTAATGAATCGAAGGAAACTCCAAATTAGCAAGTGGTTAGGGTTTTTCCTTACCTATAGGTGTGTCGGAATCACCAACAAAGTGATTGGGATGTGTAACTTTAACACGTGTAGCAGGTGCAGCAAGTGGCAGGAAAATCACTCCCACACTCTCTCAAAATCTCTCACTTCCTCTCTCTCCCAATCTAGGGTTCTTAGCAAATTCGGATGGGAGAGATATAAGAGGGTTTAAAGCCCTTTTATAAGCTCAAACCTTTCCAAATTAGGCTTGGGAACAAAGTACACTTAAGTTATAACCAAAACGGAGTTGTTTCGATCCAAAAGGGCAGTTCGGGAGGTCCCCTGGCCGAATGCGATCGGACTTAAGCTCATGGTCTCTGGATGTTGTTCACACCCCATTTTCAGTCTGGTAGAGTTCGTAGATCGCACGTGGCGGTCTATTTTCAATTCAGCGGTTATCGTACCTAGATCAGGTCTACAAGTCTCATGATATGAAAGAGAAATTTTTCCTGATCCGAGGGTGTAATTTGGCTGAATTCTGACGGTCAGAATGCTTAATAATAACGTACCAAGTCACGTGCCAGATTTGAATTAAAATTTTCAAATCTAACCCCTTTCTCACTCTCTTCACTCCGAACCCAGTAAAATAGCATCAGGACATCAGTTGGACTTGATTTTTGAGATGAACGTCAAGTCCAACTAGGCGGTCAGGACTGTCTAAGTTCGGGATAATCGGACTTCCGATGTGCGGTCCAGAGCCAATACGAAGTTTCCAAGGTGATCCATAGAGCAATTGGAAATAGAGTTTGATCTCAGGCTTTACGGTATTGTAGGGTCACCTATCCTCTACGTTTTGACTCTAGCGGATCGTATTGAAAGTGATTGGTGCGAACTTCACAGGTCATCTAGTGCAGCGCTGGTAATTCTCTTTAGATTTCCAAAGAAAGTAGCCTATAATGATCTTTGTTTGAGATGAAATTTAGAGGGTGGAGTGAGGGTGTTTGGAAACGAAAGAAGGAAGAGTTTGGAGGGGTGGTTTTTACCAAAAATTGGACGTTCGGAGCAAAAGGAGAGCATGGAGGGTCACTTTGTGAAGGAAGTACTTCTTTTGGGGGGTTTCAAGGTTCGGACCGTATACCAGGGGGCTATACAACACCCCAAACACCTCCAGCCCAAAGCTCTGGCCCAGACAATGAATTTGACCGGGGATGCATCACGGAATCGACAATGCCATTGCCGACGAAGTTACAAGATGGCAACTCTGGCCATGTGGGCTGGGTTCCTCCTATCCTCAGGGTCTCAAAAAAGTATGGGGCGCACCTTAGTTCATTGTGGTTTGGCCTAGAGAGGCCCAAAACTTCATTTAGGGTGTTCCAGGGCCAGTCTGTGAACCAGAATGAACTTGTGCATCATGTAACATATGATTTTGAGGTAGGAGAAGCTAATCTATCCAACTAACCCATCTGTTACAAAATATTTCAAATTTAGAATGGACAAAAGGATAATTTTCATGTATTTTTACTATTCATTATAAAATTTTGTCTAAGTATGATTTTATATCATTTTCACATTAGAATTAATGCCTAACATGAAAATACTGAGAAAGAATTGAAGAATGGGGTGGTGAGAGGAAAGATTTTGAAGGAATTGAGTGAAACGGGATTTTTAAGCCCTAGCGATTGAGTGTAAGGGTTGTGGTTGTCCCACGACCCAAGGACATGTATTTTTGGATTTGAAATTCTCCTAGGATCATTACAAACCCGCCTTCTAACAACCTGCTGGCTACTTAGGTAGCCTCATACGACCTGAGATGCATTATGGACTCGATCGAAATGAACGAGTTGTGTAGACATCGCCTATTGGCGAAACTGCGATCCTATTATTGTTTCTAGGTTCTTCATCATGAAGACCTTAGGATTAGTGGTCTTTACTATTTACACTTGAGGATTTGTGTCTAATATGGAAGCAATTAGAGAAATTCGAAGAATGACGTGGTGAAGCGTGAGATTTTGAAGGAAACAGGGAAAATTTGATTTTTAGACCTTGAGATTGATCATTGAGAGTGAAATGGTTGACCCATTGCCTAAGGATGTCTAATTCCAGGCTGGCAAAAAATTCGGGATGTTACAATCTACCTCCCTTAAAATAAAATTTGGTCCCCGAAATTGGCTAAGGGTAATGAGTCCCTAGAAAGACTTTCGTATTGACATCCTAAAGAAGGTTCAAGTCCTATTTAATGACTTAACCTTACGTATAATCTAAATCAACTGTTTCGATCCTGGGCCAGTGGGGAAGGGGCTAACCACGCTTCCGTTGCGCCACTCTAATCTAACGATTGCATTAGCTGACCTAACAAGATTGGGCTCAATACATTCTACCCCTCTTAAAACTTGGTTCTACTGAAGGTTCAAGAATCTATGTCTCGATCCGTACATCAGAACGAGGTACAACTTAAGGCCTCTCTTTAACAAGAAATGGAAAACAACCTCTTACTACATTGGTCTTCCCTTGCCAATGATGCGTTCTATGGCATTGGTACCTATGATTATAGAGATGAGCCTAATCTCTATTGTGGTTAAGTTCAGGGGCAGGTATGAGTTGGTGGCAAGATATCTAATTCTCTACTGGCTACTCTACTGACTATATGTCCTTAACATTTACCAAGGGAAAAGCAATAACTTTTGGTTGTAGGTGGTCGGGCCAACACGGAAGAATAGTTGTGTAATGGGTCTGAGCCGGATACATATACTTTCTGCCCCGCGATGACAAAAAATTTGTTGTATCAGTCCTCAATCCTAGTCGATGCCGATCTTCTGCTTGATCAGAGCATTGGATTCATTAGTAACTACTAGGATTAAGAAGTCGATTCAAACCGTGAATACTTCGCTAATAAATGCATTTCCTTTATTCCGCGTTCCTGAATGCAATAAGCCCTTGGGGAAGGCAATTCTAAGGGGAATCCTAAGGGGCGTGCTGACTCATTCTAAGGTCAATGTTAGGGATGTATAATTTTTCCCCTGAGAATGAATGGTTCTAAGTGAAAACAACTTTCCTAAGGGTTATAACAGAAGTCTATAAATATTAAGAGGATCTATCGAAGGAACGAAGTTCTACTCCAACCAAATCTATCCTACTATTCCTTAGCTACACTGCTTAATTCAACTAGTAGCCTAGTCTTATCTTAGGAGTAAAAATTTGCATATGTCCATACTAGCTAAGGAAGTCATAGGGTTCATGTTATCACTTTATCGGATCCCCTATACTGTCAGATCTTTCTAAAGCTAGGAATACCAACTCTAGGTCCAAAACTCTAAGGACCTGTTTGGCTAGTGGCATTAAGGTATACTGAAGAGCTGGCATTGCTAATCCCACCTCGGGATTAGGAAACGACATGTTTGGTAGGAGGGTGGGTTGGGATTAAAATTCAATTTCATAGGCTTTGAAAAATGAGTCTGGTGTTGGGAAGTAGGAGATGGGATTTTAAATCCCAAGATGAAGAATTTCTAAGTGTAATTTAAAAGAAAAATTCTGGGATTTACTTCTAATTATGTGCATTCTAAACATGGTATTAAAAATCATGGGATACACCTAATCTAGGGGCAATACCTTACACCTGCATCTATTCTTCGGTAGTAAATCTCGCCCGTCGGCGAAACTTGGGATTCTAATATGGTTTATAGATTCCATCGCCCCCTTCCTAAGTCAAAGTGCGTAGGTGTGTGTTGTGTTACCATAACCCAGGTCCGGTTTAATCCAAATCATGCTCTGATACCATCTGTAACATCTCAAAAATCGGGGGTCGGGTAGAAACCCAACTCTCGAGTTCCAAAATGTTATTTATGCAATATAGATAATGTTAGATGCATGTTGTCTGTAAAAAGGCATTAAACAAGATTAGAATTAATCCAAAACATCATATCATACTCTAGAGACCGTTAAATTAGCAAGCGGAAGACCGTGATAGTATGTATAACCTATATAAACTGTTGTATGTCTCCAGAGTGTGAACATGTTACCAGGTTAAATATATACATGTATACTCCAAAAATGATCAAAAGAATATACATGAGTGCTCCAATACTATAAAATGACAAGTATCAAGGCATCTAATCAACCTCCCTGAAATCCCGTCGATCAGAACACGCATAAAGGAGGGATCCTCCTCATCATCATCAAGTCCGGCTCCGCTTCACAAGCAGCGCCATCATCTGCAACTAAAATAGGGACTGGTGGGTGTCTGGAAACACCATCCTATAACGTGAGAGTGAGTGATCAAATCAGTGGAATAATAGAGCAGGGATTAGCATGTTATCAAATCAATCATGCGATAATAGTAAAGCAATAAATCATATATTCCTAAATACTGTTGTTAATGCAATATGACATGACATGATGGATGCCTTCACCGACGATCTCCCTCATACAGCACCATCTTACGCCCGCAGCATGCTTTCTTCCCACAGTACTCCACATCTTCCAGGCACATACAATGTAATGTGGATATGATTACCAAGTTATTATTAGTCCTTTTCATACAACAATATTGGGAAACTAAGGTACCTTTTTTATATCAATCCCAACATAGATCCTGTCTAGGGTCGTCACTCCTAGTAATCTCATACGATGTTATATTTATAGGTCGCTGCAAGGGCTGTCAGGGCTGTTGCTCGCACACGTTGCACCTCTCCCTCATCACCTTATCAATACAGGCCTAATTATCCTTAAGACTGCATCAGGACTCGTCACCCCCATGCGGTGTCAGGATAAACTCAAGGTCACTACAAAGAGCTCGTCACCTGATCAGTGTAGGCCGACAGCAAGAATATAGTGTCTCATACCACCATAATCTGCTCAGAGTAGGGTGCTCACTGCTCACTACGGGGAGGTTTATGGCCCCAGCGTAGGCCGACAGCTCGACCACGGTGTCCCATACCACCATGCCAGGCTCATGAGTCTTTATGGATTAAGGTACCATAGTTAACAGGGTTTCCAATGGTAAGTTCAGTACCTTAGGTTCAAACAGTTATGACTCATACATGGTGAACATACAATGGCCAGTCGGGTTACTTGACGTGCTCGACTAGCACGAGCACATCTCAAGCTGAGTGACATGAAGAGTATAAAACACTTCATGTGACCTAACCACTGCCGCCAACCCAAAACACGACTCGCGTTCATCGACGCGTCCTTCGTGGCAAATAGAAGCCAACCACGAATTCAATCCATTACCGACTGCCTGCACTAACGTATAGCCCCAAGCATTTGTGCACAACATCATTAATCATATGTGAGTAACAAAAATGAAATACAACAATACAAGCATGTTGACAACGTGTTATAACATACCATGTAAGTAAATCAACCAACACATGTATTCCATACATATAATGAAATCAATTCATATAGACAACATGGTGGAAATCATATATATCAGCATATCGATTGAGAATTCGATCTCAAAACTAATTCACAACACCATTTACCCAATACATACTAATACAAACATTTATACAAACAGTTAGTCTACACACTTTAGTCTACATAGCGTATGTCGACCCAAAGTGCGCATTAGGGCGAATCTCTTCGCCAAACAGATTATACACACATATATAATATCATGACATGATAAATTTACATGTCAAGCATTTCAGCAAAATACGGACGTATACAGTATTTTCTATAAATGCCTAAAATACCCTAAATCTCATAATTACCGTACGTTTACGAAACGGAAAACGGACAGCATGTTCTACATGTCAAACGGCATGCTCATCGATAATTTACTATTAAACGACATTGAAAGCTTTGAAATCAGTCAATCAAAGCGTATAAAATCCACACCTTTTACCCTAGATGTGTATCGGTTCGAAAGGAGCGTATACGCTTCGTCCACGGCGAACAGACGTCCTAATACACAAGCTACATAAGTTACATCGCTAATGAATCGAAGAACACTCCAAATCAGCAAGTGGTTAGGGTTTTTCCTTACCTATAGGTGTGTCGGAATCACCAACAAAGTGATTGGGATGCGTAGCTTTAGCACGTGTAGCAGGTGCAGCAAGTGGCAGGAAGATCACTCCCACACTCTCTCAAAATCTCTCACTTTCTCTCTCTCCCAATCTAGGGTTCTTAGAAAATTCGGATGGGAGAGATATGAGAGGGTTTAAAGCCCTTTTATAAGCTCAAACCTTTCCAAATTAGGATTGGGAACAAAGTACACTTAAGTTATAACCAAAACGGAGCTATTTCGATCCAAAAGGGCAGTTCGGGAGGTCCCCTGGCCGAATGCGATCGGACTTAAGCTCATGGTCTCTAGATGTTGCTCACACCCCATTTTCAGTCCGGTAAAGTTCGTAGATCACACGTGGCGGTCCATTTTCAGTTCAGCGGTTATCGCACCTAGATCAGGTCTACAAGTCTCATGATATGAAAGAGAAATTTTTCCTGATCTGAGGGTGTAAGTTGGCTGAATTCTGACGGTCAGAACGCTTAATAATAATGTGCCAAGTCACGTGCCAGATTTGAATTAAAATTTTCAAATCTAACCCCTTTCTCACTCTCTTCACTCCGAAGCCTGTAAAATAGCGTCAGGACATCAGTTGGACTTGATTTTTGAGATGAACGTCAAGTCCAACTAGGCGGTCATGATTGTCTAAGTTTGGGGTAATCGAACTTCCGATGTGCGGTCCAGAGCCGATACAAAGTTTCTAAGGTGCTCCAGAGAGCAATCGGTAATAGAGTTTGATCCCATGCTTTACGGTATTGTAGCGTCACCTATCCTCTACGTTTTGGCTTTAGCGGATCGTATTGAAAGTGATTGGTGCGAATTTCACAGGTCATCTAGTGCAGCATTGGTGATTCTCTTTAGATTTCCAAAGGAAGTAGCCTATAATGATCTCTGTTTGAGATGAAATTTGGAGGGTGGAGCGAGGGTGTTTGGAAACGAAAGAAGGAAGAGTTTGGAGGGGTGGTTTTTACCAAAAATTGGACGTTCAGAGCAAAAGGAGAGCTTGGAGGGTCACTTTGTGAAGGAAATACTTCTTTTGGGGGCTTTCAAGGTTCGGACCGTATACCATGGGGCTATACAACACCCCAAACACCTCCAGCCCAAAGCTCCGGCCCAAACGATGAATTTGACCGGGGATGCATCACGAAATTGGCGATGCCATCATCGACGAAGTTGCAAGATGGCAACTTTGACCATGTGGGATGGGTTCCACCTACCCCCAGGGTCCCAAAAAAGTATGGGGCGCACCTTGGTTCATTGTGGTTTGGCCTAGAGAGGCCCAAAACTCCATTTGGGTTGTTCCGGGGCCAGTCTGTGAACCAGAATGAATTTATGCATCATGTAACATATTATTTTAGAGTAGGAGAAGCTAATCTATCCAATTAACCCTTCTGTTACAAAATATTTCAAATTTGGAATGGCCAAAAGGGTAATTTTTACGTATTTTTACTATTCATTGTAAAATTTTGTCTAAGTATGATTTTATATCATTTTTACATTAGAATTAATGCCTAACATGAAAATACTGAGAAAGAATTGAAGAATGGGGTGGTGAGAGGAAAGATTTTGAAGGAATTGAGTGAAGCGGGGTTTTTAAGCCCTAGCGATTGAGTGTAAGGGTTGTGGTTGTCCCACGACCCAAGGACATGTATTTTTGGGTTTAGAATTTTCCTAAGATCATTACAAACCCGCCTCCTAACAACCTGCTGGCTACTTAGGTAGCCTCACACGACCTGAGATGCATTATGGACTCGATCGAAATGAACGAGTTGTGTAGACTTCGCCTATTGGCGAAACTGCGATCCTATTATTGTTTCTAGGTTCTTCATCATGAAGACTTGGGATTAGTGGTCTTTACTATTTACACTTGAGGATTTGTGTCTAATATGGAAGCAATTAGAGAAATTCGAAGAATGAGGTGGTGAAGGGTGAGATTTTGAAGGAAACAGGGAAAATTTGATTTTTAGACCTTGGGATTGATCATTGAGAGTGAAATGGTTGACCCATTTCCTAAGGATGTCTAATTCCAGTTTGGCAAAAAATCTAGGGTGTTACACTATGCCACACAAAACAATGTAGAATAATGATTTCCACCGTTGAGACCTTCATTGGGCCCACAGTAATGTTTATTTGTCATCCAACATGTTTATAATATCAAATGGATATGAATGAAGGGAAAACACAAAACATCAGCTTGATCAAAAACTTCTATGAATGTTATTTTTATTGGTGGATGTTCAATCCCCACTTTATAGTCCACATAAGCCTTGGACCCGCCTCATTTTTTAGTTAATATCTTAAAATGATCAGAGAAAAGTGTTGAATGGTATGAAGAATGTCAATCCATGACTTGGGTGGGCCAAGAGCTTAAAAATAAAGTCAATCCATGACTTGGGTGGGCCACACCACATAATATAATGGAGAGGGGTTTCCTTAAAACTTTCATAATCATATATTGGGCCTGCCTAAATGTGATTCACATATCTAACCCACTCATTATGTTTGTCCCACTAAGATGAGGGGTTAGACCCAGTTTCAGCCGCATTCAAAACTCATGTGGGCCCCACCAAGTTCTTTTATATTTTTTTAGATGTCTTCACATAGTTTTAGATGGTATGGCCCACCTGAGTTTCGTATAGGGATGATTTTTGATATATCTCATAAGTTAAAGGGGACACATCAAATGCACGGTATTGATGTTCGACACACATCATGATGGGCCCCACAAAACTCACTAACATTAATTCTTAGGTTCTTAGGGTGTTAATAAGTTGGGTCACAATTTTGACTAGAATATTTGACCCATTTTGCATGTTTGGTCCATTTACTATATTTTACTGATCATTACCCTCAATTTGAGTAGTTACTTGCCCCGATCATGCTACATATGATAAAGATATTGGGCAAACAAGATTGATCAACAATTTGAGTGAATTTTGATTTAAACATCTGAAGTTATTTACTCTTCAATATGGACTGATCAAATTATCCAAAAATAGTTAAAGGTTGTTCATAATATCAAAAATATATGAATGAATAGAAAACACAAACATCAGCTTGATCCAAAACTTCTATGGCCTCCAAGAAATTTTAAATGGTAGAGGTTCAATCAAACTATTTCCTGTGGTGTGGTCCACTTAAGCTTTGGATATGCTTCCTTTTTGTTCTTTAGACATCAAATTATCTGTTAACATGGATGAATGGAGTGGATAAAATAAATAAATAATAGTGGACCCCACAGAGTTTACTCTGGTAAGGGTAACAAGTAACTCACATAAATGTAGCGGAGAAGGGTTTCCTTAAAACATTTATAATTATATATTGGGCCCGCCTAAATGTGATTCACATATCCAACCCACTCATTATGTGTGTCCCACTTGGATGAGGGCTCAAACTAAGTTTCAACTGCATCCAAAACTCATGTGGGCCCCACCAAGTGCTTTATATATTTTTTAGGATGTCTTCACATAGTTTTACCTGGTATGGCCCACTTGAGTTTCATATACAAATGATTTTTGAGATATATCATAACCTAAAAGGGACACATCAAATCCACGGTGTTGATGTTCGACACACATCATGGTGGGGCCCGCAAAACTTACTAACATCAATTCTCAGGTTCTCACAAGGTCAGTAAGTTTGGTCACATTTTTGACTAAAATATTTAGCCCATTTTACATATCTGGTCCACTCAGCCTATTTTACTGATCAATACTCTCAATTTAACTAGTTACTCGCCTTAATCATGCTACATATGTGAAAGATATTGGGTATACAAGATTGATCAACAATTTCAGTGAAATTTGATTTAAACATCTGAAGTTATTTACTCTTCAATCCGAACTAATTAGATTGTCTAAAAATGATTAAAGGTTCAATTAGTGGATGTGCCTTATAATTTAATAATTTAATTTTTCACAGATAAAATTCAATTTCCATTTAAAAATGACATTTTTTTTTTCAAAATGTATATTTTTTTGCTCTTTTAACAAAATATCATTTTTATTATAAAATATTTTTAAAAAATTAAAATACAAATTATGAATTTTTAATTTCAAAATCTCATAACTTTTCTCATATTTTAAATTTTTTTCTCAAAAATTTCAAATTGCCGATTTCTTTCTTCAAAAGCATCATTTTGTTCTCAAAATTTTTCTTAAACATTGTTAAAATTTCTAAACTTCTAAATATTCTTTTTCATGTGATATTACAAATCATTTAAATATTACCCTTTAATTATATATATAAAAAAACTTCCACTCATATGATATAAAAACTATATATATATACAAATCATTTAAATATTAGCTTAAAAATATAACACTTTTACCGACGAAACTTTTCGTCGATAAAAACATTATTCCTGACGATTTTGGTTCGTCAGTAAAAGTGGGCGAAAATTTTCTTAATAAAACAGCACTTTTACTAGTGAACATTTTCGTCAGTAAAAATATTATTCCCGATGATTTTGGTTCGTCGGCAAAAGTCAGGGTGAAAATTTTTGAAGTTTAATAGATGACACTTTTACTGACGAAAATTTTCATCGGTAAAAATATTATTCCCGAAGGACTTGGTTCGTCGATAAAACTCTTATCGCGACACTTTTCCAGACAGCAAGAAAATTTTTCAAGTTAAAAATTAGATCATTATTCCCAATGAAAATATTCATCGGTAAAACTATTAATGGAAATTTTTTTGCAAAAATTTTCTACGTGAAATAGACAACACTTTTACCGACAAACATTTTCATCAGTAAAAATATTATTCTCAACGGTTTTGGTTCGTCAATAAAACTCTTACCGCGAAACTTTTCCGGACAGCGGGAAAATTTTCTAATTTAAAAATTAGGTCATTATTCCAGATGAAAATATTTGTCGGTAAAACTCTTAGTGGAAAATTTTCGCAGAAAACACTTTTACCAAAGAACATTTTCGTCGGTAAAAATATTATTCCTGACGGCTTTGGTTCGTCGATAAAACTCTTATCGTGAAACTTTTCAAGATAGCCAGAAAATTTTCCAAGTTAAATTAGATCATTATTCCTAACAAAAGTATTCGTTAGTAAAACTCTCAGTGAAAAATTTTCCATCGTAAAAATATAGCACTTTTACCATCGAAAAGTTTCGTTGGTAAAAACATTATTCCCGATGGTTTTGGTTCGTCGGTAAACATCAACGCGAAAATTTTCTAAGTTAAATAGACCACTTTTACCGACGAACAATTTCATCGTTAAAAATATTATTCCCGATGATTTTGGTTCATTGGTAAAAGTCAGGGTGAAAATTTACGAAGTGAAATAGATAACACTTTAATCGATGAAAATTTTCATCAGTAAAAATATTATTCCCGACGGTTTTGGTTCGTCGGTAAAACTCTTGCCACTCTAAGTTAAAAATTAGATCATTATTCCCGACAAAAGTATTCATCGGTAAAACTCTCAGTGGAAATTTAGGTATCGTAAAAATATAGCACTTTTATCGACGAAAAGCTTCGTCGGTAAAAACATTTTTCCCGACGGTTTTTGTTCGACGGGAAAAGTCAGGGAGAAAATTTTCTAAGATAAATAGACCACTTTTACCAACGAAAATTTTCGTTGGTAAAACTATTATTCCCAACAATTTTGGTTCGTCGGCAAAAGTCAAGGTGAAAATTTTTGAAGTTAAATAGACGACACTTACCGACGAACATTTTTGTCGGAAAAATATTATTCGCAATGGTTTTGGTTCATTGGTAAAACTCAGCGTGAAAATTTTCTCACTAAAAAGTACAATACTTTTACCAATAAAAAATTTCATCGGTAAAAGTGGTTTTTTTTTTGTCAGTAAAACTCTTAGCAGGAAATTGTTCAAAATAGCGCGAAAATTTTCTATCTTAAAATTTTAACACTTTTACCAACGAAAATTTTCGTCGGTAAAAATATTATTACTGATGAAAAGAAATTTCGTCGGTAAAAACGTACTTTTACCGATGAAATTTTTTTCGTCGGCAAAAATTTCATCGGTAAAAGCGTTGTTTCTTATAGTGTTTGAGGCTCTCTAGGCATTATGACTCACAACTCACGCTAATTGACAAAATAAGAAACTTATAATCTCTTCCTTTGTCAATTATGTGACAAAAACCTAACAAAACCTATATAACCTAAAAACATATAACTTTACATGACTTGTCATAAGATTTACAAATATAAGATGATTTAAGAAATTTGCAATGTACTACTTTGTGTAACTACTCTGTATACACTCTTCATTGCTTCCCTTAAGTCTCTATACTACAAAAAGATACAACATAACACATGGTGGAAGTATGTCTCTCACCATTTTTATTAGTGATTGGCAAAGGTTTCAGAAAAACATGTATGATCAAGTTAAGGTAAAAATATGTGAGGCCATTCATCATAAAGAGGAAAGAGACAACAAACAATTTAACACATAAGAATTTAAAGCAAGAAGAGGATGTATAATATAATAACAATAAGCATTTATTCACAAAAATTAAAATCCAAAATGTACATCATATGTCATCGCCGGTTAAACAAAAATTAGTACAAGATCGAGATGGTCAGACAAAAACAAAATACTTTGTTCGACCCCTAACTCATCTCCCCCTACCTAGAGGGTCTGGATCGTGAGCCAAAAATATCATCGCGACAGCATGTCAGTACGGCCAAAATCTCTTGTGTCGTCTATTGGAGGGAATGCACCATCTGCTCTAACTACGTGTAAATTGCATTTCAATCAGGCCCTTTTTTTTCTCTTTATATATATATATATATATATATATATATATATATATATATATATATATATATATATATATAAAGATACATAATCAGCCTCACCTATATTTTGTTATTATTCTCGACCTTATGATAAAATATATATTTTCGCTCACTTCTGTCTTTTGAGGAATTTCTGTCTTTGTGCATTATTTGTGACTATTATAACGATTGGTTGGCCTGATCTTTACATCTCTCACAGAATGGGATAATATACTTTTAAAAATCGATCATTTATTAGATTTTTTACAATCTTTCCATCAATACCATGAAGGATATAAGCTCCTCCATGGAGAACCTTTATCAATATAAATGGTTCATCCAATGCATACGACCATTTACGAAACTCATCATCCTTAGTTCCTAGAGGCAATATCACTTTCCAAACTATATCACATTCTCTAAAAGCCTTCTTTTTCACTTTCTTATTGTATGCTCAGGCAACCCTATCCTTGTTTGATATAATAGAAATTAAGACCTTTAGTTGTATTTCCTTTAAGTCTTCAAGTTCAACCAACATAGTTTTTATGAACTAGATTGGG
Source organism: Magnolia kwangsiensis (assembly GCA_037074715.1). Taxonomy (NCBI): domain Eukaryota; kingdom Viridiplantae; phylum Streptophyta; class Magnoliopsida; order Magnoliales; family Magnoliaceae; genus Magnolia; species Magnolia kwangsiensis. The sequence continues at coordinate 24,831,206 of CM073588.1, forward strand.
GTTAAGTTAGCATGATAGACTACCTGTAATGATGGAATGATCACCTCTAAAGGTAACATAACATCATGTCCATATGTAAGTCTAAATGGACTCATCCGTGTGTTTGTTCTAAATGAGTTGTGATAGGCCCAAAGAGCTTCAAATAGTTTAATATGCCATTCTCTTGAATTTTCATTTATCATCTTACATGGAATATTTTTAATAACTTTGTTACAAGCTTCGGCCTAGCCTTTGGCCTGAGCATAGTAAGGCGATGAATGCAACAATTTAATTTTATATCGATCGGCCATCGCTTTAACTTCCTTGAACAAAAAAGATGCACCACAATTTATAGTGATCTACACAGTCTCGATGAACTCAATAATCTCTTGATGATCGGTTCCTGATATAGGTTTTGCTTCTATTCACATGGTGAAGTAATCAGTGGCCACAATAATGAAACTATGCCCTTTAGATGAAGGAGGATAAATTTTCATTATAAAATCAATGGTCCATCCTCGAAATGGGTAACGTTTGATAGTAATATGCAATTCGGTTGTGGGCATATATTGTATTGGCCAATATTTTATACATGTTTCATACCATTTAGCATACTGGTTACAATTAGCTGACATGTTGAGACAAAAAACCCATAGTATCGAAGTGTAAGTCTAATTTTTCTTTTGACCTAGTGTGCTACATAAATTTCTTCCTGCACTTCACTCATAGCCAACATAGATTTATTTTTACTCAAACCTCGCAATAAGACTCCACTGGCCCCTTTTAGATATAGTTCATTATCGATCAATACATAATTTACATCGTTGTCCTAATGTCTCGGCCGACCTTTATTTGTGGTGATCATAAGTAACATATGATTAGAGTTCTCCAATCATCATTACTTATGTCAACCTGCAAATTTCCTCGATCGATTTCCTTTAGAAGATCGAAAGAAATGATCTTTTTTAACAATTATTGTTCTTTCTTCAAATCCTTGGATGATCTAAAATCCCGATACTATGTCATTTCATTTACATCAATATTATTTTCTTAAGTTATATGTTTTAAGTCGACCTAATCAAATTAGCTCTGCAATTGTTCCCCAAAGCATTATATGACTAAAGGATAATACTTATACAATTAAACAAAATAATTAATTAGTTTATTATTAATAAGGAATCATCCATTACCAATATATCTTTTACTCTTAAATTGATCAATATTTCTAAACTCTCAAAGCTTTGTATTTGGCTTGATTATTGGTGCAACCAAACTCAAGTTGGAATGTAAATTCTTACTTCTACTAACTGAATCGATCAAGACAATCCCTGCTTCTGATCCTTTGTCGGTCCTTGAACAGTTAAATATTAAATTTTAGGATAATTGATAAACCATATATAAATCTAATGCTTCTAAAGGAAGTTGCCTTTATATGTTAAAAGAGTGATCAACTAGAACATTTGTTATGACCCGCCCTTTCACAGCCTTTTATGGCATATATATTAAGTCAAATTCAGATAATGCGAGAATCCACTTGCCAATTTGGTCATTCAACATTAACCGATTTAATATATATTTTATTAAATCAGTTACTGTAATTACATTGACTATTTTAGCCAATAAATAATGTTATAATTTTGTAAACTAGAAGTACAATAATAAACATAACTTTTTTATGATAGAATATCATCTCTTGGTATCTAACGATGTTCTACTAAGATAATAAACTGCACATTCTATTCAGTCATCGTTGTCTTGTACTAGTAGAGTGTTGAGGGTCAAATATTGCATATTATCTCCCATTTATATCTTAGTTTTATGAACATGATAATGCTTAATGATCTATTCTACTCATGTTTGTGTTGCAAGGTAAATTTAAGAGCTTGGATTGAAAAGGGTTTTAAAAGTATGGATTTGATGCTCAAGAATCACCAAGGCATTGGATGGATCTTAAGAGACCAAGACTGAAGAATTCACATGCCAAAGATCCAAGAAAACCAAGTAAGGAATGAAGAGAATTAAAGATTTAAAGTGAAGAAAAGGAATTCTGAAATTATCTTGAAAAAATATATTTTGAAATTCTGGGTCATTTTGTGAAATTGCACAGATTTAAGTCTATTTTGGAAAACTGCGTAGAGTGAAGTCTATTTTAGCAAGCTGCATAAATTTGAGGCGGTTACTGAATTTCTTAAATCAGTTTGAAGGAGGGAGTTCCCCACTTATAAATACGGCTTCTCAAGGCATTCCTAGGCATCATTCAAAGCATTTGAGAGAATGATTTAAGGTTTTTAAAGAGTTCAATTTTATTAAAGTTTATAAATTATTTTTTCTTTTAGATCTTTTCTATTTGTATTTATTTCTTTCTTGTTGTTTTTCTATTTTGCAATTTAGTTATGTTTTTTTTAGTTCTCTCTAGCCCAAGATAGAAGGGAAGCACATTAGTTTAATGATTTTATAAATTATGATGTTGATTGTTTTTAATAATGAGATGAATGGTGTATACATGTTATCAATTATCTAGATTTAGGTTTTTGATCCTTATGTGAGATTCATATGTTTTCATCATATGAGATCCATATTAATGAATAGGCTTAACTTAGATTAGTTAGATTTCCTAGATGGAAGATGTTCTCAACCTACTACATTTCTTTAATTTATTATTTCATGGATATCGAATGCTTAAAATCACCGGTGCTTAGGAATATATATCAATGATGTCAATCCATGATTCTCTAATCTTTTATATCATTTATTAAAATATCTAAATTATTTTATTTTCCGATTAGGTTGACCATAGTGCTCAAATCCTAGTTATGTTATCAAAGTCATCATGACTTATGGAACATTAACCTATATATGGAACTTTGCAGCTTGGGTATTGTTTTCAAATTAATTAAATTCCCTACATTTAAAACCTTCAAAATCATTTCATTTGTTTAATTTTCATTACTTCATTAATTTTACATTTGATTTTCTCATTCTCATAAATCATCTCCCTGTGGGATCGACCCTATATTCATAAGACATCACTTACGAACCTCTGCACTTAGAGGTAAGCAATTAAGTTTTTAGCATCATTGTCGGGGAGAGACGGAGTTAGATTAGATCTATGCAAGGTAGTTAAGAAAAGTTCCTTTCTAAAACCTCTAAAATTTCTGTAATTTTCTGTTTTACTTTGAAAGTAAATTCAGTTGGGTCTTTCAAGTACTAACTGTGACATAAGGTTTTCCTGCTTGAGATTTTATCACCAAAGTGCTATGGTTATCCTACAGTTGATGTTTAATCATAAAGATCATCCACTGAATCTATTTTCCAGATTAGCATAATTTAATTTCTGCATTAGTTTTACTTTTGTTGATTTTTTTACTTTGTGGTTTGAACCATTATGGTCGGCTCTGCCACTCGAGTTGTTGATTTATTTTTCTTTATGGATTGAACCCTTATGGTCGGCTGTACTTCCTGGGTTGTTGATTTATTTTGCTTTGTAAATTGAACCCTCATGGTCAGCTCTGCTGCCTTAGTTGTTGGTTAAGTTTTTATTTTTATTTTAAGTATCATACTTGCTATTTGAATTAATGGTATTTGTTGTGTGGTGTGATGGTTTATGTCCCATTGGAGTAAAGATCAAAATAATTGACTCTCTTCCGAAGGTGGACTAATCTCAGGCCTTGATCATTCATTTAGGAGAGGCAATCAATACCACTTGGATTCCATGCGAGACCTAGTTGATAATGCAAATCCAAATTTTCTAGATCCAACTTTAATCCAAAATAGAGAAAATCAACACAACCCTCCGCTTAAGGATGAGAATGAAGTTCAATGGAATGTGTTATACCAACCAAGAACTTTACGTGAACATCTACACCCTGAGAGATCATCTTTACCATCTTACATTGTGTTCCCTGCTCATACAGGGAACATTAATTTTAAACCAAATGTGATTCAATTGATTCCTAAATTTCATGGCTTAGATTCTAAAAGACCCTACTCACACCTCAAGGACTTTGAGGAAGTAATTGCAATATTACAAGTAAATAATGACAATAAGGATGTACTTGAACTTAGATTATTCTCATTTTCTATAAAGAATCGCGCCAAAGCATGGCTCAACTCTCTGAGACCTCATACCATTACTACATCGTAAGCCTTAAGTAGAGAGTTTTTGAAAAAAAATCTTTCTCGAGCACAAAATAAATGCACTAAAATAGGAAATCATGTCGTTCTCACAAAAGGGGAATGAACTATTTTTCCAAGCTTGGGAGCGCTTCAAAGACCTTCTACTAACTTTCCCACATCATGGTTATGACCATGGCACTTGATTGATGCATTCTGAAAGGGGCTCACTATGGATACCTGTCAGTTCATAGAGATGATGTGTGGTGGGACCTTTCTTGATAAAGATCATAATGAGGTTGGGATTTTGTAAACATGTTACAAAGAGTACTTAGACAAGGGATGTCTCTGCTAAACTAGTCCAAACTAGACCCATTCCTAAAGAGAAAGCGAGGTTGTACGTCCTAAGAGAAGGATACGACCTTAATACAAAATTTGTTACATTGGCTAGAAAGGTCGAAGTCTTGAAAATTAGGAAGGTTAATGCGATTAAAGCAAACACATCCTTAAGTAATTTTTGTATCATTTGTGGTGGTGCCGACCATGACACAAAGGATTGGCCAACAATCTCAGTTGTACAAGATATCATGCATGAGCATGGGCAAGCAAATGTTATAAATAACTACCAAAGGCCAATTTTGCAACTATAACGTCCTTGATTTTTTTACTGTTTTGAATTTCTAAAAAAACCTTAAATTTTTTTATATAATTAACATATATTATCACTTACTGACCATTCGCATTCAAAGTTAGTTTATACACGAGTGGTACTGGAAAAGAACTGCACAAATCTGATTAATCAACCATAGGAAACCAACGAATCCTGCCGATCACTTAAAAACCGAGTTTAGCCATATGATTTGTTTATATGGGGTCCAAATCTAGCTGTCCTACAACTGAGTAATCATCTAAAGTCGAGATAACTAAGGGTCGGATCTTAATTAACAAACCAAACTGAGCCAGTATCCTTTTAGCCTAAGAATTGACGGTTTAGAGTGATTATAATTGAATCGTCATTTTTAAAAATTATAAATATGCCAAACTACGAATATAGTTAATCCAAACCCTAATAATTGCCCACGAGAAATCTCAATACCTAATTCATTCCAAAAATGTCTCAATTTTTCGAACAAACTCTAGACCGCTCGTTAGTAGGCCACTAGTTCCAAAACTATAGAATAATGTCCTTCTTACTAGGCTCGACGTCTATCTTAGGAGTTGAACCTGGGTAGTGTCCAGAATCGCTCAACTTGAGTCGAGGGACGAGTGCACAAGAAGTGCAAATACCCTAAAGGAAGAAACAGAAACTTAAGTTAATTAGGTCATTTACTCTTAAACAAAGTTGAGAATTTCAGACCTTCAATTTACAACCAAACTTCACACATATAATAAAGATATTTACCTACTCATATCTGTATAGCCGCGGCCTCAATTGACCATCGGTGACTGTTGAACAGACTTCTAATTATATCCGTTGATTGGCACATCTAAATGGCGAGCCGATCATATCCATACATGGATCATCATTAAGACTAATTATCCTACAGTGTATATCAATATGTATGCCCTATAGTGGGCCCTAAAAGTTAAAAAGACCCTCTCATAGGGCTGGTATAGTAAAAACCTAGTCCTTAAGGCCATTTACGCTAAATCTGACACTATATAAGGGCTTTATTGGGCACCCCCTCTTCCTATACGAATTTCAACAAGAGAAAAATGGAGAAAGGGAGAAGAGAAAGAGGAGAAAAGAGGAGAAAGGGAGAGGGAGAGCTTGGAAGCACCAGAGTTTGTGTACCTTCACCCTCTTATCTCCTCTATAGTAACATTGTCCTCCATTGGTGTCGATTCGGCGACGATTAAAGATAAGTATTGAGTTATGTTTATAGGTTTAGGTCTTATGTTTAATTCCTTCCAATTCTTATAAACGTACATGCTTACTTAGGTTCTCGACAATCTTTACTCAACACCCAAACTTTACGAACACAATGAATTGGGCGAAACGTCATAAGGTACGGACCATTATTTCTAAGTTTTCATTTATCGACCCTTGAGGGTCTTAGTTAATGATACCTTATATTGAATGGGTTCTAATAGATAGCATGTTCATATTTCATGTTTGATTGTATTATACGTTATTGGTTGGATATGGATGCTCACATGTTCGATGAAATGTCTAAGTGGTAGAATGTGTTGATTTGTCAATGATCACATTCTTGATTTATTGCCTAAGTGATTATATTAATTTATGCATGCCCACATATTTGATTTAATGCTTTAGTGAATATAATACCCTATGGATGCTCATGTATTCGATGAAATGCTTAAGTGGTTGCGTAGTGAAATTTATGTTATAATTATGTGATATAATGTTAGTCCATAACGATACTTAGGATTGTTACAATGTTGGGTTAGTTAGCTAATCGCCTGAATTAAAAGGGAGGCCCAAGTTAGGATGGCCACCCTAGGCTTGTTCGATCGACCTTAGTTGAACACGGACGACTGACAGTAGTTGGACTATACGAGTTGCTTGCACCAAATGCCGGTTGTATCGTGGTTCTCCCAAGTCAATCAAATTAGTCCACTAGTCGACTAATTATGTATGTTCACAATGTATGACACGAATAAATGAAATTTAGGATACCCCGTTCCCAATGGATGTGTCCATTCATAACCGTTAGAGTAATACGATCCCACTAAGACTCATGAGCCAGCATGGTGGTATGAGACACTGTGTCCGAGCTATCAGCCTATATTGGGGTGACGAGCCTCTCTATAATGACCAGTGAGCACTGATGGAGCTGATAGACCATTGTTTGAATGGCCCCCATCAAATTACCCGACTAATGGTTGCGTGCTAGAGTATCGTTCGAACGACACAGGCGTGAATGAAATTAGGTGACGAGCTATTCCCTTGTGGTAATTTAATTTTATGTGATAAACCCACACCTCTTTAACACCCCAGCAACTGTTCATCCGAACTTTGTTCCAAGAGTGGGTTGGGGTAAGCCATCTGATCTGGACCCCCTACGAAAATACCGCTCTAGTCGGTCAGGGCAGCGTGTTGTGGGCTGTTACAACCTTAGAACTGAGTGATCATACTTAGTTTGAGTGATGACTCATACCCGGTTGATCCTCATATATTTAGTTATCATACCTACCTTTGGAATTATTGATTTATGATATAAACGGGTGATGCTTAAATTTGGATAAAGGGACACTAGTAAGGAGCCGCTACGTGTGGCAACGAGCCACATGATCCAGATAAAGACTCGTGATATAATGTTGGTATCCTAGCTTCACCAATATGCTAGGTGAATTGAACTGAATAATTGTGAGACCCGACCCGAGTTCGCATGTGTGCATATGTGTGTAAGTATGCATCTCATTCATCTTGGTCCCACCATCCTATCGGTCAAATCCCGGTGACCCATGACCCTTTGATATTATTTGCAGTCATCCTTAAGTCCAATCATGAAGACTTGACTCAGATCAAGCCGAAACTTGTGCCATCTTGTCCGCTTCGTCGTTGCAGTTCTAACGCTTCATCTTATGCGTCCATCCGACGTTTAGATCATAAGTTGTGTGCATTTCATTTTCTAAGACCTTTATCGTGATCACGTGGCTCACCTAGGGGTGATGTGCATGGATTTCTAGGTAGGTCCCATCTCTTAGTACTATTTCTAACACATACTACCTAGGCCCTATTCCTACACCACCTATCTCTAAAACACCACCCACAAACCTAAAAAGCCTACTAACCCTACAATATTATTTTTAATTCTCTATTACAATAATCACTCTTCTCTAACCAAGGCAAGAGAGAAATGATTACTTGCCTTAAAATTCTCCCTCTCTCTTTTTCCTCTCTCTCTCTCTCTCTCTCTCTCTCTCTCTCTCTCTCTCTCTCTCTCTCTTCTTTTCTTTCCCAGAAACTTCCCTCTATTATTCCAGCCCACTTTCACTCATATATTCCCCCATCTAACCCTTGAAGAAAGATCTCAACCTTAGATCTATCCATCTTGGAGCCTAGATCTACTGTTCTTGTGAGGTAGGTGTTCTTAAATATTTCTTCATCTTATCTTTAAAGACTTGTAGGACCCATTAAGTGATGATGGAGGTCCCCCATGTCTCCATGATTGAGGCCAATGACACATTTCCTTGCATGAATGTTTCATGGATGAGGCCTTTCTCCATGGGCCTCATCTTGGTATTTTCCTTTGATGCATGTCATTTTCCTCACTTGTGGATGGATTTTTTTATTTTCCTATTATTATACTCTTGATTCCTGATGTGTGTGGCCCACTTAGTGGCCCTGGAACATCCAGACCATCCAAGCAAGGTGGACGCCACTTGCTGTCCATTTTATGGACATTGGTGTTTCATTTATTCCAATTTGAATACATGTAATAGGTTTTATGAAGAGGACATGCCCTGGATGTTTGTGGGGTCTACTAAGGTGGACCATAACATCAATTTTTTAGGGTATTTCCCCCTTTATTCAGCAGTTATGTTCAGTTATGTTCAGCCTTACCTTGCTGTCCAGAAATATTTTAGACTGTTTCTGGGTTCTTTTTGGCATGGATTATGGGCTGATTATAGGGTTATTTTACCCTCATTGTTAAATTATTCCTAGAGGTGTGGACCCCACCTAGAAGTATGATAAATTTTGCCTTCATCCGTCCTTGTTTGATCACCCAAAAGGGTGGGCCAAGAAGGGTAAACGGTCCAGATTTTTCTGGACTGCCTAGCCATACTGTTTGCTAGAAAATCATAAATATTACCCTGATTTTGAGATGGTGGGCCACCTTTATGGACCCCACCTTATTGTATACTTGTATAGGAAGGTTATCCTTACATTTTTCTAAATTTACATAGACCTGGCCCCACTCAAATGGTGTGCAAAATTCAGGGACAGCAGCATTGCTGCAGCAGGAAAAATAAAAATTTGGACCTTGCAGTCCATAGATTGCATGAGTTAAATAAAATATTTTTACTATCCTAAAAATTCTAAATTTTTGCAGGGAGGTGTCCAACCCATGGTAGGACTTACCTGCACAATGTCAGGGCCAAGGAATCCCATTTGGGCATCCAAAAGGGTGGGCCAACGTACTGGATTGCCAGAATTTTCTGCTGCACAGTCCAGCAGCATAGTCCCATAAAAAATAAAATTTTAAAAATATTTTTTAAGAATTTGGGCCATATTTCTGAGTCATACCTTATTTTAGTCCTGATTAGGGACCTTGGGTCCAAATTTCAAGAATTTTGGTGCCACAAAACCCACCCATTGGATGGCCCAAATTCAGGCCAGTTATATTCCAGCAATACTTCACCCTAAACAGATTATTTTATTTAAATTAATTAAAATATTTATAAATGTCTAAAAATTATAAAATTTTGTGGAGGTGTGTTCAACTTATGGTAAGACCCATATACCAAATTTCAGGTCCAATAGACCCCTGTGCACACCGTGGCAAGGGTCGGACTTGTCCATCACGTTGGGACATACAGGTCTTTCCGATTTTTTGTACAGAATATTTTGTTTAAATTAATTAAAATACTTAGGAATATTAAAAAATTCTAAAATTTTGTGGGGGTGTGTCCCACATATGGAAGTGTCACCTTACAAAATTTTAAACCCAAAAGAAATTAAGCTAGCCATGGTACGGCCGGGAGTGGTCCACTAGGTAGGGACTCACAGGTTGGGGCGTCCAGCCTTGGCTGGCCCTCCAACCTGCCTTGTGATGTTATATATCCCACCATATTGTGAGAATTTTTTGAGAATAATTCATGCCTTTACACCCTAAATTTTAGGTTTAATTAATGTATCATTGAGACCCACCTTGGCTGGGCTATATGGGTATTTATATGTAACCATATTTTTAGACCCCTTGTAAGCCCAAATGGGTTGGAACCTTGTAGATAGGCCCAGTGGATTCTTAGGTTGTATTCTCTATTGTATTCCGTTGGGCTAGTGGGCTAGAATTTATGAGTGGTTAGGCCCTTAGTTGCCCACCAAAATAACTAAATTCTTGGGCTAGGTTATAAGGCCCAACTTGTTTATCTTGAATACGATTCTCGCCCATGTGTTGGAGTAATGGGCTGCCCACTATGCCCACCACAATGTATGGACTTAGTGGCCCTTATATTTAGGCCCTAAACTCCCTTATGGGCCCTTATTATTGCTTGTGAATTTGGCTGATATTGCCCCTATTGGGCCTATGAATTATGTGTAGCCTTGGGCCACTTTATCGAGGCCCAACATTGTGATGTATCTATATGTATATAACTGTCCATCTCTTTCTTATGGTGATACTCGAGCCACAGGCCTTAATCCTTGGTAGATTATTATTAGGCCGCCTTTAGGGGACAATGGTGGTTGAATGCCCACCTTGATATGCCCCTCTAGGCCCTTGTTACGCCCATTCTTTCTTCTATGGGTGGTTAAAGGTCCACCATTGCTAGGCTCATTCTTATTATTTAGGCCCATGCCATTATCTACCTAGTCTCATGGGCTACCCCAGGCTATTGGGCCCCCATTGAGGTTGTATTCCTTTTGAGAAACGGTCTAAGTACCTAAACCCTACTGGTGAGGAGGGGAGAACATCTTCATCGCATTAACATTTCTTGTTTATCTTCATGGCCCACTTTCATATGCATCATATGCATGCTTGGCTGAGATGTGATTGGTCATGGTTATGCCATTGGACAGGATATTGTGAGGGATGGATTTTTTTCCTCTTGAGCACGTTGGATGTTTGGTATAATGCATGGCTATTTGTGTGATTCATGCATCTAACATTGCATAACATGATCGACTTTCGCCCTCGCTATTTGGTGATTGGTTGTCCACAGGAAGGTAGTGAGGTCTCTTACGCTCATTTGACTGTGCGTGTCTGTAAAGTGACAGTCATTCAACAGTGTAATGGACCCTGATGATTTTCTTATGACTGAAAATGTATTTGATATCTGGTTGGATATGAGCATTGGCATTACTCGCTTCACATTAGCATTGGTTATGTAAGCCCCTTCATGCATTGCCTTGGTATGGCTCTCAGTACTCATTCCATGCTATTCATGATAAGCCTTGGTAAGGATAGTGATATTCTCATTGAGCATGTTCTTTCCTTATATCTCTTACTATTATTCTATGCACCATTGACACACACTTTCACCACCCTCTAAGCTTCTATAAGCTTGTACATAATTGATGCATGCAGGAGACTCTAGGCAAGCGTTGTAGCAGCAGAGCGTGTAGTAGAGTTGAGCAGGGAGGACTCCAGTGTTGCTGATTTTTCTCTTTTCTTATTACCTTAAGTATGTTCTTTTGAACCTGATGTAAACTTGTAGAAGTTCAAATTCTTAGTGGATTTTGTGATGTGTGCCCTTTATTATTCTCAAATTTACTTACTATGATCTTGGGTATGCTCGTATTGAAAAATGATTATACTATTATGGAAATCCTCCTTGTATGATCCTAGGATTAGAACCTACCTCAGGAGCCGAGAATGGGATACTTCGGAGGCTGTTGCAGCCAGAACCGGTCATCGGGTTCCTTGTGAGTCCAGTTACCGAGTCTGGGGTGTGACAATAATTACTCAGCTAACATGATCATGCACCACATTACATTAGTTAGAATATTGTGAAACAGGTGTTAAAGTCACACGTTTGAGGGAGTATTGTCATTTACGAACCAGGTAGTCGGAGTCGCGTGTGAGGGAGTGTTGTTTGGAAAGGGCATGCATCATGTCATATCTTAATATACATATTTAATAAGAGTATTTAGGAATTGTTTGATTTCTTATTTGTCATTAACTGCACCGATTGTATTGATAACATGTGTAACTTAAAACTAATGGAACCACTGAGTTAGCTACTCACTACCACCTGGGACTATATTTTAAAACACCAATCAATCATATCATTGATAAAGCTACTAATGAGACCTCAGATAGGTAAGCTTATATCGAGTTGTGCCAACGCCATTATATTTTGGAGAATTAGGTATACATTGAAGGCTTTACACGTTAACTGCCTTAGATATATATGTATATTGTGGATTGTAGTTTGTATAAGCCTATTTTGGGCGATCATCATAATTGGAACTGTATTTTTAACTCTTAACCCTATAAATCTAAATCTACTATTATCTCTACCTTTTTTTGGATCCACTAATGTGAATTATGCTACTCTGATTATCTTTGTGTGAAATGAATTTGAATTTGAATGAGGACACACGTGCATTCTCATTAAAATAATACCTGAGAACTCGAGATCGGAGTCTTTGTACTTGGGTGCCGATTTTCGAGGCGTTACAAGTTGGTATTAGAGTGGAGTATTGAGATAACCAGGACCTTGGGAATGTGAACTATACAAATCACAATAACTAGTCATTGAGACACTTAAGTTTCAAGGTTTGAATATGTAAAGGGTTTCCTGAAATTTTATGATTTAAACTCCCTTGTTTGTTATAGTTTGAAACTTGAAACTTAAAAACTGAACTCTAATATTAAATTCCTTATTTTTGGATGATTTTGAACTTAAACCTAAAAATCATGAATAATAGTATCAAATTTATGATTTTGTAATGCTTTCAAACTTAGGTATAGAAATTTGAACCCTAGGACCGCTTTGATCGATATTGTAATGTGAGAAGTGTTTTGTCCCTCACTCAGATGAGAACTCACAAATTAGGTATCTCAACCTGGCATAATAGGATTGAGTGACTAAAGTAGCTCGTCCTACCCCAAAATCATATATAGTACATCCAATAATTTATTTCTGTTTAGAAAATGTCTAATTCGAATTCTAAGGGCCCAGATCATTTTCACCTCCGATCGGGCCTTTAGCTGTCCTACCTTGATCATGGTAAGAGAAAAAATGAAGTCGGATTTGAAAAAATGGGCAAGAATAGATTAAGCAAAATCTAATTTCGGTGAAAACCGCCGACTTCAACTAGGCTGTTGAAATTCATCTTAATCCTGAAATGGTAAAAAAAAAAAAAAAAAGTCAGAAATGGAGAGAAGATAGAAAAGAGAATAAGAAAAATCAATTTTTTCCATGATCTGATGATCCTTTGCCAAATGGGCCACTGTCATCTCCAATGAACATTTTCAGTTTATCTTAACTATAGAACAGCCAAAGGGGTTGGAAATGGGAAACAAATAGAGAAATAGAGTAAAGAAGTCATGACTTCCAGCAATTCATTGCAACAGTAAAGAAGTCATGACTTCCAGCAATTCAGTGCCTGTTGCGCAAATGGGCCAGTAAAACCACCACCATGCCCACCATAACTAAAAATTTTCATTAACAAGATAAAATTAACCTTCCAATTTTCCCTTTGAATGTGGGACACTCACTGTTTTACTTTCAACTAGTCATCTGATAGTCAACATTTAGATGGTTACGATTGCATGATAGGCGTGTGACTTTAGAGATACGTTGCATTCCCAGCGTGTAAGTTACAAATTTGATGATCAGTGCGTCATTTTTATCTTCTATTTAATTTTCTTTTCTTTCATTTTTCTACATAAATGCATAATGCTTGAAATGCTTAGTGCTCTCAAGCACCATAAGTTATACTGCCCTTAGTTGCATATCTCAGTTAAACAGTTCAACCAATCAATCTGAGTTGTCTATTAAGGCATTTTAGCCATATGAAGAATGGCACTGGTCTACAATCAAGCTGTACTTGTTTTGGCCTTATTTTTATTTATGCATCCCTTTTACGAGCATGGACGATAATGATTACAATGCCTAACAAAAGTGATTCTTTTAGAATCGTGAGAAATCCATGATTGGCTCTAACAAAGGGATGGATCAGATTTTTTGCTTGGACATAGTTTATGTAAACAAATCTTGACCGTTCATATATAAATCACATTTAATTAATGCTTAATATTTGTTAGCTTGGTGTGAAGCTTCCTTGATGGCTTACTTGAGTTCCATATATGACGGATTTTTGAAATATCCTATAATTTAAAGGGCACTCATCAAATGTACAGTGTTAATGCTCGAATTACATCATGGTAAGGCCACACAGCTCGACCTCATGCGAAATTCCCACGAGCTAGACCGCATGGAACCTCCACCCTGGCAGGAGCAACCAATCTACCACCAATGCTACCATTGCTCAAAAAAAATCACCACCATTGCCACCATTGCTGCCATTGCTGCAGCCAAACCATCAACTCCTCCTCCTTTTCTTCATCTCCTCCAAACCACCAGCTCCTCCATCTTCTTCCACCACCAACCAAGCCACCTTCACCACCAACAAACTCATCTTCTTCACCCAATAGCAGCAAAACCACAAAAAATAAAAATAAAAAATAGAAAAAAAGGGGCAGCCAGCAAGAGAGGTGCGGCACCACCGCCGGAAGTGCGGCGCCGCCGCCCCAAACCGGCAGCGTATCGCTATATCACCGCCGGAAGTGCGGTGCGCCGCCCAAACCGGACAGCGAACCGCGGCACCACCGCCGGCCACTCCCCTGTGCAGGTGTGGGGCCTCCCTTAGGGTCGCCTGACGCCGTGGATCGGAGGGGATTTCAAATTCCCCGGAGTTTTGGCAGCGTAAAGTAACGGGGGGGTTTCGAACCCCCTTCCACGGTGAGAGCTGGATTACACCTAAAATCTTTTCAATAGGTGCAGGTGTAACTTGTGTGCCACTATACACTATCATTCTATTGGGCACATGGCCCACTAATAATGATCAGCACCATCCAAACAGTCCTTGTAAATCAGCACCGTCCAAACATTTTCCAGCACCGTCCAAACATTGTCTATGTAAATCAATGATTAAAAATTGTTGGTTAGTCACTCATACAAGATCTTGTGCTTGTGGCCCATCTGAACTTGAAATTTCATCATTTTCGGGCAAAGCATATATTTCAGTGGACTTATCATAACCATTGTGTCAAAAATTACGCTATCCCTCTGATTAGGGATATTACAGTTAATTTAATAATTAAATTCAAACCCCCGTAAATATAACTTGCATAGGTACTCTTGGATTAAAGTTGGAGAAATTTGGGACTGTGGACCCCACCTTTTTTCCAGCTGCTTTTATGAAACAATACAAACTTTGTTTGGGAGCTTAGACCTGCTCATGCGGATAGCAAATTTGGGGACGAAAATACCCTTCCTTTCACGAAACGGATTAGGTACTCCGCCTGCCACCAACCAATGGCAGATGGTCGGTGGTCTATGGGCCCCACAATGATGTATGTTTTTCATCCATGTCGTCCATATATTTTTCCAGATCATTTTATAATATGAGACCAAAAATGAGTTATATCCAAATTTCAAGTGTACCACATTACAGGAAATAATGTTGAATGAGCATCGACCAGTAAAAACTTTTAGGGGGCCCACTATGATGTTTGTGAAAAATCCTCACCATATAAGTTCATTCATAGGGTCACAAAGACTTGGATGAAGGAGAAAAACAAATTTCATAATGATCCAAAACTTTTGTAACCCCTAAAAGGGTTTCAATGGTAGACGTTCAATTCCCCACTGCCTTTTGCAATGTGGTCCATTTGATAGTTAGATCTATCTTATTATTTTTCACAAGCCTTAATATGAGTTGGCCAAATAGATGGACAGTTTGGATATAACATATACATGATAAAAGGATCCACAAAAAGCAGTGGGGGAAAAAAAAAACCAGGAAACTATGGCTACGGATTATAGCCGTATCCATAACTGTAGTCTGTAAAAGCCTATGAAATTTATTTTTTTTCATGTTGTAGTTGATGTCAGATCGCTACGGTACCAATTACTATGGTTATAATCCGTAGCTATAGGTCTACGGTAATTATTCGATATTAGTTATCGATACTATCGATCATGTCTCGATATTATCGATGACTTATGCTCGATATATCAAAAATTCATCCATTTTTTGAGTTTTATTAGTGGACAATTTGGCATTCATCTTCGATATTATTGACAATCTATGGCTACGGTTATAATCTATAGCCATAGGTCTATGGTCATTTTCTTCTCTCTTTTCTCCGCAAGTATTATTACTTTATTAACTTTCTTCTTCACACCTGATGCAAAAATAAGTAAATAAATGAATAAATAAAATAAAATAATTTTTTTTTTTTTTTAAAAAAGAAACAAATAAACAAAGCATTAGAACACCATAGAGAATGTAACCTTAAAAGGCAATGTTTTGCCCGTCTGAGCTTCATGGGCAACATCTTCCTACAACATGAGAAGGCTCAAATTATGAAAGATGCAAGTATCAACAGGATTCTTGCCCTATTCTAGAATAAGATGGTGTAGTGATGAGAATGCAATCAGACCAATATTTGAATTATAGTATAATATATTTTATAATATAACTCATGTAATCTGAAGTCTGGCTCAGTTTCTAACTTCCATAAGCCTGGCTTCAATGAATGCCCAATGTGATGAATGTTGCTTTGGTTGCTTTGCTAGTTCACATGGTTGGAGTTGATTATAAAGAGTGCTCCATGTAGAAACCTCTGCCATGTACTTCCTAAAAGCCAAACCAAATTCTTAGGAGAAGACTAAGATAATAATGGTGATGATGATACATTTGTAAATTCATACACATACAAACATATATACTTATAGAAATATATAGATATGCATATGCATATATAGATACAGATACAAGCATGTGGTTTTAATTGTATATGGCGATCACATAATGCAATTCTTAAGATTCCGGAGAAGTCCATCTTTTTCATAGCCAACAATCATGGCCACTTAAGATCTATCACTTGCCATGAAAGAGAAAAAGCCCTCAATTTATTTTCAAAATTGCAACAAACCCAAGACATCATTTCAGTAGCAATAGTGTAGGATACGATGTAAAGTAAAAACTCACTGCACCTCGTGAATCAATGTAATTTCAAAATGAAATTACACAAGCATATAGGACTGATTTAGATAGTGGACTCAATCCAATTCCAAATAACACATTCCATCCAATTCCATTGCAAAATTCTTTTAAAAAATTCGGAATCAAGTTGGGAAGTATTAACAATATCCACTAATCAATGCAAAAATGATACCTATCAAGTTGAGATATGACATGCCAAAGTATGCATATTACACCATAACTCTTTTAAGTTATTTTGAATTTTCAGTAACATTCCTCCATATTATCATGCAATAAGAAAGGCTTGTTAGTTGATTAGTTGCTCTTGAATTTAACAAGGACTCAACGTTTTAATCATTTTATGAACATGTTTGATAACAAACAAACATCACTATTGGGACTAATATGGTTTCAACGGTGGAAATCATTATGCCCACTGTTTCTCGTGGTATGATCCACTTGATCTTTTGATATGCTTCAATTTGGGGCTCAACCCTTTAAATTAGATGGAAAAACGGATGGACGACGTAGATATACTACATACATTCAATGTGGGCCCAACTGAGTTTACTCAGTACGATGGGAGCGTATTGACTAACTCTGTACACAATCCGATTACGCTTGCTACTTAGCGGGGCAAACTGGAAATTGAGCGAGGCAAACATGAAATTGTGTGGGGCAAACTTGAATTTCAGTAGGGCGAACATGAAATTGAGCGAGGTAAACATGAAATTCAGCGGGGCGAACTGGAAAATGAGCGGGGCAAACTAGAAATTCAATGGGGCAAACATGAAATTCAGCAAGGCAAACTGGAAATTGAGCGGGTCAAACTGAAAATTGAGTAGGGCAAACTGAAAATTCAGTGGGGCAAACATGAACTTGAAATGCGATTGAACTATACAATTGCATTTCAAATTCATTGAAATTCATGTTACCCTCGCTGAATTTTCAGTTTATATATATATATATATATATATATATATATATATATAATTGCTCAATTTCATGTTTGCCCCACTGAATTTTCAGTTTGCCCTACTCAATTTCTAGTTTGACATCAAATTTTAAGGTCATTACTCAGGGAATTCAACCAATTATGAACCAGGAATGTCGGCAACAACTCGAGCATATTGCCTGGAAATTGAGCAGGGCAAGCATGAAATTGAGCGGGGCAACTTGGAAATTGGGTGGGGCAAACTAGAAATTGAGCAGGGTAAACATGAAATTGAACGGGGCAAACTAGAAATTGAGCGGGGCAAACATGAAATTGAGCAGGGCAAAATGTAAATTGAGTGGGGCAAACTAGGAGTTAAGTTGGGAAAACTACAAATTGAGTGGGGCAAACATGAAATTCAGCTGGGCAAACATGGAATTGATCGGGTTAAACTAGAAAATTAGCGGAACAAACCTGAAATTGAGCGGGGCAAATATGAAATTGGATGGAGCAAACTAGGAATTGAGCAGGGCAAACATGAAAATGAGCGAGGCAAATATGAAAATGTGCTCTTCAATTTACCAGCTAAGGGACCACACGTGATAGAATATATTAGTCAAAACATGATAGAAAACAT
This sequence comes from Magnolia kwangsiensis, assembly GCA_037074715.1. Classification (NCBI taxonomy): domain Eukaryota; kingdom Viridiplantae; phylum Streptophyta; class Magnoliopsida; order Magnoliales; family Magnoliaceae; genus Magnolia; species Magnolia kwangsiensis. Next base: position 24,849,722 of record CM073588.1, read on the forward strand.
AATAGTTAGAGATGATGTTCTGTGACGAGTGCATTAACCTTTCATAACACCAAATCACTTTAATGTGTAGTTTATCTCGCTGCTTGGCAATTGGTTAGGCCGTGCTCAGCTCGCCTATTAATGAGGCTTGTTCTGACACCGATGTGGAGACCCGGTATTCAATCAAAACCGGCAAACACCCCTCAAGGCTTTGTTGTTTGAAATATGATCAAAGATCAATACATGTAAGAAAATAAAAAAGGAAAACAGATTAAGGATTGTCGAATTAAACAGTTACCGTAAAATTCAATGCGTAATCTCAACATTCAATGTATATTCCTGAATAATCTCATTTTTCAATTATTCAACCATTGCATTTTACCAAGTTTAACGTTAGCCAGATTAGTGAACATTTATATGTTTTGATGCAACAACAAGATGTTGTTTGCAACAAGTAGTTTTGTTGATTGGTTAATTGGTCACATTTCCTACTCCCACACTCTTTTTATCAACTCCTATTTGAAATGTTAACCTCATAAAACTTACATAGGAGTTCAACTAGGTATCCCGTTTTGAAAGTATTTAAATTCCTTCTAAAGCTTACATTCCAAACAAATTTAACCTTATTTCCATTCTATAACCCCTCCCTTTTGCCCGATATGTCATTCCAAATTTGGATCATCTAAAGAAGGTGTGTTTGATTGAAAGTTGTTTAGCTCATCTCATTGCTCCCATTTTACCATTCTTAAAACTCAAATGTGTCATTGAGTTTTATTTTAAAGAATCACCTAATGCCTATTGTAGTGCCTTTCTAACAACTGCAACTGATTGTTGATTATATGGTTGAAATGACTATTTTAGAGTTAAATATAGTTACTTCTCCTATGCCATCTATCACTTGCAACTACAACTATAGCTATGGCATCATTTTGGGACTTGATTAGGTTAAAATCAAACAAATGTTAGGTCTAGGAATGGTAGATAAAAAGTAGGATTGATCCAAGGTTAGAAGGACCCAATCAGTTGCATCTTAAATTCCAAACATGAAATTCAGCATGACAAACATAAAATTGAGCGGGGCAAACTGGAAATTGAGTGGGGTAAACATGAAATTCAGCGGGACAAACAGGAAATTTAGCGGGGCAAACATGAAATTAAACGAGGCAAACTTAAATTTCAGTAGGGCAAACATGAAATTCAGCGGCGCAAACATGAAGTTGAGTGGGGTAAACATGAAATTGAGCGGGGCAAACATGAAATTGAGTGGGGCAAATATGAAATTTAGCGGGGCAAATATAAAATTCAACGGGGTAAACTGAAAATTCAGCGAGGCAAACATGAAATTAAGAGGGGCAAACTTGAATTTTTGCGGGGCAAACATGAAATTCAGTGGGGCAAACCTGAAATTGAGCGGGGAAAACATGAAATTGAGCGGGGCAAGCTTGAAATTCAGCAGGGCAAACATGAATTTCACCAGGGCAAATGTGAAATTTAGTAGGGAAAACATGAAATTAAGTGAGACAAACTGGAAATTGAGCTGGGCAAACATGAAATTGAGCTGGATAAATTGGAAGTTCCATAGTTCCCTCACTCAATTTGTAGTTTGCCTTACTCAATTTCTAACTTCCCTCGTTGAATTTTGAGCTTGCCTCGTTGATAATGTGAGAGCTACAATTCTAAGATATCAGAATCTCCGAATAATACATGAAGGGAAATCTCTCTAAATGAACATCTCAGTCAATTTATCTCCCCAAATGAACATTTCAGTCAATTTATCTCCCTCTTTATAACATATTTTGTTATGAAACCAAAACTTTACCTTAGTTAACCGACAACACCAATAGCAAGAGTGGCATTATGTTGTAATATGACGGCTTGTAATATGTTGTTATGAAATCAAAACTTCACCTTGGTTCAAAACCTTACCAGTGCATAAGTTCATAAACATCTTCTAATATGACGGCTTCAGTATCCTTTTGGTTCTCCTTTCATAAATGGGATGAGAAGTAGATGCATTCAATACATTACCTTTGGCATTATTATATGATTGCACATCCAGATTCTCATGTCTAAGTTCTTTGTCGTTAATATCATTTACTTCCCCTCTCTTCCTCAACTCCTTACCCTCCTCCTCCATCACAAAACGTCCCCTCTGTGTACGACTACCTTCCTTCTCCTTATTAAACTCCTCCCTCTCATTCGCTAACTTTTCCTTCTCCTCAAAAAATAGATCCTTCTCCGTCTTTAATTGTTCTTTGTCTTTCGATTCAACAAGAAGATGTTATTTGTAACTAGTTTTCTTGGTTGGTTAATTGGTCACGTTTTCTTCATGAAATGGGTTGGATTTGTATTATTTTAAATACGACAAAATAATTCTCTTAGATGTAATGTACTTATTCGATCAAATAATTACCTTGTGTCAGAACTGAGAAAGTTTATCCCTCGAATCTTTAGTATTCTTGTATTTATCACCCGTGTCTACTATTTAGGCAGAATATCGTCGCCTATTGTCACTAAGAATCTGAAACAAACCTCAGAAACGGAAGAAAGGGGTGAAAGTGCGAAAGAAACAGACGTACAAATAGAAATAACTTCCGAAACGATGGGGACTAAACAAGAACAAGAGACATCCACAAAAGAAGACCCTTTCCTTTGTTCGGAAGAAAATAAAGATCCAGAAAAACTATATGGGAATCAAAGGTTTCAAGAAAATTGGAAGTTGGAAATACTTAAAGAGGATAGAGACTTCTTCTAGATTGAAAAACCTCTTATGACTCTTCTTTTCAACTATAAACGATGAAATTGTCGATTACGATATATAAAAAACAAACGCTTTGAGAAAACATTGAGCTTGATCGAGGGAAATATGGAATTCAGCGGGGAAAACATGAAATTAAGCGAGGCAAACTTGAATTTCAGCGAGGGAAACATGAAATTGAGCAGGAAAAACTAGAAATTCGGTGGGGCAAACTAGAAATTGAGTGGGGTAAACTAGAAAATCAGTGGGGCAAACATGAAATTGAGCGGGAGAAACTAGAAAATCAGTGAGGCAAACTATAAAATCAGCGGGGCAAACATGAAATTAACCGGGGCAAATATGAAATTGAGTGGGTCAAACTAAAAAATCAGCAGGATAAACTAAGAAATCAGCGAGGCAAACATGAAATTGAGCGGGGGAAACATGAAATTGAGCGGGGGAAACTAAAAAATCAGTGGGGCCAACTTAACAGATAATTTCATGACTTGAGCCCAAAAATCTAAACGTATCCAATGTTCAAATGGACCACATCATATGAAAATTTTGAATTATACTTCTCATGTTGATCATTTCTTAGGGGCCAAAGAAGTTTTAGATCTAGCTTACAATTGTGTTTTCTATTAATTCATGTCTATATGATCTTATGAATAGGTTTGATAACAAACAAACATCATTATTGGGCCATTATAGTTTCAACAGTGGAAATCATTATGCCCACTATTTCATGTGGTGTGATCCACTTGATCTTTTGATATGCTTTAATTTGGGGCTAAACCACTAAAATTAGATGGGAGAACGGATGAACGACGTGGATATACTACATACATGATGTTTTATTTGTAATACATCTGAGTTTACTTAGTACAATGGGAGCATACTGACTAACTCAGTATGCAATACGATTACACTTGCTATGCCCCACAATGATGTTTTATTTGTAATACATCATGTTCATCGGATTATGTATACACCAAAACCCCATATGTGGGAGGAAACCTAGACATTGAGGGAGGGAACCTAGATATTGAACGGGGCAAACATGAAATTCAGCAGGAAAAATTGAAAAATGAGCAGGAAAAACATGATATTCAACGACGCAAACTATGAATTCAGCGGGGCAAACTAAAAAATCAGCGGGGCAAACTAGAAAATCAGCGGGGCAAACTAGAAATTTTGTGGGGGAAACATTAAATTGTGCGAGGCAAACTAGAAATTCAGTAGGGAAAACTAGAAATTCAGCGGGGCAAACTTGAATTTCAGCGAGGGAAACTTAAATTTGAGTAGGAAAAACTTGAAATTCAGTGGGGCAAACTTGAATTTGAGTGGGGCAAACTAGAAATTTAGTGGGGCAAACAAGAAATTTAGCGGGGAAAACTTGCATTTGAGCGGGGCAAACTAGGAAATCTGCGAGGGAAACATGAAATTAAGCGAGGGAAACATGAAATTCAGTGGGGTAAACTAGAAAATCAGTGGTGCAAACTAAACAGATAATTTTATGGATTGAGCCTAAAAAACTAAACGTATCTAATGTTCAAATGGACCACACCACATGAAAATTTTGAATTGAACTTCTGATGTTGATCATTTCTTAGGGGTCACAGAAGTTTTGGATCAAGCTTATAATTATGTTTTCTATTAATCCATGTCTATATGATCTTATGAATAGGTTTGACAACAAACAAACATCACTTTTGGGCCCACTATGGTTTCAACGATGGAAATCATTATGCCCACTGTTTCTCGTGGTATGATCCACTTAATTTTTGATATGCTTCAGTTTGGGGCTAAACCGCTAAAATTAGATGGAAGAACGGATGGACGTCATGGATATACTACATACATTCATTGTGAGCCCATCTAAGTTTACATAGTACAATGAGAGTGCATTGACTAACTCAGTATGTAATCCGATTACGCTTGCTACGCCCCACAATGATGTTTTATTTGTAATACATCATGTTCATTGGATTATGTATACACTAAAACCCCATATGTGGGAGGGAAACAATATATTGAATGGGGCAAACATGAAATTCAGTGGGGGAAACTATGAATTTAGCGGAGCAAACTAAAAAATTAGTGGGGTAACCTAGAAAATTAGTAAGGCAAACATGAAATTGAGTGGCAAACTAGAAAATCAGCGGGACAAACATGAAATTGAACGGGGGAAACATGAAATCAGTGGGGAAAACATGAAATTGAGCAGGGCAAACTCAAAAATCAGCGAGGTAAACTAGAAAATCATTATGCTCACTGTTTCCGGTGGTATGATCCACTTGATATTTTGATATGCTTTAATTTGAGGCTCAACCCCTTAAATTGGATGGAAAAACTGATGGACGACGTAGATATATTACAGGAAAAGGATTGGCTACTCCCCCTGCCACCAGCCAATGGCTGGTGTTCGGTGCTTTGTGGGCCTCATCATGATGTATGTGTTTCATCCATGTCGTCCATCTATTTTCATAGATCATTTTATGATATTAGACAAAAAATGAAGTATATCTTGATCTCAATTGGACCACATTACAGGAAACAGTGTTTAATGAACATCGACCATTAAAAACTTTTTGGGGGCCATAAAAGTATTGGATCAAGATGATCTTTATTTTTATCCTTCATCTGGGTCTTTATGACCTAATAAACAGATTGGATTTCAAATAAATAGTACAGTGGACCTTAGGAGGATTTAAATGATGGATATCCAATCACTTTTGTTTTCCTGTAGTGTGGTACATCTAAGATTTATATCCCTCTTATTTTTAGGATAAAGCCCTAAAATGATCTTTACAAATGGATGAACAGAATGGATGAAACACATACATCGTGGTGGGGCCGACAGAGCACTGACCACCAGCCACGGGGCTGGTGTCAGGGGGAGTAGCCAATTTGTTTCCTATACTACATACATTTGATGTGGGCCCAACTAAGTTTAAAATATACCTGTGGTGCGTGATTTCTTCACTGGACCGACCATTTTTAAAAGAAGACAAAATGTTGATAAGGGGGGCCCACAAAATGAGTTTTTTTGGTCCTTCTCTTGGAAACGGAGTGAGGAAAGGGGGTGACAGCAACGGCAGTGAAAGCAGCAGTGGAAAGGGAGAGGAAAAGTAGACAGTAGTGGAAAGGAAGGGTATTTTCATCCTAAAATTCGGTCTCCGCACTGCAGGTCTAAGTTCCAAAACAAAGTTTGTAGTGTTTCATAAAAGTAGCTGGATAAAAGGTGGGGTCCACAGTCCCAAATTTCTCAAAACGAATGGTTTCAAGTGGTGCTTATTTAATTTTGTGATGCTATCTATCATGCCATTCAGCGAGGGAAGCATTATCAGTTTGAGCGGGGCACACGTGATATTCAGCAGGACAACCTGAAAATTGAGCGGGTCAAAATAGAAATTCAGTGGGGTAAAGAAGAAATTCAGCGGTAGTAACATGAAATTAAGCGGGGCAAACATGAAATTGAGCGGGGCAAGCATGAAATTGAGTGGGGCAAATTAGGAAATGAGCGGGGCAAGCATGAAATTGAGAGGGCGAACATGAAATTGAGCGGGACAAACTAGGAAATGAGTGGGGCAAGCATGAAATTGAGTGGGGAAAATATGAAATTAAGCAGGGCAAGGATGAAATTGAGCGGGGCAAAGTAGCAAATGAGTGGGGCAAGCATGAAATTGAGCAGGGCAAACATGAAATTGAGCGGCACAAACTAGGAATGGAGCAGGGCAAGCATGAGATTGAGCGGAGCAAATATGAAATTGAGCGGGGTAAACTACGAAATGAGGGGGATAGACATGAAATTGAGCAGGGCAAACATAAGATTGAGCGGGGTAAACTAGGAAATGAGTAGGGCAAGCATGAAATTGAGTGGGGCAAACTAGGAATTGTGTGGGGCAAGCATGAAATTGAGCGGGGCAAACATGAAATTGAGTGGGGCAAACACAAAAATGAGCGGAGCAAGCATGAAATTGAGTAGGGCAAAATATGAAATTGTGCGGGACAAACTGGAAAATTCGATGGAAAAATCTGATACACTAGCGTGGCAAGCATGAAATTGAATGGTGCAAACTGAAAATTGAGTGGGACAAACTATAAATTCAGCTATACAAGCAAACATTAAATCGAAAGAGCATAGCATGATATTGAGCTGGGCAAACGATAAATCAAGCGAGCATATCATGATATTAATGTGGGCAAACAATATTTCGAGTGAGCATAGCGTGATATTGAGTTGGTCAAACATTTCTTTGAGCAAGCATAGCATGATATTGAGCGGGGCAAACATTAAATTGAGCAAGCATTGCATGGATATTGAATGGGCAAACTGTAAATTGAGCGAGCATAGGAGCTAGGAAAACAGTAGATTGAGCATCATAGCATTATATTTATCGAGGTAAATATTAAATTGACCTTATCTACTATGAAATTAAGCTGGAAAAATATTAAATTGAGCGATCCTAGCATGAAATTTATCATGAAAAATATTAAATTGACCTTATCTAACATGAAATTAAGCTGGGCAAACATTAAATTGAGCGATCCTAGTATGAAATTTATCACAGCAAACATTAAATTGACCTTATCTACCATGAAATTAAGCTGGAAAAACATTAAATTGAGTGATCCTAGTATGATATTTATTCTGTCAAACATTAAATTGACCTTATCTACTATGAAATTAATCTGGGCAAACATTAAATTGAGCAATCCTAGCATGAAATTGAGCAGGGTAAACATGGAATTCAGCAAGCGTAACATCAGATCAAGTGAGCCCTAACATAGAATTGAGTGAGCTTCAAATTAAATTGAGTGAGTTTGACATGGCTTCAATCGATCAACACATAAAATTAACTAAGCCTAATGTATGAAATTGACTAAACCTAACACATGGAATTGACCAAACTTCGCATGCAATACCATTGTACGAGTGTAGCTTTTTTTTTTTAAGATCTATACCTCTGACTGCTACAGTACCGATCAAATGCAGGTTGAAGAGAGGTGCTTTGGAGTGAGGGAATATTTTGAACCTTTTCAAGGAGATACAACCAGTTTGTTGGATTTCACCTAACCCTAGCCAAGAGAAATATGGAAAATGTAGAATAATGATATCTAGATACTTCACAGAGATTTCAGTCAGGAAAATGAGAAGAAAACCTTTCCTACTTCAGTTCTTCATTCGAAGAGAGTGTAGGGGAAGCACCTATTTTTTTGTTAAGGGGAGTGAAAGCAACGCTGAAAAGCAGCAGCAATGAAAAGAGTATGCAAAAAGGAGGGGTATTTTCATCCTAAAATTTGTAATCCGCACGTGCAGGTCTAAGTTGCAAAAGAAAGTTTGTCTTCTTTCATAAAAATAGCTGGATAAAAGGTGGGGTCCACAATCCTAAATTTCTCTTAAAGTTGATTCACACTCCAAGGTGCCAAACACACAACCAGCTACATTAGGTGGGATTAAGATGGTTAGAATTATAAAAGTTACAATAAATTCCTGTGTAACATATTGTCCCTGGATTGGGTGTATCCCATATTGGATTGGATGTATCCCATGTTTTCTAATACTATGTTTGGAGTGTCGGCTAAAAAAATAGATAAATAAATAAATAAATAATAATAATAATAATAATAAATTCCAGGATTTACATTCAAATTGCACTTGAATTGAACATGGATGAGGCAAAAATCCATCATCGATGGGATTGGAAATCCCATCTCATACTTTCCAACACAAGGCTCATTTTCCAAAGCCTACAAAGTTAATTTTAATCACATCTTACACTCCTTCCAAACATGTCATTTTCAATTTCAAAGTGGGATTAATAATGCAATCCCATTTAATACAACTTAATACCATTGTCCAAACGCACTGGGAGGATTTCAAATCTTGGAGGTTCTGAATCCAGGGGGTTCCAAATCCATGCTCCTAAACAGGCCCTTAGGGGGGTTGTTGATGGTTAAATACTGCATATCAGACCCCAGTTATTACCTAAATTTACGAACATGATACTGTTTAACGCTTAGTTTTAATCGTGCTTGTGATGTAGGGTGTATTTGAGAGCATGGATTGCAAAAAGGTACTGAAAGTATGGAATTAATACTCTGATGATGCCAAGGTAAAGGACGGGACTCCAGGGACTAAGATCGATAGATTTGCATGCTAGGGATCCAAGAAAATCGAGAAACTGCAGCTCAAGTGGCCCGAAACGCGTCCAGAGTGTAAGATCACAGGGTTCCAACCATCTGTTCAGCTCAAAACTTCATTCATGGCCTGAGGACCATAAATGAACCGTACACGTCAAAAATCAACCATTGGATCTCTATGGAAGTGGCCTAATGGACAGATCAGCCCCTTAAATCCTTAAGTGGGGCCCACCTGCTACCTGGATATGCTTCACTTTTGGTCCCAATGCCTAAAAGGATATGTCAAAGTTGATGAACGAAATGGATTTCCAAGATTGGTCACAGTGGACCCCATCCTGCAGTCCACCAGAGCGTTACATGCGGGGCACCACATCCGCTCAAACCGGTCAGCATAAGCTGCCTAACTCTTCTTCTCAAACCATAAAAAATGCAACAGAGTTTTCCCTGTTCGATTGGGTTTCTCTAGTGGACCCCACCCATTATGTAAATGGATGATCTGATCCGTCCATATGATCCATAGTGAGGCCACAACCTATGCCTAGGTGATGGAATTCCATAGGACAACGTAGATTAGTTTTTAATCGTTTAAATGTAGGATGAATGGTGTATGGATTTGATACAATGGGCCACTCCAAACTCGACAAAAACCACACCTTCATGGATGATTTTTTTCCAGGAACTCAATGGACGTGGTGGATTTCATCGAAAATGAAGCTATGGGGCCCACCAATCATCACAGCGTCCCTGTTTATGCAGGGACGTGTGTTCGTACGTTTGGCCCTCCGTGGCCATTACATGGTCTTGATCATCGCCATATTCACGATCCAAACCATCCAATGGAACCATAGAGGGGGCTTGATCCTTGCCTAGGTGTCAGTTTGACCCCATACAAGCTATCGAAATATCCTAGCCGTTGGATGCAAGATGGATGGCAGAAGAAAGATCTCATGGGCCACCATGTTTTGAATCCAAAACTGTCCCTTTTCGAACGGTTTTTCGAGGAGATTTCAATGGATGGAGTGGATCTTTCACATGACACTAAGAAGTGGGGCCCACTAACATCCAGCATAAGCTCTGTTATGCATGTAAAACATGCACACCGTTTCTGCTGTGCGTAAGGGCTACACACACAAGCAACAACCGACTCTAACCAGACCGACCATCCGTTGCCTGTAAAAAAAGAAGAGAGAGTGAGAGGGAAATTCATTCTATTTTCCAGAGCAGGTGGTGGACGGGAGATCAAGAGAGTTTGTTTTCTTGTCTTTGTTTTAGTTTTTTTTTTATTTTATGCTATTTTATAAGAGATTAAGCCTAATCATGTCTTCTCTAGGCTAAATCTCTAAGCAGGGCTAGGAGGTGAAGCTTGTAGTGTGATGGGGAGAATTTTATGACTTTGATTTATATTGTTTGAACTACCTTGATTATAGTTTGATTAATGAGAATGTTTTTAGTTTTTAATGGTCTGTTATGACTAAAATTACAACAAGTCTGTAATGGCTTTGAGCATGTTCCTTTTCTTTTATGTTTATGACATTAGGAATGCCTGTTGTTCACCATCATCTCTTGGGCATAGTCAGATGAGGGTACCCTTCCTAACCTTCATGGCATGTTGATTGGTTGGTAATTAGTTTAATTATGTTGTTTGCTTTGTCTCCTAGGCATGGTTTGGTGATGGAATACATTCTAATTCATATACCTTTCATCTCTTAAAAACTAGATCAAAGTAAGTTCAGTTTAATTTTCATGGTTACACCCTTCAACTGGATGAAGATGGACTTTAAGTCCAGTTGAGTTTTTGATGTAGGCATAAGATCTCCTTGATCTCTACAAGTGGATCCTCTGAATCCCTAGTTTCCTATCTTTGAATTTTATAAGTTTTTTTTTTTGATAATATTTCACCATTATTCCTTCAAATTCAATTGATTTAGATTTCATTTTAGTCTAGATTTAATTCTACTTAGTTTCAGATAATGTGTAGGTTTCAGTCCCTTGGGATTCGACCTCGGTCTTACCAAGTTTATTACTACATTACAACCCTACACTTGGGGAGTGAATAAGTTTTTGGCACTATTTCCGAGGACTGACGGTTACATTTTCTGAAATTAACTAGTTTTAGGATTAGTTTAAGATTAGGATTTGTCTAATTTTAGGTTAGATTATTTTCTGTTGATTTCTATAAACTAACTTGTTTTCATATTTTTAGCAACTTTCTAATTTAGGCTTTCCTTCTAATTTTAGAAATTTTCTATTTTTCCCTAATCTTAGATATCTTTTCCTTATTTTTTTTTTAGAAACTAACCCTGCTTTCCTATTTTTTTTAGGATTCTTAGATAGGCTTCTAAATTGGTAACTTTTTTCTTAACTTCTTCCTTTCTATTTCTAGATTAGGTTTGTTTCCTTTTTAGAAAGTTTCTAATTCTAATTCTTTTAAGAATCCTAACTTTGTTTCTTATTCTATTTTTAAAATTTTTCTATAGACTTTTTGTTTAGGAACTAACCTATTTATTTTGTAGGTTTTTAAGATTGAAACTTCTAATTCAATAAGCTCTTTCTAATTTTTACTTTCTAATTTTCAAATCCCTTTTATTAACTTGGTTCCTAGTTTAAGACTTTCCTAATCCATTTTAGAAATTTTCTACCTTCTATTTTTAGGAATTCCTTCTTTAGAAATTAGTACTTCTATCTTTCTTTTTAGGAATTTTCTATTCTTAGACTTTCTATTTCTAGAAACTAACTTGTTTTGTTTGTTTTGTAGGTTTTTAACTTAGGGACTCCAATTTGGTAACTTCTCTCCATCTCTCTCTTCTTTTTAGAGCTTTATTTCCTTCCTTAGGATTAGGTTTAGAATCTATGGCTGTGAGTGTTTCATGCCCAAGTGGGCCCGTAACAACACTCGACGTCTCTTGACTGAAGGAGGATTAGTTGAGGGGTTAATGTCCATCGTAGGACTAGACACCGCTTGAAGTCTTCTGAGTTAATTGACTTTATGGCTGCAAATCAACTTCAAGCACTACCCTAACCTAGGGTTGAGGAAGTACATGATGAGAATGAGGTGTAACAAGTACCCCTGCCTCATACTTTATGAGATTATTTACAACCGGCGGGGGTGAGTACGCCCTCATGCATGATTTTTCCTAAAAATACAGGACAGATGGACATCAAGCCAGGGGTTATCCAACTCCTTCGTAAGTTCCATGGGCTTAAGTCTGAAGAACCGTATCTACATCTGAAAGAGTTCGACAAGATTATAGTCACCTTATACTTTCCTAATGTATCTGAGGATACAAATAGACTGAAACTCTTTCCATTTTCCTTGAAAGAGAAGGCCAAGACGTGGTTACATTCACTACGTCCTAGATCCATTGGCACATGGAATGATATGTAAAGGGAATTCATAAAGAAAATTTTCCCACATCATAAAACGATTACCCTCACAAAATTGCCCAAAAGGAAGATGAAATATTCTTCCAATGTTAGGAAAGGTTCAAGGATTTGGTCAGTTCATGCCCACAACATAGCTTTGAAACGTGGCACATTACAAATTTTTTCTACGATGGACTGACATCTTCCATGCGCCAAATGGTTGAGACAATGTGTAATGGAGAATTCATTAATAAAAATGTTGACGAGGTGTGGGATTACCTCGATAATCTTGCTGAAAAAATACAATCATGAAACTATTACCCAAATTCAAACACCATGTCTAGGCCGACTCAATCTAAGGAGAAAGGTGGATTGTATCTCTTGAAAGAAGTGGATGATCTCAAGTATAAAGTGTCTACGCTCATAAGAAAATTTGAGGCCATGGAAGGGAAGAAGGATAAGGTTAATGAAAGTGTTTGCGACATCTGTGATTGCAACATTTATACAACTAAAAATTGTCTTACAATACCTGCCTTTCGAGAAGTGTTGAATGAACAATCCAGTGCCATAAATAACTATCAAAGAACTTTCAATAGACCGACCTCTAACACGTATAATTTTAGTTGGAAAAATCATCCCAATTTTAGTTGGAGGAATGGACAAACTACTACCCCTCAAGGTTTCTTTAATTAAAATCTAAATCAGGGGAAAGCTCAAGAAGAATCGGTTCAAAATTTCATACAAGATCTGGCTCAGGCAATGCGAGGATTTATAGATTTTATGCAAAAAATGGATTCACGTATGACGGTTATAGAAAAGGGGACGCTTCCTGCACAACCACTCCCTAATCCTAAACCACAGTACGAGATAAGTGATCCCAGCTTTTCAAATCAAATGGGGCACGTTAAATCCATCACCACTCTTAAGAGTGGGAAAGTTATTAATAAAACCCTTCCAGTTAGGCTCGAAAAGCCTCAAGAACCAGAAGAGGACAACAATGATGGATCTAGTGATGTCCCATAAAAAATAGAACCAGAACTTCTAGAGAAGTCAGTAGTTTCATTCTCCCAACGGTTGGTTGCACCAAAACGTCTCTCTAACTTTCAGGATATCCTAGAGGTGTTAAAACAAGTGAAGTCAACATTCCTCTACTTGATGTCGTAAAATCGATACCTTCATATGCCAAATTCCTAAGGGACTTATGCACGATAAAACGACGAAAAAGTGTTCAAAAGAAGATTGTCTTGACTAAGAAAGTGAGTGCCATCCTAAAACAAGATGTGCCGCAGAAATTCAAAGATCCCAGTAGCCCAACCATATCATGTGTAATCAGGAACTATCGAATTGATCACGTACTTCTTGACTTAGGAGCTAGCGTCAATCTGATTACCTACTCAGTATATAAACAGTTAAGTTTAGGTGAATTAAAACCCAACCTAACCACACTACAGCTTGCTGATCACACTATTAGTATACCAAGAGGGATAATCGAGGATGTGTTGGTCTAGGTCGATAGATTTTACTACCATGTAGATTTTATCATCCTTGATACCGAACCCATCAATAACACGAGCACTCAGATTCCCGTCATTCTTGGTCGCCCATTCTTGGCCACTTCAAATGCGATTATCAACTGTAGGAATGGTGTCATGACTATGTCTTTCAGAAATTTGACATTGGAGTCAAACATCTTTTTCAATAATGGCAGCAATTCAGAGGATGATGACGATTTTCACGACATTAACATGATTGATTCTTTCGTGGAAGATAGAACGCCTCTTACCTTATCCTTTAATCCTTTAGAGATGTGCCTAGCCCACTCCTACGATTTTGATGATGACATGATTAGGGAGACGTGTGTCATGCTTGATACTACACCGGTACTTGAAGTTAACCGGTGGAGGCCATAATTTGAAAAGTTATCCCAAACCGATGTAGTGCCTCTACCGTCTAACCTCAAGCCACCGAAGCTTGACCTAAAACCTTTGTCCTCTGATTTGAAATATGTCTATTTAGGTCAAGATGAGATATACCCGGTGGTGATCTCTTCCCACCTGGAGAAAGAGCATAAGAGTATGCTCATAGGTACTCTCCTTGAGCATAAGCGAGCCCTGGGATGGACGATAATGGACATCAAAGGAATTAACCCTGCGATTTGTACTTACCACATATATCTTCAGGATAATACGAAGACTGCTCGGCAATCACAACGTAGACTAAATCCAAATATGAAGGAAGTGATTAAAGCTGAGGTTCTCAAACTATTGGATGTGGGTATCATATACCTCATATTCGATAGTCAATGGGTGAGTCCAACTCAGGTGGTTCCTAAGAAGTCCGGGATCACCATCGTAGTCAATGCCAATAATGAACTCGTGCCAACTAGAGTTACTATTGGTTGGAGAATGTGCACTGACTACAGGAAGTTGAATACCGTCATAATAAAGGATCACTTTCTTTTGCCCTTCATCAATCAAATCTTAAAAATGCTAGCTGATCATTCCTATTATTGTTTCCTTGACAGGTATTCGGGATACAATCAAATTAAAATCGCCCCTAAGGACCAGGAAAATACCAAGTTTACATGCCCCTACGACACCTTTACTTACAGAAGGATGTCGTTCGGGTTATGTAATGCCCCTGCCACCTTTCAGCGATGTATGATGAGTATCTTTTCTGACATGGTGAGAAATATTTAGAGGTCTTCATGGATGATTTCTCTGTTTTCGGTTCATCTTTCAGCGAATGCTTAGAGAGGCTTAAATGTATGCTGAAAAGATGTGAAGAAAAGAATTTGGTACTTAATTGGGAGAAGTGTCATTTCATGGTTCAAAAGGGAATTACCCTTGGGCATATCATCTCATCCAAGGGAATCGAGGTAGATAAGGCAAAAATCGATCTTATCTCTAACCTACCTCCACCCAAGAACATCAGAGACGTGCGATCCTTCTTAGGACACGCAGGGTTTTACAGAAAATTCATAAAGGACTTTAGTCTCCTCTCTCGTCCTTTATATAATCTTCTGCAAAAGGATGCACCATACGAGTGGACTGAGCAATGCCAAGAAGCTTTCACTAAGCTTAAGGGCATGTTAACCACTGCACCTATTATACAGCCACCCGATTGAAGCCTTCCTTTTGAGCTTATGTGCAACGCTTCTGATCATGCTCTTGAAGCAGTTCTAGGTCAGAGAAAAAATAAGCGGCCTTATGTCATTCATTACACAAGTAGGACTCTAAATCCTGCCCAAGTAAACTACTCGACTAAGAAAAAGAAACTCTTAGCTATGGTGTTCACTTTGGATAAATTTAGGTCCTACCTGATCAGATCTAAGATCATTATCTACACAGATCATGCGGCACTTAAGTATCTTCTTTCTAAGAATGATTCTAAGCCCCATCTGATACGATGGATCCTTCTACTCTAAGAATTTAATTTAGAAATTAAAGATAAAAAGGGAGTAAAGAACATAGTGGCCGATCATCTTTCTCGCCTTAATACCTCTGATTCCCTTGAGGCGACCCATATCAATGACATGTTCTCTAATGAACAACTATTCAGAGTCTCCCATTCACCTTAATTTTCTAATATTGCTAATTATCTTGTTACAGATTCTGTTCCAACATATTGGACGGCACAAGATAAGAAGAAATTCTTTACTAAGGTGCGCAAATTTTTCTAGGACGATCTATATTTATTTAAATATTGCCCAGACCAAATTCTAAGGAGATGTGTGCCAGACGATGAGCATCAGAGTGTCATCTCCTTCTATCACTCACAGGCCTGTGGTGGTCACTTTTTTGTTAAAAAGACCACAGCCAAGATTCTACAGTGTGGCTTTAATTGGCCTACTATGTTTAGGGACACTCATGAGTTTTGCAAGGCTTATGAGCGTTGTCAAAAATTGAGAGCATTATCTCGTCGAAATATGATGCCCTTGAATCCCATCCTTATCATAAAAGCATTTGATTGCTGGGGCATTGATTTCATGGGACCTTTCCCCCAATCCTTTGGAAATTTGTATATTTTGATCGCTGTAGACTATTTCACTAAATGGGTCGAAGCAATTCTGTGTCGAAATAATGACCATCGCATGGTCATTAAATTCTTAAAAGAGAACATCATTTCACAATTCGGGATGCCTCGAGCCATCGTTAGTGATGGGGGCTCACACTTTTGTAATAGACCATTCGAGAGCTTAATGAAGAAATACGGTCTCTCATAAGGTGAGCACCCCATACCATCCACAGACAAGTGGATAAGTTGATATTTTTAATAGGGAGATCAAACATATCCTGAAGAAAATGGTTAACCCTGATTGTAAGGATTGGTCAACTCGATTGACCGATGCTTTATGGGCATACCGTACTGCTTTTAAAATCCCTATTGAAACATCTCCCTTTAGACTTGTATATGGGAAGGCTTGTCACTTGCCTATGGAGTTGGAACATAAAGCGTACTGGGTGATCAAAAATTTGAATTTTAATTTGGATAACGCTGGCTCGCTATGCAGACTTCAGTTAAATAAATTTAAAGAAATTCAGAATGATGCATATGAGAACTCGAGAATTTACAAGGACAGGGTGAAGACATTTCATGACCAACATATTCTACGAAAATATTTCACGCCAGGTCAGAAAGTCCTTTTATATGACTCTCGACTACATCTCTTTCTGGATAAGCTTTGATCTCGTTGGACCGGCCCTTACATTGTTGTTACTGCTTATCCTCATGGGGCCGTCGAGATAAGAGATCCAGAAAATGGCAAAGAGTTTAAAGTAAATGGACATCGACTAAAACCATTTGTTGAGAAATTTGATTCAGAGGACATGTCCATGCCTCTGACTGCTCTTGTTTACCAGGATTAATCTCCTAGTCTGATGGAGGTATAGGTAGGTTTATCGCTTTCATAGGACTAGGGTAGTTTGCTTTATTTTTCTGACTGAAGATGGTAAACTTAGCGCTCCTGAGAGGTAACCCAGCTTTTCATTCTATTTCATTTTCCTAGTTCAATGTTTGTGGGTAACATTGATGCAAACCCTCACGAGACTACAACTCGTCCACTAGGGACAACCTAGGGGTTTAAAGGCTTGTTGCATATGCTAAATGCAATCAAGAGCACCTGCGAAAGTGGTATAGGTAAGATTTTATTTTTGTTATTTTTATTTTGCTTCTTCTCTCGTGCAGACCAGCTTTCATGCTGCGATCTCTTGAAAAATCTCTCTCTCGATTCGTTATCTAGGTACTATCTTATCATCACTTTACTTTCATTGTCCCATTTGCATTGCATGCTCATATCTTTTACATTGAGGACAATGTAGATTTTAGATTGGGGGTGGGAGATTAGGTTTCCTAATCAGTATTTTCCTGGTCTTGAGCAAAAAATTGTGAAAATTTTTAAAATTTTTTAAAAATTCTTGTGAATTCGATGCGATTTTGACAGCCATCTTTGACTTAGAATTTCAAGATACGTGATGTTGGTAATTTATGACTCTTGGATTCAGTATCTAGTAGATTTCATAGTTAAGTCTAAATTGTTAATTCGTGATTAAAAGTTTTAAACAATGATTGAGTCACGATTTCACATGTCACATCTAGCTTACACATTAAGGTTCAGTTCAATATTAAAGGATTGACTTGGTAATCATTAAGCATGAAAGGAACCAGCATGAAAAATTTGTCCATCATGATTAATTGAAAAAAATAAAATAATAGATACTTTTGGAAAGGGTTGGGCGAATAATCTTCACTATAGGTTTGCTCCCTATAGGTGAGAGTTAATTCCCCAAGAATGACAGTTGAAAAAAGTTGGGTGTATGGTCTTGACCATAGGTTTGCTCCCTATAGGCGAAGATTTGATTCCCCTCCTTGACGTTACTTTTAATGAAAAAAATTAAAAGATGGAAGAATAAAAAGATGATCAGTAAGGAAAGTTTCGGTCACATTGAATTCTCTTATTGATTACCAATGATATCCTGAATAGAGAAGTGAATTTTAATGTTGATAAGTCGAGATTACATTACACACCCATAGAATTCAATGTTTAGAATTTTTCTGATGGATGGATTAATACTTTGAACTTGATTATGAAGTCTACCGAGTGCTTGAGTCTAGGAGAAAATAATTTCTAACATTCATGAATCTTAGATTTCTTGTATCTGAATCGTTTTTCAAAAAAATCACTCGAGTTCATAGAAATTGTCCTGTAATTCTCAACTTATTTTTCTCATACTTTGCTCGGGACTAGCAAAATGTTGGTTGGTGGTTATGTTAAGGGTCAAATATTGCATATCAGACCCCGATTATTACCTAGATTTACGAACATGATACTGTTTAACGCCCAGTTTTAACTGTGCTTGTGATGTAGGGTGTATTTGAGAGTATGGATTGCAAAAAGGTACTAAAAGAATGAAATTAACGCTCTGATGATGTCAAGGCAAAGCACGGGACTCCAGGGACTAAGATCGATAGATTTACACACTAGGGATCCAAGAAAACCGAGAAACTAAAGCTTAAGTGGCCCGAAATGCGTCCAGAGTGCAAGATCATAGGGTTTCAACCATCCGTTTGGCTCAAAAATTTATTCATGGCCTGAGGACCATAAATGAACCATACACGTCAAAAATTAACCATTGGATCTTTATGGAAGAGGCCTAACGGACAGATCATCCCTTTAAATCCATAAATGGGGCCCACCTGCTACCTAGATATGCTTCACTTTTGGTCCCAATGCTTAAAAGGATATGTCAAAGTTGATGAACGGAACGGATTTCCAAGATTGGTCACAGTGGACACCATCCTGTAGTGCACGCGCACACCACCAGAGCGTTACATGCAGTGCACCACATCTGGTCAAACCGGTCAGCATAAGTTACCCGTCTCTTCTTCTCGAACCGTAAAAAATGCAACACCGTTTTCCCTATTTGATTGGGTTTCTTTAGTGGATCCCACCCATCATGTAAATGGATGATCTGATCCGTCCATATGATCCATAGTGGGACCACAACCTACGTCTAGGTGATGGAATTCCATAGGACAACGTAAATCAGTTTTTAACCGTTTAAATGTAGGATGAACGGTGTGTGGATTTGATACAATGGGCCACTCCAAACTCGACAAAAACCACACCTTCATGGATGATTTTTTGCCAGGAACTCAATGGATGTGGTGGATTTCATCAAAAACGAAGCTATGGGGCCCACCGATCATCACAGCATCCCTGTTTACGCAGAGACTTGTGTTCGCATGTTCGGCCCTCCGTGGCCATTACGTGGTCTTGATCGTCATCATATTCACGATCCAAACTGTCCAATGGAACCATAGAGGGGGCTTGATCCTCGCCTAGGTATCAGTTTGACCCCATACAAGCTATTGGAAGATCCTAGCCATTGGATGCAAGATGGATGGCGGAAGAAAGATCTCATGGGCCACAATGTTTTGAATCCAAAACCGTCTCTTTCCGAATAGTTTTTTTAGGAGATTTCAATGGACGGCGTGGATCTTTCACCTGACACTAAGAAGTGGGGCCCACTAACGTCCAGCATAAGCTCTGTTTCGCATGTAAAATGTTCACACCATTTCTGTTGTGCGTAAGGGCTACACACACAAGCAACAACCGACTCTAACCACACCGACCGTTCGTTGCCTATAAAAAAAGAAGAGAGTGAGAGGGAAATTCATTCTATTTTCCAGAGCAGGTGGTGGATAGGAGATCAAGAGAGAGTTTATTTTCTTGTCTTTGTTTTAGTTTTTTTTTTATGTTATTTTATAAGAGATTAAGCCTAATTATGTCTTCTCTAGGCTAAGAGGTGAAGCTTCTAGTGTGATGGGGAGGATTTTATGACTTTAATTTATATTGTTTGAACTACCTTGATTATAGTTTGATTAATGGGAATGTTTTTAGTTTTTAATGGTCTATTGTGACTAAAATTATAATGGGTCTGCAATGGCTTTGAGCATGTTCATTTTCTTTTATGTTTATGACGTCAGGAATGCCTCTTGTTCACCATCGTCTCCTGGGCATGGTCGGATGACGTTACCCTTCCTAACCTTCATGGCATGTTGATTGGTTGGTAATTAGTTTAATTCTGTTGTTTGTTTTGTCTCTTGGGTATGGTTTAGTGATTGAATCCATTCTAATTCATATACCTTTCATCTCTTGAAAACTAGATCAAATTAAGTTTAGTTTAATTTTCATGGTTCCACCCTTCAACTGGATGAAGATGGACTTTAAGTTCAGTTGAGTTTTTTATACAGGCGTAAGATCTCCTTGATCTCTACAAGTGGATCCTCTTAATCCCTAGTTTCCTACCTTTGAATTTTATAAGTTTTTTTTAATAATATTTCACCATTATTCCTTTAAATTCAATCGATTTAGATTCCATCTTAGTCTAGTTTTAATTCTACTTAGCTTCAGATAATGTACAGGTTTCAATCCCTTGGGATTCGACCTCGGTCTTACCGAGTTTATTACTACATCATAACCCTGCACTGGGGAGTGAACAGGGGTGTTTAGCACATGGTATTTGATGAGATTATGTGGGATGAAATTGCATTTAGTCCCATGGAATTGCATTTGATCCCATGCATGAATTCCATGGATCCTGAAATCTACTACACATATGGGCCCCACATTGATGCATGCATTTATCCATGCCACCCATCCATATACACCATTTGCACATGACATTCTGGTTATATATGTGTATAAATGAATGACATCCATTGTGAATTTGGTCCATTGATTACAATTCCACGGTCCACCAATCATGATTTAACTTAATTCGGTGTTTGCTGTGATAATTTTTTTGTCCTAAGCATGGGATTAGATGGCTGTAAAACCATGGTATTTCTAGACATGCAATCCTTGTGAATTAATGATGTTAATCTCATCTAATGCATTCAATACCATTCAATTCCACTAACAAAATAGGCCCTTAGGCTTCCAAATCCCACCCCATTTCCTCCTTATTCCACTCACACCCCCTCCTTCACCTGATTGATCAATGATAGTTGCAAGTTGGGAAGAATCAAAGAAGTAGGGAGGTTGATAATGGAGATAGGAGTTTGAGGTCTAAAGCCGGATTCTTATGGTTATAATACTCTTGTAAATGGGTATTGTAGGGAAGCTTGGATTTACGAGTCATTTGAGCTTTGTGATATAATGCTTTGGAAAGGAGTTAGTTGGTCCGGACTTGGTTCAGCCAACATAACCTCATAAAAGATAGATATAATCAGGCGTCGAGTCCTAGCAGCCTAATGTAGACAAAAAGAATTACATTGATTCCAGACAGCATTTGGCGCGACCCTGCTGAAATTTTTTGCCTTAGAACTTCTGATTCTTCTTTCCCTCTCGAAATTAATAATAAAAATAAATAAAAAATGAGGCATGATTTGCTCATAACCTACTAGCCATAGGATCGAAACTGCAGCATACAAATACAATCTTATGCCCTTAGAAACCTTTCTGGGATAATCATTTGACCATAAGCATAGTGAAAGATTTATTAATCACTAATTTGGATATTAATTAAAATGAGAATTCTCTTTAACAAAGACCTGAATGACAACCTTAAATTTTGGAGATTTGAACTTTCCTCTAATGTGTGATATTTCCTAAGCATTTAAGTTGATCAAACTACCAAATTACGAGACCATACACCTGCGAAGTATTTACGGGTTGACCCAATTTTCAATCCTGAACTACTACCAACGGACTCACATCTTTGACCGAGCGGAAGACTATGATCCATCAGGATTAAGAAGGGATACAATGAGCTGTCTATCCTGGTCAGGTGGACAATCGACGTATCGGATCAAAGCCTACCATAACTGTCTTTCCATATTAGCTCAATTATAAAGAGTAGAATATACCACCCTTAGGTAAACTTTATCATCAACCACTTAGTACGATAATAATGATTTGGACATTTGTTTTCAAACCTCAAAGGTGAAAACTTTTAAGGGGGTAGAATATAATAAGCAAGGCTAGTGTATTTAGTATGCACCCTACCACGCATATAAACCTGAAATCAATAAAACTTAGGTAAACAAAATGATAATATCTTTATTTATCACCCTTAGGCAATTTTGGGGATGAAATCATTTTTAAGGGGGGTAGATGTAACGTCTTTGATTTTTTACTATTTTAGATTTCTAAAAAAAAAAAACCCTTGAATTTTTTATATAATTAATATATATTATCACTTACTGACCATTAGCACTTAAAGTTAGTTTATACGGGTGGTACTGGTAAAGAACCGTACAAATCTGATTAATCAACCATAAGAAGCCAACGAATCCTGTCAATCACTTAAACACCGAGTTTATCTATATGATTTGTTTACATGGGGTCCAAATCTAGCTGTCATACCACTGACTAATCAAGGCAACTGTAAGTAAATGAAGACCTATCTAAAGTTGAGATAACTAGGGGTCGGATCTTAATTAACAAACCAAACTGAGTCAGAATCCTTTTAGCCTAAGAATCGACAATTTAGAGTGATTATAATTGAATAGTCATTTTCACTAATTATAAATAGGCTACACTATGAACATAGTTAATCCAAACCCTAATCATTGCCAACGAGAAATCTCAATACTTAATTTATTCTAGAAATGCCTCTATTTTTCGAACAAGCTCTAAACCACTCGTTAGTGGGTCACTAGTTCCAAAACTATAGAATAATGCCTATCTTACTAGGCCCAATATCAATCGCATGAGTCGAACCTAGGTAGTGTCCAAAACCACTTAACTTGAGCCGAGGGACGAGTGCATCAGAAGTGCAAATATCCTAAAGGAAGAAGCTAAAATTTAAGTGAATTATGTCGTTTACTCTTATGCAAAGTTGAGAATTTCAGACCGTCAATTTATGACCAAACTTCACATGTCCAGTAAGGATATTTCTCTACTTATATCCATATAGCCGCGACCTTGATCGACCATCGGTGACTGTTGAATAGCCTTCTAATCATATCTATCGATCGACGTATCTAAATGAAGGGACGATCATATTCGTATGTAGATCATCATTAGGAGTAACTATCATATAGTGTATATCAATATGTACGTCCCGTAGTAGGCCCTAGAGGTTAGAAAGACTCTCTCATTGTAACGTCCCAATTTTTAAAACCCGAGTACGAGACTCGTTTTCAGAAATTTGAGAGTTTATAAATCAGAGAAACAACAAAATATAAACTCAAAGTGCGATAGCCAAAAGAAGCATATGTATATTCATGAGAGCCCAATATTTGACCCACTCAGCTGGGGGTCTTAGTTACAAAATTCTAAAAGTTTCCAAAATACTAATCCACTGAAAATAAAGTATAGAGCTACTAATTAACATCAAAATAAAGTATAGAGCTACTGATTAACGTCCTAATGCGTCTCGTCCTCATGATACTCCTCTTACTTCATGGTGGCATCATCAAGGCTGACACCGACGCCCTCTACATCAGTCCTTACATGTTCTGTATGGTTGGATAGTTGATGGATGAGTGGCCAGCTCAGTGTAAATTCCCCTCAAGATTACACATCTCTGCCTTAACAAACATAGTTAAAAGCGAAACAAGCAATAATCCAAAACAAGCAATATGTAATCTTATTAGATGCATAAATGCATGAATGCACATTAGCTTGGGGATGCACATCCAGCCGGACTTGGGCTCGTCACCAGTACAATCATCGACCTGGGAATGATCATCCAGTCGAACAGGGGTCGATAGTCAATGGTCTGGGAGCTAGCGAAACGATAGCATCCAGATTAGTCATCCGTCATCGCCAATATGGTATGAATGCATGATTAGTCAACCGTTATTAATCCAGTTACAATTAGCCAATTAAAGTAACTCAATGGTCACTAAGGGAGATTTTTCACCTAGCGTAGGCCGAAAGCTCGAGCATAGTGTCCCATTACCACCATCCCCAGCTCATGAGGTCCTCCACCTTGGGATATTTTAATAGGATACCTTGATTAAAATGACATCAGTACAAGGTCCCTATTTCCCACATATTTTGTCTAATTACATCCCAAGTGTGACTTGCATACAATCATGGAATTTTCTATGTGTAGCATTATGAGAGTGTGTACAGAAACAATCAAAATAACATGTGATATCATATAACTTCAAATAAAAACATGAAAGGAGGCATTAGAATTTTAAATAACGATTTTTGACAATGTATCAACAAGACAGGAAATAGTAATCCTTTTTCATGGGTTAACTAGCATGTAAGCAAGTATCACAATAGTGGTAATCTGGTGTAAACTATGTTTAACTAATTTAGAAATGGAAAGCCCAAGGAGAAAGTCATCATCTGTATGGTAATGTTCTCGAACTTGGCCCGAGTCTTCTTGTGGTCCAAGGTTGCTTGAGGAATTTTCTAAAATGTATAGCTTGTATTGGTCAGGTAATTTTATGGCTTTATACAAAAGTTCCAAAGAACACAACAATAAGGCCTGTTAGGTCCACCATGTATTTATTCAGTCAAGGTGGTCCCAAGGGATTTCAATTGTGGATGTTTAACCCGCCATTTCTCATGGCACTGTGGTCTTCTTGACAAGGGTCTGCCTTATCTTTCTCCTCAACCCTCAGGACAAGTTCATCAAATGGATGGATGTTTTGGATGAAGCACATACGTTAGGATGGGGCCCATGGAGCACCAAGGAGTAGCCAACCCATTCTTTGTTAGCCACCCTTACTAGGGATTGATACCAAGACCTCCAACGTTGAAACGGAGTATCTCCACTTAGCTTGTCAATTAAGATATGGTTTTGAGTGATCATGTCTAGAGTCGGGCGTCCACCGGTGGATGGTCTGGATAGAACAAACATTTTAAAGGTGGGCTACGTCCAGACCTTGGACGGTTTGGATTCATCATAAGTGTCAGGTGGGTCCTACATGGGGCTAATCACACGTATCTAATATATAAATATTTAACGTTTCATGTTCCTAAGATATATTAAAATATTATATCATGCATCTGATATTTAAATATTATATATGTACATCACATACTTCTGATATTTAAATATTATATATATTACATGCATCTGATATTTATTTTAGCATGATATCAGCGTGGGTCCCACATGGGCTCACAACGTGTACACGTTATGATACAGTTGTAATAAGAGGCCCAATGCTCGGAGTCCATGATGGACGGTCAGGATGTAATCCATGTACCTCACGTTGCTTTGATGGTTCTCACATACCAGAGGTACTTTATAATATAAATTAAAGTTTGCATGCATGTGCAGGTGTACATATATGCATACATATATCTTTATATATTATATTACATATGTATATATATGTATATTTTCCCAACGTCCATCACTGGACTCCCATGGATGGATGATCCTGGGTGCAATCCACATGCACTATTCCTCATGCATCTGAGGTATGTAATTTTATAATTTACATGCATGTACATATGCATGCTTATATGTTTTAATATATATACTTTTTTTCCTTTAAACCAGAATGTCAGGGCCTGAGGAAATGGGTGGACGGTCCTGAACGAACTCCCTCATCAAGGTGGGGTGACCCACCAACTGTTGTTAGGTGAGGCTCACCTGCTGATGCAGGGTGTGACCCACTTGCACGTGTGCAAGGCCCAAAACCAAGGCATTCCACCAGTTTTTGGGTGAGGCCCACTTGCATTTTTGCAAGGCCCACCTGCATTTGGTGAAACCCATATGTAGCCCTCCTTGGTCTTCAACGTGTACAACGCCCTACTCCCTGACAACGTGGAAACAACGACCATTGTAAACGATTTTCAGAGGCTATTTTTGGCCCCAATCTTGGCTCAAGCACAGTATCCAACCAGGACATTTTTCAACCCATCTTAGCACACAATGGGACACAGTGGCAGCCACCAATATCGGCCAAGGGACGGTCCTGAGCAGAGGCACATTCTCCTTGATTACCGGACTATTTTCAGTCTATCTTTTGGTGCATGTTGCAGCTCAAATAGAGCTCGTCTTCAAGACGCTCTCCCCACCATTTTCAACACATTTTCTCTTGTTTCATAGGTTGTATATGTGGCTGATTACAGGCTGCGTTCTCAGCTATTTCTCAGCTGAGAAACCCACTGTTTACCCATCTGTTGGGCGTCTGATTCTGCTCCTTATGTGGCCTACCTCTAGGCCATTTTTTGGTCCAGTTTAGAGCTCAAGTAGGTCCTGTTTGAGGGCTGCTCTAGGGCTGAGTGTCAGCCCTCAACTGGGGCCATCTTCATGTCCACACTTAGGCTAGTTTGGCCTTAAAACAAAGCCTGCACGAAGGTCACATTCGGCCTTCAAACAAAGCCTGTTTTTAGCACCATGAATGGTCCTTTTTGAAGGGTGTCTTTTAGCCAAGGTGAGGTGTGATGGGGCTTAGTTTTAGTTTATTTTAGAGTTTCTTTAACAACAAGGGAGGGAAAGGTTCTACCTTTCACTGTTGGGTCCGATTCGAGCTTTAAGCTGGTGTGCAGGCACCCACCGTTTCCTACTCCTTCCTCTCTTTTCTCTCTCTTTTCTTTCTCTTTGTCACTCAAGTGGTGTGGCTACAAACTCACACTAACTCGGCTTGGTCCATCTTCTACGGACTGAGTGGGGACAGTGCGCGTTGAGCTCACCTTATCACTCTATTTTCTCTCTTTTCTCTCCCTACTTCCTTCCTTTCTAACCTCTCTCTGTGTGGAGTCTAGGAGGGCTGAACCTCACCTTATATAGGTAGAGACAGAGAAGGCTGACGGTAGGTGTTATTGCAGCCTCGGGAGACAACGACTGCGTCGCCGCCCTCCCCATCCTAAAAAAAAAAAAAGAGAGAGAAGTTTCAAACTTTCTACCTAGCCTCATGATGAGGGAATGGACAGTCCATCCTCATCTCACTTGTTCTTATGAGCGGGGTCTAAATCCTTATACAGTTTTGATTAGGGGACCCATGTGAGTGAAATGGACGGTGTGGATCGTCTGGAAAATGGCCAGGGTGGGCCACCTAGAAGCTCAAAGGTTGATTCTTTTAAATACGATGTTGGTGGGAACGTTCCTGAGAATTTTGTTTTCTAATATGGTTCGGTCAACCATAGTTTGACCTTAAGTAATCATCTAATGCACTTTGTGCATTAGTATTTAAGGTGTACGTGCGCCTAGCTTTGGGGCCTCTTGTGACTCAGGTGCTTGATCTTCATCGTTCAACTATCTTGGGGACCCGCTACAAGGGGTCCAACCTGGTTTGGGGCTGGGCCAAGGTCCAGGTGGGCCATATCGTACCCTTCAGGGCTAAAATTGGGCTCGAATGGCGTGCTCTGATGATCAAGAGAGTTCGATACTTGTTTTCAACGGTTAAGTACAGGTCTACAATGCAGAGATACCGCTGACTTTCGTGGATTGATCTTTGAAATAATGCCAACACCAGTTGTCTTAAAAATTGATCAGGCTTAAGTCATTCAATCATGTTTACCTTTTTGATTGGTGTGAAGTGCAAGCTAAGCCTTCAGAGTCATGGCAGATTGTCTTAAGTTAAATCATTAGGTTGACGGGTCTCGAGTTTTAATAATTATGGATTTTAAAAGGTACCCAAGTACCAGAGGTATGGGGTGTTACACCCATAGAGCTAGTATAGTAAAAACCTAGTCCTTGGGGTCATTTACACCAAATCTAGCACTATATAAGCTTCATTTGGGCACCCCCTCCTCTCATACGAATTTCAACAAGAGAAAAATGGAGAAAGGGAGAAGAGAAAGAGGAGAAAAGAGGAGAAAGAGAGAGGGAGAGCTTGCAAGCATGAGGGCCCCCTCCTCTCATACGAATTTCAACAAGAGAAAAATGGAGAAAGGGAGAAGAGAAAGAGGAGAAAAGAGGAGAAAGAGAGAGGGAGAGCTTGCAAGCATGAAGGTTTGTGCACCTTCACCCTCTCATCTCCTCTATAGCAACATTATCCTCCATTGGTGTCGATTCGATGATGATTAAAGGTAAGTATTGAGTTATGTTTGTAGGTTTAGGTCTTATATTTAATTTCTTCCAATTCTTATAATCTTACATGCTTACTTAGGTTCTTGATGATCTTTTCTCAACGCCCAAACCTTATGAACACCATGAATTAGGCGAAATGTCATAAGGTGCGGACCATTATTTCTACATTTCCATTTATCGACCCTTAAGGGTCTCAATTAATGATGTCTTATATTGAATGGGTTGTAATAGATAACATGCTCATATTTCATGTGTGATTGTATTATACGTTATTGGTTGGATATGGATGCTCACGTGTTCGGTGAAATGTCTAAGTGGTAAAATGTGTTAATTTGTCAATGTTCACATGCTTGATTTATTGCCTAAGTGATTATATTAATTTATGCATGCCCACGTGTTTGATTTAATGCTTTAGTGAATGTAATACCCTATAAATGCTCATGTATTGATGAAATTCCTAAATGGTTGCGTAGTAAAATTCATACTATATTTATATGATATAATGTTAGTCTATAGCGATACTTAGGATTGTTATGATGTTGGGTCAATTGGTTAACCACCTGAACTAAAAGAGAGGCCCAAGTTAGGGCAGTCACCCTAGCCTTATTCAATCGACCTGGTTTGAACACGGACGACCGATAGTAGTTGGACTGCACAGCTGCTTGCACCAAATGTCGGTTGTGTCGTAGTTCTCTTAGGTCAATCAAATTAATATACTAGCCGACTGATCATGTATGTTCAAAATGTATGAGACGACTAAATGAAAACTGGGATACCCCGTTCCCAATGGATGTGTCCATTCATAACCATTAGTACAATACTGTAAGACCTGTATTTTAGTCCGTACTGTTCCGTAGACTTCCGCGGTCTTACCGGTCAAATTTCGGCAACCTTTGACCCTTAACCGATATTTATGCGCGACCCTTATTCATATGCCGTCAACCTGTATCGACTCAACCCAAGACCATTACCATAATGACCATGCCATCGCTGCAGTTCCGATGCCGTGACTTGCGCGCCGAGGTGATACCTTGGTCAAGAGATGTGGGCCAACGTTCGGTGCGAAGAAAATACCGCGCGTTGTGAAACTCAAGAGAATCTCTACGAGGTGTCACATCAATCCCATCAATCAATCAAATCTCATCACATCATGTGTTAAGTATATGTCAAGTACATATCACCTTTCACCCATTCCCAAGCAACCAAAAAAGTCAAGAATCTCTTACAAAGCCCATACCTTTCTTACACCAAAAACCCTCAAAGTCAAAAAGTTCTTACACCTCCCATGCCTTTCTTAAACAAAGGGCCACAAAAGTCAAGTTTTTCTTACACACCCATCACTCACCACATCCATCCATCACCCATCTCTCTCTCCCTTTACAACTCTCTCCCTCATTTTTAAACTCAAAATCCCAAAGGAGAGAAATCCAATACGTATGAGAGCTCTCCAAGCATTCCCAAGCTCCAAGTGTGGCCCACTTTTCTACCCCATCATCTCCCATCCTAGCCATCCATTCCTCATCTCACCCATTGAAATCAAAGCTAAGGTGCTAAGGAACCCATAGGAGCAAGAAGATTGAACGGTGGGTGCTTGATAATGTTAGTTTTTCATGTTTTTGAGATGGGCCAAGTGAGGCCAACCGATCAATGGTTTGGATCTCACTTGGGACCCTAAGTTGTGGCCGATGGCCCACTTTAATCATCACGATCATCCATGGTAGGGCCATTCTCCATGGACCCCTGTCACACCCCAAACTCAGAAACCGGGCTCACAAAATTTCCGATCGTCGAATCCGGCGCCGAAAGCCTCCATAGAACCCCATTTTCGGCTCCTAGCTCCCATTCGCCAGGTTCCGATCCTGGGATGCTACGAGGAGGATTTTTAATGTCAGTTTGATTCGTAATAAGCATAACCAAAGGCATAACCCACAAACAACAACCAAGAACTCCATTACATTTCCACTATAATCAAAAAATTTACAAGTACAATGAGTATAAAGGGAAATACAATGGTAAAGAACTAAAACTCCAAAATGTTCAGCAACGTGCTCCGGTCTCAGTGCTGCTGTGATCCAACGTCACCTGCACGCAACGGTCGTGCATAAGCTTACAGAAAGCTTAGAGGGTGGTGAAAGTGTGTGCGCAAGGTAGTAATATGAACATGCAATGTCGGAGTAATGCGGAATATGCAGATGGAACCATAATATCATGAGCCGTACCAAGGTTTATGTGATGCAAGACATGAATGGTATCGGCCATCCAAAGGCCATGCTATGTGTAATGCAACTCAAGCATACAGGTCTTCATCTATGTCCACACATCAATACAGCTCAAATATGGAATATCACCGGGGTCTAATACACTCTAAACCAGATTGCCGCCACATCGGGCGCAATAAGGTAAGTGGAAAAGACCTCACTATCCGTCTGCCAATATCGGGCGCGACTCGTCGATAGCGGACCCATTCCTCGAGCTGGTCAAACTCAGCCTAGCATTGCCCCCTACTCTCGGGCGGGTAAGGCCACACCCCCTTCCAACCGACCACGACACAGTGGAGAGCGTAACCGTCTGGTATTCGGCACTCAACGCTCATCTACTCACTCGGTCTAGACGTTGGAGCAACCTCTTGGTACCATAAGGGTTTAGGGACTTTCACCTAGGGATATCTATAGTACCCCATGTAGAACAAGATTTTCAGTATCCAATCCTGCCAACCACGATCCGTCTGTGGAGGCTACGGCCCTCATGTCGCTAGGGCGTACAATAACCATGTCACACAAATGCAGAATGCATGAATCACGCTATCCAGTCATGCAACCAATCCTGCGCATATCGTGTGCTCATGTAGGGCAACACCGTCTAACCGGGAGCCCATAAACAACCTGCCCGAAGGCAAATGCTATGATCAGCCAATCCTCATATCAAGCATACATATGATGCGTATGATCATGGGTCATGAAACTATACTAAACAT
This sequence comes from Magnolia kwangsiensis, assembly GCA_037074715.1. Classification (NCBI taxonomy): domain Eukaryota; kingdom Viridiplantae; phylum Streptophyta; class Magnoliopsida; order Magnoliales; family Magnoliaceae; genus Magnolia; species Magnolia kwangsiensis. Next base: position 24,880,884 of record CM073588.1, read on the forward strand.
GTAAATGAGTGATGAACCATTCTTACAATGCAGATGGGCTTGGACGGCCGAAACACAACAAGTACTGCCCAGTAATGGGCCCTATATAGAGTCGTAATGTGGACATCTAACCGACATTACACTCATAATGTGGACGTCAAACCAACATTGCATCTCAGGTACGATCTTCTTAAATATCGCTACACAATCGGTATTGGGATTACACATTGCAATGGACCTTAGGTTCATCCCATTGGGCTTTTCATATATATGTCAAATGGGCCATATCCTATGGGCCTTTTAATCATCAGATGGGCCACATAAATGGGCCATAACAATGGGTCTTATGTGCATTGCAATGGGTCAAAACCCGTGGGCCTTGGATTGCATCAATTGGACCTAGTCACATGAGTCTAATATGTATCAAATGGGCCACACCAATTGGGCCCCCAAATGTATATCAAATGGGCCTCAACCCAGAGGCCTTATATGAGTCGAATGGGCCTAAATCCCTAGGCCCTAAACAATTCAAATGGGCCTAATCCATGAGCTTGCATGCATATCAAAGTGGGCCTAATCCCATGGACCCTTTTTTAATCAAATGGGTGTAGTCCCATGGGTCTTACAATATAACAAATGGGTCCACTTCCATAAGCTTTAAGAATGCAACAAATGGGTCCAATTTTTATGGGCCTTGAAGTACATCAAATGGGCCTAGTCCCATGTATTTGAAACACATCAAGTGGGCCTAAACCCATAGGCCTTAAATATCAGGTGAGCCTAAGCCCATAGGCTTTACATATCAAGTGGGCCCAAGTTCATAGGTCTAAAGTGAAACAAATGGGCCTAGCCCATATGCCTGTTACAAAATCAAATGGGCCTAGCCCATATGTGAGTGGTCCACCCAACTAACAACCCATGCTTTAAAATGATCTCACTAGGTGGATGGACGGTCTAGATGCACCACATGCATCATGATGGGTCCCACTGTCCAGTGGACGGTGCGGATATAACACATACATCACACAGGGCCCCACCGTCCGCTGGACGGTGGAGGCCACGCAACATCAGGTGGGAATCCACCGTCCCACATACATAAATGTGGGTCCCATGTGGGGCCCACTCCGTAATATTTATTTGCCATCCAACCCATTCATAAGGTCACTCGGACCTGTATGAAGGGACAGCAAAAATTTCAGCTTGATCCAACACTTCTGTGGGCCCCAGAAACTTTTCAACGGTAGAATTCAATTCACACTATTTCGCGTGGTGTGGGCCACCTAAGTTTTGGATCTGACTCATTTTTGGAGGGGGGCCCACCACTGGGGTGGCCCACCTAATGAACAAGTCGGATGACAAATAAACGTTACTGTGGGGCCCACGTGCAGGGCCGTGGGCCCCAAGCTGGACGCCGCCCGCCCGTCGTGGAGACGGCTGCACGCAGCAGCGTGCAGCGCTACTGGCAGTCAGAGGCCCTCTGCCATTTGGTTTTTTAAAAAAAAGTGAAAAAACCTGTTTCCCGGGGTTTTTCGCACGTGGGGCCCGCAAAAGTGAAATTCGCCCCAGCCATTGCGTTCAGTGGCTCGACGCCGTCCAAATGAGTCCAGAGTTCGAATTTTTTTGATGAAAGAAAATGAAATAAATTAAGAAAATGATGTTTGAATGGTGAGGGTGCGATCTTTGACGCTATGGCCCACCAGGTGCTCCGTTCAATCTCATTTTCTGGCTCAACGCCTAAAATGAGATAGTGAAAGGGATGGACGGCTTAGATTAGAGCAATACATCAGGGTGGGGCCTACACTAGGGGGCCACTCCAAAAGCCTTCTTTCTTTCCTTTTCTTTTTCTACTTTCCTTTACAACGTCCAGCGTCCCAGACGCTGGACGGTTCATTATATATATATTTTTTAAAATGGTGGGCCCTGATGAAGTGGGCCACCACATGATGGGTGGCATGGGAATAACGTCTAAGGTGGGCCCCACTTGAATAAAATAAATACATCAAGATGGGATCCATTCAAGTGGGCCACACAATCCTATTGCATAAACACAAAATAAAATAAAATAAAATAAAATAAAAAAGAAATGAAAGAGAGAGAGAGAGACATGGAGAGTGGGACACGGCTTGTGATGGAGGGACCCCGACATTATGGGCCCTCCGTTACATGAAATCATACATCAAGTAGGCCTTAAAGCATGTGGGACCACCGAAATTTAAAATCAATGGTGGGGATCCTTTCCCCACCAACATGGACGGCCTAGATGACCTTTGAAGAGAAAATAAACCTCATGATGGGGTCCATGGAGAATGGCCCCATCATGGAATGATCATGATGATCCAAGTGGTCCATCGGCCACATTTTAGGGTCCCAAGTGAGATCCACACCATTGATCGATGGGCCTCACTTGGTCCACCATAAAAATGAGAAAAACTGCCCTATAGAGGCACCCACCGTCCGATCTTCTCGCTCCTAGGGGTTCCTTGGCACCTTAGCTTCAACTTCAATGGTTAAGATGAAGAATGGAGGGTTGAGATGGGAGATTTTGGGGTAGGAAGGTGGGCCACTTGGAGTTTAGGGAAGCTTGAGAATTTCCATACGTATGGAGTTAGAATTTTGCTTGGAGTTTTGAAATGAGAAAGAGAGAAAGAAAGAGAGTGATGTAAAGGGAGAGAGAGAGAGTGATGGATGGATGTGGTGAGTGATGGGGTGTAAGAAATCTTTGACTTTTGAGGCTTTTGTGTAAGAGAGGTATGGGTGGTGAAGACTTTTGTGGCTTTTTATGTAAGAGAGGTATGGGTGGTGAAGACTTTTATGGTTACTTGGGAAAAGGGATGGAAGTGATGTGTACTTGACATGTGATGGATTGATGGGTGATTGATTGATGGGATTGATGTGATTGATGTGACACATCGTAGAGATTCTCTTAATTTTCGCAACGCGCGGCGTTTCCTCTCACCGAACGTTGGCCCATAACTCTTGACCAGGGTATCGCCTCGGCGCGCGAGTCACGGCATCGGAACCGCAACGACGGCGCGGTCGCTATGGTATTGGTCTCGGGCTGAGTCGACTCGGGTTATCGGCACATGAATCAGGGTCGCGCGTAGATATCGATTAAGGGTCGAGGGTTGCCAGAATTTGACCGGTAAGACCACGGAAGTGTACGGAAAGGTACAGACCAAGATACGGGTCTTACAACCCCATCATGATGTTATTTCATTGCAATAGGAAGGTCATCTAGACCGTCCATATTGGTGGGGAAAGGATCTCCACCGTTAATTGTAGATTTTGGTGGTCCCACATGCTTTAGGGCCCACTTGATGTATGATTCATTATAAGGGAGGGCCCATAATGTCGAGGTCCCTCCATAACACGTGTTTCCCACACTCTTTCCCTTTCTCTCTCTCTCTCTTCATTTTTATGTTAATTTATTTATGATGGTGTGGCCGTGTGGCCCACTTGGATGGGTCCCACTGGATGTATGTGTTTCCCCATGCCCTCCAACCCCTTTCCTTGGTGGCCCACATCTATAGATGGGGCCCACTTCAATGTACATATTATGTCCAGGGACACTGGACGTTCCCTGGACGTTGTTGGAAATCAAAAGAAAAAAAAACGGAAGAAGAAAAAGAAGCCTTTTGGGGTGGGCCACTAGTATAGGCCCCACCTTGATGTATGTATGAAATCCAAGCCGTTCATCCTCTTACCCATCTCATTTTAGGTGTTGAACCAAGAGTTGGGGTTGATTGGAAGATCTGGTGGGCCATAGCGTTGGAGATTACATCATCACCATTCAAAGATCATTTTCCTATTTTATTTTATTTTCTAAACATAAATATCCTATATTAGACTCGTTGGATCTGTTACGAGCTAGGGAAGCCAATGGACGGGATGAATTTTCTTGTTGCGGGCCTTAGATGCCAAAAACCCCAGAAAATTGGGTTTTCAAGTTTTTTTAAAAAAAATAATGCAGAGGCATTGTCTCTACCTCTGACACCGCGCAGCTGCAGCTGCACGCTGCTGCGTGCAGCGTTTGGATGAGCGGACGTCAGGGGCCTACGGCCCTGCATGTGGGCCCCACCGTGATGTTTATTTGTCATCCAACCTGTCCACGAGGTGGGCCATCCCCAACAGTGGGCCCCGTCTAAGTTTCAGCTCCATCTAACACTCAGGTGGTCCACGCTGCTGAAAACAGTGGGATTGAACCTCTGCCATTGAGACTCTTTTGGTGGGCCACAGAAGTTTTGGATCAAGGTGAAATTTGTGTTTTCCTTTCATTCAGGTCCGTGTGACCTTTTCAACAGGTTGGATGGAAAATATACACTGTGGTGGGCCCCACATGGGACCCACAGTGATGTATGCGTTTTATATCCATCGTTCAGGCGGACAGTGGAAGCCCACCATGATATTTATGTTCTCTCACCGTCCAGCGGACGGTGGAGCTGGGGCCCACGGTGATGCTTGTGCTTTATTTACACTGTCCAACGACAGTGGGACCCACCATGATGCGTGTGCAACATCCAAACCGTCCACCCACTTGAAAGGATCATTTCATGGCATGAGTTTAAGAATGAGGCAGATTTATGATCAAGTGGACCATTTGTGTTTGGGTTTGACCCATTTGATTTATATAAGGCCTATGGGTTAGGCCCATTTGATTTGTATAAGGCCTATGAGTTTAGGCCCATATGATTTGTATAAGGCCTATGGGTTAGGCCCATTTGACATATAAGGCCCATGTGATTAGGCCCATTTAAGACACATACGGCCTATGTGATTAGGCCCATTATGATGAACTCTGAGGCCCATGGGTTATGACCCATTGCAATTACCTAAGGTCCATTGGTGAAGCCTAGTAATGCGGCCCATTTGATGAACGTAAGGCCCACTAATGTAGCCCATTTGATGTAATGAAGGCCCAATAGGATGTACCTAAGGTCCATTGCAATGTGTGAACCCAGCATGGTTTGTGTAATGATGTCTACTACAGACTATGGCTTGGGAGCAATGGTGGTTTGACGTCCACATTGCAAGTATAGTGTTGGTTAAATGTTCGCATTATAACTCTCCCTAGGGCCATTAATAGGCCTGTACTTGTTGCGTATAGGCCATCTAGACCCATCTGCTTTGTAAGGATGGTGCATTACTTTATCACATGTTTAGTATAGTTCCATGACTCATGATCATACGCATCATATGTATGCTTAATATGAAAGGTGACTGATCATAGCATATGCCTTTGAACAGATTGTTTAAGGGCCCCCAATTAGGCGGTGTTACCCTACATGAGCGCACGATTCGCGCAGGATTTGCTGCATGATTGGATAGTGTAATTCATGCATTTCGCATTGTGTGATATGGTTACTGTACGCCCTAGCGACATCGGCGTCGTAGCCTCCACAGACATATCGTGGTTGGCAGGATTAGATACCGAAAATTTTATTTTACATGGGGTGCTATAGATATCCCTGGGTGAAAGTCCCTAAACCCTTATGGTACCAAGAGGTTGCTCTAACGTTTAGACCGAGTGGGTAAATGAGCGTTAAGTGCTGATTACCAGATGGCTGCGCTCTCCACTGTGTCGTGGTCGGTTGAAAAGGGGTGCGGCCTTACCCGCCCGAGAGTAGGGGGCAAAGCTAGGCTGAGTTTGACCAGCTCGAGGAATGGGTCCGCTATCAATGAGTCGAGCCCGATATTGGCAGACGGATAGTGAGGTCTCTTTCACTTACCTTATTGCGTGCAATGAGGCAACGATCTGGTTTAGAGTGTACTAGACCCCGGTGATATTCCAGATTTGAGCTGTATTGATGTGTGGACATAGATGAGGATCTGTAAGCTTGAGTTGCATTTCACATCGCATGGCCTTGGGATGACCGATATCATTCATGTCTTGCATCGCATAGTTTTGGTATGGCTAATGGTTTTCATGGATCCATCTGTATATTCCACATTACTCTGATATTGTATGTTCATATTACTACCTTGCGCACACACTTTCACCACCCACTAAGCTTTCTATAAGCTTATGTACGACCGTTGCGTGCAGGTGACGTTGGGGCGCAGCAGTGCTGAGGCAGGAGTGTTTTTCAAATTATCTTGGAGTTTTGTTCATCATCATTATATTTTCCTTTATGCTCATTGTACTTGTAAAGTTTTTTTTATCATAGTGAAAATGTAATGGAGTTTTTAATTGTTGTTTGTGGGTTATGCCTTTGGTTATGCTTATTACGAATCAAACTGACGTTAAAAATCTTTCTCGTAGCATCCCAGGATCGGAACCTGGCGAATGGGCGCTAGGAGCCGAGAATGGGGTTCTAAGGAGGCTGTCGGCGCCGGATTTGACGATCGAGAATTTTTGTGAGCCCGGTTTCCAAGTTTGGGGCGTGCCAAATATGACCCCACTAAGACTCATGAGCTAGGCATGGTGGTATTTGACACCGTGTCCGAGTTGTCGGCTCATGCTGCGATGACGAGCCTCCTCATAGTGACTAGTGAGTACTGATGGAGGTGATAAACCATTATTCAAATGGCCCCCATTAAATTACCTGACCGATAGTTGCGTGTTAGGGTATCGTTCGAACGACATGGGCATGAATGGAATTGGGTGACGAGCCCTTTTCCTTGTAGTAATTTAGTTTTATGTGATAAGCCCACACCTTTATAACACCCCAGCCACTATTCATTCGGGGTGTGGTCCAAGCATGAGTTGGGTTGAGCTATCTGATCTAAACCCCCTTCGAAAATAGTGCTCCAGTCAATCGAGGCAGCGTGTTGTGGGCTGTTACAACCTTAAAACTGAGTGATCATACTCGGTTTGGGTGGCGACTCATACCGGGTGGATCCTCATACAATTAGTTATCATACCATACCTTTGGAATTATTGATTTGTGATATAAATGGGTGATGCCTAAATTTGGATCAATGGACACTGGTAAGGAGTCGCTATGTGCTGCAACAAGCCAGATGATCCGGATAAAGACTCGTGATATAATGTTGGTATCTTAGCTTCACCAATATGCTAGGTGAATTGAACTTAATAATTACTTGGTTAACATGATCATGCACTGCATTGCATTAGTTAGAATGTAGCGAAACAAGCGTTAAAGTCACACATTTAAGGGACTATTGTCATTTACGAACCAAGTGGTTAGAGTCGCATGTGAGGGAGAGTTGTTTGGAAAGGGCATGCATCATGTCATATCTTTATATACACATTTAACAAGAGTATTTAGGAATTATTTGATTTCTTGTTTATCATTAACTACGCTAATTATGTTAATAGCATGTGTAACTTAAAACTAATGGAACCATTGAGTTAGCTACTCACTCCCACCTGGGATGACGTTTTAAAACACCAACCAAACATATCATTGATACAGGTACTAATAAGACCTCAGACAGGTAGGCTTATATTGGGTTGTGCTAACGCCGTTATGTTTTTGGGAATTGGGTGTACACTGAAGGCTTTACACTTTTATCGCCTTGGATATATATATATTGTAGATAATGGTTTGTATAATCTCATTTTGGGCAATCATCACAATTGGAACTGTATTTTTAACTCTTAGCCCTATATTTCTGAATCTATTATTATCTCTACTTCGCTTTGGATCCGCTAATTCAAATTGCGCTACTCTAGTTATCTGTGTGTGAAATGAATTTGAATTTGAATGGGGACACACATGCATTCTCAATAGGATAATACCCGGGAACTTGAGATCGGAGTCTTTGTACTAGGGTGTCAATTTTCAAGGCATTATAGGAACTAATGAGAAATATGTACAATCCAAATTGGCGTAACCATCCTAATTTTAGTTGGAGGAGTGGACTAATAATTAATGCACCATATGTGACCCCATCAAAACGATCATCTATGGAGGATGCATTGATTGCATTCATGAACTCTCAAGTTCAAATGAATCAGTCTTTAATCCAATCAAATCAAGAATTAAAAATCGACTATGGCTAGGATTGAGACTCAACTAAATGCTAAGGAAAAGGCACCCTTCCTTCTTAACCTATGCCAAACTCTAGAAATACATATTCATTAGAGACGCAAATCCAAGCGAGTTACATCATGAATAAGCCAAGGCCATCATTACCTTGAGAAGTGTAAAAGAGGTCGATAACAAGATAATGCAGCTGGTAGAAATACCAGAGGATGAGCCACCATCTCAAAAGAATGATGAACTGACGATGATTCAAGAGCCACAACAACAAAAGGATAAAGAGACTAAGTCACATGAGCCTCCAGTTTCATTCCCATCTAGACTTTAGAACCCGACTATCCCCATGAAATATCAAGAGATGTTGGATGTGCTCTAAAAAGTTACTATCAATATTATTATGCGTGATATCATTAGATAAATTCTATCATATGCTAAATAACTTAAGGACTTTTGTAGTATAAAGAGGAAATTAAATGTGCAAAAGAAGGCCTTCCACACTAAGAAAGTGAGCGCTATCATTCAGAAAAGGGTTGTACCCAAATCAAAGACTCGAGAAGTCTCACTATTCCTTATATTATTGGAAATTTCTAAATAGAGTATACTTTGTTAGATTTGGGTGTAAGTGTCAACTTATTACCTTATTCAGTTTACAAACAAATGGGGTTAGGAGAGCTTAAATCAACCACGTTTACACTCCAACTTGCTGACCGCTCCATTAAGGTACCAAGGGGAATCTTAGAGGACGTGTTAGTCCAAGTGGAGTAATTCTACTTCCCTATGGATTTAATTATACTAGATACTGAACCATTTGTAAATGATAGCGCTTAAGTTCCTATCATTTTAGGTCGTTTATTCCTAGCAATTTCAAATGTAACCATAAATTGTAAGAATGGAATGATGAAGTTATCTTTTAGCAACATGACTCTAAAACTCAATATTTTCAATCTATGTAAGCAGCCCATGAAAAGTAATGAGATCCATGACTTGAATTTTATGGACTACTTAATAGAGGATGAGGAATTAGAACCTAGCCTATCTAAGGAATTAATTAAAGTCTTTAGGGACTTAAAAAATTCTGATTTAGAAAAAAGTGCTTACTGAAATTTATGATGATAATGAGAGCACTACAACCCAGGACATTATATATACCAATGGAGACCGCTCACTTAAATCTTATCTATCGAGGATTCACGACCTCTGCCATCACCAACCAATGTTCCAAATCTTGATTTAAAACCACTACTAAATGAGCTTAAGTATGTATACTTAGATAAAAATAAAACTTATCTTGTAGTGATCTCTTCATTTTTAGACAAGGTTTAAGAGATTAAATTGTTGAATGTTCTAAGAGACCACAAAGGAGCCTTAGGTTGGACCATTTCTAACATTAAGGGTATAATCCCTTTCATATGTACCTATCAGATCTACCTCGATGAGGACACCAAACCAATTAGACAACCTCAAAGACGTCTCAATCCAAACATGATAAAAGTTATAAAAAATGAGATCATTAAATTTTTGGACGTGGGAATCATCTACTTAATATCTGATAGTGTTTGGGTGAGTCCAACTCAAGTTGTCCCAAAGAAATCCGGAATAACTATCATACAAAATTCTAATAATGAACTCATACCAACACACGTCACCACTGGTTGGCGTATTTGCATTGACTATAGAAAATTGAATATAGTCATAAATAAGGACCATTTCCCTGTGTCATTCATTGATCAAGTTTTAGAGACAGTAGCAGGTCACTCCTTCTATAGTTTCCTTGATGAATATTCTAGATATAACCAAATAGAGATAGCCATGGAAGACCAAGAGAAAACCATATTCACATGTCCATTTGGCACATTTTCTTTCAAACAGATGTCATTTGGATTATGCAACGCCCCAACAACTTTTCAACGGTGTATGTTAAGTAGTTTTTCAAATATGGTTGGAAAGTTTCTTGAGGTTTTCATCGATGATTTCTCTGTATTTTGGAGGAATGTCTCAACAATTTATCTCTTGTCTTATATAAGTATGAAGAGAAGTACCTAGTCTTAAATTAGAAGTGTCATTTCATGGTTCAAAAGGAAATTATTTTGGGTCCTATTAACTCCAAAAAAGAAATCGAAGTAGATTGCTCAAAACTAAACATTATTGTTAATCTACCTATTCCTCAAACTGTTAGAGATATTAGATCACTTTTAGGGCATGCCAATTTCTATAAAAGATTCATCAAGGACTTTAGTGTACTACTAGACCCTTGACTAATCTTTTTCAAAACGATGTTTAATTTAAGTGAACAGATGAGTGTGCAAGTGCCTTTAATAAAATTAAATCATCCCTTACCAGTGCACCAATCATGCGTCCCCCAGATTGGATACTTCCTTTTGAACTAATGTACGATGCAAGTGATTATGCTATAGGGGTTATTTTGTGCCAAAGGAAAGATAAACGGCCATATGTTATTCATTATGCAAGTAAAACTCTAAAATTAGCCCAAATGAACTGCTCAACAATTGAAAAAGAGTTACTTACAGTAGTTTTTGCTTTGGATAAGTTTAGATCCTACTTGCTGGGATCCAAAGTGGTCATTTTCACGGACCAATCGTCTTTGAAATATTTTTTATCTAAGAAGAATGCAAAGACAAGACTTTTGAGATGGATCCTTCTATTCTAAGAATTTGACTTAGAGATAAAAGATAAGAAATGAGCAAAAAATGTAGTCGTCGATCACCTTTCCAGATTGGTGTTAGATGATTCCACTGAGGAGATGCATATCTAGGATACTTTTCCTGATAAATAATTATTTGTGATCTTAAAATTGCCTTGGTATGCGGATGTAGTGAATTATCTTGTGACAGAAAAAATGTCATATCATTGGAAGTCACAAGATAGGAACCGTTTTGAAATAGAAATTAGGAACTTCTTCTGAGATGACCCATATTTATATAAATATGGGACTAATCATATTCTTAGACGTTTTATCCTAAAGGATGAAGTTTAGAGTGTTATTTCCTTTTGCCACTTTGAAGCATGTGGTGGCCATTTTTTGCTATGAAAACCACTGCAAAAATTCTACAGTATAGTTTTTACTGGCCCACCATGTTTAAAGACACTCATGCTTTTTGTGATACTTGTGATAGATGTTAAAGATTAGGAAGAGTGTCTCGGCGCAATATGAGGCCTTTATCCCCTATTTTACCATTGAAAATTTTTTTATTGCTAGGGAATTGATTTTATGGGCCCATTTCCATCTTTTTTTAGATTTCTTTATATATTGGTTGGTGTATACTATGTTTCCAAGTGGATTTAAGCAGTTCTAAGTAAGACCAATGATAATAAAGTGATCATATAATTCCTCAAGGAAAATATTTTTTCTAGATTTGGAACTCTAAAAGCCATCATTAGTGATGGTGGGTCTCACTTTTGTAATACGACATTTGAGGCTTTGATGAAGAAATATGGCATCAAGCATAAAGTGAGCACCTCATACCACCAACAAATGAGTGGGCAAGCTGAGATTTCTAATCGAAAAATCAAACACATTTTAGAAAAAATTATAAGACCAGATAGGGAGGATTGGTCCCTTAGATTATCCGACGCTTTATAGGCTTATAGGACTACTTATAAGACCCAATTGGAATGTCCCCATACAGATTAGTGTATGGGAAGGCTTACCACTTGCTTGTGGAATTGGAATATAGAGCCTACTGAGCAATAAAGAAATTAAACTTTAATATGGACCAAACAAGTAAACAAAGAAAATTAGAGTTGAATGAATTAGAGGAGCTGAGGAGAGACTCCTAATAAAATTTTAAAATCTATAAAGAGAGGACCAAAGTTTTTCATGACAAAAACATCCTAAGGAAGAATTTTGAACCTGAGCAAAAGGTCCTATTGTACAATTTCCTTCTTCAGTTCTTTTTAGAAAAGTTAAGATTAAAATGGACAGGCTCCTTCATTGTGAAGAATGTTTATATTCATGGGGTTGTTGAAATTGAGAATCCATGTAATGGCAATATGTACAAAGTTAATGGTCAGAGATTGAAGCCTTATGTAAAAAACTTTCATTTGGGAGAGGACTCTGTCCCTCTTCATGAGCCAGAATATTCGGATTGATGCTCTTAGTCTGACAGAGCATTTGTGTAGAATTTGTATAATATTAATTTTTTTTGTGACACTTACCATGTGCGTTTCTTCATGGCAGATATTATCCACCATTTCTTTTATTTTTATTGTTCTCTGCATTACATGTATCATTATATTGGCGATAATGTAGATTTTAGGTTGGGGGTGTGGATAGTCATCCATGTGAGTTTTTTTTTTTAGGTTTTGAGTTTCTTTTTTAGGTTTATGGGAAATTTTTTCAACATTTTCAAAATAAATTTCTTATATACAAGAATGTAAACATGATATTATGTGAATATCAAAGGAAAAATTAATACTTATTCCAGGTTAATAGCAGTCAAAATTTTGATAACTGAAAATTATAAACTTAAGTTCGATTATCTAATCACTAGTTTAGAGTGAGTTATAATTATATTTACTGAATTCACAATACACCCTAGTTAACTAAGTGAGGAATATGATATGTGAACTAGAATAACAAATTTTAATTCAAACAAGGTTGAATGAACTAGTACCATTGATATAAGTGTTTTTAAGAGAAAAAAAATATTTTTTTTAGTGACCATAACAATCGTATCAGTAATTCGGAGTAAGGATACCTAAGCATCAAGTATTGTTACCATTACAATTATGATACCTTAGGTTATGAAGCAAACCCGATGGGAATCTTCATCTAAGGGTGGTATATAATAATGAGGATGTGATGATAAAAGAAGAAATGACATGAAGGAAATGAGATAACTAAAGACTTCATATTCTTAAGACGATTGAAAGGAGTTAGGATAGAGAACATAAATATTTCTCAAAATTAGACTAGTGTCATTGAGCACCTAAATATATTGAATCATAACTATTTAAAATTTTGATTAGATCTCTAAACTCAATGATATAATAGATTAGGAAATTGAGATTCTAACTAACTTCAGACTTAGGACAAGTATTTCTTTGTTTTGAAATTCATATGATGAATGGAAGTATAATTGTAAAATTTTTTGAGTTTTGAACTATTTTCCATGTTTTTAATATTTGTGAGTAACATTTTTAGAAACCCTCACGAGACTATAACTCGTTCACTAGGGGAAACCTAGGGTTTGAAGCTTTATTGCATATGCTAAATACAATTGAGATTACCTGCAAAAGTGTAGTTAGAATTTTTATTTTCGTTTTAATTTTTCAAGAATTAGTTTTTATTTTTATTTTTATTTTTCTTCACTTATTTTGATCGGGACAAGCAAAATGTTGGTTGGGGTGTATTGAGGGTCAAATATTGCATATTATCCTCATTTATATCTTAGTTTTATGAACATGATAATGCTTAATGATTTATTTTACTCATGTTTGTGTTATAAGGTGAATTTAAGAGCTTGGATTGAAAAGGGTGCTAAAAGCATAATTTGATGCTCAAGAATCACCAAGGTAAGGGGTGGATCTTAGGAGACTAAGTTTGAAGAATTCACATGCTAAAAATTCAAGAAAACCAAGTGAGGAATAAAGAGAATTAAAGATTTGAAGTGAATAAAGGAATCCTAAAATCATCCTAAAAAAGAATATTCTGAAACTCTGGGTCAATTTATGAAATTACACAGAGTTAAGTCTATTTTGAAAAACTGCGTAGAGTGAAGTCTATTTTAACAAATTACGTAAATTCGAGGCGGTTTCTAAAATTTTCAAATCAGCTTGAAGGAGGCAGTTCCCCACTTATAAATAGGGTTTCTCAGGGCATTCCTAGGCATCATTCAAAGCATTCAAGAGAAAGATATAAGGTTTTTAGAGAGTTTTCAATTTTATTAAAGTTTTATAAATTATTTTTTCTTTTAGATATTTTCTATTTGCATTTATTTATTTTTTATTTCTTTTCTATTTTGTAATTTAATTATATTTTTCTAGTTCCCTCTAACCCAAGCTAGAAGGGAACACATTAATTTAATGATTTTATAAATTATGATGATTAATTATTTTTAATGATGAGATGAATGGTGTATGTATGTTATCAATTATTTAAGTTTAAGTTTTTTATCCTCATGTGAGATCCATAGTTTCTATTATATGAGATCCTTATTGATGGATAGGCTTAACCTGAATTAGTTAGATTTCCTAAATGGGAGATGTTTTCAACCTGTTACATTTCTTTGATTCAATATCTCATAGATATTAAATGCTTAAAATCACTGACACTTGGGAGTATATATCAATGATATTAATCCATGATTCTCTAATATTTTATGTCATTTATTAAAATATTTAAACTATTTTATTTTTCGATTAGGCTGACCATAGTACTCAGATCCTAGTTGTGTTATCAAAGTCATAATGACTTATGCAACATTAACTTATGTGTAGAACTTTGAAGCTCGGGTGTCGTTTTTAAATTAATTGAATTCCATATATTTAAAACCTTCAAAATCATTTAATTTGTTTAGTTACCATTACTTAGTTAATTTTACATTTGATTTTCTCATTCTCATAAATCATCTCCCTATGAGATCGACTTTGTATTCATAGGATATTACTTACGAACCTCTACACTTGGAGGCAAACAATCATAGAGCACTATACCGATTTTATAGAAACCACAACATATAGCTTGAACAATTGGCCCTTTATTAGTAGCATCAACACTGGTCGAGTAGACAAATAATCTTTAATGTTGTCAAAAGCCAACTGATGTTATGCTTCCCATTTGAACTCATTTCCTTGTTTCAACTTTAGCAAAGAAGAAAATTTATTACTTTTTCCTACACAGTTATAAATCAATTGTCTTATAAGTTAACCGTATTAAAAAAAACCTTTGTAACTCAATTTTATTTCTTAGCGGCTGAGATTTTATTATTTCTTATGCCTTATGTTGATCGATTTTAATTACTCTTTGATGTACCACGAATCCTAGAAATTTTTTGGCCGATACACCAAGGGTTTGTTTTAAGCTTATGGATCTTTATCCTTTTAAATGACTTGCGTAAGTGGTCAAAATGTTTGACTGGACAAATTGATTTGACTACTACTTCATCGATATAATTTTTCATGAATCGACTAATCATATCATAAAAAATGGCGCTCATAGCTCATTGATAAGTAGCTCTTGCATTTTCAAGCTCAAATAATATTACGATCCAGCAAAACATACCTAAAGGACTAGGACATCTTCTACTGCATTATTTGTTTGATTATATCATGAATGACCATCCATAGAGGATACCATTTGATGTCTAACAACCTGATCAATCAATTAATCGACCATAGGCAAAGGATACTCATCCTTTGATGTGGTTCAATTTAATTTTGAAAGTCAATGCATATACTGAGCTTACCATTTTTCTTGATGACAATCACTATATTTGAAATCCATTTAGCATATTTGATGGGTTTGATAAAACCTGCTTTCAAAATCCATTCAAATTCTTCCTTCATATTTTATGTTCATCTGCCTATGCAGCTGTTTATGTGGTTAATAACCTTCTGTTATAAGTAAACTATGTTCTACCAAGTTGTGATCTAATTCAGGCAGCTCATGATATTCCCACACAAAGAAATCAGTAAACACCTTAAGTAAATTATTGAGTTTGGCCTAAATCTGTGAATCCAACAATCCACTAATGAAAGTAGGCTTTGGATGTTGTTTTGTTCCCAAATTTACTTCAACTAAAAGATCTTAAACCTGAGCTTGAGAATCATACAATTTCTTTGGCACTTACTTCAAATCCTTCAACTTAATACCATCTTCAGTTACTTGATTGACCGATACTTCTATTTCGGCTATATTAACAAAGCATTTATTATTATATTTCTACAGACTCTCCTTAAGTTGTCTGTTCTATCCATGAAATTGACCTTGACCAAAGGTCGATTGGTCAAGGGATTTCTTCTATCATGTAGCTTGTAGTTGAATGGAAGGGAATTATAGCCTTCAGTAACTCTTTGTTTAGTTGTATTATTGTTGCAATATCATGTATAATATTATATTGACCTTGACCAAAGGTCGATCTGTATAGGATTTCTTCTATCATGTAGCTTGTAATTATATGGAAGGGAATTATAGCCTTCATTAACTCTTTGTTTAGTTGTATTATTGTTGTGATATCATGTATCATATTATTCGGGTTGAGTCTAACAACTATCCCAGTTACTCTGTCATTCTTATCCTATCCCGTAAACCGTATCAATCCAATCTCATTTTCATAAAATTAAGCCTTGACCACGTTAAACATGGCTAAGAATGGTTTGTTATCAGACAAAACCAATTCTACTCTATCCTCATTCCAAAAAATTACAAATTGATACACTGATGATGGAATACATGCAAATGAATGAATCTAATCTTTTCTAAGTAAAGCATTATAGTTTGATAAAGTGTTAACCATAAAGAAAGCGACTAACACCTTCTTGGTTCCTACCATTACTTTGACTAGTAAAATACCTTGTGTTTATATTATTCATGCAGCAAAATTACTTATCGTGACCTCAATCGAAATAATGTCATCTTAAGTCTTTTCCAATTTAGCCATCATTCTAGCTTGGAGAATGTTAACAACAAATCAATTATCGAACAGAACTCGAGTGATTAGACATCTTTTCAAGTGTACAAAAATATACAATGACTTCAAGTGTTTGGTCATTGTAAGAGTTGGTATTTCAATAATTATTTTTTCAGAAGTGGATCCTGGTTCAACCGTAATACTCGCCACATTTTAGCTTCTTCCTTGGAGTGGAAGGAACCATGATATATGATTATAAGAGAACCTAACTCTTCTACTTCTCCATCCATCTTGTTTAGTTAAGATGGTTTAGCTTAGAAACTCAATGGCAGTGTCAACAATATATTATAATCCAGTGTAATTTGTGGGAATTAGCCTAATTGTATTACCGAGTTCGGACATTGCCCCCAGGTGTCTCCGAATTCATTTTCTTATCAACTTCATTTGTAACTTCATTCTCAATTTCTTCATTCTGTTTAGATAAGGTGTGTTCTAGTGATTTTAATTTTGCCAGCAATTCTTTAATAAGAAGATCGTCCGAGATACACTCATCATCGAAGTATTCGGTCGATCTTTCAATATCTATGCCTTCATTTTCAGGATTTTAGTCATTATTGACTGTCTCTACATGAAGTTTAGCCATATTAACCGATATTTGTTCCTTTTTAAGTTTCAGAATTACCAGCCTTAATCGTATTTATGAGAACTTCGCACGAAGTTTACCTCATATAGCGGCTAATTGTGTTCGTTTCGTAGCTTATTTATTTTGCCAATACCGTTTTTTAGTATGTGTCATCCCTTTTAGTGTTATTAAAAACTTTAAATGACTCAGCCTTTTCCAAACTCCTTCCAAGGTAAGCCATAGTTTAACCATCCTTTACTCTAGGAAGGGCCCAGGGTGATTGTTGATATGTTTAACCCTTTGTTTGTGAAAAGATTTTTCTCTTTCAGGGTTTTGATTGACTGATTGGCCTGCCTGATAGTTTAGTTAGTAAAACTTTATATTTTGCTGAATTGGCCTTACACATTGCTTACATAAATGTCGACCATTGAAAATTACTACCTCCAGATGTGCCCCGGTCCGTTCGACCATATGCTTAAGCCTCATACTCTTCTTACCAATATCTCATTCATTGGTTTGATTTATTTGAGTTCCAAGATCAATTTTTTGTCAGGGCTGAACCAACCTTTAAGGATTCATGGTGGTCATATTGATCTCCATATTGGACGTAAACGAATCAGTATTGATCAATATCGCTTCCTTTTCTTTTTTCAAGAAACTTCAGTTGTACATGGTCGATATTGTATTGGATAACATTCATGAAAACAACACATTTGTTAGTAGAATGTGGTCGAGTTTTGTGCCATTTATAGTATAAAAAAATTCAATTCCTTATCTGTTTGTTTATTATTGCTAACAGGAATTTTGATAAATTTCCCTGCTAATATAATACCAAAGATTTCATCAGCCCAAGTAATTTCAAAGGTATACGTCCTTTAAACTTTCTGATTAGATGGTGTAGTTGCCTTTATTTTAATTAAAGTCAAGTAAACAAATGTTTGTTTAACCACAACTTCGGCCATTGTAATATCATAATTAGGATCATAATAGTATATTCCTGCTAATGCATTCTTTTATCGCATCGACTCTTGAAGCAAATATCGAGATACATTTTTAGTTAGATCATATAAATCTGTGAATTATGTCCTGATAAACTTCTTTCGAAGTTTAAACTCCAGACTATCTTATGCCAATTGGACAAATTCTACCTCAGTCATTACTACCTTACATCGACCTTTTGCCTTCTTAAACCGAGCAATATAATTTTTAACCGATTCTCCTGGCAGTTGTAGAAAACGGGCAAAATGGGCTATAGAAATTTCTCTGTCCTTATAGAAGAACTGAACATGAAACTTTTCTTCCATCTCCTGGAAGGTTTGTATGGAATTTAGTAATAGAATACCAAGTAAAGGCTACCCCAGTTAGAGAATGATCGAATAATTGCAATTGACAGTGATCATTGTTGGTTAATTCCCCATAATGTATGGTAAAACGACTCATATGTTCTATGGTCGATTAAATAGTATCACATGTAAATAAGGTAAAGTTCGGTCGATAACTCCTCAACAATAGATATTGCAGGTCATCCAGTCAGAATAAGTCTTGTGATAAACCAGAGTATTAGTTCGGCCGATAACTTAGCCTGCTACTTCGTAAACTATTTGACCAATTCGATTATGATCCTAATATTATTATGCAGCAATTGGATATGGTTCTGAACCAACCCGATATTACTCCTCATTATAAGGTTTATTTATGAGCAAAGGTTCCCCCCACCCCCACCTAGTATCCCTTAATTCTTAAGTTTAGGGATTAAGTTTATATTCTTATATTTAAGATGCCTGAAATTTACTAGCGGTGGTGAATTTCGCATGTCCTAGATATAAACACATTCAAGGTGTCTGAAATATATAGGTGGCAGTGAATTTCACACGTCTTGGACTGGATCTAGGATAGCAATATGTGGTGTATTTCGCCGTAAAGGAAGTGTTCATGGCATTGACTGGACTAGTGTGGTACATGTGCCAGATTCCCAACAAAATTATTATTGACCTGTTGCTAAGGTGTAACAAGTGTTTTTTCATCAAACGAAGCTACCAACTGATTCATGCCGTCGGTTTGGCCGACCATCCACCTATTAAAGGCTTCAGTCTGAACTCAAGATTGTTTAGCCTGAACTCATGACAAATTTGCAGTGTGCTAAATTTTCCTTTACACATCAACTATCTCGGCTAATATAATCTTAAGAGGTTCAACCCGAAATGTTGATGGTCTATCAAACGTTTGGTGGAACAAATGTCGGACTATGTTTACTTTCTCTAGCACCTATTGAACTTACAACTCTTTCTCCTAAGCAGGAAGCTTATTGAGTACAACAGCATTGGTGGCGACTACTAAAGCATTATAATCACTCATTCGACTCATGATTTTGAGAAATTATTGCACCGATAAGTACGCTTTATAATTGAGTCTCACTAGGTGTAACACCCCGGATTTTTGCCAACCTGGGGTTAGGCGTCCTTAGGCGATGGGTCAACCATAACACCTTGGTAACCTCTCAGAACCCAATTCTAAAGCCAAAGAAATCACTTAGGATTAATTCATTTAGAAATTAAGCGTAAGTTAGCTAGCGCTACGCTAGATTAGCTGTGAAATTATTCCTGAACACTTTAAATACATTCTGCAAGACCCAAAACTTGTAGAATCAATGACGCTATAATACTCTGAAACCTAGGATCAAATTCTAAACCCGTTTGCCCTCAGGAACCCTTTGAAACTCCGTATTGGATTTAGACCGCGCGTCGGAAGTCCGATACCTACAATCTTAGACCATTACGACCGCTTAGCTGGACTTGACAATCATTTCGAAAATCAAGCCCAACCGACGTTCAGAGGCTATTTCATTGAGCCTGGAGTGAAGAGAGTAAGAAATGGGTTAGATTTGAAAATTTTAATCCAAATCTGGCACGTGACTTGACGCGTTATTATTAAGCGTTCTGACCATCAGAATTCAGCCAAATTACACCCTCGGATCAGGAAAAATTTCTCTTTCATATCATGAGACTTGTAGACTTGATTTAGGTACGATGACCACTGAACTGAAACTGGACCGTCACGTGCGATCTATGAACTCTGCCGGATTGAAAACTGGGTGTGAGCAACATCGAGTGACCATGAGCTTAAGTCCGATCGCGTTCGACCATGGGACCTCCCGAAACGCTCTTTTGGATCGAAAAAGTCCCGATTTGGCTATAACCCAAGTATACATTATTCCCAAGTCTATTTAGGTTAGGTTTTAGCCTATATAAGGGCCTTAAACCCCTTCATATCTCTCTCATCCGAATTTGGAGTAAACCATAGAAAGAGAGAGAGAAAAACTGAGAGATTGTCGGAGACCTTGTGAGAGATCTTCCTGCCGATTGCTCCACCTTTTGCACATACCGAAGCAACGCGTTCGAATCACTTTTCCGATGATTTCCAACGCACTTCTAGGTAAAAAAACCCTAATCTATCACTGTTTTAAAGATTCCTTTGATTCAATAGCGAAGTAGCTTATATATCTTGTGCATTAGGTCGCCTTTATGCCGTTGACGAAGCGTATGCGTTCAAATCGAATCGATAGACGTCTAGGGCAAAAGGTGCGGATTTTAGACGCTTTGATTGACTAATTTCAAAGCTTTCAATGTCGTTTAATAGTAGATTATCGACGAGCATGCCGTTTGACATGTAGAACATGCTGTTCGTTTTCCATTTCGTAAATGTACGGTAAATATGAGATTTAGGGTATTTTAGGTGTTTATAGAAAATACTGTATATGTCCGTATTTTGCAGAAATGCTTGACATGTAAATTTATCGTGTTATGATATTATATATGCGTGTATAATCTGTTGGGTGAAGAGATTCTCCCTAATGCGCACTTTGGGTCGACATAAGCTATGTAGACTAAAGTGCGGTGTGTAGACTAAGTGTTTGTATAAATGTTTGTATTAGTATGTATTGAGTAAATGGTATTATAAATTGGTTTTGAGAATGAATTCTCAATCTACCTGATGTTGTATACGATTTCCTACATGTTTGCTATATGAATTGATTTCCTTATATGTATGGAATACATGTGTTGGTTGATTTACTTACTTTGTATGATATAACATGTGTTAACATGCTTGTATTGTTGAACTTCAATTCTATTACTCTCATATGATCACTGGTATGGATTACACATGTTTGGGACTATGCTTTAGTCCAGGCAGTCAGTAATGGATTGAATTAGTGGTGGGCTTCTATTTGCCACAGTGGACGCGTCGATGAATGCGAGTCGTGTTTTGAGTTGGCGGCAGTGGTTAGGCCACACGAAGTGTTTTATGCACTTCATGTCATTCAGCTTGAGATGCGCCCATACTAGTCGATCCCATCAAGTAACCCGACTGGTCATTGTATGTTCACCCTGTATGAGTCATAACTGGTTGAACCTAGGGTACTGAACTTACCATTGGAAACCATGTTAACTATGGTACCTTGATTCATAAAGACTTATGAGCCGGGCACGGTGGTATGGGACACCGTGGTCGAGCTGTCGGCCTACGCTGGGGCCACAAACCTCCTCGTAGTGACCAGTGAGCACCTATGACTCGTAAGCCGATTGTGGTGGTATGGGACACTACATTCGAGCTGTCGGCCTACACTGATCAGGTGACGAGCCCTTTGTAGTGACCGCGAGCGTATTCTAAGTCTACGGGAGGCGACGACCCTTCCGTAGCAATGAGAGTACATTAGGCCTGTATTGATAAGGTGATGGGGGTGCGGTGCAACGAGTGCGAGTAACAGCCCTGGCAGCCCTTGCAGTGACCTACAAATTTATCATCGTATGAGATTACTAGGAGTGACGACCCTAGACAGGATCTATGTTGGGATTGATATAAGCAAGGTACCCTAGTTTCCCAATCCTGTTATATGAAAAGGACTAATAACAACTCGGTAATCATTATCCATATCGCATTGCATGTGCTTGGAAGATGTAGAGCACTGAGGAACGCAAGCATGCCGCGGGTGTAAGATGGTATCGTATGAGGGAGTATGTCGGTGAGGGCATCCATCATGTCATTTCATGCATGCATTAACCACAGTATCGAGGAATGTTTGATTGTTTACTTTACTATTAACGCGTGATTGATTTGATAATATGCTAATCTTTGCTCTCTTATCCCACTGAGTTGATCACTCACTCCCACGTTACGGGATGGTGTTTCGAACACCCACCAGTCCCTATTTTAGTTGCAGGTGATGACACTGCTTGTGAAGTGGAGCCAAACTTATATAATGATGAGGAGAACTCCTCCATGTTTTGATCAACGGGATTACAGGGAGGTTGATTAGATGCCTTGACACTTGTCATTTTATTTTTGGAGCACTCATGTATATTCTTTTCTTTCTATTTTTGGAGTATACATGTATTTAATTAACCTGGTAACATGTTCACACTCTGGAGACTTACAATCAATTATATATTTTATGTATTTATCACAGTCTTTCGCTTGCTAATTTAACTGTCTCTGGAGTATGATATGCTGTTTTAGCTTAGTCTCAATCTTGTTTAATGTCATTATACAGACAACATGCATTTATCATTATTTATGTTGCATAAGTGACGTTCTGGAACTCGGGTGTTGAGTTTCTACCCGACCCCAATTTTTGGGGTGTTACACTAGGCGTGCTATTTTTTTTTACATGGCTAGTCTAAAATGAATATCAATAATAACCAAGATTTTTTTTAGTCCCATCAGGCGTGCCAAAAAATTTTGGCACTCTGTTTGCTCTATATCACGTGTAGTGTGTGCAGGCGTGTTAGAATCGATAAAGTAGCTCAATCCAAACTGATCAATTTTCGATCCCAAGCGACAAAATAGGCAAAAACGTCCAATATGAATATATATGACCAGATTCTGAGAAGATCGATCGCCTACTCAGCCACTTGTAGAAATTTTGTAATGATCAAGTGATAATCAGAGGGTAGGGTTCTTTCGTCAAAAGTGGTTTATGTTTTGCCTTTCATAAGAAAGGACTTTTCATAATTCAAGTGCAATCGAACAAAAAAAAAAACTCACAATCGGTCGTTAGAAGTGACTACAAGAATATGCATATTTTGAAAAAACTACATGGTATTGGATAAAAGACAAATCCAATGTATGAGCGCAAATTTGGATTACAACTATAGTTAAGAATTATATATATATATAGGAAAGTGGACACATGCCACTAGAATTTCATTGATCAGAAAAATATACAAGCATTCATGAGGAAAAGACTTTGGACCTCTCCTATCATATCACCTCTTTATAGGTAAAAACAAAGACAAAAGAGAGACTCATAGAGGACCACGAAGCAAACATTTACAATCCATTTACAACTGGATTAATGTCTTCTTATGGAGCCTAGGCCTGAGTTGTCCAAGACTAGTGCTCCTAAGATAAGCTGAGATAAAGTAAATTGATATATTTGGTTTGATTGGTGTGAGACTTTTATTCATGTTGATCATTTGATTACTATTTATATATTCCTACAATTCAACTTATTCTTTAAGATGCTTTTTTCATTACTTCAACCGTTACAGTAGTCAAAGGGTCTCTCTCTATTCTTCTCTTTATATCTATTCTCTTTTTATCGGTTAAGTTTTATGTCTTTCGGTTGCATATTATATCTTGAATTGTTCGACCATGCTTTTCTTTGTGCTTGTTAAATTTAGAAAACTCATGAGTGCTATTTTATGAACCTTCAAATGACATATAGCATTAAATTTATGGCAGCTATGATTCTAAATAATAATAATTAAGTATCCAAAGGATCTTTTCATTCACCTCTTATTGCTCCTTAAATGTCAAGTATCGTGGCCTTCTTATTAGTTTTTTTCAAAATTGTAAAATATAGGGTACAAGTATTTATACAACGCTGTATAAAAATTTTCTTATACTTATTAGTCATGAATTAAACTGTATGTTTCGAATTATACGTCATAGGGTTTTACATCTATAGAAGAAGTTTGGAATTGGATACATTTACAATATGCTTATCGTTATCTGTCATTTTCTGTCATTGACATTGACTTCTCCTGTCTGAAATAATCAAATGGCAAATAAAGATCCCAAGCACATTCTCTCCACCGATGGTGCCACTTTTGAAAAATGCCAGGTGTGAGATCCAAGAGGCTCATCAGGTGAGGCCCACTGATGGAAATTTCTAGGTTCCAAAATCAACAAGTTCTGCTCATTGTATCGGCCTTATTTGTGTGTTGAACGTATACAATCGGTCATATTTATTCTTCTTACCGGTTACTTTTCTCGTGTACGAGTAGCCTGAATAAGTAGTGGACCGGCCTGAATTTGTGTACAGGAATACTCATGGTGGTCTCCAACTAATGAGCAGCTTGGATCTTGTTCACATGAACCATGTGGCACCAATTTCCTCTTTAATCTCCGTGGCAGGTATGTAGTTCTGTTACCCTGGTAACAGCTTGGTGGGTGTTATCCTAACCTTGTGGGTCCTACTTTGATGTATTTTTTTCAATATTCACTGGTCCATTTGACTTTCCATCGGATTTTATCTCAAATCATTAGAAAGTGGACCATGCCAATAAAAACAGTGAAGAATATCCATTAAAAACTTTTTGTGGGCGATAAAAGTTTTGAACCAATCTGATATTTCTCATTTCCCTTCATCGAGATCTTCTTGACATTATCAACAGGTTGGATTGCAAATAAAAATTATGAAAACGTTATAACGGGCCCTTTGGAATTTTTAATGGTGAGACACTCAATCACCACTGTTTCCTGTAGTGTGGTCCACCTGAGATTATTATATCCATAATTTTTCTAACCCTTCCAAAAACTGGCTGGAGAAACGGATGCACCGCGTGGATATACTACACATCCTCATGGTGGGCCCTGCGGTAGGGTAACACGCAATTCGCTCCCGCCTACCAAGGGGCGATAAGCGCAGGTAGAGTTTCGGTCAGTCGGACAGGACCGACCGGATGGATTGCCCGCAAGAGCTTCTGCAGGAACTTTCTGCCATCGAAAGCTAGCGGGGCTTACTCTGATTTTTGTGAGAATTCACCCCGTTAATCTATTTTATAAAATCATGTTGAGATATGGGCCAAAAACTCAAGCGGGTATGAAGACCGGAAACAGGTGGGGTGGGGAAATACCTACCATTGAAATCTCTCTAGGTCCACCGTGATGTTTATATGTCATTCCTACCATTCATAAGGTCATTCCTATTGGTATGCACTGAAAACTCGTGTGGCCTATCAATGTTACAATGGTGATCGTTCAATCATCCTTTTTTACTGTTAGCACAATTGAGTTTCCGATCTGCCTTATTTTTGAGTGTTGTACAACATGGATTATCACTGAAAGTTCCTGATAAAGGCTTTTTAGGCAATCCATGCATTGGTAAAGTCTGGACCGTGGCCCACTTGATATATGTGTTAGATATCCAGCCGTCCATCCATTTTTCAGCTTCATTTTTTAGTCCACTTCGTGAGGGAGCATTAATTTGCTTTGGTTCTTTTTTTCCTGGGTTCTCACGATGAGCAGACCTTAACTCTTCTTCAGTTGTTAGGTCCGCTCAAAGTTCCCATGTATAGTTACTCCAATTAATATGAAGATAAAGAAGAGTTGTTATATATATATATATATATATATATATAAAGGCTTTCACAAGAAATTTGCGTCTTGGCCGAGTTGGGACCGTTGGCCTACCTTGATATATGTGTTAAATATTATTTTTCATTTGTTTTATCGACTCATTTTAAGACATTAGCCAAAATATGAAACAGATCCAAATCATCCAGGTGAACCACACTACTATAAATAATGGAAATTGGCTATTAAAAACTTATGTAAGTGAAAGAGGTTTTGGACAAGCCGATATTTATTTTTCTTCGTAACGTCACATTGACCTCCTCAAGAGGTTGGAGAACAAATAAAGCACTATCAACCGTGTTTTACGGGCGATTTCATGAAAACGACTACCCGGCTGCACCTATGCACGCAATATTACTCTGTTGGCTCCCTCCGTGATTTCCACATAAAATCTCTTTCGTCCATCAGTTGCTTCATCTTATTTTAAGACCGTAGTTGAAAAACAGGATGAAATCCAGTCCATTCATACATTAAATCCCATCAGGATGAAGGGAAAAAAATCCTGTTCTAAAATTTCAGTGGCTCCAAGAAGGTTTTAATGGTGGGATGATGATTTAAAATTAGTTAAATCAACAGATGGATGGGGCAGATTCAGCATATACAACTAGGTGGGCCCTTGCCTGGCTGGGAGCGAATTAGGTGTGCCCCAGCCTCACCCAAGATGGTGTGGCCCTTACTGTGGGGACCACCTTAATGTATGTGTTTTATATCTATGTTGTTCATCTGTTTTTCTGGATCATTTTAGGGCATGAACCCAAAAATGAAGTCCATCCAATTATCAAGTAAAAGTTTTGAACCAACTTGATACTTGTTTTTTACCCTCCATAAATATTATGTGACCTTATCAACAGGTCAGATGGCAGATAAACATCACATAAACATTATGTAGACCGTTTATCACATAAACATTATGTAGACCCTAAAAAGTTTTTAATGGTAGGGTGATCAATCACATTGTTTCCTATATATAGTATGGTCGAGCTGAGATTTGGATATTCTTCATTTTTAAGCTCATGCACTAAGATAATCCAGCAAAATAGATGAACAACATGTATATAAAATAAATACATCACCCCACCAAAAGGGCTGATCCTTCTTGGGTGAGACCAAGGCCATACTTAATCCACTCCCTACATGACTCATCACGCTATACATATTCCATGGGGGATGCAAATAGCCTCAAGTGGCTATTCTTAAGGCGATTCACATGACTTGCTGTTAGCTATTGTTAGGGTTGTTTGAAACTGAAGATTTGGGGGTATTTCAAATCCATCTGTTAGCTATTGTTAGGGTTGTTTGAAACTGAAGATTTGGGGGTATTTCAAATCCATCAGCTATTTGGCAGGGTTTTTCCAAGGATTTTAAATCCTCACTTAGGTGAGTTTTACAATCCCTCCCTTTTGCCTCAATTACAAATCCTCTCTTCTTCTTTCATTTTAAAGGTAGGAGAGTCGTATATGTGTAACATGTGTCAATAGCCTACTATTCTATTGTACATATGACTTGTTGATGATATCCTAAACAATTAAATTATCAACCACATCACTAATTAAAATTACTTCAATAGAATGATTTGAGCAGTCCAAACATTAATCATATAAATCAATAATTAAAAACATTAGTAGCTTAGTTGTGATCTTATGCATGTGGCCCATCCGAGACTTGAAATTTCATCATTTTTTGCCAAAATATATACTTTAATAGGCTTGTTATAATTATTTTATCAAACATTACGTATATACACTAATTAGGAATATTAAAGTTGATTTAATAATTATATTCAAACTCCTTTAAATATATTACATACTATTTTTGAATTATTGAGGAATCCATATGCTAAACATAATAGGAGAATTTCCAATTCTAGGTATTCCAAATCTAAGGCATTTACATACATACACTAATTAGAGATATTAAAGTTGATTTAGTAATTATATTCAAACTCCTATAAATACATTGCATAACTATTTTTGAATTACTGAGGAATACAGGGTGCCAAACACAAACAAAGAATTTACAATTCAAAGGTATTCCAAATTCAATGCATTTCTTATCTAAGTATTCCAAATCCATGGTATCAAATGAGGCCTTAGATCAATAGGACAAATAGGATGTGGCTCCCGTGCTTCTCATGTTACTTGGAACTAGTCTCACGTATTGACTCAGTCACAGAATCTTGTGTGGGGCCCACTGATATTTGTATTAAATATGCTGTGTCAATCTATTTCACGACACGACTTAAGTCAAGTGAGCCACAACACTGGAAACAGCGATGATTGAAAGGGACCCAATTGACCCTCTTTCATGCCACATGAGTTTTTGACCAGGCTCATATTTGTGTTTTCACCCAGATCACGATGGGAATCACCTTATCAACAGTATGCATTTCTGTCCTTACTGTTTGGTATGGTGCTTGTGTTTTGGTTCTCTCACATGTTGGGCCAAACGATTGGACGGAGTGTATATAACATAAACATCAGTGGGGTCCACCAAGGTTGCAGTTAGATGTGATTCTGTAGCACTGGGTTACCTGTAAGTTGCATCTTGGAATACTGGCCTTTCATATCTAAACCATTAATTTCGTATTTAAAGTAGTTAAAAGGCCATGATTTAAAAAACACAATGTTGGGGGAATTCTAGCTCCATAATTTTTGGCAAACAAATGAATAATGAAAGACAAAAGAAAAGCAACGGCTCCCTAAGTGAGGAAAGATCCACTTATTAGATGTTTGAAATAGTCCAAGCTGACAAATGAGATGTAATACAATTCCCGGGTAGAGAGAGAACTTGTACGCTACGTTTGGGTCGGCTCCTTGACAATAGCTGGGCCATGGTTCACTGATTCATTCCGTTCTTATCATTGATGTCTCTCAACGTGGTGGCCTTGCATCAACGGTTCCCTATACACACTCTCTCCTCTTTCTTTCTCTTTCCTTCTATCTCTTTCTCTCCCTTCTCTTTCTGTTGTCATATTTAACGACCGTCCATAGATGCGAAAAGGGAGGGGCGGTGGACTGGGCGCGGCCCCAGTGGATCCCTGTGGGGCCCACCGTGATGTACATGCCTTCCATCCATGTCCATCCATTTTGACAGCTCCTTTTAGAGCATGATTCCAAAAATGAAGCAGGTTCAAATCTTAGGTGGACAACACCACAAAAGACATTGGTGACTGAACACACACCATTAAAAACTAATTATTGGGGTCACCGGAATGTTTATTTTCCATCCGACTGGTTGATAGAGTTACAAAGACCCGGATGGAGGGACCATACAAACATAAGCTCGATCCAAAACTTTTGTAGCCCACCAGAAGTTTTCAACGGTTAATCACCATGGTTTCCTGTGGTCTAATTCACTTGAGAATTAGATCTGCTTCTTCTTCTTTTTTTTTTTTTTGGATCTTGGCCTAAAATGAGCTGTAAAAATGGATGGATGTCTTGGATGTAACGCCACAGTAAGGGATCGGGATCCACCAAAGTCGTGTTGGCAATTCTACCTGCTGGCACGTGCTATAGCTGGCCTCAGTAAGGGCCGCCGCTCGGCAACGGTGGCTTGTGGTCGGTGCTCTGTGGGCCCCACAATGATGTATGTGTTTCATCCATTCTGTTCATCCAATTTTAAAGATAAACTTAGGGCTTGATACCAAAAATTAGTGGGATATGAATCTCAGGTGGACCACACCACAAGAAAACAATAGTGATTGGATATCCATCATTAAAATCCTCCTAAGGCACATTGTACTGTTTATTTGACATCCAATCTATTGATCAGGTCATAAAGACCCAGATGAAGGGAAAAAAACAAAGATAAGCTTGATCCAAAACTTTTATGGCCCCAAAAAGTTTTTGATGGTCAACATTCATTCAACACTATTTCCTGTAATGTGATTCACTTGAGATTGATGTATAGTTCATTTTTGTTTTCATACATAAAATGATCTCGAAAAATAGATGGACGGCATGGATGAAACAGATACATCATGGTGGGGCGCACATAGCAACGACCACCGGCCATTGGGTGGTGGCAGGGGGAGTAGCCGATCCGTTCCCCTGCCCCTCCTAACACCCCTCCTAACACGTGTCAGAACACGTGCGTGTCTAGTGCATGCGCATTCAGAATGTAGCTGATGCATGTCAGCCACGTGTGCAGCATGTACACTTCGAATAGTGGGGATATACTTACTGTAGGCCCACTAATACATGATTGGTTAAAATTATATACAAAGAACAAGGATTAGAAAAGTAGGATTAGCCCGGATTTCAATATATCCGCATACAAGTGTGAATACCCTCGTTGACCAACACTAGCATACAACCTTCAACTTTTTAAAAATTACCTTAAACTCGCGTGATCACATTAGATATATAAGATTATAAATCTAAGGTTATTTGCCAACATATACATTTATTATCTTATCGGGTTCAAATCACAAACTTTTTTATAAATGTTATTCGATGCTTTTCAAAAAAAATAAAAATAAAAATTGCATATATATAATTTTATAAAAATAATTTGTGAATAAGCATCCCACAAAACTTGATAATACCACGGTAGAGAAGTCTTAAAGTATATGATCATGGTCCTAGAAGCCTGATATTGCTTCCATAACATCCTAGTTGTTACAATTTTATCTTAGGTTCTGCATGTTGCTTGTTATCTGTATTTTTCCTCAACTAATATGAATTTTAACTTATCTTGTGAATAACTATTTAGTTTTAATGATTCAAATGAAGATTTTTTTATAGATTTGCTTAGAAATATGTATAGAATTATGTGAAATCATTAGATTTCTCAAAATTCTAAAAGCAAAATAATTACGAAAATATCATTAACTTAAACCATTGATTTCTACATCACATGGTTTCTATGATCCGTTCGACCTAAGATTTTATCTCATGCATATCTATCATAAATGAACCATACATATTAATTTTCAACCCTTATATCTGCACACAACCCATCCAAGGCTGATATGCTGATTGAGTTTAAACTGATAGATGGACGAATAAAATCTAATCCAAAAACCCTAACCATAGAATCCTAAACCCTAGGAATCCCGATCCTAAATCCTAAAATCAGCTCATTCAACCCAATAAACCCAGTTAGCCTAACCCTAAATCCTACAAAACTAAACCCTATAATCATGAGTCAGCTCGGCGAGTTAACTCACCCGTTCAATCGACCTAATCAACTCACCTACCTAAGCCCAAACCCCAACCCAAAAGTAAGCCTAATCAAATAAATAGGCAAAATCTCAAAGAAGCAACCATCACAACGGAGCCTCCACACGCTTGGATGAGGTTGTCTGCCACTGATCGCGTAGCACTCCCCCTCTTTATGGTGGTGTCCCTCAAGTATGTAGAGTTTTCCTTTTTCAAATCTAAGTGTGCAGTTGAAGCGTATTTATTCCAATACCCATCTCCTTACACAAAATTTTACCACTTCATCTAATCCGTGAGATGATAACATGTGTCAATCTCTAATCATAACCCTTTAACCAACTTTTGCCTTTAAGGTCACAAAGAATTACAAGAAAATCGATATTGGAGGATATAAATAGCCTCCTCCCTTTCTCATTTCAAGCATTAGGAATTCAGAGGGAATTCCTCACTACATCTAATAGATCCTGATCTCTAACTAACGAATACTCTGGATCTTCTTCACATCAATCATATGAGATCAATTTCCTCTTTAATTTCTGTGTGAATACGCTTGGTAGTTTTGTAGTTCTATTTAGTTTCAAAAATGTGAAGTGATATGTGAGAATCGTCGGGCGCCCGCCCAAGAGAGCGAATTAGCTATTACCCTAGTAACAGCTTAGTCGGTGTTATCCTAACCATGTTAAGCCCACCTTGATGGGTTTTTTTTTTTTTTTTTTTTTTTTTTTTTGTATATACACTCTATCCATATGTTTTTACATCTCATTTAAGGATTCCATCTAAAATCATAAGAAGGTGGACCATACCAATAGAAACAATGAAGAATATCCATAAAAGACTTTTTATGGGCCACAAAAGTTTTGGGTCAATCTTATCTTCCTATTTTCCCTTAATTCAGATCTTCTTGACATTATCAACATGCTAGATTGCAAATAAAGATTATGAAAAACTCACGATGGGCACTTTAAAATTTTTAATGGTAAGGCACTCTTGTGGTGTGGTCCACTTGAGATTTCCGTATCTATAATTTTAGTTACCCCTTCCTAAAATGGGTTGGAGAAACGGATGCACCGCATGGATATAATACACATTATCAAGGTGGGCCCTACGATAGAGGTAACAACACCCACTAAGCTATTACCCGACTAACACCTAATTCTCTCCCGCATACGAGGGGCCAATAAGCGCGGGCGCTGATTCAGTCAGTTGGTCAGGACCAACGGGATGGATCACCTACAAAGGCTTTTGTAGGAACTTTCTGCCATCGAAAGCTAGTGGGGCCATTATGATGTTTGTGATAATTTGTTGAAAAATTGGTTGAATTAAATAGACTATTAAAATCGAGAATCAAAAAAGGAAAATAAAATTTTGAGATAGAAAAACTTATTAAATTGAGTCGAGGCGTGACTGAGTCACTCGGCTTGAAATTGAATTTGCTCCCTTTGGACAGCGTCCCAAGTGCAACAGGTTTCCAAAGCAATCGACCTCCAGGATACAACGACTATGACCTGGTCCCAGCAGTGTACTCACTGTACATAGGCTCGAACTACTTGCAGTTTAATCTGAAAGTACTGAGTTAACTCAGCAATGAACTCAGTAAATGCTTAAAACTGTATCAGAGAGAGTTTATATAAAAGACAGTATTTTTCATATTTTAAAACTAGAATCGAAAGTCTTTATATAGACTCCGAAGTGGTGCATAAGCACCCTTTACAAAAGGTTAGGTTCGTTGGGTTTAAACTCAATAGGGGTGTCCAACTGGAAGGGATGCATTTCTCTGGTTTAAAACGAAAAGGCGCAAGTGCGAGTACACTCTCGCACATAAAGTCCTGTGATTACCCATACACACACACACCCACGCGAGTACACTCACACCGCACCCACACCCATGCCCAGCCCAGCCCGTCCCATCCCGTCGTGTCACGTCACGCACGTGCACGCGCACAAGGACACGGACACGGACACAGACTCGGCTGGGCTCAGCTCGGCGCGCCCGCGTGTGTGGTCAATGACATAAATTAGAGCTATTGGCATAGCTCCTCCACAAGACCAAATTCTCATGCCCCCTAAAAGGGGATCAAGCCCTAGAAAAAAATACTATCTTATATACAAAATAGTTTACTTTGTCAAATTCGATGTGGGACAAAACTCACAACTCAAAAGTACTTTAACTTTTCAAATATAGGAAAAACACCGAAAATTTAAAAATTTAAATTATTTTAAAACAAAATATAACAATCTCCTACATATTTTAAAATAAAATACTTTTAGATTAAAGCATAATAGTTGTGCAATGGTGTCAGTGTCACCATAAACTTGAACAGACATTAGAGTAAGCATAACAGGTCTACAGGATCAGGTGACACCATAGTCTTGAACCTGAATCCTTTTAATGTAGATCGCAAGTACATGTCACTCACATAACTCTTCCTCTGCAAGTGATTCTGCGGTTCGGTACGTTTCGGTCATACACCATTACCTAGATTTCATGAGTGCTCTAGAGAATTCTCCTAGATTCTCATAGAAAGCGGCCTCCACCTCCACACCCATATAGGTGAATTCCATCTAGTGTATGCAGCAACTGTATACACCACCAAATATATGGCTATGGATCCATTAAGAGTTCTAAAAACTCATCCTTCTGTATTGCTGCTCACACTGTACACCATAGAAAGGGCTCCAACAACTCAGTGCAATCGTCTACCTCGTGTCTTGTTGTTTATCCATTGAACCTATCTCATGGGATCTCCACTTGTATAGGTTGGGTTGCCGACACTGGTAGCTCATATATTAGGCTCAGCCCCATTCCCTTCGATGTATCATTGACTAACCTTTTATATAGTCCTTTGGTCAGAGAATCTACTAAATTCTTTTCTAACCTCACAAAGTCAATAAATATAACTCCATTGCATAACATGTGTTTCACAATGTTGTGTCTGAGTCTAATATGCCTGCTTTTTTCATTATATATTTTACTCTTTGCTTTTGCTATAGCTACTTGACAGTCACAATGAATAAATACGGCCGATACAGGCTTTGACCATAATGGTATATCAGCTAAGAGATTTCTAAGTTACTCGGCTTCTGATCCAGCCTTTTCTAAGGCAATAAACTCAGATTCCATAGTCGACCGAGCGATACATGTCTGCTTAGTAAACTTCCATGAAACTGCTCCTCCACTCAAAGTGAAGACATATCCACTAGTAGATTTTGTCTCATCTGAATTACTGATCCAGTTAGCATCACTATATCCTTCTAATACAACAGAATAACCGGTATAATGTAAACCATAGGCCATACTGCCTTCTAGGTATCTCAAAATCAAAGACAAGGCATTCCAATACTTTTTCCTAGGGTTATGTATATATCTACTTAGCCTGCCTACTGCAAAAGTTATGTCAAGTCTAGTGTAGTTCGTTAGATACATGAGGCTACCAATTATTCTGGAATATTCCAATTGAGACACACTATTTTTTGTATTCTTCATGAGAGTCACACTATAATCATAAGGAGTACTAACAGGTAAACAGTCAAAATAGTTAAACTTTCTTAATGTAATGAGATTGTGATAATATAATAATACCATTTTTTCTGGTTACTTCAATACTCAAGATCACACTAACCTCTCCTAAGTCTTTCATGTCAAACTTAGATGACAAGAATTTCTTAGTTACATTAACTAATTTAATATTATTTCCAAAAATAAGCATATCATCAACATAAAGGCATATAATAATATAATCATTTTCAGAAATCTACTATATATACATCTATCTACATCATTTATATGATAACCATTTGATTTTAAAACACCATCAAATTTTTTATATCATTGTTTAGGAGCCTGTTTTAAACCATATAGTGATTTAATTAGTCTACATACTTTATTTTTTTTACTTTATATTTTATAACCCTCAAGTTGCTTTATATATATTTCTTCTTATAAATCTTCATTTAGAAAAGTCGTCTTAATATCCATCTAGTGTACCACTAGTTTATATATGGAGGTTGTCGCTATTAAGACTCTAATAGTTGTAATCCTAGTTACAGGAGAATATGTATCAAAGTATTCTATTCTTTCCTTTTGTTTAAAGCCTTTCGCTACCAACCTAACCTTAAACTTATCAATAATTTCATCTGATTTTAATTTCTTTCTAAACACTCATTTATAGCTTATTAATTTATTTTCAGGTGGTAGGTCTACAAGTTTCCAAGTGTTATTAGATATAATAAATTCTAACTCATTATTTATTGCTTCCTTCCAAAAGGTTGCATCTGGAGAGTTAATTACTTCTATATAAATTATAGGATCATCTTCTACTAAGAATGTGAAAAAACCATTTCCTAGGTTAGTTTCTCTTCTAACCCTAGTACTTTTTCTTGGTTGTATCTCGTCTACTACTTTCTCATAAACATTTTTACTAGTAGACACAATATCTGATTCATTGACTTCCTCTATTCCTATAGATTTAGATTTTATAGGGAATACGTTCTCAAAAAACTCTACATCCCTAGCTTTTATAATTGTATTAGGATATAGAATATTATCCTTAGTTTTTAAAACTAGAAATCTATAGGTCGCACTTTTTTGTGCCTATCTTATAAATACACAGTCGGTCGTTTTACGACCTAACTTTCTTTTCTTAGTTTCAGGTAATTCTACTTTAGCAAGACACACCCACACTTTAATATATTTATAACTAGGAACATGATTCTTCCAAAGTTCATATGATGTTTGTTTTGAAGATTTAGAAGAAATTCTATTTAGAATATAACAAGCAGACAGAATTTCTTCTCCCCACATATTTGAGGGTAAGCCTAAACTATTTAATATGACATTCATCATCTCTTTTTGAGTTCTATTCTTACGTTCTGTTATTCCATTCTGTTTTGGTGTATAAGGAGTTGTAGTTTCGTGAACTATTCCATTCTTTTCACATAATTCTCTAAATTAAGAAGATTCATATTCACCTCCTCTATCTGTTCTAAATCTTGTAATTTTTATATTTAATTAATTTTCAACTTCAATTTTATATTTAAAAAAGGCATCTAAAGCTTCATCTTTGTTCCTTAACAAATATACTCTAGTGAACCTAGAGTAATCATCTAAAAAAGTTATATAATATCTTTTTCCACCTCTAGACATGTGATTTCTAAAATCACTTAAGTCACTGTGTATCAACTTTAATAGAACAGATGATCTTTTTATTTGTTTAAGGAGTTTTCTAATGAATTTTGATTCTACACATGTTTCACAATTTTCAAATTCTTCATTAGATATATTAAGTAATAAATCTAATCTTTTCATTTTCTTTAAAGATACCACATTCACATGACCTAATCTATTATGCCATAGATAAAAAGGTTCAATGATATAAACAGAACTAGATGTCTTCTTATTATCATTGGATACATTTATAATGAATAAATCATCGCTACAGTACCCATTTCCAATAAAGGTTCCATTTTTAGTCATTACAAGCTTATCTGAATCAAATACTAACTTGACACCAGCCTTATTGAGGAGCGAACCAAAGACCAAGTTTCTTCTAATGTCAGGCACATGTAGGACATCATTCAACATTAGAGTCTTTCCAGAAGTGAATTTCAGAAGTACTTTCCCTTTCCCTACAACTGGAGACATTCTAGCATTACCCATGAACACTTATTCATCATCTCCTGATACTTGGTAGGAAGTAAACATGCTACGATCCTTGCACACGTGCCTAGTTGCACCAGTGTCTAGCACCCACTCCAAGTTGTTTACAAGGAAGACTTCTAACACCACAGTTACTACCATATCAGACTCATTTTCTGTTTCTGTAAGATTAGCCTACGGCTTATCTTTGTTTTTCTTAAGCCTACATGTTTTAACATGATGTTCAGGCTTTCCACAGTTGTAGCAGTTTCCATTTTTCTTGAATTGATTGTTTGCATTCTTCTTTTTTGAGCTTGCATTCATGTGTAATGTTCAAGTTTGCCACAGTTATGACAGTTGCCATTTTTTTTATTATTTATCCGACTTGATTCCATAAGATTCGCCTTTGAATATATCTCATTTTTATTTTCTTTTTGGTCTTTGATTCTATTGGCCTCCTCTATTCGTATGTGTACGATAGTGATTTCCAAAGAAACACCATTCTTTTTATGTTTCATTCTATTCTTATATTCTTTCCAGGAGGACGGTAACTTTTCTATTAGCGCTCCTGACAGAAATACTTCATCCAACTTAATTCCTTCTGTCGATAGTTCATGAACTAGACTTTGAAAATCGTGAATCTGATTTGTGACAGATTTATCGTCTGTCATTTCGTAATGAAGAAAATTAGCAATTGCATGTTTCTTAGCACCTGCATCTTCCAATATGTATTTCTTTTCTAAAGTAATCCATATGTCTGTAGCAGATGCGTAAGTAGCATACACATCATATAGTTCGTTGGATAATGAGTTTAGAATATAATTTTTACAATTATTTTCATCTGTTACTTCATTTTGATTTGCTGAATCTATAGTAAATGATTCAGATAAAATGTATGAAACTTTCAGGGTGATTAAAGCGAACATCAGTTTCTGTTTCCACCGTTTAAAGGATTGTCCAGCGAACGGTTCGATTTTAGCTAACTCAGTAGAAGCATTTACTGTCACTGTAGCCATAGTCTATATAATTCAACAATTTGATTTCAAGATTGTTGGAAAATTGGTTAAATTAAATAGACTATTAAAATCGAGAATAAAAAAAGGAAAATAAATTTTTGAGATAGAAAAACTTATTGAATTGAGTTGAGGCGTGACTGAGTCACTTGGCTTGAAATCAAAATTTGCTCTCCTTAGACAGCGTCCCAAGTGCAACAGGTTTCCAGAGCAATCGACCTCTAGGATACAACGAGTATGACCCAGTCTCAGTGGTGCACTCACTATACATGGGCTCGAACCACTTGCAGTTTAATCCGAAAGTGCTGAGTTGACTCAACAATGAACTCAGTAAATGCTTAAAACTGTATCAGAGAGAGTTTTTATAAGGGAGTATTTTTCATATTTTGAAACTAGAATCGGAAGTCCAAAGTGGTGCATAAGCACCCTTTACAAAATGTTAGGTCTGTTGGGTTTAAACCCAATAGGGGTGACCAACCGGAAGGGATGTATCTCTCTGGTTTAAAATGAAAAGGCGCAAGTGCGAGTACACTCTCACACATAAAGTCCTGCGAGTACCCATACACACACTCACGCGAGTACACTCATACCATACCCACACCCGCACCCGCGCCCAGCCTAGCCCGTCCCGTCCCGTAGCGCACACGCACACGCACAGGGACACGGACTCGGATCGGTTTGGCACGGCACGGCTCGGCTCGGCGAGCGCGTGCGTGTGTAGTCAATGACATAGATTAGAGGTATTGGCATAGTCTCCCCACAGGACCAAATTCACATGTCCCCTGAAAGGGGCTCAAGCCCTAGGCAAAAATACTATCTTATATACAAGATAGTTTACTTTGTCAAATCCGATGTGGGACAAAACCCACAACTCAAAAGTACCTTAACTTTTCAAATGTTGAGGGAAAACACCAAAATTTTAAAAATTCAAATTATTTTAAAATAAAATATAACATAATTCACCCTGTCTATCTATCTTTTTAAATCATGTTAGGACATAGGCCAAAAACTCAAGCAGGGCGCATGACAGGTAAGAAACTGGGTGGGTAAATACCTACCATTGAAACCTCCCTAGGTCAACCGTAATGTTTATATGTTATCCATACCATTCATAAGGTCATTCCTACTAGCATACACTGAAAACTCATGTGGTCCATCAATGTTAAAATGGTGAACGTTCAATCATGACTGGCTATGGTTGGCACAATGAGTTTTCGATTTGCCTTATTTTTAGGTGCTTCCTCTCACATTAATATTTGGAAAAATTGACGATGGACGGTGTGGATTTTCTCTGGAAGTTCCTGCTAAAGGCTTTTTAGTCCATCTACAAGTTTTTTTTTGTTGTTTCTTTTTAAGTGGACGGGCCACATAAATTCATTAATCAACAAAACCGTACAGCCTTTCAGGTAGGATCAGCAAAAAACAACTGATTCTACCTATCATATAAGCTCATGCTATACACAGAAAAAAGAGAAAGAAAAAATGCCAGCCAAGAAGACCAAAAAAAGACCGATCCACCGGGGCCGTCAGGGGTATCTTATGGCACCTAAGCCGGCCTTGTCCATGACGAGGGCTCCCCGAACCGAACGCAGAAGGGGAGAATAGGAGCTGTAGATTCTGGAGCGTGGCCCACGTAATGCTATATTTGCAAGTCGTTGAAGTCTGGAACGTGGCCCACTTGATGTATGTGTTGGATATTCCGGCTATAGGATTTCACAGCCAATTCTCGACTCGACCCATATTGACGTACGTGTTGAACATCTATGATGTCCATCTGTTTTTCCAGCTCATTTTAGGATGTGGGCACAAAAATGAAATAGATCCAAATCATCTCCAGTAAACCACACTACAGTAAACAGTGAAAATTGATCGATATTTATATTTTCTAGGCCAAGTGTCATTGACTGGAGGGCAAATAAAGCGCTATCATTGAACCGTGTTTTACGGGTGATTTCTGAAAACAACTACTCGGTTGCGCCTATACACGTGATATTACTCTTGTGTATCCCCCCATGATTTCCACGTAAAACGGTTGTTGAAAAACAAGATGAAATCCAAACTCAAGTAGGCCAGATCAATGAAAACAGTGAGGATAGGGACACTCACCTTTGAGACCTTCGTGGAACCAACCATGATGTTTACCTACCATCTAATCCGTTCATAAATTAAATCCCATCAGGATGAATGGAGAAAATTCTGTTCTAAAACTTTTGTGGCTCCAAGAAGGTTTTAGTGGTGGGATGACGATTTAAATTAGTCGAAACAATTGATGGATGGCGCGGATTCAGTGAATAGAACAGGGCGAGCCCACAAAGCTTTTCTTTGCCAGGCTTGGAGCGAATTGGGTGTGGCCCCAGCCTCACCCAAGATGGTGCGGCCCTTACAATGGGGCCCACCTTAATTTATGTATTTTATATCTATGTTGTCCGTACATTTTTTTGGATCGTTTTTAGGACATGAGCCTAAAAATGAAGTTGATCCAATTCTCAAATAGACCCTACCATATGAAACAGTGGTGATTATCCATTAACGGGCCACAAAAGTTTTGGATCAAGCTGATACTTATCATTTTTTTCCTTCATACATATTTACGTGACCCTATCAACAGGTTGGATGGAAAATAAACATCATGGAAACATTATGTTGAATCTAGAAAGTTTTTAATGATATGGTGATCAATCACAATGTTTCCTATAGTGTGGGCTACCTGAGATTTGGATCTTCTTCATTTTTAGGCTCATGCCCTAATATGATCCAGCGAAATAGATGAACAACATGCATATAAAATAAATACATCACTCCACCAAAAGGGTCGTAAATAAATACATCACCTGACCATAAGGGCTGCTTCTTCTTGGGTGAGACCAAGGCCACACTTAATCCGCTCCCTACACAACTCATCACCCTATACCTGTTCCATTGGGGATGCAAATAGCGGGGTATATGAACTGGGCTAGCTCAGTTAGCTCACTTGACTCAACTCGAAAATGCTCAATTCAACTTGGTTCGAAGCTGAGTTCGGGCCGAGTCGAGCTGATTTTTTAAGCTTAAAAATGAGTTCGAGCCAAGTTCGAACAGACCCCAGCTCGACTCGACTCGGATCGAATCCAACTCGAATCAAACCAGTTCAGTAACTCGTTTACTTTGCCATTGATGTTGCTCACCAACAGTTTCATAAAATGACTCAACGATACGTGGTTGGTGGCAAGGAAGGTATATACATGGAAGTAAGGTTCTAATAAATATTTAAAAGCCCCCAAACAAGGAATCAAAAAATACCAATAATAGGGTAGCAGAGGTGGAAACATTCTCTCTCCTCAGAGCCCTAATGTGGCCATGGGGTCCAACTGCAAGTCAGCCCGCTGTGATGTGATCCTTCTCTTTCTCAGCTGCTCAACAATGATGAAGGCAAGCTCAAGGGACTGGGAGGCATTGAGCCTTAGGTCGTAGTGTGTGCGGTGCCGTGAGCTTAGGTCATTAAAGGTCATAGTTCGAGACCCCGCAATGCACTCCATCACATTCTGGCCCGTCATCTCAAGATGGACGCCTCCCGAGTGGGTCCCTTCTTCCTCGTGCACATCAAAGAAGGCTCGTAGCTCAGCCCAAATTACATTTTAAATAATAATAAAAAAAAGTATGTACATGAAACAA
This sequence comes from Magnolia kwangsiensis, assembly GCA_037074715.1. NCBI lineage: Eukaryota > Viridiplantae > Streptophyta > Magnoliopsida > Magnoliales > Magnoliaceae > Magnolia > Magnolia kwangsiensis. The sequence goes on from CM073588.1 coordinate 24,922,120, forward strand.
ATACCCTTTTTCTCTTCATTTTTCTTAATTTTTATGTTGCTTAGAAATTGTTTGTTAGAATACTTGTAAAACCATTGCTTCTGTTTGTAAAACAGTGGGATTTTGAAGTTGTAGTTCAGGTGTTTGTGGAAATGCCTCAATGGCAAACTCGGCTCAAGCTGGCCCGAGCTACTGACCAAATCGAGCCAAGTTGGCCAATCAGGCTCGAGGACCGATCCGAGTTGAGGTCAGCCAGTGGCTAAGCCGAGTTCGAGCTGAGCCCCGCTCGATTCGTTCGACTCGATGTACATACCCCTAGATGCAAATAGCCTTAAGTGGAAAATCCTAAGGCGATTCACATTAATTGGTTTTAGGTATGGTATTAGTTGTTGTTAGGGTCATTTGACCTTGCAAATTTGGGGGATTTGAGGGTATTTTTAATTCATAAGCCATTTGGCAAGGTAGGATAGATGGTATTCCAAATCCAAGGATTTTAAATCCTTGCTTTAGTGAGTTTTACAATCCCTCCCGTTTGCCTTAATTACCAATCCTCTCTTCTTCTTTTTAAAATTTTTAAAGGTAGGAAAGTCACATGTGTAACATTTGTGTCAGTAGGCTATTAATTTATTGTACACATGGCCCATTGATGATATGCCGAAATAATTATATTATTGACCACATCTTTAATTAAAATTATTTCAATAGAATGATTTGACAATACAAATATTGATCACGTAATCAATATATAAATAAAACATTAGTTAGTCGCTCAATTGTGATTTTATGCTTGTGGCCCATCCAAGACTTGAAATTTCATCATTTTTTTATTAAAATATACACTTCAATGGACATATTATAATTATTCCATCAAACATCACATACGTACACTTAGCGATATTACAGTTGATATAGTAATTATATTCAAACTCATGTAAATACACTGTGTTGATGTAAAAAACTGGATCCACCTCTTCCGATCTGCTTTCTCTGAAACACAAAGAATAGAGAAACCTGGCTAGAGCCGGAGAACCTTTGATGCTTAAGTCAGTAAGAGTTTAGGAAGAGAAGTTCTAGGGTTCTTTTTTCTGCGTACCTTTGCTTCCTGGAGAACCTCCTTTATATAAGCATGAAGAGTCTCAGCGTACGGGGATTCTCTCCTGTATTCTCAAGAGATTTGATTTAGTTTCCGATTTTGTATGGATGTGTTCCGATCCTGAGTTTTTCGGGATCGGATCCTCTCACAATTTGTAAATACGACATTTAATATTACACTGCATCTTCTTTGCTTGGCTCGGCCTCAACATATATTGCTATTTCGGCTGACTTGCAAAAGGGGAGCTTTGCCTACTTTTGGATGAAACAGAGTCAGATTAGTGTTAACGTCCCTTCTTAGTCTGAGGCCGACACTAACTGCCCTTTCACGGGTCAATTTTAAGGTCGATCAGGTGGCTTTTAGCTTTTAGGACCTCACTCGGTCTCTTCAGATATTGCTGACTCTTTGGCCGAGTCAACTTCATGTGTTTTTCATATTATGCCTGTGGATCCTGACTTTTCAGCTTCGGTCGGGATTTGACTCACACTGATCCGAGCTAACTCTCTCATTCGAAATTTTATTCTCAGCTTTTTCTATTACTTCAGACAATGTAAGCAAACTCGGTTCCTTTAGTACCGAGTTTTCGGACTTGTCATTTTTCTTTCCCAACAGTAAGCCCTCTACTCCTTGTGTTAGCCGTGTCAACACAAAGGAGTGATGATTTTCTTAGCCAATTTGTCTCAAGAACCAAAATTATGATGGAACATTTATTACTTCTGTCTCGTCATCAACGTACGACGTTTCGTTACTCGAAGTCGCACGAGCGGACAACGGTCAAGTCGCTTCATCGACTTATGAGCATCGGACACGTAGCGGAGACGTTACCGGCGTCAGTCGGCATGCGCCACGTGTTGGGTGGGGGAGTCAATGCAAGTGTCGATTCGACTCCTCCTTAAATACGCCTTGCCACGTGGCTCGGCTATAAAAAGTTGAGCAGGCTCAAATTTCTCATTTTCGCGCCCACGCCCAATCTTTCTCCCTATCTCTTCTTCCTTCCTTTTCCTTTCCCCATCGCTGTGCCTTTCCTGTGCTCGCAACCCACTATTCCATTTCACCGTTTCATCCTTTTTCCTTCATATGCCTTTCACCCTTCCGGTGAGTCTTCTCCCTTCCCTCTCTCTTAATTTCTACCGATAATGCAACCTTTGAACCCCCAGGAAGGGAATTTCGGTGATGAGGGTGAAACGAGGCACCTTTGAAATGTCTCAAAATCACCCTCCCTACTAGCGGAGATGGTAGTGAATGCCAATGAGGCCTTCCATCTTAATGCTAGGCAGTCCAGTGGGGCTTCAGCGGAATGTTTTGCTCCAACGGGACCTTACGACTTGAGACATGCTCCTGGTAGACGTACTCTTTACTTTTGGGGAGATAATGCGGAAGAGGAAGTAGAATCAAAAGAGATAGTTGAGTCGGCTGTAAGTGCTATGATTTTATATCCCTTTGGTTGTCAAATTTTGTGGTGCCAAAACCTATATCTATGTCTTGTATATCTTGTGTTTCATGTTTGAGACTATTCATTACTTCAAGACATCGTATTTCAAGACAAGAACTTAAATGAAGAAAGTTTCAAGTCATGGATGAAGAATTCAAGAATAGAAGTCTCCAAGTATGCATGTTCAAGATTCAAACAAGTACAAGTATAGAAGAAGACTTTGTCAAGTCAAGAAAGGATTAAGCTTAAGAAGGCCTACAATAAGATTCGTAAATTCTCATGCTTCTCTTAAGGGTCATCTGAGCGTACAGACTATCAATGTCCATCTCACTTTTAAGGTTTGTTTGACCTTAGATTGACCTTAGGATGGGCTTTACTGTATATCATTCTAGATACATAATTTGCATATTTTAATATGCTTGTTCGGGCTGTTCTAAGACCAGTCCTAGGGACTTCAAGACCAGTCCTAGCTCTGCTACGACTAGTATTAAGTTTTTCAGGACCAGTCCTAGGTTGTTGAAGATTTTTAGATTTTTCTGGTTGTCCTACGACCAGTCCTAGACATCCTTCGACCAGTCCTGTGAGCTATACGACTTGTCGTTGGACCGATCTTAATCCAACGACTCAAACTCCAGTAACTAATCTGGGGTCTTACGACCAGTCGTAGGTGACCCATGACCAGTCGTAGGTGGCCCACGACCGGTCATAGGCAACCCAAGACCAGTCGTGGAACAGTTAATCCTTATCCTGCGAAAATCTTTAAAAATCTTTAAAGCTACGACCAGTCCTAGGATCCTAAGACCAATCGTAGATGAAATTTTTCAGGCTATAAATAGAGCACGAACTTCAGAGTCTTTCAATTCAATTCAACTCAATTCAGGCAATCTTTAGGCTATACTCTGAGATAAGTTCGTGTTTGTTTTTAAGCTACTTTGTGCTCATTTAATATTCCTTTTGCTAGCTTGTTTATTATTTGATTTTGATCTACATTCCAATCTTATTAGAAAAGGGGAATTTTTGATATTCCTTCTTCTTGGATTCAAAATCGAATAGAACTAGCCCTTTTGATTTAAAATCAATTAGACTTAGAACCATTCTTAAAGTGAGTATTGGACTTTGAACGTTGAATCGAACTTCTACTCCGATTGGTTCTACCGGGCTACTTCAAAAGGAGATTCAGGTATTTTACATTTGTGTAATTTACATTCTTTGGTTTTGTTTGAGATTTACTAAAAAAATCTCATTGTTTTGGTTATCTGAGGAGAGCCAGAAAACTCAAATTGTGTGGGTTTTTGGATTGTGTAAGCCCGAGATAAAAAGATACAATTGTGAAGGTTTTAGATAAACCTGTGAAACCTATTTTGATAGAGCATGCTAAAATCCCCTGTGTGAGGATATTAGGAGTGGAGTAGCATTTTGTGTGGCTGTTGGATAACAGTTGGTGTACACACAGGCGAACTACTATATATCGTTGTGTTGTGGATGTGTTTTATTCTTTCATTCCTTTATTCATTTAGTTTTGTGGATTGTATTTGTGGATGAATGTTGTAATCATTTTATTTCAAGCAAGTGTGGGAATGTTGTAATAACTTAGGATTTATTTCTGCAAGTTATTTTGGTTTCCTTGCTTTTTATTTGTCATTAGTTTGAGATACAAAGGACGTTCTAGAAATAAGGTTGTCCTACCTTAAACCTTTGGTTTTTGGTGTAAGGTTGTCCTTAGAACTAATATAGTATCATTCTCTTAATTCTAGGTTATTGAGATTACTTTTAATTCATCATTGTGCTTTATTTCTTTTATTATTCCGCTATTTTAAGTTTTATTTGGCATTGCCCTATTCACCCCCCTCTAGGGCATATAGCTAGGCCCTTTCATCGGCCCCTCTTCAGAGGCAGGCACGGACTAAGCATGGGGGATCCGCTGGGTCGGTTCCCCTATGGAGATCAGCTCGGTTAGTAGAATCAATAGCTAAAGAAGGAGAGGCTGCTGAAGGACAAGCTACTGAGAGTGAAGGGGTCAGAGATAAGCGAAAAGGGCCGATCCCCTCGATCTTGACAGAAGCAGATCTGGATAGGATCAGAGTTGGGTATCATATTCCCGACTCAGTAACTCTTCAACTTTCGCTCCCAAATAAATTGGCTGACCATCCCCCTCCCGGGATGGACGCAATTTTTCAAGTTTCCTTGCAATGTGGCCTTCCTTTACCCTTACAACCTGTCGCTCGGGATTTTCTCTCCCGACTCCAAATTGCTCCTGGACAGTTAGTTTCGAATGGATGGAGGAACTTATTCAGATGTGCAGTATTGTGGGCTGAGACTGAATAGCCCCCTCTATCCATGGACGAGTTCCTTTTTCTGTACCAAGTATGGCCGCACACTTCACATCTAGGTTGGTACTTTTTAAGCGCTTGGCGGAACAAGGGCGGCTCTTTGATAACCGACTCTCTTACTTCTAACAAGCATTGGAAAGAGAAGTGGTTCTGGGTCTACGGCTGTTGGGAGACTACTGAGCCTGAGCTCTTCGAGCCTCTCGTCCCTTGGGCCTTCTCTGAAGCAAGTGACTCAGCATGCTCTTTTATCTGTCCTTTTACTTTGCAATCCTTCTGAGTCTAACTAAGTTCATTCTGCAGTTATCCCAAAAAAGCAGCCGAAGCTAAGAGAGAATGCTTTAGCTCGGATCGAGGACTTTTGGAAGATAAGTTCCAAGGATTGGTCTTGGAAGTCTCTCTTACAACCAAAGCGTCTTCTTCTCTTGGGCTTAGATTCGTCCGTGACAAGTACCCTCGGATAATTCTAGTTTCATCAGTCATTCTCAAACTTTCCTCATCTTGTCCTATCTAACACAGAAATGGCCGAAGCTCTTCCTCTTCTGAAGCCGACATCCAAATTGAAGGCTCCTCCTCGATCAGTACTTTTATCTAAGCCTCGTCCTCCAAAGATGGCGAAAATCATTCCTTCGGCTGCAGGGCCATCTGTTTCAACCTCTTCTCTTCCATCCGTCCTGATCGTCGTCATTCTCTCTTACCCCGAAGAGAGGGCAGATGAGGCGAGCATTCCTGTCGAGTCCCGGGTCATTCCCAAGCCAGGACTTGTTGCAGAGCAGGTCTCGGGACGGAGAGAAGAGCAGAGGGGTGAGACTTCAAGGGGGGAGTCAGACCCACAGGACCAATCGTTCTTCTAAAGGACTCTGATGAATATGGTTGTAACACCCCAGATTTTTTCTAACCTGGGGTTAGACGTCCTTAGGTAATGGGTCAACCATAATACTCTCAAAGCTCAATCTCAAAGCTCAATCCCAAAGCCAAAGAAATCACTTTTCAATGCATTTCCTTCAAACTCTCACCTTTCACTACCTCATTCTTCAAACTTCTCCAAGCACTTTCATATTAGACATGAATCTTCAAGTTTAAATATTGAAGAACTATACTTAAACTAAAACTCACTGTAAACGGTCGCCGAGAATGAGTCCGTGCACACTCCTGATCACACCCAACGACCCCAAATCACTTATAGATTGTCAATCAAAGGGTTTAGGCCATGTTTCATTCCATTCTAAACCTAGAAATGAATGTCCTTAAGTGGTAGGTCAACCCTAACATCTTACACTCAATCTCAAAGTCTAAAACCTCTTTTTATCCAATTCCTTCAAAATCTCACCCTCCGCCACTTTATTCTTCATTTTTTTTCTAAACACATTCATAATACACACCAATCCTAGGGTATTAATGATGAAGAACAAGACCGAAGCTAAAACTTACCGTGAATAGTAAATAAATGGATAAAATGGGTCTCGACCTTAAACTTTTGGAGTGTAACAAAATAAATAGGTTAGTTGGATAGATTAGCATCTCCTACCCCAAAATCTTATGCTATATTCCCCATAAACTCATTCCAGTTTGCAAATTGACCCCGAAAATGTCTCAAATGGAGTCGGGGGCTAAACGATCAACTTTCAGGGGGACCCAGGGTGAGCCCTATACTTTTTTGGGGCCTAGGGGACAGGAGAACCTCGCCCAAATGGTGAGGCCTCACCAAATCCACCAGTGGTCAGCGAGGACCTCGCCGAGTAGGGGATGCCTCGCCGGTAAACGGACCCAGTTGGGCCGGGCCTTCGAGCCGATTGCATTTGGGGCCTAGTGGGACTCTATGGTATAGGGTTCGACCCTCCTTTCATCCTAAATCAAGTACTTCTTTCACAAACCACCCCTCCAAGCTTACCTTTTCTTGAAAAATCTCTCAACTCTCTCCAAAAGTCCCTCTTTAAACTCTTCCTTTTTTTGTTTCTAAGCACTCTCACTCCACCCTTCAAATCTCATCTCAAACGAAAATCATTATAGGCTACTTCATTTAGAAATTAGATGAAACTAACTAAGTGTTAGATTAGACGACCTGTGAAATTGTCACCAATCACTTTAAATACAATCTGCTAGAGCCAAAACGTGTAGAATAGTTGACGCTACAATACCCTAAAATCTAGGACCAAACTCTAAACCCGGTTGCTCACGGGAGCATTCAGAAACTTTGTATCGGACCTGGACCGCACATCAGAAGTCCGATTGTCCCGAACTTAGACAATCCTGACCACCTAGTTGGACTTGACAATCACCTCAAAAATCAAGTCCATACGATGTCATGAGACCATTTCCTTACGTCCGGAGTGAAGAGTGAGAAAAGTGAATTTGTTTAGAAAATTAATTCAATTTAAATAAATCTAGCACATGTCATTTGCGCGATATTTTTTTAGCATTCAGACCGTTGAAATCTGACCCAAATACACCCTCGGATCAGGAAACATTTCCCACTCAGGTCAGTGTACTTGGAATCCTCGATCGAGTCTCAGTGACCGCTAAACTGAAACTGGTTCGCCACGTGCGATCTGAAAACCCTATCGAACTGAAAACTTAATGTGATCAGGATCCGACATCCATAAGCTTAAGTCCGACTGCATTCAGTCAGAGGACCTCCAGAAACGTCCTTTTGGATCAGAAAAGACCCAATTTGGCTATAACCCAAGTATACCTTGACTTGGAGTCTGTTTTGGTTATGTTTGGGCTTATAAAAGGGCCTTAAACCCTTAACTTTCTAACCCATACGAATTTAGGAAAAACCCTAGGAGAGAGAAGAGAGAAAAGAGAGAGGAAGTGAGGGAGAAGTTGGAGTTTTCTCCTAGAATTCTTCCCTGCTGCTCCACGTGCCAAAGTCGTCCATCTGCATCACTTTTGCGGTGATTCCGGCGTCGTTCTTAGGTAAGAAACCTTAATCCTAACCTGTTTTGAAGCTTAAACTAGCTGTAGAAGAGTTCTAGCTAACCTGTTCCTTACTATAGGTAGCGTATCTGCCGTTGACGAAGACACATCGTCTGAATCATCTCCGTTTCATAATTTCTGGTTTAAGGTGCAGATTTTAGACGCTTAGATTACCTATTTTCAAAGCTTTCAATGCCGTTTAATGGTAGATTGCTGATAAGGATGTTGTTTGACATGTAGAACATGCTGTCCGTTTTTCTTTTCGAATACATATGAAGAATACGAGATTTAGGGTATTTTAGGTATTTGTAGGAAATACTGTATGTGTACGTATTTTACTGATATGATTTTCATGAGTAATTATTGTGTACCTATACTAGTTATACGTGTATGATCTGTTTGGCAAAGAGATTCGCCCTAATGCACATATTGGCCAACATATGCTATGTAGACTAATGTGTGTAGACAAAGTGTTTGTTGAAATGCCTAAATCAAAATGATTTATGCCTGCCATATGTTTTGAATATAAGAATATGATTGTTGTGTATTAGACATCTCCTTGATATAAGGATCTGTCATATTATATGCGAAAATCAACATACGTCAAGTACGTTGGAGTTGTGTAGTCTAAGTGTTTGTGTAAATGTATGTATTAGTAACTATTGAGTAAATGGTGTTGTAGATTAGTGTTGAGACTGGATTCTCAACTAATTTGATGATGTAGATGATTCCTCTATGCTTGTTGTATTTCAATTGATTACCTTATGTGTGAAGTACTCGTGTATGGTTAACTGCTTATGATGTATGTTATAATATGCTGATAACATGCTGGAATTTCTTGTAATTCAATTCTGTCTCTCTCATATGATTATTGCATTAGATTACATGTGCTTGGGGCTATACTCTAGTCCAGGCAGTCGGTAATAGTTTAGAATTCGTGGTTGGATTCTATTCACCACGAAGGATGTGTATGACGAACCCGAGTCATACTAGAGTCGTCGACAGTGGTTAGGCTACACGAAGTGCTTGTGCACTTCATGTCGGTCGATTCAATGTGCGCTCGCGCTAGTCGGACTCATCAAGTAACCCGATTGGCCATTGTATGTTCACCTTGTATTCGTCATAACTGCTTGAACCTAGGGTACTGAACTTACCAGTGAAAATCCTGATAACCATGGTACCTTAATCCACTAAGACTCATGAGTCGAGCATGGTGGTATGGGAAACCATAGTCGAGTTGTCGACCTACGTTGGGGCCACAAACCTCCCCGTAGTGACCAGTGAGCAACCCAAACTCATGAGAAGATTATGGTGGTATGGGACACTATATTCTTGCTATCGGCCTACATTGATAAGGTGATGGGGGAGCGGTGCAACGAGTGTGAGCAACAGCCCTGGCAACCCCTTATAGTGACCTCGAGCGTACTTTGAGTTTACGTGAGGCGACAACCCTTCCGTAGAAATAAGAGTACAACTAGGCCAGTATTGATAAGGTGATGGGGGAGCGGAGCAATGAATATGTGCAACAGCCCCGTCAGCCCTTGCAGCGACCTAAAAATGTATCATCGTATGAGATTACTAGGAGTGACGACCCTAGACAGGATCCTTGTTGGGAATGATATAAGGAAAGTACCCTAGTTTTCCAATTCTATTATATGAAAAGGACTAATAACAACTCGGTAATCATATTCATATCGCACTGCATGTGCCTGGAAGATGTGGAGCACTGAGGGAAGAAAGCATGTCGCGGACGTAAGATGGTGTAGCATGAGGGAGTATGTCGGTGAGGGCATCCATCATGTCATTTCATGCTTGCATTAATCACAGTATTTAGGAATGTTTGATTGCTTGCTTTACCATTATCGCGTGATGGATTTGATAACATGTTAACTTTTGCTCTATGATTCCACTGAGTTAACTACTCACTCCCACGTTACGGGACGGTGTTTCGGACACCCACCAGTCCCTATTTTAGTTTCAGATGATGGCGATGCTTGCGAAGTAGAGCCGGACTTGATGATGATGATGAGGATCCCTCCTATTTACAGGTTCTAATCGACGGGGTTATAGGGTTACTGATTAGATGCCAATACACTTGGTATTTTTCCTTTTATTTACACACCCATGTATATTCTTTTCTTTTTATTTTGGAGTATACATGTATTTAGTTAACCTGGTAACATGTTCACACTCTGGAGACTTACAATCATTTATATAATTTATATATCTATCACATTCTTCCACTTGCTAATTTAACTGTCTTTGGAGTATGATATGCTATTTTGGCTTAATCCACTTCATGTTTTATGCACTATTAAAGCCGACATTCATCCATCATTGAAAATGTTGCATAAGTGATGTTCTAGAACTCGAGAGTAGAGTTTATGCTCGACCTCCGATTTTCAGGGCGTTACAGATGGTATCAGAGCATGATTTGGATTAAACTGAACCTAGGTTATGGTTACACGATGCACACTGACGCACTCCGACTTAGGAAGGGGGCGATGGAATCTAGAAATCACATTAGAATCTCAAGTGTCGCCGACAGGTGAGCCCGTACGTAACCGAGACCATGTAAAATGATCTCATATCCCCACTTCTTTTCACTCCAGCTTCCGTCTTCTTCTACATCTCACACCCATCCACCACTATTTTTTACAACTCTTTACCTTCCTTTCAAAATTATACTTGGAATCTCATCATCATGGGATTTGGAAATCCCATCTCACACCTTCTAACACAAGGCTCATCTTCCAAAGCCTATGAGATTGATTTTAATCCCCTCCCACCCTCCTTCCAAACATGTCATTTTTAATCCCGCGGTGGGATTAGCAACGAAATCCATTTAATACAACTTAGAGTTTTAAACTTAAAGTTGGACTTGTAAACTTCAAAGGATTTGACGGTGTAGAAAATTCAATAAATTAATAACACGAACCCTAGGGCCTTCTTGGTTGGTATGTGAACAGGTGTAGTGTTCAAGAGCAATTAGATTCAAGTCTGGGCAAGTCAATTTCAACTAGACAACTTCTGACCCTAAGTGATAAAACATTTCCTTATATTAGAAATGATGTCATCTAGCATATAAATGTAGGCTTTAGGTTACAACTAGTGGATTACCGTTACTCATAAGTTAAGACTAGACTACTAGTTATACTGAGGAATGTAAAAGACTTAGTTAGTTGACTTGCTTAGGTTGGAGTGAGACCTCATTCCTTCGTTGAATTCCCCTAATGCTTAAAGGCTTCTTTAATAACTTTTAGGAAGTTCGTTTGACTTAGAACCATTCACGTTTAGGGAAAACTTCTAAATCCCTTAGAATTAATTTTAGGTCAAATCAACATACCCCCTAGAATTATCTTCCCAAGGACTTAATACAATCGGGAACATGGAGTAGAGGAACTGTATATAAGCGAAGTATTCGCGGTTTGAATCGAATTCTTTATCCTAGTGGTTACCAATAAATCCAATGCTCTGATCAAGCAGAAGATCGGCATCGACTTGGATTAAGAACTGACCGGTCGTAGGCTACCCAGGAACAGTCGTGGAACAGTTAATCCTTATCCCACGGAAATCTTTAAAAATCTTTAAAGCTACGACCAGTCTTAGGATCCTAAGACCAGTCGTAGATGGGATTTTTCAGGCTATAAATAGAGCACGAACTTAAGAGTTTTTTAATTCAATTCAAGCAATCTTTAGGCTATACTCTGAAATAAATTAGTGTTTATTTTTAAGCTACTTTGTGCTCATTTAATATTCCTTTTGCTAGCTTGTTTATTATTTAATTTTTATCTACATTCCAATCTTATTAGAAAAGGAGAATTTCTGATATTCCTTCTTCTTGGATTCAAAATCAAATAGAACTAGCCCTTTTGATTTAAAATCAATTAAACGTAGAACCATTCTTAAAGTGAGTATTGGACTTTGAACGTTGAATCGAACTTCTACTCCGATTGGTTATACCGGGCTACTTTAAAAGGAGATTCAAGTATTTTACATTTGTATAATTTATATTCTTTGATTTTGTTTGAGATTTGCTAAAAAAATATCATTGTTTTGGTTATCTGAGGAGAGCCAGAAAACTCAGATTGTGTGGGTTTTTGGATTGTGTAAGCCCAAGATAAAAAAACACAATTGTGAAGGTTTTAGATAAACCTGTGAAACCTATTTTGATAGTGCATGCTAATATCCCCTGTGTGAGGATATTAGGAGTGGAGTAGCATTCTGTGTGGTCATTGGATAACAGTTGGTGTACACACAGGCGAACCACTATATATCGTTGTACTGTGGATGTGCTTTATTCTTTCATTCCTTTATTCATTCAGTTTTGTGGATTGTATTTGTGGATGAATGTTGTAATCATTTTATTTCAAGTAAGTGTGGAAATGTTGTAATAACTTAGGATTTATTTCTGCAAGTTATTTTGGTTTCCTTACTTTTTATTTGTCATTGGTTTGAGATACAAAGGATGTTCTAGAAATAAGGTTGTCCTACCTTAAACCTTTGGTTTTTGGTGTAAGGTTGTCCTTAAAACTGATATAGTATCATTCTCTTAATTCTAGGTTATTGAGATTACTTTTAATTCATCATTGTGCTTTATTTCTTTTATTATTCCATTGTTTTAAGTTTTATTTGGCATTGCCCTATTCACCCCCCTCTAGGGCATATAGCTAGGCCCTTTCATCGGCCCCTCTTTGGAGGCAGGTACGGACTGAGCATGGGGGATCCGCTGGGTCAGTTCCCCTATGGAGATCAGCTCAGTTAGTAGAATCAACAGCTAAAGAAGGAGAGGCTGCCGAAGGAGAAGCTACTGAGAGTGAAGTGGTCAGAGATAAGTGAAAAGGGCCGATCCCCTCGGTCTTGACAGAAGCGGATCTTGATAGGATCAGAGTCGGGTATCATATTCCCGACTCAGTAACTCTTCAACTTCCTCTCCCAAATAAATTGCTTGACCATCCCCCTCGTGGGATGGACGTAATTTTCCAAGTTGCCTTGCAATGTGACCTTCGTTTACCCTTACAACCTGTCGCTCGGGATTTTCTCTCCTGACTCCAAATTGCTCCTAGACAGTTAGTTTCGAATGGATGGAGGAACTTATTCAGATGTGCAGTATTGTGAGCTGAGACTGAATAGCCCCCTCTATCCATGGACGAGTTCCTTTTTCTGTACCAAGTATGGCCGCACACTTCACATCTAGGTTGGTACTTTTTAAGCGCATGGCGGAACAAGGGCGGCTCTTTGATAATCGACCCTCCTACTTCTAACAAGCATTGGAAAGGGAAGTGGTTCTAGGTCTGCGGCTGTTGGGAGACTACTGAGCCTGGGCTCTTCGAGCCTCTCGTCCATCGGGCCTTCTCTGAAGTAATTGACTCGGCATGCTCTTTTATCTGTCCTTTTACTTTGCAATCCTTCTGAGTCTAACTAAGTTCATTCTGCAGTGATCTAGAAAAAGCAGCCGAAGCTAAGAGAGAATGCTTTAACTCGGATCAAGGACTTGTGGAAGATAAGTTCCAAGGATCGGTCTTGGAAGTCTCTCTTACAACCGAAGCGTCTTCTTCTCTTGGGCTTAGATTCGTCTGTGACAAGTACCCTCGGATAACTCTAGTTTCATCAGTCATTCTCGAACTTTCCTGATCTTGTCCTATCTGACACAGAAATGGCCGAAGCTCGTCCTCTTCTGAAGATGACATCCAAATTGAAGGCTCCTCATCGATCAGTACTTTTGTCTAAGACTCGTCCTCCAAAGATGGCGAAAATCGTTCCTTCGGCCGCAGGGCCATCTGTTCCGACCTCTTCTCTTCCATCCGTCCCGATCGTCGTCGTTCTCTCTTACCCCGAAGAGAGGAAAGACGAGGCGAGCATTCCTGTCGAGTCCCGGGTCATTCCCAAGCCAGGACTTGTTGCAGAGCAGGTCTCGGGACGGAGAAAAGAGCAGAGGGGTAAGACTTCAAGAGGGGAGTCGTACCCATAGGACCAGTCGTTCTTCTAAAGGACTCTGATGAATATGGTCCCTTGGGTTATCTCTCATGGGACCTAGAAAGAGTTTTTCTCTCTCTCTTCAGAGCCCCTGGGAGTCGGGTACTTGCTCATGCAGTGAAGATCCTGCTTAAGGTGAAACTCAAACTTATATCTCAACTTTTCATCCTTTATATCATTATCCTGACTTCTCTTCTTTTCATTTATCTTGCCCCTTGCCTGCTTGAAGTGAAGATCCTTTATATAAAGAGTTCGGCTCTCTCTTCAAAGACCCTAGGAGTCGAGTACTTGCTCGTGCAGTGAAGATCCTGCTTGAGGTGAAACTTGAACTTATGTCTCAGCTTTTCATCCTTTATATGGCTATCCTGACTTCTCTTCTTTTCATTCAGCTTGCCCCTTGTCTGCTGAAAGCTAGCGGAGATCTGTCTGAGGCTGAAAAGGCTCAGAGAGCAGTGGTGAAGGTCGAAGGGGCTCAAAAACGAGCAGCAGAGGCGGAAGCTTAACTGAAAATCACCTCGGGTCAGGTCGGCCAATTGACTGGTGAGTTGAGCATCGCCAGAAAGGCTGCTGAAGATGACAAGGCCGAGTGCCCTCGAATGGCTCTTCTGCTGAAGGAAGCGCAGGACGAGAGTCTGCGACATCGGCTTACTCGTGAAGAGTCCAAGGGAAAGCTGACTTGGCTTAAAACTGAGACAAAAGGGACACTCAAGATGGCCAAGAAAGAGGCCAGGGAGAAGGCCATAAAAGACTTTCTCGAGTCTCTAGAGTTTGAGCATGAGAGGGACTGCTTATATCAGAGTGAGTATTCTACTTGCATCTAAGTGATGAAGCAGTATTTTCTTGACCTTGATCTCTCGAGATATGAAAAAGGCCCTCCCGAGGATCCGACGGAGTCTGCTGAGACTCCTGCTCCAGAGGTCGCCCCAAGCGATGCCTGACGAGTCCCGGTGCTTGGTCTTTTTGGTACCATCATCAGTTTCATTTTTGGCACTCACACCAGCATCGTCTCGGCAAGATCGTCGGCTCCATTTTTAGCACTCACGCCAGCATCGTCTCGGCACCATCATCGGCTCCATTTTTTACACGCACGCCAGCATCATCTCGACACCATCATTGGCTCCATTTTAGCACTCACGCCAGCATCGGTCCTGCCCGGGGGCAGTTAAGGTCAAGGGAACAATTTACTCATTATATCCGATCTTTCTTTTATTTATAATCCTTTCCTGATCCGGTCTATGTACTGTTGAAGCAAGATGTAACCTGATGTAACAAACAATCTGATAAATGAACTTATTCAATTTTCTCTTTATTCAATGAATCAGTTTACATGTTCGTCATCTTTGAGTCTTTTTCATTGCTTTACCATACCAACTTTAAGGGTAATAAATCTTCAGATGTTCGGCATTCCATGGATGAGGCAGCAGCTGTCTTGTCAAGTCCTCGAATCGGTATGTTCCCGGTCGAATAGTGCTAGAGACGACATAAGGTCCTTCCCAATTGGGCCCCAACGTGCCTGAACCAACTTCCTTGGTGTTCAGGAAAGATTTCTGGAGAACCATGTCTCCGACTTGAAAATGCCTCACCTGGACTCGGGCATTATAAAAAAGAGCCACTTGTTGTTGTCAAGCCATCATATGTAGTCGAGCTTTTTCCGTTTGCTCGTCCACAAGATCTAGTCTAAGTGCTAGAAGTTCTTCATTTTTCCCTTTATTGAACGAGCTGACTTGGGCCGTTGACATCCTGATTTCTACTGGTGTGACAGCCTCAGTGCCATAAGCAAGAGAGAAAGGATTTTCTCCTATGGCGGTTCGGGCTGTAGTTCAATATGCCCATAACATTTTTAAAAGTTCCTCAGCCTATGCTCCTTTGGCTTGGTCTAGCTTGGTTCAAAGATGCTGCTTAATGATCTTGTTGACTGCTTCAACTTGCCCATTCGTCTGAGGATGGTGTGGCGAGGAATACACATTCCTTATTCTGAGATTATCATACATCTCGCGATAACTCTTGTTGTCGAACTGCTTTCTGTTGTCGGTTACAATAGTCCGAGGTATGTCAAACCGATAGATAATATTCTTCCATACGAAGTTAGTAATCTTCCAATGGTTCTACCTCGGCCCACTTTCTGAAGTAATCTACTGCCACGACTGCGAACTTAGTTTGACCCTTCTCCATAGGAAGAGGTCCAATGATGTCGATTCCCCATTGCGCAAAGGGCTAAGGACCGGTCATGGAGTCAACTCTTCGGGAGGTTATCTCGAAATGATCGCGAATCGCTGGCATTTATAGCATCGCTAGACGAATTTACGAGCGTCATGCTGGATTGTCAGCCAATAGTATCCTTGACGTAATACTTTGTGTACGAGAGACCGTCCACCCGAATGATTCCCATAAATTCCTTCGTGGATCTCCCATAATACATAGTCGGCTTCGCTGAGGTTCACACACCGTAATAACGGAGTGTAATAACCCTTTTTATATAGCGTTCCATTGAGTATTGTATAACGGGAAGCTTGGATCTTTAATCACTGAGCTTGACCACAGTCTTCAAGTACTTCTCCACTGTCGAGGTATTGGACGATTAGGTCAAACTAAGTAGGTCCCGGATCAATGGTGAGTATGGTCAAATTATCTGATTCTGAGATACTTAGTTTGGTAACGTACTCAATCGGGACAGACCTGGGTATGTCATCTTCATCAGCAGAGGTGAGCTTCACTAGTAGGTCGACTTTGGCATTTTCTGTCTGAGGGATCCGAGTGACGATACAACACTAAAAGCCACCAATCAGTTTTTTAGCTTTCTCCATGTACGCTTTCAACTGTTCTTTTCATGTTTGATATATACTGGTGACTTGATTGACAACTAACTGAGAATCTCTTAAAATGTCGAGATGCGTCACACCTAGACTGGTCGCGAGTCGAAGGCCGAGTAAAAGTGCTTCGTACTCTGTTGTATTGTTCGAGGCTTGAAATCTAAGCCTTAAGGCATATTGTATGTAAGTTTGATCGGGAGTTTCCAGTACTACTCCTGCCCCGCTTGCCTTAGAGTTGGAAGAGCCATCGATAAATAGCTTCCAGGGGGTGGGCTCGGGCGCTGACACAGGTACATTAATCGTCAACTTGTCAACCAGGGTGGTTAGACTGCTGTTGGTGTGTGCTGTGACTTCAGCAATAAAATCTGCTATGGCCTGACCTTTGATTGTCACTCTCGGCTTATATTGAATGTCAAACTCGCTAAGTTCGATCGCCCATTTTGTAAGTCAGCCAGACGCTTCTGGTTTCTGTAAAATCTGTCGTAGCAGAAGGTTGGTCATAACGACAATGGTATGGGCTTGGAAGTATGGCCGAAGTCGACGCGAGGAGATGACTAAGACCAAGGCCACTTTTTCCAAGAGTGGATACCTTGTTTCTTATAACGTCCCGAAAATTGGGGGGTAGAGTAAAAACCCAACTCCCGAGTTCCAAAATATTATTTATGCAACATAGATATGTATGATTGAATGTTATCTGTGTTAATGTATTAAACATGAGTGGGATTAATCCAAAACATCATATCATACTCTAGAGACCGTTAAATTAGCAAGCGGAAGACTGTGATAGTATGTATAACATATATAAACTGTTGTATGTCTCCAGAGTGTGAACATGTTACCAGGTTATATACATACATGTATACTCCAAAAGTAGACAAAATGAATATACATGAGTGCGCTAAAAATATAAAATGACAAGTGTCAAGGCATCTAATCAACCTCCCTGTATCAATCAGAACACACATAAAGGAGAGATCCTCCTCATCATCATCAAGTCCAGCTCCGCCTCGCAGGCCGCGCCATCATCTGCAATCACAATAGGGACTGGTGGGTGTCCAAAAATACCATCCCGTAACGTGGGAGTGAGTGATCAACTCAATGGGATAAGAGAGCAGAGATTAACATGTTATCAAATCAATCATGCGTTAATAGTAAAGCAGTAATTCAAACAATCCTAATACTGTTGTTAATGCAATATGACATGACATGATGCATGCCCTCACCGACGATCTCCCTCATACCGCACCATCTTACGCCCGCGGCATGCCACCCTCCCTCAAGTGCTCCACATTTTCCAGGCACATGCAATGTAATGGTGATATGATTTCCGAGTTGTTATTAGTCCATTCAAACAGCAGGATTGGAAAACTAAGGTACTTTGCTTATATCAATCCCAACACAGATCCTGTCTAGGGTCGTCACTCCGAGTAATCTCATATGATGTATATTTTGTAGGTCGCTGCAAGGGTTGTCAGGGCTGTTGCTCGCACTCGTTGCACCACTCCCCCATCACCTTATCAATACAGGCCTACTGTACTATACTGCTACGGAAGGGTCGTCGCCTCCCGTAGACTCAGAATACGCTCGCGGTCACTACAAAGGGCTGTCAGGGCTGTTGCACGCACTCGTTGCTCCGCTCTCCCATCACCTTATCAATGTAGGCCGACAGCAAAAATATAGTGTCCCATACCACCATAATCTGCTCACGAGTCATAGGTACTCACTGGTCACTACGGGGAGGTTTGTGGCCCCAGCGTAGGCCGACAGCTCAACCACGGTGTCCCATACTACCATGCCCAGCTCATGAGTCTTCGTGGATCAAGGTACCATGGTTGACAGGGTTTACAATGGTAAGTTCAGTACCCTAGGTTCAAGCAGTTATGACTCATACAGGGTGAACATACAACGGCCAGCCGGGTTACTTGACGGGCTCGACTAGCACGATCGCATCTCAAGTTGAACGACATGAGGTGCGTAAAACACCTCGTGTGGCCTAATCACTGCCGCCAACTCCAGAACACGACTCGCGTTCATCGACGCGTCTTTCGTGGAAAATACAAGCTAGCCACGAATTTTCTCTGTTACCGACTGCCTGGACTAAGTATAGTCCCAAACAATCATGAATCCACATCAGCAATCATGTAAGAGTATTCGAAATGGAATACAACTATGTGAGCATGTTAACACATGTTATAACGTACAACTTAAGTAAATCATCTAACACATGCCTTTCATACGTATAACGAAATTATGCATATCGCCAACATATAGGAAATCATTCCCATCAGCATATTAATTGAGACTTCAATCTCAAACTAAATCATAATGAAATCATCAAGCACATGTTATAACATACAACTTAAGTGAATCATCAAGCACATGCATTTCATACATATAATGAAATCATGCATATGGCTAACATGTAGGAAACCATTTACACCAGCATATTAATTGAGAAATCAATCTCAAATTAATTCATAACACCATTTAATTCAATACATACTAATACAAGCATTTATACAAACACTTAAACCACACACTTAAGTCTACATATAGTATGTCGACCCAAAGTGCGCATTTAGGTGAATCTCTTCGCCAAACTAATTATGCACGCATTCCTAATATCCTAATGCGACAAGAAGCCATGTTAATCACATCAGCAAATTATAGATGAAAATAGTATTTCCTACAAATGACTAAAATGCCCTAAATCTCATATTCTTCGTCGGTTTACGAAACAGGAAACGGACAGCATGTTGTACATGTCAAACGGCATTGCCGTCGATAATATACTATTAAACGACATTGAAAGCGTTGGAAACAGTCAACCAAAGCGTCTAAAATCCGTACCTTTCACTTTATATATGTATCGTTTCGAACGGAGCGTATACGCTTTGTCTACGGCGATCAGGCGACCTAATACACAAGCTACATAAGCTACATCGCTAATGGAATTGACGGAAGCTTAAATCAGCAAGTGGTTAGGGTTTTTCTTACCTAGAAGTGCGTTGCAATCGTCGGAAAAGTGATTGGAGTGCGTCGCCTAAGCACGTGTAGCAGCAGCAGCAGGTGGCAGAAAAATCCCTTCCACCTTCTCTCACAAACTCTCACCTTTTCTCTCTCCCAATCTAGGGTTTTTCTCAAATTCGGATGGGAGAGAGGAGTGAGGGTTTCAACCCCTTTTATAAGCTCAAATGTGCCCAAAATAGGATCGGGTACAAAGTATACTTAAGGTATATCCAAATCGGGGCTGTTTCGGTCCAAAAGGACATTTCTAGTGGTCCCCTGGCCGAACGCGATCGGACTTAAGTTCATGCATACAGGATCTAGCACACATCAAGTTTTCAGTCCGGCAGGGTTCGCAGATCGCACGTGGCGGTCCAGTTTCAGTTCAGCGGTCACCGCACGTAGATCAGGCCTGCAAGTCTCATGATATGAAATAGAAATTTTTCCTGATCCGAGGGTGTAATTTGGCTGAATTCTGACGGTCAGAACGCTTAATACAGACACGTCAAATCGTGTGCCAGATTTGAATTTCAAATTCCAAATCTGTCCCTATTCTTACTCTCTTCAGTCCAGGCTCAATGAAATAGCCTGCGAATGTCGGTTGGACTTGATTTTCGAAATGATTGTCAAGTCCAGCTAGGCGGTTCTAACGGTCTAAGATAGTAGGTATCGGACTTTCGACGCGCGGCCTAGATCCAATACAAAGTTTCAAAGAGGTCCAGAGAATAAACCTGCTTAGAGTTTGATCCGAGGTTTTAGAGTATTATAGAGTCATTGGTTCTACTCGATTTGGGTCTTGTAGAACGTATTTAAAGTGATCAGGGACTATTTCCCAGCTACTCTAGCGTTGCGCTAGCTAACTTATACTTAGTTTCTAAAGGAATTAACCCTAAGTGATCTCTTTTGCTATGGAATTAGGTTCTAAGCGATTTTTCAGGTGTTTTAATTAACTCATTGCCTAAGGACGTCTAATCCCAGGTTGGCCAAAATCCGGGGTGTTACATTTCTGCCAGTAAGAGCGCCTTGCTGACATAGTAAACCGGTAATTTCTTTCCTTCATGTTCTCGTATCAAAGTTGAGCTAACTTCTATCTCGGATACCGCAAGGAATAGTAACAGAGATTCTCCTAGTTCAAGCTTTGATAAGAGATGTGGAGAACCAAGGCACGACTTCAATTGCTAGAACGCAGCTTCACATTCTTTTATCCAATCCAATATTTGTTGTTCCTTCAACTGTTTGAAGAATGGGAGGCATTTATCAGTGGCTCGGGATAGGAAGCAATTAAGTGTTGCAACCCATCCAGTTAATCTTTGTACGTCTTTAATAGTCTTTGGAGATTCCATATCGAGCAATGCTTTGATCTTCTCTAGGTTTGCCTCGATCCCTCTCTGGCTGACTAAGAATCCCAGGAATTTTCCCGAGCTCATGCCAAAGGCACACTTACTCGGGTTCAACTTCATGTGGAACTTGCGCAAGATCAGGAACATTTCTTCTAGGTCTGCTATATGGTCGGTCGCGTGTATACTTTTGACGAGCATGTCATCTATGTATACTTCCATGGTTCGGCCGATTAATCGAGCAAAGATTTTGTTCACTAATCTTTGGTAAGTTGCTCCAGTATTCTTCAAACCAAAAGGTATCACTCGGTAACAATAAAGACCTTTGTCCGTGACAAAAGTAGTTTTTGATTTATCGGATTCATTCATTACAATCTGATTATATCCTGAATATGCATCCATAAAACTAAGTAACTCGTGCCTCGCAGTACTATCAACCAACTGATCTATCATCGGTAGAGGAAAGTTGTCCTTCGAGTAGGCTTTATTTAGGTCAGTATAATCAATACAGACCCGCTATTTTCCGTTGGCTTTCTTCACAAGTACGACATTAGCTACCCATTCTGGATAGTATATCTTTTCTATGAAGTTTTCCTTGAGGAGCTTGCCGACTTCTTCCTCAATGATGGAATACCTTTTTAGGCTGAGAGGACGTCGATTTTATCAGACGGATCAATATGTCGGATCGATGTTAAGTCGGTGAGTGATTACTGAAGGGTCGATCCTCGGCATGTCTTCATGGCTCCATGCAAATATGTCGGCGTATCGTCGGAGCAGAGATATCAGGCGGTCTTTCAATGATGATTGCAGAGACGAGCCAATTTGTATTATTTTTGATGTATCAGTTCCAACCAAGGGAACCAAAATGAGATCTTCGAATGGCTGTCCTCACTCGTGAGTCTCGACTCAAGGATCCAGTGATTCGATCGTCAATATCTCGGCTTGCGCTTTCTCGGCAGGTACCTTTACAGTGGTTGCATAGCATTATCTTACATCTTACTGATCTCCTTTGACAACTCCGATGCCCGACTCAGTTAGAAATTTCATGGAGAGGTTGTATGTAGATACTACGGCCTGGAGTAGACTCAAAGAAGGTCGGCCGAATATAGCATTGTAGACGGACGATTGATCAACTGCCAGGAAGTCGACCATTATAGTCGTCTAGTGTGGAGGATTCCCGGTACTGAGCGGCAGCGAGATGATTTCTTCCGGGAGTATTAACCCTCCTGAGAATCCGATCAATGGAGTACGAACCGGTCGTAGTGCCCATCATTCCACTCCCATTTTATCAAACGCCTGGGTAAACAGTACATCAGCTGACGATCCTATGTTGACAAATATACGGAATACCTTTTGGTTAGCGATCGTCAGAGTGACGACTAGGGCATCGTCATGAGGATGATGGATGCCTCAAGTATGTTCATAGGTGAACGTGACACAGTACTTTTCTTTCTTTCTTCCCTTTGAAGGTCGAACGATGACTAAGAGTTCGGACTCAGGCCGGCTTATACTTCTAGCGTGATTGTTTTGGGCATTATTTGAATCGCCTCCGCCTCGAGGACCACCGACGATAGTTCGAATTTCTTCTGTTGGTCGATTGTCAACTGGACGGACCTCTGATGCCCCAGCCTTTTCGACATGCTCCGCAAGTCAGCCTTCGCAAATGAGCCGCTCAATCTCTTCCTTCAAATGAATACAGTCACTCGTGTTATGCCCGTGATCACGATGATAGTAGCAGTACATGTCTTTGTTTCATCGGTTGGGATTAGTCTGAAACTTGTCTGGCCAATTAACGAATCCCTTACCCTTGATCTCCATCAACACTTATTTCTGCGGTTTGTTGAGTGGAGTATAAGTAGAAAACTTTCTGTCAGGACGTTTGGCTGATTTTCGCTCGTTGCGATTTCGGTCGTCCTTACGATTTTTTCCCCCAACCGAGTCAACTTCTTTTTTGGCTGACTCTTTGGCCGAGATTTTTGTGCTTTGGGCAGCTTCTCGTAAGATTCTTGTTTCTTCGGCATCAGCATATTTATTCGACCTAGCCATAAACTCGGCCAGTGTTATTAATGAATTTTTGTCTAACGATGTCAGGAAGGGCTTGTCTCTCACACCCTGCATAAGCGAATTAAGTGTTGTTTCTTCCAAATGTTTTCGAACCTGTAATGATTCGAAGTTGAAACGTTTAATGTAGTCTTTTAATAACTCTCCCTCCTGAATTATATTGTTTAGATGGCCAGGAGGTTTTAACTTCTTCTTTCCACCGATGAAGTTGGTGAGGAAGGCCTCGTTGAGTTCGGCAAATGAACTGATCAATTTTGGTTTTAATTATTTGAACTAAAGGCGGACCACATCTGCTAAGGTAAGAGAAAATGCCCGACACATGACGGCGTCCGAAGCATCATGCAATTCCATATATGTCCAAAAACATTCGATATGCTCTGTTGGGTCGGTTTTGCCAGTGAAAGGTGTAATTTGCGGTAGACGAAACCTTTCTAGTAACCGAGTCTGCATTACCTCATCCGTAAAAGGAGATATTTTTGCTTTAAGCCGAGTTTGTCGTATATCTCGACCCTATTTCATACCCGCCATCTCCCCTCGTACTTCTTTCTTGAAGTCCTGGAGTTCAGCTTTTCATGGTTCGTCACTTCCGCCACTCCCTCTTCCGGGAGTTGGTTACGCCTCCTCCGATCTATCTCATGTCTGAGATCAGTAGGGGCAACACGGTGGTTACCGAATGAGCCGGCGGTGGTTCGGTCAGACCATGGGGCTGAGTCGGCTAAGGGAGAGATAGCGGACCGGTGGGCTGAGGGTCAGCCACTTGATCCGGGGCATTTTTTGCTTGACTTTGATGAAACTGCTGCATTTGCTGATAGTGCATTTGTTCCAACAGTCACTTCATAATAGCTACGTCAGCTTTAAGCTCTTTAACTTCTCGATCCAACCGTTCATTCTCTCGGTTGTCGGGTTGGTTATGAGCCCCCTAGGTTGCACCAGCCGCACTTGTCCCTGCTTTTCTAGGGTCGGCTCCGATGGCGGCAGCGTCACTTGGCTCTACATTGCCCGTTCTTCGCGTAGTTCTCGCCATTAAACACGCTTTACACAGCTCCTTGGGTAGAATGTAAAAAATGACTTTTTGTATCATTTCCCACAGATGGCGCCAAACTGTTGATGCAAAAAAACTAGATCCGCCTCTTCCGATCTGCTTTCTCTGAAACACAAAGAATAGAGAACCCTGGCTAGAGCCGGGGAACCTCCGATGCTTAAGTCAGTAAGAGTTCAGGAAGAGAAGTTATAGGGTTCTTTTTTTTTTCACGTACTTTTGCTTCCTGGAGAACCTCCTTTATATAAGTATGAAGAGTCCTGGCATACGGGAATTCTCTTCCGTATTCTCGGGAGATTTGATTTAGTTTCCGATTGTGTATGGATATGTTTTGATCCCGAGTTTCTCGGGATCGGATTCTCTCACAATATGTAAATACGGCATTTAATATTACACATCATCTTCTTTGCTTGGCTCGGCCTCAGTATATATTGATGTTTCGGCTGACTTACAAAGGGGGAGCTTTGCCTACTTTCGGATGAAACAGAGTCATATTAGTGCTAACGTCCCTTTTTAGTCCGAGGCCGACACTAACTGCCCTTTCACGGGTCAATTTTATGGTCGATCAAGTGGCTTTTAGCTTTTAAGACCTCACTCGGTCTCTTCAGACGTTGCTGACTCTTTGGTCGAGTCAACTTCGTGTGTCTTTCATATTATGCTTATGTATCCTGACTTTTCAGCTTCGGTCAGGATTTGAATCACACTGATCCAATTTAAGTCTTTCATTCGGCATTTTATTCTCAACTTTTTCTATTACTTTGGACAATGTAAGCAAACTCGGTTCCTTCAATACCGAGTTTCCAGACTTGTCATTTTTCCTTTCCAACACACTGCACAACTATTTTTGGATTATTGAAGAATAGTGTGCCAAACACAAGCAAAGAATTTACAATTCAAGGTTATTCCAAATTCTAGGCATTTTCTATCTTAGTATTCCAAATCCATGGTGCCAAACGAGGCCTTTTATCAGTACGAAAAGTAGGATGTGGCTTCCGTGCTTCCCATGTCACTTAGAACTTGTCTCACACATTGACTCAGTCACGGAATCTTGCGTGGGGCCTACTATGATATTTGTATTAAATATGCTCTGTCAATCCATTTCGCGAGACGACTGAGAACCAAAGTCTAGCGAGCCACAACACCGGAAGCAGTTTTGATTGAACGCGACCCAATTGACCTTCTTTCGTGCCACATAAGTTTTTGATTGGGTCATATGTGTGTTTTCACCCAGATCACGATGGGAATCACCTTATCAACAGTATGCATTTCCGTCCTTACTGTTTGGTATGGTGTGGTCCACTTGTGTTTGGGTTCTCCCACATGTTGAGTCAAACGAATGGACAGAGTGTATATAACATAAACATCAGTGGGGTCCACCAACGTTGCAGTTAGATGTGATTCTGTAGCACTGGGTTACCAGCAAGTTGCATTTCGGAATATTAGGAATATTGGCCTTTCATATCTAAACCATTAATTTCATATTTCAAGTAGTTAAAAGGCCACGATTTAAAAAACACAATGTTTGGGGGAATTTTAGCTCCTTAATATTTGGCAAACAAATAAATAATTAATAAAAGGCAAAAGAAAAGAAATGGCTCCCATTAAATGAGGAGAGATCCACTTATTAGATGTTTGAAATAGTCCAGCTGACAAATGACATATAATAGAATTCCCGGGTAGAGAGAGAGAATTTGTACACTACGTTTGAGTCAGACCCTATACAATAACGGGGCCATGGTTCACTAATTCAATCAGTTCTTATCATTGATGGCTCTCAACGTGGTGGCCATGGATCAACGGTTCCATATTCTCTCTCTCTCTCCTCTCGCGGACGTGGACTGGGCGTGGCTCCGGTGGATCCCTGTGGGGCCCACCCTGATGTACATGCCTTCCATCCATGTCCATCCATTTTGACAGCTCCTTTTACATCATGATTCCAGAAATGAAGCAGGTTCAAATCTTAGGTGGACCACACCACAGAAGACACTGGTAAATGAACACCCAAACTTCCTGGGTCCATTAGAATGTTTATTTTCCAACTAACTTGTTGATATGGTCACAAAGACCTGGATGGATGGACCACACAAATATCAGCTTGATCCTAAACTTTTGTAGCCCACGGAAAATTTTTAATGGTTAATTACCATGGTTTACTGTACAGTCAGGATCAGGACCCACCAATGTCGTGTTGGCAATTCTAACTGCTGGCACGTGCTATAGCTGGTCCCACTAGGCTGCCCTTCCTAACACATGTCAGCACACGTGTCTAGTGCATGCGCATTCAGCATGTAGCTGATGCATGTCAGCCATGTGTAGCATGTAAACTTGGAATAGCGGGGATATGCTTACTATAGCTGATAATTACCGTTTCTCTACTTCGACCCCCTTTAAAACAATGTCAAAACACATCATAACCTAGTCTCTTAAAAAAACATCATCAATGTCTAGATTGAATGTTTTATTTACCTTTAAAAAATGACTAACATAGTAGGAACATTGGAGAATTGCTAGATAAACGCTGGAGAATGCTACAATCTTGGTGGTGAGAGTGGTGGGTGAAAGTGATGGGCGAAGCTTTCAGATGAGAGAAATGCTAGAGAGAAACGGAGGAAAAGTGGCAGTGGGTTTCATGATATTTAGTTTTCTAAGAAAGAAGAAGGACGTCTGTAAAAGTGAAAAAGGTAACGTTTAACTCCTTTTAAGGGCGTTTGTACATCGTACGTGAAGTCTATCATCACATACGTGTAGAATCCACTCCATCTATTAACTTCGAAATTTTATGGAAAGACATAATTAAAGGAATGATTAACATCCACCAGTCACATTGGTCACTTCACAAGAAAATAGTTTATATCAAATGAACATAGTAAGACGTTATTAGGTTTTGTAGGCCACGCAAAGATCGTGTCAATAAGATATTAACATCTTCTCATATAAATAGAGGATACAAAGAAAATGAATAGATTTAATATAGATTCTAATAGGCCCAATAACAAATTCCATCCATATCACTTCAACAGAATTAAATACTAAGCAACTTCTTTTTCACTCAAAAATCATATAACTACTTATCTAAGGACAGTGACAATTTCATTTGAAAAACTTTTCAAAACATGTCAAATGACTACCCTTATAATATTTGAAACTTTCCTTCTTTTTCAAGAATTTAAACATACCACAATGTTAATACGGTCAAAATCTCTATAAATTACTTGTTACTTATTCCCTTATATATATGTGACTTGTCAAAGTAATACAAATTCCAACACTTTCTTTTATTAAAATTATGTCAATCGTGGCTCTATTTGTTGTTGATGTCTCAAATCTTTCAGCAACAAGGTCTGTTATTGTCATCGACAGCTGTTCGATACCATCAAGAAAATCTAGAAATCTCATGTTAGTTATTAGACACTTTGTAGTGTTTTGTTGGATGCCATCAAAGGGGTTCGATGCCATCAATGGGCCATCAATGTCATTGAAGCTGCCATCAGAAAAATTCAAAAAATCCGAAAAATTCATGTTTTATCACTAGAACATTTTGTTGTTATGCTCTGACATTGAAGGTATTTGATGCCATCGACAAGTCGTCGATGCCATCGAAGGTGTCATCGAACGTGCAAGCGGAATTACGTAAGTGTGTGATTTGTTTCCTATTTCAGTAATAATTCTTATAGATATTATAGATATAGGTGTAATTGGGAATAGGGTGTATCTTAGGCCTTTCTAATTCGTTCATAACGGTTTCAATAGTTTATAATGGAGATTCAAGGTTTGTTCGGATAGGGTAATCTCTATCTCTTGTAATTTTCTATTTTTATAGTGTATTATTATTGCTTTGTGCTATGGTTTTTTATATCTGCAAGGGCCTTTTCACGTAAAATTTGATTTGTTTGTGTTTGAACTTGAGTGTGCAATTAGAGTACTTTACTTGATTCATCTCCATGTGCTTATGTGGCTCCCCTTAATATTTTCAAATGCAAGTGGAGAATTTGGTGGGTTATATTTATTATAACAATTATTATAGAGTGAGTATAGTAAACAACACGACTGATTAATCAAGGAACGAAAACATGAGAATCGGTCCGCTTAAATCAATCACACAAGGGAAGAGCCAATTCACTTACACGATGTAACAGCAACAATGGTATGCAAATCCTTCTTTGCTTCTTGTCATTGTTGCCAGCATGCCTCTTCCATCTCTTTCTCTTTCTTTCTTGCTCGCCCTTCTCTTTCGTTGTTGTTTTATCTAACGACCCCTCCTCTACTTCCTTAAATTGGAGAAAGGGAGAGGCAGCGGACTTACATGCAATGGCCCACTTGATGCCGTGGGAAGGCGGGCAGCACGTGCTGTGTGGGCCCACTAAGTGTTTCCCCTCCCAACACATTTCAGCACACGTATCTAAGTACATATACGCATTCTGCATGAGGCTGACACATGTAAGCCACGTCTGCAGCAAGTAAGCTTCCAACCAAGGAAACGGATTGGCTACTCCCCCTGCCACCAGCCAATGGCTGATGGTCGGTGCTGTGTGGGCCCACAATGATGTATGTGTTTCATACATGCCGTCCATCTATTTTTCTAGTTCATTTCATGGTATGAAGCTAAAACTTAGGTATATCCAAATCTCAAGTTGCCCACCTTACGTGAAACAGTGTTGAATGAACGTCAACCATTAAAAACTTTTTGGGGACCATATAAAAGTTTTGCATCAAGCTGATCTTTGTTTTTTCCCTTCATCTGGGTCGGTATGACCTCATCAATACAATGGATGTCAAATAAACAGTACCTTAGGCCTTAGGAGGATTTTTATGCTTGATATCCAATTACTATTGTTTTCCTGTGGTGTGGTCCACCTGAGTCTATATCCCTCTTAACTTTTGGGATCAAGCCCTAAAATGATCTTAAAAAATGGATGAAACACATACATGATGGTGGGGCCCACGGAGCATCGACCACCAGCCACCGGGCTGGTGGCAGGGGGAGTAGCCAATCCGTTCTCTCCAACAAAAACCACTCTCACTCCACAGACATACATAAATACCTACGTACTCTGTACATACATGTATATGGCGTGTGGAGGTTTGACTTGTGGTGGTTTTTTCTTTTGAAACGATGCTTCCCTGTTTTTATGTGGGGAAGAAAGAAAATTACATCACTTGAACGTGTATAAAAGGGGCAGCATTGCTGAAGCTCTATAGCCTTGGCGTTTGGACACTCCCAATTCCAAAACCATTGTTTCTGTGGGAAGATGAAGACCAGCTTCCTTCTCTTTGTGGTCTGTTTGGGAGCCCTTGGTGTTTGTAATGGAGGTCGTCTGCGGAACCACTTCTACAAGAAGAGCTGTCCTCTTGCTGAGGATATCGTGAGGAACATCACGCATCGGCGCACTGCTGCCTACTCGCTGTTGCCTGCGAAGCTCTTGAGGCTGCATTTTCATGATTGCTTTGTTAGGGTAATGAAAATATTTTCCTTTTTAGAGGGTGATCTCCTTGGGTTGAGGTGGGCAGCATCCGCCGCATGTCATAGCCTTTGGACTGGGATTTGGAGGGCTGTGATATCGAGTGACAGTGAGATTGAGTGTGGCAGTTTTATTTAGTTCTTGCTAACTAGTATTTTCATGTTTTGAATTAGATATACACATTTCATGTGTTAATGTAAAAATTTGGTTGTCCCAATTAGACCTTCATGTACCTGCAAAATCAAATCACAACGTTGATCTTAGCTGTTGCCAAAGACCCTCCGATGCCAAAGTTAGAATAAACACTCTATGTCTAGTAAAACTAAGGTTTTTGTGCATGTATACATTTCACCGTAAATGTGGTTCTTATTTATAGTCGTTTGGTGCTAGTCATGTATATGACAATAAATTTGTCGTGCGGTTGCATATTATGCAGCGGATTGTCCTTGGAAATCAAGGCGTTATCCTTAGCGTGATTCTCGGCGAAGATATTAGGAGATTGATCCTTTTTGAGTTTGAAGGGAGTCTCTTAGTGGCTGGCTTCTAAGGAAATAGTGATAGTTGGTTGAGGATGACCTCTTAGAGTAGATTAACCGAGGTCTTATAGACCGAGCTGGACTATCAATTGTGGTACAAAAATATCTTCAAAGTCGGGTCGATACATGAGGCCGTTTGTTAGTCACAGTAGCAAGACAACAACCAGAGGCAACTGCTGGTGGTTGGTCCACGGGCTGTTTGCAGAGCTCGTGCTCAGTGACTGTCTTATCCTGGTTATCTTAGTCAGTCTATTTTTACCCATAACACCATGCAATTTGTATTGTTCATCATGTGGGTCCGCCCGTGCTATGCCATTTCCCACCTAGGATGGATGCATCAGCGATCGGCGGTCCTTAGGTTACACATGTGATCCATATGATGTACCGCATCATGTGGCCATTTTACCTGGTTTCTGTTTTGTTCATGAGATGTTACTAGTGTTCGCATTTTTCCATGCAATCTGCACATACACGGTGGGTCTAACTCGATGAACGGCACACACCCAATATACACATGCCGCATTGGCACGTGCTGGTGATCATAGCAGCGCTCTACGTCCATGATCCATGCATGCATTCATACATGCAAGTGCATAAAAATTACTTACATGGACGTGTATTAGCTACTTTTATTCGCAGTTATGTGGCCATACGTTTTGTAGGGATGCGATGCGTCTGTGTTGCTGAATTCTAAGGGGTATGAAAAAGCTGAGAAGGACGCAGATCCAAACCTCTCATTGGAGGGTTTTGATGTGATTGATGAAATAAAGGCCCAGTTGGAGGAGACATGCCCTGGAGTCGTTTCATGCGCAGATATTGTGGCTTTGAGTGCTAGGGATTCCGTTTCCTTTCAAGTGAGTTTTGATCACAATGTTGTCTTATCACAATTGGACGGTGGCGATGAGGCGTTGGGCCCACCCATCATCAATGATTTCATCTGCCAACTTATCGTGGTTAGATGGAGGTAGTCGCTTGGTACGACCACGATTGGATGGTTGTGACGAGTGGGGCCCAACACTTGCTGTACAGGCGGCTTGTGCATTAATTAGTTGCTGATGTACAGTCACGATTGAATAGGGACGTGTGAGGCCACCACTTGCAGAGAGGCGATTTGTAAACTAGTGACTACTATATACAATCACGATAAGATAGTGATGGTGAGTGGGACCACCAGCAATTGGAGAACCGTCTTCATATGCCACCGTTATTGGAACAATCCCAACCATCTGACCAATGTAACTTAAATAAATGGCGCGATTTTGAAACGTTCATTGGATGGTTACCAATCAGATGGTCCGGATTGCCCCAACAACCTTTTGAATTGTGGCGCACCCGTGGTGGAATCCACCCATCTGCATCACTCAATGGTGCCAACCACACGTATGGTGGTGACATGATATCCACTCCCCCTTGAGCACATGTGCGGTTCTCACGTGCCATACTTGCAGTTCAACAGATCCATGTGGAAAGTGCGGACCGGTAGAAGAGATGGAAATGTGTCAATTGCACAGGAAGCCGTTTACAACTTACCCAGCCCTTACTCCAACTTCACCACCCTCAAGCAAAAGTTCGCCTACAAAAGCCTCAACGTCCGTGATCTCGTGGTCCTATCAGGTACATGGAAGGAGAACTTCTGAACCGTTCGTTGCTATTAATCATACCGAATTTTTTCTGCAAGTACACTTAAAGATAGGTTTGTCAATGTGAGTAGCCGGGCTTGGGTTCGCGCTCGGGCTTAGGGTGAACTCAGGCTTGTTTGGGCCCCTCAAGGATTTGGACACATGGGTTTTACTTTATAGGTCGGGCTTTGACAGAACTCAGCCCGGTCAGGGTCCTGCCCATTGGCAAGTCTGCTTAAGGACCGTTCAATCTTGATATGATGTTGGCCTTAACTGGGGACCACCGCTCACAAGGTTGGTGGGGCCAAAGCTGAACTGGTTTCAAGTTATGGGAAGCGGATTGCATACTGAGTAAACTCTGTGAGGTTCACCATGATTTATGTATTTTATCCCCTCGGTCCATCCATTTTACCTGATGATTTTAGTGCTTGTCCCAAAAATTGAAGCATATCCAAAGGTTAAATGGACCACACAACTGGCAGCGGTGTGAATTTACCTGATGATTTTAGTGCTTGACCCAAAAATTGAAGCATATCCCAAGGTTAAATGGACCACACAACTGGCAGCAGTGTGAATCGAGCGTCTAATGTTGAAAAATTCTTGTGGGCCACAGAAGTTTTGGATCAAGCTTATATTTATACTTTTTATTCATCCATGTTTGTAGAATCTTATGAATAGGTTGGATGGAAAGAAAACATCACTGTGGGGCCATAAGGGTTTCAACGCTGAAAATCATTATTCCCATTTTTATCTATGGTATGATCCATGGATATGATTAAATTTTGAGGTCAACCCCCTAAATGAGCTGAAAAACTAGATGGACGATGCCGATAAACCACATACATTCAGGGTGGGAGTTGAAAAACTGGATGGACGACGCCCATAAACCATATACATTCACGGTGGGCTCGACTGTTTGTACTCGTGAATAACTCAGTACGCAGTACGATTTCCAAGCTATGGTTCCTATCCCTCAAGTCCAAGTGATAGGGGGGTCCTTACCCTTGTTCGGGTGGTAGACTCTCAGGAATGTCAACTCCCGGTCAAGGGTCTGAGTACCCATGGGTGGTGAAATTCCACCAGCGTGAGTGTGTGGGGCGTGTGTGCGTGTGTGAAAAAAAAAAAGTCCAAGTGATAGGGAATCCAGATCCTCTCGCTACAGGTAGAAAAATCCTGCTTATTGTAATCTAATTGTGTCTCATCATCACACTCTGCGTTTAATGTAGCAGTGTTGACAATGCCAATGATAACATGGAACAATCAAGATGTAAGAAAATAAGCATTTTCTATTTGTGAGAAGCAGAGGATCTGAATTCAGTGATGAGAGGAGACAGTGGGCCCAACATGGCCTGAGAACAGAAGGACAAAATAGAAACATGCTAATTGAAGTTGGATAGTTAAGATTGTACAATTTGTGCAAGTGGTGCATTGTTATGCACTGTGGACCATCCATATCGAGGCCTACTGGATGAACAGCTCCAATCTCAAGGGTGGGCAAACGATCTTCATAGCTATAAACACATTTCATCTGCCTAAATTTATGTTGTGTTAATGCATTAACCCAAAAAAGAAAATGGAACGTGGGTTTTGGTGGGCGCAGGTGGACATACACTTGGAGTGAGTCACTGTCATCTCTTCAGCAAAAGGCTCTACAACTTCACAGGGAAATGGGATGTAGACTCTTCTCTCGAGTCAACCTATGCAGATTTCTTGAGAACCAAATGCCAGAGCCTATCAGACAAAACAACCACTGTAGAAATGGACCCTCAGAGCTCCCTCTCTTACGACAACAATTACTACGTGCTCTTGAAGCAAAACAAAGGTCTCTTTCAATCCGATGCAGCGCTTTTAACGAACAAACATGCGGCCAAATTCGTTGATGAGCTGACTAACTTGACTGATTTCTTCGCCAAGTTCGCGTTTTCTATGGTGAGAATGGGAGCAATCGAAGTCCTCACAGGCAGTTCGGGAGAGATTAGGAAGAAATGCAGTGTTGTTAACTCATATTAAGAACGATTTGATTGGTAGGGCCCATATACTGAGATTGTCTGGTAATTTTATTAAGAAGTGAGGGCATATTATATCTAGCATTCGTATAAACTATCAACGGCTGTGTGTGTGTATATATATATATATATATATATATATATATAGACACACACACAAAAAAGTTGTACTGTCCAACTAGCTGCTCATTTAATGAATAGGAAGTGTTAGTAAACTTCTCGTGTAAAAGTTATTTTAATTGAAGAAAAGGAGTTGCTTGCTTGGGTGGTACCCATTGTAGCATTAATGTAAAATCCACCCAACCATTAGGTGGATCACCTCATGTTGTAGCCAGTGCATAAAAATCTAGACCATCCCTGGCTCACATGAACCATATAATTGGAAAAAGTGAAGATAAAAAAGCTTACTATCCAAATGCTTTGCCTTGGTATGGCCCACTTGAATCACTTATGGACTGTTTTTTGGGTCCTGAGGCTTAATATTTGCTGTGGAAGCTGATAGTTAGAGTGGATTTTATATGCTCACCACGGTGGGCCCTATTAAAAAAAAAAAATTAAGGGTGGACATCTCTCTCACCTGTTTCAATTGGGTATTACTTATTTTATGAAACAGGTGGACGTTTCTCTCACCTGTTTCAATTGGTATGACTTATTTTATGAAACTGGTGTTGGAGGCCTTGCACAAAACCTTAGGATCTAGCCCTTCAGAACAAATCAGAACTATGAAATAACAATACAATGAAATCAAAGCAACAATGACAAATCACACGAGATTTTTACGTGGAAAACCCTTAAAGAGGTAAAAACCGAGGGACCTCGTCCAAATCAACAATCCACTATGAAGTATAACATTTACAACCTTCGTCACTCATGCAGGAGCGGATAAACAATAAGAGAATAAAAGAAAACAGAGAGATTTCATCGATCACGAGGACGTAGAAGCGCTGAGACGACGGCTCCCTTCCACAAGCTTCCTCTCTCTCTTATTTCTTCCTTTCTCACACACTAAGCCCTTTTAGGAAACCCTCTTGTGCTTTTCTTCACACAACATAATATCCTAGAAAATCCTAGGAACCCCTTTTTATAGTTTTAGGAAACTCCTTTCCGCATCCCTGTTGCGAAAAGACTCAAATTCATAATTTTGTGCAAAAACTGCGTAACCTAGGACTGGTCCTGAAAATTTCAGGACTGGCCCTAGCCACCTACGACTGGTCGTAAACTGCGGAGAAAAATAACTCAATGTCACTGTACTTTGAGTCGTGCCAGGGCTCGAACCTATAACCAGTCGAGTGCATCCCACGACCGGTCGAGCAGTGCGATAAAACCCTCCGAAATTTCAACCACTGCACCGTCTCTCCTCTGAACTGAGGAGGAAAATCCCATCAACTGGCGGACATCTCTCTCACCTGTTTCAATTGGTATGACTTATTTAAATCATAAATTAGCCTGTTTTATTTTATTATTTTACTCCAGCCTAATATTAAGTTACACATCTAATAGTCGAAGTGAATCTGATGAATAAGTCACCATGGCCCTTAAAACACATGAAAGGTTGCGCACGTCAAACTATTGTCGCCTCAGAAAATGGTTTAGTTTTCCAGAACAGTAGGAAGTGGATTAGGTATTACCCGAGTATATAATATTGTGGCGTGTTTCCCTAACAATGGGCCCACCATGATTTATGTATTATATATCTATGTTGTACATCAGATTTTACATATCATTTTAGTGCAAGTTCCTGGAAATGATGTAGATCAAAAATCTCAAGTGGACCACAGGAATTTTAGTGCAAGTTCCAAAAGATGAGGTTGATCAAAATCTCAAGTGGACTATACCACTGTTTAAATGAGCAAGATCAAAATCTTAATTGGATCACATCACATGAAACAGTGGACATTGAACGCCTACCATTAAAACATTCCTAATGTTCATCAAGGTGTTTATTTGCCATCAAACTTGTTCATAATATCACAGGGATCCGTGATAATAATATCAGCTTGATCCAAAACTTCTACAACATAGTAGTTTTAATGGTAGGCATTTAATCGCCACTGCTTTCTATAATGTGGTCATCTTGAGTGCTAGAGGTACCTTATTTTTAGGGTTATGTCCTAAAATGATCTAATAGACGGTATGGATATAACACATGCATCATGACAGGGCTTACAGAATTTTGCCATCGTAAACCCATTACCTACTTGAACTACGTCTAGTCACTTTACCGATGCTTTGGGAGCGGATCAGGTGCCGCCGCAACTTCAACTCAATGTAGTGCGTCCTGACCGATGGAGCCACCTTGATGCATGTATTGTATATCCATCACGTCCATCCATTTTCCAGTTACTTTTAGGGCATGAATCCAAAAATCAAGCGGATAACCATCTCAGAATAAGCCTCACTAAAGTTTCAATGGTGGATGTAATTATCACCACTGCATCCTGTGGTGTAGCCCATTTTAGTGTTGGATTTTCCTTATTTTTTGAATTGTACTATAAAATGATATAGAAAAATAAATAGACGGTTTTGGGCCCTCAAGAGTCCCTGCCCATTCCTAACCAGGGAGAAGCAGGGTTAGTACCCATCGGCGTTCCTGGGCGCGGAGGACGAATCCGTTTTCAGCGGATTGCCAGCCCAAACGTCCGCAGGAACCTCCTTCGACCGGAAGCTAGGTGGGTCCCACTGGCCGGACGGGGATTGCCTATTGGCCGCTCAAGGTGGCTACTGGAAAATGCTATGTGAGCCTTATCATGACCTGTGTGTTATCCATGCCGTCCATCTATTTTTTCAGATTCATTTACGGAATGGTCTAAAAAATAAATCATATCTAAATATATTTTAGACCACGCCACAGGAAAACAGTGGTGATTGAACGCCCACCATTAAAAAACTCCTGGGGCTCACTGGAATGTTTGTTTGCTATCCAACCCCGTTAATTAGGTAACAAAGATTTATACGAAGGGAAAACACAAATATCAGATTCATCGGAAACTTTGGTGGACCCAAACAAATTGAAATGGTGAGTGTTCAATTATCACATTTTCATGTGGCGTGGTACACCTGAGGTTTGGATCTGCCTCATTTTCAGAATCACTTAATAAAATATTCTGAAAAATTGATAGACGGAGCGGATAAAACACATGCATCATTCTGCTAGGCCTACAGAGCACCGTCTAATAGCTACTAGCTAGGCATGGCCCACCATGATATTTGTATGATATCCACCATGTCCATCCGTTTTTCCATACCGTGTTATGCTATGGGGTAAAAAAATGAGGCAGATTCAATACTCAAGTGGACCGCACGACAAGAAATAAGTGAGTTGGAAAATACCCACCGTTGAAATCTAAGTCTCGTGTGGTGTTTATATGCCATCCATACCTTTCGTAAGATTATTTTTACTTAGATGAACTGAAAACACAAAAATATTGGCATGAAAACTTTTTTATTGCCCCAAGAATGCTTCAACGGTGGACATCCAATCCTTAATATTTTCTCTGGTGCTGCCCTCTTTTGAGTTTTGGATCCGTCTCATTTTGGATCGTATCCTAAGGTCACTGTCAAAATCACGGATTTGCGATGGACCAAATCCGTCGTAAAACCAAATAAACGGCGGATTCCATCCGTCACATGGTCCGTCACTGTTTACTGGGTTGTTTTCTTTCTCCATCATTTAAAAGGTCCGTCGCTAATAAAAAATAAAAAATAAAAAATCTGTCGCTAAAATTCGAAAAAACCCACTGTAATTCGTCATTAAAATATTAGCGATGAATAAGGTCCGTCGCTAATATGAGGAAGCAACAGATCCAAATCCGTCGATGGTAATTTGTTCAGAAATTAGCGACGGATTTGGTCCGTCGCTAAAATATCTGTAAATAAATAAAAATATCATCAGATATTATTTATTTATTTATTTATTGAATCTTACACATGCTAGTCATTCAAAAAATAATTCATACAATTGTTTAATAAGAATTCTATTCACAAAATAAATCCTATTCACATGATTGTTTGATAAGAATCCTATTCATCAAACTAAAAAGTTCAATTATACTGAAAATCAAAACTTCCTGTCAAAGCATTATATGATATCTCATATGACAAATACATGCACATAAATGGAATCCACTAAATATGATACCTCATATAACAACATATAACTTTTGACTTGCAAAAGCCTGCAACTCCCAATGAAATCTAATATATACTTGCATACTTCTAGGAGACGGGAGCTTTTAATGGGACACTTCTTTCTTCCAACTTGAATCCATAGCTTTTGTCTACCATGGGAACATATTCATCAAACTCTAAGAACCCTGCCCTTCCAAATTAGAGAAGCATGTCAAAAACTACTGCTAGACACATTGTCACAGTATTTCTAGAAGACAACATTGATTAATTAAATACAAATAGAAGAAAAGCCTCATTGAGAGTACATGAATCTTTGAAGTGGTTTTTGTATCAATAAAATACTTCACTGTGCTCCACAATAACCTAAAACGAGGGCCAGCATTGATGATAAACATTCGGCACAATGTCTATACAAGAGCAAGTCCAATGTTATAGGCAAGCAATATCTAGATGCACATTTCCATTAATGACTCAAATTCCTATTTAATTTCTGGTCTGAACCAAATTATTATTACAAGTGACATCAGGACTCCATACTCAATTAAGACTGCAATTTCTAATACAATTTTGCTTTATAAAACAATGTATATGGAAAGATGTTGGGTGAATTAAGACACACGGATTGCTTTTCTTGGCAATATCTGTTGGTGACTTCTTGAAAGCGTGCCAAGGCCTACACAAATATCAGGAGTCGAAATAATCTGATTATATTCATATATTTGTTTCAAATAAATAGATAAATAATGAAATCATTAGCACCACCTATCTGGTCAACATCCACATACCTAGAAATGCAATGGATTTATTTGGCGGGCCTGCACTGCCTATCTAGTTGAGATCCACATACCTGTTAGCCCAATATCTTCATTTGAAACTATCATGCAACT
The DNA here is from genome assembly GCA_037074715.1 of Magnolia kwangsiensis. Lineage (NCBI taxonomy): Eukaryota > Viridiplantae > Streptophyta > Magnoliopsida > Magnoliales > Magnoliaceae > Magnolia > Magnolia kwangsiensis. The sequence goes on from CM073588.1 coordinate 24,960,734, forward strand.
TTTTCTTTTTGTAGAATGAGAACCAAATAATTGCAACAAATTCAATATACTTAATGTAAAAACTTACCGTCAACGCATAGATCTATAATAAGAATCTTGCCATCACCTTGAGCAGTAACACGAATCTTGCCAGCACCTTGAGCAGTAACACAAACAGGATCATCCTGTAGCAGCCATAAAGCAAAACAGAGTAAATCAGCTGCAATTAAGCAATAAATAAATAAGATAGTGCTAGAGCTTCAAGCATAGTGAGTTGAATTTGGACATGTAGTCAATCCTGATGATTATCATCAGCTTAGCCTTGTCCCAGATATTTGGTGTTGGCTTCACCCACCAATGCACATATTTTGTCTTCTAATAATAAACTAAAAAAATAGCAAAATTTCCCACATCCCATCAAGTCTCACCGCACTGGTTTACATTTTAAATATCAACTTTTTTCCAACTTTTCAGCATTTCCTACTACACTATACATTTTTCACCATTTCAACAGATTCACCAAATTGCGATTTTTCTGGAATGTCTAGTGAACAGACCTCTGCTTCAGGCCATTTCAGGGCAATTGACTAATCCAGCCACCTCATGAGTTCGATTGCCAGTCTGATTTGTGAAATCTTTTATAACAAATACCAACCTGTAATTAGAACACAGACTGTACCTTGAATGAAACAAAGATTTCCATCTCTCTCAGTTGTTGGGGTTTATTCATGACAAGGATATGATGCTCCTTTGCATGTAACTCTAGAAGATCCTTGACCTGTTTGGAAAACAATGCATTAATAGTGAACCTGAATTGTTGTTGTGGTTGATGGTCAAGCTAGATCATCCCACTCTCAGCCCCGAATCTAGTTTGAACATGGAGAAATTAGAATGGTACTATCAACCTTAACACCAATGCCAGGTGTTAAGTGTGTACAACATCCAAGCCATGAGAGGTGTGCCAAGAAGATCACCTGGCATAAAAATTAGATGAGTTCACTCACAGGCAAGCCACAATATGTTGAATTGGATCATTAGCAGATAGAGTTAAATAGTCCACTATTTTCCCTATGGTGCACTGACCTGATTTGAATTACATAATCTTCATGGTTGGGGCCCATTTTTTCAATGCTTTGATTTGACCCACATTTGACATGGTATGCATGTCCTGCATGGACAGTAACTTACCAACCATTGAGGCATATGTTATCACTAGTAAAATAACAATGCCCAAGAACTTAGACAAATAGTATCCAACATATGCTAGAAAATGTGAGACAAATACCATATGACTGGAACTCTCCCCACCAATCATTTCCTCCAGGGATACAACAAAATGGATCCACGGCTTTAAGAATTTTTCCCAAGATAAAATGTTTTCTTCCTTGTTGCAATCCGCATATCCTGTAGCAATAATACATACAATCCATTGGATTAGCTTCCATAAAGTAGAATGCTAATCAGTAAAGCAATGGCACTTTATAATATAAACTGCACCAGGAACAGTTGTGTAGAATGTGTGATTTCACAAGATCTCGAGCACGCTTGAGATTTATCTGCCAAAATAGAAGTAGAAATTCAATGCAATTGAAAACGAACAGTTGAGTATAGAATGTGTGATTTCACAAGATCTCGAGCATGCTTGAGATTTATCTGCCAAAATAGAAGTAGAAATTCAAAGCAATTGAAAACTAATACACATGAAGCGCGCACACACACACGCAAAAGAAAAGAAAAAAAAATAGAAAAAGAAGAAAAACATAAAGAGTAAAACCAAGGAGAGTATTAACATGTGCATCGACAGCAAACATGTCTTGACTAATAAGACAGCTTGCCCACTTATTTTATATACATATATGGGAATACAACATATTTGTATTTGTGGTCACATGTACTTCATGTGAACCAAGCAAAGCTCCTGGGATTAACATCATGCCAAACTCTTCAATGCAAGTTCCAGCTCTTTGGTTCAACAGTATATTAACCAAATTAGAGATGATTTTATCATATTTAGGAATTACTAAAACATAGTGATTAGTGACCACCACTTGATTGAATTGAATTATAATTCATTCAATTCATTATCAGAGGAAATTATTGAAGTGGGGTAGTGTCTTTTTTAACTTGTAATGACAATCAAAATTTCAATTTTGTGCGTTTCATGTTGGACTCGATAGTAGTTGCAATTTGGGGGCTAGTCCCTCATCATGAACAGAGCTGACTGGGGCTATCTTATTAAATTGGTATTATTGCAATTCAATTCAATTCAATGGAACATATCAACACAACTTCAGCATGAGGGTGACCTAAAAATTCGTGGATTGGACCATAAATACATGTTGGAGAAGGTGGTGCACCTTGCTGCTTCAACCTCAAACTCCTACCTTGCTTGAGAAAAATCATGCTTGGTAAAGTGCTATTCTCTGTATCCATACCACCACTTTCATGCATGTGTGGCGTAAGATAATGTTGTTTAACATACTCTGCAGCTCAAGCAACCCCGTGGCCTGAAGATACAATATATGCATAAGATTAACAAAAGAAAGGCAAATACACAGCAATCTATAGTACAAAATAAAATATCCTTCAGAACAGTTGCAAGAACAAACTAATATCAGCTTCAACTAATTTTATAGACTCTCCAGCAACAGTTGGTAATGTAAAGCAAAAGAAAGTAGCTTGCAATTTCGAGTCAGAATGCCTAACAACGAAGAGGATTTTCCATATTAGAAAACATTCAAAAAAGGAATTAGGTATGCCAAGGTATTAGAGCACTCAATTTGGGGCCTTTGATCCACACCATTCATCTCCATCATTCTCATCACAAGCACCACCACGTTTCCACATCACCACCACAGCCACACCAGTCATCACCTGCAAATTCGGAAAAACCCTATCTCAGACACTGCTCTGCTAGACCAACACTCAGATCCGCCATCATTTCCGTCTCTGAGATCCCGTTCGCAGCCCACAATCTTGCTAGCTACATTTTCTTCAGCCATAGCCGCCTTTGTTGAAGCCCATATCTATCGGAACCCTTGTGAGCACACCACCAGGCATCCCTGCTACTATTGCTGACAGGAAACAACAACACAGATTCACCACTGCAATTGATGGGAATTTTCTCCTCATTGGTGGAATTGACGAAATCGAACCAGTTTCGATATCATCGATAATTGCAGGATATTTTAGCGCTGGTCGCTGGACATTTTTTTCTCCTATCGATATCATCGAGAGACTTTTAGATGATATCGAGGCCGTCATCGAGCGTGGCTCGATGACATCGATAATTGTTGGAATTTTCACCCCTGGTTGTTGAAAATTTTAGTCCTGTCTCGATATCATCAAGAGACCTTCAGATGATATCGACGCTGTTATTGAGAGACCTTCGATATCATCGAAGAGTTCTGCAGATGCAATTGCTGAAATGCAGATTCTGTAAATTTTATTTTCTATTTGGGTTCTACCTCTTTTTATTCTTTTATAAAGGGGTGTATTCCAAGATTTTCTAGGGTTTCCAAAAAGCTTTGCAAGGGTTTGCAAAAGGGTGAGAGAGAGAGGAAGCTTGTGGAAGGAAGACTATGCTCGTAGAGGTGATCTACTTCACAGTCTACCATATCTCAGCACTTCAACGTCCTTGTAATTAGTGAGATCTCTCTGTTTCTTTGTTTCTCTTACTATTTATCCGCTCTTGCGTGAGTGATGAAGGTTTGATCCAAGCGGTGTGTGCTTGTGATCGGTTGTAACGTTCTTCTTTATAGTGGATTGTTGATCTGGATGAGGTCCCGTGGTTTTTACCTCTTTGAGGGTTTTTCACGTAAAAATCCTTGGTATTATGTGATTGATGCTTTGATTTATTTCATTACTTTTATTATCCCATAATTCTGGTTTATTCTGGAGGGCTAGATCCGAAGGTTTTGTGCAAGGCCCCCAACAAAGTGGTATCAGAACAAAGTTCATTGCACGGGTAGGATTGGTTTGGAATTATGAAAGGTGGCTCATCAAGGATGATCAGCCTCAATGGTTCTAACTGGACCATATGGAAGGCTAAGATGGAGGACTTTCTTTATTACAAGGACCTATATTCTTCAATTTTAGGCATATCAGCAAAATCCAAGGATATTATAATGATGATTAGAAGAAGTTGGACCGGAAGGTGGTGGAGTTTATTAGACAATGGCTGGATGATTCTTTATTCCACCATGTGTCTACAGAGACCTCAGCCACTAGCCTATGGCTGAAATTGGAAGGGTTGTATGAGAGGAAGACAACCGGTAATAAGATTTTTCTGATAAGTCGACTTATGAATCTCAAGTTCAAGGGTGGTGGTTTTATGGCCGAGCACATGAATGAGGTCAATAATATAGTGAACCAGCTCTCCGCTATGAAGATGGTCCTGGATGATGAATTGCAGGCTTTGCTATTGCTTAGTTCATTTCCTGACAGTTGGGAGACATTGGTGGTATCTCTAAGCAACTTTGTGCTAGACAGAAAGGTATCCATGGAATAGGTAACTAGCTGTCTCTTCAATGAGGAGACAAGGAGGAAGTCTCAGGGGTCTACTCAGCAAGAGGCCCTTCTAACACAGGAACAGGAGAGAGGAAAGAACAGGAAGGGCGGGAAGGCCCAAGATAAATCAATAGGCAAGTCGAGTAACAGAAAAAATGTTGAATGCTGGAACTGTGGCAAGAAGGGCCACTACAAGCATGACTATCATAAGGCTAAGAATGACAAGAAAGGAAAGGGAAAGGAGAAGGAAAATGAATCAGATTCCACTGCGGTCGCTACAGATGGCGACATTATTATTATTCTTTCAATAGATCATGATGTTTGTTTCACGACTACGAGTTAGGACACCGAATGGGTGATTGACTTAGGAGCTTCTTTTCATGCGACTTGATGCAGGGACTTCTTCATAAGCTACAAGTCAAGTGACTATGGGACCATAAAGATGGAAAATTCTAACGTATTGAAAATCATAGGGATTAGTGATATTTATGTAAAAACTGATGTGGGCTGCACATTGGTTCTTAGGGATGTGAGGCATATCCCAGACCTTCGCCTCAACTTAATATCGAAAGGAAGGCTGGATGATGATGTCTATGAAAGTCGGTTTGCTGGTAGGCGCTGGAAGCTCATCAAAGGGTTCCTTGATCGCAGTCAGAGGAAAGAAGTGTTACACCCTTTACAAGGCATGTTTTAGTGTGTGCAAGGGTGGGTTGAAAGCAACGGAAGATTCAGCTATTGACATGTGGCACAGGCATCTAGGCCACATGAGTGAAAAAGGGCTTCAACTACTAACAAGGAAGTAGCTCCTTCCAGACGTGACAGGTACACCTCTTAAAACCTGTCTTGATTGTTTATCAGGGAAACAACATAGAGTTTCATTCATTAAAACTGCTTCTCATGTTAATAAAATGCATGCATTAGACTTAGTTTATTCTGATGTTTGTGGTTCTATGAGGATAAAAACCTTGGGTGGAGCATTATATTTTGTTACTTTTATAGATGATACATATAGGAGGGTTTGGGTTTATGCATTGAAATTCAAGGATGAGGTCTTTGGTATGTTTAAATTATTTTATGCTATGGTCGAGAGAGAGAGAGAGGTAGATCATTGAAGTGCATCCGCACTGACAATGATGGTGAATACATTGGCGACTTTCATGAGTACTACAAGTCCCTGGGTATACGGCATGAACAGACGGTTCCTAAGACCCCCAGCATAATGGTGTAGCTGAGCGAATGAATGGCACCATTATTGAGAGAATCAGATACATGTTATCCCATGCAAGATTGCCCAAGAAGTTTTGGAGAGAAGCAATACACACAGCGGTGTATTTGATAACAGGTCTCCATCAGCCCTGTTAAATGGAGAAGTGCCCGAGAAGGTATAGACTAGACAGGATCCATCATACAGTCATCTCAGGGTGTTTGTATGTAGGGCATCCATTCATGTACCAAAGGACAAGAGGTCCAAGCTCGATATAAAGATCAGGCAGTGCGTGTTCTTAGGGTACGGTGATGAAAAGGTCGGTTACAGATTGTGAGATCTAACCGAGAGGAAGCTCGTCAGGAGAAGAGATGTGGTATTCATTGAAGATCAGTGTATAGAAGACATTGGTAAGCTAGAGAAGAACCAGCCTAGTTCAGGTGAGCTAGAGGACATGGATCCGGTTATTCCTTCCGTGGTGCCTGATGACGGGGGAGTACAGCAAGGTACAGAGGACGAAAGAGTTCCTACAGAAGATGGACCGGGGGAGCATTGTAAGACCCGTATCTTGGTCCGTACCTTTCCGTACACTTCCGCAGTCTTACCGGTCGAATTTCGGCAACTTTCGACCCTTAACCGATATCGACGCGCGACCCGGATTCATGTGCCGACAACTCGAGTCGACTCAACCCGAGACCAATACCATAGCGACCGCGCCGTCGTTGTGGTTCCGATACCGCGACTCGCGCGCCGAGGCGATACCCTGATCAAGAGATATGGGCCAACGTTCGGTGCGAGAAAACGCCGCGCGTTGCGAAAACCAAGGGAATCTCAACGATGTGTCACATCAATCACATCAATCCCATCAATCAATCACCCATCAAGCCATCACATGTCAAGTACACATCACTTCCATCCCTTTTCCCAAGCAACCACAAAAGTCTCCCAAACCCATACCTCTCTTACACAAAAAGCCAACAAAGTCTTCTCAACCCATACCTTTCTTACACAAAAGGCCAAAAAGTCAAGTTTTTCTTACACCACCATCACTCACCCATCCATCCATCACTCTCTCTCTCTCCCTTTACATCACTCTCTCTCTTTCTCTCTTTCTCATTCCAAAATTTCCAAGCAACAAAAATTGCAAGGGCTCCATACGTATGGCATTTCTCCGAAGACCTTAAGCTCCAAGTGGCCCACCTTCCTACCCCAAAATCTCCCATCTCAACCCTCCATTCTTCATCTTAGCCATTGAAGTTGAAGACAAGGTGCCAAGGAACCCCTAGGAGCGAGAAGATCGGATGGTGGGTGACTCTATAGGGTAGATTTACTTATTTTTATGGTGGACCAAGTGAGGCCCACCGATCAATGGTGTGGATCTCACTTGGGACCCTAATATGTGGCCGATGGACCACATGGATCATCATGATCATTCCATGATGGGGCCATTCTCCATGGACCCCATCATGATGTTTATTTTCTCTTCAAAGGTCATCTAGACCGTCCATGTTAGTGGGGAAAGGATCCCTACCGTTGATTTTAAATTTCGGTGGTCCCACATGTTTTAAGGCCCACTTGTTGTATGATTTGTTGCTAGGGAGGGCCCATAATGACGGGGTCTCTCCATCACAAGCCGTGTCCCACCCTCCATCTCTCTCTCTCTTATATTTCTTTTATTTTATTTTATTTTATTTTATTTCATTTCATGCTATAGGATTGTGTGGCCCACTTGAATGGATCCCACCTTGATGTAATTATTTTTATTCAAGTGGGGTCCACCTTAAACGTTAACCCATGACATCCATCTTGTGGTGGCCCACTTCATCAGGGCCCACCATTCTTTTCAAAAAAAAAAAAAAAATTTTTATATAGAGCCGTCCAGCGTCCCAGACGCTAGACGTTGTAAAAAAAAAAAAAAAGAAGAAGAAAGGAAGGGACTTGGTTGGTCCCCTTACATAGGCCCCACCTTGATATATATGTTCGATCCACGCCGTCCATCCTCTTACCACCCTTATTTTAACCGTTGGGTAGCAGGATGAGGTTGATTTGAGCATCTGGTGGGCCATACCATTGAAGACCGTGGTGGTTACCGTTGAAGCATATTCCGAAGTTCCTATGCACCCAAAAATTTCAAACTTTGGTCTCATTCCGTCTATTTCAAGCTGTAGAATCCCATGATCGGTGTGGATTTTTCGATCGTGGGACCGACCTGTGAAAAACCACAGGATTTCATGTTTTTCAAAAAAAAAAAGAGATGAAGGGGCAGCACCCTGACGACTGCAGCAGACGCTGCAACGTCTTCTAGCGGGTGGACGGCAGCCACCCACGGCTCTAGCCGTGGGCCCCACCATGATGTGCATCTTCCATCCAATCCATCCATTTGGTAGGCCTCTTTCTAAAGTGGGCCCCCTTCGAAGATCAGTTGCTTCCAAAGCTCAGGTGGCCCACCACACAGGAAATAGTGACGATTGTGTGGCTGCCGTTAGACCCCTTTTTGGGCGTCCAGGGGGTTTGGATCATTTGAAAATTTTCCCCCTCTTCATCAGGGTCCATGGGACCCATCCATGCTGGATAACCGTTTTGGTGGGTCACACCATCACGTATGTGATGTTGGATGGTGGGACCCACTCCCACGTGTGGGGCTTTCCCTAACTTTGGTGACCGTCCAGGCCATGGACGGCCTGGACGTCAGAGAGTATGTATATATTTTATGTTATAAATTTCATATATATTATACATATTATAATATATATTATATATATCAAATTATATATTTATATTTATATTTATAAGCATGGTGGTGGGCCCTGCGTGGAACCCACCTCTGCCATTTGAAGAGTAGCAAGCTGCTGACAGCAGCTATGTAGTTGTTCCTCCTGTCAGCAGCCAGGCTGCAGGCCCATATAATGTACGTGTCTTTTCTACACAGTCCGCAGTTTGGACGGTGGGCCCCGCCATGATGCATGTGTTGCATCTATACCGTCCAACCATTATGAGATCATTTTATGGCATGAGAAAGTGAGTGAATCAGATTTAAAGCTCAAGTGGACCCCACCATTTAAATGATGGACAGTGGCATGGTAATTCCCTATTAAGATGGTATTGTCTTCATTTAATCTACCTCTATGTTAGCTCATGAATGGGTCGGATCTCAAAAACACCTAAGGATGAGCCCCATTTGATATATATATATGGCCCATGGGTGGAGGCCCATTTGATATATTAGGGGCCCATGGGTTAAGGCCCATTGTGATGTATTTGGGCCTATGAAATGAGGCCCATTTGGTGCACATTTGGAGCCCAATTGGTGTGACCCACTGGTCCCATATTAGACTCATGAGATTAAGCACATCTGATGCAATCCAAGGTCTACAGGTTTTGACCCATTGCAACGCACATAAGACCCATTGGAGTGGCCCATTTATGTGGCCCATCTGATGAATAAAAGGCCCATAAGCTATGGCCCATTTGATATATATGTAAGGCCCAATGGGAGGAACCTAAGGTCCATTGCAATGTGTAAGCCCAATACCGATTATGTAGCGGTGTTTAAGAAGATCGTACCTGGGATGCAATGTTGGTTTGACGTCCACATTGCGAGTGTAATGTTGGTTGGATGTCCACATTACGACTCTCCTTAGGGCCCATTACTAGCCGTACTTGTTGTATTTCGGCCGTCCAGGCCCATCTGCATAGTAAGATAATTCATTTTATTATAACATGTTTAGTATAGTTTCATGACCCATGATCATACGCATCATATGTATGCTTGATATGAGGATTGACTGATCATAGCATATGCCTTCGGGCAGGTTGTCTATGGGCTCCCGGTTAGGCGGTGTTGCCCTACATGAGCGCACGATATGCGCAGGATTGGTTGCATGACTGGATAGCGTGATTCATGCATTCCGCATTTGTGTGACATGGTTATTACACGCCCTAGCGACATCAGGGCCGTAGCCTCCACAGACGCATCGTGGTTGGCAGGATTGGATCCCGAAAATACTTGTTCTACATGGGGTACTATAGATATCCCTGGGTGAAAGTCCCTAAACCCTTATGGTACCAAGAGGTTGCTCCAACGTCTAGACCGAGTGGGTAGATGAGCGTTGAATGCCGATTACCAGACGGTTACGCTCTCCACTGTGTCGTGGTCGGTTGGAAGGGGGTGCGGCCTTACCCGCCCGAGTGTAGGGGGCAATACTATGCTGAGTTTGACCAGCTCGAGGAATGAGTCCGCTATCGACGAGTCGCGCCCGATATTGGCAGACGGATAGTGAGGTCTCTTCCACTTACCTTATTGCGCGCGATGTGGCAGCAATCTGGTTTAGAGTGTACTAGACCCCGGTGATATTCCATACTTTGAGCTGTATTGACGTGTGGACATTGATGAGTATCTGTATGCTTGAGTTGCATTGTACATTGCATGGCCTTGGGATGGCTGATACCATTCGTGTCTTGCACGCACAAGCCTTGGTACGGCTCATGATATTATGTTTCCATTTGCATATTCCGCATCACTCTGACATTGCATGTACATATTACTACCTTGAGCACACACCTTCACCACCTTCTAAGCTTTCTGTAAGCTTATGCACGACCGTTGCGTGCAGGTGACGTTGGATCACAGCAGCGTTGAGGCAGGAGCACGTTGCTGATCATTTTGGAGTTTTTCTGTTATTTACCATTGTATTTCCCTTTATGCCCATTGTACTTGTAAAGTTTTTGATCATAGTGGAAATGTAATGGATTTCTTGGTTGTTGTTGTGGGTTATGCCTTTGGTTATGCTTATTACAAATCAAACTGGTATTTAAAATCCTCCTCGTAGCATCCCAGGATCGGAACCTAGCGAATGGGAGCTAGGAGCCGAGAATGGGGTTCTACGGAGACTGTCGGCGCCGGATTCGGCGATCGAGAAATTTGTGAGCCCGGTTTCTGAGTTTGGGGCGTGACAAGCATCCCCCACTTGATCCACCTGTCAAGCTATAGGTGAGAAGGTCATCGAGGGATAGACAACCGTCTAAGAGGTACTCGCCGCATGAGTACATTATGCTGACTGATGGGGGAGAGTCAGAAGATTATTCTAAGGCGCTAGCCGACGAGCATAAGGAGGAGTGGTTGAAAACTATGCAAGAGGAGATGGAATCCTTATATAAGAACCACACCTATGACATGGTGAAACTGCCTAAGGGTAAGAAAGCTTTGAGCAATAAGTGGGTGTTCAAAAAGAAGGTTGAGTAGAAGAATTCATGGATGAGATTCAAGGCCAGACTTGTGGTGAAAGGGTTCGGTCAAAGGAAAAGGCATAGACTTCGAGGAGATATTCTCACCAATGGTGAAGATGACATCCATACGGGTGTTGCTTGGGTTGGCAGCGAGCATGGATCTGGAGATAGAGCAGTTAGATGTTAAAACTACTTTTCTCCATGGTGACTTGGAAGAAGAGATCTACATGCACCAACCAAAGGGGTTCGAAGTCAAGGGCAAGGAACATATGGTGTAGAGGCTAAGGAAGAGCATGTATGGGCTGAAACAAGCTCCACGGCAATGGTACAAGAAGTTTGATTCATTCATGTTAAACATAGGTATGACAGAACGGAGTCGGACCACTGTGTGTTCACGCGCAAGTTCTCAGATGGTGATTTCTTAGTTCTGCTGTTATATGTTGATGACATGCTCATCATGGGAAAAGACATCAAGAAGATTGACAGGCTGAAATAGGAGTTGGGCAAGTCTTTTGTGATGAAAGAATTGGGCCTGGCTAAACAAATCCTAGGAATGGAGATAACCCATGACAGAAGCAGTAGGAAGTTTTGGTTGTCACAAGAGCGGTATATTAAGAAAGTCCTAGAGCAGTTCAATATGAATGCAGCGAAGTCGGTCAGTACTCCACTGGATGGTCACTTCAGATTGAGCGACATGTAGTGTCTCAAGACGAAGGCAAAGGTGGAAGAGATGCAGAAGATACCCTACGCGTCAGCTGTAGGAAGTTTAATATATGCTATGGTGTGTACACGCCCAAACATAGCATATGCAGTTGGTGTTGTCAGCCGGTATCTTGCAAATCCTGACAAAGAGCATCGGGCAGCGGTGAAGTGGATACTGCAGTATCTAAGAGGCTCATCCAGGTTGAGCCTATGCTATGGTGACGGGAAACCTGTGTTAGAGGGCTACACGGATGCAGATATGGCAGGTGACATAGACTTCAGGAAGTCTACATCAAGGTTTGTGTTCATGTTTGTAGGGGGAGTGGTTTCTTGACAGAGCAAGCTACAGAAGGTCATAGCATTGTTGACGATATAGGCCGAGTACATTGCAGTCACAAAGGCATGTAAAGGAATGCTTCGGATGAAGAGGTTCCTACAAGAACTTAGCCTAAAGTAAGAGCAGCATGTGGTCTATTGCTATAGCGAAAGTGTCATACACTTGAGCAACAATCCAAGTCAGCACTCCAAGTCGAAGCACATAGAGGTTTGGTATCACTGGATCAGAGATACTTTGGAACAGAAGGTGTTACAGCTTGAGAAGGTCCACACGAACGATAATGGGTTAGACATAATGACAAAGGCTTTACTCCAGGGTAAGTTTAAGGTTTGTAGAAACCAGGCTAGCTTGAAGAAGGTGAACTACTCCTGAGTCGAAAAGGGAAAGATTTAATGGGGATTTTCTCCTCATTAGTGTAATCGATGAAATCAAACCAGTTTCAATATCATCGATAATTGCAGAATTTTTCAGCGTTGGTCGCTGGACAGTTTTTTATCCTGTCGCTATCATCGAGAGACTTTTAGATGATATCGAGGCTGTCATCGAGAATGGCTCGATGACATCGATAATTGTTAGAATTTTCACCCCTAGTTACTGGACAGTTTTGGTCCTGTCTCGATATCATCGAGAGACCTTTAGATGATATCGACACTGTTATCAAGAGATCTTCGATATCATCGAAGAGTTCCGCAGATGCGATTGCGAAAACGCAGATTCTGTAAATTTTATTTCCTATTTGGGTTCTACCTCTTTTTATTCTTTTATAAAGGGGTGTATCCGGGATTGGGGTGTATTCCAGGGTATTTTATGGTTTTCAAAAAGCTTTGCAAGGGTTTGTAAAAGGGTGAGAGAGAGAGAGAAAGAGAGAGAGGAAGCTTGTGGAATGAAGGTTATGCTTGTAGAGGTGATCTACTTCACAATTTATCATATCTCAGCACTTTCATGTCCTTATAATTGGTGAGATCTCTCCATTTCTTTATTTCTCTTACTGTTTATCCACTTTTGCGTGAGTGATGAAGGTTTGATCCAAACAGTGTGTGTTTGTGATCGGTTGTAACATTTTGCTTTATAGTGGATTGTTGATCTGGATGAGGTCCCGTGGTTTTTACCTCTTTGAGGGTTTTCCACGTAAAAATCCCTGGTATTGTGTGATTGATGCTTTGATTTATTTCATTGCTTTTATTATCCCATAATTCTGGTTTGTTCTGGAGGGCTAGATCCTAAGGTTTTGTGCAAGGCCCCCAACAACAATTACTTTCACCCACAACAGTCTTAGATCCAGCGACTTCTCTGAACTCAGTTGCAAAGAGAGAGAGAAGGAGAGATGGAGGGAGTGGGAGAAGGAGAGGGAGAGGGAGATGCGCAGAGGGAGAGAGAGAGAGAGAGAGAGAGAGAGAGAGAGAGAGAGAGAGATGGATGAGAGGGGTTGATTAGGGCCGGCACCCTAACCAGTCCTCAAAACTTATAAGTTTTTAACGGTGGTGTCACTCTCCCCACTATTTTCTCTAGTGGGGTCCACTAGAGCTTTGGATGTGACTCATTCTTTGGATCTTACCCTAAAATGATTACTCCAGATGGATGGACGGCTTGGATACAAAACATACATCATGGTGGGGCCCATAGAACTTGGTGACACACTTCGGTAACAGTCTCCCTACTCAACTTGTCAATAGCCAATCAGCCCCCTTAGAGAGGGGGCTGGGTGACATCAGCAAGTTCTGTGGGTCCTATCATGAGGTATGTGTTATATCCAAACCGTCCATCCATATGGTGATCTCGTCGTAAGGCTTGAGAAAAAAAAAAAAGACAGATCTAACTATCAAGTGGACCGCATGATCGAAAGCATGTGGGGGATTGAAAGTCTACCATTGAAACCCTTTGGGGGGTCATGGAAGTTTTGGATCAATATGAAATTTATTTTTCCTCTTCATCCAGGTCTTTGTAACCTTATGAACAGATTGGATGGAACATAAACATTATGGTGGGCCCTACAAATTTTTTAACGATGAAAATCATCACCTCTATTGGTATTTGTGGTGCGGTCCATTTAATCTTTGGATATGATTCATTTTTTGAATAATTCTCTGAAATGATCTCGAAAAATAGATGAATAGTGTGGGTTGATACCAAATTTTTAGTAAATCCAAAACTCAAGTGGACCATGCCACACGAAACAATGTGGAATAATGATTCCCACCATTGATACCTTCCTTGGGTCCACAATAATGTTATTTTCCATCCAACCTATTCATAATATCAAATATATATGAATGAAGAGAAAACACAAACATCAGCTTGATCCAAAACTTTTATGGCCTCTAAGAATTTTTCAATGGTAGAGGTTTAATGACACTATTTACTGTGGTGTGATCCACTTGAGCTTTGGATATGCTTCATTTTTGTTCTTTAGACCTCAAATTATCTGTTAGCATGGATAAATGGAGTGGATAAAATAAATAAATAACAGTAGACCCCACAGAGTTTACTCTAGTAAGGGTAATGACTAACTCACCTAAATGTAGAGGGGTTTCCTTAAAACATTCATAATCATATATTGGGTTTGCCTTAATGTGATTCATATATCCAACCCACTCATTATGTGTGTCTCACTTGGATGAGGGCTCAGACTAAGTTTTAGTTGCATCCAAAACTCGTGTGGGCCCCACCAAGTGCTTTTATATTTTTAAAGATGTCTTGACATGGTTTTAGGTGGTATGACCCACCTGAGTTTCGTTTATGGATGATTTTTGAGATATCTCAAAACCTAAAGGGGACACATTAAATGCATGATGTTGATGTTCGACACACATCATGGTGGGGCCCACAAAACTTATTAACATCAATTCGTAGGTTCTCGCGAGGTCAATAAGTTGGGTCACAATTTTAACAATAATATTTAGCCCATTCTATATGTATAGTCCATTCACTCTATTTTATTGATCAATACCCTCAATTTGACTAGTTACTCACCTAAAGCAGGCTACCTACATGTGAGAAAGTATTGGGAATACAAGATTGATTAAGAATTTGAGTGAAAATTGATTTAAACATATGAAGTTATTTACTCTTCAATCTGGACTAATTCGATTGTCCAAAAACGGTTAAATGTTCAATTAGTGGATGTGCCTAATAATTTATTAAAAAAAAAAAATTTCATAGATAAATTTCAATTTCCATTTAAAAATTACATTTTTTTTTCAACATGTATATTTTTTTACTCTTAATTTTTCTTTGAAAACTTTTAACAAAATATCATTTTTATTATAAAATATTTTAAAAAATAAATTAAAATACAAATTCTGAATTTTTATTTTCAAAATATCTTAAATTTTCACAATTTTTTATTTTTTTCCCAAAAATTCCAAATTGCCGATTTTTTTTCCTTCAAAAGCATCATGATGTTTTCAACTTTTCAATTTTTTTAAAAATTATATATATTTTCTCAAAATCTTAGTGTTTTTATAAATAACTTTTTCTTTTAATTTCAAATTTTGAACATTTTCAATTATTTTTCAAAATCACAAAATTTTTCAACTTATTTATTTTTCATTTTAAAATGTTTGTTTTTTGATAAAGTATTGATTTTTTAATATCATTTTATTTTAAAATTTTCAATTCTTTTTAACTTCTCCATTTTTTTTAAAGCATTATATTCGAACTTGTCATTTTTTATTGAACTTCACAATTATTTTTTAAAAAAATTTCAAACTCTCATTTTCTTTTTTAAAATATTTTCATTTTTCAACATTGTGAAAATTTTCACATTTTTTAAAATATTTTTAATTTTTTTTTTTCAAGATATTATTTTTTCTCAAAATCAAATGCTTTTTTTTTTTCAAATTTATCAACTTTATTAAATATTCTTTTTGGTTCCCACAAAATAGATTTTTATTAAATCACGATTTTTATTTTTTCAAAATCTATTTTTTTTCTCAAACATTGTTAAATTTTTTAAACTTCTCAATATTCTTTTTCATGTGATATTACAAATCATTTAAATGTTAGTTTTAAATTAAAAAATAAAAATTCCACTCATTTAATATAAAAACAAAACAAATTTTCTTTTTGCATTCAATCAATTATTAACAAATAATCTTAGATACAAATACGTATAATTAAACCACTGAAATTCTATTAAAAAACAATTATTAGACTACAAAAAAAAAAAAAATTAATTTTCCACCATATTCTTAGAAAAATAAGGAAAAAAATAATGTTAAGGAAAAAGTCCTTTTAAGACGAACCATGATCCTTGGCAAAAGCAACTGAAAAGCGCACCATTTGGTATTTTGGGCAGGAATTTGCAACTGTTCATTTTTCGTCGCTAAATCAAAAATCACGATGGATTTCGTTCGTTGCCTAATTACGATGGACAAAAATCCATCATAAATCATATTTTAGCGACGGATTTTAGTCCGTCGTTAAAGTCCGCGACATTCGAACTACGGATATTCGAGAAAGACAAGCTTAGCGACGGACATTTTCCGTTAGCGACAGATTAAATCCGTCGTTAAACCAAGAGATTTTTGCAACAGACAAAGTTTCATCCGTCGCAAAAATACGTCGCAAATTGGTAATTTTGGCATAGTGACATGATCTTAAAAAATGAATGGATGGGATGAATATCTAACAAACATTATGATGGGCCCACTAGCTTTCTCTATGAAGAAGTTCATAGGATTTCGTGAGGAATCCCCGATAAATATGAAGTGGAGTGCAATAGTGTGCCACACCAACTTCGAAGGGGTCGCGTATTGGGTACTACTAGAGCTGGGCACCGGATGACTCGAATAGCCTATATTGACTCATCCGCCTCATTTAGACCCAATTCGAACTGAACCGAATGGGTAAGTTGCTCCAAACCGAGTAGGATTCACCCAATCTGAACTCAAACTGAGTCGAGTTCAAGTTACCCATTAATTCGACCTGGTTAGACTCAACTCTATCTGAAACCGACTCGACACAGATTTGGGATTATATATAATTAAAAACCCTAGTTTTTAAGTATCTTTAACAATATATGCCGCACTCAACCATGACCACAACCCGATCTCAAACTCTCTCTCCCTCCTTCATCCTCCTCTTCCAAACTCGACAACCACCCACCACCCTCCTCTCTCTCCTCCACTCCCTCTTCCAAACCCGACAGCTACCCATCACCTCTCTCTCTCTCTCTCTCTCTCTCTCTCTCTCTCTCTCTCTCTCTCTCTCTATCTATCTATCTATCTATCTCCTCTCCACTTCCTCCCCCCCCCCTCATCTCTTGATTCGAATCGGTGCCAACTCGAACCTACTCGATACTCTTAACCTGGTCAGACTCGGTCCAGATTATTCTAGGCTAGACCTGAACTCATATCAGTTTAGGCGTGCTGGACTTGGTACCGAGTTGAGTCAAGTTCGGGTCAAGCCTATTTCAAAACTACATCAAGTCAGGTCAGCCCTAACTCGGTCCGACTCAACTCGATGCCTAGCTCTAGGTACTACACCCAACAGGACACAGCTAAAGACGGTCAGTCATGTCAAAGAGTATTGTCAGGCCCACTATGATCTACATGTTTTATCCACGTTGTCCCTCTATTTTGATAGATTATTTTAAGGAATTAGCCAAAAAAAAAAGAGTCAGATCAAAGACTTAAGTAGACCACGCCACAAGAAGCGGTGGGGATTTAAAGTCAACTATTGAAAACTTTTTAGGGGCACATAAGTTTGGGATCAAGCTTATATTTATGTTTGCCCTTCATATACGTCTGAGTGACCTTATGAACAGGTTGGATTGTAAATAAACATCACAATGGCCCCTGACTTCAATCCCCACTGCTTAATATGTTGTGGTTCGCTTAAGCCTTTTTTTCGGACCGCACCTATCATATAGCCACTATCTCTACACTGCCGAAAACAAACAACTCTACAAATCCACACGGATTGATCTAATAGCACCTAACCCGACTTTGTCTAAAAAGAGAAATTCACGCACCTCAAAACGAAGGGAATCTTAACGATCAAAAACTGAGTCAATCTGAGTGATGCTACCTTCTCGAGCCATCCCATTTATTGGGTTGTTCCCTTCTCTCTGTATTTTCCTGAATGAAACGGTTGCTCCCCGATTCAACTTGTTAATGCGTGAGATCCAAGATCTCCACTGCCATGAGGTGTTGGCCTTCCTCGTGAGTAGGTCAATAGCCACTCTAGAATCAGACTCAACCTCAATCTTGTCCAACCCTTTATCCAAACACAATATAAGACCATCAAAGATTGCCCGACTCTTGGCTCAGCTGCTTGTGCCCATCCCATATCCTGACGTGAAAGCAAATATGAGGCTGTTGTTATCCCCCCTGCAGACACCTCCCCCTCCAGACAAGCCCGGATTACTCCTCGCTAACCCGTCCACATTCAATTTGCCCAGCCTCTCGCTGGTCGTACCCATTTAATAATTTTCGAATGGAATTTCTAATAAGGAGGGGATGGCATGCCCAAGCCTTTAAAAATGAAATCCTCATTGGGGGTGGATGATGGCTTACCATCTAGGATTACCTTGAACCACCACCTGATGAGGGCGATTAAGGACGACACTTTCATGGAGTTCTACTCATATCTTGCCTCATGTTTGGAATGTCACAACTTTCATAAGATGAGAGTGGGGATGGGTAAGCGCTGACACATTGCCAGGGGCCAACGTTCTTCTCCATTGTATCATCCTGGCTACAATTGACTGGTGAGGAATGGGGGATATCCCGAACAATGAGCTGAAATGGTGTCATATCTTGGGCGCGTGGTGCCCATGGATGAACAGGTGCTGTAAAGATTCAGCCTCTGATCTAACGGTAGACGCATCCTTACAGCAGTTACATCTAGAGGCTAGATACACCCTTTTAAACTGCACTCTCTCATCCACTGGGGTCGCTCCTTGCAACAGTCTCCAAATAAAGACTGACAACTTAGGCGGGATCCAGCTACTCCATAACCAGGTTGACTCCATAAAGGCTAGGGATGAGCTTCTGCTAATTCTTCAGGTAGATTTTAGTGTTAAGGAACCAGACGGATCATGAGGCCAGAAGCTCTCCGATGTGTCGTCAGAAGTAGTAAAGCCTCCCTAAATGATTATGTTGAGAGTTTAAGGTGGGAGATATGAAGGGACCAATAAGGGAGGAAGGGGCTCCACTGGCCTAATGAATTCATTAACCTTCAAGGAGCGCATGGCTTCCACAATGGGGCAGATTGCTAGTTGGCGGAGAGGGCCCAGCCCTGTTTAGTTGACGTCCCACAATCGCTCCCACTAGCCACTGCACATTGGCGTCCAACAATATCAGGAAGGATCTGATATGCTTCCATACCGGAGAGGCGATGCTCGACCTCACACTCATTGTCGTAGTCCCCAGATCGGTGGAATGCTTAGCTTTCATGAGAGCCACCCACGACCTGACTCTTTCACCATACTTTACGTCCCATGCCAATTTCATCAGCAAAGCTGCCATGACCTCTTTCAGACGTCTAACCCCCAGTCCACCTTCCTCAATAGGCCTGGTGATTGTTTTCCATGCTATCCACTAGCACTTGCCTTTACCGTCAGCCCATCCCCAAAAGAACCATGCACAGATACACTCCATATCGCGATTACCTAAGCTAGAACATGAGTTACTGCCAGGACGTGGAACGGCATGCTACCCAGAACATGATGAGCGTCAATCTTCCTGCTTTGGACAAGTACCTCACTTTCCATCCACTCACTCTTCTCTGAATTTTGTCTATGAGGAACTAAAAGTCTACCCATTTAACTCTACCCCATAAGAGAGGCACTCCTAGGTACATCATATTGTTACTGGCTTTGCCGAAGCCCAGCAATCACTCGGTACTTCTGATCCTGCTCGCCGACAACCTGTTGGAGCAGAGAAAGCAGCTCTTGTTGCTATTGAACTTCTAGCCTGCTTGAAATGACACCAAAAATTTCCTAACTGAGTTGAGCGAAGACCTGCTAACATTCACGAATAACAGGGTGTCATCCACGAACAGTGAGTGCATGAGAAGTGGGCAGCCCCATTGCTGCTTGAAGGGTTGGCACCAGCCTCTAACAACCAGTTGTTTGAAGCTTCTCGAGAACGCCTCAGTAGCAAGAATAAAGAGCGTTGGAGAGAGGGGTCCCCCTTGCCTCAGCCCTTTAGATGATTTGAAGAAACCCACCGTTTCCCTATTTATAAGAACAGAGAACTAGTTATTGCCCCAGCATGTTTTCATGAAGGCTACCCATCTCTCACCGAAACTGAATCTATGCATGACTTATTTTAAGAAGTGTCAGTCCACCCTGTCATATGCTTTCTCCAAGTCCAACTCTCATCCACCCCCCCCCCCCCCCCCCCCCCCCCCTCGAACCTTTCTGTTGAGATCACGCATAGCCTCTTGAGCTAGCACGATGTTTTTCGTAATTGCTCTACCCTGAACAAAGTCCCCTTGCTCGTTCGAGATCATCTTAGGGAGTAGTTTACTCAACCTATTAGTGAGGATTTTTGAAATAATTTTATAAATAACGTTGCATAAATTGATGGGGTGGTAATCAGCAAACGTTGGGGCTGAGGAGGACTTGGGGATTAAGAAGATCAGGGGCGCAGAAAATGACCTAGGGAGCTTTCCCCCTGCTATCATGAAAACTACAGCCTTATAAATGTCCTACCCCACCATGGGCCAGCACACTGCGAAGAAAGGCGCTGAGAACCCATCAGGGTCTGTCGCCCCATCCTTTGGGATCATAGTAACAGCCGCATATTTTTTGGCTAGGGATGGAGGGGCTAGCAACTCCTCATTATCTTGCTATGATATATGGCTGAGGTGAAGTCAAGATGGTGGGAGGTAGGTTCAGCCGAGAACAGATCTTCAAAAAATGTCACCACTACTACTTTAACCTGCCCTTGATTTGAGATGGTGTTTCCCGCTGCGTCTCTGATGGAGGAGATGACAGAGTGCCTGATTTTCTCACTGGCTGACGCATGAAAGTGTTTGAAATTTCTATCACCCTCCTTTAGCCAATGGTTCCTCGCTTTCTATTTCCAATAGACCTCTTCCATGAGTTTCAGATGCGCCAACCATTACCTGGCTGCCATGCTTTCCCGGAGCAACTTGTCACTAAGAGACTCCTGCATCCTGAATTCAATGCTCTCTAAATCATCCTCTGCTTTCTTGATTAATTGAAAGATGTTCCCACAGACCTCCTTGTTCCAGACTTTTAACAACTGCTTCGTCTTCTTCAGTTTGAGCTGAACATTAATCATGGGATGACTAGAGCATTCACCTTCCCATGCCTTCTTAATGACTTACTAGAATGAATCATGGAGCGTCCACATTCTAAGGAAGCGGAATGGTCTGATTTTGGGTTGTTACTGGGACGAGAATGACAACAAAAGAGGAGCATGATCAGAGTTGGCCCTGGGTAAATATTCCACTCTAAAGGCAGGAATACAGCCGTCCATTTGTCGTTAAGAAGAACCCTGTCCAACCTGTCCCACACTCGAGCAATCCCAGCACAATTGTTGCTCCATGTGTACCTATTACTGACGTAGCCTGCATTTAGGAGGCCCGCATCCTAGATGGCATCTGAGATTTCTATCATGCTAGCCCTGTCGCATTGCGGGCTCCCCAACCTCTCGTCAACTCCAGCGATCGCATTGAAATCCCCTCCAACAACCCATGGACCTATTGTGCCCCAACTCAATCCTACCATCTCAAGCCACAAAGTCCTTTTACTAATTTTAGAGTAACTAGCATAGACTATGGTGTAACACCCCGTATCCTTGGTACACGAGTGTTACCTCTTCCTAAACCTGCACCATCAGAAATAAAGATGGATTAATTAGATAATTTGCACTCAATGCATGCAGGAGGAGAGTTTCAGTTAGCAGTAAAGTCATCCATCAAGGGCCCTGGGAGCTAAGACGAACTCTATGATGGCCAGAAAGGTAAGATTAACCAAAAACCCCAACTTATAGAAGTCGAGTGCCATTTAATTAAATCAAATTAGGAATAACGCTCCTACAACCAACTCTTGGGGATCAATTAGTGACAACTCAAGCCCTCATCACAACTTGAACCCCACTTTGACTGTTGAAACCAAATTTCAACACCATCCAACCTTGGGATCTAGATATGTTAACCAAAAAAGAAGTTGTAGATGCACAATATGGCCCATCTGGGACTTGCCCCCCCCCCCCCAAACTAGGTCCGGACCCTTATGTCTGGTCCTTGAGACAATCGAGCAGTGCAGATCAAGCACCAGAGTCATAGTGGGTCCCCAAAACTAGGTGCATGTACACTCAAATGCTAGTGCACTAGGTGCGCTGAACGGCCGTTGCTGGTCAAGTGGTTCTCGATCGAACCAAAATAACAAAAAATAAAAAATCTCAAACTCCCTCCTGCCAATAGCTATTTGAATCCGACGATCTTTGAGCTCTAAAGTGGCCCACCCGGGCCACTTTTCAAACCATCCGAGCCATCCAACGTCTTCGTGGGACCCTCATGATCAAAACCATATAGGCTTTTGAGCCTTTGTAAATGGATGAGAAAGATAGATTTCAACCGCCCAACACATCACACATGGGTGGCATCTGTGAGATGGGACCAATCTGGGATCATTTAGGTGGCTCACGATCGGTCCGATCATGCCTCCCATCCATCCATTTTCTAGGATGGGACATGCTCTCCCTTTTGCCAAAAATGGCCAGGCAGGGCCGATAGGTGAGAAAAACAAGTGGAGACCTTCCTCTCTGGGAAAACAAAGGATGGCCCCTGGCCAGGTGTAAAAATCCGACCGTTGGGAACTCTCTCCCTCACAGCTATATAAAGAGCCCTGTAGCTCTTGAGATTGACGCCAAGGAGAGAGAAAGGAGAGAGGAGAAAGAGTGAGGGAGAGAGGAGAGATTTAGTGTGGTGAATCTCTGCTCTTTACTAAGTCAACCCAACCGTGCAGACTGAGTCGAGCCAGTGGAGGCTAGTGACACCTTATAGGACCATTGGGTGGAGCCATAGCTAAGTGACGGGCGTTGAAATTCAGGTAATGCTCCAGTCATCACTCTATTTCCAGCATTTTAAGGACCACATAACCCTTTTAATATAGCCATTATCATCCATAAACCATGTTAAGAAGGGCCTACATTTTGGACTGGAACCATGGCAAATATCGGGCCTCCATTAAGTCGCGTTCTAGACTTATAGCAGGCCAGCTAGTGACTGCATTTCAGGCTGGATGCAGGCCAAACAATGGTCGTGTGTTGGGCTGAAACAGGAAATGTAGGAGCTCTATCGTAAGCTAGAACCTGGCTAAACGATGGCCATAGTCTCAGCTAAAAGAAACCCAATCCATGGCTGTATTTTGGACCCAAATAAAGTTAAAACAGAGCATTCTGGGGGCTGGAATGAAACCCATGTAATGGCTACATTTCAGGCCAAAGTAAGGACCTAGAGACTCTCTATTTCAAGCCCAAATCAGGCCGAATAGTAGCTCCATTTGAGGCCAAGACCAATCCAACCAATGACCAAGTCTTGGGCCAGAAGTCGACTAGAGTCGAGCCTCTAATCAGACTGTAAAGGAAGCTGGAGAAGAGCTTTCAAAATGAGAGGAGCAAGGCCTCTTGCTAGGCTGTAATCCAAGTGAAGAACCAGCTCTTTTCGTGTCCATAGAACGAGTCAGAACCAGCCCACACTCTGAGATGAATTCAGTCTCAAAACTGAACAGCACATGAGCGGGGTGTCGGTCCAAGAGATGGATCGAAAACAGCTCTAATGGGTCGTGAAAATGGACCTTATAAAGACCAAGAGTGGGCAGTGATTAAAGGCTGGGATCAGGCCCCAAGCAGGACTGGTACGAGTGGAATTTCGGGACATTGGTGACCCATGAAGGCAGTCCCTACTGCTGTTGTTGCAGGCCCACAATCAGCCCATGTTCAAGGGGAAAAATGGGTTCAACAGGTTGGGCTGTTCACGTCTCAGGTGGGCCACTCATAGCAGAACATTACTGGTGGGCCTCACGCCAATGGACTATGGGCCTTGCCCAACCCAGGACCAAGTTTTCTATAGCATTTAAATTGGGCTGCACTGTTGGTGGGCGCTCCAGATCACAATGGACAGCACCTCACAAGGCAGTGGGCCAGAAAACCAACCCAGCCAGCCTTGGGCTATGTGCATAGGTGGGCCGCACCAGGTAAAACTTGGGTGGATCGCACCACACATAACACTGGGCTTCACCCCTGAGCCAGAACGGCTATGGGCCGCACCCTATTTGAATCAAGTGGGCAACTCACGGGATGAGATCCCAGCGGCCCTCACCTTGCAATATAATGGGCCTCACTGAGTGCCGCCTAGACACACCCACAAGCGGGCCGCACTTGGGTGAAGACCAATGGGCCTCACCATAAGGCGCTGGAGGGCCACTCATAGTGGGCTGACCTTGGGCTATGCACATTCAGACCCCGCATGCAGCTGGTGGGTCGTACCAGAGATCTGTGGGCCTTACCATATAATGGGTGGGCCTGGTCTTCATAAATCAGGCCCATGTTCTCTTTATCACCAAGTCCTCTCTAGTCGTACTCATTTTATAAATGGGAATGCTTTCTAACACCAGTTATTGTATTGGGAATGACTCCAGGAGGCTACTCTCGTGATGTTGGACAGCTAGGTACTCGCGATCACTCAGATCAAGGGGCACACTGCTATTTGTCTAGTGATGATTTTCTTCCCCTTAAGTTTTTCATCTCCAAATAGAGTAGAAATAGTGACTAGTGATAATTGTGTGTAAGTAGACCGTATTTACTTGATATATTTATTTAGAATAATGACTCCCCTGCTTATTACTTGCTTAGGTCTTTGAACACGTATATTGAACCAGCTAGATGATTAAATCGGTTACTCATTGCATGTGTCATATATTAGCTCAGTTAGTATGTATTGATAGAAATATGTGTTGTTCCTTATTTCTTATTCATGATAAGATCTTTGTTGCTGTTATGTTATTATGATACACACATTGTTGGAATCTCTTAATGGGAAGTTCTAGGAAAGAAGAGTTCATGCTTGGGGTGTAACTAGACTAGTTGTGATGTGAGTAGACCCCTGACATGGAGGTAGGGTCGTTGGCATTTGACTATGGGGTTTACCACCCATGTGTGGTTTCACCTAACTAACTTGGGATGAACCTTGTAACCTTTTAAATATCTATGTTTACTCATCTTTGAACCATTCATGCTGTCATATTTTAATCATCGCATTTAATAATTTCAACATTTCATTCCCAGTCAGCATTGGTGGTGGCCCTTCACATTAAATTGATTGACCATGTGTTGGTGGGTACTACACACACCTAAGGCGGCATCCTCATGGGTTGGGGATGGTGGTCATGGGACACTATGCCTGAGCCGTTGGCCTACGCTGGGCCATGTGCTCCCTGTAGTGACCGTGAGCTTATTTAAATTAGCTGAGTGTAATTGGACTAATGACGGATTGGCTAATCATGCATATATTGCATGCAGGTGATGACGGATGGCTAATTCTAGATGTTATAGCATGTGCCTAATAGGATTTAGTTAGGGTATCGTTTCGCTAGCTCACAGACCATCAACTATCGACCCACGTTTAGTAAGTTTGGTACAACGTATGTACTATATACTTTCACTGGTGACCGGCTACATTACATGGGTTTTGCCCAAAAGCCAATTGGATGAGCATCCCCAGTTGATGTGCACTCATACATCCATGCATTTAATAAGATTACATCATGTATTATTTTGTACGCTATGTTATTTCATGCTATATCTTATCTATGGAGGTGGTGTGTAATCTTGAGGAAAAATCACACTAAGTTGGCCACTCATTCATCAATGTCCAATAATACAAAGGATGTAGGTACAGGAGCCGATGAGTACACAACAGATTTGGAGGCAGTGGCAGTTGAGGAGGAGCTCTATGACGAGGAGCCATAGCAGGAGGCTGTCACCTATTTTGGGCTAAACTAGTAGATTATCCCTTCATGATTATTTCAATATATTTAGAAACTTGAAGTTATGTAATTGGCCCCTAGCTGAGTGGGCCAGAATATTATTCACATTTTTGGATCACATCTATGCTATGTTGCATTCCCGCTATTTGCACTTTGATTTACTTATTGATTACCACTATTAGTAGTTAACTCCTGGGTTTTCATAACGCAAGGTATATACTCAGGCTCTGAAAATTGGGGTGTTACATATGGACAGCAGGATGTTGTCCCAGGGATTTTGTAAGGAAATACACAATGAAAGCATTTGGTTAGAATGGAGTGGGAAAAAACATTAAGGTGGTTATGGTAAAACACCCATATTTTATCCCCTGCCTCGCTATTAGATGGGGAGGAATGGAAGCCCAGTTTTAAACCTATGGCCACTCGCCTTTCTTCTCGTAACATGGGCTCAAGAATTACCACCAACATGGTGTTAGAGTTCCTGACCAATTTCCTTAAAGATCTAATGGTAGGCACATTCCCTACCCCACGGGCATTCTAAATAAGGGCTCTATCCATCTGCAACACATCCTGAGTTCACGGCCCATCGCTTGAGTCTTCGAAGCCTGCTAGCCCACTCCCCTTCTTCCAGCTGCCTTGGCATTTTCCTACTCGGAAGCTTCTTCCTTCGCCCTTTTGCTCCGCTGACTGCTGCTCCTACTAAGGGAGGAGCATGATTGTTGGGAGCAGCAATCACCTCAATCCGCCCCTGAACTAGCTGACCCTTAAGCTAGTAACCTGGTTCCAGCATGAGAGAAATGGGAGGGTCCTGATCTTCTCACTTGTCTCCCCAGATTTGGCTGGTTTGTGAGGCTAGCAATCCCTTGTCCGTGGAGTTTTTATCAAAATACGGAGACATGTCCACAACAATGTGGCCTGATCTCCCTTTTCCTGTGAGGTCAACTATTTGGTCCTCCCTGCTAGGACATCCTCTCGTTGGTGTTGGGACAATATTCTGGAAGGTCTCCATGACTCATAACCAGTCCTAGGGACAAACTACTGGCCTGAGAGGGGAGCAATCAACCAATCTGGCTCGCACTCTGAGGACGGCCCTTTTGGGCCTGTCAAAACTCTGGCCTAACTAGTTAAACTTCTGGTTGGAGTAATAGGCTCTTGGCTTTTGGTGTGATGGTCCCTGAGGGCTAACTGAGTTTCCCTCTAGCCTGGTCCCTATTGGGATTGAAGTTGTTCCCTCTTTGTGTTTAATAATGTCCCTGTTAAGGCTGCCCACAGAGACCGGGTTCACCTCAAATTGGAGAAGCTGCCTGTCACCTAATAGAGGAGTGGAGGGACTTATTGTCTCTCAAGATAAAGTGGCTAGTGTCCCCTTCCCAGTAGGCTGGGAGTCCCAGTGGTGAGGTCGGCTGGGGTGCTCGTCGTGAGCATGAACATGCACCTTGGTTAGTAGGACCGCTGCCTTCTGATTCAGGGGGGCAGACCTATGAGGCATCTCTAATAAGAGGTGGTGCTGGTGTAATTGACATCTCTAATGAGGCACTGTTGGTGCGCTACTTGTAGGCTCTGACTGAGGCCCTGTGAACATCGAGCGTGAAGGCTCAAGGGGGCTAGGGGTGGTTCAGGGAATGGGTGGACTCCCCTCATCAGAATGGGTAGGGTGTGGGGAGAATGAAAGGGCATTGAGGTTATGAGAGAATCAGTGGCATATTCACAAACATTTGGGAGGTGGGAAATGAGGGGGTCCTTGGGTGAATGGAAGGCCCTTGCCACCTAATCTTTAGTAGATTCAAGTGCCCTATAATCGGTCGAGCTGGGATTGACAGCATTCTCACTGCAATTATGTCTCTCCATGACACCAATGATTGGGAAGGATTTCCCACAGACCATCAGGTACCTCAAACTTTGTAGGTCAGCTCCTTGCTTAGGCTTGATCCTAACTCTGGTAAACACATAGAAGTTTCCTCGTAATGTTGCACTATCGATCCCTACAACTTCTCCAAAGGAACTAGCTAATTCTTCAATCACCACTACAAACCAAGAGTGGGCAAGAATCCCCAGTAGATGAATCCAAACACCCTAGAATAGGGGAGTTGATTCGGCCGACCATGTTGTCATTCCTAATAGGCCCATTTCTGAATACAAATGAGAATCAACTGCAAAAGCGGCCATCTCCTGTTTAGACTGAAATCTGAGAAGGAAGTGTTTAGGGTCGATCCAGGTGAAGTCGACTTGCAGGGAAGAGAAGATGGATTTGAGAAATGTGTCTATCAGGTGTAAGATCGAGATTAATACCTTAGCTGCGGAGGAAATAAGGGATGAAGATAGGGATGACTTCATCTTCTCTACCTCCCCTCTATCAGCCACAACAGTGAGAGGTTCTGGTTGTATGGCAGTGGCTGAACAACTCTTCTTTATTCCCATGGGGTTGCCGTGGCTTTTGGGAAGCGATTTCTTCACCCTATCCAAGTAGGAACCTGGGCTAGAGAGGGGGTTTAGTTCTAGCTTGCGAGTCCTCACTGCGCCTGGGCTATCAACCTAAATCTTGGCTCTGGCGATGGTGATGATCCTTCCATTGAGTCTCCTCCCATTCAGACATTGAGCAGCATTGTACGCTTCCTGTTCGTACCGAAATCGGAAAAAGACGAAACCCCGAGACTTTAGGCGGCTGCAATCCCTTGAAGACATCCGATAGCTTTCCAAATCTGCTGAAGATGTGAAGCAAGTCTTCTTCCGTTGCGTTGAAGGTGAGGTTTGCTACGAAGATGGTGAAATGAGGCGATGGGAGTTTCACTTGAGCCTTTGATATACCTGCTTTTGGGGTTAATGTCCTAAAATAATCAATCAAAATAGATAAATGGCATAGATAAAATATATAAATCATGGTGGGCCCCACAATACCCTTGACAAGATGATTGGACGCGGGATTTCGAGACTTGACCCATTTAGACCTCACCTGTTTGTTAAATGGTATGGGTCTAGGTCAAAGAAAAAACCCAATTGCTAAACAGTTCTATATCTAATTTTCTTTATATTAGGCCCGTTTCATATCTATTTAGTAAATGGGCGGGTCTGATATATGTTAGAAGGGACCTACAGAGACTGGAACTTGTCCAAACCCAGTTTTAAACCTAGTAAAAATGATTGCATACCTCAACAAGTAACACGCAAAAATTAAAAAAAATAATTCACCCCATGTTCAATTACGAATACAAGGAACCACAAAATCTGAATCAACGCGCGTGAAGATGATGAGATTAGTGAATTAGGATGTATGTGGATTGCATGTGAAAGGTTTTTGCTAGAAGTTCTTGCATTGGGATGATAAGTGGTGTCCACCATGATGTTTGTCAAAAAATTTCCCCGTCCATACATTTTTCCAGCTTAGTTTAAGACATGAGACAAAAAAACGAGGTGGATTAAAAATTCAAGTGGACCACGCGAGAGGAAATAAAAAGCATTGAATGACCACCGTTGAAACATTCATATGGCCACAAAAGTTTTATATCAAGCTAAGTTTTTTTATGTTTTCAGTTCATCCTAGTGGACATGACCTTATAAATAGTTTTAATGACAAATAAACATCAAGGTGGACCCCAGGAAGGTTTTAACGGTATGCATTTCTTTCCACACTTTTCCCTCTCATGTGGCCCACTTAAATTATGGATCTGCCTCATTTTTTATCTCATATCCTAAATTGAGCTGGAAAAATGGATGGATGGGGTAGATTAATAATTAAAAAAACATCATGGTGGGCCCCACCTAACATCATAGTGCAGGAACTTCTTATGAAAGGCAATCTGCATCCTATTAGGATATGAAGATGTTTACTGGATTGTGTGGTAGTGGATGTCAGTCATGTGGTGTGTTGATGTCAGTCACGTCACCAACATTTGTGGGCCCCACCATGATATATGCGTTATATCCACACCGGATGTCCATTTTGGAGATCACTTTAGACCTGACCCGTTTATATGTGGGTCTGGTTCAAGGTCTAGATATCCCTTAACCAGACCCGCTAAACCTGACCCATTTATAAATGGGTGTAGATGGACTTAAATCCATTTATAAATGGGTCTGATAAGGTTGACTTAGACCCTCCCATTTAGTTAATGAAATCACTCCCGAAAATATAAAGATCCCAAAAGTCCTATGATCTCATGTATAATAGGAAACTTTTAGGTTGATAAAGCATTTCTAGATCTTGGGACAAGTGTTAATATGATACTATTACGCCTCAAAATTTCATGCCCGATTTAGCTAGACCCGACTTCGAATCCCAAATTATGATTAAAATCTTGAAACATTCTCAAGCATAAATTTAATAATAACTATATCACAATCACTACGCCAAAATCATGGATTTGTGACGAACCAAATCCGTCGTAAAACCAAATAAACGACAAATTTCATCTATTGCTTGATCCATCACTGTTTACTAGGTCATTTTTTCCCAACGGATAAAATCCATCATTTAATCTACGACGGATAAGGTCTGTCATAAATTATCGACAGATAAGATCCGTCGCAAAAAATAAAACATCCGTAGCTGAAATTTGGAAAAAACCACCCGAATTATTTGTTATTTAAGATATTGGTGACAGATAAGGTCCGTTGCTAATATGAGGTGAGCGACAAACATCAAATTTGTCCATTTTTGACTTGTTCAGAAATTAGCGACGGATTTGGTCCGTCGCTAAAATATCTACGAAAAAAATTGCTAGATTTGTTTGTATTTTTTTTTAATCTTACACCTGATAGTCATTCAAAAAATAATTCACATGGTTGTTTAATAATATCATAATCAATCAATGATTAAACATGTGCGTGCATGTTTCACGCATTTAACATTCATCAAGACAAAATAATCAGCACAATACAAATAAAATAGTTAAAGGTCTATTTAATGTTTTCATACTACAAATGCACATGAATGTCCATTTTCCATGCTACAAATTTTTATAGCAATATAACTTTCTAAGCAGCCACATAGTCTGATATAGCCAAACAGGCAAAATCGTTCATCAGTTGGGACTGAAAGTGGGCAAGTGTAAGACTCGACCCAAGTTCCTATGTGTACGTGTGTGTGTAGGTATGCATTTCATTTCTCTTGGTCCCGATATCCTACCGGTCGAATTTCGGTGACCCACGACCCTTGGATAGTGTTTACAGTCATCCTTAACTCCGGTTACGTTAACCCGACTCGGATCCACCCGAAACCTATGCCATCTTGTTCGCATCTTCCTTGTGGTTCCATTGACGCGACCTGTGCATCCATCTGATGTAAAGATCCTAAGTTATGTATGTCTCATTTTGTAACCCTTGATCATGTGACCCACCTAGGGGTAGTGCATGTGGCCCCCACTCCCTTTTGCACAAGTTCCAACACACATACTACACACCACCTAAACCTCCATATCTTACACTACCAACACCACCCAAACCTATCCTACCCTAGCAACTTTGATTTCTTCTCCCTAGCTAATCATTCCTTTTCTACAAAACTAATCATGACTAGCCATCATTTACTAGTCTCTCTCCTTATCTCTCCCTCGCTCCTCTTCTCCTCATTCATGCAACCAAAGCTCCCAAACGTCCAGCCCTCTTCCTCCATTTTTCAAGCCCTTTGAAGCGTTCATACCTCACAATCAACCCCTAGGAATCCATCCTAGCCATTGATTCTTTCTCTTGGAGCAGATAACCCTTGTGTTGAAGGAGAAGAAGTCTTGAAGGTAGGTGCTTTCAAGCTGTTGATTTCTCCTTTCTTTTGTGATCCTCTCTTTCCTTTTCATATGGAACATGTGAGACCCACCAATCCATGGCAGGGATCCCATTTGATCCCTTGGATGTGGCCCTTGGCCCATCCTACATGCATGCATTATTCCATAATGGGGCTATTCTCCATGAACCCCATCGTAATGTATCTCATGATCTTAATCATTCTACGGTCATCTAGACCTTCATTTTATGGTGAGGATGGTATCCCCACCTTAGAAATTATTTTTATTGTGGGGTCCATGCATGTATGGACCTAAGATGTGAATATATATAACTAGATCTTTATATGAGGGATCTTAGTGGCGAAATCCCTCTATGTATGGCCAAATTCTCTCTCTATTTTTCTCCATCTATCCCTCTATTTTCTCCCTAATATTTGCTAATCATGGTGGCCCACTGATGTGCAAGGCACATTCAGCTGTCCACCCTTGATGAGACGTCCCCTTATCCCATTTTCTGGACATATGGAGATCCACCTTTCTGTCCATTCCCACATGCAAGGTCCGGATCGGTTGGGAGCATGTTTTGGATGTCTGTGGCCCATCTATGTGGCCCCACCTTAATGTACATGAGGATTATTCTTGCTGAATTTTTATTTATGGACTGCACAAGGCAGCAATATACATTGTTGTCCAGAATTTTACAGGCCCATGTTGCTGATTTTTGGGGAAGTCTTTGGCCCACATGTTTAACTTGTTTTTGAAGGAGTTAAGGGTGGGTCATTGGAGTGTGGACCCCACCCTGATGCATGCTGAAAAACCACCCCATGAAGACCTTCCTTGGGACGCCCAAGGGCTAGGCCTATGGGCCTGGACAGTCCAACAAGTGGGACCGTCCAACCATATTGTTGGAGGCGGAAAACCCCATTGTGATCTGATTTTTGGGATAGTGGCCCACTAATGTGGACCCTACCTTGTTGTACAATAATGGAGACACCTTTCCCCTCTCATTTTTCCATGATTTGATGAGCATGGGCCCACCCCAATGGGTGATCCAAAAAGGGGTAGCAACCTTTGTATAAATTAATTGTCATATCTGTTAGCCCCAAAATTTTTATCCAATGTGGCCCACCTTACTGAGACCCATCATGCATGATTGGGGACCATGTGGACCATCAAAACCTAGGGGAATCATGGCTGACTAGTAGCCATGCTGGACGTCCCATGGTGGTTGACGTCCAACATGGGCTGGCCATCCCACCTCCTTAAGGCCCCCCATAATGTAGTGTTTCATCCATCCTTTCTCCTATCTAATGTGGCCCACTTGGGCATGACTCACCCTTGGAGGGATGTCCATGGTGGGGCCCACCTTAAGGCTTGGTTTTGGGCAGCCGTCCAATCCCATGGACCGTCCACCAAGGACACCCAGCCTATGGGCTGCTGCTGGACATCCAATTTTACTACCCATAAGTATTTATTATGGGGAAGCATGGCCCACCATATTTAGGTTTGTTTATACACACATCTTGCCCTATTTTCTATCATGTTTTGGGCTTAATTAGTGCACATTTGAAGCCCACCCCAGTTGGATTTTATTGGGTCCATATTTCTAGGTAATTGTTGGACTATTTAGCCCTTTTGGGCTGGAACTTTCTAGATAGGTCCATTGGACCTTTATGCCTATATTTACCTCGTTATTGTGACAAGTTTATGGGACAAAATACTCAAGTAGTTGGGCCCTTAGTTGCCCACTAAATTTACCCCATACTTAGGCCAAGATGTGAGGCTCAACTCACTTATTTCAAATATACGAAATTACCCATATGGTTGGAATATTGGGCTGCCCATTAGGCCCACCACAATGTATGGGTTTGTAATATTTAAGGTTGGACCTGACCCTTGCTTAGGGGCCCACTATGTTACTTACTAATTAGGCCATGTGTATTGCCCCCTAGGCTCATGGATTGTTTTAAGCCTTAGGCCTCAATTTGCTTTAGTAGTGGGCTACCTTTTGGGACCCAGTTAAGATTGGATGTCCTCTTTGGTAGCCCTAAGGTAGACCCATAGGGTTGTTATAGGTGGTTGAAGGGCCACCTTGGACCCTTATTGGGATTGCTTCTTCCTTGGGCTTTTATGGCCATCTTAAATTGTGAGCTACCCCAAAGCATTGGGCCCCCACTAGAGGGTTACTCCTTAAAATAGTTGTCTATGTATCTAAACTTAGTCCCTCCTTGGGAAGGAGGAGTATGTTCCATGTCATCATCGCCGAGTGACGCACTTATACCCTTATGACCCATATGCATCATTCGCGTGAATGGATTGCATTTATGTGTGATCATTGGGCTGATACGATAGAGGGATGGAGTTTCTCCCCTTGTGCACATCGAGTGCTTGGAGCTAGTGATCTGCATGCGTGACTCATGCATTGGAATTGCATTTCATGACAATACTTCCCTTACTTCATGAGGACCTTACCTCCATAGGGACATTCGTGGATGGCCATATGTATGGACACCAAAAAAATAGTATTTGAGCATCTGAGGTACATAGGATATCCCTAGGTGAAAGCCCCTAAACCTTCAAGGTACCGAGAAGATGCCTCAATATCGTGACTGAGTGAAAATCATGAGCGCCCGAGTGTCTTACACCGTTAGGCTGCGTCTCCCACTATCATGTGGTCGGTTGAGATGGGATGTGGCCATATCCACCTGAGTGAGAGGGTATGACTAGGATGAGTCTGACTAGCTTGTGAATGGGTCCGCTACCGTCGAGCCTTGCTGATGGTTGCCTATCCACAAGTGGGTAGTGTAGTCTCTTATGCTCGTTGACTGTGCAGTCTTGATAAAGACAGTCATCTTGTAGTGCATCACACCTCGGTGGTATTCCTTATAATGGAACTGTATGGGATATATGGACTGGTTATAAGCATTGGCATCACCTCGCATTGCGTTAATATCGGTTGTATAAGCCTATTGCATTGCATAGCCATGGTTTGGCTTCCTACATTCATGACTTAGCCTTGGTTAGGCTTATAGCATTGGCATCGATCATGTTTCCCTTCTGTATCTCCTATTATTCTTCTATGCACCATTGTCATACATCTTCACCACCCTTTAAGCTTTTATAAGCTTATGCACAATTGATGCATGCAGGAGATCCTAGGTCGGCGTCATAGCGACAAAGCTTGGATAGGAGTTAAGCTGAGGACCCCAGTTTTGTAAATCTTCTTCCTTCTTTTATCATTAAATGTATTTCCTTTCAACCTTGTATCTAAAGTTTAAATTTATAGTGAATTTTGTAATGTGTCCCATGGTTATTTTTGAGATTTACTTGTTGTGATCTTGGGTATGCTCGCGTTGGAATGAATATACAGTTATGAAAATCCTCCTTGTAGGATCCCAGGATCGGAACCTACCTTAGGATCCGAGAATGGGGTACTACGAAAGTTGTTGTAGCCAGAACCGGCTATCGGGTTCCTTGTGAATCCATTTACCGAGTCTGGGGTGTGACAGGAGTTGGTATCAAAGCATAACAAGTAATTCTGGAATAACTCAGGATAACGTCGTATGTCTGCTGAGAGCATGGGACAAGTAGTGTCCCGAGAACCTTTCTTCCATTTGAGCTTATAATATTCTAACCCTACGTGTCGCCATCCTTATTTTTCTATAGACGATGCTGCATTGACATGGCGCCCGTGGCCATGGTACCCGTGGACGAGGCGCCCATGATACTCTTTCTACCTGTCACGCCCCAAACCCAAAAATCGGATTCACAGGAATCCTGATTGCCGAATATGGTGTTGACAGCCTCCGTAGTACCCCATTCTCAGCTCCCAGTGCCCATATGCCAGGTTTCGATCCTGAGATCCTACAAGGAGAATTTTTCAACGTACATTTACCTAGTAAGAAGACAACCACAAGTTTACCCAAATCACAAAGGTAACATCATCATCACATATCCAGTAATATAAACATTTGAATACAATACAAAAAGGGAGATACATATGTCAAAAATCAAAGCTCCAGAGGTCCAATGCATGCTCCAAGCTCAAAGCCGCTGCAACCAACGCCACCTGCATGCATTTATGGTGCATAAGCTTATAAAAAGCTTAGAGGGTGGTGTAAGTGTGGGAGCAACATGTGTGCTCAGAGTGTAATATCAGAGTAAATAGAAGTACTAATAAGTCCACGAACCATACAATATCATAGTAAGCAGAAATATTAACAAGTCCATGAGTCATACAATATCAGAGTACGCAATACAAATTAGTTATGCAAATGAGGAGTCAAGAGAGCCAATATCAGATGTCAAAGGTACAATGCAATATATGAATCTTGTTGAGTCCATCTAGACCATATAAGTACAGAAATATAGCAACCCAAAATACCATATGCATGCGGATGTAATGCAATATGTGATGTGAATGAAACGACCAAGCTAGAGTGTGGAGTCGAGATGATAGTACATAGTATCGTAGGCTACGGGGTCCACTACAAGGGACTTCTGTCCAAACCAGTCTCATACCTAAATTTGGATAGTCAGACTTAATGTGGTAAACTCCTGATCTCAGGTTCGTCGCGCACTCCAACAAAAATCTTGGCCATTGCGAAGGCACACGTAACAAATAGTTACGCACCACCAACCCTAGTGGATAGTGAATGAATGAATGAATAAGTATGCAACTCATGCCCAATAAGTCCACATATTAGTATTGTTCATATATGGGATCATCACTGAGATCTAGTACACTCTACACCAGGTTGTCACCCCATTAAGCACACAACTGGG
The DNA here is from genome assembly GCA_037074715.1 of Magnolia kwangsiensis. Classification (NCBI taxonomy): domain Eukaryota; kingdom Viridiplantae; phylum Streptophyta; class Magnoliopsida; order Magnoliales; family Magnoliaceae; genus Magnolia; species Magnolia kwangsiensis. The sequence goes on from CM073588.1 coordinate 24,997,159, forward strand.
TAAGTGGAAAAGACTTCACTATCCGCCTAGCCAATAGTCGGCCAATATCTACCCGGCACGTCGATAGTGGACCCATTCAGGAGTTGGTCAAACTCAGCTTAGCTATGCCTACTCCCTCAGGCGGGTAAGGCCACACCCCCTCCCAACCGACCACAATACAGTGCGAGACGTGGCCTACTATTATATGGCCCTCATGCGCTCATATACTAGTATATTGTCCTGTGATAAATCTAAAAGGACACTATGAGATTGGCTCTAATTCAAACCAAGAATAATATCATGAGCAAGCCAAATCAATCATTACCCTTAAGTCTAGTAAATAGATCGAGAACAAAGTATAGATGCCTAGGGAAGAATCAAATTCCAAATCAGAAGACCAAAATGAAGCGAAGAGACATACTAGTGCATCCAAAGTCCAAAAGCACTCTGACCCTCCAGGAACCACTCATGTGCCATCCTATGTGCCTAAAGCACCCTTTCCTCAATGTCTAACACCAGTTAAGAAAGGAAATAACTTTAATGATATATTGGACATGTTTAAGCAAGTGTAAAATAACATTCCGTTGCTCGATGCTGTCAAACAAGTCCCTGCTTACGCTAAGTTTCTTAAAGATATATGCACTCAAAAGCGTAAGCTGAATGTTCACAAGAAGGTCTTCCTTACGGAGCAACTCAGCTCCATGATTCAACACAACACCCCTCCTAAATTTAGAGATCCAGGAGCTCCCACCATTTCTTGTGTCATAGGAGATCATAAGATTGAGAAAGCATTGCTTAATTTAAGGGCGAGCGTTAATCTGCTGCCATATTCTATATATGAGTAGTTAGGACTTCGTGAGCTGAAATCAACTAAAATAACACTACAACTAGATGATAGATCTATCAAGGTGTCTCGTGGTGTTATTGAGGATGTGCTAATCTAGGTTGATAAGTTTTATTTTTCAGTGGATTTCATTGTTCTAAATACTTAGCTTGTCCAGGATCCTACTAGTCAAATTCCGGTTATCCTGTGACGTCCATTCTTAACCACATCCAATGCTATCATAAATTACAAGAATGGAGTTATGAAGTTGTCTTGTGGTAACATGAAGATTAAACTCAATATTTTTAATGCTAGATAACAACCGTCAGACTCAGATGATATATTTGAAGTGAACATGATTGAAATTCTAGTGCATGACTCTTTTCTTAAATCTTTCGAAGACACTCTTGAGACTTGTTTAGCACATTTTGACGTAGATTTTGACATAAAAAGTTCCATCCAAGAAGTCAATGCATTACTTAACTCCAATCCTGTAATGGATATTACAAAATAAAAAGCTAAAGTAGTTCTTCCACCATCTAAGTCTAAAATGGTCCCATTTATTGAGAAACCACCCGAACTTGACCTTAAACAATTACCTGAAACTCTCAAGTATGCATTCTTAGGTCCTTTTGAGACCCTGCCTGTTATCATAGCTTCTAACCTTGATAAGAAATAGGAGGGTAAGTTGCTTAATATTCTTAGAGAATATAAGGCAGCTATTGGGTGGACAATAGTAGACATAAAGGGAATAAGCCCCACTGTGTGTATTTATCGTATTCATCTTGAAGAAAATGCAAAAACGTCGCGTGAAATACGAGGAGGCTTAACCCTAACATGAAAGAGGTCGTTCGAGCGGAGGTTCTTAAATTGTTAGATATTGGTATCATTTACCCCATTTCAGATAGCACGTGGGTCAGCCCAATTCAAGTTGTTCCCAAAAAGTCTGGGATTATGGTGAACAAAAATGGCAATAATGAATTGGTGCCAACCCACATGACTACGGGTTGACGAGTTTGTATTGATTACCGTAAACTGAACCTGGTCAAAAGGAATGATCACTTTCCTCTTCCTTTTATAAACCAGATGCTTGAGAGATTGGCAGGGCATAGTTACTATTGTTTCCTGGATGGTTATTCCAGGTATAATCAGATTCTCATTGCTCCCAAGGATCAAGAGAAAATCACATTTACATGTCCTTTTGGTACATATGTCTATCAGCGTATGCCATTTGAGTTGTGTAATGTGCCTGCTACTTTTCAACGATGCATGATGAGTATTTTTTCAGACATGGTTGAGCGTTTCCTCGAGATTTTCATGGATGATTTTTTAATTTTTGGCTATTCATTTGATGAATGTTTATACCATCTATCTCTTGTCGTAAAAAGATGTAAAAAAAAAAAACCTGGTATTGAATTGGAAAAAGTGTCATTTTATGGTTCAAAAAGGGATTGTACTTGGGCATGTTATTTCAAGTAAAGGCATTGAAGCTGATAAAGCCAAGATTGATTTAATTTATAGTCTTTCTCCACCCAAAACGGTGAAGGAGATTAGATTATTTTTATCAAAATTTCTCGACCCTTATGCAATTTATTAGTTAAAGATGTTGCATTTGTCCTTAATGATATTGTCGAAAAGCTTTTAATAAGTTAAAGCAGTTAAAGCATTTATTAACTTCTGCTCCAATCATCCAACCACCTAATTGGAGTTTACCTTTTGAGCTTATATGTGATGCTTCTGATTATGCTGTTGGAGCCGTCTTAGGACAGCGATTGAACAAAATGCCTCATGTCATTTATTATACTAGTAGGACCCTAAATGATGCTCAACTTAACTATACTACTAAAAAAGAATTGTTGGCAGTGGTATTTGCTCTAGACAAATTCAGGTCGTATCTCATAGGATCAAAGGTTATAGTGTTCTCAGATCATGCAGCATTGAAATATCTTCTGTCTAAAAAAGATGTTAAACCTCGATTGATTCATTGGATTCTCTTGCTATAAGAATTCGACATTGAAATTCAGGATAAAAAGGATTCTAAAAATGTAGTAGCTGCCACTTGTCTAGACTTGTCTTGGAGTCCACAGTGGATCCTTTGCCAATGAATGAGTATTTCCCTGATGAACAACTTTTAGTTATTTCTCAATTACCTTGGTATGCGGATATTGTAAATTATCTTGTTACAAGTCAACTTCCTTCTCATTGGACTAAACGGGATAAATCCAAATTTCTTACTGAGGTTAAACATTTCTTTTGGGATGACCCATACTTATTCAAACTTTATCCTGACCAGATTATTAGAAGATGTGTGCCTGAGAGTGAGTTTCATAGTATAATCTCCTTCTATCATGACCATGAATGTGGTGGTCATTTTAGTTCAAAAAAAATAGCTGTAAAAATTTTACAATGTAGATTTTATTGGCCTACACTTTTTCGAGACGCCCACGCCTTTTGTTCTACATGTGATAGATGCCAATGTATGGGTAATATTTCTCGCAGGAACATGATGCCACCTACTAATATTCTCATTGTTGAGATACTTGATGTTTGGGGTATTGACTTCATGGGTCCATTTCCCCTGTCATTCGGTTATATGTATATCCTTGTGCCCGTCGACTATGTCTCTAAGTGAATTGAAGCAGTGCCATGTAAAATGAATGATCACAAAGTTATGGTCCATTTCTTGAAAGAAAATATCTTTTCCATTTTGGTACTCGCGCAATTATAAGTGATAGGGGTACATATTTTTGTAATAAACCATTTGAATCTTTAATAAAGAAATATTTCATCACCCATAAAGTTGTAACCCCATACCATCCACAAACAAGTGGTCAAGTAGAGGTTTCAAATCGAGAGATTAAATAAATTTTAGAGAAAACAATTCACCCTGATCGAAAAGATTGGTCGCAACATTTGAATGATCCTCTTTGGGTGTATCGTACGACTTTCAAAACCCCGATTGGAATGTCTCCCTATAGGCTAGTCTTTGGAAAAGCATGTCACTTGCCCGTGGAATTAGAACATCATGCTTATTGGGCCATCAAAACCTTTAATTTTGACTTAAATAAGGCTGGATCGCACCTTAAACTTCAACTCAATGAGTTAGAAGAAATTCGAAATGAGGCATATGAGAATGTAAAAATTTATAAAGAACAGACAAAATTTTTTCATGACAAATCAATTCTTCGCAAGACATTTGAACCGGACCAGAAAGTATTATTGTATAATTTCAGGTTACACTTCTTTCCTAGAAAACTACGTTCACGATGGTATGGTCCTTATCAGGTAGTAAAAGTATTTCCTCATGGAGCAGTTGAGATTCAAAATTCAAAGGACGAGAATATTTTCAAAGTAAATGGTCAATGGTTGAAACCATATTTAGAAGTTTTGGTTAATTATAATGTTGAGAAAATTTATTTAGAGGACCCAGGTTATCAAGATTGATTAATTCATGGTCCATGGTTGCTTTCATTGCTTGTCTAACTGAAGACGTTAAACTTAGCACTTCTAGGAGGTAACCCAACCATTCATTTTATTTCTTTTTCCTAGTTAGTTAGTTCAATGTTTGTTGGTAACATTGCTGCAAACCCTCACAAGACTACAACTCATCCACTAAGGGAAACCTAGGGGTTTAAAGGCTTGTTGCATACGCTAAATGTAATCGAGAGTACTTGCAAAAGTGGTGTAGGTAGGATTTTATTTTTTTATTTTTGTTTTGCTTGAGGACTAGCGAAACTTCTCTTTCAATTTCATTATCTTATGTGCATTACATGCTCATATCTTTTACATTGAGGACAATATAGATTTTAGGTTGGGGGTAGGAGATTCGGTTACCTAATAATCAGTATTTTCTTGGTCTTGAAAAAAAAATGTGAAAATTTTTAAATTTTTCTGGAATTTCTTGTGAATTTGAAGTGATTTTGACGGTCATCTTGGATTTAGAATTAAAAGATACTTGATATTGGTAATTTATGACTCTTGGATTCAGTTGTCTGTTAGATTTCACAGTTAATTTTGAGTTATTAATCCATGATTCAAAGTTATAAACATTGATTGAGTCATGATTTCACATATCACACCTCACTTACACATTAAGGTTTCGGTTCGATATTGAATGCTTAACTTGGTAATCACTAAGCATGAAAGGAACCAACATGAAAAAATCTTAGCATCAGTTTATAAAGAAGAATTGAAAGGGTTAGTTGAATAATCTTTACCATAGGTTTGCTCCCTATAGATGAAGATTTGATTTTCCAAGGTTGACATTCAGAACAGGCTGGGATACCAGCTTTCACCATATGTTTGCTCCCTATAGGTGAAGATCTGATTCCCTCGGCGTTACTTTAAAATTTTAAAAAAAAAAAAAGAAAAGAAAAGAAAAAAGAAGTCAAATTTTGGAAGAATGAAAGAATAATATGTGAGGCACGTTTAATTTTTGGGTGTCCTGAATGCTCTTGTTGCTTACCAATGGTATTATGAAATAGCAAAATAAATTTTAATGATGATAAGTTAAGATTACACTATACACTCATGGAACTCAATGTTTAGAATTGTTCTAATTAATGGATTAATATTTTGAACTTGATTATGAAGGTTACCGTGAGCTCGATTCCAGGAGGAAAATACTGCTCACCATTCATGGATCTTAGAATTCGCGCATCTCAACTATTTTTTTTCACAAGTCACTCGGGTTTACAAGAATTGTCTTGTATTTTTAAAATTAATTTTTCGCATACTTTGCTTGAGATTAGCAAAATGCTGGTTGGGGGTTGTGTTGAGGGTCAAATATTACATGTCAGACCCCATTTATTGCCTGAATTTACGAGCATGATACCATTTAACGCCCTTCTTTAATCGTGTTTTTGATGCAAAGTGTATTTAGGAGCCTGGACTGGAAAAGGGTACTAAAAGTAAGGATTTAGCACTTCAGAATCACCAAGGCAAGGGATGGGCCCCATGGGACCAAGATTTATGGATTTACATGCCAGAGATCTAAGAAAATTGAAAAACTAAAGCTCACGTGACCTGAAAGATGTCCAGAATGCAAGATCACAAGGTTCTCACCATTCGTTCGGCTCGAAACTTCATATATGGCTTGAGGACCAAATATTAACCGTACACATCAAAAATCAGTCATTGAATCTTGGTGGAAGTAGACCAACAGACAAATCAGCCCATAAAATAGTGAATTGGGGCCCACCCAATATCTGGATATACTTCAATTTTAGTCTCAACCCATTAAAGGGGGTGGTACAATAAATGGACGGAGCAGATCTTATACGTACATCACAGTGGACCCCAAATGTACAGCGTGTGTACATGGAGTACACACGCCCGCGCCACACAGGACCTCTCAAACCGGTTAAACTATAACATCCCGAAAATCGGGGGTCGGGTAGAAACTCAACTCCCGAGTTCCAAAATATTATTTATGCAACATAAATATGTATGATTGAATGTTGTCTGTGTTAATGTATTAAACATGAGTGGGATTAAGCCAGAACAGCATCTCATACTCCAAAGACGCTTAAATTAACAAGCGGAAGACTGTGATAATATGTATAACATATATAAACTATTGTATGTCTCCAGAGTGTGAACATGTTACCAGGTTATATACATATATGTATACTCCAAAAATAAACAAAAAGAATATACATGAGTGCTCTAAAAATATAAAATGACAAGTGTCAAGGTATCTAATCAACCTCCCTGTGATCCCGTCAATCAGAACAAGCATAAAGGAGGGATCCTCCTCATTATCATCAAGTCCGGCTCCTCCTCGCATGTCGCGCCATCATCTACAATCACAATAGGGACTGGTGGGTGTCCAAAAACACCATCCTGTAACGTGGGAGTGAGTGATCAACTCAGTGGAATAATAGAGCAGAGATTAGCATGTTATCAAATCAATCATGCGATAATAGTAAAGCAATAAATCAAACATTCCTAAATACTGTTGTTAATGCAATATGACATAACATGATGGATGCCCTCACCGACGATCTCCCTCATACGGCACCATCTTACGCCCACGGCATACTTTCTTCCCACAATGCTCCACATCTTCCAGGCACATGCAATGTGATGGTGATATGATTATCGAGTTATTATTAGTCCTTTTCATACAGCAGGATTGGAAAACTAGGGTATTTTGCTTATATCAATCGCAACACAAATCCTGTTTATGGTCGTCACTCCTAGCAATCTCATACGATGTTATATTTGTAGGTCGCTGCAAGGGCTGTTGCTCGTGCTCGTTGCGCCTCTCCCCCATCACCTTATCAATACAGGCCTAATTATCCTTAAGACTGCATCAGGACTCGTCGTCCCTATACAGTGTCAGGATAAACTCAAGGTCACTACAAAGGGCTCGTCACCTGATCAGTGTAGGCCGACAGCAAGAATATAGTGTCCCATATCACCATAATCTGCTCAGAGTAGGGTGCTCACTGGTCACTACGGGGAGGTTTGTGGCCCCAGCGTAGGCCGACAGGTCGACCACGGTGTCCCATACCACCATGCCCGGCTCATGAGTCTTTGTGGATCAAGGTACCATGGTTGACAGGGTTTTCAATGGTAAGTTTAGTACCCTAGGTTCAAGAAGTTATGACACATACATGGTGAACATACAATGGCCAGTCGGGTTACTTGACGGGCTCGACTAATACGAACGCATCTCAAGCTAAGCGACATGAAGTGCATGAAACACTTCGTGTGGCCTAACCACTGCCGCCAACCCAAGACACGACTCGCGTTCATCGACGCGTCCTTCGTGGCAAATCGGTTACCGACTTCCTGGACTAAGTATAGTCCCAAACATTTATGAATCCACATCAGTAATCATATAAAGGTAATGGAAATGTATTACAACAATGTGAGTATGTTAACACATGTTATAACATACAACTTAAGTAAATCGTCTAGCACATGCATTTCTTACATATGATGAAATCATACATATAGCCAACATGAAGGAAATCATTTACATCAGCATATTATTTGAGAATTCAATCTCAAAACTATTTCACAATACCATTTAATTCAATAAATACTAATACGAACATTTATACAAACACTTAGTCTACACACTTAGGTCTACATAGTGTATGTCGACTCAAAGTGCGCATTTGGGCGAATCTCTTCGCCAAACTGATTATGCACGCATTCCTAATATCCTAAGGTGAAAAAAAGCCATGTCAATCGTATCAGCAAAATATGGATGCAAACAGTATTTCCTACAAATGACTAAAATGCCCTAAGTCTCATATTTTTCGTCTGCTTACGAAACAGGAAACGGACAGCATGTTTTACATGTCAAACGGCGTTGCCGTCAATAATCTACTATTAAATGACATTGAAAGCATTGAAAACATCCAATCAAAGTGTCTAAAATCCGCACCTTTCACTTTAGATGTGTATCGTTTTGAACGGAGCGTATACGCTTCGTCTACGACGATCAGGTGACCTAATACACACGTACATCAGCTACTTTGCTATTTGAATCGAAGAAATCCCCAAATCAGCAAGTGGTTAGGGTTTACCTTACCTATAAGTGCGTTGGAATCGCTAGGAAAGTGATTGGAGTGCGTCGCTTAAGCACATGCAACAGCAGCAGCAGGTGGCAGGAAAATCTCTCCCACCTTCTCTCACAAACTCTCACTTTCTCTCTCACTCTTGCTAGGCTTTCTAGCAAATTCGGATGGGTGAGATAAGTGAGGGTTTAAAGCCCTTATATAACCTAATTTCTTCCCAAATTAGGCTTGAAAACAATATTTACTTGAGGTCTAACCAATTCGGGGCTGTTCTGGTCCAAAAGAGCATTTCTGGAGGTCCCCTAGCCAAACGCGGTCGGACTTAAGCTCATGCATACTGGATCTAGCACACACCAAGTTTTCAGTCTGGCAGAGTTCGCAGATCGCACGTGGCGGTCCAATTTCAGTTCAACGGTCATCGCACCTAGATCAGGTCTACAAGTCTCATGATATGAAAGAGAAATTTTTCCTGATCCGAGGGTGTAATTTGGCTGAATTCTGATGGTCAGAATGCTTAATAATAGCGCGCCAAGTCACGTGCCAGATTTGAATTAAATTTTTCAAATCTAACCCTATTCTCACTCTCTTCACTCCAGGCTCAATGAAATAGCCTCTGAATGTCGGTTGGCCTTGATTTTCGAAACGGTTGTCAAGTCCAGCTAAGCGGACATAACGGTCTAAGATTGTAGGTATCGGACTTTCGACGCGTTGTCTAGATCCAATACAAAGTTTCAAAGAGTTCCTGAGAGAAAACGGGTTTAGAGTTTGATCCAAGGTTTTAGGATATTATAGCATCATTGGTTCTACAAGTTTTGGGTCTTGTAGAACGTATTTAAAGCGATCAGGGATAATTTCACAGCTACTCCAGCGTAGCGCTAGCTAACTTATACTTAGTTTCTAAAGGAATTAATCCTAAGTGATTTCTTTGGCTATGGAATTGGGTTCTGAGCGGTTACCAAGGTGTTTTGGTTGACCCATTGCCTAAGGACGTCTAATCCTAGGTTGGCAAAAATCTGGGGTGTTACACAAACTTAGTTTGACCGAGTCTCTTCTTCAAAACAGGAAACTCTGTTTCCTCTGTCGTGAAATAGAGCCGCGGTTGGGTTCTTGTGGGCCACCACAGTGCATCGACGGTCCGATCCAGACCGTCCATTAGAATCCCACCGATCCTCTTATCCTCGCCTAGGTGTCAGTTTGACCCCATGCAAGCTATCGAAAGATCCTACCCGTTGAATGTAAGATGGACAGTGGAAGAAAGATCTCATGGGCCACTACATTTTGGATCCAAAACTGTCCCTTCCCGAACGATTTTTTAAGGAGAATTCAATGAATGGCACTGATCCTTCAAAAACTAAGGCATGTGGGCCCCACAAGTAACACAGAATCAGTCTTTAGGATTCTTTACGCAGGGGTCTGTCCAGAGAAACTCAGATTTTTCGGGCTGTTACGCATCCACAAAGAGGGTCGGATGGCCAATCCGATCCGACCATTGGGTCCAGGGAATTATTTCAATAAGAACCATGTTGTTCTTGTGCAACCATTCACAAGAACGAGATCAGAAGATGGGAGGAAAAGACATCACGTTGATTGATATTGCGGTCCACCTAAGATTTGGATTCATTCCAGATTTTGGCTCATGGCCTAAATCGGTCCTACAAATACATTGAACGGCTTTGATCTCTGAAAGAACTACTATAAATGGGGCCCATTGTCACCAGCACCAAACGCAGAACTGGCCCTGTTTCGCACGCTGCGTAAGAAGTTATTCCGCACCGACTCTAGCCACCGACTATAACACCTATAAAGAGAGAAGAAAGGAGAGAGAAAGAGGCATCGGAGGATCTCGGCTTGTGGCCAGACGTGGATCTGATCAGAGAGGAATTCAATCTGGGGCCTGGACATGAAGCACAAAACGAGAAAGAGAGAGATTTGAAAGAAATCAAAGGGATGTGCTTCTTATCAATTATATTTTTCTTCTTTCCATATAAATCTATGTTACTTTCCATGAGTTTTTAATTTCTTAACTAGGGCTCAGATGAAATCCCTAATTTGAATGATTCTTGTTTATTATTAATTTCATCCGTAATTGATTGATTTATTTCTTTCTCCAATGTGATTAAATGAAAACTCCATATTTCTCCAATCTATGAGCTTACCCAAAGTCCAAAAGTGGATGTTGTTTAGAATCTTATTCTAGGTGTGCTTGGGTCTAACCATGAACAAGTTTCCCTATAGAGAAAGAAATAGGAATCTACATCTATTCATGCCTGAACATGGATGGAAAGATGTGATCCTTGAGATTTTTTTCTAATTTTATCCTCTGTGATTCATAATCAAGCTATTAGATATCGGATGTAGATTTAAGTGGTTTGGTTGATTCTTAATGTCTATATATACATGACAATTGATTTTCATGCATTAGGGACAATCGATGTTAAGGAAAAAATCACTTGTGCTTTAAGGGAATTATACATACTGTGTACCTGACTAAGGACACAGATTGTACATTATTTATTGAATGTATATCAATCTGAATTAGGGTGAATCAATAGGTAAAACAAGAGTTAGGATAATTAAGGGTGGATTTAAAAGTCCCGGTGCTCTCCTTTAGTGAATTTTCCTTCTTGTTTTCAGTTATTTTTCACTGATTTTTGTTAGTTTACTTAATAACTAGTTAAACTATTTGTTGTATTAGTTAAGAAGAATCATAAAATTCGAATTGTGAAAACTGGTCCTCGTGGGAACGATCTCGTAATATGTACCATGTCTACACCTGATTCGTATACTTGCAAGTTTAAAATCAATTTAAATCAGGTTGGTTTTAAAAAAAAAAAACATCACTGAGCACAAGCGGATTTTTGGTGCTCGAAATCATTTCAAGCCAAGCATGAGCTTGCCCCTGGTCGACTCGGCTCGACTCAGACTCAACTTGATACTCGACCAGGGGTATATATATACCAAAAAAAAAAACCCTAAGCTACTCACCCACCCCACCCGTCCCTTTCCCAGCGCCCCTACCCTCTCTCAGCCCGTTCAAAAAAAAAAAACCCCAACCCTTAAAAAAAAAAAACAGCACCCTTCATTTCTAGCACCGGCCCCTACCCTCTCTCATCTCATCCCTACGCTCATTCAACGTCCATCCGGTGCCTCTCGTCCCTGCCACTCGTCCCTGTCCTGCCCGGTGCCCCTGTTCAGTGCCGCTGCCCGTCCCTGCTGCTCATCCCTGCCCTGCACGCATGGTGCCAGTTGTTCCTACCACAACTCACCTGGTAAGTACCTAATACCTTCAATTTGAGACATTTGTCCTTGAATATTCTGGATTTGATTTCTGTAGGAACTCATTTTCGATCTTATTCTGTATGTATTTAAAGGTACATCAGACCATTCTTTAGTAAGAATGCTATCTTGACAGTAAGTTGAAATTTTACTATAAACGTATTAATTAGAAAGATGACAGTGGGTTTTATGTAGGAATCAACTCAAAATAAAACCAAGTTGGCGTTCACTGTTCTCCAAAAATCTGTTAACGTAGGGACCGTTGGAAAGGTTTCAGTTAAATACCACACATTGTATTCATGGATATGTGTTCCACCTAATGAGTGAAATCAGGCTTTTTGGATCACCTTAGACTGAATTTAAAGTAAAGCATGCAAAATGGGAAAGTAGATGTAATTCCAATTTTCTGTAGTTGAATGGACAGCTGTGATCATTTGGGCCTAGTGCAATTCCTAATGGTAGGGTTGGAGAGTAACGTGAATAAACCTGAGTACAAGTGCTTTACCAGGAAACCTGAATGGTTAATTATCGTCCTACTAAAAGGAACACTTCCATGTCTGGTGGAATTATGTAAGAGAACAAAATGCCTGAAAAATGTCAATGACTAACTAGAAAGAAAAAAAAAAATTGCTTTTAAGCATGGCTTCATCTTGAATCAACAAGACCTATAGAATCAGCTCTCGACTCATGCTTTTAAAGAGATAAAATGAAAAACTTGATAGTGGGTATCAAACTCCAATATCCACCTATTGAGGAAACGCCTTATCCTCTTCATTATCTAAGCCTTATCCCAACTACTTAAGGTTGACTACACCAATCATACTCTACCATTTCACTCTATCAAAGACCATATCCTCGGTTAAACCATAGGTCATCTAGTCTTTCCTTGCTACCTACCCCACATTTGGCTATTTTATATGTGCTTTTATCCTTATGGTAAGTATTTTAATATTTAATCAATCAAATTAATCCAAATCTTTCCACTATCTGTGGTCTTCATCCTTAACCCAAAATCCCTTACAAGCTCAATAGGTGAACCACTAAAAACATTTCAGAGCACTAGCTAGCTACAAAACACCCGATTAATGGTCCAATAAAAGTGTTATATCCATAACTGAGTACAAGAAAGACTAGTGGATCCCACATTGGTATGCACAAGGTTTCAACCACATCTTAATGTGTGCACCCAAAAACATGGGTATGTCAGCCACTACTGTACCTTAAAAGGTGCATCAAGGCCCACTATACCGTGATCATGAAATAAGTTGAAATTTTTTTCTAGAATTTTCAAGAAATACCTGCATAAATTATATAAAGAAAGAAAGAGAGAGAGAAAAAACTCTAAATCTTCAACAAATTAGTAGATCCATAGTCTTCTAATACTCAAGCATCATAAAAAGAATCAAGAAAATTTTAATTAATTTTTTCCTGAAAATTTTAGAAAATATCTACATTATAAAAAAATAAAAAGGAAAACACCCTCAAATAGTGAAGAACTATTTGAACATGATTCTATTAATTATAAAGAACAATGAACTCTATATATATATAAACATATCCAAATACCCACTATATCGACGGAAACCCTTTACTCTTCTATCACCATTACTGTCCTCATAGTATAACAACTCTTCTTAATTCTACTATTCAAGTCCCACCTAATGGTCATTTTTTCCATGTTTCTTAATTTACTTTATAAATGACAGTTTACTTGTTACTTTTTTAGTGTTCAATGCTATCACTTTAAGATGTCTTTGGTTTTTTATTTTACATTTTGTTATTAGTTAGCTAGATGATGAATGTCAATTTCAACTTGCTCTTTTGTTTGCATAGATATTAATTATTTTTATTGTTGTAGTTGTAATATAGGATAATCAGTTGCCCATTTGAGGATTTCTATATTGTCAGACATAGATTCAGTGTGTTCTTGGATGCATAGAAATTCTTAAATTGTCCCTTTTTGGATAGTTCAGGGTTAGATAAATTGTAATGTCTTCATTTATTCCAATTTAAATGCATGTGCCTATTCTAGTTTCATCTCTCCTTTTTCTCTCTGAATATATTTCATGTATTTATTTTCATCCTTAAATGTTCACACTTTGTGCTGACGATTGACATGAGAATCAAATACAGGATTAATATATTCTGGAAAGATAAGGGGAGATATTGACGAAATTTCGACGTAGCATTTAAATTGAAAAATGAAGACATTACAATTTATCCAACCTTGAATGGGTGATTGATTTAGACAGTTAAGTATGCCCATCTAGCGGTCTAGATATAGTCATATAACATATCAAGAACTTTATTTTATAGATGACTAGTCAAGACGAAAGCCCAAATATCCCCCGGAATAGGTGCATCAGCCACATCTCGTCTAATCGTAGAATGAGACACAGACACGTCAACTACAGGCAAAGGGAAGAAGAAGATATTAGCAATGTGGGATGACTTTAAAGAAGTAACAATTAACGGTGTACAGAAGATAAAATGTAATCACTACAAAGGATTATATAACAAGATTTCAAGAGGATCTATGACACATCTAAACAGACATTTAAAGACGTGTCCTAAGAGACCAAGACTCTCTCCTCCCAGCCAACAATTGCTGTCATTTACGAAGTTAAAAAGGGACGATTCACAAGGCGTAGTGTCCACTCATAAGTTTGACAAAGAGAAGCTGAATGAGTGGTATGCTATATTAGTGATTCTAAAAGAAAAACCTTTCAAAATAATAGAAAGTAAAGGGTTTAGGGATTTCTGTCAATTCCTTAACCCTCGAGTCGAGAATGTCTCTCGCGACACAGTACAGAGAGAGTGCATAAAGATGTATGTAAAGGAGAAGATGAAACTGAAAGAAGTTTTAGCTTCAGTGTCTAGAATAAGTTTGATGTCTGATTTATGTACGACGCCAATTAAAGAAAAGAATACATTTCATTAACCGCTCACTATGTCGATAAGGATTGGAAACTCTACAAGAGAATTTTGAACTTCCACAACCTTCCTCCTCCATATACTGATTTACTTTTTTTAGATTGCATGTACAGTGTCTAGAAGGCTGGGATATTGAGAAGAAAATTTTAGCAATAACTTTAAACAATGTTTCAGCAAATGACAGTATCATTTCATGCTTACATAACCAGTTCAGGGCTATAGGAAATTTATTTTTTGAACGAAAAATATTTTAGGTCAAATGTTATGCCCATATTATAAATTTGATTGTACAAGAAGGGCTAAAAGAAATTAACAACATTATAAAGAACATAAGAGAAAGTGTGAAATATATAAGAGGGTCGCCATTAAGACTGAGTGTATAGAATGACATCATCTAACGTTTGAATGTGTCATCTAAAAAAATGTTGAATTCAAAGGTGTGTACACATTGGAACTCGACCTATGAAATTTTAGATATGGCAATGGAATTATAGTTTGTATTTCCTGAATATGCAATGCGTGACAGAACGTATTCTTGGTTGCTGAGCACAGATGATTAGGCCAAAGCAAAATAAGTTCACATATTTCTTAAAGTTTTCTACGATTGCACAAAGATTTTTTCTGGGAATCAGTATCCAACCACGAATCTGTTTCTTCCGTCTCTTTGGAAGATTAAGGATGCTCTACAAAAAAATGCCGGTGCGGGTCCAGATTTCATACGCCAGATGACAGTTGGTATGAAGACAAAATTCGATAAATGCTGAGACGAATGTCAACTGTTGATGTCCTTGGCAGTTGTTCTTAATCCTTTTTATAATATGGGGTTGGTTAAGTTTATTTTCATGAAGCTTTATCCTACTGAAAGAGCGACAACAGAGACGTCCAAGGTTTGTCAAGGCCTTGAAGATTTGTACAATTCGTATGTCACTACTTTACCTGCAGGGGGTGTTGAAGTAAGTAGAGATGCAGATATTTCTGTACCTGGTAATCTGGATGTGCTAAATGAATACATATCGTACTTAGTACAAGAATGAATGGGAGTTGAGACTAAAGAATCAAAGCTAGAAATGTACCTCAATAAGCCAATTTTAGTGCGATCCGAATTTGATGTGTTGGAATGGTGAAAGATGGGGGTTAGTGAATCAAAATACCCCACATTATTTGTGATGGCACGGGACATATTATCAATATCAATTTCAACAGTGGCATCAGAATCCGCATTCAAATAAGGAGCAGGGTTGTGAGGAAGTATCGAAGCTCACTTTCGCCAAATACAGTTAAACAATTGATTTGTACGGAAGATTGGTTGCGCCCAATATGGGGAGGAGATATGAATGATTATGAAGAAGAAGAGATTAAGATTTATGACAAGTCTCTACCTGCAAATCAGTAATTATTTTCAATTTTTCAATTCTTTTTGGTTGAAAGTTGAATGATCTGTAATATTATTTCACTTCAAACATGAAAGTATTGGAATGTGGTTTGTAAGACTTTGAATCTTTGATATTTATTTACATATGCTTATTCATTTGTTTTTATTTTTGATACATTTATATTGTTTTATTTTATTCTTATATTAAGTTCAAATTATTTATCAATGTTCTGATTTTTTATTAAAAATTGAATGTAGATATGTCGTCATCTGACCCATTGACAAACATTTGGGACTACGCTTCCCTAGTTGAATCACCACTAAGGTCAGGAAAAACAAAGATAAAGTGTGGTATGTGTGGCGCAAAATTTGTGAACAAGACTAATCGGTTTCGGTTACACTTTTCATGTCAAGGTGGTGATGTAAAACCATGCCCAAATGCTCCTAAGGATGTCCAAATTCTTTTTTCAGGCCCTGTTAGATTCGAATAGAAAATCTTTCACTCCATCGAAACCTTCTGCTTCTGAATCTAGTACACGAATGGCATCCACAA
Organism: Magnolia kwangsiensis; assembly: GCA_037074715.1. Taxonomy (NCBI): domain Eukaryota; kingdom Viridiplantae; phylum Streptophyta; class Magnoliopsida; order Magnoliales; family Magnoliaceae; genus Magnolia; species Magnolia kwangsiensis. The sequence continues at coordinate 25,013,631 of CM073588.1, forward strand.
AAGATGCAGAGGTGTAACGACTCAAAAAATTCTGTACCAAGACCTGAGTACCACCTCGAGCAGAAATCACTTAGGATTAATTCCCTTGAAAATTAAACGTAAGTTAACTAGCGCTAAGTTAGACTAGCTGTGAAATGGGCACAGTTCGCTTTAAATATATTCTGCAAGACATAAAACCTGTACAATCGTTAACGCTATATTATCCTGAAATCTAGAATCCAACTCTAAACCCAATTGCTCTCGGGAGCACTTTGAAACTTCGTATCGGACCTGGACTGTATGTCGAAAGTCCGATAGCGATGAACTTAGACAATTATAACCGCCTAGTTGGACTTGACTATTACCTTGAAAATCAAAGCCAAATGATGTCCTGAGACCATTTCCTTGAGTCCAGAGTGAAGAGAGTGAGAAAGCGAAGATTTTTAGAAAATTAAATATAATTTTAAGTAATCTGAGACGTGTCACTTATGCGTTATTTGTAAGCGTACTGACCGTTAGATTTTGACCCAAATTCACCCTCGGATCAGGATAAGTGGCCCTTACATGTCATAGTACTTATAGCTCTGATCGAGTTTTCATAACCATTGAACTGAAACTGGTCCGCCACGGCCAATCTAGAAACTCAACCAGACTGAAAACTTAGCTTGACCAAGATCCAATATTAGAGAGCTTAAGTCCGACCGCATTTAGTAATAGGACCTCCAGAAGTGCTCCGTTGGATCGAAACAGACCCGATTTGGTTATAACATAAGTATACCTTGGCCCTGAGTCTAATTTAGTGAGTTTTTAGCCTATATAAGGACCTTAAACCCTCTCTCATTCCTCACATACGAATTTGAGAGAAAACCTACGAGAGAGAAGAGAGAAAAGAGAGAGTTAGTGTGAGAGTTGTCGGAGAAAGTTCCTGTTGTTCTACCCTGCTATTATACATACTTAACCATCCCGATCGAATCGCTATTCCGACGATTCTGACTTCATTCCTAGGTAAGAAAACCTAACCCTAACCTGTTTGGGGGTTTTCATCGATGTAAGTAGCATGATAGCTAATCTAATTCGTATTGTAGGTTGTCATTCCACCATTGACAAGACTCAGTGTCTAAACTAAATTCGTTACACGTTTACCAGCGTAAGGTGCGGATTTTAGACATATAGGTTATGGTTTTCAAGGCTTTCAATGTCAGTTAATGATTTATTACTGACATAGATGCTATTTCACATATCTAACGTGTTGTTTGTTTTGTTTTACGAATACGTATGGAAAATGTATAATATTGCGTATTCTATGTATTTATTGCAATACTTATATACGTATAGAATTTGGATTTGAGTTTAACATGATTATTTGCTGTGAATATATGCTTGTTACATGTGTGACAACTCCTTAGCGAAAGGACTTGCCCTAAATCACACCACGGCCAATATACGCTATATATGTTAAAGTGTGTAGCCAACGTGTTTGTGAAAATGTTTAAATGAATACGGAACCTGGATTCATGCATGCCATGATTATCCGTCGTGGGTATATGCATGTGGTATATGGGGAAACTCCCTAGTGAAAGGATTTAGCCTAATACATGTATAATCATACACACATGTATGATAAAGCAAGTATTCTAAGTGTTTATGGAAATGTCTGAATGAGCATGTTGTTTCTATGAAATACTTTATATGAGGGTTGAGATGTGAATCTCGGCTACCTTATTTATGTGTATGATTTCCTCCATGTACGTTTACATCATGAGGTTTGCTTATTTATGAAATGAACGTGATGTTTTTGATGCACTTCTCAACATGCTCATGTTTGAAATGATTGATTTATCTGTTCATTACAGTTTTTACTGTTTCTTATGATTACTTGTTGAAAATGGATGAGATTGGGATTATGATATAGTACAGGCAATCGGTAATCAGCCTTGAGAGCGTGGCTGAGATTCATTCTCCACGTAAGATATGTTTGACGAACCCGAGTCGTACGTTGGTCATCGGCAGTGGTTAGGCCACACGAAGTGCTTACGCATTTCATGTCGATTGATTCGATGTGTGCTCATACTAGTCGAGCTCGTCAAGTAACCCGATCTGCCTATTGTATGTTCACTATGTATGGATGCTATTGCTTGAACCTAGGGTACTGAACTTACCAGGGATAACCCTGATAACCGTGGTACCTTAATTCATTAAGACTCATGAGCCGGGTATGGTAGTATGGGATACCGTGGTCGAGCTGTCGGCCTACGCTGGGGTCACGAGCCTCCCCGTAGTGACCAGTGAGCAACCCAGACTCGTGAGCCGAATATGGTGGTATGGGACACTGTACTCGAGCTGTCGGCCTACATTGCTTGGTGATGGGGGAGTGGTGTAACGATTGCGTGTAACATCCCTGGCAGCCCTTGTAGCGACCTCGAGCGTACTCTTAGTCTACGAGGAGGAGACGACCCTCCCGTAGCAACAAGAGTACAAACTAGGCCTGTGTTGATTTGGTGATAGGGGAGTGGAGTAACGATTACGTGTAACAGCCCTAGCAGCCCTTGCAGTGACCTAAAATCGTAACATCGTATGAGATTAACTAGGAGTGACGACCCTAGATAAGATCCTTGTTAGGAATGATATAAGGAAAGTACCTTAGTTTCTCAATCCTGCTGAATGAAAGGACTAATAACAACTCGGTAATCATATCGCACTGCATGTGCCTAGAAGATGTGGAGCACTGAGGGATGAAAGCATACCGCGAACGTGAGATGGTGTCGCATGAGGGAGTATGTAGGCAAGGGCACACATCATTATTGTATCTCATCCTTGCATTAACAAGAGTAGCTAGGAATATTTGACTATACTGCTTTATCATTACTGCTTGACTGAATTAATAACATGTTAACCTTTGCTCTATGATTCCACTAAGTTGATCACTCACTCCCACGTTACGGAACAATGCTTTAAACACCAACCAGACTCTGTCTTAGGTACAGATGGCGAGACGATTCAGGAGTCGAAGCTGGACTATTACGAGGACCAGGACGAGTTCTTGTACATGCAGTTCTCTGACGGTTTCGCATAAGCAGCCTGGATCGACGGGGTTTTGATAGTTGGACTATCCTTTGTTATTTTGATTTTTGATTTAATGTATGTATATGGTGACTCGGAGACGTATTCATACTTTGGAGATAGATCAAAATTATTTTATTTTATATGCAGTGATATACATCGTTCAGTCTTTCGCTTGCGTTTTATCAATAGATCTGGAGTATGAATTACTGTCTTGGTATAATCTCACTCATGTTTGAGGCTGTAACGCCCGTGAAAAATCTGTACTTGGGCTCGAGTACCAACTCGACCCGAAATCGCGTAAAATTAATTTCCATGAAAATTAAGCGTAAGTTAGCTAGCGCAATGCTAGAGGAGCTGGAAAATAGTCCCTGATCACTTTAAATACATTCTGCAAGACTCAAATCGAGTAGAACAAACAACTCTACAATACTCTATAACCTCGGATCAAACTCTAAGCGGGTTTGTCCTCTGGACCACGTTGAACTTTTGTATTGGATTTAGACCGCGCGTCGAAGGTCCGATACCTCCTATCTTAGACCGTTAGAACCGCCCAGCTGGACTTGACAATCAACTCGAAAATCAAGTCAAACCGATAATCACAGACTATTTCGTTGAACCCGGACTGAAGCGACCGCGAATAGGGACGAATTTGGAATTTCAAATTCACATCTGACACACGACTTGACGCGTCAGTATTAAGCGTTCTGACCGTCAGAATTCATCCAGATTACACCCTCGGATTAGGAAAAATTTCTATTTATTATCATGAGACTTTCAGCCCTGATCTATGTGCGGTGACCGCTGAACTGAAACTGGTCCGCCACGTGCGATCTGTGAACCCTGCTAGACTGAAAACTTAATACGAGCTACATCTGGTACACATGAACTTAAGTCCGATCGCAATCGACCAGGGGACCACCAGAAAGCAGTTTTTGGACCGAAACAGCCCCGAAATGGATGGGCACCAAGTAAACTTCGTCCCGGAGCCTATTTTCGGCGTTTTTAAGCTTATAAAAGGGGTTGAAACCCTCATTTCTCCCTTCCATCCGAAAATCCCAAACCCTAGAGAAAAAGAGAGAGAGTTTGAGAGAAAGAGAAGAAGGGAATTTTCCCACTTTCGAGCCGCCGACTGCTAGTGCTTCAGCACTTCTTTCCAATCACCTGGCTGGTGATTTCTCCCCTTTTTCAGGTATAAAATAACTCCAAAAACTTGCTGATTTAGGGTTTACTTAGAATCATGGCATGTTAGCTAACGTATTCCATAAATCAGGTTCTCCTACCGCCGTAGACGAAGCGTACACGCTCCGTTCAAAATCCCGCAACCGTAAGAGACTAGGTGAGGATTTTAGACGCTTTGATTGACGGTTTACAACGCTTTCAATGTCGTTTAATAGTAGATTATCGACGGCATCGCCGTTTGACATGTACAACATGCTCTCCATTTCCTGTTTCGTAAATTAACGAAGAATGTGAGATTTAGGGCATTTTAGTCATTTGTAGGAAGTACGGTCTACATGCATATTTTGCTGACGTGATTGACATGGTTCGTCGCCGCATTAGGGAGTTAGGAATGCTTGCATAATCAGTTTGGCGAAGAGATTCGCCAAGTTGCGTACTTTGGGTCGACATACTATATGTGGACTTAAGTGTGTAGTGTATGTGTTTGTATAAATGCTTGTATTAGTATGTATTGAATTAAATGATGTTAGGTAGTAGTTTGAGATTGATTTCTTAATTTATATGCTGACCTAAATGATTTCCTACATGTTGACCTTATGCATGATTGCATTACATGCATAGAAAGTATGCCTTGAGGATTTACTTAAGTTGAATGTTATAACATGTGTTAACATGCTCACATGATGTATTTCAATTCCAATACCCTTGTATATAGTGCTAATGTGATTCCATAGATGTTTGGGACTTGAATTAGTCCAGGCAGTCGGTAACCGAGCGAATTCGTGGCTGACTGGTCATAGCCACGAACGACGCGTCGATGAACGTGATTCGTGTTTAGAGTTGGCGGCAGTGGTTAGGCCACGCGAAGTGTTTTACGCACTTCATGTCGTTCGACTTGAGATGCGATCGCGCTAGTCGAGCCCGTCAAGTAACCCGACTGGCCGATGTATGTTCACCTTGTATGAATCATAACTGCTTGAACCTAGGGTACTGAACTTACCATTGTAAACCCTGTTAACCATGGTACCTTGATCCACGAAGACTCATGAGCCGGGCATGGTGGTATGGGACACCGTGGTCGAGCTGTCGGCCTACGCTGGGGCCACAAACCTCCCCGTAGTGACCAGTGAGCACCTTGACTCGTGAGCAGATTATGGTGGTATGGGACACTATATTCTAGCTGTCGGCCTACACTGATCAGGCGACGAGCCCTTTGTAGTGACCGCGAGCGTATTCTGAGTCCACGGGAGGCGACGACCCTTCCGTTGCAGTAGAGTACGGTAGGCCTGTATTGATAAGGTGATGGGGGAGCGGTGCAACGAGTGCGAGCAACAGCCCTGGCAGCCCTTGCAGTGACCTACGAAATATATATCGTATGAGATTGCTAGGAGTGACGACCCTAGACAGGATCTGTGTTGGGATTGATACAAGGGAAGTACCTTAGTTTCCCAATCCTGCTGTTTGAATGGACTTAATAACAACTTGGAAATCATATCACCATAACATTGCATGTGCCTGGAAGATGTGGAGCACTCTAGGGAGTGTGTCATGCCGCGGTCGTAAGATGTTGCCGCATGAGGGAGATCGTCGATGAGGGCATACATCACGTCATGTCATCTTGCATTAACAAGAGTATTAGGATTGTCTGATTTACTGCTTTACTATTATCGCGTGATTGAATTGTGAACATGCTAATCTTTGCTCTATGATTCCACTGAGTTGATCACTCACTCCCACGTTACGGGATGGTGTTTGCAACACCCACCAGACCCTGTTGTAGGTACAGGTGAGACCGAGATCCAGGAGGTGGAGTCGGAGATCGACGAGGACCAGGATGAGTTCTCGTATATGCAGTACCACGACGGCTTCCCGTAGGCGACCTGGATCGAGGGGACATCAGTGGGACTATTTTGAACATTATTTTTTTGGTTATGTATATGTATATGAGACTCAGAGATATAGTCATACTTTGGAGATAGATGAGATTTACTTTATTTTTCCATACAGTGATATATATATATATATTGTTTAGTCTTCCGCTTGCTTTTATCACTGGATCTGAAGTATGAATTGCAGTTTTGGTATACTTTTACTCATGTGAATGCTTTAAATCAGACAACATTGAATCATAACCATTTTTGTTGCATAAGTGACGGTCTGGAACTCGGGAGTTGAGTTTATACACGACCCCCGATTTTCAGGGTGTTACAAGTTGGTATCAGAGCATGAATGAGAGTATACTGGGCCTGAGTTATGGTCTCGCGACGTACGCTGTCGCTTTCTTTGACTTAGGTGGGTGCGAGAAGGGTCTAGAAACACTTCTAAGATCGTATATTCGTCGATAGGCGAAGTCTATTAGGATCGATCGCAAGATCGAGTCTGTAACGTATCTCGGGTCGCGTAAAGCAACCCGAATCACTTTTAAGCTGTAGGAAGTCGGGTGGAGACGTCCTATGAGCGATTTTAAACCGCAAAAGTGAATCCTTGGACCGTGGGATGACCACGACTCCTGTAATCAATCGCCAGGGCTTAAAAACCCCGTTTCGCCAAAAATTCCCAAAATTCCTCCTCTAAACACTCCAACCTTCAGTTCTTTCTTATCCATTTCATGTTAGGCATCAAACCTAATATGAAAATAACACAAATTAGTACATTCACTAAATTTTACAGTGAATAGTAAAATTTCATGAAAAATGGCCATAAGTCCATTCTAACTTCACTTTCTTTAGCAACTAAGGATCTAGATAGGTGTACTGGCTCCTTTTACCCTAAATTCATATGCTGCATCATATAGTTTGGTATTCGGGATTGCGATGTGGACCCGGAAAGCCCCGAACACATGTTTGGGCTCATACAGACCAGAGTACAATGAACCAGGGGGTGGGACTTAACTTTTTGGAACCCTGGGACCATGGGGGACCAGACCCATAGGGTCCCACCGGCCAACGTGGAAGTTGGCCGGCAATGCCATCGCCGGTCGGGCGATGCATCGTTGACCGGCGGGGCCCAATGGAGCTGATTTTTGGGCGCACGCCCTTAAATGGCACGTGCACCCTCCCTATGCATCTCCCATCTCACAAAAACCCCCAAATCTTACCCCTCCTTCACAAACAGCCCTCTCCATAGCCCTATTTTCGATTTTCAGCAACCCACTCCAAACTCCGGCGTCCCAAACCACTTCTAGGACCCTCCTTGGCCAAAACTGACCACCACCCATCACTTATTGGGTGTTGGCAGCCTCTCTTCTTGAAGATCTCACCATTTGGAGCTCCAAAATCCCCCAAATAGAGCTGAAATCGTGAGGTGCTCCATTCTATCTTTTTGTTTGTATTTCTCCCTGAAAGTACAGCCTTGGGAAGCTTGAAGCATCCCTCTACGACACCTAGATTTCCTTTTCTCAGATTGGACAGCCGCTTCTTCGTATTTTTACCGTTTTTCATGGCTTTCGTGGAAGCCATTTTGGGCCTTTTGTCACTCTCATCCATCATATCTTTGATGGGTAAGAGAAAAACCGCAACAGACGAGGCTGGGCCGAGCCGCCCTGCTCGATCGAGAAGACCGCGGGGTGGTGCCGCAAGTTCAAGCACCGCCGTAGGTCTAGCTGCAGTCCTGGAGTGCCGTACAAAGCGGGATTTGGATCCCCATGCACACCTTGGACGAACAATTTTATCAGAGATGCCTCATGGCCAATACACTGATCGCAAAGTGTTATTTGAGGCGGACGTAGATGGACGATTGTTTGGCGAGTATCTGTTGTTCGAACGCATTGAAGCTGCGCACTGGGGTCCGATCTTTGAAGCTCGCGCTCGTGCTAATGTGAGCACCGTTCGTGCCTTCTATGCTAGCATCCAGAATCCTACCTTGGAGCCTTTGCAGTTCAAAATCCCTTTTGGTAGAGATCGGATGGCTACGATCGACGTTCGGCTGATTGCGCAACTTCTCAACGTGCCTCTAGGTGATGTGCATCCTAGTGAGAAGAATCTGAGGACTAGACATGAACGAGATCGCCGCACCAGGTTTCTATGCGGTAAGTTGGTTCCATGGCAGCCTAATAATAGCCTCAAGGCGACGTACATGTCTGAGGATTTGCGCCTGCTGTACCATATCTGCACGTTCAATGTCTATCCCAGGTCGACGAACCGCATTGAATGTACACGTCTTATGGTCGATTTCTTATTTCTGGTGGCCCAGGGAGAGAACGTATGTATGGCCACTTTCATCTTACGGCAGATAGTTCTCATAGCCAGGTCGAGAAGAACATCCGAATCGCTTCCCTTTGGCCGACTTATTTGCAAGATTGCGCTTGAGTTTGCCTATAGACTTGGGCCGGAATTGCCCGTATCGATTCACACCATCGATGAGTCGACAATGGTCAAGATGAAGATTGGGTCGCAATACCGTGAAAATTAACTTGAAAGGGATAGTGGGGATGACTTTGATGAAGAGGAAGATAAAAGCGAAGAAGAACCTAGAGCAGAGGTTCAGGAAGAAGCTCAGGAAGAAGCAGAAGAGGAGGCTCAGGACACTGATGAGAGCCCTCCTCCTTCTGCGCAGGCTACTATCGATGATCGCATTGCTCGGATGGAGGAGAATCAGACCGCTTTGCCTAGGGAAGTCCAAGAACTTCGCGCAGAAGTCACGGATGCCAAGGCCGTTACAAAGAAGAAATTTGGCAAGGTAAGTCGCACCTTGAAGGCGATCCTGTGTTGCTTACAGGATAAGGGTGCTCCTCTTCCGTCACCAGACTCCGACTAGCGATGCAATCTCTGATGTTATTATCAGTAGTTAGTCATTTCCTGTTTTATGTGTGTAAGCCTGTTAGGGCTAGTGCTTTGCTTATGTTGTTGTTGTTTAACTGTCTTAATTTTCATGTAATTCTCGTCATGATGCTTGTAAGGATATATCCCTTGTATTGTGACAATTTTGATTAATTGAAATGCATGGAATGCCTTTGACTCTTTATGTGGATGATTGTGGTGTATTTGTGCAATTGAGACTGACAAGGTTGCGCCCTATTTTGAATATAGGGAATGCCACCTAAGACTACGAGGAGCACGGTTCGGCTTGCATTGTCAGAGCATATGGATCAGACTCCCTCTCAGTCTGGCACTCGTTCGGACCCTGCTGTGGGCCCGATTCCTGAGGCGGTTCGATCGTCTCAGCCTACTGCTGGTCCTACAGATGGACCACCGCCATTTACACCATCAGTTAGAGAGCCACATCGTGCATCTGCATCCACACCGCATCCGTCACAGCCTTCTCCACCCCCTGACAGATTCGAGCAGATGATGGCTATGATGCTACAGCAGCAGCAGCTTCTGACCACCATAGTAGGGACACTAGCCCAGGGTGGGGGTGCGACTACATCTACTCCACCTGCACCACCTGCGCATCCAGCTGAGGATGCCTATACATACGCCCAGGATGAGGGCATGGCTCATCCTGCGCCGCCTGCTTTTCCTGCGAGGAATCTTGCCGACACACGGGGCCTTTTGGAGCGATTTCAGCGCTTGCGGCCTCCTACTTTCTCAGGTTCTCACAGACCTGAGGAGGCTGAGTATTGGCTCGACCGGGTGTCGAAGATTCTACGGATGTTGCACTGCACCGAGGCTGAGCAGGTAGAGCTGGCTACCTTCCTGTTTGAGAGAGAGGCCAGCATGTGGTGGGATAGTGTACTGCGGACCGTTGCCGCAGATTTTGTATGGACGTGGGCAGCATTTGAGTTCCACTTCCATGAGAAGTATTATCCCCAGACCTACAGGCATGACAGGGAGAATGAGTTTCTCCGTCTCAGACAGGTAGCGATGACAATTACCGAGTATGAGCATCGATTCACAGAGTTGGGCAGGTATGTCCCGACGATCCTAGCTGATGAGCAGATGCGCATACGGCGCTTTTTGGAGGGCTTGCGACTGGATATTCGGTCGAAGATGTGTTGTGTTAGTTTTCCCTCTTATGCGGAGTTGGTTCACATGTCCATGCGGGCAGAGCAGGACTTGGATCGACTTGCGGGATCTCGAGGCCTGGCTGCTTCTAGGCCGCGACCGGATTTGCCAGACAGGCCCTTCGCGGGCAAGAGGCCTCGCATTGATCCTCCTACTAGGACTACGGCGCCTGTACCATCGTTTCGGTGCCCTGATCTGACATGTACATACTGTGGGAGGACGGGCCACTTGGCGCAGAGTTGCTTTTCGAGGATGCGGGACAGTGGGTTCTCGCCACCGTAGAAGATTGATCGTGTACGTCCACAGGCGATATCAGCACCGCCTATACGGTCAGCTCCTGCGCATCCTTCTTTCAGACCTACGGTATCGCAGATTCGACAGCCTCCACGACCCTTGACACAGCGGCCGAACCGGCCACAGCAGGCTCGAGTTCATGCATTGACCGCTGAGGCAGCTACGACACCGACTTTCTAGCATTCAGCCTTTGAGGTCACGGCCCATATCGGAGGTACTCCCGTTCTTGTCATGGTGGACACTGGTTCCACGATTTCTTTGATATCGCGTGCCGTAGTCAGGCGTCTTGGGTTACAGACTATCACTATGGATAGCGTGCGAGTCTTTGCAGCTCATGGAGACTATTCGGATGTCACCCAGATGTGTGAGGGTTGTTTGGTTGATCTGGGAGGCAGGACGATGACTCTTGATCTGGTCGTCGATCCCTCGCTTGTTTATCTCGACGTCATTCTTGGCATGGACTGGTTGACGGCAGCGAGAGCCGAGATTGACTGCGAGGCTCGTGTGGTGACGATGTACGAGCCTGAGGGCACGCCTTTCACGTTTTCAGTGCGGGTAAATCTTCCTTTCCGCATACTTAGCTACGCCACTCTATTGCGCGACGCTGGTGCCCAGGTACTTGAGCAGACGCCAGTTGTTTCTGAGTTCGGGGATCTGTTCAGGAAGATCCCTGGTTTGCCGCCCCGACGTGAGATCGATTTCACTATCGATCTGGTTCCTGGTTCTACACCCGTCTCACTGCCGACGTATCGCATGGCACCATGTGAGATGGAGGAGTTGAGGACGCAGATTGATGGCCTGTTAGAGCTTGGCTTTATACGGCCTAGCGTGTCTCCTTGGGGAGCACCGGTCTTGTTCGTGAAGAAGAAGGATGGTTCGCTGCGATTGTGTATTGATTATCGCAGGCTGAACCAGCTCATGGTGAAGAACAAGTACCCTTTGCCCAGGATCGATGACTTGTTTGATCAGTTGAGAGGAGCGCAGTACTTCTCGAAGATTGATCTTCAGTCAGGATATCATCCGCTGCGCGTCAGGGATGAGGACGTGCAGAAGACAGCATTCAGGACCAGTTTTGGCCACTACGAGTTCCTCGTGATGTCGTTCGGTCTCACGAACGCACCGGCCGTGTTCATGGATCTGATGAACTGGGTATTTCGGCCTTTCCTCTATCGATTCGTCGTTGTATTCATCGATGACATTTTGGTGTACTCTAGGAGTCGAGAGGAGCATGAGGAGCACTTGCGTTTGGTCCTTGATACGCTCAGACGGCATCAGTTGTTCGCACAGTATAAGAAGTGCGACTTCTGGAAGCAGGAGGTGAAGTTTCTGGGACACATGGTGTCCAAGGATGGCATGGCAGTTGACCGGTCTAAGGTAGCTGCGGTGCAGGACTGGGAGCAGCCTGGTTCTGTCACTGAGGTGAGGAGTTTCTTGGGTCTCGCTGGTTACTATCGGCGCTTCATTCAGGACTTCTCGAAGATCGCGAGACCCTTATCTCAGTTGACACGGAAGGACGTGAAGTTCGCCTGAAATGATAAGGCGGAGTCAGCTTTTCAGGAGCTGAAGGACAGACTTACGTCCGCCCCTGTGCTAGTATTGCCAGAGCAAGGGGTTAGATACACTATATACACTGACGCGTCTAGCGTTAGTTTGGGTTGTGTCCTTATGCAGAGGGACAGGGTAATTTCGTATGCCTCGAGACAATTAATGAAGCACGAGGAGAATTACCCTACACACGACCTGGAGTTGGCAGCCGTTATATTCGCACTGAGACTCTGGAGACATTACCTCTACGGAGAGGAGTTCGAGCTCTTTTGCGACCACAAGAGCCTCAAGTACATATTCACGCAGCGAGACTTGAATATGAGGCAGCGGCGATGGATGGAGACGCTAAAGGACTTCAAGTTTGAAGTCTCTTACCATCCTGGGAAGGAGAACCTTGTGGCTGATGCGTTGAGCCGCAAGAAGGCGATAGAGTTTGCGGCTCCGCTGATGGTTGCCGAGTGGGATATGGTTAAGTTTTTGCGAGACTTTGAGCAGAAACTCACCGTAGAGGAGCCATTTGAGTTCATCGCACATGTACAGGTGCGATCTCAGATCGATGACCGAGTCGTCGAGGCGCAGAGGGACGATGCGCATCTTACTGAGCTTCGAGAGCAGGCCAGTGATGATGCTGACGCCGACTGGCGAGTTGGTATGGATGGGGGCTTACGTTACCTTGGCCGCCTATGCGTCCCAGATGTCCCTGACTTGAGACGAGAGATTCTCGAGGCTGCGCATTCTACTAGACTCGCGATGCATCCAGGCAGTACGAAGATGTATCGTGACGTAAAGAGGACGTATTGGTGGGAAGGTATGAAGACCCACATAGCTGAGTTCGTGTCCCGTTGTCTCACTTGTCAGCAGGTGAAGGCAGAGCATCGCCGACCACCTGGACTTTTGCAACCTATGCCGATTGCAGAGTGGAAGTGGGATTTCATTTCCATGGACTTCATTTCTGGGTTACCGAAGACGAGGAAGGGACATGATTCCATTTGGGTGATCGTCGACCAATTGACGAAGTCGGCGCACTTCCTACCGATCAGAGTTACGAACTCTGCAGACGAGCTGGCTAGATTGTACATCAGGGAGATCGTGCGTCTGCATGGAGTTCCGTTGGAGATCGTGTCGGACAGAGACACGCGGTTCACTTCTATTTTCTGGACTCGCATTCAGGAGGCTATGGGTGTGAAGTTGAAGTTCAGTACTGCCTTCCACCCACAGACGGACGAACAGAAGGAGCGAGTGAACCAGATCCTGGAGGACATGTTGCGAACTTGCGCATTGGACTTCAAGGACAGTTGGGATGACTGTCTTGCATATGCGGAGTTTGGGACAACAATAGCTTCCATGCGAGTATCGGCATAGCACCTTATGAGGCGCTGTATGGGCGACCTTGTCGCGCACCGCATTGTTGGTTAGAGGTCGGTGAGCGTAGCTTGATTGGCCCAGAGTTGGTGCAGGCGACGTCAGAGAAGATTGATATTATTCGACGTCGGCTTCTTACAGCGCAGAGCAGACAGAAGAGTTACGCCGATACGAGACGACGGCCACTAGAGTTCACAGTCGGGGATCATGTGTTTTTGCGAGTTTCCCCTATGAAGGGAGTCCTTCGGTTCGGGAAGAAGGGGAAGCTGGCACCGCGATTCATTGGCCCATTCCAGATCCTCGATCGTGTGGGAGCAGTGGCTTACCGATTGGCTTTACCCACGCCCCTCGCGAGCGTCCACAACGTATTTCATGTTTCTATGCTGAAGAAGTACGTTGCTGATCCTTCCCATATCATCAGATGGGAGCAGGTGCAGTTAGGAGAGGATGTTACTTATATCCTGCGACCGACACGCATCTTAGACAGGAAGGAGCAGGTACTGCATAGCAAGGTGATTCCCCTTGTGAAGGTACTATGGACGCATCATACTGAGGAGGAGGCTACTTGGGAGACAGAAGCCGAGATCAGAAAGAACTACCCACAGCTTCTCGAGGAGTACGAACAGGTACAAATTTCGAGGACGAAATTATTTGTTAAGGGGGGTAGATTGTAACGCCCGTGAAAAATCTGTACTTGGGCTCGAGTACCAACTCGACCCGAAATCGCGTAAAATTAATTTCCATGGAAATTAAGCGTAAGTTAGCTAGCGCAATGCTAGAGTAGCTGGGAAATAGTCCCTGATCACTTTAAATACATTCTGCAAGACCCAAATCGAGTAGAACAAACAACTCTACAATACTCTATAACCTCGGATCAAACTCTAAGCGGGTTTGTCCTCTGGACCACGTTGAACTTTTGTATTGGATTTAGACCGCGCGTCGAAGGTCCGATACCTCCTATCTTAGACCGTTAGAACCGCCCAGCTGGACTTGACAAGCATCTCGAAAATCAAGTCAAACCGATAATCACAGACTATTTCGTTGAACCCGGACTGAAGCGACCGCGAATAGGGACGAATTTGGAATTTCAAATTCAAATCTGGCACACGACTTGACGCGTCAGTATTAAGCGTTCTGACCGTCAGAATTCATCCAGATTACACCCTCGGATCAGGAAAAATTTCTATTTATTATCATGAGACTTTCAGCCCTGATCTATGTGCGGTGACCGCTGAACTGAAACTGGTCCGCCACGTGCAATCAGTAAACCCTGCCAGACTGAAAACTTAATACGAGCTACATCTGGTACACATGAGCTTAAGTCCGATCGCAATCGACCAGGGGACCACCAGAAAGCAGTTTTTGGACCGAAACAGCCCCGAAATGGATGGGCACCAAGTAAACTTCGTCCCGGAGCCTATTTTCGACGTTTTTAAGCTTATAAAAGGGGTTGAAACCCTCATTTCTCCCTTCCATCCGAAAATCTCAAACCCTAGAGAAAAGGAGAGAGAGTTTGAGAGAAAGAGAAGAAGGGAATTTTCCCGCTTTCGAGCCGCCGACTGCTAGTGCTTCAACACTTCTTTCCAATCACCTGGCTGGTGATTTCTCCCCTTTTTCAGGTATAAAATAACTCCAAAAACTTGCTGATTTAGGGTTTACTTAGAATCATGGCATGTTAGCTAACGTATTCCATAAATCAGGTTCTCCTACCGCCGTAGACGAAGCGTACACGCTCCGTTCAAAATCCCGCAACCGTAAGAGACTAGGTGAGGATTTTAGACGCTTTGATTGACGGTTTACAATGCTTTCAATGTCGTTTAATAGTAGATTATCGACGGCATCGCCGTTTGACATGTACAACATGCTCTCCGTTTCCTGTTTCGTAAATTAACGAAGAATGTGAGATTTAGGGCATTTTAGTCATTTGTAGGAAGTACGGTCTACATGCATATTTTGCTGACGTGATTGACATGGTTCGTCGCCGCATTAGGGAGTTAGGAATGCTTGCATAATCAGTTTGGCGAAGAGATTCGCCAAGTTGCGTACTTTGGGTCGACATACTATATGTGGACTTAAGTGTGTAGTGTATGTGTTTGTATAAATGCTTGTATTAGTATGTATTGAATTAAATGATGTTAGGTAGTAGTTTGAGATTGATTTCTTGATTTATATGCTGACCTAAATGATTTCCTACATGTTGACCTTATGCATGATTGCATTACATGCATAGAAAGTATGCCTTGAGGATTTACTTAAGTTGAATGTTATAACATGTGTTAACATGCTCACATGATGTATTTCAATTCCAATACCCTTGTATATAGTGCTAATGTGATTCCATAGATGTTTGGGACTTGACTTAGTCCAGGCAGTCGGTAACCGAGCGAATTCGTGGCTGACTGGTCATAGCTACGAACGACGCGTCGATGAACGTGATTCGTGTTTAGAGTTGGCGGCAGTGGTTAGGCCACGCGAAGTGTTTTACGCACTTCATGTCGTTCGACTTGAGATGCGATCGCGCTAGTCGAGCCCGTCAAGTAACCCGACTTGCCGATGTATGTTCACCTTGTATGAATCATAACTGCTTGAACCTAGGGTACTGAATTTACCATTGTAAACCCTGTTAACCATGGTACCTTGATCCACGAAGACTCATGAGCCGGGCATGGTGGTATAGGACACCGTGGTCGAGCTGTCGGCCTACGCTGGGGCCACAAATCTCCCCGTAGTGACCAGTGAGCACCTTGACTCGTGAGCAGATTATGGTGGTATGGGACACTATATTCTAGCTGTCGGCCTACACTGATCAGGCGACGAGCCCTTTGTAGTGACCGCGAGCGTATTCTGAGTCCACGGGAGGCGACGACCCTTCCGTTGCAGTAGAGTACGGTAGGCCTGTATTGATAAGGTGATGAGGGAGCGGTGCAACGAGTGCGAGCAACAGCCCTGGCAGCCGTTGCAGTGACCTACGAAATATACATCATATGAGATTACTAGGAGTGACGACCCTAGACAGGATCTGTGTTGGGATTGATACAAGGGAAGTACCTTAGTTTCCCAATCCTGCTGTTTGAATGGACTTAATAACAACTTGGAAATCATATCACCATAACATTGCATGTGCCTGGAAGATGTGGAGCACTCTAGGGAGTGTGGCATGCCGCGGTCGTAAGATGTTGCCGCATGAGGGAGATCGTCGGTGAGGGCATACATCACGTCATGTCATCTTGCATTAACAACAGTATTAGGATTGTCTGATTTACTGCTTTACTATTATCGCGTGATTGAATTGTGAACATGCTAATCTTTGCTCTATGATTCCACTGAGTTGATCACTCACTCCCACGTTACGGGATGGTGTTTGCAACACCCACCAGACCCTGTTGTAGGTGCAGGTGAGACCGAGATCCAAGAGGTGGAGTCGGAGATCGACGAGGACCAGGATGAGTTCTCGTATATGCAGTACCACGACGGCTTCCCGTAGGCGACCTGGATCGAGGGGACATCAGTGGGACTATTTTGAACATTATTTTTTTGGTTATGTATATGTATATGAGACTCAGAGATGTAGTCATACTTTGGAGACAGATGAGATTTACTTTATTTTTCCATACAGTGATATATATATATATTGTTTAGTCTTCCGCTTGCTTTTATCACTGGATCTGAAGTATGAATTGCAGTTTTGGTATACTTTTACTCATGTGAATGCTTTAAATCAGACAACATTGAATCATAACCATTTTTGTTGCATAAGTGACGGTCTGGAACTCGGGAGTTGAGTTTATACACGACCCCCGATTTTCAGGGTGTTACAGAGGCACTACCATGATCAACATTCAATCATCTACATTCATGTTGCATAAGTGATGCATTGAAACTTAGGAGCTGAGCATCTGCTCGACCCCCGATTTTCAGGACATTACAAGTGGAGGAAGCCAAATTAAAAGCTTTGAAGGAAAAATAATTCCAACTCGCCTTAAAACGCAGTATGGAAAAAGCTTCTAGAATTTAGCAATATTTAAGTTAAAGACAACACGATGTTGAAGCAGGATCGTGTACGACAAATAAGAAAAAGAAAAAGAGTAACAAATTCAAATTCCTGACTCGTCTCAGTGAATTTTATAAAGCATTGGGTACTACATACAATTCTTCATATAAAGAAAGTTTGAAAAATCTAGTTCAAAGTGTAAAAGAGCACGAAGGAAATATCTCTTCACCTTCTGACTTAGAGGAAGTGTGTTCACACCCTAAGTATAGGGTTATGATGTAGTATAAACTCGGTAAGACCGAGGTCGAATCCACAGGGACTGAAACCTGTACGTAATCTGAAAATAAACAGAACTAGAACTAGAATAAGATGAAATCTAAATTGAATGAATATGAGGGAATAATGGTAAAAATATTAATATAAAATTTATAAAAATCAAAGGTGAGAAACTAGGGATTTAGAAGATCCACTTGTAGCAATTGGGAAGCTACCTTGCATTAATTCAAGGACACAACTGGAATCAAAGTCTTATCCTATCCAATTGGTAGGAAGAGATTTGTCAGATCTCTGAACTTCTCATGGATCTAATCATCAATAGATAAGGGTGATAAAGATTTGGAAGTGAACCCGTCACCTAACCATGCCCAGGAGACTATAAGAAACAGCAGTAATTTACCAATTTCATAGCCAATCATAAGAGAAATGTGAAAGTTAAGGAAGGATTCCATCACCCAACCATGCCCTGGAGACAATGGTGAACAATAGGGCCTCCTAAGTTTATAATCTCATAATTAAAAGAGAATATCTTAAGCTATTGTAGATCTACTATAATTTGAGTCACAATAAACTATTAAAAAACTAAAAGTATTCTTTAATAATCAAACTAGAATCCATAAGAGTTCAATAACCATGAATCAAAGTAAAGCCACCTTCCTAATCACGCAACAAGCTTCACCTCTTAGCCCTAAATAAGAGGTTTAGCCTGACATGGTTAGGCTATCTCTCTCAAAAATATAAAGAAAAAAAACTACAAAACAAGAAGGAAAGAAAAGAAAAAGGAAGAGGGAAGAAGGACCCGACTGGCCCTCTCTTGTGCTCCCGTCCCAGGATCTAAACTCTGATTTCCTCGATGATCCCTTTTCTTCTCTCTTTTCTCTCCTTTATAGATGATGGAAGTCGGCTAGAGTGCGTAAGAGGTGATGGAGTCGATGCGTGGATAGCTAGATAGCAATGTGTGAGATCTCCGAGCTCCTTTACGCACCAATAGCTACAGTCTTCCGCTGCGACAAATCTTTGAGACAAAACAACCATCTGACAAACAATCCACTCCGTTCAAACTCCTTGGAAGTGTATAGTCCCTCCTTGGGAATATTTTGAATAGCCAAGATAGTCGAACCGATCCTAGCCATGGTTGTAAAAGGGCTTGTAACGTCCGGGTCTCAGACGATCTGTAACGTAGTGCGTATCTGATTGCGTTGCAACGTCGGTGAGGCCCACGAATGATGTTGTTCGAAAAATCCAGTCCGTTCAGTGGATTACTCATGAAAAACCATTCAGACCTGATTAGTTTTGGATCAAAACTGTGGTGGCCACAGTTTATTTTATTACACCATCTATTCTTTGTTTGGAAGATCAAAAGTCGTCCTTTGCTTCATTCTGTGATTCCGACACCTAAGCCATGTTTATAAGGCCCTTTTAAGCCTGATGGACGATCCCGATTATCTGGATCATGGAACATGGTGGCCCACAAAACCTCGTCCATAATCCCTATTTATGGCAGTGGGATTTGAATCCCAATAGAAGTCAGGTCAGCGTACACTGACCGACTCTATTGGTCCGGTGTTACGCGAGTGTACACCTACTTGTACACCGGCCACATTAAGTGGCACCCACATTGATGTATATGTTAAATCTACTCTGTCCATCCATTTTTTCACCTTAATTAAGAGTTAAAGACCAAAAGTGAAGCATATCCAGATGTCAGGTGGGCCCCAGATGAGTAATTTATAAGCTAATCTGTCTGTTGGGCCACTTCTACAAGGATCCAATCACTCAAATCTGATGTGTACAGTTAATTTATAGTCCTCATGCCATATACGAAGTTTCGAGCCAAACGGATGGTGGAAACCCTGTGATCTTACATTCTGGACAATTTTCGGGCCTAACGTGAGTGGCCTGATTTTCTAGAATCTCTGGTGTGTAATTTCTTTGATCTCGGTCCCCTGGGGTCTGTCGCTTACCTTAGTGACTTCGAAGTGTCAAATCTATGCTTTTAGTACCCTTTTTTAGTCCAGGCTCCTAAATTCACCTTGTAACACAAACACGATTAAAATATGGCGTTACACGGTATCATGTTCGTAAATCTAGGTAATAACTGGGGTCTAATATGTAATATTTAACCCTCAACAAAGTGAACCAATATGTATATGAAAAAATAGATAGCAGTTCTGATGGATTAGATGACAATACAGGAAGGCACTCCTCTTATGGATGTTATTAGTTGTAAATTGTCATTTTGAACAATGTAAATATGTAATTATCAAAGTTTTTAATTATAAATTATGCATTTTATATATTTTATTACTTTGTTCAACTTTGAATTCCAATTGACAATCGAATTGAAATTCAAATGAAGCTCAATATATAACTTGAACTCAGCTCAAAGATCAAGCTCATAACTTGATACTCAACTCGAAAACCCTACTCGAACTCAGCTCAAAATTCAGACTCAAAATCAACTCAAAAAATCAGACTCGACTCAGCTCAATATCTACTCGAACTCGAATGAGCAGAGCACGAGCTGGGCATCCGAGCTCGAAGCCCGAGCCGCGCCGAGTATGAGCTAGGACTCGGGCAGTGCAAGCCGAGCACGAGCTGGGCAATACTCAGTTTAGCTCGACTCGTGTACACCTCTAGTGCTCACTGAATTTCCACTCTTTCCTCTCGTGTGGTCCACTTGAGTGTTGGATACACCACACTTTTGATCTCACGTCCTAAAATGATTTTGCAAAACGGATAGACAGGGTGTATTTCTAACAAACATCTTTGTGGGCCCCACCAGCATCCTTATGCAGGAACTTCCTGCAAAAGGCTTTCATAGGAAATTCATGTCCATCATTCAAATCTTTAGGACTCCAGTTGCATCCTACCCTGGCCCGAACATTACATTGCGTCCTACCCTAGCCCGGACGTTAATCTGTCCAGGCAGGGCTCCTTTGGGCCCACCATGATATAAGTGTTTTATCCATGCTATTTATCCTTTTTTTTCATATCATTTTAATGTATGAGCCAAAAAATGAGGCAGGTACAAGGATTAAGTGGACCAAAAAGTAGGGATTGAATGTCTAACATTAAAAAGTTCTTAGGAGCTGGAAAAGTTTCAGATTAAGCTGATATTTGTTTTTTCACTTCATCCACGTATACATGACCTTATGAATAGGTTGGATGGTAAAAAAAACATCACGGTGGCCCTTAGAAAGGTTTCAACGGTGGGTGTCATTATCATCGTAGCTTCCTTTGATGTGATCCATTTGAGGTATGGACCTACTTCATTTTTGGGATCATATCTTAAAATGATCTGATAAAAGGGATGAATAGTGCGGATAAAACACTTACATCACAGTGGGACCCACATAGCCGTGCCCCGACGAGGTAGGATGCAATCCACATCCAAATCTTTAGAAATCGGATTGCAAACTAAGTAGTACTGAGTTACTCAGTACACTCTTATCGCACTAAGTAAACTCTGTTGGCCCCACAGTGAACGTGTGTGGTTTATCCACACCGTCCATCCATTTTTTCAGATCATTTTAGGGGTTGAACCCAAAATAGAAGCTTATCTAAAGCTCAAGTGGACCATACCACAGGAAACAGTGGGAATAATGATTTTCACAGTTGAAACCTTGTTAGGCCTCAGAGTGATGTTTATTTGTCATCCAACATTCTCATAAGATCACATAGACATGGATGAATGGAAAATAAAAATATAAGATTGATCCAAAACTTTTATTCCTCCCAAGAAATTTTCAACGGTAGACATTCAATTCACACTGTTTCCTGTGGTGTGTTTCATTTAGCTTTTTATATGGTTCATTTTTGGAATAAGGCCCTAAAATCATCTATTAAAATGTATGAACGGATTGGATAAAATACATAAATTATAGTGGACTCCACAGAGTTTACTCAGAACGCTGTGGAATCCACCTCCAAATCGAATACAGATTTCCTGCTAGAGCCTTTCACAGGAAGTTCCTGTGCTGGGAATCCAAATGGAGCCCACTATCATATTTTTGAGAAATCCTTTCCGTCCATCATTTTGTGAGTTCATTTTAGGATATGAGGCCAAAAATGAACCGTATCCAATGCTCAAGTGGGCCGAAAAAGTGATAATTGAACATCATGGGAAAGGATTATTTGTGGGGCCAAAAAAGTTTTGAATCATGGTATTATTTGTGTTTTCAGTTCATCATAGTACAAATGACGTTATTAACAGTATGGATGGCATTTAAATATCACTGTTGAACTTAAGGAGGTTTCATCATTAGAAATTTCCCTAACCACCTTTTCCTTTAGTACGGCCCACTTGAGTCTTTTATCCTACTCAGTTTTGGTTTTAACTCTTAAAATGAGCACACAAAATGAATGGACGGAATGGATTTCTAAAAACATCAAGGTGGACCTTACCTAAGTTTCAAGCACAGGAACCTGGTCCCTCCGAATCTTTAACCAGGGATGTGGATTTCCTGTTGAAGCCTTCGGAGGAAGTTCCTGAACTCCAAACCTAGGTGGGGCCCATTATAATGTTTGTTAGAAATTTACTCTATCCATCCGTTTTGTGAGCTCATTTTAATACTTAAGATAAAAAAATGAGGAGAAATTTACAACTGTACGACCCATTTATGGCCCATTTACATTTCTAAGCCCACTTCTTTTTACCTCGCGAGAATAATCCCCATACGAACAGACAACTTCCCAAAGGTCAAAAATGCCCCTACTTTTTCAAAAATGTGATTTCTAAAAGCTGGGGTTTCCTATGGCTACGGATTATAATTGTAGCCCCTGCTTTTTTGATATATCCTTTAATATATTTCGAAGGTATTTCGACATGTACTTCGATATGTATTGAAGGTCTTTTGATATGATTAAAAAAAGGTCCAAAACTGTCCAGCGAGTTTGCCTCAAAAATCATGCAATTTTCGATACAAATCGGAGAGTATTCGATATATATCGAAGGTGATTTTTTACCTATAGCTACGGATTATAACCATAGCCATAACTATCGTCTGTGGCAGTCTGTGCAAATTTTTTAGTTTTTTATTTTTATTTTTTTATATGGAGAAATTTATTCTACCTACAATTTTCTCTAATACATATTTATATAAATATGTATATATAAGCATATAAAAAAAATTGCTCTCTTTTTTTCATTTCTTTCCTTATTCATTTAACAAGAATATCTTCTAAACCAAAATTAGTTATTTGACGTACCCTATATGATTTTGGGGTACGAGAAGCTACTTTAGCCAACCAACCTAGTTATTTTCCAAGATTCCATTAAGTCGATGGTCAAAAACCCATTTTATTCACTTCGTGGTCAATTTCAGTAAGTTCACGATTAATTTCATTCATTTCATTTACTTCGCGATCAATTCCATGCATTTCATAGTCAATCTTGACAATTCTCATTCACTTCATGGTCAATTCCATGCATTTCATGGTCAATTCCTTTCACTTCACGGTCAATTATGTGCATTTCACGGTCAATTCCCTTCATTTCACGGTCAATTTCATGCATTTCACAGTCAATCTCGGCTATTCCCCTTCACTTCACGGTCAATTCCCTTTACTTCATGATCAATTCAATGCATTTCATAGTCAATTTCCTTCATTTCACAGTCAATTCCATGCATTTCACGGTCAATCCCAACGATTCCCCTTCACTTCACGGTCATTTCCATGCATTTCATGGTCAATTCCCTTTACTTCACAATCAATTCCATGCATTTCACGGTCAATTCCCTTCATTTCACAGTCAATTCCATGCATTTCACGGTCAATTTCGACGATTCCCCTTCACTTCACAGTCAATTCCATGCATTTCACTCAATTCCCTTTACTTCACAATCAATTCAATGCATTTCACGGTCAATTCCATTTACTTCACGGTCATTTCAATGCATTTCACGGTCAATTTTCTTCACTTCACATTCATTTCCATGCATTTCACGGTCAATTCCCTTCACTTCACGGTCATTCCATGCATTTCACGGTCAATTCCCTTCATTTCACAGTTAATTCCAAGCAATTCCCTTTACTTCATGGTCAATTCTGTTGAGGATCAAATATTGCATATTAGACCCCATTTATTAGCTGGATTTACGAGCATGATTCTGTTTAATGGCCCGTTTTTATCGTGTTTGTGTTGCTAGGTGACTTTAGGAGCTTGGGCTGGAAAAGGATATTAAAAATATGGTTTTAGCACTCAAGATGCACCAAGGTAAGTTACGGGACTCCAGGGGCCAAGATCGACGGAATCACATGCCAGGGATCAAAGAAAACCGAGAAACTGAAGCTTAAGTGACCCGAAATTGGCTCAGAATGCAAGATCACAAGGTTCTCACCATCCGATTAGCTTGAAACTTCATACACGTGATGAGGGCCATAAATTAACCGTACATATCAAATTTTAGCCATTGAAGATCGCAGAAAGTGGGCCAACAGACAGATCAGCCCATTAATCTTCAATTTGGGGCCCACCTGATATTTGGAACTTCCTCAACTTTGGTATTGACGGCTTAAATAATATGAGAAGATGAATGAATGGATCAGATTTCAGAAACACATCATCATGGACCCCACATTTATGGAATGTGCATAGTGTATATATGCACTAGCCGTGCATGGCAAGCATCAGAGACGGTTTGACCGTCTCTGACCGAAAGAAAAAAAGAAAGTGAAAATTTCAAGCCAGCATAACGGACGGTCAGCGTCATTTTTGCGATTAGTTGTGGGCTGCCCTGTAAGCTCAATCCAAACCGTCCACCGTGTAGATAGTCGCGAGCACTACAAAACCATGTTTAAACTTTTCACTCATGCAAGTACACGTGTGCGTTATAGAGGCCACAAAAGGGCTGTCCTGGGACATTCAAAATTAATTTTATTGCGATTTATTCTCTGGGCCGTGTCAATGGACGTTCAAAACCACCCATTCTTGACTGAAATTTCGTTCTGAATCCAATGGATGGGGTGAATTTTCTAGAAAATGCTTCTGTGGGGCCCACAGATCACAACAGCGAAATGGTGCGAAAGGTTTCGCACATCCGTGAAAATCGACTTTTTCAGGCGGTTGTGGCTCACCATCTTTGATCATATGGCAGATCTAAACCGTCCATCATGAAGAGGACCCAAGAAAGTCCTAAGGGACAGTGTTTCATTGAAATTTGAGCGAGGAAAGTGACGATTTTTGAGGCACTAAACTTGGCTGCGAAAAGGCTTCCGCTGCGCATGCGATAACTTTCCAAATCTGATTCAAGTCCGATTTTCACCACTCCAACAGCTATATAAGGAGGTTTTGGACGTGGGGAGCAATTATTCAGACCTTGGGAGGAAGATCCAAAGCTTGAAAAGAGGAGAAGGAGACAAGGAGAGAGAGAAGAGTTTGGATTTATTATTTTTTTCTATTTTCTTTCTATGACTTACATGGAGATCAGTCCATCCATGTCAAGCTAAACCTCTTAGCTAGGGCTAAGAGGTGAAGCTTGTAGTGAGATGGGAGAGCTTATTTTATTATTTTTGTTTAATTTATGAACTGAATTGAAGTTAATGTTAGTTTTATTAATGGAATGTTTTCAGTCTTTAATGGTCTGTTGTGACTGAAATTACAATAGGTCTGCAATGGCTTTGAACATGTCCTTTTCTCTTTTATGTTTATGACGTCAGGAAGCCCTGTTGTTCACCATAGTCTCCTGGGCATGGTCGGATGTCAGTACCCTTCCTAACCTTCATACATGTGATTGGTTGGTAATTAGTTTAATTCTGTTGTTTGCCATAGTCTCTTGGGCATGGTTTGGTGATAGAATCCATTCTAATTCATATATCTCTCATCTCTTTGAAACTATATCAACAACAGTTCAGTTAAATTCTATGATTCTTGAAGTTGACATAAGATCTTCCTGATCTTTATAAGTGGATCCTCTGAATCCCTAGTTTTCCTTTCTCTGAATTTTCTTAAGCTTTAGATTAATTATTCCACAATCATTCCTTAATTGCTATTTGATTTAGAATTCATCTCATTCTAGTTCTAATTCTACTTAATTTTAGATAACGTACAAGTTCAGTCCCTTGGGATTCGACCTCGGTCTTACCGAGTTTTTTACTACATCACAACCCTGCACTTGGGGAGTGAACAAATTCCCCTCATTTCTCGGTCAATTCCCTTTACTTCACAGTCAATTCCCCTCATTTCACGGTCAATTCCGATGATTCCCCTTCACTTCACGGTCAATTCCATGCATTTCGCAGTCAATTCCCTTTACTTCACGGCCAATTTAATGCATTTCACGATCAATTCCCTTCATTTCATGGACATTTCTATGCATTTCACAGTCAATTCCGGCGATTCCCCTTCACTTCACTGTCAATTCCATGCATTTCACGGTCAATTCCCTTCACTTCACGATCAATTTCATGCATTTCACTCCCTTACACTCAAATACACTTCCAAACTCATCTCTGCCATCCCTATGGAGATTTAATGAAGAAAATGGGTGAAAAGAAGGAATAAGAATGGCAGAGATGAGTTCAGACATGTATTTAAGTGTAAGGGACTGAATTGAGTGAAATTGAAAAGGCACCGGCATTTTTGACCTGTGCAAAGCTGCATGGAATTGACTGTGAAATTCATGGAATTGATGTGAAAAGAAGGGAATTGACTGTGAAATGCATGGAATTGACCTTGAAGTGAAGGGAATTGACCGTGAAATGCATGGAATGACCGTGAAGTGAAGCGAATTGACCATGAAATGCATTGAATTGACCATGAAGTAAAGGGAATTGACCCTGAAATGCATTGAATTGACTGTGAAGTAAAGGGGAATTGACCGTGAAATGAATGGAATTGACCGAGAAGTGCAGGGGAATTGCCAGAATTGACCGTGAAATGCATGGAATTGACCGTGAAATGAAGAGAA
This sequence comes from Magnolia kwangsiensis, assembly GCA_037074715.1. NCBI lineage: Eukaryota > Viridiplantae > Streptophyta > Magnoliopsida > Magnoliales > Magnoliaceae > Magnolia > Magnolia kwangsiensis. Next base: position 25,040,177 of record CM073588.1, read on the forward strand.
TTGACCGTGAAGTGAAGAAAATTGACTGTGAAATGCATGGAATTGATCGTGAAGTGAGAGAAATCGTCATAATTGACCGTGAAATGCATGGAATTGACCGTGAAATGAAGGGAATTAACAATGAATGCATTGAATTGATCGTAAAGTGAAGGGAATTGACCGTGAAATGCATGGAATTGACCGTGAAGTGAAGGGGAATCGCCGAAATTGACGTTGAAATGCATGGAATTGACCGTGAAATGAAGGGAATTGACCGTGAAATGCATGGAATTGACTGTGAAGTGAAGGGAATTGACCGTGAAATGCATGGAATTGACTGTGAAGTGAAGCAAATTGACCGTGAAATGACCGTGAAGTGAAGCGAATTGACCGTGAAATGACTGTGAAGTCAAGGGAATTGACCGTGAAATGCATTGAATTGACCGTGAAGTAAAGGAAATTGACCGTGAAATGCATGGAATTGACCATGAAGTGAAGGAGAATAGCCAGGATTGACCGTGAAATGCATGGAATTGACTGTGAAATGAAGGGAATTGACCGTGAAATGCACAGAATTGACCGTGAAGTGAAGGGAATTGACCGTGAAATGCATGAAATTGACTGCAAAGTGAAGGGGAATCGCCGGAATTGACTATGAAATAAAGGGAATTGACCGTGAAGTAAAGGGAATTGACCGTAAAGTGAAGGGAAATCACCGGAATTGACCGTGAAATGAAGGGAATTGACCGTGAAATGCGTTAAATTGACCGTGAAGTAAAGGGAATTGACCATGAAATGCATGGGATTGACCGTGTAGTGAAAGGGAATCGCCGAAATTGACCATGAAATGCATGGAATTAACTGTGAAGTGAAGGGGAATCGCTGGAATTGACCGTGAAATGCATGGAATTGACTGTGAAATGAAGGGAATTGACCATGAAATAAAGGGAATTGACCATGAAATGCATGGAATTAACTGTGAAGTGAAGGGGAATCACCAAAAATGACAGTGAAATGCATGGAATTGACCATGAAATGCATGGAATTGACTGTGAAGTGAAGGGGAATCATCGGAATTGATAGTGAAATGCATGGAATTGACCGTGAAATGAAGGGAATTGACCGTGAAATGCACGGAATTGACCGTGAAGTGAAGGGAATTGACCATGAAATGCATGGAATTGATCATGAAGTGATGGAGAATCTCCTGGATTGGTCGTGAAATGCATGGAATTAATCGCAAAGTAAATGAAATGAATGAAATTGACCACGAACTGATTGAAATTGACCGCGAAGTGAATGAAATGGATTTTCGACCATCGACCTAATGGAATCTTGAAAAATAACCAATTTGGTTGGCTAAAGTAACTTCTCCTACCCCAAAATCATACATGGTATGTCAAGTAACTAATTTTGGTTTGGAAGATATTCTTGTTAAATAAATAAAGATAGAAATGAAAGAAAAAGAGAGAAAAAAAAAATTTATATGCTTATTAGAGAATATTTATATAAATATGTATTAGAGAAAAATATAGGTAGAATAAAGTTCTCCATCTAAAAAAAAAAAAAAAAATGCAGAGACTGCAATGGACTACAGTTATGGCTACAGTTGTAATCCGTAGCCATAAGGAAAATCACCTTTGATGCATATCGAATACTCTTCGATATGTATCAAAAATTGCAGGATTTTTGAGGCAAACTCGCTGGGCAGTTCTAGACCTTTTTCAATCATATCGAAAGACCTTCAATACATATCGAATTACATATCGAAAGACCTTCGATACATATCAAAGGACATATCGAAAAAGCAGGCTACAGCTATGGCCACGGTTATAATCCGTAGCTATAGAAACCCTAGCCATAGGTTCCTATTTTCATTTTATTTTTTTATTTTTATTATTATTTTATTGTTTTAATCCCCACCGCTTTTTGTGGGTCCTATTATGAGGTATGTGCTATATCTAAACCGTCCATCTATTTGGCGAACTCGTATTAAGGCTTGAGACGAAAAATAAGATAGATCTAGCTATCAAGTGGACCACACTGTAAAAGATAGTGGAGGATTGAACGTCTACTATTGAAATCCTTTTAGGGGTCACAAAAGTTTTGGATCATTATGAAATTTGTTTTTACTCTTCATCCAGATCTTTGTGACCTCATGAATAGATTGGATGGAAAATAAATGTTATGGTGGACCCTACAAAAATTTTAATGGTGAAAATCAATTTCCCCGCCGCTCTTTGTGGTGTGGTCCAGTTGATCTTTGGATATGATTCTTTTTTTTCTTAATAATGCACAGAAATGATCTCAAAATATGGATGAACGTTGTGGATATAATAAATACATAACTGTGGGCCATGTAACTTTGATCTCTTTTAAACCGTTTGTACAACTTGGTCAGCGCTTGTCTTCGAGCACCACCGAACCGCTTGAAGGAAAAAAGCAAGAGCATTTTCGACCTTTGGCAAGCCATCCGTACACCCGGGGCTTATTCTTGAGAGGTAAAAAGATGTGGGTGTGAAAAGGTAAATGGGCATATATGGGTCGTACGGTTGTAAATTTCTCAAAAAGAACCTGATCCCAGGTTCAAGTGTGCCGCACAAATTCCTACCGTTGAAACCTTCTTGGATCGACAGGGATGTTTACATGCCAACGTCATTACTACTGATATGAAATGAAAACACAAATATTAGCCATTCAAAACTTCTGTGGGCTTACGAATATTTCAACTGTGCGAACGCTAAATACTCCCATTTTCAGCAGGCTCATTTTTTGGCTGCATGTCCTAAAATAATTTTTTAAAATGGATGAACCGGGTACATTTCTCGGAAACATCAAGGTGGGCCCTACCTGGGTTTCGAGAGCAGGAACTTAAATCCGTGTCTTTTACAAGCCATCTTGACGATCCATTTTATAGGCCATTCATGGGATTCTTAGAAGTATCTGATTGGTGTTACATTTTGGCCCAAGAAATACATGCTGCATGTAATGGACGGTTGTGATCTATTAATTTAATTGACCACATTTCCTAATCTAATGAGTACCATTAGGGGTAGCTGTGGCAGCACAGCGGCCCTGCTTTGCACTGGACTTGGACCTATTAGATTGACCCATGGTCCTGGCATCTATGGACCGATCAATTTTTAGGTCTGGCTTTGGTTTAGATTATTTTAGCCTGTTTGGCCTACCACAATTACTTGGACCTGGCCCATAGTCTTGGCATGTATGGCCCAATCAAAATTCTGTCTTGACTTTGGTTCCGATCATTTCAAACGGCCCACTTGGCCCAGCTTTATGTGTACATGCAGAGATGTACACAAGTCAAGCCTGGCACAGCTCAACGTGGCTCGGCTAGTAGCTGATACTACACCAAAATCGTCGAAGTGACGGTTTGAGAATTTGGTTCAGAAACGGCTTTAAGCCGTTTCTGAATTTGAAACGGTAATGAACCGTACTAAAATCATTGTGTTATATGTGGTTCTTTCTACTAATTTGTTGGTGTGTTCCAATTGAGTCTTGAATCTTCTTATTAATTATTATTTTATTTTATTGTTTTATTTTGAAACAGATGGACGGAATGGATTCGATTAAAAATCTCTGAGTGGACCCCACAATGCCCAAGAGTCACATTGCTCTATCTACCGCAGACCACCAATGTGTTTTAACCCTTTCCTTGCGCCAACAACCCTGAAATCCCTCATTTCGCATTTCGCATCTCTATCTCCATCACCATCTCTGTCTCCGTCTCCCTCTCTCAATCTCCCTCTTTCGATCTTCCGATCTCAACCCTCTCTCGATCTCCCTCTCACTCTCCCTCCCTCTCTCTCGATCTCCCTTTCCCTCGATCTCCCTCTCTTTCGAGCTCCTTCTCCTGATCTCAACCCCCTCTCTCGATACGAACGGTTCCGATCATCGAACCATTCTGCATGTGGGCCCCGTGACAGTGACATACACATCAGTCGTGACAAGAGGTAAATTGAATTCTTCTTATTTATATACCTTCCAAGCGTTTAGGGTTCTTGTAACTCTCTCTCTCTCTCTCTCTCTCTAGGGCAGAAGGGGCTGAGATGCAATTGGGGAGAGCTGTTATACGCCGTAGCTCTGAATATGCCTGCAGGTTCTCTGCAGGTTGCCCAGCTCAATATCAGCCCTACATCAAATGATGGTCTCTAGAACCCCTGACCATCATTTGATGAAACACACTATCTATCATTTCCACATTGTTGAAAAATATTTGCCTGATCTGGCATAGTAGTTGAGACAACATAGGTGGATGTGCAACTTCAAGACCATTAATAAGATGGAGCACCCTGTGAACATGACTTAGTTGAAAACGGCCAATTCATTTACACGTTAGACTATGTCAGACCATATGCATGAGAAAAAAAGTTAGAAGAGAGACTAGTGGACTGTACTAATCGTGTAATTGCTAGTGGCCTAGGGAATTGAGTACATGAGCTAATTATTTTGCATTATTTGGAAAGGTTGAAAACCTTTGAAAAAAAATATGAATTTCTATATGATATGATAATTTTTCTATTTGACAAAAAAAAAAAAAAAAAGTTTCCTAACTTTTTCTTAAGAAAATGAGTAAAAAAGGGAAGAAAAAAATGTTAAACATAAAATTCCTCCATTACCAGAGATTGGCAGAGCTAGTTTTTTTTTATTTTTATTTTTTTGGGGGGGGGGGGTGGTGATTGGCAAGGTAAGTTTTTTTGTTTGACTACGTTTTCCTACATGTTCATAAAAACAACAAGACTCGTAACCAAACAATGGAATTAATATTGAATATTACATAGGATCTATGTTCATATTTTAGAATCTCTATGTTAAAATTAATCATAAATCAGTTCGAATGGGAAAGAAAATCATATTTTTCAAGAAAAACTGAATCCCTTGTTAGGCAAAAAACTCTATTCTTGAATGGAAAAGGAGCAGTTGCACGGTAAATACCAATTCATTCTTGAATGGTTATTTCCATCTGGACTGCGCTATCTTACCTTCACTAATCAAGCACCACATTGATAGAACTTTCATGAGATCCACCCTCAATTAGGTAAGGTACTTCATATTCACATGGAACCCAAAAATCATGATGATCCAAAATCAGGCAGGCCACACCATAGGAAACAATTAAGATGGGCACATCCACCATTAGTTTTGTGTAGGGCCCACTATAGTGTTTATAAACCATTCAATCCATTCATCTAATATGCTTCATTGAGATGAAAGAATTAGCCAAAACTCATACTATTCCGTAGGGCTGTAAATGGGTCAGGCTTTGGGCTGGCTTCTGAACTCTTTGGCCGGGCTTTCAGGCCAGACCTCAAATATTTGCCATGCTAGGCTAAGCCCAGCCCATTGATAAGCCCACTATTCCAAAATGCAGGTGGGTCATACCACATGTATTAAGAGGTTTTAGGTATATATTTATACGGTTCCCCATCGAGCGGCCGACTTGAGTGTTGAATCAGCTTGCTTTTTGGCCATACATAATGGATGGGGTGGATCATGGACATAAAGTTGTTTCCTTCACCTACAAGAGAAAGTGATGTCCTTTGCATACCTACATGAGTTACCCCTCCGTTTTTCTTTTCCACTATGCTGGACTCAATAGTGCATCCAATAGCACCCTTTTAGTTTTACCTGGCTATAAAATGCTAGAGCTTCTCTTAAGAGTATGTAGATCACCTAAATGTATTGTTTACTCTTTACAGTTTGCATTACACTGGGAACTTTACAGAAAAAAAAATAAAAAATGGTAATCCCAGATATTACCACTCAATGGATGTGTGACCCACCTTTACTATTACATTTTACCAAAAATCTTTTGATTTTGATTTTGAAGTGCTTGCTAGCTTCTGTTATGGCATGCATAATAGATTTCGGAGAGTAATTATAGAATGGCACAGGTTTTAATCTTCTGATAACCACGCTACAAATTTGAATGATTAGTGATTATTTGGTTCAAGGCATTAGTGAATTGAATCAATTGATACCATAATTCTGATAGTAGATTTGTAATCAAGTATCCACTGCTTAGCCTATTACTTCTGAACGTTCCTTTTGGCATGCATGTCTCTACAGGTCAATGATGGAAGGGAAACTCAATTTATAAAACCACTTCCTGCGGTTGGTTCATTCAGTGATAGCGTATTGCTGATTGTTGCCCTCTGTTTTCACTCTGTATTTGAGGGCATTGCAATTGGAGTTGCAGGTAAGACGAGATGCATAAAGATGCAACTGCCTTGCAAAGCATGCTAGCAGTTCAGAGAAAGGTTAATCTGTTTGTGATTTTATTTTTTTTCATCAGATCTTTGATGCTTTAAGGACAATGATGTTAATGTTTCTCCTGGGCCTTGCTAGCACTTGATGACTGGACAGTACACCAAAATTGTAAATTTGGAACTTGAGCAAATTAAGAATGAGGTATTTTACTTGTTTCCTCATCCCTCAATGTGGCCCGTACTTCTTAAAGACACAAAGGTGCAAGATCGGTCTCAAATGCAAGTTCAACCATCAAAAAGATAAAGTTGAAGTTCTAAATGCATCTGTAGGTGGTACTTATGCAGAAGTTATTGGATCCACTTCATTCTTGCCCCTATGAGAATTTTGACACTTCCTCTAATATATGTATCATGCGATAGCAGGTTGCATCAGAAATTGCTGATGCTTCAGAAGTTCTAAATCTGTTGATTTCAAATTTATTTTTCTTTTGGCAATAAAATACAAGTGGGGTGATTCCACTGGTTTCATTAAAAAAAAAAAAAAAAAGGAGTTACTGAAATTGGTTTAGTCTATATGCATGTTCTGCTTTTTAGTCACTTGGTGAGATGTTTCTTCTTGATAGTTGGCTTGAGGTCACTGATGAACAACTTGGTTACATGCAATTCACACAAAACTTTCATACAAGGTATTGTTCTTTGTGCTTCTATAATTTCTTTCTTGTTTACTTCCATCTTTTATTTCATTTACTGTTGGAACATGCCTTGTGGAATCAGACACCATACTTGCCATGTTTATGAATTGCCTTGTAATCTGGACCATTCACCATGCAGTGCTCATCATAGATGAAAGTTTCAAGATTGATGAAATGTTGAAATCCTTGCTTGGGTTGTCAGGATTTTATTTCAATTTGGGGATTTTGTACTTCGAGTGCTTATTTGGATGCACCATTGCAACAATACCACTTTGAAGTTTGCATCTTCAAGAAGGCATATGCATCTTCGTAGTTCCATGCCAATACAATTCTTGGGTAGTTTTTCATAGTCTACGGAATTGAGTATTTACTGATCTGTTTTTTGTTAAATTTCTGAAATCATTTGATTGCAAGGAGACAATTTACTGATACATGTTTGCTAGAGGATTTGGAGAAAGTAGTCCAATAATATCCTCTCTTTTTTTTCTTTTTTAAAAATGTTGGGCCTTGAAAGATTGTGATCTTTCTGTATTTGTTTATTTAGGATAATTTTTTGCAATTCCATGTAATGGTATACCATGCTAAACTGAATTATTTTGTTTTAGTTGTGACAATTCAATTTCAGCTTTATTCTAAATCATCTCTTTTCTTGGCAGGGAAGTACAAACTTAGAGGCCATCCAAATCATTAAGAAAGCTAGAGGATCCTTGAAGGATCAGTTTTTAGATGAAGTATGTTCCCTTAGTTTTCAAAGTTTATGATTGTAGAGAATGGACAGTCATGATCTATCCATGTTCATAGGAAAGTTTCTTCTCATCTGGTTTGTAATTGTATGATTCTTAATCCCAAACCATATATTTTACCAATTCAAATTGACAAATTGTGCAATTTATGGAAAAAAAAAAAAAAAAATTTGAGCTGCTTTTCATTTAGCGAAACTTGCAACGTGATTCTAGTTGTAATATACATTGCTATCGTATGTTCTGCAAATTTTAGATGATTTTTCTTTCATAGTTAGATTTTAAAACTTTATTCATTTCACTACTGCTTTGCAAGATCATTTGAGTCCAACAAACTTGTTCTTACTGTTCAAGTTTCAACTTCTGCAGACAAATCGGTTGGATGTTCAGCTGAAAGCAGTGCAGTTGCTTGGTGACCTGTTTGCTTTACGTGACTGCATTATTACAGAAACATTTAAGCTACTTTTTTCATTTTTTATATTAAGTTCCCTTTTCTTCAACGACATGCGAAGAGTTTCATGCTATTAGAATTCTTAATCCGACATCGTTCATTAGGATGTGGCATTGATGTGGTCTCTATAACAGGGTGTAGTTTGGTTCATGGAATATATGGGCATGCATCAGCATGGTTGCAAAATGGCAGTGGTTCATGCAAAATCGTTCATCCCCAAACACTCATCTCTCTTCCAGAAAGCAACACAGGTACCCTCTTTCTCTCTCTATGTAAGATCTAAGGTTTGAAATCAGACATTTCTCATTTCTCAAAGCTTTCTAGATCTAGGGTTTCGATTTTCTTTTACTTCTTTTTTTTTTAATATTTTTCTATATTGTATTGTATTCATATATGTTCATGATATCCTTTCCTTTGCAAAATGGCAGTGGTTCATGCAAAATCGTTCATCCCCAAACACTCATCTCTCTTCCAAAAAGCAACACAGGTACCCTCTTTCTCTCTCTATGTAAGATCTAAGGTTTGAAATCAGACATTTCTCATTTCTCAAAGCTTTCTAGATCTAGGGTTTCGATTTTCTTTTACTTCTTTTTTTTTTAATATTTTTCTATATTGTATTGTATTCATATATGTTCATGATATCCTTTCCTTTCAATGTAGTTATGCATCCAAAAAAGGACAATGCTTCAGAAACAACAACTTTTTTCTTTTTCTTTTTTTTAAAATTTAATTTTTTTAATTTTTTTATTGCTTTTTAATTGGTAACAAAAGAAAATATTAGCCTGCATAGATAGAGCATTACATCCAAAATTCCATACTGTGAAATCATCCATCCACATGCATGATGTGTGCATTGGCATCCATGTCTGACATTGATATTCTGAAGAACATGACATAAGCACATAATGGATTATTGTTTCTTCTACTTCTGAAGGTCTCCTGTATTTCTGGTATCATTTTTCTTTCTTTCATTGTAATACATTATGCGACTTTTCAAAAAATAAATAAATAATAATAATAATGCATTATATCAGGTCAGCTTATGAAACTTCAGATTCCATGACTGCGGCTGCACCCCGTGTAGCCAACCATATTATATAGTGTGTTTACTTGCCTTTCAAAAAGAATATAGGCTAATAAGTTAGAGCAGTTCTATTTATTTTTATTTGATACTTGTTTGAGACTTGATATCACATAGATGTTTGGGAAGAGAATGCATTAACTGGTTGTGATATTGGTAAATTACTGTTGATCCATCAGACCCTGAATCACTGGGCCTGGACTGCATGCCTGAAATTCAGGCCCAAGCTAAATGATCATAGCCATAAAGGGACCTAAATCTATGCTCTGGCTGCATCTCAATAGAAAATCTATTCAATGTAGAAAACAAAAGTCTGAGCCCATCCAGGACCAGTGGGTGCGATTTTCGACCCAAAAGCCTAGTTGGGAATATAAACAGATGATGAGACACTACTAGGAACAATAGTGTCAATATAAACAGATGATGAGACACTACTCTATTGTATTGTTCCCCATTTATGTATCTCCATTCTATTCTGGAGTTGCATGCTAGTACAGGGGATGCTTCATGGGGTAGAAATAGAGTAAACAGGGTTGAAATTTCGCAATTTAAACGGCGAGGGCCTTTTGGAATAAACAATAGAAAATACTTGAATGTGGGGGTATTTTTAAAATAAATGGTTCAAAAGATTTAATTGGGTTGCATATTTGGAGAGGGATCCCTCAGAATATTGAGCCACTTCAAGTTAATGCCACCTACATAATTAAATTGATGAATAGCTCCAATCCTGATATTCATCATTCATATTAATGCTTCTTACATAATTAAATTGATGAAAAGTTCCAAACCTGATATTCATCTTTGTGTTGAATTAGAAGCTTAGATGTCTGTACTATTTAGTAATTGTCATTGTTGGAACTGTCAACAACTAGGTTAATTGTCCAAACTCCAAAGTGCCTGTCTAGGCTACTCTGCGCCAATCACCTCCATTTAACGCCCAGGACAAAAGGCATTTCTTTAGGATTTTTCTTGATATTCTCCTTTTGGCTTGCTTTTCCCCCAACTACAAAAAAATACCTTGAGCAAAGTAAGCATATCAGTTGCTCTTACTGTTTTTTTTTTTAAAAAAAAAAAAATTATTATTATTTTTTTTAACACGCACACACACCACCACACACTCACGCCTTAGTGGGTTTTCACTACCTATGGGTGCTCAAACCCTTGACCAGGTGTTGAAACTCCTAAAGAGTCTACCACTGGAGCAAGAGCAAGGACGTAGCTCTTACTGGTTTTAGTTCCGAAGGTCTTCATTGTAACTTGATAACTAATGATCTCTGAAAGTTAATGTTTTGAAGTTGTTTACAAGTCTTTCATTTAAAGAATTTCTGCTACAAATGGTATCAAACTGAAAGAGGGGAGTGTACTGTTGCTTAATGGGGTTGCAAATTTGTGAATGAATTTTGAGTTTAAACATACTAAGCTCTCCATATATTACAGACTTCATAGATTTAGGTTCAATTTATTTGACTATCTGGATGGTTTTAACATTTTGGTGTGAAAAACAAGGGTACTGCATTGCCATCTAGCAGCATTTATAGCACATGATATGGTATTGGTACAGATAATTTAGATAAAATTGTATTCACTTTTCAAATTATTAAATGGTTGCCACCATGTAAAGATCGGATGATTTTCTTCGTCTTTTAGCATGTATCTTTTCAAATTTAGTTAATTTTCCTATAACAATCATGGGCAACTTCTTTTTTGTTTTTTTCCCTTTTCATAGTTTGTATGATTCTATTCTATAATTTCGTTTCCAACCTGTCCATGTTCGGTCTCATTTCTTTTCTACAGTGCTTGCTTCCCCGTGACAAGGTTTGTTTAATTTAATTTAACTATTTTATTACTTCTCGTGGCAGGGTGTCGATTATTTGAAGTACGATAACCGTTACCATGATGGATCAACGCCTCAATCCAGGTACCTTTTCTCAGAAAATGAGTTCTTCCTGCATATGTTTGAAGTATGACCGAAACAGGAAGTCAACCAAGTGAAGTTCATTGTGATATCTAAAAAAATTTTATCCACTTTTAAAGAAATGGGTCTGACTGAATTGTTCAATTTCAATCAGCAAATGTCACATTGCCACGCATATCCATCATGTCTTGCAGGTATGCAAGGATGAGTTACGCATTACAAAAGGTTGGCCGACCCATTTTGTACTCTATATGTGAATGGTAAGTCATGTTGTACTAAAAGTTACACCCTTTAGCACCAATAGCTCATTGATTGGCAGTACTCTTTCAAGCTTCTTATTTCAGTTATGTTTCATAGTCTCTAAGGGTATGTTTTCTATAGGGGTGAACAGAATCCAGCAACATGGGCTGGTAGTTTTGGAAATGCATGGAGAATAACAGGCGGCATTCAAGACAAGTGGGAGAGGTTTCCATCTTGTCTTTTGGATTGATCCTTGAATGTAAGGAAACAGTGACACAAAAAAAAAAAAAAAAAAACTTACTAATTCAGTTGCTTTGGTTGAGTGCAGTTTTTTTTTTTTTTTTTCTCTTTTTTCTTCCCCAGTATCACAACAATTGCCGATGAAAACAACAAATGGGGAAGATTTGCAGGTCCAGGAAGATGGAATGGTATAGATACCTTTAATTAAATCCCTTATCTGATCTATTTTAAACTACACAACATTGACATATACAGAGAAACATGACATGCCAAAACATTCATTTGAGTTTTTGCTATTGTTCAAAGATATGTTCAAGTACTAGTGTATACAAGTGTAAAATCTAGAAATATAACCCACATCTGAGAGCAAGAGAATGATACATTAAGGTCCTCTTCAGATTTCTACGTTGATGATTCTGTCCAAAGTGCATATCAAATATGACAATTTTCTTCGAAAGGGGAATGCCCTTGTTACAAGAGAACTAAAATCATTCTACTTCGCTCTCTATTTTCACCTTGTGGCCCATTTTTCTTCAAGATCCCTTGATTCTCTAGATTTTTGTTGTCATTAACAATCCACCTGTAATGTAAATAAAATAGCTGAACTTTTTTCTTCTTGAGTTTCCAGATCTTGGTTACCTTGTGGTTCTTTGGGTTTGATATGTAGTAAAAGTTTTCAATTCAAATTGATCAATACACTTGAAAAAGCTTTCATCTGGGCAGAGTTATGCTACTGTGCAAAAGAGTTTTTTTTTTTAAAAAAAAAAAAAAAACCTGTAAATACAGTTAACATCTTAACACTTCCATATGCGTGACACTATCTTCATGTTTAAATACTTCACTTTCTTCTTAAAGGAATATGCACATTCTGATTTTCTTTCTGGTATTGATAGATACTGACATGTTGGAAGTAGGCAATGGGGGAATGAGTTTAGAGGAGTATCTCTCTCACTTCAGTATATGGGCACTTATGAAGGTGAATTTTGAATATCCATGCCATGTCTAGACTTGTCTACCCTTCTCTACTTGTGATGATAAAAGGAAAAGCTTATTGTGACAGTCTCCTTTACTCATCGGACATCCGATTTGCAAGCAGACAGACTCTTGCAATCCTCGGAAATAAGGAGGTGATTGATGTTAATCAAGACCCACTTGGAATTCAAGGGAGGAAAATTAGATCATTGGCTGGCCTCAAGGTATCTCTCAGACTTTTTGTTTTTGTTTTTCTCCCTTTTCTGTGAATCAACTACATAAGAAAGGTTATGCGTAGGAAATGATCATGGTCAAGGTTAGAAATTTTTATTTTTATTTTAACACTTAGTTGTGTATGTTTACCCAATCAAGTTTTTAAACATTTGTTGCTCTTATTGGAAACTCCATTAGGGAAAATATGAAACCCTTGAATAGTGTTAGGGTCTGTTTGGATGCACATAAACTGAATTGCCATTAGTAGTCCAATAAAGTCAAAATAACTAAATTTTGTTTACTTAGCACTTAACAATTAGCACTCATATTGAGGGTATGGGCTCAAATTTGTAGTTAATATTACTCTCTAGTTTCATTGAAAGAAATATGATTGTAGTTTGAGGTCTTCTTCCTTGAAATGAATTTTGCCTCTTAATTAAACTGAATATTCGCAATTCAATTTACTCTGCATTCAACTACAACCTGTCCATCTTTTTAACCAGACTTTGATGAATGTTGGCATTAGTAATGGTGGGGCATGTCATCAATTTATGGTTGCAGGACCTCTGTAGTGGCATTCCAGGTGAAAGATGGTTGCCATTTTCATTTTTCACATAGACACATAAGCAACAAACATGTTAGGGGTTGATAATAGAAGGATAGATTACTTGATCATTGACACAAGTGAGGTGGTAATGCAAGTTTGGGCAGGAGCTTTGTTAGGGAGACAGATAGCGGTTGTGTTATGGAACAGAAGTGGGTCTCAGGCTCCCATAACGGTGGGTTGGAGGGAAATTGGACTCTCCCCAAATACACCTGTAGTTGTCAGAGACTTGTGGGTGGTATAAAATTTATTCTTCAGCTCTTTGAATTAATTAAGATAATTAAAGCTAATGAATAGATAAAGAGTAGATTTTTTTTGAAAGGTACAACTACCAGGGATGAACCCTGGATCACTAACACACACTACACTGTCTCCACTAGCTCATCTATGGTAAAATGAATATATATCTTTGCTGCTGCTGTTGTTGTGCATTCAGTCTCTTAAGACTTGACCAGGTTGTTGGTTGTCTTCAATGATTATACTTATAATTCATGCATGCCTGGGTGTGTCAATGATGGGAAAGCCTTGACTATCAGATGCCGTACTCACACCTTTTTACACATCGGTAAAATCGTGAGATTTTTTTTAAAAAAAATTTTTTGGTTCGAGCCGCACTACTGGTTTCCTTTCTCCATTTTTTATGTTTCTTCCATTTCTTGATTTATTTTGTGGAAAGCAAGGTCTGGAGTTATATGAGAGTTTTTTGTTCTTTCTGAACTAGTTGCCTTACTGTCTGTCAGATGACTAAATTGGTTTACAGGTACCTCCTTATTTTGTTTCGTAATACTTCAGTAGAAGTATGGGCTAGGACAAAGAGTCCCGTGTTTAATTAATCACTTGTAATATTACTGCAAATCACAGGGAATGTGCTTGGGGACATGATTTTCTCATGATGGGCTCCGGCTTATATATGAATTCCCTGAGTTTGGCACTTTGGCTTGATTCTTTGATTTGGCTTGAATTAGTTAGAGATTGACTGGAGGCGAGATCTGCCTCCCTTTTTGCCTATTTTTCATAGCTGCGGCTGCCTTGTATTCTTTTGTTGTATGCCTTGATCTCTTGGCAGTGGTTTAATAAAAATATTAATTCTTGTCATCTCTCTCAAAAAAAAAAAAAAAAAAAGATGTACTTAGTAAGCTCTATTCTGTTAGCAGCAATTATCTTGTTAAAACAGATAGTAGAAGGTCTTGACAACCTTAACCAGTCTGCAGAAATCTTGATCCATTTTCTGTGCTGTTCCTGGATGGGGTAAGAAAAATGTTCAGGTACTTCATCCTTTCATTTTGTCCTTTATTTTTAATATTTTATGTATAGCAGTGCAGTTAAATTCTCGTGCATGAATGCAGGTTCAACAACAGGTTATAGAGATCATTACTCATATAGCTTCTACAGTCCAAAAGTCCCCGAAAATATGTGTGGTGCACTGCATTCTAGGTGGGTATTAGGTTATAGTTGTAAATGGTTTTTTTTTTTTCTTCATTCTATAAAAGTTTTAAATGTGTTAGATATGTTTGATATGACTGTTATTTTCTGCAAGTTAACTAATGTTATCAGCTATGCCTTCTGGAAAAACTGAAAGAAGTTAAAATTTCAAGAGATGCCTGGTTTAGGTTCAGTTTTCTCAGAAAAGTCACTGCCAACCTGTTACTTATGAGTCAATACGAGTGATACTAGTTGTTGATGAGTTCTTTCAGAGCTTTCTTTTGGTCTCCTGATCCTAGTTGATTTGGTTAGTTGTGAGTGATGCCTACGAGTTTTGAGCTTTAATTTGGAGCAATTGTTGACGTTGCATTTATACGACTCACCATATAGGTTACTCTAGTGGCAATTTCTATTTTTAGGTATAAGTAAATAGGTAGCAGATATAAGTATCTAACTATTATTTTAAGTTCACCTTGTTGCTTGTGTTATACCATGTTGTTGCTCACTGGTAGTTTTGATGAAATAAACAAAATATTTGCGCTTAATTTCTTTACTTCAGAATTTGATTGTCTTAATTTTGATATTATGTATTCTTTATATATCTAACTTGTTGATTGCAATCAACCTACATCAATAGACCATTAGATAGTGCTTGATTGAGAAAGTAAGGCGTAAGTCCCAATTCAGTAACTCAGGAAAAAAAAAAGAAGAAAAAGGTCGAAGTCATGATTTTTTTAAACCTTGGCTATGAGTATAGGTGGGGATGCAACTGGATGGGTAGCCCAAATGGGGTTTTAAGGTCCATCCATGTGAGGCCTTGCCTTGGGTTTCAAAGGTGAGGCCAAATGAGTCTTTAGAACTTCGATTTGTTCTTGTGTCTGGCAAACAATTATCTTCATGTAGTCCCAGAAATAGCTGTAATCTACAAATATTTATTATGAAACTCAAAATATTCAGTTTTTCTCTTTTACCTCCCTACAATGATTGAGAGTGAACATAGAGGTGAGGATATCATCTGGAACAGCAGCTGCTACTGTAATTAAGATTGCAAAGAGGCCAAAAAAGGTTGGAAAGCTCATTGTTGTTAAGTTCTATTCTCTTTGTTCTTCCATTATATATTATTTACTTCTATTGTGCTTTTCATGTCCTTGTCTCGTCCTTCAGAAATTTCACTTTAGACTTTCCAAGAAGACATTAATTCAAATAAGAATATTCTTCTTCACTGGTAACTAATTCCCTTGCAAGTGGGAACTGAATTGTCCTCCCTGTTTTAGCTGTTAATTATTTCAAAACAGTTTCCTATTTATAAACGGTTTGGATCACCAGAAGGTCTGTTGTCTATGTAACTCTGTGTAACTCATTTCTAAACATTGTAGCCCCGTTTGGTTTAGAACGAGTTGATTACGTCTCCCTTACCATTCGTAGCCCCGCTTGGTCTAGAACGAGCTCCCCTCAGGTCAGGAGTGCATCAAGCATATCCAAAAATCAGGTGAGTCAACTAACAACAGTCCCCCATATGTATGTTCAATTGTCACAATTTTTTTCACTATTTTGATAGTTGATTGTTCTTTCAATCTATTCACATGTTTTTGTTCTTATTTTTTACTTGTTGCTTGTAGTTAGGTACATAAAAGGCCATCACATTGTGGAGCTCTTCATCTGTTTGACGGACTTCCATTGAATTCTCTTTATTTTGAAGTCTTCCATTGTAGATTTTAGTTTTTACTATCAGGTTTACAAGTTAGATAAATAATGTTTCAAATTACATCATGGTTGTTTTTACTATCTTTTGATTCTTAAATGAATATGGCTTAAATATATTTTATTTTATTTTATTTTATACAGCAGGTTTTTTTTGTTTAAAATCATTCCAAAATTAGAAAAAATACCGTTCTCAAATATGACTGTTGGCACCAGAAGGGTTTAAAACCATTCCTAAAATTCCGTTTTCAAACCATACCCAAAACAGTTTTGAACCGTTCCTGATTTTCTGCGATGCCTCATTTAGGAACGTTATTAAACCGTTCCTAAATGACGATTTTGGTGTAGTGCGACCCCTGCTCAAACTCACCTCGGCTCGATACTCAAGTTTGATTGGCCAACTCTGTTAAGTTTGGTTAGCAACTCGGACCGGTTCGAGCATGTGCGACATTTTCTCAAATATATGAAGTCTTCCATTGTAGATTTTAGTTTAAAATCGTTCCAAAATTAGAAAAAATACCGTTCTCAAATATGACTGTTGGCACCAGAACGGTTTAAAACCGTTCCTAAAATTCCGTTTTCAAACCATACCCAAAACAGTTTTGAACCGTTCCTGATTTTCTGCGATGCCTCATTTAGGAACGTTATTAAACCGTTCCTAAATGACGATTTTGGTGTAGTGTGACCCCTGCTCAAACTCACCTCGGCTCGATACTCAAGTTTGATTGGCCAACTCTGTTAAGTTTGGTTAGCAACTCGGACCGGTTCGAGCATGTGCGACATTTTCTCAAATATATGAAGTGAGTTTTCAATTTCTCGCAGTATCTAAAACAACAATAGCATTTTACAAGTATTTCATCAAACACTTGGTAGGTGGCATTAAAATCAAGAAACGGGGGTAGTTTATCATGTAAAGTTTTTTTTTTCTTTTTTGGTAGTGATTTGTTTCATATCCATACCTTTCTCGCCACTAGCTGATTCTGCGGAGAATGTATGCACACGAAACAACACTTCATTGAGTCATTTTTTATCAAACACTTGGTGAGTAACATCAATATCAAAATAACCGAGTCACTAAACCGATTCAATTTGAGTTCGATTTGAATTGAGGTTTGATCCGAGTTGACTCGAGATCAGACTAGCTCGAACTCGGCTCGAAAATTTTCTAAGCTCCAAAAATCACCTCAACTTGGCTCGAAAAATTTTCAAGCTCCAAAAATCAGCTCAACTTGACTCAAACTCTGCTTTGAACCAAGTCGAATCAAGCTTTTTCAAGTCGAGTTGAGTGAGTTAACCTAGCTAACCCGGTTCATGTACAGCTCTATGTACATGTGCATATTCTACATATGTGTAGTTTCAATTATTGGTTAGATAACACATCCTTATATAGACCTTGGTTTCTTTTATTAATTTGTGCATGTGCGGCCCACCTAATCAAGGAATGAATGGGAACATTCTGTTCTCTCACGCTCGGGCTTCGGCTTGCTGTGCTGGGCCTATCTTTGGATTGGGCTTAGGTAGGTCTTGGGCTTGAGAGTCTCAACAGCCCCACCCAAACCGAACCCCTTGCCACGTAAGCAAAATGGTTCGGTGCTATCATGATTAAAATGCTTAAGCTATTTAAACTGAAAACTGCCGAATAGACCTTTGTGATCAGACCCAAGCCCATATAAAATAGAGATGGGCCTAGGAATTTTCGCCTTAAGCCAGCTATAGTTACATTTGTTTAGATAAAGCCCATTGCTTGTCTTGCCAAGCCCGAAAGCCCAAGATTTATTTTTTAAAGCCCCACGAGCACCATTGTTCCATTATAATCAGCACACGTGTTGATTGGATGTGCGTGGAACCCTGAGTGGGCAGATCTGTTTGAACTTATCAACAGGTTGGATGGCAAATAAACATTACAGATGTTCTTATGGTGAGCTTTTCCTTTGGTGTGGTCCACCTAATATTTGGATCTTCATAACTTTTGGAACTACAACTTAAAATGGGTTGGAAAAACGGATGGATGGCATTGATATATACAATGCAAGCCCTAATGGTAAGGGTAAGATTACCTACGTAACACCTCAGTGGGTGTTACTATTACCGTAGGGGGTCCACCTTGATATTTTATTTTTTTTCGTATATCCACGATGTCCATCTGTTTTTACAACTTAATTTAGGATGTGATTCCAAAAATTAAGGAAATTCAAATCTTAAGTGGACCACACCATTGAAAACAGTGGTGAATGACTATTAAAAGCTTTTTATGGGCCACAAAAGTTTTGAATCAAGCTGTATTTTCTCTTCATAGCGGTTTGGTTGACTTTATCAATGGATTGGACGGAAAAGAAATATTATGGTGGGCGTCAGGTTTTAATGGTGGGTGTTCAATCATCACTGTTTCGGGTGGTGTGATCCATTTGAGATTTGAATTTGCTTAATCTTGGGACAACATTCAAAAATGGGCTGGAAAACAAAGGATGGATGAGGTGGACAATACATTATTAACGTGGGCCCCACAATAAGAGTAACACTCGTTAAGGTGTTATTAAGGTGTTACCCGGTAACACCTAAATCACTCTCGTTTGAAAGTGGTTTGGTGGGGCTAGACCAATCAAACC
Source organism: Magnolia kwangsiensis (assembly GCA_037074715.1). NCBI lineage: Eukaryota > Viridiplantae > Streptophyta > Magnoliopsida > Magnoliales > Magnoliaceae > Magnolia > Magnolia kwangsiensis. The sequence goes on from CM073588.1 coordinate 25,059,260, forward strand.
TCATCACATGTTTCAGTGATAAATCATGAGATTATGTTTTACTAAAAGGCACCTTCTATTGTTATTGTTGAATTGCGGATACCATCACACATTTAATTAAAAAGTCCTTCAAGTAGAAGACAAAAAAAAATCCCTCGTTAGAAGGATAACCATCCCCTTCACAAATTGTTTAATCTTTTTTATGATCGGTGACCGGAAAGACAACCGAACTACATGATCTTCAATATCTCAGTCTATTCAATGTTTAGGGCCATAGGCATTTAGACATAACTATTATATATTTAGCCTTAATTATGCATTGCTTTTTAGTGCATTTCAAGTGCTAAATGGATCTAATTATATTTTCTACATGCATGATGATTTTAAAGTCTAAAGTGAATCTATGTTTAAAACATGGATTTAAAGCCTAAAAGAATTTAAGTTCAAGAATTGAAGTTTGGAGGATGAGATGAAGATCTGAAGATCTAGAGATCAGACGAATCAAGTACCAGAGGTGAAGAAATTGACCAAAGAACAAGTGCATTGAAACTGAAAGAAAATAACAGAGCTCATGCGATCGATTGAAGGGTACGATCAATCAACAACATCCTTCAGCGATCTTGATCAATCTAGTAAAGCATCAAAATTAATTTAAATTTCTATCAAAACTTGCTGGACACTTTTTTACATGTTCGATTGATCGAAGTTCAGATTTTGATCAATCAACAGGTAACAGATTTTTAAAGTTTATTTATTAAACGTTTTTGAAAAAGTTCGGTCGATTGATGACACGCAACTACGTAAATTAATAGTCAATAGAAAATTTTCTATATAAACAAGTGTTTTTGACTTTTCTAAGTATGAATTAAGGTTTGCGAGAGACCAAGTGAGGGTGAAGCTCTTCCAGCACCAATTTTCTTCTTCAATCATTCCTTCATCATGTTTTTATTTTGTTAGTTATGTTAGGCTACTATCTTAGCTAAGGTTAAGGAATGAACATCTTAATGAATTCTTATATTTAATTCATTTTTAATTTAAGATATTAATTTTAAATATTGGATTGTGAATGTGCTGATCAAATTCTTAGACTGGTGAAGGAATTGATCTGTAAAATCAATTAATCTACTATTAGCTTCAAGTAAAATAAATGCTTTTAATTTCCTTCGATCAACTTTCAGAGTTGTCTTTCGATTATAGTGGATTATGTCAGGGATTTTGCCCTGTGGAATCACACGGATCTAGATCTAGGATAGCAATCTAATGGCACCAAGCACACAAGAGAACACCCAGATTTAACGTAAAAAATTCTTTTGGGAAAAAACCACGGCATAAAGCGATGGATCTCGACTATGAAAACAGAAATTACAAAGAGAAAGGACTTACCCGATTCGAACAACCTCGAATCTCACCCTTGCTACACCCTTTAATTTCCCCAGAACCCCTTTAGAAAGCTTTTGTCATGCCTAGAAAAGCCCTAGGAACACCTATTTATAGTTTAGGCAACTTCCCTTTCGCATCGCAGTTGCGAAAGGACCCTTTCGCATCCCAATTGCGAAAGGACTCAAATTTAAGACATCTCGCAACAATCTCCACCATGTCTTCAATCTTCAACCGTGTAACTACGTGACCTCTTCTCTTATTTCTGCATCTCATCATAGCTTAAGATCACATTGGCCAATCAGTGCCAATCAAGGATCTAATAGATACCTACTATACCGTCGGTGCTAATATCTCTGAGAAGCCGATCCCTTCTCTCTGAGCATAACTCTTTGTACCAACCTCGCACTGTATCTATGCTGTATCCTCCTGAAGATCCACTTGCATCCAACCGCTCTCCGGTCCACTGGAAGCTCCACCCGCTCCCAGATGTCGGTCTGGTACAATGAATCCATCACATCACCCACAGTCACCTTTCACTTTTCAACAACAGGCTCACCTAGAGCCATCTGAATAGAAGATGAATATCTTGCAATATTGGAGTCGTCCATGTACCTCGCCGATGTCCTGCGATCATGCCATGTGATTCTTCACACAGGTGGCTGCTCCACCTGCTCTGTATCCCTGTCCGCGCGTCTCAGCCTTCCTGTCCTGCCCGCTCATGTGGCCATGTCCAACATGTCACACACGTGCAGAGGTGGAATCCACTACATCCACCGTAGCTCCACCTTTTGAAGTGCTCCCGATTAACTTGTACAAGTTACCGAGTCGTTGCGCTTTCATGATTACCCGTGCCCCCTTGGATATATTAAGAGCATCATCATTACCTGCGTACTTGCATCCTTTTGCCTCAAGCACACCAAGAGAAATCAGATTCTGCTTCAAATCAAGGACATGCCTCACATCTGTCAAGGTACGCTCCACTCCATCAAACATCATGATACGCACAGAACCAACAACCACAACATTACAGGCAATATCATTACTCATAAATACCTGTCCACCATCGCACTCCCTGTAACTGGTGAACCAACTCCGATGAGGAGTCATGTGAAAAGATGCCCCTGTGTTTAGCATCCACTCATCCTTACGATCATCGTATGACCGTCTGAGCCAAAACACAGATAAAACATCACCATCACATCCACTCGATCCATCTGACGTGGCAACATTGGCCTCCCTATATAAAGCTTCAGAATCTTCCCTCTTTGATTTAGAATTTTCACAATCCCTCTTCACATGTCCTTCTTTTCCACAATTTCAGCACTTTACTTTTCCTTTGCCCTTGCCCCTGGATTTGGATCTAGAACTAGAAGAACCTTTACCTTGTCCAGAATTCCTACTCAGTGTAAACAGTGTATCAGAAGACGTCCCCATGTCATGATTCAGTTGTCTCATAGCCTTCCCTTGAATGGCTGAGATAACAGTATCGACACTCAGAGTTTTATTCATGCTGCACATAGTGTCCTTGAATGCCTCATATGATGTCGGGAGAGAATTCAGTAACATACATACTTGTTCTTCATCTTTCATCACTTCCTCCATATCCAGCAATTTGCAAACCAATTCAGAAGACGTCCCCATGTCATGATTCAGTTGTCTCATAGCCTTCCCTTAAAGGGCTGAGATAACAGTATCGACACTCAGGGTTTTATTCATGCTGCACATAGTGTCCTTGAATGCCTCATACGACGTCGGGAGAGAATTTGTTCTTCATCTTTCATCACTTCCTCCATATCCAGCAATTTGCAAACCAATTTATTAAAGTTGCTGATGTGAGCCTCCAGATCTCCACCCTCTGCCATCTTGAAGTTATACCACTGCCGCTTCAAGTGTAGGCAATTTTTCGAGGATTTCTTCGCATATACATCCTCTGACTTCGCCCATAGACCAGCCGCAGTTTTCTCCCTCATGACATTGTAGAGAACCTCATCCGTGAGACATAAACGGATCGATGATAAAGCCTTCTTATCAAGAGTATTCCAAGCAACATCATTTATAGTAGACTTCCGCTCCTCAAGAGCACCATCCTCGCCTTGCTTGGTTAACAGGCTAATCATCTTAACCTTCCATAACTCAAAATTATTTTTTCCTGAGTACTTCTCAAACTCATACCTGGCACTCGCCATTATTACTAATCCCTCAGATTCAGATCTGTGCCCTAACCTGGCTCTGATACCACTTGTTGGGGATTTTGCCCTGCAGAATCACACGGATCTAGATCTAGGATAGCAATCCAATGGCACCAAGTACAGAAGAGAACACAGAGAACACCCAGATTTAACGTGGAAAACTCTTTCGGAAAAAAACCATGGCACAAAGCGACAGATCTCCATTATGAAAACAGAAATTACAAAGAGAAAGGACTTACCCGATTCGAACAACCTCGAATCTCACCCTTTCTACACCCTTTAATTTCTCTAGAACCTCTTTAGAAAGCTTTTGTCATGCCTAAAAAAGCTCTAGGAACACCTATTTATAGTTTAGGCAACTTCCCTTTCGCATCCCAGTTGCGAAAGGACTCAGATTTAAGACATCTCGTAACAGATTAAAATCCAGTTCTAGTTGAATTATATAGTTAAAGGAGATGAATTGGTTTAAGAATTTGTTAAGTGAGAATTCTTAGATCCATTTTAACTTTTTTAATATGTTGAAAACCATAATCCTCAGAATTGTTTAGATCTATTTGTGTTTTCAACCATGTATATACCTATGAAATTATCTCAATTTCACCGAGTTATTACTATATCGCAGTCTTACATTTGAAATTGAAATTGTTCAACAATTTGTTTTTACTTTGATTTGAGTAACATTTGACTTTAGCGCATCGGACACACACAATATGCATGACAAAATTTGTGCCAAACAACTTTCAGTAATTCAAACTGTTTAGATGATATGTTTAATTAGGATAGTGGAGAGAGATCAAATAAAAGCTTAATAATTCAAATATTTCAACTCTAATATTAGCTCTTTTGTTGCCAAATATAGATGCTCATCATGTCCATTACACAATCCAATGGTTGAAATGCTCTCTTTCAGAGTGTATATACCTTGGGCATGCTCCATCTAACGCAAGTTCTCTGATGTAAATTGCCTAAGGGTGCATTTGGTAAAATGAATTTTTTTAAAAAAAAAAAAATGCCTAAATCTAATTTAATTACTAGGTTCATTATGTATTGAATTTTAAGTACTAATAAGTGCTGAAATACCTGTTTGGTAAACTGCTCCTTAACACTGAAATTTAGTATCGAATTCAAAATTTTATGTTTGATAAAAATGTATGAAATTTAACAAATTTACTAAAATATTTTTCATGACATGATGCGGTCAAACACATGAACCTACAAATATCATTGTGAGCTACCACCTAACTTCCCATTGTGGGAAGTTCCTGCTAAAGGCTTTCGCTGGCAATCTGGGTTGGATTTGGGGTTACATGTAACATGTTAGTGGGCGTTGTCCTGGCCATAGGGCCCACCTTGATCTATGTGTTGTACATCCACGCCATCCATCGGCATTTACAACTCATTTTATGCCATAGTAATGAAAACGAAGCAGACTCAAATCTCAAGTTGAACAAACAGCGATGATTGAATGCCCATCACAAAAAAGTTTTTATGGGCTACAAAAGTTTTGGATCAAGATGATATTCATTTTTCCCTTCATCCTGGTCTCTATTACCTTATCAATAGGTCTAATGTTAAATAAACATTACATTAGGCCTTGGTAAGTTTTTAATGGTGAGGATCCAATGACTACTATTTCTTGTGGTTTGATCCACTTGAAATTTGGATTTGCTTAAGATTTTGGACCATGAACTAAAATGAGCTGCAAAAACCGGCGGATAAAAAGGTTGCCCTTAGTAAGTTTTTAATGGCGAGCATTCAATGACCACTATTTCCTATGGTATAGCCCACCTGAGATTTAGATCCGCCTGATTTTTTGGTCCATACATCAAGGTGGCCCTACGGTTAGGGCAGCATGTTACCCAGTGAACATGGCACCGAAGGCCAGCATTGGAGGTAAGCATATTACGTGGTGTGCCACACACCACCCATCTAAGTGGTGTGTTGAGGTCACCAAGTTCTATGGCCCTACCCTGATCTATATGTTACAAGCCATCAGCCCAAAAATGATGCAAATCCAAATCTCTAAGTAGACCACCCTACAAAAGCAATAAGGATAATGATTTCTACCGCTGAAACCTTTATAAGGCCCACCATTATTTGTATTTGTCATCCTGTTCAGAAGTTTAAAGAAACTAGGATGAAGGGAAAAAAAATAAATATGAGGTTAGATCCAAAACTTTTGTGGTACTTAAGAACTTTTCAATGAAAGACGTACACTTCCCATTGCTTTATATGGTGTGGTTGGCTTAAACTTCGTATTTGCCTCACTTTTTGAGACTATGTCATAAATGATTTTGTAAAATGGATGGACGGTACAAATATGACACATACACTATGGTGGGGTACATAGAACTTGGTGACATCAAAATGATGGTACACCATGCAATCCGTTTCTCGTAATGGATGCAACACGGCACCAAGGTGGGTACATAGTGGATGTGGCAAAGTTCTATATCTTTTATCCAAGTATGTGTGACCTTATGAATTAGTTAGCATTGAATTGTTCACTCCCAAAGTGCAGGGTTGTGATGTAGTAATAACTCGGTAAGATCGAGGTCGAATCCCAAGGGACTGAAACCTGTACGTTATCTAAAACTAACCAGAACTATAACTAGAATGAGATGAAATCTAAATTGAGTTGTAATTTGAAGAATGATTATGAAATATTAATCTAAAACTTAGAAAAAATCAGAGGTGAGAAACTATGGATTCAGAGGATCCACTTGTAGAGATCAGAGAGATCTTATGTCTGCTTCAAGAATCATGGAATTTACTGAACTGTCGTTGATCTAGTTTTCAAAGAGATGAAAGGTATATGAATTAGAATGGATTCCATCACCAAACCATGCTCAAGAGACTATGGTAAACAACAGAATTAAACTAATTACCAACCAATCACATGTATGAAGGTTAGGAAGGGTACCGTCATCCGACCATGCCCATGAGACAATGGTGAACAACAGGGCTTCCTGACGTCATAAACATATAAGGGATAAGAAAATATTCAAAGCATTGCAGACCCATTGTAATTTCAGTCACAACAGACCATTAAAGATCAAAAATATTTCCATTAAAATCAAACTAAAACCAACTTCAATTCAAAAATTAAAATTAAATTAAAAGCATATAATCTCTCATCTCACTACAAGCTTCACCTCCTAGCCCTAGCTAGGAGGATTTAGCCTGCCATGGATGGGCTCAATCCAAATAAATAAAGAGAAAAAGAAAAGGAAAAGAAAAGGAAAAGAAAAACCAAGCTCCTCTCTCTCTCCTCTGCCCACGTTGAAACCCAAGCCAAGAGCTCCTTGCTCTCCCTCCAGCCGTGGATTGAACCTCTATCCCTTCTCCCTCTCTCTCTCTCTAAACTTCTCTTTTATAACAGCCTTGAGGTCGGCTAACAGCGGAAGAATCGACCATGTTTGCTGGAGTGCGAAAGTAGAGGCGGTGGATAAAGCTTGCGCAGCACCCTCTTTCCGGAGCCAAAATCGGATCCTCCCACTCCCATCTTCCTTGCTTTTCGTCCAAATATCAACGTCCCTTGGGACGTTTCTGGGCGCCCTACATAATGGACGGTTTGGATTTCTGATCTAAATTATGATGATGGCCCACAGGATTCGTCCGCAGGTCGGTGTGCGGAACAGAGCTTTCGCACAAGCTCTGTGATGATCGGTGGACCACTGATGGATGTCAGGGGTAAAATCCACTCCGTTAATTGTCTTTAGGACGAAAATCCGTCCAGAAATTCTTAGTTTTGGAGCCGTTTCGGTGTGGTCCACTTGATCTTTCTGCTTTGCCGTCCATCTTCCTTTTAACGGTTAATATTTAGAAAAAACTTGCATGGTATCAAAAATACACCTAGGTGAGGGTAATACCCACCTTCTAAGACTATTGAATGGTTCAGATCATCTATCCGGAGAATGTGTGGGGCCCACAATGAAAAAAATGACGACGCTCGTCCGTCCGCTGGCTGCCTTACGCAGAGAGGGAGAGAGAGACGGGTCAGCGCCCATTTTGACCGGGCGGTCTGACCGGTACAGTGCACGTGTACGTGCACTATATGCACGCTCACCCTCATGTGGGCCCTATATGATGCATGTGAGAAATCCGTTCTGTCCAGCCAATTTGCAATATCATTTAAGCCATTGAGTCCAATTTTGAAGCATTTACAGGTACCAGGCGGGCTCGAAATCAAGATTTTTGGGGCTGATCTGTATGCTGAGCCACTTTTAAAGGGATCCACCAGCTGAAATTCGACGTGTACGGTTAATTTATGATCCTCGGAGTATGTATGAAGTTTCGAGCTGAACGGATGATGGAAATCCTATGATCTTACATTCTGCACTGGTTTCGGGCCATTTGAACTTCAGTTTCCTGATTTTCTCAGATTTTGCCATGTACATTTGATCGATCTTAATTCCCTAGAGTCCGTCCCATGTTTTGGTGAATTCTGAGCGTCAAATCCATGCATTTAACATCCTTTTTCAGTTCAGGCTCTTAAAATCACCTTGCAAAATAAACACGATAAAACGGGCCATTAGACAGTATCATGCTCGTAAATCCAGGAAATAAATAGGGTCTGATATGCAATATTTGACCCTCAACACAACCCCAAACCAGCATTTTACTAGTCCCGAGCAAAATTTGTGAAAAATAAGTTAAGAATTATAGGACAAGCGGATTTTTATTAACTCGAGTGTTATTAACTCGAGTGATTTTTGAAAAACGATCCAGATACTAGAATTCTAAAATTCATGAATGTTGGGCATTCCTTTCTCCTGGGCTCAAGCACACAGTAAACTTCATAATCAAGTTCAAAATAGTAATCCCCAATTAGAAAATTTCTAAACATTGAGATCCATGGTTGCATAGTGTAATCTCGACTTATCAACATTAAGATTCAATTTGTTATTTCTTGGTATCATTGGTAATCAACAAGAGAATTCATGGTAACCAAACTTGCCTCATAAATTCTATCTTTTGATTTTTCTATTAAAGGTAATGCCAAGAATGGGAATTAAATCCTCACCTATAGGGAGCAAACCTATGGTGAAGACTATACACCCAACCCTATTTGTATATCATCCATGGGGAATTAAATATATACCTATAGGGAGTAAACCTATGGTGAAGATTATTCGCCCAACCTTTTTCAAATGTATCCATTTTTTTCTTTCTCTTTAATTGATTATGATGGGCAAATTTCAAGCGAGTTGGTTCCTTAAATGCTTCGTGATTACCAAGTTAAACCTTCAATATCCAATTGAAACCTTAATATGACATGCAAAATCATGACTCAATCATTGTTTACAACTTCTAATTCTTGATTAACAAGTCAACTTAACTGTGAAATCTAATAGATATTGAATCCAAGAGTCATAAATCCAACATCACTTATCTTGTAATTCTAAATCCAAGATGGCTGTCAAAATCACTTTGAATTTACAATAAGATCCAGAAAAAAAAATTTAAAAAAAATTTCACAATTCTTGCTTAAGACCAAGAAAACACTGATTAGGTAACCTAATCCCCCACCCCTAACCTAAAATCTACATTGTCCTCAATGTAAAAGATATAAACATGCAATGCACATGGGACAACAAAAGTAAATGAGAAGTGATGGGAGGATAGTACCTGGATAACGAATCGAGATAGATTTTTCAAGAGATCGCTGGGAGAGAGCAGGTTAGCATAAGAGAGAAAGTAAAACAAAAATAACAAAAATAAAATTTTACCTATACCACTTTCGCAGGTGCTCTCGATTGCATTTAGCGTATGCAACAAGCCTTTAAACCCCTAGGTTACCCCTAGTGGACGAGTTGTAGTCTCGTGAGGATTTGTAGTAATGTTACTCACAAACATTGAATCGATCACGCCGCAAGGTTCCCCTTCCGGCCAATATCTTGATAAGTTTCTCAACAGGATCATCCAAAAGCCCTTTTTGCAATAGGCTTAGGCGCCCTGGAGCATGACTTTCCAAAGAGACTTATGTACCTCATAAGAAATCTTCCATTGAATTGCTGGAGGTATCCGTAATATATACTATTCACCTATGACAGAAGAAGTTTCAACGTTAGTATCGTATGGTGAATCAGAGACTACAAGTAAATAAAGTTTAAAAAACTTCCTGAGAAGTGATGTAGTCTCAATATATTCCAAAGATCCAAACTTCGGTTCAATTTTCAACTCTTCCTTTACTGGTAGACATTTAAGATCAGGGGAAGAGAGAATTTCAGAGTAAGGGTTCTCTCGGTCAGTGATGACTACCGAGATGTTGTCTTGCAAGGCATCCACTTTATCTTTTAACATGAGATCATTTGAAACCGCAAAGTGTGCCAAGCAATCCTACGAGTTGGGAAATTTAGCTGAGTGTGACTTATTGTGGCTTGTGATGATCTGCGCAACGAATCCATCGTTCTTGAAAGTAAATGGAGGTATGCTCTCTTGCTTTCATTCTGCACAGACAAATTGAGGGTCAGTTGATAAAGTATTGACGGGTGAACTCTGTTCATTGATACTACTCAGAAGAGGCATTGAATCGTCAAAACTTGACAGTTCAGATGGTGGACTCAACTGGGTGGTTTCAGATTCCAGAGTTGTATCAGGTGGCTCGTTCGTCTCCTAAATCATATCATCATTCGATTCAGAGAAGTGGTCCAAACATGTTTCACAAGAGTTGGAAGGGTCAGTTGTAAAGGGCACATCCTCCACCTTTGAATCAGACATGTCAGGTGAGGGGAGTGACTCATTATGACCGACCACTTCATGTACGTCTTGATCATTGATCTGGACCAAACATGAGAGGGATTCCAGGGAGACTGTGGCTACACATTCAGGATCGCAATCATGTTCTAGTCCAGTGCAGTGCACATTTGGGATGAGATTACTTTCCTCACATTCTACACTTAGCATGGGTTGAGGTTCGAATAAACTAACCTCCTCATTATTGAAATCATGTGTGTCATGTAAGGAAAGTGTGTCATCATCAATGTATTTAAAAGATACCCATGTATCTTCACCATTCTTTCGAACAGTCATCGAGATTGACTCCTCGAGAAATTGAACTATATGCTCATTAACGGAATCCAACTCCTCATTCCAAATTTCAGATTCTTTCAAAAGTGAGTGCGGATCACTTTCTTCACATTGTATTTCTGGATTGGGTTATGGTTGGGATGAACAAGCTTCCTCTATCTTTTCAAGGCGCGACATGAGTGTTTCAATTGCGTTTCGAATTTTCTCAAGACAGGCCATGTCACTCTGATATGAATCCTCTTGGATCATTTTTGGTTGGATCTCAAAGGTAGGGGATCCAAGAGAATAATCATTATAACATGTTGTTGGTTCATTTTCCTAATTTTCATGTTTCCACTGATTGTAGTCATACGGATCATAGGTGGGAGAATCTGATGGTTGGTAATACTCATTATTACTCATGATATAATCATGCATTGTTTTCTTTTTATCGGATGAGTGATAATAATTCTCACAATCATAGTTATGATAACCCCAACACTCACGTACTGTTTTATTAATCCGTGGGGTGTAATTGTTCTCCTGCATATAATTACGTAAAGACTTCTTAGCCAGTGGATCTTTATATTCTGATCGATTCTCAATGATAGCTTTAGAAAAGTTTTGAGACATAGGTTGATTTATATCATCATTATCCCAAAATAAGTTATTCTTCTCAGCATACTGACGTTGTCACTCGTGCATATACATGATGAAACCCTTAATTTGAATTTAATCCTAAGAAAAATAAAAGAAGAGATTCTACAGCAGTGTGGAAAGTAAGAGGAGGAGAAGTTAGAAAGAATGTACCAGACTAGAGATTCCTATATTAAGATCCTGCAAAATAAAACAAAACAAGTTAGTTTCTAAAAAGAGAAAGCCTAGGATTAGAAAAATCCTAATTAGAAGTAAACTAATTTCTAAATAAAAAGAATAAATTCCTAAAAGAAAGTAGAAATTAGAAAGGGCTTACTAAATTAGAAGTTTCCATCATAAAATCCTACAAAAGAAAGGTTAGTTCTAAAAATAGAAAGAAAAACCTGAAACTAGCTAAAAAGGAAGACAAATCCTAATCTAGAAAAGAAATTACCAATTTTAAAAAGTATATATCAGAATCTTACAAAACATGAGAAATAGGTTAGTTTCTAGAAATTAGGAAAAACAAGAAAGATTTATGGTTAGAATAATCCTAATCTTAAACTAATCCTAAAACTAATTAATTTCATAAATGCAACCGTCAGTCCTCGGCAACGGCGCCAAAAACTTGTTCACTCCCCAAGTGCAGGGTTGTGATGTAGTAATAACTCGGTAAGACCGAGGTCGAATCCCAAGGGACTGAAACCTGTACGTTATCTAAAACTAACCAGAACTATAACTAGAATGAGATGAAATCTAAATTGAGTTGTAATTTGAAGAATGATTATGAAATATTAATCTAAAACTTAGGAGAAATCAGAGGTGAGAAACTAGGGATTCAGAGGATACACTTGTAGAGATCAGAGAGATCTTATGCCTGCTTCAAGAATCATGGAATTTACTGAACTGTCGTTGATCTAGTTTTCAAAGAGATGAAAGGTATATGAATTAGAATGGATTTCATCACCAAACCATGCTCAAGAGACTATGGCAAACAACAGAATTAAACTAATTACCAACCAATCACATGTATGAAGGTTAGGAAGGGTACCGTCATCCGACCATGCCCAGGAGACGATGGTGAACAACAGGGCTTCCTGACGTCATAAACATAAAAGGAATAAGAAAATATTCAAAGCATTGCAGACCCATTGTAATTTCAGTCACAACAGACCATTAAAGACCAAAAATATTTCTATTAAAATCAAACTAAAACCAACTTCAATTCAAAAATTAAAATTAAATTAAAAGCATATAATCTCTCATCTCACTACAAGCTTCACCTCCTAGCCCTAGCTAGGAGGATTTATCCTGCCATGGATGGGCTCAATCCAAATAAATAAAGAGAAAAAGAAAAGGAAAAGAAAAGGGAAAGAAAAACCAAGCTCCTCTCTCTCCTCTGTCCACATTGAAACCCAAGCCAAGAGCTCCTTGCTATCCCTCCAGTCGTGGATTGAACCTCTATCCCTTCTCCCTCTCTCTCTCTAAACTTCTCTTTTATAGCAGCCTTGAGGTTGGCTAACAGCGGAAGAATCGACCATGTTTATTGGAGTACGAAAGTAGAGGCGGTGGATAAAGCTTACGCAGCACCCTCTTTCCGGAGCCAAAATCGGATCCTCCCACTCCCATCTTCCTTGCTTTTCGTCCAAATATCAACGTCCCTTGGGACGTTTCTGGGCGCCCTACATAATGGACGGTTTGGATTTCTGATCTAAATTATGATGATGGCCCACAGGATTCGTCCGCAGGTCGGTGCGCGGAACAGAGCTTTCGCACAAGCTCTGTGATGATCGGTGGACCACTGATGGATGTCAGGGGTAAAATCCACTCCGTTAATTGTCTTCAGGATGAAAATCTGTCCAAAAATTCTTAGTTTTGGAGCCGTTTCGGTGTGGTCCACTTGATCTTTCTGCTTCCCCGTCCATCTTCCTTTTAATGGTTAATATTTAGAAAAAACTTGCATGGTATCAAAAATACATCTAGGTGAGGGTAATACCCACCTCCTAAGACTATTGAACAGTTCAGATCATCTATCCGGAGAATGTGTGGGGCCCACAACGAAAAAATGGACGACGCTCGTCCTTCCGCTGGCTGCCTTACGCAGAGAGGGAGAGAGAGACGGGTCAGCGCCCGTTTTGACTGGGCGGTCTGACCGGTACAGTGCACGTGTACGTGCACTATATGCACGCTCACCCTCATGTGGGTCCTATGTGATGCATGTGAGAAATTCGTTCCGTCCAACCAATTTGCCATATCATTTAAGCCATTGAGTCTAATTTTGAAGCATTTACAGGTACCAGGCGGGCTCGAAATCAAGATTTTTGAGGCTGATCTGTATGCTGAGCCACTTTTAGAGGGATCCACCAGCTGAAATTCGACGTGTACGGTTAATTTATGATCCTCGGAGTATGTATGAAGTTTCGAGCTGAACGGATGATGGAAATCCTATGATCTTGCATTCTGCACCGGTTTCGGACCATTTGAACTTCAGTTTCCTGATTTTCTCAGATTTTGCCATGTACATTTCATCGATCTTGATTCCCTAGAGTCCGTCCCATGTTTTGGTAAATTTTGAGCGTCAAATCCATGCATTTAACATCCTTTTTCAGTCCAGGCTCTTAAAATCACCTTGCAAAATAAACACGATAAAACGGGCCATTAGACAGTATCATGCTCGTAAATCCAGGAAATGAATAGGGTCTGATATGCAATATTTGACCCTCAACATGAATCTCCTCATTTTTTTGCTCCTGACTTAAAATGATCTAAAAAAATGGATGAATAGTTTGAATATAACATGTTGGAGTATTTTTATGAGCGGATCTTGTACTTGGCCCGTCCTTCGCTTGCACAATAACAAATACAAAGGGGACCCTGGATAGAGTCGATGAATCTCCGATGCTTAAGTCAGTTTCGGGAACAATGACAAAGGATTTAGAGTTTTTCTGTTGCGTCCCTTCTACCGTAAAGGAGGTGATCATTTATAAGCTTGGGAGAATCTTGTCGTATAAGGATTCTCTTCCTTTATCTTCGGAGATTTGATCCTTTTGACAGATTTCACCCGATCCTGAGATCCTCGGGATCGGACACCTGTACTTCTGAATTTTCGGGACAATATTTGTATTCACACCGCCTTTCATTTACTCGGCTCGGCCGTTACCGACTCTGAAAGAGTCTCGGCTGGCTTAAGAGAATAAGTTTTTTGCCTTCTTACGGGCAGAATAATCTCGGTATTTATCCATCATCCTTCCTTACTCCGTGGCCGACGCAACCAACTTATTAAGTCGGTTTCTCATTGTCGGTCGGGTGGCTTATAACTTATTTGGCCTTAGTCGACTTATGCAGACACTGCTAACTCAACTTAGGTTGTCTTATACTTTTGCCTCTTGGCCTTGTGCACTATTCTCTCAGTTCTAACTATTGTCTCAGACATCTTGGGCAGTGTCAGCAAGGTTGACCTACTCCATATCCGAGTCTCCGGACTTAACATATTTTTTCCCAACAGTGAGCCCCCTTACTCCTTGTGTCTTTCACGGCACCAAGGAGTAATGAGTTCTTAGGTCGGTTTATATCAGAGGCCGAGGTCATAATGAGACATTTAATACTTTTTGAGTCGTCCTCAACACGTGACGGTTTGTTTCCCAAGGCCGCACGAGCGGCCAACCGTCACGTCGTTTCTTCCGCGTATGGGCGTCGGACGCGTGGCGAAGGCATTACCGCCGTCAGTCGGCGTGCCCCATGTGTCGAGCAGGGGAGTCGAGGCAAGCGTCGTTTCGTCTGCCTAGTAAATGCTCTTGCCACGTGGCAAGGCTATAAAAGAGGGCGGGAGAAGTGTGTGAATTTTATTTTCACCATTCCCTCTCCCGTTCCTCTGTTCTCTTCCGTTTTTTCCTTTTTCTTCTTCTTCTCTTCCTCCACGGTCTATCGCTAGGTATTCACTCGTGTCGTTTTCTTCTCCGTCATCTTCTTTTGCGTCCATTACTGCCTTCTCCGGTGAATTTTTTCTCTTCCTCTCTATCGACATTAATAATTATGCATGGCTCCCAGAGCCCCTGGGAGGAAACTTCCAGTGATGAGGGTGATTCGCAATGTTTTTGGAATGTTGCGGAGCCACCTTCTTTGGTGGCGGAGATCGCCGTTGATGCGAACGCCACTTTCCCACTTGTTAGGAGAGCCGCTGAATTACCGGCAGAGCGTCCCACTCTGGCCGATCCTTCTAGTGGCGGGTCGTCTCTGGTAACCATCCAGGGAGACCCAATCCCGCATTGAATTCGCTGGAGGAGGAAGATGGAGAAGAGGAAACAAGGATCGCTGAGGGAGCCGTTGTGTCAGCCCCTGTAACTCGATCGGCGTAGGCTTCTGAGTCGTCTTCTGAGGGAGAGGGGGCCAAGGATGATCTGAGCGGTCCCGTTGATCAATTTTAACTGATTCTGATTTGAATCAAATCCGAGCCTGGTACCATGTCCCTGACTCGGTTATACTTCGGCTTCCTCGTCCGAATGACTTGTCTGATCATCCCCCTGCTGGGATGGTTGTAATTTTTCAGGTCTCGATGCAATGTGGCTTGCGTCTGCCTCTCTAACCCATTGCTCGGGATTTTCTATCTCGTGTCAAACTTGCTCCCGGTCAGATTGTCCCAAACGGGTGGAGGAATTTGTTCGGGTGCGCAGTGCTATGGGCTGAGCTTGAGTAACCCTCACTGACAGTCGATGAATTCCTCTACTTGTACCAAGTAAAACCGAATTCATATTTTCTCGGCTTTTACTTTCTGAGCACATGGCGAGGTAAGGGTGGCTCTCTTATAACCAACCCACCAACTTCCAACAAACACTGGAAGGAGAGATGGTTCTGGGCGTGCGTACATTGGGAGATGGCTGATCCTTGGCCCTTCGAACCTCGAGTCTCCCGTTCGTTTCACAAAGTAGGTAACTTAGCTTAATACCTTTTATTTCTCCACGTTGTAACGCTTCAAATCTGACCTTATGGTGCCTTGTAGATATCTCGAAGAAAAGGGGGAAGCTCGGATCCAATGACCTAGCTCGGATCAGGGATCTAAAAAGCTAAGTGCAGAGGATCAGTCTTGGAAGTTGCTGCTGCAACCAGAGTGTCTTCACATTGCAGGTTTAGACTCGTTTGTATCAGGTTACTCCTACTGCATTGCCATATTCTCTTGGTGCATTGTCTGACTCGCCTTTGTCCTTCTTTCAAGATCTACCCGAGGCTCGACCCTTTCTTAAGTCGGCCTCCGTTAACATGGCTGAGTCTCAACCTTCCCTCAAGCTGATCTCTAAGGTGAAGGCTCCTCCAAGGTCAGCACTTTTATTGGGGACTCAGCCTTCAAAGCAACCGAAGACAGCTCCAAAGGCAAAGGAGCCAGCTGTCCCGTTTGCCCCTGTTCCTGTCGCCCCGTCCGTGGTTGTGCTCTCTGACCCTGATGAGAGGGCGGAAGAGGTGGATGCAGCGCCTCCTGTGTCCCAATCGGCTTCTGAGCCAAGGCTCGTTGCTGAGGAGGTGTCGAGGCAGAGAGAGGGGCCGAGTGGAGAATCTTCATGAGAGGAGATGATTCAGCTTGAGCCATCGCCCTTCCATAAGGTTACCTCGAGGATGATCCCTTGGGTCATCGCTCACGGGAGCGAGAAAGACTTCGTCAGCTTCTACAATGCCCCCACACTACAGACCCTTGGTCATACAGCGAGGTTACTCTTCGAGGTATTATCCTATCATTTTATTTCTCTATAGCTTCTGATTTTGGGCTTCTTGTTACAACTCGTTGTTTCCTATTTGTAGTTGGCCCCCTGCATGGTCAAAGCTTGCTCGGAATTGTCTGCAGCTCAGAAGCTTGCGGCTAAGGCAGAGACGGCTAAGAAACTCACGGCCGAGGCAGAGGGACGCCGCGAGATCGCCGAAGGTCGAATCGGCATTATGACTGGCAACTTATCACTCGCCAGGAAGGCTACCGAGGATGCGAAGACCGCTCTTGAAGGCGCTAAGGCTGAGAATGCTCATTTGACGTCGCTTCTGGTGAAAGCCAAGGAAGAGAATCGATATCTTCGTCATGTTCATGGTGCTTGCGAGAGCACTCTAACTCGGGCCAAAACCGACGCCGCGGCGCTCATCTAACAGGCTCGAGAGGAGGCCAATCGAGCCAAAGAGGCTCAGGATCGGGCCGTAGAAGCCTTTCTCGAGTCTTCAGAGTTCGAAGAAGAGAGAAACCGCCTTTATCAAGGTGGTTACAAGGCCTGCGTTCTGAAAATGAGGGCCGCCTTCCCCAACCTTGACCTCTCTGCATTTGAGGCTAATAGTCTGGATGCCGAGGCTACTGGTGATGGTCGTGCTGATGCCACTGCCGACGAAGAAGCTCCCACTTCCACTGCTGCTGGTTGTGAGGCCGATCCCTCTAGGACTGCTTAGGGAGTAGTCCAATATAGGACTGCTTGGGGAGTACCCCGACCGAGGGGTAGTGGCAGTGCTTCATTTTTGGCACTCACACCAGCATAGTGCCGACCGAGTCTGAGCTTCTTTTGGTACCGTCATCAGCTCCTCGGGCTGGCTTTTACACAGGGCCGATTCAAGAGCATCTGTAACCGAGAGGACCACTCCCTTTGTCGAAACTACCTATATGCTTCTTCAATGTAATCGAAGTAAAGTTTGATGTAACCCGATGTAAAATACTTAGAAGTGATGAATGAAAATTCTCAGTTTTATTGAATCGGCTCCGTTTACATTTCTTCTTCATTCTCTTTTAGCATTCTCAGGGCCGTCTTAAGGGTAGTAGATTTTGAGATGCTCCGCATTCCAGAGGTGAGGCAATAGTTGCCCATTTAAGTTCTTCAACAGGTATGCTCCAGGTCGGATGGTACTCGAGACAATATAGGGTCCCTCCCAATTAGGTCTCAGTGTGCCCGCAACAACTTCTTTTGTATTTGGGAACATTTTTTAGAGGACCATATCCCCTACACGGAATCGTCTGACTTTGACTCGGTTGTTGTAAAATCGAGTTACTTGTCTCTATCGAGCCATCACTCGTAGCTGAGTTTCTTCTCTTTTCTCTTCCAATAAGTCGAGCCTGAGCGATAAGAGTTCTTCATTTTCTTGTTTGCTGAATGAATTAACTCGGGCTGAACTTATTCTGATCTTGACCGCGGCAATTGCCTCCGAGCCATAACAGAGGGAGAAGGGAATTTCTCCTGTGGCAGTCCGAACTATGGTTCGGTAGGCCCACAATATATTCAGGAGTTCTTCAGTCCATGCTCCTTTGGCTCCATCGAGCTTCGTTCGGAGATGTTGTTTAATAATCTTGTTAACGACCTCGACCTGTCAATTTGTCTGAGGATGATGAGGCGAAGCGTACACGTTTCGGATCCCGAGATTACTGCACATCTCCCGGAACTATCTATTGTCAAATTGTCTTCCGTTATCAGTGATAATAGTCTACGATATCCTGAACCGACATACGATGTTCTTCCAAACAAAGCTTGTAACCTTCTATTCGGTTATCTTTGCTAATGGCTCAGCTTCGGCCCATTTCGTGAAATAATCCACCGCAACCACTGCAAACTTGGCCTGGCCCTTTCCCAAAGGAAATGGTACGATGATGTCGATAGCTCACTGCGCAAAGGGCCAAGGACCAGTCAACGAGGTCAACTCCTCGAGAGGCTGCCTCGAGACAGCTATAAATCGCTAACACTTGTCACACCTTTGGACGAACTTCTAAACGTCATGTTGTATGGTCGGCCAGTAGTATCTCTACTGCAGTACTTTTTGGTGAGTGAACGTTCTCCTGAGTGGTTTCTGTATATTTCTTAGTGTACCTCCCATAATATGTAGTCGGTTTCATGGGAATTCAAACATCGTAGTAAGGGAGCGTATAATCCTTTCTTGTATAGTAGCCCATTCAAAATAGTGTAGCGCGACACTCGGATCTTTAGCCGCCGAGCCTCGGTGTGATCTTCAGGTAGCTTCCCCTCGTTGAGATAATGGACGATAGGGTCGAACCAGGTAGGTTCCGACGTAATCGCATGTATAGTTGATTCGATCGGTTCATTGACACTCGGCTTTGTCATGTATTCAATCGGAACCGACATGGGTATATCATCTTCCTCGGCCGAGGCAAGCTTTGCTAACAAGTCAGCTTTGACATTCTTAGTTCCGGGGATCCGAACTACTTCACATTGTCGAAATCCATCGATTAATTCTTTGGCCTTCTTCATGTATGCCTTCAGTTATTCTTTTTGTGTCTGGTAAATACCAGTAACCTGGTTAACGACTAACTGCGAATCACTGAAGACATTGAGATGAGTTACACCTAAACTCATGGTGAGTCGAAGGCCAAGTAGTAAGGCTTCGTATTCTGCTGTATTATTCGACACTTGGAATCCAAGTCATAAGGTATATTGCATACATGTTTGATTGGGAGTCTCGAATACTATCCCAGCCCTGCTTGCCTTAGAGTTGGAGGAGCCATCGGCGAATAATGTCTAGGGGGCAGGGCCGGGTGATAGGTCGAGGGAAGAGGACGCCGATGCGCCGATAATTCTGTCAGACTCAGACATTGTGTTGATCTGTGGAGTTACTTCGATAATGAAGTTGGCCATGGTTTGTCCTTTAATAGTTGTTCTCGGCCTGTACTGTATATCGAACTCGCTCAATTCGATAGCCCACTTCGTAAGTCGACCGGAAGCTTCTAGTTTCTGAAGGATCTGACGTAATAGTAGGTCGGTTATGACGACGATGGTGTGAGCTTGAAAGTATGGCCGGAGTCGTCGCGAGGATACTACCAGGACCAAGGTTACCTTTTCAAGGGGAGGATACCTCATCTCTACTGGTAGTAATTCTTTGCTGACATAGTACGCTGGTAATTGCTTTCCTTCACATTCTCCTATGAGAGCCGAGCTAATTGCTGCGTCGGATACAGCCAGATATAATAACAAAGCTTCTCCCGACTCGGGTTTGGATAACAGGGGTGGAGACCCGAGATAAGACTTCAATTGCTGGAACGCTGCTTCACACTCTTCCATCCATTCCATCGACTGTCGCCCTTTCAATTGCTTAAAGAATGGGAGACATTTATCGGTGGCTTGGGACAGAAAACGGTTGAGCGCGGCTACTCGCCCGGTCAGCCTTTGTATGTCTTTAATCGTCTTGGGAGACTCCATGTCAAGTACAGCCTTGATTTTTTCAAGATTCGCTTCGATTCCTCGCTAACTAACAAAGAACCCAAGAAACCTCCCTGAGCTTACACCAAAAGCACACTTGTTCGGATTTAACTTCATTTTGTATTTACACAAGGTCAAGAACATCTTTTCTAAGTCCGCTATATGGTTGGTCGTGCATATACTTTTGATAAGCATATCATCTATATACACTTCCATGGTTCGACCAATTTGTCGATCGAACATTTTGTTCACCAACCTTTGATACGTCGCTCCGGCATTTTTCAGACCAAATGACATCACTCAGTAACAATAAAGACCTTTGTCAGTGACAAATGTAGTCTTAGATTTATCGGATTGATGCATTACAATTTGATTATACCCAGAGTAGGCGTCCATAAAACTAAGTAATTCATGTCATGCGGTACTATCTACCAACTGATCAATCCGAAGAAGAGGGAAGCTGTACTTGGGGCAGGTTTTGTTCAGATCTTTATAATCAATATAGAGACGCCACTTCCCGTTGGCTTTTTTCACGAGCACAACATTAGCTATCCACTCCGAATCGTATATCTCTTCTATGAATTTAGCCTTGAGGAGTTTGCCGACTTCTTCTTCAATGATAGCATACCTTTGGGGGCCGAGAGGACGTTTTTTCTGTCGGATTGGCCTGTAGGTCGGATCAATGTTAAGTTGGTGAGTCATGACTGAGGGATCGATTTCAGGCATATCTTCATGGTTCCATGCGAATACGTCGGCATATTGTCGAAGCAAAGCGATCAAATCGTTTTTGAGAGGCAACTTCAAGGACAAGCTGATTTGTACTACTTTCGATTCGTCTGTCTCGGTTAATGGTTCCGAGACAAACTCTTCCATCGGTTGCCCCCGTTCGTGAGATCCAACTCGAGGGTCTAGCGACTCGATCATCGATATCTCCATCGAAATTTTTACTTCTGTTGCATAGCAACATCGAGCATCTTGCTGATCTCCTTTTATGATTCCTACTCCCGACTCGGTCGAAAATTTCATGGAAAGGTGGTACGTGGATATCACGGCTTGTAAGAGGCTAAGAGATGGTCGACCGAGTATAGCATTGTAGACGGATGATTAGTCGACGATCAAGAAGTCGACCATTATAGTTTTCTGGTGCAAAGGACTCCCGGCGATGAGAGGTAATGCAGCGATTCCTTCAGGAAGTACTTGTCCATCGGAGAATCCTATGAGTGGGGTTTGGACTGGGCGTAAAGCCGATCGTTCAATGCCTATCTTGTCGAACGCCTGAGTGAACAATACGTCCGCAGATGACACAGTATCAACCAATACGCGGAACACTTTCCTGTTAACAATTGTGAGGGCAATGACCAGCGCATCATTATGAGGATGATGAATGCCTCGGGCGTCGTCTTCAGTGAATGAGATACAATATTTCTTTCTTCTTTTCTTTTGGGGGCTGAGATAGCAGGAGGATTTCAGACTCAGGACGGTTAATATCCTAATGTGATTTTTTCGAGCGTTATTGGAGTCTCCACCACCTTGATGCCATCAATAATAGTTCGAATCTCCTCCATGGGTCGGTTTTCACTTAGGCGTTCTTCTGCAGTGCCGGGTCCTTGCACATGTTCTCTAAGTCGGCCTTCTTTAATGAGCTGCTTGATTTTATCCTTTAAGTGATAACAATCACTTGTGTTGTGACCATGGTCACAATGATAGTGACAGTACTTGTTTTTACTCCGCCGATTCGGATTCCCTCAGAGTTTCCCGAGTCAGTTGACAAAGCCTTCATTCTTGATTTCCATCAACACTTGCTCTTGAGATTTATTCAGAGGGGTGTATGTAGAAAACCTTTTGTCGGGTCGTTTACCCGACTTACCATTATCTCGCACCCGATCATCTTTTCGCTTCTTCCCTACAGCCGAGTCGACTTCTTTCTTGGCCGACTCTTTAGTCGAGGGTTTTGTACTGTGGACTATCTCGCGCGGGAGTCACATTTTTTCTGCATTGCTTATTTATTCAAGCAAGCCATAAACTCGCCCAGAGTCTTCGGCGAGTTTTTATCTAGGGATGCTAAAAAAGGGCTTATCTTTGACTCTTTGCATGAGCGCGTTAAGTGTCATCTCCTCCGAGTGTTTTCGAACCTGAAAAGATTTGAAGTTGAAACGCTTGATGTAGTCTTTCAGTAGCTCTCATTCCTTTTGAACTATGTTGTTTAGGTGTGCGGGCGGCTTCAGTTTCTTCTTCCCGCCGATGAAGTTAGTAAGGAAGGCATCGCTGAGTTCTGTGAATGAACTGATAAACTTCGGTTTCAGCTGTTTGAACCAAAACCGAGCTACGTCAGTTAATGTAAGGGAGAAAGCTCGGCACATAATAGCATCCGAGGCATCATGCAACTCTATATAAGTTTTGAAGCATTCAATATGCTCAGTTGGATCGGTTTTTTTGAAAAAAAGAGTAATCTGGGGTAAGTGGAACCTCTCCAGTAACGAGCCTGCATTACTTCATACAGGCTTCAGTTTCTTCTTCTCATCGATGAAGTTAGTAAGGAAGGCATCGCTGAGTTCTGTGAATGAACTGATAGACTTCAGTTTTAGCTGTTTGAACCAAAGCAGAGCTAC
This sequence comes from Magnolia kwangsiensis, assembly GCA_037074715.1. Lineage (NCBI taxonomy): Eukaryota > Viridiplantae > Streptophyta > Magnoliopsida > Magnoliales > Magnoliaceae > Magnolia > Magnolia kwangsiensis. Next base: position 25,082,219 of record CM073588.1, read on the forward strand.
GTCAGTTAATGTGAGGGAGAAGACTCGGCACATAATAGCATCTGAGGCATCATGCAACTCCATATAAGTTTTGAAGCATTCAATATGCTCAGTTGGATCGATTTTTCTGAAAAAAGGAGTAATCTGAGGTAGGTGGAACCTCTCCGGTAACAGAGCCTGCATTACTTTATCCACAAATTGAGAAACTTTTACCTCGGACTTGGTCGGGTATGTATTCTAATCATGCTTTATGTCTGCCATTTCTCTCGCCATCTCTTCCCAAACTTCTTTTTTGAAGTCCTGGATATCAGCTCTCTAGGATTCTGTGCTCTCTGTTGTTTCTTCCATGGGAAGTCGACTGCGCCTCCTTTGATCTATTGTATGGCGTAAATCAGAGGGGGGCAATACGGCTATTGTCGAACGAGCCGGTGCTAGTTGACTCGGACCTTGGTACTGACTCGGTTGTTGAAGCGACCACAGGGCAGTATGCTGAGCATCGGATGCTGGCGGAGGAACCTGCGCTGTTTTGCGATGTGGCTGCATCTGTTGATTATATAGCTGCTCCAACATCTACTTCATGACATTCATATCAGAATGCATCTCTTGAACCTCTCAATCTAGTTGCGCATTTCCTCGGTTCTGCTGACTATTGGTTGCGGCAGATGCCGCAGGCGGAGCTGCTGGTGGAGCTTCTTAAGCTACGCTGGTAGCGGCTTTCCCTGCTTCATCTTGATCCACTCTTCTAGTTCTCGCCATTGGAACTTATTTTTTAGCTTTTCAGATAGAGCGTGAGAAATGACTTTTTGCACGATTCCCACAAACGCTACCAAACTGTTGGTGTATTTTTATGAGCGGATCTTTTACTCGGCCCGTCCTTCGCCTGTACAATAACAAATACAAAGGGAACCCTGGCTAGAGCCGGGAAATCTCCGATGCTTAAGTCAGTTTCGGGAACAATGGCAAAAGATTTAGGATTTTTCTGTTGCGTCCCTTCTACCGTAAAGGAGGTGATCATTTATAAGCTTGAGAGAATCCTGTCGTATGAGCATGCTCTTCCTTTATCTTCAGAGATTTAATCTTTTTGACAGATTTCATCCGATCCCGAGATCTTCAGGATCGGACACCTGTACTTCTGAATTTTCGGGACGGTATTTGTATTTACACTGCCTTTCCTTAGCTTGGCTCGGCCATTACTGACTCTATAAGAGTCTTGGCTGACTTAAGAGAATAAATTTTTTGCCTTCTTACGGGTGGAATAGTCTCGGTTTTTATCCGTCATCCTTCTTTACTCCGTGGCCGACGCAACCAACTTATTAAGTTGGTTTCTCATTGTCGGTCGGGTGGCTTATAACTTATTTGGCCTTAATCGGCTTACGCAGACGTTGCTAACTCGTTAACCGAGTCAACCTAGGTTGTCTTATACTTTTGCCTATTGGCCTTGTGCACTATTCTCTTGGCTCTAACTATTGTCTCAGACATCTCGAGCAGTGTCAGCAGGGTTGACCTATTCCATATTCGAGTCTCCAGACTAAACATAATTTTTCCCAACATAACACATGCATTATGATGGCCCAAGTGTTCTATCACCGGGAAAATTTTAAGAATATTTTTATAAAAAAATGACTAAAGATTTTATTCAAAAGCATTCATTATATTTTGTCTAAATCACTTTACTGCTTTTGGCACAAACACAACTCCTTAATTAGAGTTTTTTAAATGTATTAAACAAACAATCAAAGTTACTGCTTTTGGCACATGCACAACTCCTTAATTAGAGTTTTTTAAATATATTAAACAAACAATCAAAGTTACGTATTACGTAACTGAAATTTGAATTTAAAATTTCCGTGACATGTTAAATGGTTTTTTTTTTTTTTTTTTTTTCAAAACATGCACGCACACCCCACACACAGCAGAATTTCACTACCATGGATACTCAAACCCGTGACCCGTGTTGAAACTCCGAGGAGCCTACCACCAGGTTAAGAGTTAGAATTTAACCCTTGACATGTTAAATGGTTAACAAAACAGTTTCCCAACTTACTAACTTGCAACTTGTTGAGATATATTCTGGCACTCTTTTCAAAGCAGCGAATGGGGCTCATCCAGTATAAGTGGGTTAATGGACCCACAATCACAAAATATAAATAAATCAAAGCCATTCGTATTTTGAAATATATAAAAATTACATTGAATGGATAATCAAGCGGACTAAAATGTACAATTGATTGTGAACCGTTGAATTTTTTGTTTTCAATTCAAAATCTATCTTCAACGGCTGAAATCATTATATAAGATTTATTTCAGAATGTTCTTGCATCTAAAGTAATTTAAACAACATGACCCGTGTCGATCATCCGAAAACCACTCTGTATGGCTCACGTGGCACAACAAACACATCGGATCCAGACACGGATTTCCTACGGAAGCCTTTCGCAGTAAGTTCTGCTCTGGAGACCTAAATAGGGCCCACCGTGATATTTGTAAGAAATCCACCCTGTCCATCCGTTTTTTGAGATCATTTTAGGACATAAAACGAAAAATGAGCCGTATACAATACTCAGGTGGGCCAAAAACGAAAGGATTGAACGTTCACGGTTGAAATATTCGTGCGGTCAAAAAGTTTAGAATCAGGCTAATATTTGGCTTTTCGGTTCATCCCTTATTAACGGTATGGATGGCATATAAGCCATGCAGGTTTCAACGGTAAGAATTTATCTACTCACTTTACCTTTGGTGCAGCACATTTGGGTATTGGATACGGGTAACTTTTGGCCCCATATCCTAAAATGAGATGAAAAAATGGATGGACGGTGTGGATTTTTAACAAACATCGGTGTGGCAGACCTAAGTTTCCAGCGCAGGATGGAAATCCGTGTCCATCGGATCCTATACGAGTAGGTACCAATGGATACGTGCCTCGCATCTTTTGTACGTCATTCACGCACGTACGAACTTTAAAAAGTGAGGCCGTAGACGGTAATCCGGCCGTTTATCATCTCCCAAGTTAAGAAATCCGTATAAATGGCACAGAGTTTATTTTTAATCCAAAACTTTTCTTATTAACGGTCAAAATAAAAAGAATAAAATTTATGTTAATTTTTTTTTTTATTTTTGATATGTAAGTTCTACATGGTGGGGAAAATAATCAATGGTCCAGATTACCGGATCATAGGTCCCAACTTTCAAAATTGGAAACGTGTGTATACTGTAAAAGAATATGCCAACGTACGGTATGTTTCTTCGCTCCATTAGCAATTTCTTGTATCCTACTCCATGAGTGCTTCTCTTTATTCCTTCTTCGCCTCCCTACAAAGTCTTTTACAAATCAAATCCGTACTATAAATCTTCAATCCGTTCCAGCGCATCGAAACTCCAAAATTCCAAACCGTATCTGTTCTCCGGCAATGGCGATGATCCGAATCCGCAGTCGCGATGGACTGGAACGCGTCCGTCTCCCTAACCCTCCGTCCTCTACCACCATCTCCGACCTGAAATCCCTCATCGAGTCCCAGCTGCACGTGCCCGTCACGTGCCAGACTCTCTCCCTGAACCAGAACCTTCTAATTGCAAAAATCCCCTCCGACCTCCAAACCCTCTCTCTCGACTCCTCTGTGGGTCCCACCACCCCACTCTCCTCCCTCAACCTCTCCAACGGCTCAATCGTCTACCTCTCCTACCCGCCTGACATCGACCGCTCCGTCCCGGCACCCGCCGCCTTCTCCCCTGCCAATTCCTTCGGCCGCAACAAGATGACGATCGATGATCTCATCGCCCGTCAGATGCGCGTCACCCGCCAGGAGTCTCCGCACTGCGATTCGGTCTCGTTCGACCGTGATGCCGCCCACGCCTTCCAGCACTACGTCAATGACTCCCTCGCCTTCGCCGTCAAGCGGGCAGGCTTCATGTACGGCCGCATTGCCGACGGCGGGCGGGTTGAGGTGGATTTCATCTATGAGCCCCCACAGCAGGGGACGGAGGAGCAGGCGTTGCTGCTGCGTGACCCAGATGAGGAGGCGCTTGTCGAGGCCGTCGCGCTCGGGCTCGGGATGCGGCGGGTCGGGTTCATATTTAGCCAGGCAGTCGGGCAGGACAAGGGGGATTATACGATGTCGGGTGCGGAGGTGCTGCAGGCAGCGGAGATGCACGCTCAGAGTGGGGTCCAGGAGTGGGTCACTGCGGTGGTGAAGCTGGAGGTGAATGAGGATGGTGGGGCTGACGTGCACTTCGAGGCGTTCCAGATGAGCGACATGTGCGTCAGGTTGTTCAAGGAAGGGTGGTTCGTGACAGAGGTGGGCGAGGAGGGCTTGGATCCGAAGCTGTCACGGATGAAGAAGGATGTGGTTGTTGGGGGGAAGGACACGAGGGAAGTGGACAATGATTTCTTCTTGGTGGTTGTGAAGATCTTGGATCATCAGGTGAGACTGAATTTCCCATATCTGTTGTTTGGTAAAATTCAGATTGATTCTTCCTAATCTTATTCGGATTGATATGTTGCACTTGTATGTGTGTGGTGCATATTTGTATGTGTGTGGTGCATATGCAAGATCCTGGCTGCCCATCAGGTGGGGCCAACCATGAACATGCTGGCTAAAAAAATAAGGCCTGTCTGGTCATCATGTGGGCCACATGTGAATTTGAAAAATGGATGCATAGAAGAAGATGACCCATGTGGCCTGCCTAATTACTTGATGTGATGCTAACTCGAATGAGCATTCAAACCCAATGGTCTTGAGAAATCGAATCTTCATGTCTAGAAAATTTTCATTTAAAATAAAACATCAAATCCTTTTTGCGTTCCTGATGCCATTCATATGATGATGAATATTCACATTTATTAGCATACAATTGAGATATACTCAGATTTGGAGTTCTTATGATTTCCTACACAATCCGGCCCATCCAGCTAACCTAATGTAAGGCCTCTTAAAACAACTGAATTTCTCTTTCAATGGACTGCTGATGAACTATCCTCATGATAAAGAAATCCATACTTTAATGTTAAGCCGCACCAACTAAACTTTTTTTTTTTTTTTTTAACACACGCACCCGACACACACACCCATGCACGCCATAGTGGGATTTCACCACCTATGGGTACCGAACCCAAGACCTCATGTTGAAACTCCCTAGAGTCTAACACTGAGGTAAGGACACGAACCCCAACACCAATTAAACTTGTCACTTAAGGTTCCTAATGTGAACTTGACTTTCCTAGTTAAATTAGGAAGCAAATAGTGACTAATTTCTCTCAGATGTCCAGCTCATGACTTAATAGGAAATCTTTAAAATGCCTAAAATTCTTCATCATCATCATAATAATAATAATCTTCGTCATCACCATCATCATCATCATCTAAGCCTTATCTCAATTAATTCAGGTCGGCTATATGCATCCGATTCCATCATTCCCCCTTATCAAGGGCAAGGTGTCTTGTAATGGTAGCAGTGGGTGTAAGGGTGCCCATTGCTTCCCTTATGATTAATAGTCGTTACTTGTTACCAATACCACCCCCTTGTAACGGTTGGTTATTATTTTCTCTTTTTGCTGGAAAAATCCAAAAAATATGTGAAAAATCTCATTTGATTAGAGGATTGCTAATATTTATTCTTTTTGGTTTTGAACATGTTTATGGTGTAACAGTCCACTCTTTGGTAAGAATGTTGCATCAGCCTGTCTGTTGATTTAATGAAACTAACGGGCTTGGATTGGCTGTAAAACTTTTGGAAAATTCCCCCGTGTTGATGGTGTAACAGTCCACTCTGTTGAACTTGTTTATGGTGTAACAATTCACTCTGTTGATTTATTCTCTCTCTCTTACAGACAGAAATGTGATGCAAATTCTCTGATTAGGAATTATAACCCAAGGGTTTAATATGCTTTCTGGAGCCGAGAATATTGTGGTCATCTATCACGTCTATTATAAACTCATGAAAACCATAGCTCCCAACTTCATCCTTGTCAACAAGATGCAAAGTCTAACAACCCTCCTTACAAATATGGCAAATCAAACCGTCACCCCTGAACCTATTTCATGGGATAATGTTGATCTCGACAGCTGGAAAATTCCCAGGGTTCATGAACCAATCCCGGAGGTAAAGACTGAACCCACTATGATTAAAAAAAAAAAAAAAAAAAAAAAAAAAAAAAAAAAAAAAAAAAAACTAATACCTTAGGCACTTTCCATGTCATGCTCAACAGCTTACTCAAAAATTTCAAGCTATTCAAAATCCTCTTAATTCTTTTCAAACAACCTTCCCTCAAGCGAAAGATAGAAGACTATCAAAACAGTCTCTCAAAATATTGTTCAAACCTTCCCTCTGCCTTTTGGCACAAGAAAGTGCACCCAGTCTCTCTCTCTCTCTCTCTCTCTCTCTCTCTCTCTCTCACATTAAGACTTTAATGAAAGAGATATCCCAACCAAAGCTAGACCATTTCAGATGGATTCTAGGCTCCTCAAATTATGTGATCAAGAAATCAAAGATCTCCTCAAAAAGAAATTAATTCAACCTACAAATTATCCATGGAGTTGTGCCACTTTCTATGTCGAGAATGCAACCAAACTCAAATGAGGAGCTCCATACCTTGTAATCAATTATAAACCCCTAAATAAAGTCCTTCAGGATATTCAATATTCTATCCCCAATAAACATGATCTTATAAACAGCCTACATAATGCCAATAGTTTTAGGAAGTTTGATCTTAAATCAAGTTTTTGGCAAATCCAAATAAAACTTGAAGATCGATACAAAGCCTCATTCACAGTTCCATTCGGCCATTATAAATGGAATGTAATGCCTTTCGGCCTGAAAAATGCTCCGTCAGAATTCTAATGAATTATGAATGACATTTTCCACCCTTTCAAAAGATTCATCATCAATTACATAGATGACATTCTTATTGTCTCCAATAATATTGAGCAACATTGGAAACACTTCTCTGTTTTCAAACAAGTCATAAATTCTAATGGGCTTGTATTATCCCAAAGAAAAATTAAACTCTTTCAGCCTTCAATTCAATTCCTAGGTTTCCAAATCAAGCAAAATACCATTCAGCACAGAACCTGTGTAATTCAATTTGCAGATAAGTTTTCTGATAAACTTACTGACAAGAAGCAACTTCAATGCTTCTTAGGATGCTTTTTCAGATTTTTACAAAAACTTTGCGCATGATCGCAAAATCCTAGAAGTTCTTCTTTGCACACCGCAACCTTTGTTCATTTTTGTTCTCTCCAATTTCCCCAATTAGGAACCCCAAAATACCCCAATTCCCTAACTAGAGATTTACAAAATCCCCCAATTTCCTATGCCCAAAACCCAAATTTAGCAAACCCCCCAAAATTCCCCGTCCCCCAAACCCTAATTTCCTCAATTTCCCGAGATTTCCGAACCCAAGGTCACAATTGTGCTAAAATCTCCTAATTCACTAGACCCTAAAAACTCCATTCTTGCATAATCCCAATATTCCCTTAACCATACCTCCCTAATTGTCAAACTCCCTAAATTATCTAACCTACATTCCCAACTCACCCAAAAATTCCCCAAATTAGAAACCCAATTTTAATCCTAATCTAATCAGTGCTCCACCATCACCCAAAAACTTAATAGACACCCATTAACCCACTTCCCTTGGTTGTGCCATCCTAAATCCCCCTTTCCCCCAAACCATGAACCTATTCCAACCCTAAACCCAAAATTTTCCCAGTCACCACACAGTCCCAAACCTTAACCCCATTCACTTTACCATTTCCACATCTTATTTTTCATCCCAAAAACAGTTCTTACTAGTCCTCTACAATTCCCAACCTGATCATACACACTAAAAAACAACCCATAAATCCATCCACAGTCCTTCAAACACAAATTCCAGCAAACTTAGCTGTATTCAGAACCCTAAATCCGAAATCGTTATCTACCCCACTGCAGCCAATATATAGGACCCCAAAATCTGTCCATATTTGCGAAAATCAGTCCTAAAACAGGTCCCATAAGCTGCCTATTCACAGCCCTATTTCAGCTCCAAGAAACATCTAAAACCTGTCCCAACTTTCCCCACAATCTATCCTTTTATGGTGGTGTTTGGATGGATGGAAACTTAAACATGGCCATGGAAAATGGACAAGGATTCCTTTGGAAATAGAAAACTGTGGATTCCAACAGTAGTTCTGTTTTCTGTTTTGTAGTGTGATTTTTTCATGGAAAACCTTGGAAAAGGAAACCAAAATGAGATCGTAAGGTAGCTTCCTTTTTGTGCCCTTCGAAATGGAGATTGAACACTTTTTTTTTTTTGCAAGACATCAATTTGAATCTCCATAACATTTGTGTAACACCTTTGGAAGGAAAACGAATTCCAAAATTACTTTATCTTTGCAAACTGAGAAACAATAGGATACCTTGGAAAACAAATTCATTTCCAAGGTATTCAATGTGTCCAAACACCCACTAAACAAATACCTAGTCCCATTTGGAGCAGCCCATATCCCACTCATAGTTTAAGCCCTAGTTGTCCAAACTCATTTCCTTTATCTATCTGGTAGACCAACCTTTCAGTCAGTCTAAATCCTTTATCCTTTACCTCCGGATCTACCCTTAGGCAGTCCCACCTACTTTGGAACCCTTGTTTATGCCTACCGGAAGAAGGTACTTTGTCTAGTCCTAAAACGAGGGAAAGATCCAAAGTGATATGCATATATTCTTTGAGAGATGATAGAAAAGACTAATATCGTGCTTGCCAAAACCATTTAGTGAAGTATTTAAAACATGAACAATCTGATTGGCTAGGCATGAACAGGGCATATGATGAAACCCTTTCCTTCCTTTCTTCTTACGAAATTGTTGCAATCGGGACATTTTCCTAAGTATGAGGAACTCCCAATTGATGATATCTTTTTGAAGAATAAAAATTATATTAAAACAAAACAAGAGACAAATAAAGACTAGCCCATAACAAGGCATGGACAAAGGCTAAAATAAAAAAATTAAAATTAAAATTTAAAAAAAAATAAAAACCCAGAAAAAGCTATACAACTCAAGACAGTGGCCGCGAGGTCTTCATGAAGTGAGTTAGCCCAACCCCCGAGATTTTAGAAATGATATATCTATCTTTGAGAGTAAGATTGATGGACCGTTCTCGCAAATCCCTATATGAAAAGCAATAGAGGGGCAGAGTTACTAAGTTAGAGACCTTTTGAAAGCAACTTAGATTCGTCTCACACCAGATAACTTAAAGAGAAGCCAACCTAGACAATCTCTACTGCAAGCTTGTGTCTTTGTTTAGGTCAGTGCAGTGCCAGGCATGGAGAAAGCTTATATGCACCTTGGCATCGCCCATTGAAAAAAAAATTCCATAGAGATGTCAGACCAAATGACTGTAGCGTAAATGCGGTGGAGGAATAAGTGAGAGATGGTTTCTATGTCCTTGTGGCAGAGGGGCAAACACTAGGAAGGATCATCTCATGCCTCTACCAGTTGTCTATGGTAAGCGTTCTCCCTCTAGCAAGCAGCCAATACGACCTCTGGTGGAGCTTAATAACTCCAGAACAAGGAAGGGAAGGACTAAACGTAATTTGAGGCACTAAGAGGGCTATAGAAGGTCTTAGTGGAAAATGTCCTATAGGGGGGAAGCGACTAGGAGAAACTGTCATTTGTCTCGGGAGAGCTGAATCCATTGCAGGGGGTGGAGGAGAACAAGCAAGGCTTTATGTTATGAGTCAGAGAGATCTCTTATGTAGACTCCTGTTCCAACAGGAGAGAAAAGATCATCCACAGAAGAGGAGAGGTTGGCCAAATTTGTAAAGGTAGTAGCAAGGGGCCTATCTAAGATCCAATTGTCCAACTAGAACTCGATCCTTCTGCCATTTTCCAAGTTGAAAGAAACTTCCTCAAGGAAGGACTCCTTAACACTAGAAATGGCTCTCGAGAT